>OX336418.1:30296926-31671378 GCA_946903255.1 Schistosoma spindalis | reverse complement strand
CATAATGACAGACACTACAAGCATTTACATATTACCTCATCAACATAAGATTTTGTACAAACCATTCATAATTTATGTGCAAAACCCTCAACTCATAACAGTTGCAAACTTATTAATATTTTTGGGTTAGAAATCGAAATTCCACGAGACTATTACTTACATTGTTAAGTGTAAATAATACATTAGACACAACTAATTTAACTGAACATTTACGCATAATGTACAGTAACAAAGATGTCATACGTAAATGCAAATTGAATTAACTCACTTTAACCACATGACTTTTAACTCCATAATGATCCAGATAACGAACCACATTAAGGTATTCTAATTCAGCAGCTGCAGGTAAGAGGGTACTGTTTAGTAAACAAACAACAGAGACAAAACCATGACGATAAATAGAATGAATAAATATGAGATTTGGCATAAGCAATTGTTTTCATCTACACACCCAAGATACATATATTTAATTTGTCCCTAACTATCAAATGCCACTTTTAGTCAACTTATAAAATATTAAAAAAATATCAATAATTTGGCAAACTCCAATTGTATAAAAAGAATAATAACTGTAGTTACAAAATACATTCAGTCATATTTTATAAGTGTATGCACATTTGTGAGTTAATCATAATCAGAGGACATAAATACAAACAATCGTTAATAATATATTGATTAAATTCATAATACAAACAAAGGCAGAATACTGAGTGAGAAAAGTTATAGAAATAATAATAAAAGCACTATTTCAAAGATTAAAATTGTTCAGATTCATTTTCATGTGTATACAATTAAGTAAATTCAGATTTTGTTCAAATGAAATAAGGAAATTAACTGGTTATTAAATAATAAATGGAAGATAGTATTCATTATGGAATAATTAACCTCAGTATAAGGTTGTGAAGGTTCTTTAGTTTTGATTGTGATCATGAATCAATCAATGTTAGACCACCATTGGACGGACGTTCTAGTATTGAACCCCCCAGTAGTGCGCGTCCACGATCCCACACGTGTGATTCAAACTAAGAATACTCGGTCCAGAGCTCGAACGCTTCACGTGGTAGGTAACTGCCTCATACTCAACACGGATTAGCTCCACTGATCACGGCTTTTCACTAAAACTCATAGAATTACCTCTTGACGCTAGTCAGTAGTAAGCACATGAAATATCAAATGAAGTACCTTTTAAAAGTAATGAGCGCTGCAATCAGTTCTGTGCTAGATTTGGTAAAGTTTTAATGAATGATATCGGTAGTGTAACCGTGATCTACAGAGTAGCGATTGTGTTATATCATGTATAGGCATGAGTTCGCGATGTTGATCATTAGAATTTCAACTCCATAATCTTAATAATATAAAGCTGATTTACGAATTTGAAATGTCTTAGCATATAATGAGAATTGATAAAGAGTATCATACTAAGATAAACTGGTTATTCATCAATTTTCATGTTTTCAGTGTTTCTTAAACAAATTTCAGTCAGCTACAAAAATTCTATTCAATAAACAGTAAATAAAAGTCTGTTTTGCAATTGATATGGAGAGTGGTATATATATATATATATATGATTGAGTATTTGTACATTTTATTCGGAAGTCCAATACACTTCATCATTCACGCTTGTGTTTTCACTCAGGTAGTCAGTTGGAGGATTAGCGCATAGCATACCATGTATCAGTATCAGATTTCGGATAACGCACGTCACAACAATAATGTAAGACAAAATAAATGGTTGAGAAAGTTTTCTTTTTGATAAATTACTGTTGAATTAGGTCAAATATCCAGACAAATTATGAATTATTGCTTTAAATAGAATGAAACTATGTTAAACAATTATCTATTGTACTATAATTTATAATAGTGTTTCATTGTAACTATTTCCACTGTTCATCAGTTCACATTTCTGTTAAATTGAGAAAATTAATATTGTCTACAACAGATATCTTTTATCAATTATCATTTCTTGGTTCTATTTTAAAAAAATGTATTTTATAACGCTTTTCAGTATTGATTTCATATTGTATTTATGCACGTATATATGACAAGTGATCTCAAATAACGTGAAAAAAATGATATCTACATTATTTTCAGTAAAAATAATTTTGTGAAATTATTAGAAATGATGTAAACACTAGGACTATCAAAAAAGGACAGAAGACATTGAACAATTGTTTAAATCTCACGGATACTGTGTAAGTGATTCAAACTACTCACTATGATCAATGAGGCGGGACCTAGCGGTCAATATAAATAACTCTAATCAATTTGTGATATAATTTCATAATCATCCAACTGATGTAAGTTCATGATAATGGAAATTACATTGGAATTATACTAATTTTTGATATTTTTTAAAAACTACTGTTAGAAACAAGCATAAATAACGTAATTTTCAATAGAATAAAATTGTAATGATTACAGATACACACAACCAACTACAATTTCAGTTAGTTATACCACATGTGAAAAGTTGAATGTTAAAAAGTTACGATTAAAAGTGAATGTACAATTGTTGTATAATATTTCTAATGTTCTTTTTGGAGAAATATAGGTAATTCTAAGAAGTAGAAGGAACAATCTACAAAACGTATGTTCAGTTATTTGAATGTTGGACAATGTATCTGATCAACAAAAGTTGGGAACATTACATTACGCTTGACTATGAAGTATAGCAGGCTATCAAAATATGTAGTTTTTTCACAGCGAATCGCAAAATTTTCAGTATGTTTGAAAGCTCAAAAAATAATCGTGATATCTATCTAGTCAAAACCATGTCCATAGTATATCATCTATACACTAAATGTGGTCTAGTTCATTAGTGAATTGTTAAACTCATTTGCTTTTATACAAATTATTGCGGGGATTCTTGAATTTAGAGTTCTGTGTCAGTGGTTGACTTTGAATAGACGATGATTGGAAACCAGAAAGGACTGGACATCTATTTCGTCCTAGAATGGAACTTCTCAGCACTGAACACTCATAACACAAGAAGGATCGAACCTGGGATCGTCAGGTCTGCAAGCAAATACTTATGCTTCAGACCACCGTCTAATTAAAGTCAATCCATGATATACATCGTGGCGATTTAAGTTCTAGATAAAGGTAATATCATTCGTAATATATTCAGTTTTATATAGTGATAAATTGTGGTTGAAAGTTATTATCAAGTGGTAAATTTTTATCTTAATCCAAGTACTAGGTACATGACTTCGAACTTTACTTTAAAAGTGACCATTCATGATACTATTTCGTAGCCTAAACCAAAGTAGGTGGAGTGAACTTCAAACCTGCGGCTTCGTGATTGAAACACGAATATTTTAAACACCAATCCAAGAAACCAAAAAATATTTTTGTACATTTTACCGAGTTATTTATTTATATGAATTGTTTGGATTTCCTCACTGATGTTTAGGACTGCAATTCATGTCTCTTTTTGGCATATCTGCATCCAGTACAAATTGCCTCAACATTATAATTAGGTCACAAGCATTATAAGTAAAGTTAAATGGTGGTCGGCATGCTTGTGACTTACTGCCAGTAAAAAGACAATCAACATAAGATGCCTATATGTTAAAAGAGATTGATCAACTGAAGCCTTGAAGATTGGTGGAAAGATTTAAACAACCAATACAAGCGAATTAAAATTCACCCCGTTACACAAGCCCGTGGTTATTTGGACGCGATAGCTAAGTGGACAACGAACTGAGATTTGAAGCGAACCGTGCTAGAATTGAGTCACGTAGAGTACTTGGAATTTCGGGTGTAGGCATATCCAGCTGACGAGCACTAAAAAGGACAATGCGTGTGTCCTGTATTCCAATGTTAAACACCATTCAGTACTGCTTATGCTAATCTATATTTCTTAAAATGTTAAATATATTATGCTAGCAAACTAATTGAATTAAAGAGAAGGCAGATGTCAAGTTTTCATTTATATTGTATGCTAATATCTTATTCACTTAAAATACATAAACTGTTTTTAACCATTAGCTTGATCCAGTAAATGAATAAAACAAGAAGGTATTTTTCAATTAATGAATAGACTACTTAAACAGCAATTACATTTCATTTGTGTAATGGTTGATGTTTAACTAGAAAATAAACACAGTTTGAATTGAGTAACTAACGCAGTATCAATCTAATTGAATTTAATTGGAATTAGCTAATGAAAATAAGCGATATTGTTCATTCTCTCAAAAATTTACAAATGCAAAACGCCAATGAATGTTTAAGATAAATATCATGTACAGTTATAAATTGGTTGACTAATAAAATATTCCATAGAAAACAGAATCAAACACACGACGATACAGATTTAAGTCCACTGTTGAACGATCTTCAGATTTTGAACTATTTTAGTTATTTGGAAAGTAGAAAATATGAGTGTATGGACTATAGTGGAAAATCAAAGTATTTACAAACAATATATTGTCTTTATATCATTTGAAATTTCAACAAAATATAGTTTTATACAAGATAACTTATATTCCTCTAAACTCATTCGTAATCATTTAATTCTACTATTCACAAGTTATTGTTATTCTTGTAAGTCTAAGCATAATAATCAACATCTTGGTCATAAGTGCCCCGTGATCTTGAAGTTGGTTCTTCTTTCTTAGTTGGTTCGGCAGTATACTTCAGCTTTACTATTCGACACTTATATAAACATATTACTTTGATATATAAAAATAGATTATGTCAACAAAGTATATTACTGCGAGACAGAAATTAACAATACTTCAACATGATAAGTTTGTTATTTTTTTCAAAAAAAGGGATATAATTAGTTGGAAGACAACACATGCTCTTTACGAAATAATCATTTAACATCTGGCAACTGGAAAAAAATAAACACAGACAAAATCTGATTTTTTTTCGTTAAGTATCTACTGTTAAATTTTATTTCATTTATACATATCTGATTATTAATTTGTTTATTAGTCAAATGCAGAAAGGAATTTGAAACTATGGTGTTACAAACCTAGGAATCTAGTTTACAACCAACAAATTGTCTCTACAAATAACGATATTTCTTACATACAAAGTACTGTTTGAGTGACAAGACGAGTTTCTTAAAGTATTTATTGGGTTTCATTTGCAACATATCAGTATTAACATTTAGTGACATTCCTTCTCATAATTATGAGAACAAAAATCACAGTGATTTAGTAAACAGTTCTGGTGAGAGGCCGTAACTAGTGGAGCATTGTTGTATACATCATGAGGTAAATATATGACTACTATTCGTTGTAGTTAATACACTTCGGTACTTATATTATTTTAACATGAGAACCGTTTTGCGTTTTATTAATTAACTTGATCATCTCCAATCGATTTTTCTCGAGTTATAGTGGATTCAATGGATAAAGGATAATAATAACTATGATTAGCATTATTAGTTAATTCAGCATTTTAGAAGCGTGATAAACCTCTTTTTATTTGCAAATTACAAAATCAGCTGAATCTTTTTTTTGCATTGAAATGTTGGTTATAGAATTTTGTATAAATTTATATGACATCGATTTGAACGTAATATTTAACAGTATATCAGAATACTTATGTAACACATTTCTTCGTATCCAAATTTCACATCTATTTATCCAATCAATCAATATGTATGTATGATATAAATTTTATGACATTAGTTGACCTTAGAAAAATAAATTCAGTAATTTTTAAATCATTCTATATGAAAACAAATTAAACAACAATAAAACTTATTCACCTCACAAAATATAAAACATACAATGAATACAATCAAAAAAAAAAGGAATCCTCGAAAAAAAGGGTAGAAATATATCAGGTTATCGATTATTTTCACTCATACTACTATTATTACTACTAATAACATCATTGTTAACAATGAAAGCAAAACAATTTTAAAAATAATACATATTTACTATGGTTCATATATATATATATATATATATATATATATATATATATATATATATATATATATATATATATATATATATTAAGGAAGACGCCCAAAATTATCTATCTGGTTCATGTTGTTGGAAGTAAACATTTTATTTATGGGTGTGCATAAGGTCTATTATTATCACTTTTTGTTATTGTTGCCAATGATAATTGAATTTACTTCCAAATAAACATATGCGTACAAGTCAAAAGAAGGTAATATAATATACTATTCATAAGGGTGATATCTAAATAAACTAATACAAATACAAACATAGTTTTAATTGAAAGTAGTTTATGTCAAAGATTAATCTTACAAGTGGTTTCAGTGGAACTAGAAAATATTAGACAGCTAGGTCCCATACTAGAACAAAACAAGTGTCCAATGGACTCTAGTTTTCATGATTCTACAGATGATGTCAATCCATAACAAAACCACTATTACGTTGATGATAACAGACAAGAAAGATTTTGTATTGTAGACAAATTCACTATAGTAATGCAGCATATGTATAAATAAATAAAAATATGAGTTTAGAGCAGAATTATTACGAAACCAATTCAATTAACATAGTCATATGTACAATTATATCTATGATGTATGATGTATAGGTATTTATGTTTCAGAGGTTTCATCAATACACATACATACAACAACAATCTCAGATGATCTCATGATCACATTTTATTTTGAATGTAGTGTTCTGATAGAATAAATCAATTATATGGATTGTTCTAAGTAAAATATACAGAATCGTTTACAAAATTTAGTGAAAATTTACCATAATCTTCAGAAAAATTCAAAAAAATTAAGTAATTCATTATTTTACTACTAATACATCTTCTAGTGATCATAATGTAGTTCATGTGATGTGATATCTCATATAAACGATTTTTATTACTAAGAAAGTTAGTGGAAAGACTTGGTTATAATAATGTAGATTTTACTGTTTAAAAAAAGAGGAACTTCGATAAATTGGTTATGATTAATATGAAACACTGAAGTTGAGAGGATGACAGATGAAATCAATCTATGTGTAGTAGAAGCTTGAGTGACTTAAACTAATGTGGATTATCGTGCGCAAATTTATTCGGCTTTAAAGGATTGATTGTACTTAGCTTCGGTATGAACGGCTCCACCATATGTTTGAAAAATTTAGCCTCTTAGATTGGGAAATGTTCAGTAATTCTCCATGTTCGATTATCGTTATTCCCATATGTGTGTTAATATCCAATGGTTACACTATGTAAGTAATGTGCAGGTTTAAAATCGTATTTTGTAGCAAAGTAAAGGTAATAAGCCTATCTGTGTTGTTTTCAAGAAACACAGGCTTCAAAAGATTAGGTGGGTTTTAAACATACATGCCCGCAGTTCACAAACCATATATTTACCAACTGTGGTAGTAATTAAAAAAAACAGAATGAAAACCAGTTCAAGACATGCCGTCGGTAAATCAAAAAACGGTCATACTCCTAGAAAAACCTAGAGGACATGCGTTTCATCTTTTATGAAGGAAGGGCAACGTACGTCTACTGTTGATGGTTCCAAAAGTAGAACAAAATAACTATGTAATAGCTCCTTGATTATCAATGTTTATTTAGCTGACGTGAATTTACGATATCCAATTAGTAAGACATTCCAAGTTATTAAACAATTGGTTTGATGTATTTCTCATCGAGATTAATCCCTGACTTCATTAGCTCATTTATATTTTATCTATACAAAAAAATTATGGTACTACAATAGGATAGACAATAAATATCTGAACGATCCTTACGGTAATATCATTGAAAGTATTTAGCCATCACAGTATGATCAGTAAAATTCACATTTATTCAAACAGAAACAACAAGGAATGAATATGCTAAGAAGATATCTCATCTTACGAAACAATATTTGAGATAACTACCTAGTTGGCCTTAATATAAACACCAAACAAATTCTCGAAAGGGTGTTAAGAAACTACTGATAATTAATTAAACAGCTCTTTATTGTTTAAAGGTGATGTAGTTAAACTGGATCAACGGGGAAATGAAGCATTCAGTATGCGATTCGAATTACTACTCCTATTATCGAATGGGACTTAATATCTTAACCAAAAAAGAGTATTATCAGGTTAAATATTCTTTGGTTTCCTTAATGGGTGTATTCATTTTTTAAAGTATTATTGATCTTTTTACTACACTTAACATGGAACCAACGCCCAAATTGTGAGAACTTATATATATATATATATATATATATATATATATATATATATATATGACCTCTAACTGTTTTACCTTGATTTACGATGCCATTCAGATGCTTGTGCTTCAAAGTCGGCATTTTGGTTTTGTACAAAACGGAAATGGTTCACATAACCCGGTCGACATTCTTCAGCAGTGTAGTCACCTAATTCAGCTGTAGGTAGTGAGATTAAAAAAATATTTTTAAAAATGAAAAACAGTTTTGGCAACAAAACTGATGCAAAATTTAATATCCTACTATCAGTATATCTACAGAAGTCCTGATTCACTAATTGTGTGGTATGTAGAATGTTGTAAGTACGATAACTTTGGTTTAAGTCGGAAATACAAAGACAACTTCTAGTGAACCAATATTTTGACTTTTTTAATAACGAGTATGAAACTCTGGAACTAAAGCCGCTGTCAGTCGGAATTCGTCGTCAGTAACAATAATCAGCTTAGAACCTGGTATATAGGTGTAATCCCAAGTTTCCATACCGTATTTGCACAACGAAACAAATTCAAAAAAGCTAATAATTAAGTAATCAATATGATAGAGCAGGAAAGATGTTGAGAAAGACTGAAAATTTAGAGTATGGGTAGAAAAGAAAGTGGGAAATCGTGCATCAAGGAATAATGGAATTAAAAATCGAGAGGGAGATAAAGAATGACTGCATCTTTATCAGTGTCCGGTGCTGGGCCATATTACTTAAAGTCTCCAGCAACTGATCAACATTATCGAGTATTTCCTAACCAGGTAGTAGCATTTATCAGCATGGCACGAACCAACAGTTATTTATTTCATTGACTAATATCACGGATTGATTTTGCCAATCCCAGCTTTCTTCGAACCTACTCTTATATCGGTAAACATCACCCAACCTAGTAGTTATTCATTTAACGTACATAAAATATGTCCTAACCACCTCAGTCTATGAATGTTCACTACTTCTCTAACGGATTTGCCATTTTCACCAATTATTCTATGCCCAGCCTCAATATTTATCAATCAATAGATCCACAAAACGCGAGAAATGCTTCGAAGACACTAATTATCAAACACCTGCAACCTAATCAAGTTATCTGCTTTAAAAGTCCATGTTTCACAGACATAAAGTAGTATCAAACAAATTTCTATGGAGTAAACATGTCCTCTAGTTGAGGGATAGACATCTTACCAACACCACAAGTGACGTAAGTTGGAAAAATTCAACCTAACGCTCTAAATCCGTGCTGAAATTTAGTCAGATATCAACCACTAGGATTGATAAGTCTTCCAAAATAATTGTAGTCAACTTACTCAAATCAAAAACGAAATTACCTGCACAAGATTTTAATTAGAATCATCAAACTACATTACAATCAAATACAATTAAAGTGCTCAATTCTGAAAACAATATGAATTCTGTATTCTCTGTCATCATGCTAACTTAGTTACAAACCAATTTATTCACTATCTTGAATCTGTTTGAAAAAAACATTTAAACTCATTCGAAAATCTCTATTGAATTCACTTACCAATATTACACTTTAATTAAAACACTTTAGAATAATCTCCAAGTGAATTTATCGATTAAAAAAGTTTTGTTTTGAATACATAGAATTATTTTTAAATAACTTGGAATGAACTACACATAAAAAATGCCATGAAAATAATTTCAAAAAAGATTAGAAATGAGAACTGTTGAGAAGAGCCTTGAGAAAAATCAAAATGAATATTCAATGGAATTAGACTGTGATGAGTTTTTCTAGACAAAATATTCATCTATCGAAAAAAAATTATCTTCGAACTTTTACGAAAAGCACTTTAAAGTAAAAGTCATTTTCTTTTTACAATGTAAGACTTTCCATTATAAACGTAAGAAGTTAAACACAGTGTAGATATTCAATAAAACACTACCTTTCATTGATTATCCAGTTTGTATTAAAATCACGTACAAACTATTCAGTAAAAATATGAACATGAGATTTTACCAAAAGAAAAAAGCCCTGTGTCTCTGAATAACTATAAAGACACATACATTTGTTATGAGAAAACAGATGAACGTGAACTGGTTAGTTGTAATCTATTAGTTTTGATCAATTATAGCTTGTTTTGTGATTACACAATTCCTGGATCCTGACATTAAAACTCGCATCAACCTAAATAACTTGACTAAATATATCTTTAACAATTAATGCGCGACCATTAAACTGCCAAATGATAGAAAATCATCAACTGTATATTTATGTGAGTGTAAGTGAATAAGCGCTGTGAATATGACAGTATAGATACAAATATCTTTCATCAACTATTCTCACAATATATAAAATAAGACGTATCTCTCTGTTAAATGTATCTGTGATGAAATCAATAATAGAGTTACAAATTACTTACATTGCAAGGCTAATCCAGCTAGTTGGGTGGCGATTGATTTGGGAACAGGAAGACGACCGTCTAAAATATCTTTACGTATTTGTAAGAAGAACTGATATCTGAAAGGTAGACGGGAAAAGAAACAATAATTAATACATGAGAGCATTTCATGGAATTAAATCAAACGAAATATGATTAACAAGACAGAAGGGACTGCGAGTCATTAGATTTTGGCTCTGTGACTTAAATTTATTTATGTTGGCTAAGATGCCTTAAGATAATGATGTTGATTCCTTTTACGGTCGTAAGGCGGAAACGTATTTTAGTGATCAGTCGATTTTAATCCTTCACCAACTCTCAAATACACAAAAACATTTTCCAGAAACATCTATGTGAGTAAGTCTAGCAACGATAAAATAAATACCAATATGTCCACAGACTAAACGTAACTCTGGCATTGGGAGAGTCATTCTACATTTTTATCGCGTATAAAAGTGTTTCAATAATATGACAATTATATTTTAACAAAAGGATTATTTTTATTTACATCTAACTGTACAATTATGAATCAAATAGTGAAGACTTACTAAATTTTCGATTCAGTATATATGATTTGTTTAAAATTAGTTATTTTTTGCAAAACCAATATCATTTAATATACTACTGAAAACAGAATAGTATTCACTAAATTGAAGTTGATGGATTTCGATTCTGATTTTCTGAAAATTTGTTACTCATATCAATTTATAAAAGTTATTTTCGAATAACTCGGAAATATCATAGGTTACAATGCTTAAACATTGCATGACTGATGATTAGCTCATGGAATGTGCACAAGATTTCTATTGTCATATCGACCAATCTTATTTCATTTAGTTGACTTATCGGAAACTATCATGCGTAGATTACTTCATGTATAAATTTCAGATAGGAAACTGAAAAGCATGATAAACTCTTTAGTTTCATCGATTTCATCGTTCTTATAAATAGGTTTTACGCAAAATTGTGATGTATTTTAAAGTGAACGAATATTTCTTCCATCATTCCTGATTTTTAATGGTACTTGGTCTTTGAATTTTCCATCGAAACCACTTCATTTTATTCAAAACTTCTTTCTCAAGACAAGGATGTTGTTTACAAAATTAAAAGGACGAGGAGTGAATGTTCAGCACCTATGGCAGGTCGGTGGGTACGGAGGATCCGCCTACGAAAGTTGGAAAACTCTGAGACCAAACCAATGGTGAACGTGGGCTCTAGGATTCTGAAGGAACAAATGGCGTATGAATCTGTTCTTGATCACCAGCTACCACGGGATCGTATTTTCGAACGTTGCTCCCCTGCCTAGTGGATTTAATCTCAAAGTCAAAGGTTTGGGAAGTAGTTTTCTAAGAAAACCATCTGTCTCGGTTTAGACACATGAGCAGCATCTCGTACCACACACAAATTAAATAATAACTACTATATAAATGCATATTTATTTTGATCCCTCTTTGTACCAACGTTGACATAATAATAACGATAATAATAGTGATAATAATACCATTATTATTAGACTTCAGTGATTTACAGGTCTAACTACACCAATATATTCATAAGCTTTATATTTTAAACTGAGTGAAATACGATAAGGCAGAAACTAAATATGAAATTCCATCGCATTTTTATTGAACAAACTTATTAAAAATGTTTAAATTAGAGTGTGTATATGAGAGAGGGATTTGCTTGCCACTATGACCGGTATTGTGAATACAAGTATGTACAGTTGTATACTGTTTAGTACAATCTCTAGTTGGAAACTTAACCAGAGGATTATTAGTGACACAGTGGACCGAAATCGAATACTGACAAGATTCATAAGCTGAAGTGAGAGTGATTTGACTAGTTGAAAGTAAATCACTACACTTTCGTATTGAATCAAGAGTGATTCTCGGTGTTTTTTTTATTTGTGATGAAAAAATAAGCCTTCACTTATATAATAATCAAGTAGAACAATCTAAATAAATATATTGTTATTGTGGTGAATAACCAATACACTTGCTGTACAGTTAAATATTTTCTGTTGTGTTTAAACCCATCATAATAATACAATATAAAACTGCGTACACCGAGCTCGATTTCTTGATTGTCTTGTTGAAGGCCTAGACTTAATGAAATTAGTTTTACTTCGTTATATTATTTCAAATTCACAGTTATGATTATGATGTACATTACTATACCGATAGTTATTAGTAAAAATAAATTAAAAACCGCGTAAAAATGATAATATGAATGGAAATTGACACAATTCAACATTTGTTTTTAGTAAGTAATGGTGTGAAAGTAATCAAATTTCTGGTTATTCAATCTCATGCTGTTTAAAATACAATTAGCGTGCGATGTTTACATGTATATTATACACAAATGGATAATGTATAAATATGAATCACAGTGTTTTGTTAAGCTTACATTGTGACATAACATAAGAAAAAAAGATTGAAAAAAACACACAGATAGTGAGTTTAATCGATTCTTTGTAAAAGAAAAATGAAATGAATAAAACATACTTGTTACTCTAAAGCGACAAATAAATCTGTTTACAAATTGATAATTATTAAACCAACCATATTTGTAAGATTTTACACTTAGTTTAAAGTAATTTGATAGTAGTTAATTGTCATTTGTTTTGTTTTTGGAGTGAACCAGATTCCTTCAACAGAAAAATTCCTTTTTCAGGATCATGATTTACACAGTTAATGTAACAAACTGATCTTAGCTAGACCATCACTGAGAACCTGGACGCACTGGACAGCCGTCTCGTTCTAGTATAGAATTTCTCAGGAGTGCGCGTCCATGACCCTGAATGCGAGAAACGAACCCATAACCTTTGGTCTTGCGTGCGAACGCTTAATCTACAGACCACTAAGCCGATACCTAAAGATGTTAACGTCTATTTGTACCCAGCCAATCAATGTACTTGAAAACCCCTTTATCCATTGCCTGTGGTGAATATTTTTCTCACATCCGATACTGATTGAATTCTATTGGTCACGACTTACCCAATATAACTCCAGGAGTTACATCCTGAAGCTCTTCACTAGTGTGCAAATTAGTATCATTAGTATAGAAAATTTGTGGAGATTGTAGTATTTTTACAGTTGAAATCATGATGTGCACTGCTAAGAAGTCTCATACCAGGATGAAACGTCTGGTTAATTCCTTCAGGTTTTCAGTGGTGGTTTAGCTAAAATCAGTTCGTGATTTCAATTGTGAAAATACTACAATCTCTAGAAGTTCCCCATACTAATTGTGATTTAGTAAAAAAAATGGTAGTTGTTTAATGGTGAAGAAGTAGATTTTTCTTGTAGGCTTTTCTGCACAGAAACATTATGAAGTCATAAATGAGACAATACAAACATTTAAGGAGAACTAGCTGTAGTAACACTTGAACCAGCTTTTAAATTAACAGTTTGAATCATTTGAAGTATTGATCATGAATTCAACTATACGGAAACGTGTATTTGGATTGTATTACTTGACAGCTAGTAGTAAGAGAAAGTTGCTGATTCATAGTCTTATTTGATGACAGTAGATTTATAATTTATATAAAAATATAAATTTATTAGACAAAAATATATTTACAATTATGTGGATGCAACTCAGATAACGAAATGAAACTTCAATATAATAAAGTCAATCATTAGCGTAATTAATTTCTGCTGGGAATAAGTTTGTTTTATTCCACAATATTGGGGTTCGAATTCCACTTCATCAATTCCTTGTCAATTACATTAATAGTAAAGTGATATAGAAGTTGAACATAACTGATTAGTTATGTTCAATATCTGCACTTTATATACAATACGTAACAAGAAAACAGTATTTCTATCCCATATTGTATTTAGTTTAACAAAAACAGTTTGAAATCACGTGTATTTCGGTTTATCAAATGATTGAAAAAATACAATTTATAGACAAATTGTCAGTTCCTAAGTAAACGAATACACCTACATTTCATATCTTTGTGTTATCTGGAACATTGCCAAACAAAGTGGTTTACTCATGAATACAAAAGAGACTAGCATAAAAAGGACAGTTTTAATGATAAATTGTTGAGAAATTATTTTAATAACTTCTAATGAATACAAATTAATAAAAGTGAATAGTATTGATCAATCTCAGCTGGTCTTCTAAACTCAGTTTCATCATGTTTTATATACATAAGATCTTAAAACACTATAATAAAAAGCTGTTCATTAATCAATAAAGTCGTGTTGTCAAGGTCTTTTATTTAAAGTGCCCAATAAATCGACCGTGTACATGTGTAAATCACTATAACTTACGATTCAATGTACACCAACTTGTAATTGACTTTATTGCAAAGTAATGTGTATATGTATACATTTTAAATCACAAGATGTAATCATTTTAGTTAAGCTGTATTATTCAATTTACAAATGAAAAAGAAAGTGATTTGACGGTAAATAAGTCTACGTATTCCATGACGGCTAGTTAAATTTTATTTTGAACTTATCTATGTCAAGAAATCGGTTGGTGTAATGAATACACTACACAAACATAGAATAAATATATATTTAGACAGTATTTAAAAAGTGACCAGGATACAATTTATTTGGCACTTCACTTGACTTATGCTGAAAGACGGAGAACATTATAGATTGTGGCACATAGCAGGTATTGATATCATCTTAATTCAACAATCAATGTTCGACAGACATTCATATCTGTTTAAAGCATTTTTAAGAAAAAAGCGCTTGAAAAAATATATACTAAGTACTTCCTTTCATAAACAGATCGCACCTTAATTCAGTTTTGATCTCTTCTAATTTTCTAACCTATTACGCTCTTTGATCTAGAAGTGTTATCACTCTCATCAAATAATGATGAGCTTTTTTAGGAAACGAAGCAACTGTTTAATAACTTAAAACATTTCCTATTATTTTAAGGGGATAAAACTAAATCTAATCACTTTTTAAGTGTGTTATATTAGATACTTTTAGGTTACAGATTTCCAATCTAATCAGCCATTTTCCCAACTTAAGCAAATTGGAAAAATGCTCAGACAACAATGCATTCATAGTTGATCACTATTAATTACGTCATGTTGTATTGTAAAGTAACTGAAGTTGTAAATTTCCACTTTGTGTTCAGTTTGAAACCCAGAGGTTTAAGATTAAATTTTGTGTGAATAAAAAGTGTTGAATAATCTCAAACTACAGTGAAATATGTGTTCCATACTTCGCGGCTTTTAGTGGTTCTATAGCTGGTGCGAGTCCGCAAAGAAGAAAATTTCCCTGGTAATTTATTTCCTATAAGATTGACAGTTTACATGCAAATACACATCGTTGGACATTAATTTGAGAATTCAGAAATAGTTACCATCATGTACTTGCGTTTACAGATTCGACTATTGGAAACAATGAAGAGAAGCTATTTAATGTGTGTTATTTTTAATAAAAACAATCTAAAAGTTGAGAGACGCAACATTAGAGAAATATGTTTTCCAAAACTTTATTGCTTCATAATCAGTATTCCTGAGTTTCAAAACAAACTATTTTAATACATGACAAGAAGCGCGTAAACTGTATTTCGTACGATTATTATTATTCAGTTATTACTAACCATAAAATCTTTGTAATTCACTAATAAACTACAGGTATATGTATTAGATCTTGAATCATCGTTTTTGTTGCATGTAAGACTCAGTGATACTATACAGCTTTTCAGACTGAATAATATAGGATGAAATTCAAACAATCCACTTTATAGCTGAAAATCAAAAACTTTTCTTACATAACCACCAATCCACAACTATCAACTTATACTTTCTTATACAACATTGAAAGATTATTTAAAATTTATAAAAATAAATCAATTTGTACCGCATAATAAATATGTCATTAAATGAAGATAAACAATTAACATGAATAAACAAAATTTACAATTCTAATCACGTTTAAAAATCATAAAGAAACAATAACAACAACAAAACTCCAGTCTTCTTAACATAACAATTTGGGTATATTTAGGTGGTTATTTATGATTTGGCACGTAGTTTATTTCTTCATTCTCAAATTTTGTTTAAATTAATAAGAATAAGAACAATTTTCATGTGTATGTAAATATTAACTATTTGAATTTGAATTAAATTAATTTGATCTATTTATAATATAAAACAAAAAATTAACTTTAAACGATAAGTTAATATTAATTATTTTCAAATATATAGAACTATAAATAAGGCATATAAATTCACTTGACTTAGAATAAACAACTTATGAATTAATGATGGATATTGTAAACATAAAAAATTTTTAACTGTAAAGTAGAAACTTTTTTTGAAAAATTATTTACATCAAGAAATCATTACTATAAGAATTGGTTACATCATATAGATGGATAAAATTCTGTCTTGTTAGAAACAGATAGTGATCAGTATCGATTTGTTATTCACTGTTTAAGTATTTTTTTTGTAAAATTCTTTCATTAATTGGTCAAGTTTTTAACTATAGTAATTAGCAGTGATTACTTAGTAGAACAGATAACATAAGTACCTAAATTGCTTGATGGACAAAATATAATCTACTATTTCAGATGTTTTATTGTTCAATACCATGATCATGTTGATACAATTAATCAGATAAGAAAGGCATCAGCGGTTGTTTCGTAATAACACTTTATCAATTTATCTGTAACAAGTGATTTTACTGAGCATCCTTTAGGACTTAATATCTAATGTTAGATGGATAATAAGCAATGAAATAGTCTCTTTACAATTGACCATATTGAAATACTGACATGGTTATGAAGCCGTCATCTCACAGAGTATTGTGACTTATGTTGGTGTCAGTCTCAGACACTTTATATACTACGAGTAACTGTGATGATGTTATAGTAAATACTATTTTTGTGTTAATATGCTGTACAATATGAAATATGAATACAAATGTTTACTTCATTTGTATCGGTTGTTTGAATCTTCCCATTGATGTTTTAGGACTGCAGTTGATCAGTTTCTTACTGGCGTACGTGCATCCTGTGCGGATTACCTCGATGCTGTCTTCAATCATAAGCCATATAATCAGAGATCGATAGTGGCTAGCCATGGAATCGGGGACGCGCGTTTCATCCTATTTGGCACTCGTCAGCCGGATATAACTGCATCGGAGTTGATATTAACTTCGGGGCTCAAACCTAGTACCATTCGCTTCAAACGTCAATGGGAAGATTCAAACAACTAGTACAAATGAATTAAATTTCACCCCCTTCCACAAACCAGTGGCTATCTGGGCTCAATAGCTAAGTGGATAACATGATAGCGTTTGAAGTGAATGATACTGGGTTCGAGTCACGGAGTGATCATTAATTCTAGGATGCAGGTACATTCAACTGGCGAGTGCCAAATAAAATTCTATTGCTGGTCACCATCCATCTGTGTTTGTAAATTTTATGTCCACAATATGAATATAACATAACCAATCGCAATACAGGAAATAAAAATGGTGTTACATATTAAAAGCAACAATATACTGACTTCATGCTCATGATAAACTAATGATTTGCTACCTTCTAAATATAGTATTCTATTTTGATGCAATCGTTTTGTCAGTTATAGTATTACGCAGTTTTACCTGTTGAAATTATAACACCAATGAGTACCTTTACATAAAGCCAACATTATGAATCTCATCTGACTAGTTGACAGTTTGACGGAAACAATCAATGACTTGATCCAATTTACCAAACATCCAAAGTAAGAAAATGGGACTATCTGTCATCTTAGTATACAAGTGACTAGAAAAAATGGTAAAAACAGTGCACAAACCTATATTGAAATTCATACTTATAACAACAAAATAAGAACTCAACGTAAGCAAATGATTTTTTATGAGATCTAAATGAATTATTAAAAAAACTGAATTATTAAAAAACTGAATAAAAAACTATTTCATAACCCAAAATTAAGTTATTTAAATGAAAAGATACATAATTCTCCGTATACTCTCAAGAAGGATTGTATTGTTAGGGAAATATTATGCATCATAAAAGTAAACAATACTAGATATGTTAGGTAGTAATGAATTGTGATCGGTTAACGGTTATTGGACTCAAAGCTCATACAATACAAAAATATACCTAAATACTTGACCGAGAATGAACACAAGAAATTACAATGAACACATAACTCAGGGATAGTTGATACAAGAAAGAGAGATAATGAAATGATTATTGATAAATCTGAACGGATAAGACAAATAACAATGGTTTATTGGTCAAGCAAAGCTTGTAAATGAGGAAATATAAATATACAACAATTCAAGCGTTTAATCATTATTTAAAAAATAAAAACAATAATCTCCTGTAGGGTAATTCTGAAAGTTCAACCTTATTTAAATACTCTCCATTATGGTAAAACCAAATCAAAGAAATCGTGTTTTATTTTCAATATCTATGACTTTACTAATACTAATGGTACTTGTTTAAAAATATGTTTAAATAATTTTACGTGACCTAAATATGGTGTTAAATGTTGCGATCAGTAGTATATAGTAATTAAGGCTTGTAATTCCATATTTTGGGGGTTATCAATGGGAGAAAGATATGATGAGCTCGTATGTTTGACTCAGTTGTATAGTATAAATAAAACAAACAAAAAGTTTTGAAGATGGTTCTTTTAACTATCAGAACTATGAAGTGTGAAAACCTACTTTTAGGTCCAATGTAAGCTAAACATTCAGAGTTCGAATCCATGTCAGTGTATAGAGTATCACTACTAAATATTTCCAAACTACAATGGAACATGTGTTCGATGCATATTGATTCTTTGACTAATGTTATTTAGTAAGAAGGTTTACTGGAAATTTTCTACAGAATTATCAAACTTAAACCTCATCTTTAAATATCGTGTCTTTTCAAAACAGTATTCTAATCTACTGATGATATAGTTTATTTTATATGATCACATCTAGATCAATTTTCAACTTATTCTGAACATTTTTCAACTGGACATACATACTTGATACCAAATAAAATAATTCAGTAAGTTTTAGCAAAACCAATCGATCATAATATATGTGTATACATGAATTATTAATTTAATTTAGTCATCATATACATTCATGGATGATCTTAACAACCATCTAACTATTATAGAAATATGGGACAGCTACATAGATAGTAATTTATTCGCATATATATTACAACTTTGCAACCGAAAATTTATTTTAACTTTGTAGTTAAATACAAGTTCCAATGAATTATATATGCATCTTTAAACGTATAAATAGAAATTATATGTAAGCATGTGAATATTGAACTAAACTAATTTTTGATAAGTAGTAGTTTATAAGTAAATGAAAATTTGAACAGATTTTATTACAAAATGATTTTGTTAAATACGTTTTGTTTGAAAAAATAGTGGCATATTGATTGCTTTAATCAGCTGTTTGTTTAAATCGTTTCCTAATGTACCTTAAACATTTGGAATTGTTCTGTAGGATGAGGATATTTTTACTATGTTGCATTAACCCATAGAAAATAAAATGTTCTCCATAAAGATAATGAAAATAATGAAATATTCCACACATAAAAAAAATAATTACAAAATACACATCTATTTAATAAAACTACATACACAATGTTAATAATTTTCTTTCAACAATCTAGTACACAAATTCTATTACTAAAATCACCTGTAAGCTTTTAGTTTAAATTATTGCGTAATAACATTGCCAATAGGAAAAAGTATAAAACATTAATACATACACTAAATAACAAATACAAAAGAGCTGAAGTTGCTACCAGTTTACAGAACAATGTATATGAAAGCATATTCACAATTATAACCATATATCAAGTAAGAATATACTTTCATTCTATTCAACGAAAAGTGTTAATGTATGATGGTAATATTCAGATATATCACATTACAATAATGCTACATATTATCTTTTTTACTTTTTGTCAGTAGATCCATTGCAAGGTAAGGAATCAAGATAGAAGTTTTTCATAATAAACTAGCCAGAAACAATCTTCAAACAATACAGACGATAATAGGCTTATCAAAACAAAATTCCTAAGTACACATTTAATAGCATAAGTATGAAAATGTTTAACGATTGTTTACTTACATCAATAGAGTTTTATGTTTAATAGAAGTTATAATTATCATTTGTAATTGTGCTCAAATGGTAGAGCATACAGTGTAAATGATTACTTAAAAAATTTCAATGAAAATGGAGGTCGGTTTAATTACCTAGAATCCGTGAGGAAGTCCAACCGATAAAAGCCAACCATCTTATTACAAAGAACTTATAAGTTCAATGAATTTTTCTGTGATTTCAGCACATAATAGAAGCTGGATAGATAATTTACAATAATATACTTTTATACACATGAAGAAATTCCATCCGGAGTTTATTAACAAGGTGTTTCACTACTATCTATAATGAAAGGAGATTTATACGTAGCACAGATTTTTGATGAAGTCAAAAGTGAAAGTTTATGAGTTATCAACCAATTATGGGCTTGGAACATTAGTCATAAACACTGAAAATAGTAGGTAAGTAATTATGATGAAGTTTTACATGATAAAAGTCAAGTCGATTGATGATACCCTGATCATTTTTAGAGCCAGCCTGATTAAAGATTACCTCAAGATGAAGTGTTATATGTAGTATCGCTAGTATGGAAAGGATTTATTAGTTGATTAAAGAAAATATACAATAGCACTTTACTATACCCATATTACAAAGATTACGACAGATATATTTACTGACTATCTAGCTGTAAAACGTCAAGTTCTCAATGGTTCAACCCCTTAATAGCTTCTTACTTTTACTTTATAACCTGATTACATGTTCAAATATTCAGCTTTCAGCTAGACTTTTGAGCAGTGATTACTGATATTACTCGGCTGGGAAAACTGAGGTAAGTAGAATTTAATTTGAGCTTGTAACCTAATGATTGAAAGCCAAGCGCTGGACGCATTACGTGATTGTTTCTTTGCACAATTGTAGATATATCAAACGTAACAGTAATTTATGGTTATACTGATAGTCAAATGCCTAAAAGTTAGGGAGTACAGATTAGTGTAATATCACAAGTCTTCAGAATTCTATAGAGGTGTATACAAGGTGTATAATGTGATGGGTTGATTGACACAGAAATTGAATTACTGATAATTTTTCAAGATTTTTATGATTTACTGAGAACTGGGGAAAGACAATCAAAATTAATGGCTACGAACAGTTCTGTCATCTTAAAATGAAACTCTTCAGTGTTGTTTACCCACTACTTAAAAAACGGTCATTCAGACATGAAGCAACTACAATATTATCTAGTAATAGATCCTGAATATAACACATAAAATTTTCCCATTTCAGTCAATTGGCGATAACCTATACCATTTTACCTCATATCATATCATTCATTTCATCAAGTTTTTCGACTAGATCTTCCATCTTAATGTAGTATTGATGGAGAGACTACAGTTAACTTTTAAGTCAATACGATAACACCAACAAAATCGAATTATTAGTAAATTCTCTTTAACGAAAATCTACCTGGGTTCATCACAAATTTAGCAATAGTTCATTGGTGAGAAAAATAACAAAGCTGATGAGGTAAAATAAGAACTTTTAGTAAATCTCAGCATTTAGGTGACACTGTACACAATAATTGGGCATTAATTACCTTGTGTATTCTTCTTGAAGCCATACTGGATCAGGAACGTAGAATTTCACACGAAACCAAAATGTAAAGTTTTCTCCTGAAAATTAGAAAATGAAAATTAACGTTTGTGGTGTAGAAAAACTGAATTATGCTAGTTGAGATAGGCCTATTTGACGGAGTATTAAATAAGATTCTTAACAAAAATAATGAATAAAGGCGTTAAAGACATTTTAATTGCAACATATCCAGAAACTTCTGGTTTTAGTTTCAAAACTTCACAAGTTTTCTTTCTACTCCAGTCATTGTTAGTGTAAAGATAAACAAAAAATTACTTTACCTGAATGCAAAATACATCTATAAGTAACATAGTTTTGAGGAAAGAGATAAGTGGTGAGTTCAGAGCTACCAAGATTTAAAGCCAAATACTTAGTACATAATGCAATTATTACTTCCTCTTCATTTTAGTTCGCATATATAAATTAGACAAATTAGGTTAAGTCAGTCATATAGTTTTCTGTGGGTTACAATAAATTCAATCTATTAATAACTTTCATTAGTTCAATACGTATCAGCGTATATTGTATCATCTAATGAGATATTGTTACTGCAGCTTATGTTAATTGGAATAGTTTAATGAATGGAGTACCTGTCTATTGACGTCACATTTAACTTTAAGGACAAAACTAGTTCAATAACACGAAAAGAATAAGTGGGAAGAACATAAAAAATTGAAAAAATCATAAGAGTTCCAGAAATAAAGTGGTAACGTGTAGTATATTTTCAATCAATATATCTTTACATAAATGAGTAACCATACTGAAATTAATTTTGGTGTTAATGTTAATCCTTTTTAGCTTATCAGGTCCAACATGAAAATATTACTTCGTCATTTATGTTCGTAGTTTTGAATATATTCTTATTAAATGCATTCAGGTACACTGTTCAAACTGTTGTATATTAAATCACCACGGTGAAGAACCGTAACAGAATGGTAAGCACAGAAGGAGGAATAATAATATTGTTTTTGATAGACAGTTAACAACAGAAAATATGATCCGTAAGTAACACGCGTAATATATGGCAATACTAATTTTATGGTTTGGAGGAAGACAAATAGTAAACACAGCTGTATTACTGTGACCAACATTGTTTCACGTCATTCACAGCTTTTAATCATAGATTACGGTTATCTCGTGAACTCTAAAAAAGAAGACGAGCTCCCAACGAAGCTAAGCTCGACTAATGTTATGTCCGTGTTCTAGTGAAAAACGCTTTACTTTTTTAAATGATAACCTCATTTCAGTGTTAACAGTGACAGACATTCAGATAATCAGTATTATTGCAGATCTCACAGCTTCCTCCACCAGCGGACAATATCTATAACTACAGACCTTATTTGGTAGCTATAGTTTTATAACACAAGTGGTCATGAAATCTAATTACAAGAGTCATTGGTACTTTTCGTATCACTGTATAGAATTATTCAGTGAATACTCTGTAGTATTGCTAACTGACAATAAAACACTAGCTCCACAATATAGGTAGATAGATGATATTCTGTTTCATAAGCGATTAGGTGGGTTGGGCTAAATTTACACTATATGTAAAGTGGTCAATGTAAAAATGCAGTTTTTATATAACTATCTACTGGTGTAAAACTCATGTGTCCCAGAAATTAAAACCCAAACTGATATATAAAAGTAGGTCTGTACCTATTTGAGGTCACCTCAAATTTTATTTACAAATTTACATAAGCTTATAGGAAGAACTCATAAAAGAGTTTGTACAAATATCTTCTGCTTCGGTTTGGGCACCCGGGCAGTATCACAGCCCTCACACATATCAAATGAGATCTGTGTGGCGCATATATATTTGGTGCCTTCTTGTACCAATATTTATGTGTTAAAATAACTTAATAAATAATAAAACAAGTATCTTTTACCATACTCTTCTTATGTCTGACAAAAAGAAATATTATTCTATGTACGAAAACCAAGCGTTTGATGTGTCGAGCACACGAGGCGAATTTTTTCAGAACTTTCAAAATAATTTGCAGCTAACCAAAGACACATTTACTTTGCACGGTCGAAAACATCTGCAAAAAGTATTTTTCACCTGGACTGTATCTACATGGGAAAAATTGACAAGATGTTTTTTGTCCTAGAGAAACAACTGTCTTGAAACATTGTTACACAGTTCGTGGTCTTAGATTTTTCTGGTTAGCTGTATTTATTCATCAATTTGTTCTAACTATTGTTTACATCAATTGTGACCTCATTTTTCCTACTTTATAAGGCTAGATTTTTACGGTTATGTATGTATCGACCGTAACTATAATGCACAGTGTCGATCTTGTGTCTTAATACCCTAGTTTTGCACCTCATTTAAAGCTTTATTCAGAAATACACTTATCAAAGTACGCTAAACTTTTATTTCGAACCACAAATATATGAAATTTCAAACGTCTCATCTACTAACTTGTAAAACGGGTAGTACAAGTTGAATAAATTTATATAAATAGGATTAAGCAGCCAACACTACTTTGACCAATAAGGCTCTATCAGTTTACAGCTTTCTGATTTAAAAAGAATAAGGTTGCTTAAGTCGAATCTTTTACCGCATCAAAATAATTCAGTCAAAAATGAAAAACTAGTATTAACAATTCGCTTACACCTGTGAACACCTTATTTCTTGTGTAAGCCTGAAAAGTTTGATCATTAGAGCAACTTTTTAGAGTAAGATATGAATTCAGTACTTTAGTTATCACAGTATAAAAGTATCCAACATATTAAAAAAATGAATGTTTTGTATAGTTATTCACCTCTACGAAAACATTATATTGGGTCTTTAAGAGCCAACTAATGAAATGAAATAACTTAGTTTGAAAAACCTTTCTTCTGATCATATCAAATATATTTAACTATTTTAAGAACATTATGTGTAATTGAACATATGATGAACTTAGGAAGCTTTACGATATTGATTTAAATATTATTTGTGAAGTACTGAATCAATTTGTTGATCCATGGACCTCATTTACATGAATCTAATTTACATGTACGGAGAGCTTATTTTATTTAAATTCAATATAAGCATGTCATATTTTCTGCATATACTTTTTAAATTTATAGGATCGGCCTAAGTATCAGTATGGTTATTCTTGAATGCTTCGGAAAAAATGAGTGCCGAAAAACTAGATGTTTAAAAAAACATTTCACCATCTGTTACCGAAACCTCATGATCGACTAACTAATAGAAGTAACTAATTATAGAAGAGCATAAAATTTAAGGTTGGATTACTTGATACCTAATCCTCAAAAGTAAAGATTACGACTTATGAGGCAAACAAAAGTACATTAAAAACAGTTACTTTTTAGATATCGTCTAAAAATCTTGAAAAACAAATGGTTGGGGATTGTGTTCTCAGTACTTTTTTTATTAAATATTGACTAAGATTCATAATGTGTTCAGATAAATTTTTCAAGTAACAATTTGGTCTTGTTGTGTTGACTAGTAGATAAAACCATCAGATGCATGTTGAGCACTTTGCGCCATAAATACTGTTTTTTTACGAAACTACCCACGAGGTAATTTTTAGTTTGAATTGCTCTTAAAGATTTTCTTGTCATGAGGAGTTCCCGTACAACTGATTGTTTATAAACTAATAGTGTATTTAAATAAATAAATAACGTCGTATCTAGAATTGAAGTACCAGTTAATCATTAGCAAACATGAATTACATTTCTTATCAATAGATGATCGCTCGAAATCCACAAAATATTGGACGAAAAAGTTTCCAGTTGGCGCATCCTTTACAAATTTGTGAATTACTTTTTGTTAAGCTTCGAAAACAATATTTACTTACTCTCCTTATAAATCTCATTATTTAATTAAGTTTGGATAAGGAAGACAGGCTTCTGAGTATCTTTTTCTCATATCTCCGTGATTTCAAAAACCCAATAAAACCACTAAACTAATATTCAACTTCAAGTGCAGCGTACGTAAAACACTGATTAAGATAATCGTATATGTACCAAAATCTAAGATTTTGTGCTGATATACATAAAACGTAACGTAATGAAGGCATTGTTGGGTATATGTAACCAAACAATCATATTTATTGTATATATAAATTAACGTTCTAGACTCTCTTAATATGTACAACCGTATTTTTACCATAGAATAAGCAAATATTCAACAAAAGTTTATTCATACCACTTAAAATACCTTTAGGTAAGATTCTACTTGCTTATAAAAGTAACTTGTAGCGGGATACTTTGCGAGGTCTAAAAACGTTTATAATTTTGTTGTCTTTCTCCAAAACAAAGACTTCTGTAATGTGTTTACATTCAACATCTTCATAGTGCATTTGTTTTTAAAGTGATTTTTGTAAATAAATATAAGCCACTGTGGTTGCATGTATTTCAAGTACCATATCCAGCTGCTATTTCTCTACCTTACTAAACCACAAACCCATGTCTAAAAAATTAGTCTTAGAAAACATTTTTAGTGGCCGACTTGTAGAATATACCGATGACAATATTTTACTCATATATGTTTTTATTAACTAGATATTAACCCATTTATTGTGTTACAGTGGTTACAGTGATTATTTTTTTAAATACAATTGCCGTAATGCTATAAAACCATACATTTCATTTTACTAAGTAAATTCATATTTAATCAAAGTTCAACCATGTTTTCAACGTAGGAGCTAGTAAAACCGTCTGCTTGTTCAAGTGCAAGCAGCTGAAAACGTATAATCAATTCCTTGAAAGTCACGTGATATTTTGACTTTTTATAACTACAGCCACCAGCAAATGTGATCTTTGTTAGAGACCTAATACCGAATTCCGCCTGTGTAATCTAATTTTCCTTTGACCACATGAATTGTATCTATTAGCTGAAATTAACAGTATTAATTATACATCAAATATTCGAAAAGTAATAATGTGGATTAATATATTTTTCTCACCTTTACACTGCTTCCTGATTTTTCTTGTCGGATCCAACCATTTCTTAAATTTTTAATAAAAAAACAGTTACATCAGAATTTTTGAGACCAATATCCACATATCGAGGGTATGACAGCAGAAAATGTGGTGACTTTACAATCAATAATAGACATCAAAGTTTTTCCATAAGTCAAAAACAGTGTAAAATGTGTGAATTACTTACAAACCAGTTACTAGACTACAGTAAACAATACTTAGAAGATAGAAATAAGGAGCAGAAATAGAATATCTGGCAGATCATAAATCGCTGCAGCGATTTATAACGTTGGCTTGAGGATTCCTATTACTTAAACAAAAATGGATGAGTGAACTAATCTTTTCAAATGTAAGACAGAGTCATTAGGTAACCAAGATATACGTTTAGGAAGGGCTTTTTGTCCCAAGGAACACTTTTCGGTTGTTAGGCTTGTACAAGTATCAGCTTAGAAAGATGGGCCGGAGCGTTTTTTCTGTGTCTAAGAATAAAACGAGGACTTCGATTCAAACATAATCGTGATGTTATTATAATCTACCAAAACTATTGTACTGAGTAGGAAGAGATTCAGCTAAACTATTTGCAGATTCAGAAGTTTATATCAGTACTAGCTCAGCCACCCTTAGGATGAGCAAAAAATTAGAATATTACAACATTTCTGTTGGTGTAAACTCTACAAAAAGTAGTCACTAAAGAAAGAAGTCAAAGTATATAGAAACATGAGTACTGTTATTTCTTTTTAGTAAATAAATGTATTCTGAGATTTTTTCCAAGCTGTGTTACTTATTAGAACAGATTTGAGCCTTTGAAGCAAAATAAATTGTTAATCAGTATGGGGATTGCTGAGAAATTTCATAAAATGGAAAACCTAGATTTCTGTTTTACTGTAATCCGGCTTTTGTACTTGACATCAAATACACAGCCTTAATATTTGATCATCCACCTTGGTATGGACGTTTTTAACTAGTCAACAAAATTTTGTCAGGATCACACTGTTATTTACTATCCATGACTTATTGGTGTATACTCATACAATATCGTCGTGATCACAGTTTGAATTTTAAAAATTTGCTTTTGATGACCATAAAAATACGAATTTGGAATGAAGATGCCACAGGTATCTGTAGTTTGACAACACTTTAAATAGTCACACCTTCTATAATGAATTGTGCCTACCCAGAGAAATCAAAGGTCAAAAACGAGGAGGTTTGAAGGTATTTTTGATAGGCTGTCAATATATCGAGAAGCGACTAACCTAAAGTGGCAAGCTGTCGCAGGAGAAGTTGAGTGGATGCATGACTAAGCACCTTCAGCTAGGTGAATCCGTTAAAACTAATGTGTTCAGCATCATGTGTCAAAGACCTAAAGAGCTATTGATTTGGAGGATTTATTTACCGCTAAAAGAAACAATCAAAAAGTAATCCACTTTCTATCGAAGAAATTCAAAGAGTTAAAGTTGCTTCCACTAGCATTAATAGGACTTCCAAATCGCTGCATCAGCCTATTAAACTAATATTCTTCTTTAATAAACTATCATAACAAAAGATAATAAAAAATATCGTGATGACCCGAGGGTAAGGCTTACTTTCAGTGTCTTAAGTTACTAAGATGGCATTTGATGATTTTAAAGTACTAGAGAGACAAATAAATATTTTAACGTGACACCCATAGTCGTTCGAAGCCATTTTGGTTCATTATTCCTATTTAACGTATCAGAAAAGACTGAAATCTACAAAATAATTGTAGTTTTATAAAAATGTACTTCATAAATATCAAACACCTGGAAAAATATCTGCAGTCGTGGTGAACACTTAGGAATCAGATGCGAATACTTTGTGTATAGACCTGAATACAATTCTCAAAATGATTATCAAATGAGCAATGATATTAAATCCTCCAACACCGTAATTATTCTAAAATAAGTAAGTATTGAAAGTTCAATTTTCAATAACTCTGGAAGCTACTCTTTAATATGTCGACTGACCAAATGTATTCTTATACCCATGAATAACAGTAATAGGCTTAAAAATTAAAGCCAGTTTTCTCCTAATATGGTTGCAGGCAAACGTTGCATTTGTTGCTAACTACGTCTCACGATAAATAGAAAATATCTGGACCGATACTACTTACTATCAAGTTACCCTCTGTTGTTTGATGAAATGTGTATACAAGTCCAAAAAAGTCCTTTTCCAGGAGCTCCAGAAAGTCGAACGTTAAATCAAGCAGCGTTTGACCGCTACAGCCTCTCTATAAAGTAAAATTCACGATATGATGAGCTTACATCAACTTTAAACGCGACAGCAGTAGAATCAAGAAGCCACACATTACATGTAATAGAATTTTGGTAAGACGAGCGATCAACTTGCTCTGCAGCTTCAACGTTGTAGGTCCCACTAAACTTAAGAGTCATCTAGTTTGAAAGGTTTGTACAAACAATGTATGTCGAAGCATCACATTGCAAGTATATGCCAGTCAACAGAATTCTAGGGTGTAAAAAGCATCTTTTTACTTATTCAGAGGTACAAAATATCTTAACATTCGGCGAAAGTTCGACATTTGTTACAAAACGAAATCATATTCATCTGATTCCAGAAGAATTTACGGAAACACGATATAAACGTAGCGTCGGTCTATCGAATGTTTGCTTGTTTACATGACAGGGTAAAACAAACTCATAAAAAATAAATGACAGCTCTCTTATCTTTTATTCCACCAAGATGTTATTTTTGTTATCATTTAACCTAAACTAAGATCGCCATAAGTTCTTTATACATATGAATATTTTGCACTCATTTGTCATTAATTTAGCACGATTTTCTTATTGAATGTAAGTGGTTGAAGGTTTTCAAATAGGTTCAGTGCAGTGTATCTTTTTACAGAAATTTCACATTTTAGATATAGTATATGGCCAGTGAAATGTCAGTGGACTGAAACCAAATAATTCGTCATCAGTTTACTGAATTTCGGGCAGTTTTCGAGCCTCGTCTAAGTCAAGGCCAGCTGCCCGCCATGATCTCTCTCTTGCGGCATTAGTCGCTTTTGGTACCTGTATCAATTCTCACTAACACCTTTCCGTCATAGCGTTAATTTTTAGCTGTCCTGTCATCAAAGTAACCACAGAACCTTAATATGTCGAAAGGGTGATCTAGATTATATATTGAATGATTTTGATGTAGGCTGGGATATTACTTCATTACCGTCCAATTCGATTAAGCTCCATATCCTCCACACAAATCGCTCATATTGGTGATTTACGATACTGAGGGAAATGTAAGCTATAGGGTTTTTGCAAAAGTTTATCACTACCTATATCCAACCGAATGTCCTTAGATTTACTTCTTTTTTAAATAATATAGAATCATGTATGCAATCAAACTTTCATGAAGGATTTAAAGTTGAGATTCCTAACAGTTATATGCTATATTGTGTGAGGAATCATTAAGTAGCATCAGCCTATGTGAATTTCACATTTACATTATGAAGATTTGAGTTCCCTGTACTTAGCCCATGGAATAACATTTTACGGAGAGCTCAAATCTTCCTAAAGTAACTCGCAATGATCGTTTCAACTTTCTTTTCATAAGACATGAGATATAATCTGAGAATAAACGGCTTGAAATAAGTAACTAAATTGATGATAATATACCATATAAATGGTTCTTCAGTAAGAAATGAAAATTTTGCACTCTGAAATTAGAAAAGGGATGACAAGGCCATTAAATAAATGGAAAAGAACACAGAGCGAATTCGTTTTCGTTATGCCATATGGGGTTAGTTGAAATGATGCACATTACACCACTAGTTCACATTCACAATGGGTTACTCGAATAGTTGGCGGGAAATTTGGTTTACATACAGTAATAAGGATAGTAGGTTGGCGGACATATGTTCATCCTGACAGTTTGCCATCCAGTTAAGTTCCAGCTTTTCCTTGAAAATGTTCACTGATAGGGGAGGCGTTCCAGTTATTGACCACTCGATGGAAAAAATGGAACCCACTTGAATTTTATTAGATCGCGGTTTGTGAACTTTCTTGCTATGACCTCGAAGATTATTAGTGCTGAAAGAAACAAAAAGATAAGACACATCAACACCCAATTCGTAATTAAAGATACGAAATGCCAATATAAGGTCACTTCGCGTCCTACGATACGACAAGAGGTAAAGATTTATGCCTTTTAAGCGCTGATCGTAAGAAAGTTTAGGAAGACGCTTAACTAATTTTGTTCTTACACGCTAGGCACGCGTAAGTGAGTTGCTATCCTTGACAAGACATGGGCTTGATGCTAGGATACGGCACTCCAAGTGTTGTCTTACATAGGTGGGATATAAAATTCGAAACATTATCTTGTCAAAACATTTGAATGCTCGGCGTAGTGATTATATTACGCGATAACCTTTAGCATAAGCTGGGTCGCAATGGGTAGTTGCTTTCAAGTTATTACTTTATATTATTCCTAAATTTTTATGTTTCTGAACGCATGGAAGAGATTTGCTACTAAAAGTATAATGGTAACCATTACGGGTCGGATGTGCATGAGCACACTCTTCCTAGAATTAACTTCTGAGCCCCAACATAGAGTTCATCTAACTCAGCTTGGAGAGCGAAATGATCAATATCACTCCCTATTATTCTCCAGATTTTGACATCGAAGTATTAAGCGATAGAGGTAATTCAATGACGTGGAGAAAGAAACTCAGGTAACCTAATATGGTGCCTTGGGGTTCACCACTTTTGACTGGCTTCCACTTCGATAGCAGTCCATTAATCCTCACTCCCTGTCTGCAGTCACAGTACCTGTTGCTCCGAAGCTCTGGAGATTCAACATAAGTCTTAAGTGTAAAGTCTTGTTGAACGCTTTGCAAAGTCTATGAATACCACATCTGTAACAGCTTAGGTTTGTTGGTTAAGAGTTGATCTCAAGCAACTAAGCATATATCAAAACAGCATTGTTCAGATATTTATTCACTTCTTTAATTTGTTTAGGCGTTATATTTCTAATTATCTTATATTGTATGTTGAGAGATTTTGTTTGTCTGAGTAAGGAATCGCACGCTCCACTGTGACTGCGCGAAGATCAAAATAAAGACCTATTTTCCTACGAGTCTGGTTCCTTCTATTAATAACGCGAGGGTTACCATGAGGCACGAAACATCGACAGACAGACCGTTATCTTGGACAGTTGTCCAATGCTCTCTTGCAATAAGTTAGTAAAGCACGAACGCTTGTTAAGAAATCCATGTTGTTCGGGAGTCAACATATTGTGTGAGTCTACGTTGCTTTGTAACATAACCCGAATCATCTTTTCAAGTAACTTAACGACTACGTTGATTAGACTGACAGACCGGTCGTTAGATAGGATTCGTCTCTGACCATCCTTAAACATAGGACTAACTATAGCGAGTGAAAGGGACATGTTGAAGAGCGTTGAGAGCGGTCTTGAAACAATGTCTGCAAAAGATGATAGCAGTCGTGGATGTAACCTGTCAGGGACCGCTATCTTACAAGGTTTGAAGTTAGTTATCAATGGAAGAACAGTTTCCTCAGTCACATGTACAGATCCTATGGCTGGTATCTTGGTGTGATTGGGACAAGTATTTGTAACAATACACTAAAACAGTTTGAAAAAGTTAATGTTTTTTTCAGATGTAATTCAACTGGTAAATCTGACTTTTCGTGTAATAGTAACGGGGGGTGCCATCGCTACCTTTGGTTTGCAGTTTAACGTACGAAAACAATGGTTTCCGACAAGTACGGTCATCATATGCAATCTGTCTTTCGTAAATGTTTCGGCATCTGACTGGGAACTTTTTACATTTTGTTGTTTGGTATTCACACTTAAATGATTCGTGTTCTGTTGACAAGAATAAGTCCCAGAAGTGTTTTCCACGCTTCAACAGCTTCCGTGTTCTCTTATTAATCCACGAAGGGCAATGTGATAGCCTACGTGTTGATCGTGGGATAGATGGTAATGTTGGGGACTCGAGTGAAGCATTAAGCTAACTCAATTTGTCTTCAATTGATCACTCCCCATCAACCAACCAGTCAGTCGTAATAGTGCAGTCACTGGTTGCCGAAATGTTAGCTCGCTAGATATTAGGATGGGATGCAGCAGGTACACATTGTATACCAGGTGTCCGAAACTTAAATTAAGGTACAACGTGATCACTATTCACCAGTGGGGGAAGGTGCTGAATGTCGATGACATCCTCACAGTGGTGTGTTAGGACAAGATCCAGCAGTGATGGATCGTGTTTCAAGTCAATATGTATCGGTTTTGTGGTACATTGTACAAGTGTACCATGAATAGGGGTTGATAGAAGGTCGTTATCTGAAACCTACCTGAAGTTGATATGCGCTACGTCGAAGTCTCCAATGATGAGATAACATTTTGCCTTACTACATGAACAGAGTTGTCTTAAGATAAAGTTATCAGCAAGATAACACGGACTACGGTATATTCCTTCTATAGTCACTAACCAGTGTCTAGACTTAAATGTACAACATACTATCTCACGTGTTCCACTAACAGGCGCCTCCGATGTGACTGATTGTATACGGAAGTGATCCGCAATATATGACGCTTTACCTCCTCCCTTGCGACATATAGCTCTATCACTTCTAATAACTATGTAGTCTGCAGTGACGAGAGAACAGTTTGTCTCTACGATGAGCCAAGTTTCTGTGACAACAACTATATCGGGACTTAATTCATCCTCCATCAAACTTAGCTCGGACGTTTTATTTCAAAGACTACGGGCGTTCGTGTAGCACACATTTAAAGTGTTTCGGAAATCATTTTTTCTAGCCACATAAGTCTCGGAAGCATTGGCTTCCAAGACCTGACCATCTGAAAACCCTTCATCGTGAAGTTCGTTTCGAAATTTAGCTTACGGGCTTTTAACTTCGTAAGGGCATTCTGCCACTTGATTCGATCCTCAAGCGGCCAATGTGGTCGGATACAAATATTTCAATCACGAGTTTTTTATGCGTTATAAAATATTATGTCCCTTTCATCGAACTTCCCGAGTACCATTTTTAAGATCCTTCTTGGTCGGGTATCGCCGCCGACCCATTTACTTTCGTGGCAGTGCATTTCTGATGACAGATTCCTCTAACTCTAGATCGTATATATGTCTTTTAGCAGAATTATTGTCTTTCGACTCCTCTAGATTCCCAATAATTAATCTAGGAACGGGTTTTACCTCTTTGAAGGTCGTGTTCACGGCCTTCGACAATGATGTCAGATCCTTCCTGTTAACTGTTAGCAGCTCGCCGTTAGGTTCTCTTGTAACAGTGTCGTGGGAGTCAAGCGAACGACTCACGACAATGTTTGATGGGGCCCCTTGGATGAATAATATTTCGTCCAAACAACGAAACATACAAAGCCAATGAGAGTTAGGTTTTGAACATCTTTTATGAGCAGTGGGATTTAAGCTCGTACTGTAAAGCGCGACTATTTTGAAACGAGTTGTAAAATTAACCAATTCTTACCATGGATTCAACTTAATGCTCTATATAAATTTCCGGAGCTTGAAAAAACACTACGATTATCGTGTGAACATCATTGAAACTACTGTTCATAATTGCATATGTGACGGAAGCGCAAACCGTTTTTTACAACACTGATTTATGAATGGTAATCATGATAGTATTGTTTCCGGAATGATGCAACCAGGATGCAATTATTACTCACAGTTAGCAAACTGTTTTACCAATAATGAGTAGACGTCCAAGTGATGATATAATTATTCATTTAACCAGGCGTTCGTACGAAACCGACCGTTAGATATGCTCAAACAGACATCAATAAGAAAGCTCAGAAACCAGCTAGAAGTTAAAGTTCTTTGTTGTGGTGCGAAAGTCGTCACATTTACAGTAGATTAAGAACTAAGTATGCCAAAAAATTATCTTTGTCGTCAACTACGATGAGCCCAATAATATTAAAAAATGCGCTAGTGAGTTTGATAATAATTATCCAGAAGAGGAAAGGGACATATTCCTTTCCAAGTGTATTAGTAACACCTGTCTTCTTTTCGACCACAAATTCCATAGATCAACATTGGCCTATCGTGCTACGTGACCTTCAAAATAACCAGCCAGCTTACGTCAAACACCCATGGATATATCTAATATTTTCTAAATACAATAATAATTTATTCTCAAATAACAATCTGTTACACGAGTCATGCCAGTTTACCGGCAAGATCAAATTGTTGCAGAAGATATAGCCTTCACTGTGGTGGGTTGCTCTGTTTGGATAATATTTTATGAGGTATATTGATCACAAAAGTATGGGGTATGATACTCCTCACAAATATTATTAAGATCGGTATTGTTAATATGTCTTCGGACTCCTTCATTCCTGCTTACCGATTTGTCTGGGCTTGGGTTCCTTTAATTTTTACTATCAAACCAAGGCGTTGTCAAACCCTGAATATCTGTGACATCTTAAGAGGGCATTCTTATGTGGTATAACCAACAATCTTAATTAACTAGAGTTATTTGACACGAAATGGCTGACAAATTCACTTTAACTTGCATCGAAGTCATAAAACTCAATGATTTGCAGCCCTGTGCTAGCTTAACCTAATGCGTGGGATGTTTAGGTTCTACAATAGCTTTGGTAAACAGAAATGCTATCAGAGATATTTACATTTGGATATAAAGGGAGTGCTACTGTAGCATGTACAAATTGAACCATTTCAACGGCGCCAGTTAATCAGACAACCTTAATTATCCTCGATTTTAATAAAATTTGGCTGTTCGAAACCATTTGATCAATCTTCTCCTGTGTCGATAAAAAAGACATAACGGTCCTAATTATTTGACTTTAAGGAAACTAGAAGTTTCCTTTGTGAAACCAGTCAGTGCCAAATCATGGCTTGTCAGCCCTACTAGCTCGTGACAGTACGCACAATAGCAGAAGTGACATTTCGTTGATGCCTCTTTTCTTCCAACCAAAACTCAACTCTCAAAATCTGTGTTACGAGGTTGACAAAGCGATATGAAGACGTTATTGGCAAACGATGCAAGGAAGCGGGCATTCTTCCGTTTGAACACGAAGTCTATGAAGATTTTAAGTGATCAAACCAGTGAGAAACCATTCTTTTCATATCAAGAGCCAGTTTTCGAGGATAACAGCCATATGACATGCAACCTTCATTGTCTAGAAAGTTTCATCCTTTGCTGAGTCAACATTTACCAACCTTTCCGACTTTTCAACTGATATAATGGTGTAAGGAATCGCGTCTGTGTTCAGCGCCTCTTTTTATTTGGGTCAGTTTTTATTTTCGTATGCAACACAAAACTTTGTGATAACCAGTGCTGTATTTTTACCCAGTCACTGCACGACGAATCCTAAGTGATTTATTCTAAATACATTTCTGAGATGTACCAAGTGATGACTGATGTACGACCCACACAATTAATAACCCGTTTTCCACTTCAAATGTAAGGAACAAAATCAGGCGACTCAAACACTTTTTGCTTCGGTCGAAAGAGGTATTGCAGATACACTCTGAGGTTCGTCCGTCTCAGACAATACAGGTCTCTGACTTTGAATCTTATAATCAAATACTATGGTTTTGGTTACCTCTGGATCTGTTAACTGAAATTCCATTTACTTAAATAGGAATTGATTGATTGTGTCACTTGAAATTCGAATATTTGGTATAAACATAGAGACATCAATCGAGAACTATAATTATTCAATTGAGCAAAACATCTGTGTTCTTCCTTTTAGGGTTTCGGATAAGATACGAAGCTTCTTTGAGTGACTGGTAATCAACGATAATACGAAAACATAAATTACATGCGTAATATACTTACGTTACTAAGTCAATAATAACAGATTATCTAAAAATATAAAGTGCTTTTGCATTGCTCATCGACCACTATACAGTGAAAAGATATTCCAGCACAAAGTAATGTACTGGACACAAAATAGTGGTACATAAATACATCTGTCAAGTACCCGAGAGTTACCAGGACTATTTCTAGCGATGTTAAGTTAGATATTATTTTGTAAGAAACCACTAGAATGACTGATGTTTTCAGTATATTGTTGACTGAGATTACTAATCAACTACCCAACTCTGCAACTTTGAGTTCAGTCGAATCAGACCAAATTGTAAAAAATCTGGTATAATATAAAAGTGAAACTAACTTATGATCAAAGTCACAAAAGGGGAGTTTCATCAAAGAAGACTGTGAACTTTGAAAACATGGTTGCACAAATCACGGATAGAAGTGTCCATACAAAACGGGAATAATTCAGGAAGTGACATTATTGTCAAACGGCGCATTTTAGAGGGATTCTCAGAATAATCATGCCGTCGCACTAAGTGTTTAAATTTATGGCTTCCCAAATTGAGTTGGTGGACTCTAGAAACGCGGTCGCGTGAGTGTGATCGAGAGGACTCAAACACGGGAGAATTTAACAACACTGGTATCTGAATCTCTTCCGACGAAACACTTGAAAATTCAACTAAAGAAGAAAGCAGGGATTGTTGTCAGGGAAAACCTATACACAGAGTCGATGCAATGTGCGAATCATAGTCAGATTAGTTATCAAAAAGGATGAGTGCAACAAAGGATCGAAACGCAATCAGTTGGCCTGCTTGAATATCAGGGCTACCTGTTCCTCTCATCTAGATATTTCTTCAAGTTATCTGTTTTTTCTTGTTTGTTTTAACACACTATTATGTCTATTAAGCTCACAAGCTATTCAGGCGCGTTTATGAAAAGTTTACAATCTTTCGCTGTACGGATTACAAAAAGGTACAACAGCGACATCATGGTGGTTTGCAATGTGCATTGAAACGAATGAACATTATTCAGATGTCGATTATCGAACTCCTAACATCTAACTGGCCATCACTCAATATTTATCGTCAGGATCGATCAAGATATAAGTAAAGGAAACTTGTTGAAATACTTTATGCTGAGAATTCAATATTGTACCAAAAATATAATGTTGAATAAAGCTTATAATAATATCAATATAATCCAAGCTCCAGTGTCTTCATTTAAACTGATATTCATACTCTTATTGCTGCTGTCATCTTCAAAACCTCTTTCGCATGTTGTTTTACTCATTTTTAAGTACTGTCCACCCTGGGTTAGTGTCTCGTTTATTTTGCCCAAGGCACTTGAAAGGTCAACCCATTTCCTCATCATTCAGCACCACCAATAAATTTATGATGAATTGTCAGTTTCGAAACCATGAGTACCATTTCCACTTCGTGGCTCCCAACCACTATTGGTTTTTTCATTGTTTGCCTTCAACTCAGATTCATACTCAGATTTGTATAGTAAGGACAGAAGGCCTACGAACTATGTTATTCCTTTCCTAGTATGCTTCTGTGAGTGTCCAGTCTTCTCTTGAGAGAGTCGATTGTAGGTGCGGACACCACTGCTTCGGGAAGTAGGTTCCAAGTATTGATGAAAACCTGTATGTCACTGGTATTTTGTTCGTTCTTGGCTTTTCTACTCGCGTGCTATGTCCTCTGAGATGTCCCGATCTAGTGGGAAGAAAAAGAGAGAATAACTTAGGTCCAAAATCATTTCTCAATATTCCGTACATCAAAATTAGATCTCCCCTTAATCTGCGATAGAACAGAGTAAAGAGATCTGGTTTTTCAAGCCGCTCTGTGTATGGTGAACTATGGAGTTCTGGAATTGCACGGGTATCTGCCCTCTGTACTTTTTCTAGGATATCCGAGTCACCTTTTAAGCAGGGTATTGCAGCCTGAACGCAGTTCTGAAGCTTAGTTCTCACCAAGGATGTGTATACTTTGGTGAACATAGTATTATCTAACTTAGTGACCTCCCGGCAATGGGCCGTCGTCTTAAGATCACGACTCACCTTCACCCCAAGACCCTTATGAGACCGAAGCACTGGTAGTTGCACATCCCCTATGTTATACCTATTAACATTTGAGTCCCCAAAGTTCATGTAGACACACTTTGGCGCGCTTATAGGCATCAGCCACTCCTTAGACCAGTTAATTATATTGTTTAAGTCTGTCTAAAGAGCAAAAGAGTCTGTGTCTTCAGTTATTACACGCCAGATCATAACATCGCGATCGTATAATAACATTGGAGACTGTACTATACTTGGAAGGTCATTAACATACATTATAAAAAGTAAAGGACCCAGGACGGAACCTTGAGGTACTCCACTAAGTACTTGTCTCCAGATCGAGCACTTGAAATTTATTCTTACCTTCTGTCTACGATCTACTGGGAAATCTTTAATCCATTTTAAAAGAGGTCGAGCAATATCAAGGTTTTCCAACTTCAATAGTAGTCTATTAGTTGGCATCTTGTCATAAGCCTTACTGACGTCTATGTAGACAACATCCACTGAGTTTCCTCTGTCTAGCGCCTTTATCCGAAATTCCCTTGCTATAAAGAGGTTTGTTGTGCAAGATAGACCCTTTCTAAAACCACGTTGTTCTATGTTTAACAAGTTATTGGTTTCCATAAAAGCCTTTATGGTCCGTTTGACTATTCTTTTCAATATTGTAGTTACAACACTGATGAGGCCTACAGATCTGTAGTTCGATGGAACTTGCCTTGGTCCTGTTTTATGTATGGAAGTGGCCATTGCGTCCTTCCAGTCCATAGGTAACACACCTTGATCAAGTGACATATTGAATATTACACTCAGTAGGGCCGCGATATATTTTGCAATATGTCTCAAGATTTTTGGGTGTAGTTCACATAGTCCTGTTGTCTTTTCCACGTTTAAGGTGCTGAGAGCCTTAAGCACATCGTCTTGATCGAAGTCCACGGTGAGCAGGAGGTTTATTGACTCTTTATTTTGGTCTGATTCTGTCTAAAGGAGGTTCCTGAGTGAAAACTGCCCCAAAATAGTCAGCCATAGCATCTGCTTTTTCCTGATCTTCCTCTATCACTTCAGGTCTTCTCCCTTCTTTAATTGAATTGGGAATCCAGTGATGCATCCTTGTTCTGTAGTTTATGAACGAGAATATTCTCTTGTGGTGCTTGAGTGTAGATTGTGCCAACTGCATTTCATATTTTCTTTGAGCTTCCCGAATTTTTGTTATACGCCTGTTTCTTACCAATCTGTAGCGCTCCATCGTACCAGCTGTGTCAAGGCGGATAGCGACATCCCAACATTTCGTCTTTTGTCTTAGTAAACGTCCAATATCCCAGCCTATCCAGGGATGGCCGTGTTTTTTCTTCTTTGGGTCTGTCCAGGATATGTATGGTTACTCGATTGTATAACTGCCTGAAATACATCCATGCCTCTTGTACTGATGCCCTTGAGTCAATTTCCCAGTTTTCATCCGGCGCTGAGGAGTTGATGGCCTCCATATCTGCCTTCCATATGTTGGGATGAGCCGGCGCAACTGTTTGTCAGGCAATATCAGCCATGAATTTGAATAAGATGACTGCGTGGTTACTTCTCCCTAGTGGTAAGAGGAAAGTCCTTTGACCAACGTCATCACCGTGAATGAGAACTAAATCTAAAAGAGAAGAGTTTCTTAAGTCATATCATGTGGGAGTTCTAATGTAATGAAATAAAGCTAATCCAATCGAGGTGTCTAACAGTCTGCAATCGATTGACGTTATCGGTGACCTTACTTCTAAGTTAACTCAGTTTATATATGGTGCTTTGAAGTCGCCTACTACAAGGCTTTTATCCTTGTTACACCAGGACTTAAATTTATTTAGGAGGAAATCATCTACAACACATTCTGGACTGCGATATACTACAACTAATTCAATATCTTGCCGTCTACATTTCAGCCTACATCGCATCAGTTCACATGTCCCTGAAACATGTGCCACTGTCTCAGCTGCTCTTACGGTTAGGGTACTTTTCGTGTACAGGATAACCCCGCCTCCCCTACGACTTAATCTACCAATCCCACTGGATAAAAAACCGGTCAGCTGAATTTCATTATCTAATACTTCTGACGTTAACCGAGTTTCTCAGACAGCAATAACATCCGGTTTTTCTTTTGTCCACTATTGACTTAAGCTTTACTATCTTATTTAGTAGGCTGCGAGCATTTGTGTAGCATACCTTTAAGTCTGTGAAGAACTTCCCCTTACCACCCAGAGTGGTTTGGGGATCGTTTTGCTCCGAACTTTTGCAATTTGAAAACCCTTAAGAACGAGGTTTCTTTCGCCGTTTCGGAGACGCTTATTTATTTCCACTTCTGCAGCTCGTCTCTTAATACGATCAGCTAGACTGAGATCCTCACGGACATATATTCCGGATCCAGTCAGTTTACGTGAGTCACCTAGAACGATGACGGTGTTATCCGGGTCTTCAATTTCCACTGAAGGTGTATGATTTCCAATGTCAATGTCAATATCAAGCTGCACTTCACTCCTCGTTCATGTTAACAGTGTTTTTACTGTTCCATCAATCACAATCGGGTGTTTAACGGGTCCGGTAGCAGCACTTACTACACTGACACATTCTTCATTGTCAGTGCTCGTGGTGTCAGGACAACCACCATCGTTTTTCTTACAGGCCAAAGCCAATAGGCTCATAGCCTCCTGGATTAGTAACTTCTTATTTGTAAAGCGAACCATACAAAGGCAATGCGATTTAGGCTTCGAACATCTCCTGTATGCCGTAGGACTCAGACGTGTAGACATCTTATGGTACCACTTTTCACATTCATCGCACTGCATTCCATCATCAACGGGGGACAAGCAGTTCGGTTGCCTACATTTATAAGTCTTACAAACCATTGAAATTTCATTTAAAAGGTTTAAAACACACTATGATGACAATGTGAACACGAGTGTCAGTCAATGAGTAAGCAAGAAAGGTACTACAGGACAAAGTTTGGCAAAAATTTCAAACCTTAACCAAAGTTTTTTAGTTAAAGTAGACTAAGAATGCTTTGTGTTGCAATAAATACACAAAACAAGGTTAATCACAACTAGTACAAAGAACACGTCCCTTTTTGAAACGACAACAAATCACTTCAGTAGACAATATTTGGGCACCAGTTTTGTATGGTCCTATATTAACCAGTGTACCGTCTGTAATAAAAGCGAAACTGAAAGTAACACAAGCATCTTTTACTTATACAGCCAACCGATCGACTATGGTCTAACTTTGATCGATTCTTGACCACAGTGAAACCCAACTATCTCAACAACCCCAAGGTGACAATAATCCTCTTGTGCTCTGTATGAAAACCTAGGAGCATAGAACTCAAGGCTTAGATTTGAATAGTTGAAAAGATCGAAGATAGGAAACTCACCCAAAGACTAAAATAACAGTCGCTACATTCTCAGTGGTGAAATGTATTTGCAATCGAAGCCCACCAAAACAAGCAACTGGTGTCCTTTGATGATAAGTCCACATACAATGGGCGAATCTCCTATACTATTATATGAACTCAGTGTAAGTATTTGCATTTCTGCGTTTCTTAGAACGTTGAAGGTTATTCAGGTCAAGGTCACAACACATATCTGATATTTTGACAAAGTCGATAGTAATGCTATTCCGGGGTTTGACCTCAATAATCTTGGTAGTTGAACTGTAGTTTAGTAACACTATTCTAGGCTAACAAAACAGGATTTGTGTCTCTCACTAAACATGCTAAGCAGTTTCATCTCGTAAGTGACATTTAGTACTGTATTACTTAACAATTATCCAATCTTTCTGTTTTCCCAATATTAATTTACAAACTTATAAGTTTACATACACGGTCAGATTTATTCCTCGTATATTTCACTCCTGTCAGTTTGCACACCGTAGGTCACGGCAACTGTAACGATCGAATCTCCCTAATTTGGGGAAATTTTTCTTTTTTGGTGAAATTCTGGGGAAGCCGCTGCATAGAGTTCTGGTGTATTTCTGAGTTAATGGCACAAAACCACCAAAATTTCCCCTAAACTTCGGGGAAAACCACAAAACCGGCAGATCAATGGTTAGTAAACTTTGGCTTTTAAAAGGTACCATCGTAAACGTTCGATACTGAGGTGCTTCCATTTCGTCTCCTGGTTTCCTTAAAAAGAACGGTTTTAGTTCACATATCGTGTTCTGTTTACCTAGCTATCGTTATAACATTGGGAATCCGGCTCATGCATATTCTGTACTTCAACATGTAGATGTGTAATTGTGATGTTGTACTAAGTTATTGTTTTAAACATTTCTTCATAGTAGCAAAATAAGTCATGGTATTTTGACCGTTTTACTGTTGTTTTTGGTCTATTTTCACATGTAGGTATCAATGACTCATATATATGGTCCTGTTTTAAGTCGTTTTTAAAACGGAACGGTTTAGCTTATCAGTAGTCGGTTGTTTTGTAAACTATTTGAGTTGTAGCCATTTCAACTTTTGAATCGTTATCTTCAACCTTATCGATGAGTCATGGGCTAACTTACCAGTTTCTAAGGTAAAAAAAAGCTGAGACTTCAGTGTCTTAATTTCTAAGTGAGCGTATGCTCTACATATCCTTTTAAGAGTTCCAAAAGCTTTAGCAGCTACTGGTCTCTAGTGTGTAGTGATTGTTTGGCACTGACCGCTTTTTTAATTTCGATTGCTTTGAACACAAATTTTGGGATGAAGGGCACCAAATATTCATGTACCACGCAATAAGAATGAGGTTGTAAAGAGGTAAAAAAAGGAAGTGTCATAAAAAAGGGAAAATAAGTAAAAATTAGCGTATGAGAATGAAATAGTAATAATGGGAAAAGCAGTTCATATAAAATAAAACTAACCAGAAAGAATTCCTTTATTCAAAGAAGTTACTTTTACTTATATGAAGAAAGTTACAGCAGTATCGCCACTGGCTTTTATTCTGAACCATTATTTATTATTTATTTATTTTAACACAGGTATAGGTACAGGGAGGCATCAAGTACATATGCGCCGCCCGAATCTCAATTGATTTGTGTGAGGGCTGTGATACTGCCCGGGTGCCCAAACCGAAGCAGGTGGTTTTCTTAGGGGGCCACATCCCGAGCCTTCGACCTGAACGTTTGACCCACAAGGCAGTGGAGCATCGTGAGGAGATGCAGTTGCATGGTAGCCGGTGACCAACGATTGGTTCATACGCCATTTGTTCCTTCAGGATACTGGAGCCCATGTGCACCATTGATTTGGGATCCGGTTAAAGCGCCGGACATTAGCTTTTCGTCCTCTCATTTTCGTAAACAACACCCCCGCCACGAGAAGGCAGTGAGTAGGACTTCCCTGGCAGAGGCTATATACGCGTGGTCATGTGAAAGCATTTCGAGAGGGAGAGCGGACTCTCCCCACTCTCGGCCATACCAGGGCATTTGGGGGCATTCTGAACCATGTTTTATAACGTCTCGAGCCATTGTGTTGCACCATCTTTAGGCCCTCAACTAGAGTCGTGAAGGACCAACAGAAACCAGTTCTGTATAGCTTTCTTTCATGCCATGTCGTGCTCTGTCCACATCGCTTTTCCCAACCAGCCACAATGTTGGAATATAATGCACGACGTGGAATGCTCTGGGACGACACTCGTAGAACATATCCAAGCCACTGAAGTCGATGTTTAAAGATAATGACACCAATTGAATTATCGTTGCTGTGCCCGAACACACGATGCCGAACCTCTGCATTACTAACATGGTGTTGTCACTGAATACCAGCAATCCTTCGAAGACAACGATGATCATACACAGAGTCGTCTAACATCCTCAACTCACAAAATTAAAGCAGAACTGTTCTCACCGACGCGTTGCAGATCCGACCTTTTACAACCAGACTGACCACGAAGGCGCCAAAGATGGCCCAGATTGGCATAAGCCGCTCTGGCTTTCACTATGCGTGCATTGATCTCATCAATCACGCCACCACCAGCACTTATACAGCTACCCAGATACACAAAATTCTCGACTACTTCCATCAGCTCACCATCCAAAGTGAGTACAGGATTAGAATCCTGCCAGTCTCGTAGAAGTACTTTGCACTTCGGAGGTGCAAAGCACATACCATACCTACGGACACTGATTGCCAACTGATTAAGTGCGGATTGCTTGGCTTGGGTATTATCACACAGTAAGACAATATCATCCACACACTCAATGTCGAGAAGTCTTTCCCCAGGTAACTGATTCACACTACCATTACTTACATGCATCAGAGCTGTTTGCAGAATGTCATCTATGGCAAAGTTGAAGAGGAATGGTGAGATTGGGCAACCCTGCCTAACTCCACTGCTCGAATGGGATAATGGAGAGAGGTGGTTGTATGCCCTCACTCCAGCTAAGGTCCTTGTAAATGTGGCTTGTAGCCTTTTAATAAACTTCTCAAGCACACCCTTCATCAGTAGGCAGTCTCAGAGAACAATCCTGTTCAACGAATCGAAGGTGCTAGCTCAAAACCAGCAGAAGTGACTTCTTCCACTGATAAACCCCTTTTGTTACGTGGAAATCCACTACTGTTGGATTTATTATGCTACTTCTAAATTTAAATTGAGTCCTTTTTTCACAATGTTTGGGCGCCAAGTTAGTGTGAGACATTCAAGAGGAAGAATGTATTTGTAAAATCTCAGCGAAAGAATTTGAAGTGAATCCAATTTTTCGCCTGGCAATCTGGTCCAAGCTTTTCTATGATCACTCTTGTGTTCTCTAACTGCAAATAAGACAGCCCTTCATCAGCGATGTCAAGCGCTCTCCATCTATTCTTTCACTACATTTCACTCGGTCTTTTGTAATGATTGGAGGGGGAGCAGTTCTGTATTCTTCATATTATTAAGACCTTTTCGTATCTTCGATTATCAGTCCTGTTAGTTTGCTTATCAGTGGAAGCAGTCTCGTTGTAGTCTTATTTTTATTTCGGTCGGTTCTATTTGTATGAGCTATATACGTCTTGGGAACACGTATAAGTGACATGGGACGGGTGTTTGAGCAGCAGGTTTGCACATTCGGATGTATTTTGTCTTGCTTAACCTTTTAAAGGCTTCGGATGGGAAATCTGTCCAAAAGTTAGGGTACTAGCCTCTAGCCTTACCACAGTATATGCAGCTTTCCCTCATGGAAAACAACACGGTTGTTGATAGCACGTTTTCGTAACCATCGCTCAAAAAATAGTTATTTGTGGACTAAAAATTGTTGGGAAACTACATCAATTTATAATTAAACTATCACATTAATGAGTAAAAGATGAAAACTATCACAAAATCTGGTATTCCGGATTTTTTAACTGAATTCAATGAGAGCAAAAACAGTAGGCTTTAATACTTAAAAAGGGTCAAGATTGGAAAAAGTAATCAAAAAAAGAAGAAATACCAGTCTTTTTTAAAATAGGGATTTTGAGCTGAAAACCAGAGTTCTGAGATGGTCGATAAGATTTATTGTTCGAGTGGATAATTTTGGTGTGGTTTCATTCTTTAAACTGGATGGTTTAGTTGTAAAGCATTCTTTGTCTTTTTGGACATCGTCATGATATTGTTTTTAATTTCTTGTACAATTCAGGGTACTTCATCAAATGCTGAGGAAAAGAAAACTGTTACCCTCCTACCTGGTGATGGGGTGTGGCCAGAACTCTTCGTTTGTGTAAAGTCAGTTTTCAAAGAATTCAATGTACCTGTTCAGTTTGAGGAGGTGAAATTTGGGTAAGAATTAGATTAGTATCTCGTTTGATCCCCCCCCCCGCAGATTTAACGATAATTTAGATCCAAATGGTGGTCTCTATAATGCTGTCAACTCTGTTACTAAAAACAAGGTTGGTTTAAAAGGAATTGTCCGTACACCTATCGAAACCCAGGGATCTAGTGCACTTAATCTAAGAATGAGGTATGTCTTTGTTTCTGATCAAGTAACTCTATATTTTTACGGTTCATCCGTTTTTCTACTGTGTTTACAATATTGAAGTTTGTGCCTCTATCGTGAACAGTAAATTGACAACAGCTTGTTTTGGACTGAACCAATAAGCTTTTTTTTCATTATCATATTTTATCTAGAGTAATTGTCTGTACTAGTAGCCAAAAGATGAAAAATATTTGATCTTATTCCTCAAAGCGTTTTTAGACTAAAAGGTGCCTTAAGATAGACTCGACTATTTGTTTTATTACTTGGTATGAAAATTTGTTAAATAAATGGGGATTGTATATAAAGTGGTTTCCTTCCATACTTGTCCATTTTGAGAATCATTTTACTAAATTCAAGATAGCTGAAGCTTTCTCGTAACTTTTGAGTACATTATTTATGTACTATTTGTAGATAGTTTTATGTCAGTTCTGTCACCAAGTATATATTATAACCTTGTCTTACTGATACTTATTATTTCTGAAGAATCCCTTGTAGTTTAATAAAAGTACCAAATTTGCATTATCATCAAGCACCAAGGTAAATTTGCTGGTCCTTCAAAGCTTGTCGTTTTCGATTCGTAAGTTACTTGTTCTTTTTGTTGGTAAAGTTCCTGAGGTTTAATTAACGTCAGTAAGGCATAATATTGTCATTTTGAGGTGATGGATGACATTTTTAGCTCAGGATGAGGATTTTGGAGTTATTGTGATCCCTGAAAGCTCCACAAGTAATCCGTCTAGCTTTTGTCGTTTGCTAAGGTATCTAGGTACCTAATGTCAATGAATAAATATTTGATGAAATGTCGCCATATATCAGAGAATAATCATAGCTATTACTAGTCTTGTTAGTTTACTGCTCACAATAACATTTCAGTTGGTTTAAAATTTATGTTTATATCTTGGAGAATCACAAACTAGTTATAGAAATACTTTTCATTGTGACCACACGAGTACCATAGTTTAATAAAATACACGATACTTTAGTCACTGTTTGTGCGTTAATTCAAAAAGTTGCTTTTCAGGCATTTGGTAGTAGTTAATTAAGCAAAAGTAACATATGAAAGTGAAAATAAGCTTTTTTTCTTCATTTTCTGTACCAAGCAATTATTGAGAAAAATCACTGTTTTAAAGTGGTTTGTTGTCTGTACTAACTACACATGATAATAAAAAATGGGAAGAAAATGTTTTCGTGTTTTCAAATGTTCTGAAAATTTTTCAGTTTCATCCATAAATATTTGTACATTTCATATGATGCATTTTTACAAAGCATTCTTTTCGAGAGTGCCTACCTTGGTGATAAATCGTATTTTTCACTGTTTTGTTTACTTGTTGTAGACGAGCTTTGGATCTGTTTGCCAACGTTGTTCATATTCGTACGTTGAAAGGGATCCCAAGCTTTCATCAAAATCTTGATTTAGTCATCATACGTGAACAGTTAGAAGGAGAGTATTCATCACTGGAACATGAATCTGTTAAGGGAGTAATTGAGTCCTTAAAAATTATAACGCGAAGTAACTCTGAACGGATTGCAAAATTTGCATTTGATTATGCTGTCCGCAATAAGCGTAGGAAAGTTACTGTTGTTCATAAAGCCAACATTATGTAAGTTTTCGCTTATATTTATGTATTTACTTCCAAATCTTTTGACAGTAATAAGTGGTCAGTGTTCAAAATATGCACTTATACATTGTCTTTTGTAAGCGATATACAAAGATAAGGTGATGTGTTATATTTTAAAATATATTACTATTATTATTCGTTATAAACAATTGGAAGATGTATCTTAATACGAACTGAATCTACGCGTCTTGTAGAGGTCGATGAGTAATCCCCACAACAATTTAACAATTATTATCTTCCCTTCAATCGAAGAGAGGAAACGGGAATTCAATTAAGCCTTGATATTTCAAGAAGTCAAAGTTATGGTACAAAAATTCTGTTGATGTAGCAATAGCTGTGACCTTGCGACTTATAACAAAAATAAAAAACTAAAAGCGAGCGTAGGTAATTGGACAATAGCAAATGTTAGTGGGGTAATTTGAGCGGAAAAAAGCCACCGAGGACCTCCTTGTTTATCATAACTGAAACTTATAAAAATAGATCATTTGGGGCCTTCCTTAGCCAGTTAGTCGTAACGTAGTATCTGGCACGTACGTGGATCAGTTCAAGTTGCCATAGCCCATTAGGACAGGGAGATGAAATTATCACGCCAAATCCCAGATTAGTAGAGGTAGTAATAGTCTCAGTGGTAGTAGAAAAGATTAGACGTCGAAGATACAATTTAAGAAAACATATATCTGTGGAAAGAAGTTATGAAGAATTTAGAATCTCAGAGTTTCAGGGAATCAGTTCAACTGACCTTCAGCCACACTTCAGTTTCCCACGATCTCTAGTCTACCTGAATGGCAAGTTAATGTAAGTCCTCCGACTCTTTACGAAGTTGAGAAAGCTATAGGAAATCTGAAGCGTAGGAGAGCAGCAGGCCTTGATAGGTTTACCGCTGAGATTTTTAAGGATGGCGGTCCAGTATCAGCAGCGAGATTGACTGAGTTCTGGGAACTGGACGTAATCCCATCTGACTGGTCTCAATCACTGATTGTGCCAGTCTATAAAAAAGGACAAAAGTCCTCTTGTGATAATCACAGAGGAATTAGTTTAACTAATATAGTGTCTAAAATATTAGCTTCAATATTACTTCGACGCCTAACCAAAGCTCGTGAAGAGCAGACTAGAGGAAACCAGGCTGGTTTTCGACCTGGACGTGGTTGTATAGACCAAATATTCACACTACGTCAGGTCCTAGAACATAGACACACATTCAGATGACCCACAATGGTAGTATTCCTCGACTTTAAGGCGGCATTTGACTCTGTCGATCGTGAGGTTCTATGGCAGTGTTTGTCACTGGAAGGAGTACCAAAGAAGTATATTAACCATATAAAGGCTATCTACTGAAGCACAACTGGTCGAGAGATTCTTTTATTGACTTAGAATATGCCGATGACATAGTTCTATTTGGTGAAGACGCTGACAAAATGCAGAGTCTGCTGACCACTCTAAGCAACAATGCAGGCATGTTCCGCATGCAATCGGGTTGCACCGCCACTCAAACTAGTGATAGGGACTGAAGTAGTCGAGCGTGTCGACCGCTTCACTCATATTGGAAGTCTCATGAGCTCTTGTGGTCTGTTGTGTGACGAAATCTCAGCACGGATACAGAAGGCTCGAATAGCTTTTGCCAACTTGCGTCATTTGTGGCGTGGGTGAGATATCCACCTATCAACCAAATGACGTGTTTACTGCGCAGCAGCTCGTTCCGTCCTACTTTATGGCAGTGAAACATGGCCGGTAAGAGTAGAGGATATTCGTAGGTTACTAGTATTCGACCATAGATGTCTTCGAAACATTGCTCGTATATCCTGGGACCACCGAGTAAGTAACTCAGTTGTTAGGAAACGGGTACTAGGTAAGGATGGCGAATCAATTGATGGAGTAGTGAAACTTGATCAGTTGAGATGGCTGGGACATGTGTTACGTATGCGCGACCACTGACTACCCCGACGTGCGATGTTTTATGGTGTAGGAGTAGGTTGGAAGAAAATTAGAGGCGGCCAGACCAAAACATGGCACAAATCCATGAAGTCACTGACAAGTGGACTGAGTCATGTTGGTATGCATAGACTACCTGGTTGGGGTCTGCGAGACGATAGTAAGCGATGGTTGGAGATGTTGAATGACATGGCTCAAAATCGTTTGCAATGGCGCAGGTGCATCCACTCTGTGTGTTCTCTCAAACTCTAATCTTCTGAACTCTTCATGTCCTTTATTTTCTTTCCAAATCTATTCCACTGGATTATACTCCTTAAATAACGCCATCAAACCCTAATGTTCCCTATTACTACTTATACTTTCACTACCTCTACGACTACGTGATTTGAATTGACAACTGCATCTCTGTGCTAATGTGGTATGGCAACTCGAACTGATGTACGTACGTACGTACGAAGTTCTACGCTGTTACTGACTGACTGTTTCTGGGGATACAAAGATTGGATGCATTTGGGCCATTACAAACGATTTTAGCCACGTCCTTCTAAGTCTCTTACTACTGGTTACGATTGTCATGCAGACCCCAACCAGATTGTTTACATCTATTAGTATGGCTCAATTCAGTTGTCATTGACTTCATGGACAGATAGCATGTTTTGGTTTGGCTGCCCCTATTTTTCTTCCAATCTACTGCTACACCAAACAACATGCTTCATCGAGGTTAGGGAGTGGTTAGGCGTATGTAACTCACGTCCCAACCGCTTGAGTTGGTGAAGATATACTACGTCACCAATCAATTTGCTATCATTATGTAGTGGATGTCACTCACAAGATTGTTTGTAAATATGTTGTGGAACGTGGCCTCAAGGTTGTCGGACGGAGTTAAGAGTTTTACTACAACGAAAGCACGGCGTAGGCGAAACCCGTGTAGACCAAATGAGAAGATAGTTGAGATTGAAGAACACCGAAAAATGCTATGAATATGTACCCTCCTACAATAAATATAGATTTCCTCTGTCTATTTTTCTTTTTTACACTTATGTATTACCTTATTCTTAACCCAGGTATTGCTTCCTCACTGGTCCCAAAATATACGGCCAATATTTCGAAGGCATCTATGATCGAATACTAGTAACTTACGGCTTTGCCGTGTTCTTAGTAACCACGTCTCATATCCATAAAGTAGAATGGTGCGAACTATTGCGTAGTAAACTCATTCTTTGGTTGGGAGTGACATTTCACTTACTCCACAAGTGATACAAGTTTGGAAAAGCTAGCAGAGCCTTCTGAACCCTTACCAAGATAAGTAAATCGGTCGATACGTTCAACTACTTTACTACTTTGATTCAGGCGCTGACAAGTTCTTATCAGTAAGTCAAGCTGATACCTAAATTTGTTTTATCAGACACTAGCCAGTCTATACTCATACTGACAATCGAAACAAAAGGTGGACTGCTAACTCTAAGTCCTCACAATTAGACAAGACGGACACAAGAACACGTAGACTTTATCAAAAGGGTTTATAAAACTTGGTATTTAATTCAGCAGTCCACACAGATTTAAGGATTATGAGAGAAAGAATAGCCTATGTATTTATTTAGGTGATTGTATGCTGTAAGGACATATATGCACTTTTTTGTTAGCTAAAATCTTACGGTGGGCTCCACTGGCAAGGTAGCGGTTTCTTAAGGGATTCATCTGTTTCAGTCTGTTGGCCTGAAGGGTTTTACAGTTATTAAACATAGAGATCTAAAGTGAGGCAAACGGGGTTTAGTGGATAGCATAACTTCGTGATATACATTTTTAAACGTACTTGTATTTTTAATTTCAATATTTGTCTAAATAAAAGTTCATTAAATATATTGCTTCTGTATTTTCAATATTCTTTTGTTAATTTTTTTATTCAGGAAATTAAGTGATGGTTTATTTCTCGAAACTTGTCAAAATATGGCCAAACTTTATCCACATATTCAGTTTAATTCAATGATTATAGATAATTGTTGTATGCAACTGGTTAGTAATCCTGAACAATTTGATGTGATGGTTATGCCAAACCTATATGGTAACATTGTTGATAATCTTGCTGCTGGTTTGGTAGGTGGTGCCGGGGTTGTACCGGGTGTATCATATAGTCATGAAGTTAGTTTGAGTTTCAAGTACTTATTCATTTTATGTGATTGGTTGATGCTAGTCCCTATGGTAGTTCGAAATATATTTCGAAGTCGTCATCTACATTTTATACTTTTAAATGGTGATGATATGGTATTCTGAAAGTGAATTCGCACTTCCTTTAGGACTTGTATACAATTAATTCAGCAACATAATTGTAATTTGTTAACCTAAGTTTATCTGGTATCTGTGGAACCCTTTGGGTTCTGCTAAATTATTTTCAACTATCAAGATATTTTGTTAACCAAGGAGGTGTATTGCACGTAAAGATAATTATTATGAGCTCGAACCTAACAGTTTATATTTGCTGAGGATTTTGTGGAGTATGTAACTTTTCTAGAGTAAAATTAAGATTTAGTTTAACTATATATGAAATAGTGCGTATACAAGAAAACGTATTTACTCAAATAAGACATCTGTATGTACTCAAGGTTTGCTATTTGATTGATTAACATTTATTATTAGACTTTATTAATAAGTATGCTCATAGCAGAAGAGCGATGACAGCGTATTCATAGTTCGTCCAATGAACTGTACATTTTATATAAAGATATTAGTTAGTAGTCATTACAATTTGTTTATTCACCTGTTGAACCATTGAATATGGAATTCACTTTGTACGGGCGTATAGGAAATCAAATATTAGAATAGAATAGTTATAATATTTATATTATATTCTTTATATTATTTCGAAAATGAAGCCAATACTGCGTAGTATTTTAATGGATTTCTTTGAATAATATTAATTATAAATTCAAAACTTAGAGTATAACAATATTCGAATATTTTAAGTGACTTATTTCATTTTAAAATCTTATTCCTCTTTGTTTTTTTTTTCGTTTTCTTTTAGTTTGCTGTTTTTGAACCGGGCACTAGACATTCGTTCAATTTGGCATCAGGCAAAAATATGGCTAATCCAACAGCGATTCTATTAGCCAGCTCAAATTTATTACGTCATATCAATTTAGAAAGTTATGCCAATAAAATTGAAACAGCTTTACTTAAAATTATTAAATCTAAAAAAGCATTAACTTCTGATATCGGTGGTTGTTCATCTACAACTCAATTTACAGAAGCTATTATAGAACAAGCTCATATTTCTTAATTATATCATACGAAGACTACTCTAACTTTTAACTTAAACAGTTATATATTAGACATATACTTTTTGTATAGTAGTCATAAATTTGAATCTAATTTTAACTTCTGACTAGTATTCTCGTTCCTTTGTATTGTGTATCAAACAGTCAGTAAATTATTACTGTTATTAATGATAGTAGAATAAGTCACTGACCCATGTTAAAATGTTATGCTTGTAAATAACTAAGCATTTACAGATTTTTTATTATTTTCAAGACAGTATCGTTATTCTATTGAACTGAAACTAATCTTTCTAAATTTAAGTTGGATCGTTCTCACTCATAGTTGATCCGAAATCAATAGCCTTTCATTCCCCGTTATTTTAAAGCTTGTTTCATATATGTATTTCCTTTTACAAATGGATATACTTGCAATAGTTTGAGAAATTGTGTTTATGATTATTAAATTCATGAATTTGTGGGAGATTTAATGCTAAACATAGGGTGTCAGTTCAGCTAATCGGTGGTAGAAGGACCAGGAAGCTCCGAATAAATGGTCCCAATAAGTTATTTTCATGTAAATTAAATCTTTGAAGTCCATTACTAGCTAGTTACTCCTTTTATTGATAGCACTTCCAGAATTTAATGGCAACCCGTGGTTAATTTGTTGTAAGAGCTTGTAATAAAGATAATTGTTCACTAAAGGAATTGGAGAATTTTAATCTATATCTAGCAAAATGTTTGCACTAGTAAACGATCATCTAGTGATTGATTTGTGACATGATTACCACATTATTAGAAGAAAACAAGTATTTTGATGTATCGCTTTTGAGGCCAACTGTATATAAAATCCCACGAACTGTATAGCTACTTAAATGTATTTAAATCTTACTGATGTAAATATATTGAATAGGCGAAATCTGATGAAAGCATATCGTTATCAATTATTGAAGGGTTAGTAGTGAAGCTGGCATACAGGACAGATGGGATTGTTTCATTCATAGTATTCCGTCACACTTTCTAAACAAATACTAGAAGACTTTAAGTGTGAAGTCAGTTGTGTAGGGGGTGGATGATGAATTATAAATTACGGTTATATGTAAAAGTTTGTGTTCTGCAGGAGATATAAAGATTAATAAAAAGTGTGAGTTGAAATTGGATTCGCAAGCCCTGGTCTGTAGTTTGAGAACTGTACTTAGTAGCTTTCTTATTACTTAAAAAATGTATCTTTACAACTCACACTTTAAGATTTAAGTAAGTAGGTATAATTGGATGTCCGAGAGACATAGAACCTCGGAGAGATGTTTATCGGTCTAAGTTGTTACCTTACCATATTGACATAACAAGACGAATAGCTAGGGAGATCGAAGCAATTTTAACAGCGATAATAAGGAAGAATAAACATTGGGAATATAATTCGAAAAGACGATGTTAAAGTGTGCATGAAAAAATGTGCAAATTGAAGGTATAAAGTGAACGATTTTAAGTTGTACCATCGAAAACTTCGAATCGTTGATTGTGGCTATCACGACCACCTCAACCATGTAGCCTGCATCGACAAACAGCTATATTAAGATCTAACTTATCGATGGATCTGCACAACAAACTATTTTGAGAATAAAGATAAATCCAACTCTGAAATCAGTCCATATGTTGATATGATTTAGTATTTAGATGTGATTTCCGTCAAGTGATAACTAAATAACCATTGAACTTCTGTCGAAGCCTACTTTGGAACTCGTCAGGAATGAGCACCCACAACCCTACCTGTTATCATGTTCAGAACTTTCCGGTCTCAGTATGGACAATACATATCGATCACTGAGACCAAATCTAACGATTTACATCTTCAATTCCAGTCAACTTAGGCAGTATCACAGCCCTCACACAAATCACATGAGATTTGTGTGGCGCATATGTATTTTGTGCCTCCTTGTACCAATATCTATGTGTTCAAATAATAATAAAACTTGTGCATTGAGATCTGTAACTATTATCATCAGAGATAACTGTTACTTTCAACGTAGTTAAGTTCACTGGCTTTTCTGTATGACTTTTGGAGACCAGTCACGGACTGTCTATCAAAATCAGTTAAAATTCTGTAATTTCTTATAGTGGGAAAGCTGTATATAGTAGATTTTCACATACTATGTAAATCAGCTAAGGAGTCTGTGTTCTTCTCTATTAAGTTTTAAAGATTTGTTCTGTTAGCGATTCCATTTCGACTAAATCGTTTCAGTATTGTATTAAGTCACTTCGATTATGATACATATTTAAATGTATAAGACTAAAGCGTATTGTAAAATAAACAAAATTTTTCAAATAGAAGGTGTTTGTGCAATAATCTCACCAAATGAAATTAATCAGTTTCTAAAATTTGTATTAACTAGTACACTGACAGTAGTATGATTAATTTTTATTAACTTTTATTTAGCAAAATGAAAATTTTATGAAATAATCGCTGATATCAACTTTAGTAGTGTGTAGATTTGTAACAAATAATTTTATCTGTTAAATATTAACAAGCGGTTAAGCTAATTGTTTACTCTTATCAAAAAGTGTTTGTATTCAGTTCACTGAAAATATATTTTCCAATTTGACATTCTACTATGTATATATTTTTTATTTTACTGTGAATTAGATTCATTTTATTTTAAATATCATATACCATTACCACCATTGTTTTTATGTTGCAAACATAGTAGTGAGTGACTAGGTGATCATGGCACTATTAGTGTTGTGAATAGAACACGGGTGGGGACCATAATATGTATTTGATAGAAAAATTACAGAACTAGTTAGTAAAATCTAACAACCATATATTAAATGCTCAATTTGCAAAATGTCCATCAATTGTCTCAAATGACTCCGACTTCTTTTGTTCTTGCATTTTCATACAAATTGCCTTCTGTTTTCATTCTTTACTGTTCGGTCTTCTTGTCTCTCTGCTGCCAGACATTCTGTTCCTGATTAACATCATATACTACTTATGTCTACATAAGTAGCACACACCACATTAGTACCATAATATTCATTGAATTTGTAACGGTTCTAATCATCTCGCGGTTTATGTCTCGATTGAATTTTGATCAGTCTTTGTGAACAGTAACTTTAAGATTAAGGTGCATCCAACTGTGGAGTCCCAAATATAACGAAACTCGTATCCTAGATACCATTGCTAACCACATTTTAGGTATCCGATATTAGCTATAATATTCAGCTTCGAAACAGTAATCTGGTTGTGTTGTTTTCTCTGAAGTAGATGATTTAATTGGGACGCTTTCATCAACGTTCTGTCCAGAATCATGAGTTCCTACCTCATGCGTGGAATGGAATTTAGTTGAGTTACAAATCTTCAGCATCAATTTAAAAGGCTTCATATCTCTGAATGATGATGAGTAACACTGGACAAGCAAACCTTTAAATCTAATTATCAGTACTTGGGGTAGTAATAATAATAGCAGAGGTAATAATATAACGTTAATGTAATATGCACTGTGAAAAATTTGTTTTTAACTGGCAGTCGTAATTGGGTTCACTTATTCCCACATGTATTACTCTTCGTGATTTTACATTTGGACAAAATCTGGGTCAATAAAAATCTAGATATGACGTAGGTATGCGTTTTTATTATGAAAGCAGATTGTTGTGTTAACCACCAACAACTGGAAGATTTAATTTTTCTTCAAATATCATTTGGTAAAATCTAAAGTAACATACAACATTGTAATTTTAGTGGGTTGCTCTGACAATGCTATGTTCTCCTTGAAGATATCAGATGATTATCAATACTACTAGTCTACGGTCATTCTTTATTATTTCTGATGATGACTGTTGATAACATAGTTCAAAACACATTATCATTAAAACAATAATCATTGTACATACCATTTGTACTGAAAATATTGAACTATGAAGAGAATGTAAGTATCATAGTGAATCAAGTAAAATATGAATGAGCATTGCTTCTTTTTATCTTACTAACTGACTCGGGTTGATAATCATACTTAGAAAATGGAATGTTTGATGTGAAGGAATGTAAGGTAACAACTGATAATCATAAGGAAGCTAATTAAAGGCTGAAATATCAGGAAAAGATGAGCAGCTGAAAAAGCCATATTTTCACCAAAGAATTCATTATGATAACTGTTTATAATACAAATAATCTTTTCCAACCCAAGTTTGTGATATTTTATAGCTACATTTCAAGAAATCACAAAAGGATAACAGAAACTTTAACACGAGCAATTGGTGATCAACAAGGTATCCAAAGTTCGGAATTACTCCTCAACTAGATTAATTCATGAAAGATTTCAGTTTTTATATTTGATAAATTAGAAGCTTAAGTTTAAAAGACTTCTCATATCACGAAAACATTTTTCACAGTCTCTTTCCATTTACAGATTATGCAATTACCCGATCGCTATCACATGTTTTTACTCAATAAGTGTAGTTCAAAATCTAGTATCTGAACCTGGATATAGTTCATTGATAAAATTAAAATAGTTTGCTTAGCAACTGTGCACTAGACAATAAGAAATAGAAACCGAAGTACGAAATTCTGTCACTTGTTTTTAACAACTACCCATGCTCATACACAGTAACTACAATGGAAGATCTCGAGGACCATGTAGGTAGGGTGGAGCAGATAGAATAGCATTCAGGCATTTCATTTCAGTGAGTAAGTGACGGGGATTTGCTGCCGCGAATATAATTAGATAACCGTTTTTTTTGAGAGAGTGAGGATAAGGAAATAAACTGTTTGACCTGGGGAACCTGATATCGATCCAAAGGTGAATATAAAAACCATCATGTTAGAATCAAACATTGTTTTTAATAGCTCTATGGAGATTGATAAATGCTTGAAATGGGGAGATTAAACATGGCTTGTAAAAAGTCGGCGACATAATTATAAATAACAGTGACTTGCAAAAGAGATGGAAAGGGTAGCGGTGACAAGTAACACAATACATTTTTATAGAATCACCAAAAAGAAACCAGTTAAAATATCCATCAAGTACACATTGTAGAATTTTACTTCGTAGTAATTTGTATCAGTAAAGCGTGAACTTAAAACGTAGAAAATATACCAAGACTTTTAGTATTTGATCGCAGATCTATCGGAAGAAAATCTTGAACATGATAAGGTTTTCAGGTTATACATAAGTTACCAAATGAAAATGATAAATCGTTTGATGAAGTTGTCAAATTGTAATGATTTAAATGGGTAAGAGGTATGCTAGGCATGGTTCTGACAGTAATCTTGGTTGATGAGTTCTAATATTCTTACGTTTAATCTCTTAATTTCATTCTCTTTCTTGTCTAGTATATCCGTTGTATTTAGTTTTTCACCATCATTTATATCGGCTGTTTTGTTTTGAGACATGTTAACTATTTCCTTTGTTGAACAGATCTGTAACCTATTGAATTGATGCCTATTTATAATTCTAATAAATCAGAAGAAACACTTACGTTAAAAGAATTTGTGTTACTTCATTATGATGCCAGGAAATAAATAATACCGAAAAAAACAATGAATCATTCTTAACATTCGTGAATATGTAATGCAATTTTCTTAAAATGTGATAAAAAGGCATTAAAAGAATAATGTCATGATTGTATATTCAGAAGGATGATCTTTAAATTCATGTATTCAATAAATAAATTACAATATTGTCAAGTACATATCACTTTCTAACTATGATTTGATACATTTATAGGAATAAATAATGAAAAATATTAGGAATTCCATAAATCTCCCAAGACTTCTATGATTTCTTTTCAAAAAGTCTTTTAAAATGTTCTATGAAAAAAGATAGAGACAATTGATAATATTCTATAAGTATAGGTTTGTGGAGATTATTACTTTTTTGATTGAGATCATGAACCGATTAATGTTAGGCCACTACTGAAAACCTGAAAGCATTGAACGGTCATTTCATCCTATTATGGGATTTCTCAATAGTGCACATCCACCATCCCTCTTGCCAGAATCGATTTAACTTAAAGATTCAATAATTTTATCGATTTATTTATGTATTAATTTCTAGAAATTTGTTTTTTTAATACTTTGAATTTTTTTTAAAGTTTTCCTTTTTGGGCTATCCACTCTCTAATCTGTAAACTGATTTTCTGAATGAATGAGAACTGGATTGTATTTAATATTGAAAAAATTTTAAAAAATTTCATTCTCACATTTTTTTATTTTTTTTCAATTCTAATTGTTTTTTTTAAATAAAAAAAAAGAAGGAAGAAATTTATATTGACCCAGAAACCAATCATTTTGATGGTTGGTTTATTGAAAAAGAATTAAATTTAAGGAATGAAAAACGATCATTGAAGAATTTTAAATATAATAGAAGGAGGTAATGGTCGAAACAATTTTTGGTATAATTAAATTTATTGTTGATAAGCTTTCATAAAACAAACTATTGATTTTTGTCTAGTATTTACTTGAAGAACAGATTCAAAGTGGTAATTTGAGGAAAAGAATATAATTAAACCCATTATATGATATTCAGATTTTGTTTTTCTAAGGTAAATATGTCATTTTTGAATCGTTTATTAATATAAACGTTTTTGTGTGTGTGTGTGGCACTTCATGAGATGAATTCTTATTCAAAAAGGCTTTTACATAGAATGGTTCATAGATTTCATCATTAGCGCAATACGTTTAGAACAATCTGATCGTACATATACTTGTTAAGAATATATATATATATATATATATATATATATATATATATATAATAATGTGAGTAATAATAATATTCTTGTCTCCTCTTTCCCCATTTCCAGTCTAGTTGACCTTTTATTTTTATATATAAATGCTCTTAACAAGCATATGTGTGATCAGATTGTTCGAAATGTATCGCGCTAATATATCACATAGCTCTGATAATCGTTGTCTTCTTATCACATCATCGAGATTGTTATTTTGTCTATTTTCCCATGTTTTGACCTTTTTCTCTATATTGGAAAAATTGGTTCAACCTGTTATTATTCATATCACCACTGATACAGCTAGGATTGTACTATTACTTTTAACTGTCGAGGAGTCCCATACTAGGACAAAATGACCGTCCAATGCTTTTAGGTTTTTAATAGGGGGTTAGTTTAGATGGGCTTATGAAGTAACCTATTAAAATGACCCCAATTTCCTCGGATTCCTATTATGATTTTCTACTTTACTGATTAGGTTACGTAGTCAGCTTGATTGCTATCGTAGATTTCTAGTTTCTAAAATAATTATCAAATACCAATTTGATCAAATAGATATTCTTGTTAGACTATCTTTACAAGACCAGTTGATTATATTGTCGTTTTTTCCAACTACTTTGAATCTAGGGAGAAAAATATGGGAAACATAAAAAATTTAGATTATACAATCCGAAAGCTCAATTGATGATGACAATAAAATATAAACCATTTAGTCCCTTTTATAAATTTCGATAGAATAATGAGAAGATGGAGTTGATCTGAAAAATAATCGATTGCTGTTCAGTTTCTAAGGTTAGTTAATTATGTTTAAAATATGGTGACAAGGCTAAATAACTGAAAACAGAAGTGTTTATAATTTGACATGAAATTGTTAAAGACAGTGATTATTAATTCTTGAATGTACGTTCATTGCTTGCCTATACACATCAGCAAGTTTGAGTTTCTTGACCAATATAGATGTTATCCAGCAAATACAGGCAAATGATGGCTTACTTATACAACACGTTACTGAATACGTTTTGGCTAGTATGTTTCAAATGGTTTTATTTTCACGCTACTAACTTAGGACCTAGTTATATTTATTCTTTGTGTTATAACGGCTGGTTTTCTACGTTTACATGTATGGGACATTAATTTATCTTAGACGAATATGTACACTAGATTCCCATCCAGTGTCTGTTCTACAGAACTTCAACACAACTCAGATCAACAACACGTGGTTGGCCTAACTAGAACGTAAATGAATTTCCACACCAAAACCCAACACAATCCAACAACAATGAACAATCAGTAATAATAATTATAAGGGTAGGGGAATATATAACTCATCTGAGACCTATCAGACTATTTACATGTCTGACTAAGCAGACAACCAATCATTATCATTCTCGCCCACACATCACTTCCTAGCTTTATAAGAAGCTCTTATGATGAATTACCTGTGTGCTTCGGCGGTATATGTATTAAAATTGGAACAATTACGAAATGATCATCATGGTCTGAGAACAAGAATGGCACACGAAAATGTACAGCGTCCAATATTTGATCCTCTCCATTGCCGCTTTCATATCATAGTGAGTTATACAGGTTAGGAACTTGTTTCTTTAGGTTCTATTTTGGTAGTTAGGCCAGTTGGAGAGTTGGAAAACTACAACTGACAAACTCGACGTCTAAGGGGGAATTCGAACTATTGATTATGATGGTAGCTTTTTCCTGAAACAAACAGTATTTAAAGGGACTTTTCTTTCTCTCAACGGAATGAGAGGATATAACGCCACTCTTACAATTAAAATTGCTTATGTTTAATTTCGTCAAGCCCTTAAAATAACAGACAGTGTTATTCGAACAGTAACAATTTTTCATCTTGGTATTATTATCATGTCTGCATGAAAATCACATGTGACAGACGTAGCTCGTATCCCTCCTTGTAGCTTAAATGTTCTTAGTTTGGATTGCCCAACGAATCATTTGCTTTGCCATATATTTGTTTGAATCTTATTAATTGATTTTACTCTAAATTCACCTCTGAGTTTACTCGCTCAGGTTAACTTTTGTACTCTAATTCGCTTAGTATGCTTATGATTTGGTGATCTGTGCTACTCAATAATAAACTTTAATCAGCTCTTTGTATTACCTTCAGAATTTATACACCGTTTGGATTTATTCAATGACGGTTATTGGGGTAATTGATGTCCGAAACCTTTGGAATTATCTCGAAGGAAATTCACTACGAGGACTAGAATTAGTCGTTGGCACATCCCATATTATTCCATAGATTTCAATAGGGGTTAAGTCTGCAGATTACACAGCTAACATACCAAGAACTTACAAAATGACTAAATGTAGCTGACTATATGCAGTTGTCTCCTGAACTGTGATAATATTCCCATGCCGTCAAGATTATTACTGATTCAGTTCCCTTTTTCAGTCCCTTCAGAAGAAATATCCCTTGGTGATACGGATAGCGAAAAGTTGTAATCAACCCCATATCTTTAGAAGCATTCAAGATCACTATGCTCTACTCATCCGAGCATTTAAAGTGATATCTTCGCTCTTAATTAGTAGGAAAACTGGAATGAATCTCACTCTAGTAATTTCGTAATAAATATGAAAGCGATGAACACTAGTATTTCAATTTACGTTAGTACTAGATTAATTTATTTGTTAGATTTTGTAAGGCAAATGAAAAAACTTCATTAATATTTAAAAATTCTTGATTTACATCTGCTATCTGCTGGAATTTATCCAGATGTCACTAATAATTCATGAATGAATCTTTATTTTATTGGATTACATTTTAATACTTCTACTTCTTTATCTGGATTAAACGTTGTAATATCTCTGAAACCTACCACGTATTTTCGCAATCAATATATATGAGGATTAATTGAACACTGGTTACTCATAAGTATTTGTATTGCATGAAGTTTGTTCTGAGATTGTAGTTGTCATTGTTGTGATTTAAGTATCAGTTAATCGGATTTCTCATATACACAACTAGAGGTTCACACTCACATATATTTACAGGTGCACGCAAGTACACATACATAAATTTATAGACGAAGTAAATGGTTGTACATATCACGATCACTTTTTAAACAGGAAATACAACTGTAAAGAAAATAATGAAGAGAAAACAGTAGATTCGTCTAAATAAATGCAATTCACGCAAGTACTCATAAAGCACTTATATATATTCCTCTTTTTAAGAACATCAATATACATGAAAAGTATGAAATTAGTCAAGCATAATGATGAATAAGTATATGAATTTGTTGGCTTTAGTAAACAGATGTAAAGTTCAATAAACACCCTCAACAAATTGATATTTGTTTAACTCGGTAGATCTTGATATATTCAATTGTTTACCTAATTCTTCTTTAAAAACTTATTTTATTTGTCTATATGATGTTAGGGATAAATCTTAAAATTGTAATTTCATTTTTTAATTAATTTCACTGCAGACAGGTCCTTGCCATACACCTCCATCACCGTCAGCTATTGTCATATAACTTGTATGTTGTCCTTTCGGTTTGTCAATCGATTTGTGCATTATTAATTGATTATTTATGTTTTCTTCATTATCAAAATCCATATGATCATTTTTAGTTTTATTATTATTATTGTTATTATTATATGTGTAACGTGATATGACTTTTGATTGAGTTTGTTGTCTAGTTGTTAATAATGATGAATTTTTAGAACAGAATTTGTTATTGCATTGAAAAATAGCTTTAAATTCTTGTCGAAAATTATTATTTAACCATGCATATATAAAAGGATTATAAACAGCTGAACTCATTGCAATCATATGACATAATATAAATGTATGATGAAAATAAACTGAACCTTCAGCTTTTTCACCAATTATATCTACAACTATCCATAGAACATTTAGTGGTATCCAACAGACAACAAATATAATAACCATAGCTATTAACATTTGATTTGTACGATGATTACGTTTTATTTCAAGTTCTTCTTTTTCACGACTTTTACGTCCACTACCAATTTTTGTTGAACCTCTTGAACGTAGTACACAACTTACTCGATAATAACATATTGATATAATCAAACAGGGTGCAACGAATTGAAGAATAAATGTAATGACTGTATATATCTAAAATGTTGCGAGAAAAATGGAAAGATTAAAATTAGATTATGCTGTATACTGATTGCAGTTAGGCATATTAACCATGGAGTGATGGCTTGATAGTATACAACGTAATGGCCGAATGCGAGACCAGGAAGCCCTAGGTTCAGTTTTCGGGGGGTTCGTTAGTATGTACAGTTGAAGAGCCTCGAATAAAGTCACAAAGCTGTCCAGTGCTTCCCAGTTTTTATTAAGTTTCGAAGGTCAGTCCATCATAAAAATTAAGCTCTCCATACTGATTATACATATATTCTCCAGTCAAAACCGCAATCGATTTATAAAACTTGGATTATATACACATAAATCTCTGACTGTATAACAACCAATTCAATTTTATGCTATCTTATGTTCACTAAGAGAATTTTGTAACACCAACCTTTTATGCTCTCAATATACATATATGATAATTGTACCTACAGGTTGAAAGATTATATCATTTGTAATTGTAAAGTTAATCATTTTTATAATAGTTTAGACTCAGGTACCATATGTCGTATGCAAATGATAACCATTGACAGAGTACCTCTGAATTGTGTGACACTACCAAGAACACTTTAAAATATCCAGTCTTAAAGGTAATGTATTATTGTTATTATTATAAACAGAATCCAGTCAAAACTGTACTGTCTAGTTGTTTGATATCTGGAAATGATATTCTGTTTGAATTCCTATCATTAACCATATTATAGCAGTATAGGTAATATTTCATAATTTTATATGACAATCCTGATATCACTTCTATTTGAATGATAATGATCTGGATAAATTAAAGGACACTATTATGTAATCGTATGATTTAGTTTCTCAAATTTAAGTTTGCTCTTCTATCCTACTGATAACCGAATTTTATGCAAACATTAAAAAAAAAGTAGTATTTTCTTCATCTAACCGATTACTTTATACACAAATGAAAATAGATGAGTTACATGTGTGATTATGGTAAATTGTCCTATACAAAGTTATATATATATATATATATATATATATATATATATATATATATATATATATATATATATATATATATATATATATATATATATATATATTTGTTTGCATGCACATATTTATGTTAGCTACTTAAGTAAATCCCTTTTTTTATGTGTATAATTCTCACTGATTCAATACAAAATAGGAAATTTTCAATTTACTACAAATTAATAGTAGTTTTTGTCGCCTTCTATTTAATTTGGCGACATACTTAAATTTTATTAGAATAAAAAAAACCCAAAAAAAAGCGAAAAGAATTAAGGTAGATGATGAAAAACTTGTGTAGTGGTTATGTTATTGTTTATATTCATTTATGTGTGTATGTATACGTACCTGTAGGATGTGTGTGTGTGTGTAGTTACGTGTAGGGAGTTGTAAGCGATTGTGTCATTTAATTAAGAAATGTAATAATAAATAATGTTAGGAATTTCCTTCATTCGTTTAATTGTGAAAAAAAAACAAATTATTATTCGGTTCTATTTGGTGTTTATTTATCGTTCTTTTAATATGAAATAATTTTTCTTTACAACCGAATTCGAGACAGACAGTTTATTATATTAATCAAATCTTTAATAGGGAAAGAATTATTTTAATGGGTTTTAATTTTAATACATAGAAGATTGTTATTGATTCATTCAGATGAAACAGATTTCATTGATTAGAAATAGTGGTGAAAATATCGATAAAGACAAAGAAATTATTTTTATATAAATTCACAAATAAAAAGTTATGATGGATAAGGAATTGATAATCAAATAATCTTATTGAGAGTTCTATAGGTTTTAAAGCAAAATAAATATCAGGTTCAAGCCTTAATAATGATGATGGGAAGTATTAAGATGTAGATTTATCCAGCTGATAAGCTTTGAATAGGACGACATGTTTACTTCGAATCTTTCTTTTTTTGAAAGTGATCTTTTATTTCTAATAGTTGTGGGGATTGTCGGATTTTGTTGAGATCAAAGTAAGATAACCATTGAGGACATGAGAACACTTGATGGTCGTATTGCATTAGCGATGCGCGTCCACGGACTGCAACCGCGGAAACCATGACCAATGGAATTCAACTGTATCGGATGTAATAAAGGTATCCACTGAAGACAACAGAGGATGGTCACATAATATCACGGGCTGACCAGAATTAGACCTATATTTTGTCAGATATAGCCCTGTGGTCTAAAGCTTTAACGTTCGCAAACGAGACATAAGGCCCTAGGTTTGAGCCCCGATTGAGAGATTGTGGATGTGCCCTTCTGAGCAGTCTCACACTAAAATGAAATGACTGTCTAGGTCTTATTTTTGAGTTATTCCTTTAAAAATGTTCAAAATCTGTACAAACAACTTTTTTGTGACTTTATATTAAGCTGTAATTGTGAAACATGGGACAGGTTATGTGAATTTATTAGTTACATAATGCAATCAATTTATTGTATTTAGAGTTTATTTTGACTCTTAGTTAATAAGTTTTATTTATGTAGCACCTTTGGGGATCAAAAGGTTTGTATTTATGAATCACATTCAGTAAAGATGAATAACCAGTTCTTTCTAAAATGCAACTTTATTCAATAGTACAATAAGTCTGACTTCAGTGCATCATCTGGTATGTTGTCTGGTCTTGTTTCTTTTCCACTTTTGATTTTCTGATAGCCATTCTGTTCTTTCAGGTTACGTATTGACTTATTGTCGTAGTATCAGCTTTTGTTTTTCCTCGTAGTAAAAAGGTGATTCAACAACGAGCAGTCATAAGAATACTTTGAACATTTTTTCCTCATTGGTGAAATTTGTTAAGGAATACTTTTTGAGACCTTTAAGAAGTATGGCCCATATCTTAATTCAGACGAAGAAAACTATACGTACAAAACTATGCTTTATGCTGTTTAATAAGTATCATAATTATGAGCACAGAAAAAGAAGAGAATTTATGACATTAAAACGGTTTAAGTATTATTTGTTATAGTTTAATCAATAATAGAATCCCAGTCATTTTTCTAGCCTAACATCTGAACAACATCAGTGTAGTTTTATCGGTTTTAGTCATGACAATTAGGTGTCAGATTTTGGGGAAAAGTAAAAACCTCGCTTTTTAAAAGGATGCAGCATGTTTCATAGTTTTATCAGAATTCTATGGCAGTGTAGGGTTAACCAAACTTGGGAAACAAGATTTGCTTCTAGAAAATATTTGTCTGATGTGTATATACCTTGTGAACCTTTCGCATAAAAATAATCGATTATGTCTATCTCTAAGAATGTTGGTATGCGCACAAGTTTATAATCTTTTAGTATTCATTAGATATTTTGGAAAACGGTAAGCTTTAATTTCACATGATATTTTAGTATTTCGACGATAATAATTACTTTTCTCTAGAAAGTGCATTAATTACAGTTGTTTTGTCAAGTTCATTACGACATAATTTAATGACGTGATCTATCGGCAGCCTATTTTCAAACTGTGAATATTATAATTCACTGAATTATTTATTGAATTTATTTTAACTGATTAGTTATTTGTATTCTTACGCTTCTTCGGAAAACTCACGGCCTCACAATGAGAACAAAAGAAAATTATCAGAGTGATTGAATTATTTTTCTTCCCATCCGAGGTTTCAAGAAACTAGGAGTGACTGTAATTAACATCCACAGACCAGATGTATTATAAGATCCAAAAAAAAATATCATAGGAGTGAATCTAGTACGAAACATTTAGTAATGAATACGAATGGGAGATGATTACTGTTAAAAAAGTTATACCATACATATTCTTTGGATATTTTCAAGTTAAATGCATTTTAGAAGTGTATTTCATGAAACATAATACATTTTGTAATGAGAATTATTTACTATAACCAAATATTTGATATCGATTTTTTATGATTTGTGGTAGTAGTTTTTATTATTAGTTAAAGTAAACACAATATCAATCAAATTGTTTTCTATAGATATTTAAGAATCAGATAGATTATTAATAAGAGATATAACTGGTATCAATGGTAACGTTATTTTCACTGTTAAATAATAACCATCTATTTAGTATACCAGTTTTATTTTCAAATTCATATACGTCTGTAAAAAATAAACTATAGAAATGTATATAATTATTCCGTTGAAACAATGCAAATAATACTAAAAGTTTCTCATTTGTTTTTATTTATGATCAGAATGTAACTGAAGTAAATTTTGACAAGTTAGTGTTTCTAATGGTTACGGGGTATTCGATTGTTTTGTTTTGTTTAACAAAACATTACAGTATTATAAAAGTTAATTAGTATATTATAAAGTTTGTATACAGTAACATTTTGAACTCGATTAGTTTTGTATGTGTATATCAATTTTCACTATTGATATGTAAGTAGGAAAAAAATAGAGAGATTGTCTACTAATCACATTTTTCCACTTACTGAAATCATATCATTGGAACTAATAATTTGTAATGAAATCTAGATTACACTATAATAACAAAGTAAAATGATACTTTTTACTGACTTACAAGATTACTGATGTTCAATATTCAGTTAAATTACAGTCACTATAAAGGGATACATAGAGAGTTAAAATATTTCACCATTAACTGAGAATTAAAGTCTCAGCATAAAATATTACATAATTACACTAATCAAATAATGATTGTCTTAATCACTTCTTTCAATTAAGATCGTGCGAAAAATAGATGAAGCATAATGGAATTGTGACATATTAACTCAATACTTTTTGAATAATCTGACCATGAATTCTTTTAATTATCAAAACTTGTTAAGAGTATCAATTAAAGCTGAAGAAAACATACTCCATACAAAAAAACGATACAATTTATGTGTAAAATTTCAGTCAGTCAGTGAGTAACAACGTGGAACTTCGTACGTACGTACGTACATCAGTTCGAGTTGCCATACCACATTAGCACAGAGATGCAGTTGTCAATTCAAATCACGTAGTCGTAGAGGTAGTGAAAGTATAAGTAGTAATAGGGAACATTAGGGTTTGATGGCGTTATTTAAGGAGTATAATCCAGTGGAATAGATTTGGAAAGAAAATAAAGGACATGAAGAGTTCAGAAGATTAGAGTTTGAGAGAACACACAGAGTGGATGCACCTGCGCCATTGCAAACGATTTTGAGCCATGTCATTCAACATCTCTAACCATCGCTTACTATCGTCTCGCAGACCCCAACCAGGTAGTCTATGCATAACTAACATGACTCAGTCCACTTGTCAGTGACTTCATGGATTTGTGCCATGTTTTGGTCTGGCCGCCTCTAATTTTCTTCCAACCTACTCCTACACCATAAAACATCGCACGTCGGGGTAGTCAGTGGTCGCGCATACGTAACACATGTCCCAGCCATCTCAACTGATCAAGTTTCACTACTCCATCAATTGATTCGCCATCCTTACCTAGTACCCGTTTCCTAACAACTGAGTTACTTACTCGGTGGTCCCAGGATATACGAGCAATGTTTCGAAGACATCTATGGTCGAATACTAGTAACCTACGAATATCCTCTACTCTTACCGGCCATGTTTCACTGCCATAAAGTAGGACGGAACGAGCTGCTGCGCAGTAAACACGTCATTTGGTTGATAGGTGGATATCTCACCCACGCCACAAATGACGCAAGTTGGCAAAAGCTATTCGAGCCTTCTGTATCCGTGCTGAGATTTCGTCACACAACAGACCACAAGAGCTCATGAGACTTCCAATATGAGTGAAGCGGTCGACACGCTCGACTACTTCAGTCCCTATCACTAGTTTGAGTGGCGGTGCAACCCGATTGCATGCGGAACATGCCTGCATTGTTGCTTAGAGTGGTCAGCAGACTCTGCATTTTGTCAGCGTCTTCACCAAATAGAACTATGTCATCGGCATATTCTAAGTCAATAAAAGAATCTCTCGACCAGTTGTGCTTCAGTAGATAGCCTTTATATGGTTAATATACTTCTTTGGTACTCCTTCCAGTGACAAACACTGCCATAGAACCTCACGATCGACAGAGTCAAATGCCGCCTTAAAGTCGAGGAATACTACCATTGTGGGTCATCTGAATGTGTGTCTATGTTCTAGGACCTGACGTAGTGTGAATATTTGGTCTATACAACCACGTCCAGGTCGAAAACCAGCCTGGTTTCCTCTAGTCTGCTCTTCACGAGCTTTGGTTAGGCGTCGAAGTAATATTGAAGCTAATATTTTAGACACTATATTAGTTAAACTAATTCCTCTGTGATTATCACAAGGTTCCAGAATTAAGTTTCGCTATTTTACGTCACACATGAGCCTATGAATTATTCAGGTAAATAAATAATCAATTAATCCATATAAAAGAACTGCAGTCACAAGTCTTACCGGAAGGCATTTCATAGTAACAGGATTAAACCAAATCAAAGTGTGTTAAAATAATGTGCTTCAAACTAGACGGAATCAATGAAATCATCTATTAAGAAACTGACGAAAAATGTTGATGAGATATTCCACTCACTTGAGAAAATGCCTGACAAATTGGAATACCAATCATTAGATTATGTGCCTCAAGTCATGAAATTGAGAAAATAAAGGTTCAATTGATCTAAAGTTTAGAAAACTAGAAAATAAAAACAACATTTTCATCCAACTGAAAACAGTATGTCCATATATATATATATATATATATATATATATATATATATATATATATTGGAATCTTCATTTTGACGTGACTGACTTCGAAGTATTATCTCTTGGCCCCAAATTTTGGGATATTCATAATTTTGTCAATAAAGTAAATATGCAAGTTCGTTGCTTAAACTCCTTTTTTACAAACAAGGAGTTCCATAACTTCGGGTAAGGGGGATATAAAAAACTTTGATCAACTTTAATATATTGTTATTTTAAATATAAAATTTGCAAATACAACGCAGGCAGATTCTGACTGACAGGTAAAATTTCTTCTACTCAAACTGAAGATAAATGTTATTTCGGGAATTATAAAATTTGTCAGTATAAGGTTGTGAAGATTGTTGAGTTTTAATTGATATCATAAACCATCACCATTAAAATCCTGAAAGCACTGGACGGCTGTTTCATGGTAGTGTAGGACTCCTTAGCAGTGCGCATCTACAATGCCGCACGTAAAACTCCGGCTTGGTGGTCTAGATGTTAAGCGTTTGCGTGAAACCGAAGGTCCCAGGTTCGGATCCCGCGTGTGGGATCGTGGTTATAAACTTTCGAGGAGCCGAATACTGAGGCAAAACAGCCTTCTACTGCTTCCAGGTTTTTAATGGTTGTCTAACACTTATCTATTCATCATCTCAATTATAGAAATTACTCCACATAAAAGACTGATTGAAGAGTGAGAATTAATAAATAATTTTAAACAAATACGCTTGATTGTTTCATGGCATATAATCAACACTGAACTCTACTAGCACTGCAACACTCAGACTTTATGATGTGAAGAAATTTCATAAAAGTGGTTTACAACTGTGCCTGATTGTAGATATGGTTAATGAATATTACCAAGCAACTGTAAGATGATTATTAAAACTTCTAAAGCCACTACACAAAAAAATCTTAAATTATAGTGTAAAGGATGGTTTTAAATATATCTGTAGAATTAGAATTTTGAAGTTAAGCAAAAAACTGGCGATAACATTTGATTTACTATTTTCATTCACGAAAGTACTTCACACGGTAAAAGTTAAGTTCAAACTTGGCAACGTACGAGATCCGTGAAAGTTAGTATTCACATTTTCCCTTAAAATAATTGATTGTAAGATTTTCATTCAATTTACAGCTTTTTTGTTCAATAAGGAGCTCTATAGACAATGTGGTAGTAACACTCTGGGGTCATCATCAGGTCCAATGCCAGCGGATTTCTTTTTTTAATTCATTATATATTTTTTGTTTGAATCTTCCACTTGTTGTTTAGAACTGCAATCGATCAGTTTCTTTTGACCAAGATCACGACGAAATCACTTTTGCCGGGGAAGATGAAACTGTAATAGTATCACTTTTGTGGACTAATTATAAACGAGAAGACTTGATAGACAATAAGAGGAAATATTTTGTCGTAGACCGGCTCTACTAAGTCCATATACATACTTTCTGAACCCTGCTTTATGATAGAAAACAAAATTTAATTAACTACCTAATCTACGGAGCCAGATGTATCTGTTTTGATGACAATCTTGGTGAGGAACTAAAATCGAACTATGATTTGTCAAATAAAAACAGATATCAATCATGGTTCCTAACGAAAAGTGTCTAAAACTAAATTTAAAATATATTCACTGCCTAGTTCTACTACCTTTAAGTGTGTTTACCATTTCAACTGCTGCTGCACTGATAATTATTTAGAGCATAAAACTAGGTAAATATGTCATTTTATATTTCTAAACACTGCATCATAGTTAACCAAGGGACTAAAGAAAACAATAAGAAGCTTTTTTCTGGCTCATTTAATTGATACTGGTCACTGCGTAGATATACGTACAGCTCATAATGTTATCTATGAAATCCTATGAAGCTTACCCCTTTACTCCTAGGATCAATCTCTTACCTACACCAGATATCAGAAGAATATACATTAATAAACTTAATCTTTTGTGCAGAAAAGTTTGTAAGACTTCACTTAAAACTGTCCTTCTACTTAATTACCTATACATTGTACAAACTTTTCTTTCTCTTCTAAATTATATTTTGGCAACATATATTATTATAACCTAATTGTTTAATTTCCTTTACAGCTGCCTCATTAATTACTTGTAATTAATTTTACAGATAACACTAAACATTATATTTAAATGTTTCATTTGAAACTTAATTTCTATCCCTAAACTTACGTAACTGGTTATAATAATTTACTCTTGGGTTTGCATCTTTTTTTTCTATCAGCTGATTCTTGTTGATATACATGTTAGATTGCATAACACTATTTATTTAAAATGGATTTTATATCTAATTGTCAAATTTATTTAGTGGTGCACAGCCAATGATGTAAGGTTAACTGTAAAAAAACTATGCATTGGTATCAGATGACAAAAATTATTCATCATTGAAATAAGTTTAGAGATGTATTTGTTTTTTGAAATCATTGTATCTAATCATCTGACATACAATATAATCCAAATTAATTCATTTTAATTCACTTGATATTGTTTTACTTGAATATTTCCATTGATGCTTAGAACTGAAATTGATCAGTCTCTTATTGACATATGTACATACTGTGCGTATTGGCTCTATATTGCCTCAATTTACAAGCATTATAAGCAAAGATGGATAGATGGATAAAGTAACTAAGACTTTGATAATCATACAAAATCTCATTGTTAGTCAAGACGTGACGACCACCGTTATATACTACTTATGTGGATATAAGTAACCCACACCACACTTTCATTTATATATATATATATATGTTCAACAGTGATTGCGTCCTTAGTTGACCTGTTTTACCGGAGGATGATGGATAATAAACACATAAATCACTACCCCATTAAATTTTTGATTACTGGAAAAATAAATAAACTTTTTTTAAAAATTGAAACAAAACATTTAGAAAATTATGCTTTTTGGCAGATAATGATAACATTGTGTGAGTAAAATTCTGAAGTTAAAACCAATATATTTGATGATTATGCTTCAGTTAGTATGAAACTAAGTAAGTGATTGATTATTAAGTCATTGGCTATATTAAGAGATCATTTGTTGGGTTTATACATTTGGTGTGACAAATTTATATTTTTATTTTTTTCAAATTGAACCTTTTTCAACAAAAAATGGATTTAAATGGATTCTAGATACTCCATAATTTCTTAAGCAAGATTTGGGATGAAGAACAAATACCAACAGACTGGAAAGAACGATAACTGATCAAGATACTAAAGAAAGGGGATCTCAGCAAGTGTGAGAACTACAGAGGCATCACTCTTATTTTAATATCAGGAAAAGTCTTCAGCGGGGTGTTGTTAAACAAAATGAAGGACTCCGTAGATGCCCAACTTCGAGATCAATAGGCCGAATTCCGTGAGGATCAATCGTGTACCAACCAAATCCCAACACTATGGGTCATTGTGGAACAATCAACTAAGTGGAATTCACAACTCTACATCAACTTCATTGACTACGAGAATGCATTTGATAGCGTGAACAGAACAAAACTATGTAGACTTCCTTGACACTACGGAGTACCTGAGAAGATAGTCAATATCATACGGAATTCCTATGATGCATTAAACTGCTGACAGACCCGTTCGAAGTAAAGACCGGTTTCAAGCAAGGTTGCTTACTCTCACCCTTCCTCTTTCTCCTGGTTTATAAATTACAAAAATATGCTGATCATGTAGGTCCATTGAATCTTCTTGACAGTGTACATGTTTATTGAATGCAAGTAACTTGAAAAAGAGAAAATTATTTTAATTTCATTGAGATACTGATATAATCGGTTAAAAATGTAAAATCGAATTGTAACTCTTTGAGTTTTTCGATCAACATAACTACCGTTTTTTAACCCAGTATGATGATTATTCAGTGTTGTATTTGTTTTGTATTCCAGTGGGATATTTTATTCGGTACAACATTAATTTATCTCAACGTGATGTTTGTTCAAGATACAATATCCTTGTATTAAATTAACATGAATTATGCTCAGCATGACATACAGCATGTGATTTGATTGTAACTGGGTGTTTTTCATATTTGTGATTTTATTCTAATTAGTAACGAAAATGAGCGTACCATCAATACACACAACAAATCTTCACTTGTATCTGTCTTGGTGTTCTTACTTCACGTCGTGGGAACTGCAGTGTTTCTTCGTTTATTTTTCCAAGTAATAAGCGACACAGGTATAACAAAAACCTATATCATTTTATATAGCTGAGCATAATTTTGTTGTGTAATACAACCTAAGTTACCTTTATGGTTAACTGTGATGACAAAAATTAGTTTATGAACATTAAAAAATTCAATATTCAATGATACAATAAAGATACAATATTGATGAATAGCAGATATGAAATGTATTCTGGGTGCCTCTTCCTAATTGGTACTATTTGGAATTTATGTAAGTAAAAGATTACATCTATTAAATTTTTGGATCTCATCTATTTATTTTTCAAAATTTTGTTGTGATTGGTTATAAACAGATATTTCATTGTATTTTTACAGTATATCGATCAGGTTGCTGTAAATGTTTTAAATTCAGTCAAAATATTAGTCAACCGTTTGTAATTATAGATAAAGTAAGACAGTCCTATTTACAAGTAATAGTCGCATCTCATTTTGGAGAGTGAAAAGGTTTATTCATTTATATCACGTAGCCTTAAAACTTCCGGAGTCTACAACCAGAATATAAGTACTAAATGAAGAAGTTCAACAGGAAATAAAACAAGTGATGATAATCGTGACCCGATCGAAGAATGACTAATCCGAGTTTATTGTAAAGGATTCAAAGAAATAGGAAACAAGGAAGAAGAAAGTCATCATTCTGGTTGATAAAGAGCTCACCACAGTAATTGAGGATAAAGAAGACTACATTTAGAAGGCCAAGGCATTATTCAACTAGAAATGTACAAATCACTCAATCGAAACTAACACTTTCAAGTCGGCTAGCAAGATTAGTGGGGCTATTAACAGACCTTTTGGAGGTGAACAGTCAATAAAAGTAGATTTATAGCAAGTGATGTCAGACGAACCTGTTATTTCATGATTTGGATCGAAATAACAAAAGCCACATATCATTATACGGTCGTTCTCTGCATTTATAGGGATCACTACATACATTTGATCAAAGATGTTAAAATGTATAGTGAACTGATAAACTAACTATCAGGCCTCTGAAACGTTTTTAAATGAAATCAAAGATATTCAAAATGCTAACAATGAATTTAATTGTATCCTTCAATGCTATAACCTTATTCATCAAAATCTAACCGAATTCGGCAAATAGGACTACATTTCTGATACTCACTAATGACACGAATATTTGTAAACACATCACTTTTTAACATCGAAACTTAATTGATCTTGTTGACTGATGTCTAACAACATATTTCCAGTTCAGCGGCAGAACAAACAAAAGGAATTACAATGAGATAACACATTTCTGGATTAATTGGAGAAGCAGTATCACAGAAACTGAAAGCTTTAGTCTTATCAATGAATAAATCAAAAACTCGGATACACTGTGTAGACAGCACATTTTTCAATATCAAGTAAGATCAATTGGAAAGTGCTTAAATTTTCATCACCAGCGTCACTGACAATATAAAGCTCACATTCGAAACAAAACCAAAGAGAAAGTTACTTTTCTTGGATGTATTGATTGCCAGAACCTATACTAAAAAATTTGTCGAAAGTTAATCAATAATGAACGTATGTTCAATAATAGCAGAGGAAACACAATAGCTCACAAATTATGCTGTATACAAAAATATTTAAAAGAGTGAAGGCACAGTACAGAGCTACCATTATGTGAAATGAAAAGAACTAACTTGTGAATGTAGTAAAGAAAAATGGCTGGACACCAAACTTCATAACGAAATTTTTACCAAACGGATGACGAAGTAGAAAATCATTAGCTGTTACGAAACAGATAATTCTGCTCTACATGAAAAACTGCCCAGATCACAAAACAGATTATAAAGATAGTTAAGAATCAATGCAGTTCATACTCGCGAAATCATTACGGTCAGTATTACGCCGGCAAAGGGATAGAAAGACAAACGAATACCAACCAGTTGTCTTCTATAAGACAGACTACAGTAACTACAAGAAAAATAATATAGGACGTAGTAGCAGCCCTCCTCGTCTACGGCTACACGATTACTAGCTGGTTATTGAACACCACAACACAGAGACAACTATAGACATCAGATTGACTAGAAGAACGTCAAAATGTTGAACACAGGAAAAACAAGGAAATCCTGGGTGTTTTCAGAAGCCTTGTAATCCAACCACACATCACTCAGTAGACACTATCGAAATTGACTCAAAATAAAGAAGAATTAACCATTCAAATTCCTGATCAACAGAACAAGCTGATAGTCAGTTGTGAGAAAACTTTGTTTGTTCAATTTTCATAGAAGTGTTTGGTGATTTTATCTGGAAGGATAATAAAAGCTTCATAATTACACCACCCAGCTCAGAGGATGCTAAAACTTTAAAATCCTTATCCTGGGCTATAAATATTCTCCCTCATCTTTGAGGCAAAATAGGAAAATTTCATGCTAGTTTACTTCAGTGAACCTTTGAATTTTAAGTCGAATTGATCATGGAAAGACTGAGTAAAGAAGAAATACGGTCGAAAGCTATTATAAGCGAAACTAAATTATTTACTGTTATTTATTTTTTTTTTACCATCCACTTTCCTAAATATGTTATGATAATATGTTGAACTTGTAAGTAAAATCTTCATGTAAACAAATATGAGAATAATACGCCAATAAGAACGTTTAGAAAGGTTAGTTATGTCTGACTGACTACCAATTATTTTGTTAAAGATGAGATGAGTTTGTGAGTATTATGATTCAAATGTTCGTTAAAATTTGTGAAACAAGACTTGTAGAAATCTATATTTGTTCGTCTTTAACATAAATTTGATTCATTTTCTTATATATGATAAACAGTTAGGACAGATTTTATTGTACAAAACAAATCCATAGAGAGTTTACGAAAAGGGGATATTTCATGACAGTTTAATGGTTTGCATTTTGTTTTAATTCTGTTTCATACTTAAAAATTCAAACTGAATAAACTGAAAGGACTGGATATTTTTATTACGCAATTTAGTGTAACATGTATACGATTCTAGTTAGTCTCTTGAAGTATCGATCTTAAAAATAGCAGTGGATATTTCAACAGTGGAATAGGATAATTTTAATGATAAATTTCAAATACTGAATTGTATTTTAAATAATGTGCTTGCTCAGTATAAAACAGAGGGAATATGGCTAACAGTAAAATTCAGGATGTAGATTTTGCCACATTTGAGATTCAACAGTTGATTGTGCCTGGATCACAAAGGTAATGTCTAGTATCGTTTGATTGAAACATCATTGTATTATCCACTTAGCTACTGAATCTAGATAGCCGCTCATTTCTTAAACGATTATAAGCTTCAATCCAGTTTATACTACTTAGGATAATTTCGTTGTCCGGGTCAGTCAGTCAGTGAGTAACAACGTGGAACTTCGTACGTACGTACGTACATCAGTTCGAGTTGCCATACCACATTAGCACAGAGATGCAGTTGTCAATTCAAATCACGTAGTCGTAGAGGTAGTGAAAGTATAAGTAGTAATAGGGAACATTAGGGTTTGATGGCGTTATTTAAGGAGTATAATCCAGTGGAATAGATTTGGAAAGAAAATAAAGGACATGAAGAGTTCAGAAGATTAGAGTTTGAGAGAACACACAGAGTGGATGCACCTGCGCCATTGCAAACGATTTTGAGCCATGTCATTCAACATCTCTAACCATCGCTTACTATCGTCTCGCAGACCCCAACCAGGTAGTCTATGCATAACTAACATGACTCAGTCCACTTGTCAGTGACTTCATGGATTTGTGCCATGTTTTGGTCTGGCCGCCTCTAATTTTCTTCCAACCTACTCCTACACCATAAAACATCGCACGTCGGGGTAGTCAGTGGTCGCGCATACGTAACACATGTCCCAGCCATCTCAACTGATCAAGTTTCACTACTCCATCAATTGATTCGCCATCCTTACCTAGTACCCGTTTCCTAACAACTGAGTTACTTACTCGGTGGTCCCAGGATATACGAGCAATGTTTCGAAGACATCTATGGTCGAATACTAGTAACCTACGAATATCATCTACTCTTACTGGCCATGTTTCATTGCCATAAATTAGAATGGAACGAGCTGCTGCGCAGTAAACACGTCCTTTGGTTGGTAGACGGACAAATGACGCAAGTTGGCAAAAGCTAGTCGAGCCATCTTTATCCATTCTGAGATTTCATCACACACTAGACTACAAAGGCTGATGAGACTTCCAATATGAGTGAAGCGGTCGACACGCTCGACTACTTCAGTCCCTATCACTAGTTTGAGTGGCGGTGCAACCCGATTGCATGCGGAACATGCCTGCATTGTTGCTTAGAGTGGTCAGCAGACTCTGCATTTTGTCAGCGTCTTCACCAAATAGAACTATGTCATCGGCATATTCTAAGTCAATAAAAGAATCTCTCGACCAGTTGTGCTTCAGTAGATAGCCTTTATATGGTTAATATACTTCTTTGGTACTCCTTCCAGTGACAAACACTGCCATAGAACCTCACGATCGACAGAGTCAAATGCCGCCTTAAAGTCGAGGAATACTACCATTGTGGGTCATCTGAATGTGTGTCTATGTTCTAGGACCTGACGTAGTGTGAATATTTGGTCTATACAACCACCTCCAGGTCGAAAACCAGCCTGGTTTCCTCTAGTCTGCTCTTCACGAGCTTTGGTTAGGCGTCGAAGTAATATTGAAGCTAATATTTTAGACACTATATTAGTTAAACTAATTCCTCTGTGATTATCACAAGAGGACTTTTGTCCTTTTTTATAGACTGGCACAATCAGTGATTGAGACCAGTCAGATGGGATTACGTCCAGTTCCCAGAACTCAGTCAATCTCGCTGCTGATACTGGACCGCCATCCTTAAAAATCTCGGCGGTAAACCTATCAAGGCCTGCTGCTCTCCTACGCTTCAGATTTCCTATAGATTTTTCAACTTCGTAAAGAGTCGGAGGACTTACATTAACTTGCCATTCAGGTAGACTAGAGATCGTGGGAAACTGAAGTGTGGCTGAAGACCAGTTGAACTGATCCCTAAAGTGTTCTGCCCATCGATCGAATCTCCTGGATTGAGAACGAATTATATGTCCATCTTTTCCCGAGATTGTGCCACCAACAGTTGGGTTCCTAATACCGGTTTCCTTAACAAATCTGAACAGTTGCCTGCTGTTACCTATTGCTGCTACCATTTCCATCTCTCTTGCTTTCGCTACCTATCACTGTTCACGATCATTTTGTAGGCTTCTTGTCAGCTTACGCTTAAGCTGACTCCGCTCTTCGTTATGTTCAGAGCCAGATGGAATGAGTTTTCGAGCATTTATCAGTGCGGTAGACGCTGCTGAGATCCAGTGTTTCTCCCTAACCTTATGGTTTACCGTACTTGCAGACATCACTGCTGTTTCTACAGCTTTTCGGATGTCATTCCACGCTGCCTCGGGGTGGGCATCACTTACATGGCTGCCTAACTGTTTTTCTAGTTGTTCCGGGAATATGCTCTTAGCTTGACTATCATTATGTAGGACCCTAAGGAGTTTCCTTGCACCAGTAAGACGCAAACAAATATGCGCTCGCACTAGAGCATGATTTGAATCTAAGCAGTGCTCCAGAATGAGCGATAGTCTTCTATCGTGCCCCTACATCGGTAGCTGATAGCGATATGATCTATTTGGGTCCAACGTTGGGACGAATTAGGGGGTCGCCATGTCAAAAGATGTTTTTCCTTATGCTTAAAGTTGGTGTTTGCAAGAAACCGGCGGTCATCTAAGCTTATTTGCAACAGACGGTCTCCATTATCTGTTCTTTAAGCCGCAACACCATCAGATCCACCCAGGTGTCTTTTTCTTCCACTTAGCTTACCTACTTGAGCATTAAAGTCACCAGCCACTATTACGACATCAGGGTGCCTAGCTTTTCGGAGAAGGTCGGGAAGCTTTCTGTAAAACACATCTTTTACATCATTTGAGCTGCAGTTAGTGAGAGAGTAGGCAGAGACGACGAAGAGGCAACGACGAGTATCCCTATCTTTCCAAGTCCTTACTGTTCCGTTTAGTCGGACAGTGCACAAACGATTGTCTACTGGGATCCAGTCTAAGAGAGCTAGTTCTGCCCTAGGACTCAACGCTTTACCTACGCTAGCGAGGCCACGGGAAGCAGCATCAGGGCTTCCAGATACACGAAGCGTGAACCGAGATTGTTCTTTATTTTGATATGGTGAGGTCAAGTGAATGACTCTACTTTATGTGCGTTTTGAAGGCGCAGTTTACATCGATTCTAAAGTCCTAGCTAAGGAAGCCTGTTGTCCTATTTGGCACAGTGTTCAGACGTTGAAAGCTCCTATGTGTAGTTTAGAGTGTGGTTTCAGGAGACCATAAATAACGTTCCGCGTACTCGAATCGTTTGCCGTAACGGTGCTAGGCGATAAAGGGACGTGAGAAGGGTTAGTCGTGGAGATAAGAAAGTTATTAGAAGGTGTGGGAAGGATTTAAATGTGACCAACTTCGTCTCGTGCGCTGTTACGGATATGAGGGCTGATGGCATTTCCCGGTTGCCCACACTGTGGAAGGGTATTTCTTGAGGAACCTGGAAAGGAAATCGGATTAGTGTTGGTCTTGAAGACCTGGGAGCGTGACCGCAGAGCCCAAGGGACAACTGCTTGAGGCCGGTCGCGCACGGCATTTTTATGGGAGGTTTTTAACGTGCTAGCTCCGTTCTTCAAAGGGCTTTACCGCCAGAGACGGAAATCCGTGGGGTAAGGTGAGGTGTGACATTTTTAGGGTCAACCTTTTCTAATCACTTCCTTCCTTGTGAGAAGGCAGCATCGCTAAAGATGCTGGTTGTCCGAGGGAAACACCTTACTGCTGTCACACCTCTGTACAGTCAGTAGTGCGACTTTGCCCTCAGACCTTGAGTTGCTGCTTTTAGTCTTACCGTTCTCCAATCGACCTGTCTGGCATGATAGAACTTGCAGGAACATATGTTCCAGCCAACATAGCTCGGTCGGGTCACCACGATAGGCCAGCCCGACCACCACGTCAAGGTAGCAGCTACGGTCGGGTCGTTGTCCGGGATTGAACATCATTTCTGTAATTCAAGTACATCCAGTTAACGAGTCACAGATAGGACGGAAAGTGATTCCTGGAGTCCACTTTTAGCCATCATACAGCTTTTCTTATGATACTTGTGACTTATAGGCAAGATCAAGGCAATTTGCACAGGATGCACATATGCCAACTAGGACTGATCATATTTCAGTCAAAACATCAATAACGGGATAATCAAAACCACTTCAAATTGAATTTTAGGTATCTTCTTGTTCAAATAAAAGTTTCTGGCGATCTAACATAATCTAGAATTTTCCATATCTCTCATTTTAGCTGCATTCTTATCAAATTACTTAATCTGAATGAATTAATGATAAATCAATGAAATTCGAAAGTTTGTCCAATAACAAGTTTGTAATAGTTAAATTTTGTCCGTTAAAACAATTTCTTATGAATATAGATTTCCTCTAAACAAATGTTTGCAATGTCAGATTAATATTGTATTATCAAAAAACGGCACACACAACAACCCTTAAAGAATTAATCTATTAACAACTTATGTTAACATACATAAATTCCAGTCAAACAACGAAGTGGGATTGACACTAAACATTTATCAGTTCTTATATTGAGAGCGGATTAAACTAGGTTTATAACAACGGATAAACACCTACAGTTGTGGTCTGTTTGTGTTTTGTGATTCTTATGTTACCACTTACGCGTATTATGTTTATTTCGATGATACTTGCTTTTCAAATAACTGATTTGCTATTTCATAAATAAATCTCTCGTTTGATGGTTTATTTGCTGAATATTTGATAGTGTTCTTTAGTTATTAAGATGTGAATGTAATTCATCATAACGCTGAAAAGTTTTGACATTACTCTTTTACTCATTAATCGAGCTAGAGGTTAATAATACATAAGCTCAATAAGACTGGGTCACTCTGTTTCCTTCTGGAATTCTTCGACACAATTAAAGCAGATAACTGCGTAACAACAATGAAAAAACAATAGATAGAGTTTCGAATAAAAAGGAATTAAGGTATGATTACTATGGATTTTTGACTAAGTTAAGAAACCATAACTCTCTCAAAACTTCATATTAAAACTTTTGATTACATTCAGAATATGCATTAGTGTGATTTCATTTTGATTTAGAAAAGCTTGTTTGCATTGATAATAGGCATTTATAGATGTTAATATATATTCCCAATTATAATAGTATCGGTTTATAGCGAAAGATATGCTTAAACTGATATATATATATATATATATATATATATATATATATTCTCCGCTGTCATTAAATACTTCAAATAGTTCCATATCTGTTTTATTTCATGGTTTTAAATGACTCAATGATTATCCGGGTAATCTTACTTTTATGGACCTATATCTGACTCCAATTAGATTGTATAAATGATTGTTATTAAATGATTGATGTCGAAATATATATGTCGCCAATCCTCCTATATAATCATCGACTTGAATAGAGTTAGTGAATAATGGAATCAAATAAATTAAATACGAAAATGGAATTTTGAATAAGTATATTTTGTACACCCGTTGATCTGGACAGCCAATCAGAGGGACGAAATGATGCGCCGTGGAGAAAGTGTTTGAGCTAACTCCATCTAATCAAGCGTTAATCGATATTTATAGTCACACAAAAATAAGTTACGGATGTTTAGTGAGCAAGATAAGAATTGCACACACACACGCTTACATAAAAAGTTAAGGTTGAGAAGCGAATAATTAACATGGTTAAAATGTGACTAAAGAAGAATGAATAAATTGGCTTTTCCTGAAACCAGAATCAGTGATGTGGGCTTAAGATATCAACCGACACTTCATATTTTAATAAATTATTGATGTCATAATGTGACCTGAAGGTCCAGAATTTATTTCCTGGTTGGGTCCTGGATGCTAATTGTTAGGGAGTTTTACAATACGAGAAGTAACAAATGTCCAGAATTTGCAGTTGTTTATTATTAGAACTCTTTAAACCACAGTGTATTTCAGTGATTATAAGGTCGTATTGTACATGTACACGTTGAGCTTGTTACTCCTCGTGAAGGAGCATAGGCCGCTCACCAGCATTCTCCATCCAACCCTGTCCTGGGCAATCCTTTACAGCTCTTTCCAGTTCTTATTCATCCCTTTCATATCCGCTTCTATTTCCCGACGTAATGTGTTCTTTGGCATTCCTCTTTTCCTCTTTCCTTCAGGGTTCCAAATTAGCGCTTGTCTCGTAAGGCAGTTTGATGATTTCCTCAATGTATGTCCTATCCATTTCCATCGTCTTTTCCTAATTTCCTCTTCCGCTGGATGCTGGTTTGTTTTCTCCCACAAAAGGCTGTTATTGACGGTATCCGGCAAATGGATGTTGAGTATCTTGCGTAGACAGCTATTGACAAATACTTGTACCTTCTTGATGGTGGTTGTTGTACTTGGAATGCGTCTGTCAGCTGTCCTCCATGCACTACTTTGCACTGTAGTCCGTCGTATGAGTTCCGAATAATATTGACAATCTTCTCAGGAACTCCGTAGTGTCGAAGAATTTTCCATATCGTTCTCCTATCTACACTGTCAAATGCCTTCTCATAATCAATGAAGTTGATGTACAGTGACAAGTTCCACTCAATTGATTGTTCGACGATGATCCGTAGTGTCGCAATTTGGTCTGTGCACAACCGGTCCTTACGGAATCCAGCTTGTTGATCTTGAAGTTGAGCGTCTACTGCGTCTTTCATCCTGTTCAGTAACACTCTATTGAAGACTTTCCCTGGTATTGACAGTAGTGTAATGCCTCTGAAGTTTTCACACTTGCTCAGATCTCCTTTCTTCGGAATCTTGATGAGGTGTCCTTCTTTCCAATCCATCGGCACTTGTTCCTCCTCCCAAATCTTCTTGAATAGAAGATGAAGCATGTTTGTAGTTACTTCGATGTTTGACTTCAGCGCTTCAGCTTATATATTGTCAGGTCCTGCTGCTTTTCCGCTCTTGATTTGTCTGATGACCATTCTGATGTCTTCAATCGTTGGTGGATTGACATCTATAGGAAGATCTGTGTGTGTTGCTTCTATGTCCGGTGGATTCATCGGCACCGGCCTATTCAGGAGTTTCTCGAAGTTCTCTGCCCATCTGTTCCGCTGTTGCTGAATCTCAGTGATCGGTCTTCCTTCTTTGTCTTTGACTGGTCTCTCTGGTTTACTATATTTCCCTGCTAGTTTCTTCGTCGTATCGTAAAGCTGTTTCATATTTCCTTCTCTTGCAGCTTTCTCCGCCGTCGTTGCGAGTTCTTCCACGTATTTCTGCTTGTCGGCTCTAATGCTCTTCTTCACTTGCTTGTTTGCTCCTATGTACTCAGCTTGTGCTTGGACTTTCTCTGCTCGCGTTCGACTATTGTTAATTGCTGTCTTCTTGTTCTTCCTTTCCTTGATCCTGTCCAGTGATTCTGTAGAGATCCATTCCTTGTGATGATGCTTCTTGAGGCCCAAAACCTCTTGACACATTGAAGTTAGTGCTTCTTTTATACCTTTTCAGTTGTCCTCCATAGTAGTTTCTTCTCCATTCAGTAGATCCTGTAAGGCTTGGAACCTGCTGTCGAGAGCTATCTTGAATTCATTGAGTTTGTCAGTATCTCGAAGGAAGGCTGTATTGAACCTTTGCAGCTCTGTTTGTCCAGTTGTCCAGTTCTTCTTCAGCTTCAGTTCTGAATTGGCCACAACCAGGTGGTGATCTGAAGCTATATCCGCTCCTCTCTTGGTTTTCACATCTTCCATTGTCCTTCGGAACTTTTTATTGATGCAAATATGATCTATCTGGTTCTCTGTGGTGTGGTTCTGGTGAGATCCATGTAGCTTTGTTTATACGTTTGTGTGAAAATATTGTGCGGCCTATGACCAATTTGTTGAATGCACACAGATTTACAAATCTTTCCCCGTTTTTGTTCCTCTCTACCAGTCCATGCAGTCTCATGATATCTTCATATCCGGTGTTGTCCATTCCAACTTTGGCGTTTAGATCTCCCATCAGAATGGTGAGGTCCTTTCTTGAGCACTTCTCTATGATTGATTGCAGCCTCTCATAGAATTGATCTTTAATGTCGTCGTTGCTTTCATTGGTGGGTGCATAACATTGGATAATGTTCATTGTGATCCCCTCCTTCTTTGTTTTGAATGATGCTTTGATGATTCTGGATCCGTGAGATTCCCATCCTACAAGTGCATTTCGTGCTACTATGGACAGCATTAGAGCAACTCCCTGAGTGTGTGGAGCATTTTCCTCTTTGTGACCGGAGTATAGCAGCATCTCTCCCGTATTTAGCCTTTGTTGTCCAGCTTGGGTCCAATGGGTTTCACTGATTCCCAGTACTGCCAAGTTGTATCTCCTCATTTCCGTTGCTATTTGACTGGTCTTCCCGTTCTCCCACATTGTCCGGACGTTCCATGTACCTGTAAAAATTGTTGCTCTGGTTGTTAGAAGGGGCATCGGCCTCATAGCTTCCGAAGGAACTCGGCTTTCACCCTGAGGCGTCATATTTCTTCTAAATGAAGACCTTCTAACTCCCAGGACGCTAAATTTCCAAATACAAGATATAAGGGAGAAAACCAATTTAGATTTCACAAATCATTTTAAGTTTATGTCTGTCCAGTCAATTTCAATTCATCCTATGTATTGGGTTATTCAGAGTGAATTTTATTTATTAAACTTTCAACGTATTTCATTTTTCAGCTGTTTAATTTTCAATAGATTTTTTATAACATTGGCCTTTTCAGCATGACATTTTTTTTAGTGACAATGACTTAGTTGATAAATACTATGATTAATAATTACTGAATTATTGTATAAATAAATTATCTTAGATGTGAATTTATATAGTCTTTGGTATTTTCCAGTCACTTTTCTTAACAAGACCTATTTCTTAGAGCTGTTTGTGTACAGTGTCAAAATTCTTGTTCGATTTATCGCCGCATTTCTCTTCTTACACAAATCATTTTGAAGAAAATTAGGTTTTTTCTCATGGACACAAGCAATGTTTTTTACACAACAATAGTTTACTTCAATAAGAAGAAATATTATCATGTAAGATTCGTCCCAATCACTGTTGAGAAATAATTGCCGGTATGATATTTCAGCCTAAAATGTATATTATAACCAATAAATAAGCTTTTTAAAACAGTGACTCGTTAGTCAAATTTAGAAGAAATAAACACACTATGATCAAAGGTATTTACTTGATTAGTAAACATTTCATTTAAAACTGTATTAGTAGTTTTTTGACGATTCCTTTGTGTCAGTATGAGAATTTGTGGGGATTACAATATCTTAACAGTTGAATTCACAAGTCAATCTAAGCTAGATCATCATTGAAAACCTGGGAGCACAAGACGGTCGTTTCGTTCTAGTATTGGACCCCTCACATTCATGATCCATCACGTGGGACTCATACCAAGGACCTTCAGTCTCGCACGCGTACGCTTAACCTCTAGACCACTGAGCTCATATTCAGTTGGGTTAATGTCTAACTTCAATCGATCCATGATCCTACATAACCCTTCAACCATTCATTCATTTTTGGACAAGTGTTTTGTTTACATTTAAATGTAATTGTAAGGCATGACTAATTTTTAGCCCTTTCTTGCAACAGGAAGTAAGTTTAAGCAAATCAATCACTACTGAACGAGTAATTTTCAATAAACGTATTAAAAAAAGAATTAAATAAATACAAAAACCAGTTTGTTTGCCAAACTATTGAATTCTTACTGTCATTGCAAATCATTTTTTATTCTGTCAGTCGATTACTGAAATTTTGTAAAAAGTGAATGAATTTAGTTTTTATGAAAGAAGTAAATGACTTTTTATTAGGTTATCCTAACTTATTATTTATAATGATTGGATACGTGATTATCATTAAGAAACAATGCATTAATTTGATTTCTTTATTATTACTACTATAGTTAGTGAACGAGAACTAAGATAAGGAAGATCAATTTATTGTTTAGTGAAAACTTACAGAGTGTTTTCATAAAATATAAAAATCATACATCATGTAAACTATTTGCACATCTCCCTTTAGTTGTCCTATTCTATTTATTGCAATATTCTCAAATTTTCGCCCGCAGATATTACACTTCTGATTGATGTTACATACTACTTATTTCAATCAACATAAGTAGCATATACTGGACTACCACTTTAGTGAATTGCAATAATACGTTTATTATTATTACTATTGTCATTAAAACTATACCAGATACTCTTGTTTCAATTAATAACGTAACTATTACTGGTAATTGAAGTTTAAAAAGATAAATTAATGAATTTCGGCTTATCTTTTATTTGCATCATCAATAAGTTCATTTAATGTCTTACATGTTGTAACATTAGATTTACATGTATATAAAAGTTAGGTTTATAAACAAAAAAAGTACTAGGTTGGTAAGCAGAATTCTATTCATTATCAAACCGTTGTATAGAATTGGTTGTATTTCATTGATTAGTTACTATGATTTGCTGAATAATGGGTGTGATTAATTATGGACCGAATAATCTAACAATAAACTTGCTTGTTTGAAATAGAGTATATATGAGAGTTTAGAAGTATACCAAGCGTTACAGAAATATGTTGATGATCGTTAAAATTGATACGTAATGGTAACGATATAAGTTAAAATTGTTTAACAGAGCAGACTCAAAATATTATTCAAAATAAGATAATCGATCACGATAATAAAGCCATTTAAATAAAATAATAATCACTGAGTATTTTCTAAATTAAAGTAGAAACTTACAGAAAGGCTGTGAATTTCTATTGTCGTTTTGTTAAGAGCGGTTCTATAAAAGGAATTTTAGTTTGCAGTTAACTAGAAACATGCATCGTATCATCCTAAGCAATGGCCTTTTAAGGTTTTGTTTCAGGTTCCAAAATTTTTGTTTTCAATGGCATATAAAAATAATAACATTGTACTCAATAAATAGTAGATTGATTGTTGCCAGTAGTGAATCTAGAAAGGTAGCTTCGCTCTTCTTAAAACTCATCATTTGGATTCAACTGTATCCCACCGTTGTTTTTCAAATTAGAACTCGATTAAACCACTTTTTATTCAAATACCCATGTGTTATTTCCTTAGGTAATGAGCTCAGTTGACCACTCACTTATTCAATGGCTATGATATTTATATCATTATTATAAGGAGTTTGAAATATCTCATCGGTAACATTTCTGACTGACGAGATCCAAATAAGACTAGACATGCTCTCTGTTTTTCACTGCTGGCTACAAACCATCTTTTCCATATAATTTATAATGAAATTGCTAAATCTATGCAGTGAGCACGGGATGAATATATACCAACAAAGACTAGTCGAAATTCAGTCAGGAATATTAAAAACGGAATATTCCTAACTCTTTGATATTGTTCTCATTAGTTTCAGATGGTTAGGAATTATTAACGTTGCATTTATTGTCTGAACTTTATCCTTCTCTTTCTTTAATAAACGTGATCATTCAGTATTTTTTAAAACTAATTATTTGTATATTACTTAACATCGCCCTAATCAGTACTGCTACTGACTTATTTCTTAAAAAAATATGCATAGATGGTAATCTGTTATTTGATATTTAGTCCATTTAGAAATTATTCCATAACGTAGATACTTCTTACTTTAAGTATGTATCGATTACTTACAAAAGTAATCGTTTTATTAAAAAATAATTGTTGACATAATAATTTGTAATAGTATTGTTAAATACATATGAGAGACTGATAACTATAGGTCACATGATAAATATATTTTTTGTTATATCCCAATGAGTAGAAAACTTGTATTTCTGATGTTTCATGACTTTATGTAGGCCACTTCTTCAGAGTAAATTAATAACCAAGTCAAATTAACATAAGTTTATATAGTACAAACGAAATATCAGAAATAGAATATTTTTCTACTTATTATTATCAATAATAATTTTCTATTCAATGCTGAATTATTTTTGAAACTATCAAGTTCAACCTTGGCTTTGAGACCTAAATACCTAAAATGCTTCATTTTCTAAACAGTATCATATATAATAATACATTTTTAATTCCAATAAAGAATTATATAAGAATATCGTTTTCAATTTCACGAAACTTTATGTTAAGTACAACTTTATTGTTTTGTAAACTGGTGTTTACATTTAGCTTTTTACTAAGCAGGTCATTTTACAAATCACTAAATAAATCTGTATAATATCAGAAGGGATTTTGTGGATATTATAGTAATTTTAATAGTTGAGATCATGAGTCATTTGAAACATTGGATGCCGGCTCAACGATTTAGAGGTTGAGAGTTCGCGCGTGAGACCAAAGGTCCTGAGTTTGAATCCCGTGAGTGGGATCGTGGATGAGCACTGCTGACGAGTCCCATACTAGGACGAAACGGCCGTCCGGTGCTTCCAGGTTTTCCATGGTGGTCTAGCTTCAATTGACTTATGGTCTCAACTATTAAAATCTATGTAAGTTAGATAAAGTTTCAAAAGTTTTTAATGTATCGTTCTTTTCCGTGGAAATATTCAACATGGTCAATTATTTTACTAAAAATAACATTTTCTTTTAGCCATAAAAATTAGGAATAATGGATCGAACTTGTACCATCATGGTTGGGAAGAGGATTTACTAAATCGATCAACAGCACTATTATTTCTCACTTGGTAAATAGTGAACATCATATCAAAATAAAGGAAGCTTTCTCTGTCTTATATCATGTTCCAAAATATCTACCTCAAGGAGCTAGATTACGGTTACTTTACATAGCCGAAGCCATCTCGATTAACTCCAGAAAACCAAAATTATGTATCCAGAAAAGGTATGTGCAGCCTCTATGTTTATCTTGGCCCATGACTGGATCACCGGATACCTAAACTGAATATTATAAACCCCTTACCCCATTTTCGTTTCTTATTGATTAGATCTATGTTAACCTTCACATCCATCATTCTCGATTCATATGAGTTCCTTTTTTATCGTAATTACCTTGATAACAACCTTCTTATTACATGTTATATTCACTCAACAATATTATTATTATCTCAGTTGACAATAGGAAATTCTTCTACTATACATTTTATTCACACGGTGTTTTGCATTTCCATTTTTGATATTTGAGTTCATGAGTCAATTGAAGCTAGACCAGCTTGGAAAACCTGGAAGCACTGGACGGCCATTTCGTCTTACTGTGGGACGCCTCAGCAGTGCGCATCTGAGATACCGCCCCACGAGATTCCTACCCATGACTCATCGCGCGCGAGTGCTTAACTTCCAGATCACTGAACCATGTTTGCTCCAAATCATTCTGGCCTTTATTAAGTGACCAATTTCGAACGGATGTAAACGTTCACCATTTTCAATGTATAACATTGTCAAATTCTTTAATACATACTTTATAATGAACTTATAAATGTAGAACCTGATGATAAAGTTATTAAAAATAATTGTTCGCTCAAATATTCATCATTTTTGAATATTCTATGGGGATTTTTAAATTGCATAAAAAAATTCTTTTAAACATAAAAAATGAATTAAGAATCAATTATCTATCCACCCTTTGAATAGTTATATGAATAGTAAAATTTTATGTATAAGTGCCCTAGTATTAATATTTTTACTACTTATATTTATTGTTAAGAGAAAGTCAGTTAGTTCTTTACTAGACTCTTTCATTATGAATAACTATACACGCGTACAGGAGAAAGAAAATCAAACCCTATTCAAAGTTAATTTCACATGTAGAATGTACCGAAAATTTCAACAACAAAAAAGAATGAAATATTAAGAAATAAAAGATTACATAATATAAAATTCATACATCTACTACATTCAATATATTACATTGGTGTTTAATGAAGTGTTTTGACAGTGAAAAAAAGATAGAAACTTAAAAGAATAATATACATTTCAAAACTATTTAATTACAAACCAAAATTTCTCTTAAAGTATCCATTTTAAAACTATTTTGTCTTTAATTATTGTTTAGTTGAAAGTTAATTATATGTATAGTAAAATATATACTAAAGTATTCTATATGATAAATGAAAGAACATATTCTTGATTGTTTTGTTGTGAAACAAAACTGATTCAAGTAATATAATCAAGAAAACGTTTCAATTTTTGTTGTTGCTAGTAGTGGTGTTGCTGTTATATTGTTACAACAATCATAATGATTGATTAAAACTGATAAAATGACCAAGGTGTATAAATGGATAGTTTTATGCATGAAATCGATTCTTAAGGTTCAGTTGATTATTGTTCCAAAGAAAGAACCAATGTTATTTCGATAATGCAGTGAGAAGACGAAGTTTATCCGAATTATGTGATATATTTTAGTAATACATTTCGAACAATCTGATCAGACGTTTGTTTGTTAAGACAGGTTAAAATTAAGAAATAATAATAAAGTACACAAGAACAATGTGATGACCACTCTGGATAGGAAATTAGTATTATTAGGGTGGGTTAACGATAAGGACAAAACGTTTTTGAACGCACTAATGGGGTTTCAGTTTCCGTATAGCCAAGGCTTCAATAAACGTTAGTATACGTCCTTGAAGGCTTTTGCATTATACTACAAATGCTAATTTGATGTCAACAATATGACCAGTTTCAATAAAATGTTTTGTGATGAAAGATGATATCTGTTTATCCTATGATCTTATTTGACCATTGGAATTCATATATGTGGTCAGTTTGTTCGAAATGTATTGAGCAAATATATCATATAATTCTGATAAACTTCGTTTTCTCATTGCATTATCGAAATTGATCAGAGCAATTGATTGTTTTGAATCAATTTTATGTTGAGTGTGAACACATCTTAGAATATAGCTAACACAATATATTCAGAAGGGGGTTTTGTGGAGATTTTAGTAATTTCAGTAGATGTGATCATGAGTCAATTGAAGCTAGACCACCATGGAAACCTGGAAACACTGGAAGGCCATTTCGTCCTATTGTGGGACTACTCAGCAGTGTGCATCCACAATTTCACCCCGTGGGATTCAAACACAGGACCTACTACTCTCGGGCGTGAGCACTTAACCACTAGACCACTGAGTTAGCATACAACGGTGTTAATGTCTAACTTCAACTAGTCCACAAAGTTGGGCGACACATCCACCATTTTCATCAGTTAATTACTGTCTCACAACTGACCCGGTTGAACTCCACTCATCACTGCTTCTCACTAGAAGTCCAGGACGCCGGCTCAGTGGTCTAGTGGTTAAGTGCTCACGCCCGAGAGCAGTAGGTCCTGTGTTTGAATCCCACGGGGTGAAATCGTGGATGCATACTGCTGAGTAGTCTCACAATAGGACAAAATGGCCTTCCAGTGTTTCCAGGTTTTCCATAGTGGTCTAGCTTTAATTGACTCATAATCTCAACTATTGAAATTACAATGTATTCGATTAAGAAAACACATCACCAAAGATAGTTAAAGATGAAAGCATGCATTTTTAACTGTTTTATGCATGTAGTTACGTATTAATTGATTCTAATATTTATTATAGATTTTTTGAAATATTTTCTGTATAAACTAGGTGTTGGTTACAGAAATCATGCTGAAGTTTAGTTCAATGAAACTAAAGAAAAATTATAAGCAAAGATGGATAGTGACTAGCAATGGAATTCAAGACGCTCATTTCATCCTATTTTTTACGGTTTATCTTATTATTTATAACATTAGTTAGGTTATGCTGATAAAGTCAATCAAAGCAACAATAAGTCTCACAAGTATTTTTAAACGTACGTTCCATTTTTTTTTTATAAAGTGAGATTATTTTGTTTTATGATGAATAAGTAATTTCAAGATTAATTTTAGTTACTAACCTAAACAATATTAGCAAAATCATCCAATTTTATTACTTCTATAATAGTCAACATTATTAGTTGCTTATTCATTTACTCAATTGTTTATTAATGTTGGTTAATTTACTTTTAAATCTTATTATTGTAGTTATTCTATAACTACCTAAAGAATATTATTCAGAATATCAGTTTCATTCACCGATTCCTTTTAAACTAAACTGTTAAAATATATTTTAATGTAATTACGTAACGTTTTGTATTTTAGCAAAAATAAATTACTATTATCTTATAATAAATGTTAATATATTCATTTTACTATTAAGTTAGATTACAAAAAGCACTTAATCCATTATTGGTTACATTATGATTATTTTTTTTTATTTTTACAGAATTTAGTTAATTTCATGTATCATACTTTTAAAAAAAAAGAAAAGAAAAAAAGAAAATAATATCAGCCATTTAAAAATATGACTTTTTTCCCAAAGTTAACTTAGCATTTTTGTTTTGAAAACAAACAGTTAAATTGAATTATAAATATTTACACGTTTTTCTTTTTTTTCTTTTTTTTGCTAAAACAATTTTCTTATTCATAATCGACAATTCTAATTTTATTTTGCTTTTTTTTCTTTTCAAATCCGAAAAGAAATAAAATTATTTTTGAATCATTGAAACATTTATTATCAGTTTCAAATGAAATGAAACTAAGACAGAATGATGTTTTTAAATATCAACAACAACAACAACGACGACGACAACAGTAACAACAACAAAAATTGGAGTAAATTTACTCTGATGTGTTATATGTTTCGTGTTGTAAAAATTCGATTTGCTTGTTTTACGTATATATATATATATATATATATATATATATATATATATATATTTATATGTTTCTAATTTATTGATTAGACGTTTAGTATTGTTGGGATATTGTTTAGTTAAATACCCTATTGGTTAATTTGTTATTTTTCAAAAAATTTATACATTCAATAATTCAAACCTGGTTTGTTTTACATATTTTTCTCTATCAGGACAGAATGAAGTGAATAAACCAAATTATTTTATGGTTGATTTTAAAATACAACTTATATAGTTAATCTTATATACACTTTGAATTTTCTTAGTAATAGTGCTTTAAGTTATGAGCGTTATAAACAGAGATGGATAGTTGATGTTAATGGAAATCACGATGCACATTTTAAACAATCAATTAAAGATGAATTAAACTTTCCACGATTGCAAAGCTAGAAGCTATTTGTACTCAGTAGATAAGTTGGTTACACAATTGTGTTTGAAGAAATGGTACTGGATTCGAATCCCAGAATGAAAACCAACTCGGACGCAAGTAGAGTCAACTGATGTATCCAGAATAAAATAAAACATGCGTCCTAAATTCCACTGCTATCCACCGTCTACCTCTCTTTGCAACTAATCTAGAAATTTTAGTTTAATTGGGTTTTTCATACTCTGAATGTTATACTATTAACTATAAATTTAATAATACTGTAGTGAATATGAATAGGGTATAACACTTCTGTGTTGTTGTGTAAATATTAAGGTTGACTAGTTTTGTATAGAACCGAAAACTAATTGACATTAGTGAAAAAATATGGTAAAATCCATTGAGGAAGTGATTGCTTTCTGTAAATAGATTGTTTTTAAGGCAATTTCATTGCTTTAAATAACTCACTAATTAAAGCAAGTGTCTAATTTTCACAATTTTAAAGGAAGGTTTAAATCATAATTTATACAGTATCTGTGTTGAGCCTATTAGAAAATATATTGCTCAAGTATGCTTTGATAATACTGATGGCTGAAATGTAAAGGAAACCTTTGTTATACCACTCATGAGCAACGACTCAATTAATTTAGGTTTAGATTTACGATCAGGAAATAATGACATGTTTTAAGGACTTAAATACTAAATGAAAAATTTTTAAAGAACAATTACCTTTTTATGGTGTGGAATATTTGTCAGTCCCTCATGTACTTTGAATTTATGGCAGAAATGTTTGAATGCATGAAATTAGGTTGAATGATAGTTGATAGCGTGTAAAAAAATACCCCAGAATGAAAAATCACTTGATAATTGTTTTCTGCTATGTTTAATTATTTCATCCAAAATTTCAACAAAGTAATACACTTTACAGCCTTTTCAGTAAAATAAAGCCTTTTACTAGTGATGTATGTGAGATGCTTTTACGAAATATTTATTTTGACTGTTTTTTGATGTGTGGTACTAAAATGTTTGAAAACGAATTCCTAGTCTGTAACTAGTTTTTCAGAATCCTTCAAACGTAAGCTGTAGTGAAAGGCAGAAGACAGTTCTGTATTGAAGCTTTATTTGCAAGGCTATTTTAAGTACAAACATCAGAGGTATTTATGAGTTTATGGGTAATTTCGACGCTCTGTCCGTTTCTGAAAACACAAAGTTTGGTAACTAAATCGGTCATTCTTCTAGATATTTTCGGCATATTTCACCAAGCGATTTGTTATGAACAGAGAAACAAGAAGCCTTAACAAACTACGGAAGGTATTTTTGGTAACGTTATTTCATTTAATTCAAAGCTTGTAAAACAGTAACATTTATTTTTTTTCCCTAGTCTATTCTACAGATCATAAGCTTTCGTTTGATGCATGATTCACTATCATGACCATTTTTGTTCCAAAGCTATTGTAATTTAAACGTAATATTTTGTACTCTATTTTCTATGCTAATCTTCAGTTTTGGACATAACTGTGTTTTCCTAATTGTTGTATGTTGTGGTCATTTATTTATTCATGTCTTTTTACATTAATCTGAAAACGGGAACTAGATCAGAGTTGGGAATAAATCGTGTAGTGTTCCAGTTGACTTGTCTTCTCTCACTCGCCTACTTGTCAGCCCATCAGGTGATAGAACTGTTTTCGTCTTTCTACCCCAAGAAGTTTATCTCACTTCGAACTCATGCATACTAGCCTCAAGGTTAGGCCTGTCAGCCTATCGCGTCGTCTTAATCTAGATTAGACAAGTTATCCTCTGCACAAAAGTGGGTAGATAGATCAAGGACGTAACACGACTATATGGCTAAAGTGTTTTCCGCCTTCATCCTAACTACTAAAGTATAGTTCAAGGAATTCGAGGGGGCTTCCGATGATTTATCATAATCTAATTCGATACTATAATGACGCCAGTTATTTTTACCACTAAACCTAATGTTTTACTCGCAAACAATGTAGATTTCTACATACTTCATTTATGTTATTTCTAAAACTGTTCTGTGAATTATATAACATTTATTCAAATGTCAATAGTCTGTATTTCTTTATAATAATATAATTAATTGAACACCTCTTATAAAATAGTTAACATTCATTTTATCGCCCTTATCCTACAACGAATTCACATACATACATTGTTAGTCTACTTAAGTTTTAAAATAAATATTTTACCATTAAGTGATTACAAACTATGCTTTTTTTACTATGAAATGTTAAATAGTGATTTTATGCCGTTATGTAATTTATGATTACTTAGACGCTTATTATGAAAACCATTTTGAGTGGTAGCATATAAAAACAAAAAGCGCTATCAGGTTATTGATAAAATCTTGAAATTTTTTCTTTGTTGTTGTCGTTGTTGTTGTTGCTGTTTGAAATCGTAATAAAACGTTGAAGATGTTTTAAATAAGACGAGATTAGAAAAGTATTTTGTCAAAAAAGAAAATGTTATCATGATAAATTTTGATGGAATTAGTAGTTTTTATTTTTTTTTTTATTTTTTAAAAGCAACATGCCAACATGCATAGATGACATCTTGTTATAAATCTACATTTCTATGTAATTCTGAACAATTTATTTTGTATAATTATCATGACAATTCTTAATCACAGTTGATTTATAAATGATATAGAATTTAGAGGTACAAACATGTTGATTGATGATTAAACTAAGATTTACGTTAATGTGTTTAGACAAATCTCGAAAATGACTAGATTTAAGGATTATACTAGCAATGAAGCGATTCACATATAAGGTCAGAAAAAAGTCAAAGTTAAGTTTAAAAGAACAAACTTCTAGTCATATGTGAATAAATTTGAGTAACTCGTTGTATGTGAAGTCTATAGTGATGATGTTGTCTAAAAATATAATGAAAGATTTAGCATTAAGCCACCCAGACCAGAGTACGCGATTTCAGCATAACTGTAACCCAATGGATCTTGATTCAGCGTTCCAAAGGTTAAGCATTCACGCTGAAGGCCGAGGATCCTAGGTTTGACAAAAACCCTCGATATATAGTGAAACGATGTATTGTAACTAATTTATTTGTAAATAATGTAGATTCATAAAAACGTAATAAGTTTCGGTCTTTTCACTTTTTATATGAAGAAGTTTATCCAACTGGTTAGCTTAATACTATGGTGTATCATCTTATTAAAACCATTGATTTATGATGATTTCGTTTATGGATACAAATTGATAATGAAAAATGATTTAAATTTAAATATGATTCTACTTAGTCACAATGTTTATATCAAGCTGTATGCTTTAAATATACCACTTATTCTATGAGGAAGTTCAAGTGTCTTATAGGCAAATAAAAATAAATGCTCAGTGGTCTAAAGGTTAAGCATTCACATGAGAGACCGGGTGTTTTGGTTTTGAATCCCTCGTGCGGGATCGTGGATACTCAACGTAGAGGAATTCCATACTAGGACGAAATGACTGTCCAGTACTTCCAGGACTTCAATAGTGTCCAACATTGATTCATTCATATCAAAAGAATATAATGACTGAAATATAGCGCATCTTCAAAATATTCTATAAGCTGCTTATAGTAATTTAAGGTTTATGTACTTAAGGTCTATAAAATTGTGGGGGAACAATTTAATTTTCTTTTTAAAATTAACTGTTTAAATGCATTATAGTCTAAAATTAGATATTTCAAGAAAAAAATTCTACATTTAAACTCTTTTTCTAAACCGAAATTATTAGAATTAAATTAGTTGTTTATGGGTTAAGTAATTTTAAATTTATTATCTTATTATCCTTTAATCACCAACAACTATAGTATCCTAACGTCTTATCTGTTGGCGTAATTTTATAACTAGGAGTAAACTAAACAATTATTCAATGTGATAGTACTAGTTCTCAGAAAGCTTTTGAAGGTCTTATTATAAATGATACGCATAAGCTAATATTTTAAAGAACAATTGGACGAAACGGCTGTCCTGTGCTTCAAGGTTTTCCATGATGGTCTAGCTTCAACTGACTCATGATCTTGACCATTGAAATTATTTTTTTGTAATAAAAAGTAATAAATTTAGTGGTCATTATGTACCACTATAGTCCAGAGATCACTGAATAGTAGTTTCTTTTGAACGTGAGACTCCTCACAGCTGCTCACTTATTACTCCGTCATGTATAGATTCCATGACATTGTAGTCTAGCTGTAAGTGCCATGAATTTGGACCAATTAAATAGACTAATACAGTCGGCGATGAATGTCTTTCCTCTTATATGATTTCAAAAATGAACCTCAGATACCATGATTAGTAAGGACAAGACTATAGTTTAATTAAGAAATTTGTGGGAAGGAATTTAGTGTTTAGGTTTTAACAATCATGAATCGGAGAGTATATTCCGCTGGTCCGTACCATTGGCTAATCCTATAAAAATGGACGAAAGAGATGTTTAGTGCTCATCACTTTTAAATAGTATCCAAACCGGTGTCAATCTATTACGAATATATGCGACAAACTGATCTAATATACATAAACATCTTTGCCGGCATTTTTTTTCGTACAACATGTATGAACTGCTTACATGTTAAATATTATTCAGGGAGATGAATTACAAGGTCAATAATTTATTTATATTTGGAATAATGATTTGTCTACTATTTCATTATACATTTCCGGTTTCATCTTCATTTAAACATTAAGAATCATTTTGAACAATGATTCATTATATATACGGAACGGCACAATTAGTTAAACCAACTGTTATTTAATTTTTATCAACACATTTTTGTGAATAAATCTAATAGAACTAGAGCGGAATGGAAGTAAGTGCATAATGTTCTTTAATAATGATCTACATTTAGTAAGTAATAAATTACTTTTCATGTATACAACATTCATTTTCAAGAGAATACTGAGAATACATTTTTCAGATCGTATTTGAATAAACTTTAAGTTACATTGTATTTTCTATATATTCAATTAGTTCTGTTGAATGTTTACATACTTGTTGTTTTACTTATAAAAGAAAGTTGTTCTGTTTTTTTCTAAATTATGAAATGACAAAATTATCTCTATCTGCAAATTAAATATTCAACAAGAGAACGCTTTTGAAATTAGTCATCTAGCATATAGCAGAGAATATTACATAGTCTAATCCTTAATGACAATTTTATTCTTTCATTTGAGTTTGGTTACTCGAACCAGTGACAGTATAAGTTGATGTCTATCCAAACTAAACAATCTCCACAACCCTATCATGTGTTCACTAGTGACTAGCTTCAAAATGGATTTACTGGAGTTCTAGTAAGAAGTCGTGACCGGTTGAGTTCATCCATGTTTGATGTGAGGCAGTTACTCACTGAAAACAATGAAGGACAGTCACGCAATATCATTGATCGGTTGAAGCTCAGTGCTCCAAAGGTTAAGCATTCACATGTGAGACCGGGTGTCTTGGTTTTGAATCCCTCGTGCGGGATTGTGAATACACAGTTTAGAGGAATTCCATACTAGGACGAAATGATCGTCCAGTTCTTTCAGATTTTCAGTGGTGTCTAACATTGTTTCATTCACGATATCAATCAAAACTGAACAATCTCCACAACCCTATAATGATTATTTAAAATGGTTTAATCGACGTGTTTGACTGCTACAGTAAATAACATTGAACATCTGTGAAAATGGTTATTTTATGTTCTTATTGCTGATTGAATGTAAACAAGTTAAAAATCTAATATCAAATCTTTCTACATTTATTCATATACTAATAAAACCAATTTACTTTATTATTTCAATATTATCATTATTACTGTCCATATAGAATAGTGTTAAATACAATTAGCTATTCCAATATTGATAGAGTTTAAGAATTATAATGAGCACATATATTTATATTTTGAGTTTCTTTCTTTTAAAAAACAATAACTGATCAACACTTATATTGAGAATATGATTGAATAAAACCTAAAACTTTTAACTATTTATATGGATTCTTTTTACCTAGTGACATAACTTTCAAGGATTATAATTTAATCTTATAGTCTGATATTAATTACTAAGTAAAAACAAATAATAAGGAATAAATCTGAAATGAAAAATTTTTTTTCCAAACTTGAAATACAACTGTACCTAGCTAGATATATTCATTTAATGATTATGAGATTCGTATAAATCAAATATATTGCGTCAAACGTTTTGATAGATAAGTAAAAAAAGAAGGAAAAGAAAAACAACAACAACAACAGCAACAAAAAAATAAAGGCAATAAATCTTACCACAAAAATCAAAATCAAAAGCAATCTAATTATTTATTCAGTTAACATTTATAATCTACAAATTTTAGGCACATGGCAATTCTGTATGGATTATTATCAAGAAAATAATAAGTTTTTTTGTTTTTAATCACTTGTCAAGTGGGTGGTATACACTTTTTCTTTCTAAATTATAGTTTAGCAGATTAGCAAACGTTTTCCAGGAAAAAATGTCCAAATTTAGGACAGAGTTTTAGACTAATCATTTATACATTAAAAAATTTGTGGGATAGTGAAATTTTAATAATGTAAGATTTTCACATATTATTTATATGGTTCCATAGATTGATTTATTATCGAGGTTTGGTCGGTAGTTACTTTTGAGAAAGATGGGATGTTTTTTAAAAAAAATTAATTTTGTATTGTCATTATGTGTGAAAATTATATTTGAAATAATCTCAGCTATTGAAATTTAAAGAATTCCAACGTTTCGTCCAGCTAACTTGTCTGGACTTCTTCAGGGTAATAATCAAAATGTTGGAATTATTTAAATTTCAATCACTGAGATTATTTCAAATATAATTTTCACATATAATGACTTTTCTATACTCGGCGCCCAATTTCTGTTAAACTTGGCGAATATTCATATAATTTTGTATTGGTTATTTGAATCTTTTGAATGATGTTTAGGACTGTAATTAATCAATATGTTATTGATATATGTACATCTTATACGAATTGGATTCGATATCGCTTTGAACCTTGGAGTAAATATCAACTCTGTGATGTGGTTACAAACAGTTGACGAGTCTCAAATAGGACGAAATACGCGTCCTATAATCTACTATTAGTCACCATTCATCTCTGCTTATAAGGAATGTTTTTATTGTTGAATAATATACCGAGCCGTATTTCATCAGTAAAAAACTGTTATATTATGGTAAAAGTTTGTTATCTATAGAACAATTGAAATATGATGAAAACTGAACGTGTAATTATAGACTATATAAGTTTAGGTAAATGCTCATTACCAGTCATATTCAATATCACTTAGTCTGAATCAACGTAGTTCAACAATAATTTTACGAATAACAGATTGGTTGATTTGACATATCGTAAATATCACATGTAAATATATATATGTACATAAGTTTATGATTAGATATCTGAATATAAAATATCATTAACTTGACCTATTTCATGTTGACGTATGCCTACTAACGTACTATGTATAAATAGGTATAAGTTTAGTTAACAAATTCGTCAAATTTACCACAATTTTCATGATTTTAGGGGAAAAAAACATTCACTAACCTTAAATACACTAAAACTATTCATCATCGATTTTTGTTTGTTCCGTAGTTTTTAGTTTTCATATTTTTTTTCACTTTTATAATAGGAAATAAACAAAATATTTTCTTTTCTTAGTTCTATTTACAGATTTGAGTAAAGAATTTTTGTTTAGGTAAACTGAGAATGACATTTGATGATAAGAATAATGTGGTTTATTTTGTTTAATAATAAATTTAACATCATATAAATCGTTGTTATATAAACAACATTGAAAATAGTAGAACAATGTCCTTTATTATTTATGATTGATACATTGAATGATTCATGTTTTCTATGAATATTAGATTATAAAAGTGAAGAGAATGTTTTTGAATCACATATTTTGGGGGTGGGATTTCAATTATCAGGGGAAAACATAACAAACATATATTGATTAACTTCCATTATACTATTTTTCATAGACAACGTTTAGTTTACCAACTATCATTGGTTATGATACTTTGGAGGAAATAATTTTATAAATAATCCTGTAAAATTTTATTTCAGCTTAATGTTAAGAACATTTGTTTATATCTGATTAAGTTTAGAGTTTTATATTACAACTTGCATTACACTTCGATAGGAACAGTTAAAAACTCTCTTATATCGGTTAGCCATGTTTGTTAACCAACCTGGAAGATTTTAAGATGCTGAATCTATGATTAACTCTTGTTTTCATTATATAAATAATGATAAATACATTGAGGTTTTTTTCAATTCATCTAAGTGATTTCTTATAAATCATCTGTTAATCGTTTTTAATTGAAGAAGATTTATACTTTCAATATGTTGGAATTCAAGACTACATTTAATCAGTCTTTGTTGAGATAATGGCTGGTTGACGAAATGTATAGCTGTAACATATAGCTACAATCTGACTATAATTCATGTAAGGGTTCATTATTGATGAGTTATGGTTTAGGAATTACGAATATTTTGTCCAAGCCTCAATCTTAGAATAATATGCATATAACTGATGAATTATATAATGACGAAACATTTTCTTATTTCTTATTATTAACTTTTTATACAAAAATTTTTATCTGTCATTTGTTCTTAATGATAAACTGATAATATTCGGAAATTTTACCAATCAGTTTTAATATTAATATTCAAGTAATGTTATAATGTATAATCGTTTGTATCATGTAACATTAATTTTTATTTATAGATAGCATCATTAGACGAGAGCGATATTATTTATTCAGCTGCTATATTAATGCAAATGTTGACATCTATCAACAAATTGTACTAGAATAGTCATAAGTTGGAGAGATGGTAAAAAATAAAAAAATATATATAGAAGACATATATATATATATATATATATATATATATATATATATATATATATATATATGTATAAACATATGTCTACAGGCATGAACAATATTTATTCTCTATAAATAATTAACATCTTATTCCTACACTTCAATAATTAACATCATGCAAGCTTTTATACTAAGTTGAAACTGTTAAAATAAACTTTACTATGATAATTAATATTTATGAAAACTTTTAGACTGAATATAAACGAATTGTTTTTATTGTATAACTATAATGTTTTAAATTGATATGGATATAATGGTAAAACTGTATGGTTAAAGAATGAATGAATCAATTTATATATGAATCATGTTATTTAATTTATCATTAAAAAGGTCTAATTGTATATTGAATTGTAATGATAAATAAGGTTTACTGATATATATATATATATATATATATATATATATATATATATATATATATATATATATATATGTATATATATGGGTATCGTATATAGTTCGTCACTTAAAGATAATATAAAACAGTAGAACAAATAGGATTAAATGAACGATTAATATAAAAGTGGCTAGGAATTTTTAAAAGGTTTATAAAATTTGGTTGAGTTGTAAATTATAATGTATGTATTAAGGATTATTTGATTTCAGATAATGATGTCAATGGTATTTAAACTCACATTATTAACATTAACTGAATTATTTAATGTGCTTTTTTTAAAATAAAACATTTTCTGACAGATTCGAGTGGAATCAAGCTAATGTATATCCTAATAAGTTCATTTTAAGTAGGTATGATCAAATATTCACCTGTTTAGAAGCAGTGTTACATTTTCCCTGTGATAATATTGATATGAAAAACTCAGAAAACAGTTTTATTCGTTTCAGTTAAGCTTACGTGGTTATATAATGACTATAATCATGTAAACATTGTAAAATTCATCATATAATATCCAATTTTATGATAGTTTTACCATTCCGTAATATGGGAAGATAGATATTGAGGTCGTTTGATACTAATTATTATATATTGAGATTCTAATTGAATGTTAAAAATAAAGAGTAACTTTGTTTCGAATAAATTAGTTACTGTTTATTGAACCTTATTAGCAACGGATCGATTTAGTGAGGTTAACAATACACCTTATAGATAAACGTTAAAATTGTTTCTTTAAAATACTGTTTGTTTATTTTTGGTTAAAAATTGTCTAGTGCGTCTGTTGAATAAATTAAATGTAGTATTTATATAAAACTTATTTAAGTTATGAATGAATATTTTAAAAATAATCCATAAAATAAGTAGTCTCAATCCAAACTTAAGAAATTCATCAAACTTAAAACAGTGTTAACTTTAAAAAAGGATATACCAGGTTGAATGATCCAGTTTTAGACATTTTGGTAATATTTATTTAAAAAGTTTCTAGTAATTATAATTGGTTGAAGTTAGACGTTAACAAAGTTGGATACCAGATCAGTGTTCAAACGTTAAGCGTTCGCGTTTGAGACCGCAGGTCCTAGGTTGGGGTTTCAAGTGCACTGTTTAGGAGTCCAATACTAATAAAAATGTCCTGTTACATCATTCTACGTATATGATCTATCTATCCGATAATATACAGGAGTAAACTTTTATCGATCTATGTTAAGTTCTTGAACTATAGGCTAACTGTTTTATCCTTGAGGCTAGAAGTGCTTAAGTCCTAATTGAAACTAACTGCCTTGATAGAGGGACGAAAACTACTCTTTCACCTGATTGTTTGGTAAATGAGAAAGAAAGAAGACGGGTTGACTGGAACACTACACGATTTATTCCCGATTCCCCATTCCGACTCAGATTGGTGTAAAAAGACACATGAATGAATAGATGACTAACATGATCACGATGCACAAAGAATTCGAAAAATACAATTGTGTCCAAACTAAGCATTGGGGTAGAAAAATAGAGTATCAAGGGTTACGTTTAAATTACAATAGTTTTTAAACAGAAAATGGTATGACAGTGAATCATACATCAAACGAAAGCTTATGGTTTATAGAATAATCTGGGGACAAAACTAAATGTTAGTACTATACAAACTTTGAATTAAGTGAAATAACGTCCCCAAAAATAGTTTACGTTATTTGTTATCACTTTTTATCTTTCTGTTCACATCATCTTTGAAACTTGATCTGAACTGTGTGAAGTAATCTGGGTTTTGCTCTTGATATTCTCAAAATGTTAGACATCCGTAATTCAGCGTATTGTACGGCGTGGTTCAAATGCAATGACAATGACTTAACTTCATATATATCCTTTCTTTTCTCTAATTTTCAAAGCCATATCACTCCTTATTTATTTATTTTCCCGTGATATTATTTATTATCCATTTTTGTGTATATTTTTTATGTTGATCATTTCATTCAGTTACTTTAAAAAGACCAAAGACTATGACAATCATAATGTTATCTTAGGTCTGTCATAGCTTCTTTGATTCTCTGTTCACATCAAATCAATTTTTATAGATAGTATACTTGCTGATTAACTGTAGTGGGTGTTATGAAATGTTTGTAAATTTAACAATAATGTTTATACAATTAGATACAACAATGCCGAAATTAAACTTAGATTTTCATTATTGGTAATACAATGTATGTTATGAATGGTGTAGCAGTAATTATATGATGTAGAATTTATTGAAATATCAAGCTGCTGGAACCATCTCTTCATTCGTTATTGAACGGATGTTTTAATATATCATCAAATTATATCTTTACTTTGAAAATAATTATGGAATCATGTATTAACATCAGCTAACAGGAACATTAAATCTTTATGGAGTTTGGTATTGATTTTGTCTTTGTTTTTTGAACTTTCAGAAATGTAACTTATTTATTCGGTATACATCTACTTATTTAGATCTCAGCTAACTTTTATTAAGGAATAACTATATTAATAGACACTGTAATCAGAAATAAGTAGAGACTGGTTTGAACCTGCACCATGTTGATTATTATCTTGATTGCTTGAATAATTGTGTCACAAATCCTGATTTTATCGGAGGATAACATTATCTATGTTGTTGGTCATTTAGATTAGATTTCTTAAATTAGTTGACTGACTTATCACTTTTATTAAACATATATTTTTAAATACAATGTTACTAAATTTCTACGGTTTATTCATAGTTACATTTATTTCAGTTATTTATAATTTTTGAGCCTTCAGGTTACCTACATAGAAGAGGGGGGAAGTGTAACATAACAGTGCATAACTATCAACGAAATCAATACATAAAAGATAGGAGCGTAGTATCAACGATAATAAGAGTACAAGATATGTTACATGTCAGCTTAGGGGTGAAATTTATCTAATTTTTTTCAACTCTACCTAAGAGATATGGTAGTTGTTTGGTTTATCTTTATTGTAAAAAATTTCTAATCAGTTACCATTGACTACTTGTATAGAATGGTTGGAATTGTTTAATTAATAACGATCAAAGAGAAAAACTGAATCGCTACATCAAAAGGATTGAGAGTTAATAATATGTAGTTCAATGAAGGAGAATGTGATAAGCGCTGAATTTTTGCTTAAGACATCACTACTTAAAATTGTTTGATGCATGAAATAGTCAATTGAATGTGATTTTGGTATACAACAATGTATCATGCATAATAGTTAAGGGGAAGAATAATCTTGTTATCATTTTCAAAATCATTTTATTTAAACAAAGAAAGAAATCGTCTCAGAACTCATGGTCACTAACGACATACACATATATACACTCCTAGGTTATAATAGTTTTTAACATACAACATATTTACTTAAAAATGTGATGTCAGCTATTTTAAACTGGTGTTTCAACAGTGTATAACTTTCTTTCCTTTCAACTAATGTCTATATTTAGATGTAAGAGAATGTATTTATTGTCAACAATAACTGAAGGAGATATTTATTTATTATATTCTCATGTATAAGAAGTATTATGGGACTATGACAACTGTTCGGTAGACTTTGAATATTTTGAGAAAAAAAGAAATTATCCATGGCATAACTTGACGATTAATTACTCAACTCAGCTAAATAACCATTAAGATCTATGAAGTACTAGATAGATGTTTTATTCATGAAGGTGACTATTACTTATTAAAATTTTAAAAATTACCATTGTGTGAGTCAGAACAATAAATATAGACATATATTGTTGTTTTCAATTAGATCATCATCTGATTTTTCCTCTTCCGATTTATATCCTGTACTATATGATTATTTGTACATTTTTCTTTACACAAACTTAATACTTTTTTTCTGCTTATTATTGCCAAGTCTATTTATCCAAGTTTGGCCTATTTGTTATGTTGAATTATTAAACTATTTTAACTACACTAGCAAACCTGTCTATTTACTATCAATCTGTACTTTCCACCTATTATGTTTAGTTGCACAATTGATTTTATTTTGATTTACAACTCATAAGTTGACTTGATTGATCTAATATTTTAATATAATAAAGTGAAATCAGATAAAGATCTAACTGAAAAACAATATCATTTGCCTATATGTTTTGTTTTAATACTATTTATCATACATTCACAACTCAATGGGGGGTCGAAATTAGAACTTTCGTGCTTTCTGACGAATGAATTGTCTTCTTACAAATCAAAAGTTATCTACTGGTCTTCTTTTCCAGTTTAAGTTCATCCGCTGATTTTTAATACTGATGAAAAGATTTAATTTCAAAAGTCCTATTTTCACAACTGGTTTTAAAAGTGATTTCACGGATTAACATCTCTAGAAGAATAACTATGAGTAACATTTTCTAACATCCTGTTTGCAGTGTAGACTGCAGTGTTTAATCGTTTATGAAATAATAAAATGTGAAATTTAGTAGAAATAAAATGAATATTGCTGAAAATCTGCCGTTCACATGTTTTATTTAGTTAAGATTTATAATGCTTCCAGGTTTTCCATGGTGGTCTGGCTTCAACTAACTCATGATTAAAACTATTGAAATTACTAAAATCTCCACAAAACCCCTTCTGATAATAATCATCTGCTCACTAGTGACTGATTTCACGAGGCATTTCTAGGAGTTCTAGTGAGAAGTCGTAACCAGTGAAGTTCAACCAGATCTGTTGTGAGATAGTAACTCACTGAAGACAATGGCGGATGTGTCGCTCAATTTCTTGGATTAGTTGAAGTTAGACATTAACACCGTTGGATGCCGGCTCAGTGGTCTAGTGGTTAAGCGCTCGCGCGCGAAACAAGTAGGTCCTGGGTTCGAATCTCGCAGGGGCCAGGTCGTGGATGTGCACTGCTCAGGAGTCCCATAATAGGACGAGACGGCCGTCTAGTGTTTCCAGGCTTTCCATGGTGGTCTAGCTTCAACTGACTCATGATTTCAACCACTGAAATTACTAAAATCTCCACAAAACCCTTTCTGATAATAATATTTTCATTTACGATCTGGTCTTAAAAACAAACCCAAATAATTAAACTAATAGAAACATTAATATAATTATATCATATGACGTATGTTTTAATTTATTTTATGGAATAATTTTGTTTCCGATTTATCGCTGAAACCTAAAAACTATTGTTAGACATAAATTGGTCCATCTTAATTTAAAAAATAAAGAAAATGGTAATACTACATATAATACATAATTGAAGCTAATTATCCTAGACTATTATTTCACATTCGTCATGCAAGCTGTTTTTTTTTGTAATATATTCCAATAGGAAATATTTCAGTGATATTTGTTTGAGATTAGGATTTACACAAATCTTCAGTATTATATCATCTACTGATGAGTATGGTCTTGTTTATTTGCTTGTAGGAAAATTAATTACTTTTGAAATCTGTTGTTACTTCATCGATAAATAGGAGTATTAAATGGACAAATTTGTACTGATATAATACGAATGCGGTATGCATGAGTGAAAGGGTTTTTTATAGTTCACATACACTGATTGTTTATTAAATAGTATAATGGTTAATAATTTGAAATATTACATTATTTCAGTTATATCATAGTTTATTTACAATAACTCAAAATAGTACTTTTGCAAACATAAAAATCTGTTCATAAGGTCTGTTTGTAATGAACAAAATTACGAGTGGGGACAATCGAATGTATCTAACACGAAATTACAGAGTGTTTCAATAAAATCTGAGAACCATATAGTAAATCGTTAATTTGCAAAATATCGATCCATCGTCTCAAACTTGACTGTTTCTGTTGCAAACATCAATTCATTGTTTCAGATTTCATTGCTCATGCATTTTGATATCAATCGGGCTCCATTCCTGTCCTTCCCTCATCGACCTTCTATTGAAATACATTCTATGTTTGACCACTGTTAAATACAACTTGTGTGGATATAAGTAACCCACACCACAACAGTACCGAATTAAGTAAAGCATCTACAGATCACACGTTATTTCATAAATATGAATTATTTAGGAAGTCAATGTCTAGAAAATAAATTTAGAGTCTATCATATATTGATTGACTGATCAAATAAAACCATTCAAATTGTAGTGAAATAATAAATACATAGCATTCAATTATGATGCACAGAAGATTATTTTGATGATAATTAAATGTCGATTCATTCGCAAATGTAAACTTTATATTAAGATTTAAAATAATCATGTTTTAGTTATTTCATAGTTAGACAGATAAACAAAACAGACATGTGAGCGATAGATTTATCATATAGAAAACTCATTGAAAACCAGGGAGTACAGAATAATCTCTATATCTTACTTTACTACTCTGTGCTTAAGTTCACATTTAACCAAGTCAAATTTATAATCTTTAAATGTTTCAACTAGAAACTATGCTTTTAGATAAGTTATATAGGAATCAGCATTTAAAAATTTCATAAGTTCGCGAAATGATGTTACTTCATTTTGAATGACTTCTAACCATAATTTTTGAAATCCATTTTTCAAGAATATTAAGGAAACAGTCATTATTTTATTGAGTGATTAATTTAGTAAATGTGCATGGATTGTCAATGATTTCAAAGTTGATTAAATTAGCCTCCAGTCGTATCAAATGATTCATAATGCTACTAGTTTAACATATACAGATTATAGTAATTCACTTGCTAATGTTAATCAGTAATGATAAACTTATATTATTGATTGAGTTATGAGAAATTTTATCAGTACATGATTAAAAATGCTATAATCATTTAGTACATTTAAGTCTGTTTAATAGATGGCTTCATTATTATGATATATTTAACTTGGTGGTATGCTTGAACATTTGGGCTATCTGTTCCTGTCATCTAGATATTTCAATAAGTTATGATATTTTGTTTATTTTAATATATTATTGTGGCTATTAATCGCATAACCTATTCAGGTGCGTTTCTGAAAAGTGTACAATCATTCATTAGACAAGTTACAGAAAGCCCAATCATGGATATCGTAGTTGCTAGCAATATGCAGAAAAAAGAATGTACAATATTTTGATGTCGATTGACTGGATTACTAACTTCTAACTGTCAATCACTCAATATTTATCGTCAATATCGACTAAGAAGTAAGAAACAGAAACTTGTTGAAATACTTTGTGTTGAGAATTCTATATTTTATCAATAACAGAATATTAAATGAAGCTAATAATGATAAATTTCACAGTATACTTCTTTATTTTCTAGTATTATCTACTTATGGTCAACTACTACTTTATTTCGATGTCCATAAAAAATGTACAGTTCATTGGTTAACATTGAAATATTTAAATATATAATGAAAACAAATCCAGAATAATTAACCAATGAATTTTAAATATAAGTATAGGGGTTGTGGAGATTATTTAATTATTGAATGAGATCTTCACAACCCTGTACTGAATGTTCTGGGTTTAAATCCCGCGAGCAGGATCGTGGATGCGCACTGCTGAGGAGTCTCACAATATGACGAAACGGCTGTCCAGTGTTTTCAGGTTTCCAACGGTGGTCTAGCATCTGTCGGTTCAAGATATCAATCAAAAATAAGAATTTCAAATCATTGAATTACATTTTCGAAAGTCATTTAACTTGTAAGTTAAAAAAGTAGAAAGACTATGTTGTTACTTATTCACTAGTACTGATAGTATTGTGTCATATTTCTATTTAAGCTTATTATATCGAGAAACACACTAACAGTGACTTCAATGAGATGAAATAGTATGCCATACAGTAAGATTAAAATCGATATCAGCAATGACGATTGTTGATTTTTGAAATCTATAAAAATTTCATGACTTCAGTGATTGTTTGAAATGTGGTTGCCGAATACACTTAGCATAATATTTTTTTTAATGATATCTTGAACCGACAGACGCTAGACCACCGTTGGAAACCTGAAAACACTGGACAGCCGTTTCGTCATATTGTGAGACTCCTCAGCAGTGCGCATCCACTATCCTGCTCGCGGAATTCAAACCCAGGGCATTCAGTACAGGGTTGTGAAGATCTTAATCAATAATTAAATAATCTTCACAACCCTTTACTGATAATTACCATGTGCTCACTAGTGACTAACTTCGTGAGGGGATTCTCGGATTTCTAGTGAGAAGCCATGACCAGTGGAGCTAATCCGTGTCGGTTAGATACAGATATCGACCTCAGTACAATGGAAGATGGTCGCTCAATTTTGTGAATTGGTTGAGGTTAGACATTAACACCGTTGTACGCCGGCTCAGTGGTCCAGCAGGTTAAGCGTTCGCGCGCGAGACCGAAGGCGCTGGTTTCGAATCCCACGAGTGGGATCGTGGATGCCCACTGCTGCGGAGTCCCACAATAGGACGAAACGGTTGTCCGGTGCTTCCAGGTTTTCAATGGTGGTCTAACATCAGTCGGTCCAAGATCTCCATTAATAACTTAATGCTCTCCACAACCCTATACTGATAATATCTTTTGTTTCTGATGGCCCATATGAACATACAGTAATGTAATGAATTTATTTTGTAGACTAGTATTTTCCTTTGGGTTTTGTGTAGTGAATTCGTTTTGTAAAATACGCTACTATAGTTTAACACTGTGTACAGAATCAGTTTGCGATAATTTTATTTGAAATGATTAGAGTAGTTGAAATTGACAATATGTTCTCATAAACTTTCTTTATTTTTTGAAATCCCTGTTTTTTTAAGAGTAATGATTTTTGCTGAAATCTTATTACTAAGCGATTCTGTGGTTTTAAAAGAAATATTTTATCTTGAATATAGCAGATGCTAGTCATATAAAATTGAACATCTAGGCAAATTTAAGGTGTAAAAAATATATTAACTTTCTCATCGATAAGAAAGATTTTAACTGAACATATTTCGGTTTTAATGTTTAATTTTAATAGAAAACTTTTGTTAAAACAAAATAAACATTATTTAAACAATTGTGTATTAGTATTTGTAAAGATTTTAAATACAGCATGTAAAGAATAATTCTATGATTTCGATCTAACCATGAATAAATATTCTTGCATATTAACGTATAACGTTTAATTAAGTGATACAATAAATAATTGCATAGGAATATTCCTTATATCCATTTCATTTTACGATGGTTATGTATTGGGTTCCGGATGAATTCGTTTCTTGAAGTAATTCATAGACTACTGACATAGTCAGTTTCCGATTGTAATTGTGAGAATAATACAATCTTCATAAATCAAATATGTGAAAAACCGTGCGAAGTGAATATTAGCTTCGAGATATGACTCTTGGGGTTTTCATTAAAACCTCAAGACCAATGAAGTTCAATCCATGTAACGTTTTAGGCATTTATCTTATTCATCCAATAAATGAAAGTCGCGCAATATTTCGGATTGTTGAAATTAGATATTAACTCCAATAATCTGGAGGTTAAACGTTTGCCCACTAGATCGAACATTTTTGGTTCGATTTCCGCGTGAGGCGTCCTGGGTGCTCACTTTTAAGGAGTTCCATACTCAGGAGAAGGGGTCATTCTGTACTTCCGGGTTTTCAGTGGTTAAGATCAGTTCTTAAGTTAAACTATGAAAAGCTCTTGTTGCTGGTAACAATTGGCAACTGATGTTAACTGCATACAAATAGTTGTTAACCCTGAAGAATGAATATTGATTTTTCAGTGTTTAAAAACAAAAGATAATAGATGTAACACTGTTATTAATATTATTCATTATTTACACACCTCATCTTATTTTTATCTGGTAATGAAACAGAATATGGTTTACTTTAAAATTTATAAGATGGGAAGTTATGTTGAACTAAAGTTTTTCGAACGGCTTTTCTGATTATTATGGCACTGTTAAAAATATATTATATTCAGTATAGTTTAATAAAGACCATGGATGAAATACATTTAACTATTTTGGTCAAATCAGTTAGACTTTAAAAAAACACTGACTGTAGTATAAACGTTTAAAGTCAGTATTATTTTTCACCAAGTTGAAAATGGTGAATTTGAGGGTTCTATTATAAACGATGAAAATATACAAAGAGTAATCTCTACGATATCAATGATTGTCTCGGAATGCTTTTTTTAAATGAATGGAATGATTTTTTAAAAGTCAAACTAGTTCAATACTACATATTTACAAAGTCCCTTATATCCATTTCACTAATTATATCAAAAGTTTCCACTCGCTTGAAGGAAAATATTATAAATCAACAGAATATGAATAAGTGATTTCGGTCTCCAAACTCATACATAAAGAGAGAATCATATATATACTACCAGTTATGCCCAGTGATTAATTGCTTTATATTTGTACTTTGATAAGTGAGTTCATTTCAATAATCCCAGCATTTTGGGTGAATAATGACAAACTTTAGTAAGGGAAACCAAATAATACACTGAAATAAAATCTATGTTGATTCCTATGAACTTTAGAATTGATGTTGTTGTTGTTTTTGTTGAAACAAGCCAAGGTAAAACTAAAAATTGCTATATTCAGAATCTATCCTACAACTAAATTACTTGAAGAACATGATTTCCAATAAAATGATCAAAAGTTGTTGGTTACTTTTTTCCATATTACTACGAACTATGCTTTTGAGTTTACATGTATCTGTTTAAGTAGTTTAATTGTTATATCAGAAAAGAGAATTTGATCAAGATGCTGTCTAGATATATGAGGTACCATTATTTCTAAATACAAAGTACAAGATATTGAAATCCTTTTACATATCTAATGAAGAATCTATCCAAAGCCTTCTCAATTTTATTGGAATTAAAAAAATTCAGAACCTGAATTATGTGTTAAGATAAAATCACTCACTGATCTTTCTTTAGTTTGAGAAAGGAACATTTTATTAATTACTATATTAAACATCATTTTTCATTTACGTTCTGTTTCCTCTTAATATCTTTAATTTAACCAATTAAGCTCAGTTTCATCTAAAATGGCGTGAAAGGTCATATCATTTTGTTAGAACTGTGTTTGTTTTTTTGGCATAATTAAATTATAAAAATCAAGAAGGCCGAATGGATGAAGCGATTTAAAAACAATCAATCAATTTTTGTTGCTAATTTATTATTTATTATCATTCTAAAATATTTAAAGAGATTAGTATTAACTTTAGAATCTAACTGGTGTTTAATGATCCTTTAAACTATTTTTCGAGCATAGTTGCCGTAGTTTTTTTGTTACTATAACAGTTACAGAAAGATAATTGTTATAGTGAACATTTGGTAGTAATCATTGTGAAAATTTCGCAACTGATTTTGTACACATGAAAATAGCCTATAAATAATTAACTTCAATTTTTGAATGCAGATTTAATGTGATTGCACAAAATGTTCATATCAAAATAATTTACCTATATGATCTATAGTTTACCGTATATTGTTAACGTCAAGAGTTATATATTTTCGCAAATATAAATTAGATGTTCAGAAATTTCTACAATGTATAGCTCAGTGTACTTCATACTATGTTACAAAAAATGTCATGAATACAAATGAATTCAGTCAACATTTCAAATGGTTAAATTTTCTAACATAAATAGGTAATATAAATAGATTTATTGGATTATTTTCAAAATGAGTTGTCTGATTAACTAGTAGTATATATGGTTCCACGTTACTATAGAAAATGTATATTACAAAAGAAATTATCTTATTGATTTGGGTACCTAATATACACAATTTCGGTATATAAATATAAACGAACATTTTGTTCATATTTTTATCCACTACACTAAATCAATCAAATTTAAAGAAAAACATAATAAATGGAAAATTTTCAATATTTTTCACTTACTGGTCTAGATAATGGATGTGGCCATGATTCCATACAGGATGGTTCATTATTTCTTGGGTCAATTCCGATTTTTGTATAAATTCCCAATGGTAATGATATGAGAACAGAAATAAGCCATACACCAGCTATGATAAGTCCACATATACTGTGTGACATACGTGTTCTAAATGGATGTACAATAACTAAATACCGGTCAGCAGCTATAGCAGTTGAAGTAAGAGTTGAAACATAAACACTAACACCCATTGTGACAGGTAATAATTTACAAAGAAATGTAGGTAATTTCCAATTTTTCATATGAAATACAATTGGTGTTACGGGTGCTGCAACAAAACTCATTAATAAATCAGATGCTGCTAAATTGGATATGAATAAATTGGTTATTGTTCGCATTGCAGTACTACGTGTTACAGTTAATATAACAATACTGTTACCAACTGTGCTAAATATTATTATAAGTGGGTAAATGATAGCAACAATCAGAGTCATAACTGTACTGGATGATTCAATCTCTACACCCATTGTCTGGTTTATAAACATTTCATCAAACTGTGAACTATCGTTCATGTTTTACTGAAGTATTATCCTTAATTTCAATTACATTTGCTCTGAATAATTATTATATGATACTTTCAAAAAGATTCCTACAAGATTTTAACGTAAAAATTACTGTTTAGATTATTGTTTTTTTTTCATTTTGAATAACTGAATAAACCAATCAAAACTCAATTTCATTTGCCAATCATAATAGAAAAGCAAATCCTTAGGATGATACAGTCTTTAATAACCACAGTATACTTTTCATACAGAATGAGGTTATTTTGTTAAAATAAAAATTAATTAGAATTTGATATAGCAAACTATAGACATTTCTGTTAATACAGGCAATGCTTGAGTATGCGGTTCAAACAAAATTTTGTCACGTCACATTGCGTTTATCAATTAACATGTATGTGCGGAAACACGTACATAGGGAGGAGTAATCATGAGCTACAAGTAAGGGTAGCCAAACGTATACCTAAATGGTTGCAAAAACAAATGGATTTCAATGGCCAAATAAATTCACAGGATAGACAATTATCTTCCTCCATTACGAAATATTTGATTGAGACCAGTCATATGGTTGATTTCAAGTGAGCCCTTATTGTTTTGTATAAAAGCTTTGAAGGGTACATATTAGGACTTATTTATGAAGCCTTGGCTATACGAAAACTGAACCCTCTCTACGAGTTCGTAAACAATTTGTTCTCACCCTTTAACTTACCCTAGTAAAAGTAATTTATTATCCACAATGGTTATCACATTGTTTTTATGTATTCTACTTTTTTGTTACGGCTTTCATTTAACCTGTCTAGTTGACCTTTTATTTTCTATATAAAAATATCTTAACATGTTTATATGTGATCAGATTGTTTGAAATGTATTGCTCAAATATATTACATAATTCTGTTAACCTTCATATTTTATAAAAAGGGACTAATTGTTTTAAACATTAAGTTTAGTCTTTTTCATTGAAATTTCATTTACTCACACATTTTTTTCTAATCTTCAGTAAAAATACAAATATTTAAATTATCTTACATTAATGACGATTTTAAATAGCGCACCCATGTTCTAACATTAAGTTGTTTAAATAATGATGAGACAGAATTCGTAGTGATGTGCAATAAAGTCAACGTATTACCTAATAATTATTATCATTTACCGAATCTCCCACGGTGACCAATATATTCTTATCCTATCTACCTCGCTTCTCACAAATTTTTATTTAGTAGCTCTAAATAATTCTGTAAAATATTTTACAAAACTAATGAATTCAATCACTTTTTTATCGACTGTATGGTAGAAATGCTTATTTTATAAACAAAGATGGATAGAGGCTAACAGTGGAATCCAGGACGCCTGTTTCGTCTTATCTGTTACTCGTCAGCTGGATGTACCTGCGTCATAGTTGTGAAGTTCACTCCGGGACTCGAACCAAGTACCATTCGCTTCAAGCACCATCACGTTATCCACTTAGCTGCTGAAACCTGATAGCCACTAGTATATACAATATAGTGAAGTACAATCAAACGCTTGTCCTGAATTCCATTGCTAGCCACTATCCATCTTTGCTTGTGAAGCTTGTGAATTAGGACAATATCAAGGCGATCCACATAAGCTGCACATACACAAACAAGAGATTGATCAATTGTAGTCCTAATCAACAATGGAAAGATATAAGTAAATAACACCAAGTGAATTGAAATACATATTTGCTTAAATTGATGAAAATGTAAACAAAATGATAAATGATCTTGTCAATATTGTTTATGTATTTAAATATCCTCTTTTGTATTATCATTAAAACTGATTTAAACGTAATTTAAAAGTGACTATTATAATCAGTCATTAAATTATAGTGAACAATTAAAACAACAAATGAGAAAATCATCTTGTAAATTCATTTTTATTTTTAGTTAACTGGGTACACTTTACAGACAGTAACTAATTAATTCATGAGTTGAGCATGTCAGTTGAAATTAAGACCGAGTTATTCTTAGTAAATTTTCATTTAGTGTCAACAGTAATCAAATTAGATAAGTCTATACGGAAAATGATGTGCATTTTTGGCTTATTTATCCTTCTAACAATAAATTACATTACAATTACAATAATGATTCAATAAGAAAGTAAATAAAACACAGTGTGTAGTGAATATAAGTTATTCTATCGATTAATTTTGTTTTCTCCAATTTCTAGGTATAAATCCATCAAATTATTTGTAGATGTATTTTTTCCCGTGAAGAAACCAAAAAAAAACGTCTAGATTACTATTGGTTTCTAACAATGAGTTTCTGGAAACTCTTATCTAATGAAGAAATGAATATGTTTAAAGTATACCATATAATAATACTGGTCGAATGAAATAAAAGCTTTCCGATTCACTTCTTTTAATATACAGAGAGTATAACATTATTAGTGTAATTAATAATAAATCTGGGATGATTAGATGATAAAACAAACTACACTAGATGCAATCATCGTTATGTAACTGAGTATTATAGATAAGATGATAATAAAACAACTTTATAACAACCTACTAATGATTTATTTTTTTCCGTATTCTAGAATAATCTAGAATAATATCTTTTTTTCTTTTTCTGTCAGTATTTGTAAGCAGAAGAAAAATACACAGATGAAGATGAATTTAAAATCCACATCATTACATATGCTAGTGGCTATCAGGACTCAGGAGCTATGTGGATAACGTGATGGCACTGGGTTCGAGTCCTGGAGTGAACATCAACTCTTAGATGCATATACATCCAGCTGACGAATCCTAGATAGAACGAAACGTGCGTTCTGGGCAATCTGCACAGGATGTACATATACCCATAAGAATTTGATTGATCTCAGTTCTAAACATCAATGGGAAGATTGAAACAAACAATACAAGATGAGGACGTTGATTGTATTGTATTAATCCAAAAAAGAAATGTAGATTAACAGTAATATTAATAAAATCTGAATATAAAGATTTTTATTCTCGCGCATTTTGACTGTTCTCTATTTATATCTAAGGTTTGTTTAAATATAATGAATAATATTTATAGTTGGGAGTCTTATTTTAGGTTGAAACATTAAATTATGACCTTTTGACTTTTGTAATAAATACATACTTAAAGCAACGTATTACATTATTTTCTGACCGACTTTTTTGATGTTTTTCAAATGAAAACAAATCCATACTCCAAAGAAACGTAGTAGAACGAAATTCGGTTTCATGACTATTGGTTTACGATACACTGATCATGAATTATTTTTTTAATAATTTAATAACGTGCTTACTGGTTAACAGACTTTTCTTATGGTTTGTTGATAATTTAATAGTTGAGTTTATGAGTCAATTAAAATGAGACCACCATGGAACACCTGGAAGCAATAGACGGCCATTTTGTTCCATTGTGTGACAGTGTGCATCTGCGATCCCGCCTCATGGATTTCGTACCAAGGACCCGTCGGTCTCACGTGTCAACGCTTAACCTCTATACCACTGAGCCAGCACCCAACGGTGGTACTGTCTAACTTCAACCAATACTGAACCAATTTCAATGGTGACAAACATTTCGAGAGAACAACAATTAGATACTTTTATTATACAAACATTTACTATAATAAAAAAAATATAAACACAATGTGATCTTTAAACTTAACAAAACTCCTTTTTTAACTGTTAATGGTCAAATGGTAGGCGAAAGAAGAAGAATCATATAAAACAAATGGAGAAACAAAACATATAATTTATATTTACATAAATTATTTTTAATGATTTAACATTTTAACCGACTTTTTATGCTTTACAATAAACACCTTTTAATATTAGATATTGAATTCATGATCAAAATAGGATAAGAACTGTAATAACAATGATACTTAATCTAAAAAAACAAAACCTTATCTGATCTTTTAAACTGTTTAGTCGTGCTGAATACAGAAAATATACAGTATATAGATATGCCTAGATACTTAATTTGAGTATGTTTTTCTTTAAAAGAAAAAAGATATAATTAAAAGGTAAGTAAACTGTAAACAATAACATTAAATATAGTTTAGCAAGAGGGAAGTATTATTTATGTACTGACCTATAACCGTTTCAATTTATGGACAATCATTTGTTAGTTAACAAACATTTTGAATGGAATGTAATAATTTCATTTTAAATTTTCTTAGAACATTTGAAGTATTTTAAGAAATATCAGAAGGGGTATTTGTGTATATTATGGTAATTGTAATAGTTCAGATCATGAGTCGATTGAAAACAATGGTGGATTAGTTGAAATGAAACATTAACACTGTTGGATGATGGCCAGTTCAGTAGTGTAGAGGTTAAGCACTCGCGCAGGAGATTGGTAGGTCCTGGGTTCTAATCTCGCGAGGCGGAATCGTGGATGCGTAATGTTGAGTTCCACAATAGAACGAAACGGTCGTCCAGTGCTTCCAGGTTTTCCACATGGTGATCTCAACTTTCAAAAACTTTTAAGTTGAATAGAACACGTTTACATTAGAAAATCATTGAAGTCAAAATAAATCATTTCCTTGGTTAGTTTCTACTGTTTTCTCCATTTATTCATAAACAAGAACGTCGATAAATTCCAGTAGTGATATCATCATATGATAGATTTCTATTGTTGGTCATATTGTTTACCATAGTTTACTTATTTCGCGTATTCTGATTACCTTTTACATTATTTAGCTTTGACTACTGACATAAATATATTGTAGTGTCGGTTATTATGTTAAGCCTATATGCCTTATTCTAGCTTTCGGACAAACCAATCTGCTCATTCTACTTGAGTCACATTCTGACCTTGTTGATTATCCGCTTATCAATCTTGACTTTTTATAGTAGCTCATATGTGTGTGTACATTACTTATCCCATTATCACATGTCTGTAACTTATTTTTGTGTGACTATAAATATTGATCAAGGCTTGACTACATGGATTTGGCGTCGTTTCGCTTCACTCTATTCGCTTCATATACAAAATATACGTGTTCAAAAGTCCATTCTCGTTATTTGACTTATTTAATTCCGTTATTGACTAACTCGATTTAACCCGATGATTATATACTAGGATAGGCGACATATATATTTCAACAATGATCATTCATACGATCTACTTTAAGTCAGATCTTGAGCCACTAAAGTGCAGAGCCCGTCAACAAATATCATCCAATCTAAATGACGAAAAAATAACGGGCCCCACAATATATACACACTTTTTAATCTATTATTATATAATATAATATTTCTATATGTGAAACAAAAGCTTATTCGAAATATGTAAAAAAAAGAACTACACAGCTTGATATTTACATTTGGGTTTATCAAATAATTGAATACTTCAAGTTCTAGTTTAAAGATAGATCTAATAACATTAGTACAATAATACATCATACTTTATAAATTTTTAACATAAAATTTATTTCATTATTTAATATGAATTTGTAAAAGAAATCACTTGAATCTTAAAAATGTGTATTCTACTGAGCAATTAATATATAACATTTATCAATACAATTTGTCTGTTATTAGAACGAATGACCATGGTTACTAATAAATTATAGTGCAAATGTTTTATCATATATTCTATATAAGTTACATAGTACACGTGACTTATTTCTGAAATTTTATATTTGTGAAGAAAAATAGATTATGTCAAATGGGACATCAACAACTACAATCTGTTGGTATAAATAAATTTTAAAAAAACTCATGCAGATTCTATTCAATCATTGAACTTTTGTTTCATGGGAAGAAACTGCACTAAAAACACACTTTTTGACTGGAATAATTTCTACTGAACAAGTAATGACATTTAATTATTCATTAAAATTGACATTTGAATAACCAACTACTGACATTAGATCATTTATTAAGCTATAGTAATATAATACATGTAGACGTAAAATGTATTTGAGCGATGCGCATTCACTAACCAACTAAATGAACGATCTCTCAAAAAATAGTTCTGTCAGAAGACAGAAAAATAGCGTTTTGAATAGTTTTTCGCATTTCAGAAATCAATAATCTCGTAAGAGGTAGCATACAATGAGATAATAAACATTGTTTAAAACCATTGAGCCGGTATCCAACGAGGTTGATGTTTGACTCCAATCTATCTACCAAATTGAGCGGCCATCTTTCATTGTCTTTGGCGGGTAACTGTCTCACACCCAACAAGGTTAAAACCCACTAGTCATAACTTTTCACCAGAACTCTGACGATTCTCTCTTGAAGCTAGCCGCTAGTGATCACATAATAATTATTTGTATAGGGTTGTGGAGATTGTTGAGTTTTACTGAAAGGTGTTTACGAAAAATGGTGGGTTGGTTGAAATTAGACATTAACACCGTTGGATATCAGATCAATGGTCTAGAGGTTAAGCATTCGAGTGTGAGGTCAAAAGTCTTGAATTCAATACTCGCCCACAGAGTTGTGGAAGCACACATCAGAAAAATCCCGTACTAGGATGAAACGGACGTTCAGTGCTTTCAGGTTCACAACGGTTTGATGATTTGGTTGATAATTTCAGTGAAACAATGTATTTTCTGAAGTCTAACTGAATTATTAAAATAAGAAATTGTAATCAGTTTTCTGTTGTTTTCTCTACGTCTCGATCTCCTTAATCTCTTCATTGTCAAAATTTCATCTTTAGATGCAAATTTTACTCTTGATTTATATTTTATTTAGATTCATATGATGTTTCAATAGACATATTTCAAACTTCACTTAGAAGGTACCATGGATAATAAACTACTTGTAATCGAATCTTAAGGCAAATTATTTGTTTGTGATTTCTGCATCACTTTCAATAACCTTAATGAATATAATTAATTATAAAAATACTGTATTTCTTAAAAAGTCATGTTGACTATGTGATAATAGGCTTTAGCTTACTTAGTTATTTTGACCAAGTTTTCGAAACTGGAATCAAGTTGACCTACATCATAAAAAGTAACCCAGGCGATTAATTGTAATAAGCTATAATAGACTGACTATAGCCGTCAGATTTCATTGTAGTTGTAGTTTTACTTATTACGCTTCTAAAATTATAAGACACGTCATCAAAATCAATAGAGTTCGATACCTGAGAATCAATAAACACACTCCTAACAAGATGGAATCAAATATCTATATACGAGTATTCCGACAACCTTTCCAGTCAGACTTACCAACTTACTTACTTACGCTTGTTACCCGTTGCGGAGGGGCATAGGTCACCCACCAACACTCTCCATCTAACCCTGCCCTGAACAATTCTTTCCAGTTCTTTCCAGTTGCTATTCAACCTTTCCGTGCCTGCTTCCGATTCCCAACGTACTGTGTTCTTCGGCCTGTCCTCTTTTTCATTTCCCTTCAGGATTCCAAGTTAGAGCTTTCTTCGTGATGCAATTTGATTTCCGAAATGTATGTAATACCCACTTCCAACGTATTTTGTTAATTTCTTCCTCAACTGGATGCTGGTTTGTCCTCTCCCACAGTATGCTGTTGCTAAATGTATCCGGCCAACCGATATTGAGTATCTTGCGTCGACAACCGTCAAAGGTTATTAGTCACAGTGAACCACGCCATGACCTTGAGCCTAGTTAAATACGACCCTATTATCAATGGTCCGGCAACATACAATAGTAAAATTAATGGATGAAGTGAAGTTTATTTGTGTACTTTCGAGAGAATTAAAGGGTAGTTGTAAATCTGTATTTCGCACACAATAAAGTCGTAGTAATGCTCATAGTCAATTTAAACTTAGCCCATTATTGAATGGTAGCATACGTCGTAGTCTATTAAAAAATGTTTTATGTTTCGTAGTTGTTACCACAAACCAGTTTGACATTTGACATTGACCTTAGAAGTTGTACTTATTGATTGTTCATGGAATAGTTGGATAAATTTCATTTGACCTTCTATTTGCAGTAGAACGGACAAAATTCCCGATATGATTTTAATATATGTCCTATCTTGATAGGCAAAAGACTATCTAAATTAATTAGCCTGTTTGTTGTCAAACAGTAAGCTTGGATGAATAGGCTTGGAATAATTAGCGATTTGTTCAGATATTGAAATAATAGGTTAAAATTCGTTCTATTGTTGTGAATATGTTGAACAATAAATAGCTAGTGATTTTCGTCGAAGCATCATCGATCACAGCTGACTGAATACATTGTGAATGGTATGATCCACAGGTAGTGAAAAATAATAAAATGGAGTACACTAGTGAATATGTTCCTTAGTAGTTACCTATTGAGGCAAGATATCATGGTAATAAAACATGTTTAGATGTAGTAATCAGTATGAAGAATCTGTAATAAATTCGGATAGGTTTATCTTTCCTAAAAACCTATGGTTGACAAGCAGCTAGGCTGTAATTTATAGGCGACCTATGAGCGACGCCAAAGTGACCTTGAGAATGTTCACCGACTAAGACAAAACGAAGGTTGTAAGGCAGTGTGAGGAATTAGCATTATGATTTACAGATGATGATTAGAATTAGGAACTGGATTTACGGTTTTCATGACGAAATGGCATCATCTTTAGTACCAAAACGCTATTTAGACAAATGGATGAATGGATTTCTCGCCAACATCCAAGACCTGTTATCTTATATCTGATTGGTTCGTCCATAAATTATAGTCTCGTCAATTGTTCTTTAAAAATTCTCCTTGAAATAGGGAATCGGACACAGTTTCTCTACATGTTCTTAAGAAAAGTAGTGTACGAGACGCAATGGTTTTCATGTAGAAATATATATTTTTGAATATTTTGAGGGAAGATTGATCACGTATGCTCAACCTAACTAAAACTCTTACAGTTAAAACACTTTTTAGATGCTCCAAATGACTTAGTACGTAAAAAAACGTTGGCACAGATCCTTTTTAATCCTAAAAGTTATTATCACGATAAAGTGCAAACCATACATTATTCATGTGGATAAGACCGTCAGCTTTATAAGTTTTGTTTCAGTAAATTTTCTAAACCAACTTTAGAAACGTACTAGAGTCCTATTCTCAGTGTCATCAATAAACTGTTTTCTAAAAACGCCAGAAAATTAGGTCAGTTTACTATTGATCTATCTGTAGCTTTCAGTACTATTTCACGCCTACATAAATTATCCTAACTCTTGGACTAAACTAGTAGTCTGTTTTTTAGAGACATTATTCACACATATATATCTGACCATTTCAGTTATTCACTTGTACCAGTGAACGTGTGGCATGGTTATTTATCACTTACTCTCATAGTCACATGTCATTATTTTGCTTTTCCTGTATGACGCTTTATTAAACTCAGTTGGCACGCTTTCATTCTCCGATCCAGCTACCTACCTCTTGTTGTCTATTTGCGTTAACAAATGTCCAACAACCATCCTTATATTTGACTAACTTTATTCCTTTATTGACTGGACTGAATTAAGTCAGCGAGTATGTAGAAGTTTAAGCGGGATATACATTTAGTTAGCCTCATCATCATTCGAGCATTGGATCTCTACAACGGAATATGTAGTGGTTACATTCTTTTAATCTAATATAAATGTTTGTATAGAACGTCTAATCCGTGCAGTACATATTTCTGAATAAAATATAATAAAAAGGAGGGTTATCATAAAATAAAGCACGTAGCATGAATGTTAAAGATTACTACGATTATTGAACCAAATTTATCTCAAAAGCGTTCTGATAACTAGTCAGATAGTAAAACACAATTAAAGCAATTGTGGCATGAATGAAATTCTGGCTGTTAATCTATTTTGAAACTATGTGGGGTTAGTCACTTAAAGGTATTGTAAGGTTGAATTTGTATACAGAATTAGAAGCTAGCAGTATGTTTTACTTATGATTTCACCATTTAACGTTCAGTAATAGGTTATATCAATAAAGCTTTTATAGATTATTAAAAATATATGGCCTATTTGATGGACCGTATAACATGATGAAATATCCAAATAATACTTTTAATGGGCAGGAAATTTTAGCCAAGATATTTGAGTCTGGGTTAGGGCAAAACAAGAAAACACTAAAATACACCGTGTTTTAGGTGTATGCTCCTTGTAATGGCTACACACGACAGCTGCTTTTATCCAAATAGCTTACGATATGTTCTTGAACGCTACTCACCACTATCTAAATGTTAGACTGTAGGATTAGGGCTTATACGTCTAAGTGCGACTATCTTATATCATGACACCATAATGTCATTTTCTCTCTTCTACATGAACTTACAGGAAACGGCTACTGCTTTCGACCACTGAGCAATCGTGTTTTAATTTTGAATACTTCTAACTAAGAGCTTCTATGATTCTCAACTGGGCCTGTTCCAGTTATTTCATCTAACTCTCCAGGTTCAAAGGAAATATTGATTGTAGTTTATCCATTGCCAGTTGATATGTCTGCTTCTTGGATGATTAGCAATAACTACACCTACACTTAAACCTCAAACATAGAGATAGGGTAAGAATAGAAACTTTACTTAAAGGTTCATTAATTTAAGAAAAACATTAGTATTTAGAGATATATTGGTAGCTTTTAAACTCTGGAAATTTGTTGATACATTCTAAATTAACTAACAGATATTTGGTAATCATCCGATCACTGTATGAAACATTATCCATATATTCTCCACATGTTTTCGTGATGTATACCAGTTGAACGAAACCTTCTCAGCCTTTTTCTAGCTTTTAAAGACCTTTTCATGTAATTCTCATGTAGTCGTAACATTACATTTTTATACGTGCTTTTAAAACGTCTTTACGTGTTCTCTCATCAATTAACGGAAGTCTAATGTTCGGGTGTACAAATTTCAATATCAGAAATTTCTTTACATTCAATAGTCTTATTTCATTACTGATAAATAAGTAATTTTTCGTTACCAAAGTACTAATTTTTGTTGATAAAATTTTCTCCATTAATTTACGTTAAACGTCTATTGTACAATTAGTTCAACGTGTTCGTCTAACATCATTTCATTAGACAAACTGTCAACAAAGCTAAAACCACCCTGATTTCTTAATGTTGGATTTTCTCAATTCACTGTGTTACAAATCCTTATTGGATCAGTTGAAATTTCTTTGTGGAATTTTAAAAAACTGATTATGGTGAGAACAGTGGAAATTCTAAGCAGGAAATTCATCACCACTGAAGAAATCGATTAAATGAATAGGGATTGTAAACGTTTCAATGTTTACATTTATCCTATATTTCTAAGTGAGAGTAGTTTTTATCTCAACTTAAAGAACTATTTACAATGATGGCTCATTGGATGGGTATATTTTTTTAATGTTAAACTACACAGCAGTATACATCTACGATCCCATCATGGATAATACCTATTAAATTTTAAACTCATGAAGCATCAATATTGTCGTATCATTCAAATAATCTCAGTCAACTTACATTTCCAACTTTAATACGTTCGGTTTATGAAGCGATGATCTGTTCACAAGGTAATAACTATCTTACTTCCAACATGTGTGAGATGCAGCAGACATGACCTCGGAAACATATCTCAAACATTATCAAGTCTGAGCATACGATTAAAGTTTGGTCGAAGGATATGTTGGAATAAGTTTAATACTGTGATTAAAGGAAAGTCAAAAAATATTTTCCTTTAAAAAACATCTGAACCAATTTTTTAATCTATTGGAAATATTGGTCATTTAATCGCATTTGATCATTCGTTCATTTTTTAATAATTGAGAAAATGATAAGGACTTGGTGAATCATTGAATTTCATTCATTTATGTTAACATATAACACTGTACTTTCTACAACTCATATGTATCAAACTTTCAGTACACCTAATTTGCAGAGTACTTGGAGAATGAAACTTCGTTTTCAATTCACACAATGTTCAGTCTTTATTATTATTTTAGCCAAAAAATATTTGATTTGGTTTTGGATAACCTGATTACGAGGTGCCTTGACCATTACAATGACCAGTCACAAATAAATGAATATGTATAGGAGGATAAGAGAAGTTAACAACAGCTTTTAGTTTTAAAAAGTGTTATACGCTGTTATATTCCAACATAGAAATGACTAATTTTAAGTTCACCAACTTTAATTGAAATTTGAAAGACTGTCAAAATGTTCATCCGTCAGAATATTATGTTGTAATAGATTTCTGTTATGTGGATATACTATGAAACTGTCATATACATATGAAAATTCTGCTACACTGAATTAAATCATCATTGAACGTTTAAAATGCCTCAAATCTAGTCAACTTCCATCAGATCAAAGTCATTATAAGTAGTGCGTTGAAAATTGGTACACCTTTAAAAATGACTTTTAATTTCCGGAAAATTGCTTACGCTTTGATCACTTGACAATGAAGGTTGAAATAGAAATAAATATACCGACTTTTAGAACTTAAAAATACTTCAGATTAAAATTTTAAGATTCTGTAAGACTTCTATAGTTGACTGTCATCATTGTCGGAGATTATCTAGTTTAAATGTAATATGACAGCTATAAAATTTCAACATTGTTCATTATAAAATTATATGTAGATTGATTAGAAATTTTACTTTTTAAGTTGCAGTCGAAGAAGAACAAAAATAGAATTTTTGATCATATGTAACAACTAAAATAGTCCCAGTTTTAACGATCAAAATGCAGATGTTTGGTTTGAACACATAACTAACAAACCAAAATTTACTCGATTAAACCAGACTACGTTCTTCTGTATAGCTTATGAAGCGTTTATGACTGACTCGTATTAATTATATCAAAACACAAATTTCATGTTTAGTTTAAACGGTTCTAATTTAAGAAAGAGAATAAGTACGAAATATCTCAAGGGGTTTCTCTAACACAAACTAATGTGTCAAACAACAAAAGGAATAGTCAATAAACGAGAGTTCAATACCTGAGAATCAATGAAAATATTACCAACAAGATAGGATCAAATATCTATCTACAATGATTCCAGCATCCTTTTTAAGCAGACAGTAAAGGTTGACAGTCATATACCGACCCACGCCGTGACATTGAGTTTAGTCAAACATAACCTTGTTGTCAATGACATACAACAGTAAAATAAAGTAACAAAAGATATTTCATTAACAAAAGGCACATAATAAAAGCTCGGACAAGGAAGACTGAAGAACATAAGGTGCAGTTAAAAGAAACCTGAATTAAGGTTAAAATACAAGATGGGAATAAGAAACAAATAAATGACAATGCGATCCAATAGAATGTTCTGGATGAATTTTCAGCGTATTCTTTCCATTACACTAGTGATTATTGTTTTTCCTAGATTGATTAGTATTCTGAAGGTTTATATTACCAATAACTTATTGGTAATAAAAATTTCTTTAATTCACTTGTCACGTTATATTTATGTGTTGCTGAAGAATCCGATAATAGGACGAAACGGCCGTCCAGTGCTTCAAGGTTTTCCATGGTGGTCTAGCTTCAAATGACTCATGATCTTAACCACTGATATTTCGATTATTTCCACATCTTTATTTTTCATTTGTTTATAAATCATTAATATTTTTCGAATAAATTATTCCAATTTCTATATTCTTTCAACAGTTCGTATGTTTTTCCAATAGCACACAACAGATCAAGCCAAGTGAATAATGACACTAGAGAATAATATATAATCTATTTGTCTGAATGTTTTAGTGATAAGTTTTCCAGCTATAGTGAAAATATCATAAAATAATTTTCTCCCAAATGTTCAAATAAAAAAGCACTGTCGATACTAATTGTTTACGAATGTAAAGATAACTGATGTTTCAGTTAGTGACGATAAAATGCACATTGAATAGTATTTTACCATGTAGTTTTATCATTAGTTTCTTTCTCATGACAGAAGTGATGCGTGATGGTTGAATTTCACAGTTTACAGTAGTCTAATGGTTTGGAGTTTACCATGAAACCTGAAGTTTCTGAATCCAGTACATAGTGAGATTGTGAATGTCTAATTCTGAAGAGTCTTATATTAGGACAAAGTATAACTTCTTAGTTTTTAGTGGTTGTCCAGTTATTATTTATATCCTTATCCGAATGTACCTAGATGTAGTTTGTCACAAAGCATCCTGACTGCTGTAACAGTCTATATATTCTTAATATTTTGATGTTTTTTATCATTTAAGTAAAAATTATCTTTAAAAAGATGGTTTTATTGAAGAAAAAATGGCTGAATCTCAAAGGGATTCAGTGAACTAATGAAAGTAGGTCAAATTGCCATTTAATAATTGCATATTCGATTAATATACAAAATGATTACTGAATCAAACTATCTAGTAATTAAAACAATGCATGTATAAAGTCGATTTAATATTCAGTGGATAAATTTCAAAAGATATATGCCAGCATTTTGTTACAATCATAAGAATATAGTAACTGAATACTTCATAATGCAGTTTACATCACTAAAACCGTTTTCCCATTAATGGTAAAGGTATACTTTAATGACTGTACAAGCATTTAGGTGTTCTGTACTCAAACTGTATTAAAATATTTTTGACATCCATAAAATGTGATTATGCTGTTGTGATTGAAAAAAATTATCAAGATATTTAAAATATCGGTTCATTTTGTCACAAGGCAATCTTAGTAATATTCAATTATATTACGTCACAAGGAAACAGATACTCGCTTGGGCTGTATTGACTACCATGTGATCAAAACGTAATAGCAGTTGATGAGTTGAATAACCACTCTCTGGTTGGATTATCGGCTATTCATTCTATTTTGCTAGTAAAACAGATAACCTAATTACCAATCGACCTATGAATAATAATAAAGACGATAACGCATTTGGTCCTCACCCTCTCTCCAAATCATTGGTCAGTCCGAAGACAAATAAAAAAAGCAGAATAATTCTCTCTTGTACATAATAAATTATGAATCGAAACTCAAATAATTAAATACTTGAAATGTTTGACCTTAAAGCAACACTATCAAGGGATTACTAAGTGTACATAACTTATTCATAAATGATACAAAACCAGAGTAATAGGATCATATAGTCGACGGTCAACGTAAATAACAATATAACCTATTGATTAAACAATAAAAATATAGATACTAATCTTCTGTATGAATATATAAAAAGTCATACTTACACACTATTCATCCGATTGTATCAAATTATATAGGATCAATAAAGGTCTTATCACCCAATCTCATTAAAATAAATTATATTGTGACAAGTACAATTAAAGTACAATCCATTCATGTGATGTCTTTAAAAACATTTATGTAAACAAAGAAGCAACACAGTTGATTGATCAAAATTAGTTCATTTTACTTTAAGACATTTCATTTATAATAAATCGTATAAAAAACCGAATATTAATTTATTTAATTAATCGGAATAAGATAGCAAGGTGAAAGAATAAGATACCATAAGCTTCCTCTGACAATATCGTTGTAAATGCGGTATATGCTACTTATGTTTGCAGATATAAATAGTATGTAACGCCAACTGGTAATGGAATATCTGCAAGGAGAAAGTTAAGAAGATAGAAATGAAGCTAAGAGTTAAGAAAACTGGAAGTAATCAAGAGAACAGAAAGAATGAAGGAACAATGAAACTTGTGAGAGACAGTTTTAAAAAAAATGTTTGGTATGTAAAGCAAAATAAATTTAAAATTCACCGATTACCAATTACTTTGTTAACATTGAAAATATTCACATTATTCTATCTGAAATGCTTCATTCTTTTTTTGTTGTTATTCACTTTAGTCTTTTTAAATATGAAACCCCAGTTCATACGTGGTATCGATGGGAAATTTAAATATAATCTAAAGATTTCTATATTGACTTGGCTTTTTAAGTAATTGGATATATAAAAACAAATTGCTAAATTGTCCTGTTGCATAATTTGTAATGATAGATAAATAGATTAAACTGGTTGATAGGTTCACACATGAATGGTTACATAAGAAGTATAGCCACAATTATTTCACATCATATAACTTAATGATCTAACCTAAAATTCTGAAGTTTTTCACTGTCACGAAGCATCAAACAGTAAGCATTCAATGATTGTTATATGACAAACAAATTAGACAGCTTAAAATGATAGTTTTAGATGTGTAAAATTTGTTATAAGTGTGAGAATTAAAATAGGTAACATAACAGATGTATTGAATCGGATTATATCCTAGTATGAAGAATCATTTCATACATTGTGAAAATTCAAAGATAGCTGTATTTATTCAATGCTATCTATAATGTGTGTTCATAGGAAATATTTGTTGTATTGTAAAATATGGACTTCTGTATGAAATTAGACAAAAAAAATCAAACTTTATTTTCTTTTAGAAAATAAGTGAAGGAAGAAAGATCTTATGTAATATGTTATAATTAATGCTCTGAGTCATTAAGGATCTATACATTATTTCTGCACATACGTTAATTATTTGGTTGAATTTGTAATTATGTGATGGCGAAATGTCCTAGATTGATTGAAGACATTAACATAGTTGGATTACGGCGCAGTGGCCTTGAGCTTATGCACTTGCTTGCGATGCCGAAGGTTCTGAGTTGAATTTCCACGTGCAGGGTCATGGATGCTCACTTTTAAGGAGTCCAATACTAAGACGAAACGGTTATCTAGTGCTTTCAGCGGTTGTTTGACTTAGATTAGTTCACGATTCCAATGAACTGAATTCGTTCACGAGAAGCGCAGTTTGAATGCCAAACGTTATTGTGATTAGCAAATACTTTGTTGTATCAGAAATATGCTACTTAAGAAAATGTCGTCAAGGTGGAACTATATTTTTAGACTCCAGTGTACCGAAAATACCTTGAATTTTCGGGAATTGTTAACTAATAGGGGATTTGAATTCAATAGAGCGCTTATAATCTGTCTCCCACAAGCCGATATTTTATGTCATTCTGATCAGTGTTATTCATAGTATTACGTAGTTTTGTATTGCATAATAACAATCTACAGTAAGTAGTCAAACTGAATACAACTATGAGTAATGCGCATTGATGGATTATTAATTAGCTAATTAATATAATTTTAAATAATAATAATATTCATATTACAAATATTTAATGACATTCATTAATGGTGAAATATTTTTCGAAGAATAATTACCCTTCAAATTACATTATTAAATGGTATTCACTTTGTTGAAATCAAAATTAACTAATCCATAATTCAAGAAACTCATTTCGCTCGAGCTAAGTGCATTCACCTTATTTAAGGTTACCCACTTAACTTAATTCAGCATCATTCTCAGAAAATCAGCTTAAGTGATTTTCATCTAGATTAATTATTAATTGTTATATTAATATTCATACTGAATGTTTTTTTTTAAAAAATGAAATACAAACAAGAATAATGATGATCTATTGACTGATGTGATCAAGTTTAAAGGTTCCAACTGTTGACAAAATAGGTTTCTATTTCATAGCGACCAAAATTTGCCCTTGATTATTTTTAGTTCTTTACAAGCACTAATGTAAAGAAAAGGTGAATATTTACACTTACTTCTATAATAGTACAAAAAAACTCTCCTAATTGAAATTCAAGAATCAACAAAGATGAATAGGTTTGTTACAGGTATCTTCAGAATTTCTGTATAGTAATATGTTATATAAAATAAAGGTTAAGTGTTATGAAGTAGAAGTTTACAGAGATTCCAAGTTTTTAATTAACTTTTAGGAAATAAGTTTCAATGGTCAATATCAGTTGTTTGCATCAAAACTGTATTTATTTTCTACTGATATGAAGTTATGAGGACAACTTGTCCTTACTTTGTTGTTGTTGGTTTCCTTAAGTGAATACATTGTTTATAATGATTAAACTACTGATAAATAGGGTCAAGTTAACTAAGCAATACATAGTTAATGATTGCTCATAATAAGGGTATATTTTTCAATGTAACTATGTAACTAATATATTGTATAAACAATTGTTGCCATGATATTCAATATGAAGATTAGTCATAAATGGTATAACTTTAACTTATGCACTTATTCATAAATATCATTACAGGAGAATAGAAATTTTCCAGCAAAAAAAAAAAAAAAAAAGAAAAAAAAAAGAAAAACATAAGCGAAAACTAAAGTATAAATGAATTTTATGCAAAATAATTCACCATATGATTTAAATCTTTTATTTAATTTAATTTAAATAATGATAAACAATGTTTTTTTAATTTTTTTTCAAAGATATTAACTCATTATCAAGGGAATTTTCACAGAAATTTTTTTGTCTATTTTATGGTTTAAAACAAATTTGCATTTAGAAAATGTTTTTATTTAGTATAATTAGTGAATGGATATGATAATGATGATGATTAAGTATGAATTATTGGAAATTTAACTCTACTTCCGAATAGTAATAGAATAAAAGTAAAACTAAGAATGAATTATCATAATCAGTAAGGGGTTTTATGGAGCTAGTAGTAATTTCAATTAAATGAATTATTGTTTTCATTTTTTGTAAACAAGAAACCTAATATGTTTCGTGTATGATAAAACATCAAAATTTAAATCCATTCATAATTATTTTTGATGCATGAATAATAAACTACGGTTAACTAAGCTGTGAATAAGTTATTTTAAAGTAGTATGTAGCACATGTATGCTGAATTAGCTAGAATAGATGAGAGATAAGTTGATGAAGGTGTGTATAAGTATTTGTCTCACAGTCTGATATAAAAAAATGCTCAAAATTTCCCTTAAAATGATATTTCTCTATATATCTGGACGTTATGTATATAACTTAATAATAATAATAAGGAAAAGTTATTTCATCGGTTTATATACAACGGTCAAAACTGATAGTAGTTTACTTTAGAATGAAATTTGAATAATGTTATTTTACTTGCCCTCATAATATTATATAATTCAGTGGTATGTAGTTATATCAGAGAGGTTTTTGTGAATATTATAGTAATTTCAATGGTTGGGATCATGAACCAATTAAAGCTAGACAACTATGGGAAACCTGGAACCACTTGGCGGCCGTTTCGTCCTATTGTGGGACTCCTCAGGAGTGTGCATTCATGAACTCGCCCCGTGAGATTCGTCGATTGGTTAAAGTTAAACAATAACACCTTTGGATGCTGGCTCAGTGGTCTAGTGATTAAGCGCTCTCTTGAGAGGCGGGGTCATGGATGCGTACTGACGAGGAGTCCCACAATAGGAGGAAACGGCCGTCCAGTGCTTCCAGGTATGTAATTAGTTATAATAGTAGTCTCATAATATGAATTGCTTTTCTATAAATTATCCGACTAAAATTGTAATACCTTTCTTTTCTAAGCCAGTGAGTCTACATAAAAGCAAATCACCTAAGCACCAAAAATTTAACAAACGTTTTAAGACAGACTGAATTATGATGAACGTACAATAAATTATTTTGTACAGATTAGTTTAAGTCGTTACACTTTTTATTTTTATCTTCTTTGTTGACTACAAATTCGAAGATATAAGAAATTTCGTCAAAATTTGAATGAATGATTTGACAGTAATAGGGTCACAAATTATTGAATAACCTTTAAAGTAAATTGGTATTGTAGGAAACCCATAGATAAAATATTAAATAATTCCAAGGGGAAATAATTCCCTCAACGGAACATAAACCAGAATAATTTCAACCTCATTATCATTATTATACGAATGGTTATATTAAATATGATTGCTCTTTAAGACAATTTATAAACTTATCAAAGTTCCAGAAGCATAAAAATATAAAGTATTAGTTAGATTGTAAAAAAGAGGAAATAAAGTAATGATTCTAATTAAATATGACAATATTATGTTGTTCTACTGTAGACTGGATTGCTTTGTTAGACACAAACTTTTTCACCACATCAATGACATTTGCTTTATAGACTTTGCAAAAGTAAATAAATAAATTGGATCTATATTTTTTAAGTTTACACTTACGTTTTTGATTGAGGTCATGAATCAAACAATGTTAGGCCATCATTGAAAACCTGGAAGCACTGGACAGCCGTTTCGTCTTAGTACGGGACTCCTCAGAAGTGCACATCCACAATATCGCGCGCGGGATTCGAATCGAAAACCTCCGGTCTCATTCGCGAACGCTTAACCTCTAAACTACTGAGCAGGCATTCAACAGTGTTAATGTCTAACTTAAATCAACACACAAAATGGCGCGGCCATCTTCCATTGTCCGAGGTAGGTACGTTGCTCTGCTTGACACGGATTAGCTCCACTTGTCACTGCTCCTCACCAGAACATTCAATGATTCATGATCTCAATAAAAAAATCAACAATCTCCATAACCACATGCTGATTATTTTTGTGTCAAACTTTTAATTTGATATCACTGAGAATTCATCATAAATCATAGTTTTATGATATATATGTTTATACAAGAATTCGTTATTTTATAAAATCTATTTTCTTAGAATAAATATATGCATGCAGTAGTTGTATTAAAGATGACTGAATTAATATGGATACATATTCGAGCACCCGATAGTAAAGATAACCATAATCTATGTTGCCTAAGTTTTCATAATAAATGTTCTAGTTTGTTTAACATAAATTATTCCATTTAAGAATTTCAATAAAACACTGTGAGGACACATGGTTTATTTAAACAAAACATATTCTAAACAGTCTGACCACACGTATCAGTGTAAAGTTACTTGTAAAAGTAATTGATTTTAATCTTGAATCTGACGTGATAATTTTCTATTTTAATGCTTAAAGTTGTGTGATAAAATATTGTTTTAATGTTAAATAATCTATCTCGTTTATTACAAGATTTTTTTTTCTGGGAGAAAACAACCCGAATATATGTTTATCATTGTTATTTTTATTACATTTGATAACGTTTTTGAGAAATTTATTCAGCATCCACCCCTATCTACTATATCTAACCTAATTCATATTATTCTATATATTACGTAATTTCTGATTTTTATACCATTATTCCCTCTCTCACCTTATGTTGATCATTATTTATCTCACAATTTCATTTCACTTATAAACTGATTCAAGTTAACACTTCATATTAGTCAACCCCAACATTAACGATCTGATTTGATTTCACATGACAAACAACAATTCTTGATTCACATATAACAATTTCTAAATGATGTACTCTGTTTTAAATCTGGTCAATTTAATGGATTATTAATTTGGATATAATAATTGAAAAGAATATTCTTCGTTCATATAATTGTATACTACAATTTCCAAATAGAATTTAACATTCTTGCTACATTATCAAAAGTTATCGTTTACTGAAAATTTGTTTTAAACGCATGTTTCTTTAGTTTAACATGTGAAGAAAAAGTATTTCATGTATGAATGTCTTGTAGTCAGTTGTCAACTTAATAATCTGAAGTTGTTTTTTCGTCAGTTTAGTGAAGATATCGAAATTGTTATGTTCACTGGTGATTTCAATGTTCTTTAATAATACGCTTTTTTCATTTGGCGAATTATCAATAAAACATTTTGTTATACTATTGTTATATTGACTCTGACTAATATCAAACAATATGGATGTCATTAACTTTCTTGTTCATAAAACTATATCTTACATACATGTAGATAAACCTGATCATTTGTTTATTTTTATGTCTTGATCGTAAGATTAAGATATATTACTAACCATTTAAATTAGTGTGAGAAACTGATTACAACCAATGGTATTAATAAATAAACATGGGAAATCTTCAGTTTCTATTCAAGATTTAAATGGTTTATGTAAAGATGGGGTAAACTTCAAGTACTCAAAAACTAATATTCAGTTTAAACATTCAGTTTGAGTAATTTTCATATATTGTTTAATGTTAGGAATAAATTATATGCAAATGACTGATCTTACAGATTGAAATGAGGTTTGAACAATAATAACTGTAGAACATGATGAATTCATTATATTTCACTGGTTTATTTTCAACTAAATACAGGTTATGTTTACTTATTTCAATTTATTAACAGAATTTTCAGGCACATAGTTCCTTTTGTCATTTTGAAAAGAACAAAAACAAAGATTCTAGTAGAATAGCATGAATTCATTTTATTTCGTTTGGTTCTCGTCAGCTGCTTACAACCTGTGATATTTAAAATCATAATTACATAATAGGTTTAAATTACTTACATAAGAGGGTTTGGTTGAAAGTCTTATTGAAAACATTAGTATAGTATAGCAAGGGTATAAGTAAATTTAATAGACTGAATATCGTAAATACATACCTTATGTGAAAGAACATTCTACAAGATTGATTGTGGCAACAGTTCAAACAGCTAGAAACAAGTGATTATATAATGAATAAACATTGATAAGAATAAAATGAGTAGAGCTCAGTTGATAAAATAAGATTATTAATTTGGAATGTTTAAAAATGAAAAAGTTATGAGTAATTTAAGGAAAATTAATTCATAAAGAGGTTTTTCTTTATAATTGCTTGAGGTAAAAGTTTTAGAATACTATGAGAATTTTATTGTGCAACATAATAAAATCTTTTGAAGTTTTAAAAAGAGATGAGTTTAATTCATTAGATTAAGATTACGAAAATGATTACAGAAAGGGACGTCATAATGTTTGATTATATTGAATTTGAAAGGTATTTGAAAGTTGACTTATAACTGTTTTTAAATACAAGTTCAGGCTTAAGCTTTCTAAGTGATATGTTTTCTGCGAACGTTTATAAATTAGAATCAGACTATTTCTTGATAAATATGAATAAATTCATTGCATTCATGTTATCTAATAGGTGGTGTTTTGTCAATTTACGATGGGAATATTGTTCTCAAATGTATATGGTTTGCGTGTACATATAAACTGATGTATCCAGTTAGAGGTGAAATGGAAAATATTTCTCTATATTATTTGTATTGTATATAATGGGATAGATTTCGCAAAAGATCATATACTTTACAAAACTGCTTTTAGTCGCTCATCTATTTTGTTTATGGTTTGATAGGCTCTGAATGACGCTGATTAGAAACAATGACGGTTTTCGGGTTGAAGATATCCAACTTCTCATGGAGAATTATTTTTCACAGTACACACCTACTCAAGCTTTTCTGTTAAACATAAATTTCTGAGATCGTGAGAGAGTGTATAAATTATTTGTACAGATAACATAGTACGGAATTATTTACTGAAGATGTAAAACAGACACTTAATTTTCTTTTTAAGACAATACACACATGGTAGATTCTATTCATGATACAATAATGCTTCTAATTTTCTTTATACAGTACCAAATAACTTCATTGTTGTCTGCAAACTATATATCACCCATTAACAGGCAGTACATATAATGTTATTTGAAACTAATACATAATTAATCAATTTGAGACTGACTACTGGATTAATATTTATTTATCTAATCATCTCTAATGACATAATTACAATTTATGAAATTTGTAGTTCATCGACATTGATTTTTTTTAATATAAATAAAAAATAATTAAAAACTATAAAATTAACATAAATAGATAGTGGCTAGCAGTGTAATCCAGGACGCGTGTTTCGTCCTATTTGAGATTTTTCAGCTAGATGTACCTGCATCTCAGATTTGATGTTCACATTCAGGATGCACATACGCCAACAAGAGACTGATCAATTGTAGCACTAAATAACAATGGGAAGATACAAGTAAATAACACTAAGTGAATATAAATAGAACCGATTTGTTAGTTTACAAAAAAATTCATAATTTATTTATCAAGGTTATTAAGGACAAAATAGAACAACTAAACTATAAAAGATTGAGTGAATATTAATGTAGTTGAAGATAATTGGAAAAGAACAATATCACTATTCCTGAATAAAAACTTTTGTCTAAATTCGATCGAATAGTTTCATGGTATTTAGGCGCCGAGTTTATGTGAGACATTAAAGAAGAAGAATGTATTTATAAAATCTCAGCAAAAGAATTTGAAGTCAACATTCCTGACAGGAAATTTTCTTTTAATTTAATTATTTTGATGAAAGAGACATTTTGTCACAATTTTAAATCGTTCAAATAACAACTGATAATGGACAAGACGATTTTATAGTAATTTATATCTACTACTGATGACACTTTTTAGAGTAAACGTTATTAATAACTTTATCATCTTACATACTGTTTGTATTTGTCAAAGACTAAATAGTTATATTTATATATAGCACATATTTCACCTATGTATTATAACATTTACTAGTAATGAGTTCAATGGATGCCAGCATGATACACTTTGTTCAGTTCTAATTAATATTTCTAAGACTGTAAATATTTTTTCTTAGCAAATACATGGAATTAAAGCTGAAATCGCATAAACATACACTGAAGGCTTCAACTGTTATCATGTGTTTTCACACCGTCTATTTATGTAAGAAATACTCAATATTGTTAAATTCATGGTAAGAAATAAACAAACATTTAAATTAAGCAAAGACGGATAGTAGAATGGATAGTGGAATCCAGGACGCGCGTTTTGTCTCATTTGGGATTCGTCAGCTGGATGTACCTGCACCCCAGAATTGGTTTTCACTCCGGGACTTGAGCCCAGTACCGTTCATCTCAAACACCACCGCGTTATCCACTTAGCTACTGAGTCCTGATTGTCATCCGCTTGTGCAATCGGGTGAAGTTTAAATTCACTTGGTGTTGTTTTACGTGAATCTTCTCATTGTTATTTAGGATTGCAATTGATCAGTTTCATATTGGCATATGTGCATCCTGTGCGGATTTCCTCGATATAGCCTTACGTCACAAGCTTTTTAAGCAAAGATGGATGATGGCTAGCAGTGTAATCCAGGACGTGCGTTTCGTCCTATTTGGGACTCGTCAGCTGGATGTACTTGCATTCAAGTGTTGCAGTCTAAATAACAATAGGAAGATACAAGTAAAACACCAAGTGGATTTAAATATTGAAATTCTTTGAAAAATATAATCATTAGTTTTCTTTAAATGAATTCACTTCACAAATAATTTTTCATTTTTATTGTTAACCATTTTATTTCTATATAAATCATAATACTCATAAACCAGGTTTCTGTTAAATTTTGTTGAACACTATCTTCTGATAGACATGGAAATATAATGTAATTGTGACTATTTCCTAGAATATTGTACATGAAATTTCTGTTCTTAAACTGCACATACTATAATGTATGTAAATTTATAACAAACGTTCTTTAATAACTCAAACATTTTGATGCGACTTATTATTTTCATAAACACTGGTTTTGTTTAGTATTGCTTTGAATAACGTATTTCTTTATGAATAAGTTATAATGTTTTATACGTTAACACTAAAAAAACATACTGATATACTGTGATAAAGCTTACAGTTTTGTTTCTACTCCCAAATATGTAAACCAATATAGGACAAAATTTACCACATTTTATGAATATAAATCATAAGAAACACTGGATACGTTTATTGTTTTTTAGACACTTTAGTCAAACGCTAAATTATTCTTTACAATTATACTTTGTGTATTATGTCATCACTCTACATTTTATCGAGAAGTAATCTTGTTACTTATTCTAGTATGCTTATAAAAAACAGTGGAATGATTGCTTAAACATTAAAATTATACCAGTTATTTTTTAATATAATCATTTATAATCTGATTACTTAATAATCAAAATAAAAACTCAAAATTAATCCCTTTTGTCTATCATGGATAAGTATAATTACTAAATTCTCAGTATTTTACTACACTATGAAAATAATATTTTAATTTTAGTAGCTGAGATCATGAGTCAATTGATTCTAGATCACCATGGAAAACCTGGAAGCACTGGACGGCCGTTTCGTCCTATTGAGGGACTCCTAAGCGGTGTGCGTTCACGGCCGTCCAGTGCTTCCAGGTTTTCCATGGTGGTCTAGCATCAATTGACTCATGATCTCAGCTATTGGAATTGCTACAATCTCCACAAAACCCCGTCTGATAATGTTTTAATGCAATTAGAAGCATAATTTCTAATAACCTAAAGATAAAAAATAACAAGTTAATGAGCATCTTCTTTCGTAGTTAAGGTGTTATAGAAACTTAATAAACAGGTGCGTTTTATCATGCTTTTTCGGTAGTGATTATGTGGTAGATTAATCTAAAGCACTCAGAGTGATTATTTGAATATCTTCAAGAATTTGGGCAAAACCTATATCCCTGTGTTCGAAAGAAGCTTGTGATATTTCTGTTTCTTCTTTAGCCAGATAAATATTACCTTTTCTTTCTGTGCATTCATATCTCTCTGAATATGTAAACTGATTATTGACACATTTTATTTTATCTAACTGTAACTAGTGTAAATAGAGGTTTTTTTATATTTTAACATACTGTGTCTGTCGATCTATTCATTTATTATATCATGGTATTCATCGTTCTCATAATTACTACAACGTCTATTATCATACTATTTAATTATATTCAGTATATATAGAAATTAGCTATGCAGTCAATTTTATTACTAAAATTAACCAATAACTTACTTTATTTGGTTTAATAATTTTATATATGTTTATGCATTACTGTATTGTATGTTAAATGATGATGAAGAACTGCCTGAAAACAATGTCACTCACTTCTATATGTTACTATATTTGGTTCATAAATATCAATTTATCTAGGTTTATGCTTAAAGAATTGGTATAATGTGTTTTAAAGTGAATTTTAATTGTTCTACATATAATAAGTAAACCAGTTATTTGGATTCTGACTATATCTAACTAAATAAATATAGATAGCTTATCTAATATTTATTAATATGCTGAGAGATTGATAGTTTAGTTTGTTCTTAACATATTATGTTCATATCAACTATGTAAACAACCAATTGTTGAGAATCATCTTCAACTTTAAATATAGTTTATTTTTGTTAAACAACAAATTAGGGATAATGTAATAAGAAGATGAAGGTTATCAGAATTATGTAATATATTTGCTCAATACATTTCATACAATCTGATCTCATACATACTTATGAAGACATTTGTATATGATTACTGATTTATTATCCAGAGTGGTTATCACATTGTTTTTGGGTACTTTATTTTTCTTTGTTACGTCTCACTGTCTAGTTGTTTGGTTTAACTCAACGGGAAAATACTTCCATCTACTAAAAGATTAAGTCTACTGAATATTTATTATGAATGAATTCATCTTAACTAATATGACCTCTAAAATAAATGAAATATGTAGACGACCAATATATGTGATTTAATTATGATTGACAAAATATTAAATACCATTATATATACTAATTTTTTGTTAATACCAACTATTTCAGACAGATGAATATCTGATAGGAAAGTATTCATGTTCACTAATTAGTACTAGTTGCAAACTGGAGTTATATATATATATATATATTGATATGTATTTGCTGATAAACTCCCTATTTATGAATCAATTAGATTAATTAATGTACAGTTCATAACCAAATTCATCCAGTTTGAATATAATTTTCATTAACGCATTGATATGATCTACAGAACTATTCGGTGCTATAGTACATTCTTTGACAGCGATTCAAATATAAATAGAGATAGATGGTGGATAGCAGTGGAATCTAGGACGCGCGTTCCATCTTATTTAAGGCTCTTCAGTTGGATGTATCTGGACCCCAGTGTTGATATTCATTCCGCAACTCGAACCCAGTACAGTCCACTTCAAACGAAATTACGTTATCCACTTAGCTACTGAGTCCAGATAGCCACTAGCTTGTGCAATCGGGTGAAGATTAAATTCGCATTGCCTACGTGAATCTCCCCATCGATGTTTAGGACTTCAATTGATCAGTCACTTATTGGCATATATATATCCTGTGCGAATTGCTTTGAAATCGCCTTAATTCACAAGCATTATAAGTAAAGATGGTTGGTGGCTAGCAGGGAAATTAAGGCAACATGGAGGCAATCCGCATAGGATTCACATATGCTAATAAAAAACTGATCAATTGCAGTTCCAAACGTCAATAAGAACATTTAAATAAAGAATACCAAGTGAACTTGATCCAAATATTAAAAAAACATTTGTGTGAGCAATCGACGTTTTTACACGCTTGATGAAATTTATTCTGACTGTTTGTTTTATCTTTGAATGGGAAAAAAGTAAAAGAAGTAAGTGAATATGTTATCATTTTCAAAGAAGTGTTATGTCATGATATATATTTAAATGCTTTGTTATTTCACTAAAAAAATTATAGTAAATTTGTCCATATGTGATTGTATTCCGAATTATCTAACAAAGGTATGTTAATTAGTGTTCCATTTAAGATGATTAAGTATGAAGATTCTTACAGATTAGATGATGAAAGGCTAAATAGACAGTACTTTATACATAAATGATTAATAAGGAAACATCTTAACAAATACAAGAGGTTGCTGATGAGCCAATCACGTTATTTTTGTCGACAAGGGCTTTATAATTAATCTCTAAAACGAAGATAGTCATTTGATAGTAAAACAACTAATGTTTATCAATTGAAACATTTTTAACTTTGAAAAAAAGCCATTTTATTCAGCGTTTGGATAACAAAGTAACTTAATGTGTTAATAAAAATTTGATCAACTCGTTGGCTAAAAACAATTGTCTCACTCAGTAGCTTTATTGATAAGAACATTTGAGAAATACTGAACAAAGAAACAGAAATTCGGTCTCATGAAACTGTTTTTACTAAAATTATGAATCTAATCGTAATTAAATTAAATGAATAATCATGCTGGAACTACTGAAAATTTCTTTTTATAGGCAAATTCTATAGGCCATTAATTGCTTACAGTACTCAGAAGAGAATTGCTTGGAGAATCGCTTCCCTGTTGGATCAACCCTAGAAATTAGTAATTCACTAACCTATGTTGAACAAGGTTTGTTTCCCAGCGGTTATTTAAAAGAATTCAGAATTTCGATCCAGAACATTTCATTAATCTTGATCAGTCAACAAATCAGGATACTAATTTTAATGTTGTCTATAGAATTGGTCACATTATTTTTCAACCTACTATTACCAACTCGAAATATAATTGCCAGATAAGCAGTATTACGTTTCATTTTTGAAGGCAGTAAACATAGATAATTGGTATAAGTTGAAACTCATCAACAAGGCTTGATTGGAATTATTTAAGGGACAAATGCTGGTGGTTGAACCAAAACGGCATCACACAATATCGCCATCTGTATCATTATTACTACTAATGGCCATATTCAATATTATATTTTTTGTGCCATATAGAATTCTCAGCATAAAATTTTTCAACAAGTTTCCTTTTTTATTCTTGATCGATCCTGACGATAAATATTGATTGATCGCCAGTTAGATGCAAGCAGTTCAGAAATCGATATCTGAGTAATGTTTATTCTTTCCAATGCATATTACGATATCGCCAATTACATATTTTTATAACTTGTACAGCGTAATGTCGTAAACGCGCCTGAATTGGCTATGCGATAAATAGACACAATAGTGTGTTCAAACAAACAAAAACAGATAACTTGTGGAATTTAGATTACAGAAACAGGTAGTCCAGATATTCAAGTAGACCGCTTGACGATAAAAAATTCACATCGTGACTGAATGCACTGTGATATTTACACTGTTTGATTACTGACCAGTAAATAGTCTCGTGCTCTTATAGTTTTCATTGGTTAACTAAATCTATTGTTTCAGTTGCAGTATGATCACTAGTCTTAGTGTCTTGACATTGCATTTAATTTAATTAAGTTATGTATACTGTAAAAAAAATGTCATATTTTTTGTACTTAAGATTGATGGTTTTAGAAAAAAATTATTATCCCTTATAAATTATAATGGTTACCAAGGTACTGAATTTTAACAATAAAATAGACTTCAATACTTATTTTATTTAATGTACTTTTTACTCAATTTCCCTCATAATGCATAACATCTGAACAGCAGGTGATGAAACCATATTGAATGGATTTTAGGAGTTAGTTGGAAAAAGCCCTCTAAATGTCTAGGTTAACAAAGTTTATAAGTACTAATCAATAACAAATTATAACAAAGAATTCTTTCTTACCCTTTCTCAATAGATTGAATTAATACGGGTATATAAACTCTAAGGAATCTTCCAAAGCATCTTAATGGACAAATAATAGCCATATTGTTAAGTGATTAGTTATTGTATATAAGAATGAAATACTAAAATTTCGTGATATCGTAGGTTAGAGACAGTCTGATCCAGTTAACCCGACGAAACATTATATAAACTTTCAATATTTTTTTCAAGATATTTATTGTCAGGAAACTAAATGTTTAGCCAAATATTTTGGTTCTTCAATTAAATAACAAGCATGTTCATGCAATCAGTTTTCAAAGTGAAACATATGATGATCCATCATAAACAGTTTTGAGTTGCTTTTAAGATTGTTCGAAAATGAATTAATGTATCTTCACACTGACAAAAGAACCGTTAAGAATATTTTATATAAGTCTGTAGATATGATATTAAAGACAAACTTCCTCTACGAAAAACATCCATCCTTCAGTGATTATTTTTAAAATGTATAGATCCAAAAGTATCACTAATGATATAATTTTATTGTCAGGTGTGAGGCAGTTACTGGACAAAGACAATAAAAAATGATTCCGCATTGTCGTGATTTGTTTGAAGTAAGGCATTAACACTATTGGAACCCGGCTCAGTGGTACAGGGGTTAAGCGTTAGCGTGAGACGGAAAGTCCTGGGTTTAAGTCCTGATTGCGGGATCGTGGATTACTGAGGAGTTCCATATTATGACAAAACGGCAGTTCAGCGGTCCCAGTTTTTCAGTCATGATTTAACACTAGTCGATTCACGATTTCAATGAAATTTACTAATCTCCACAACCACATACTGGAAGTTTTATAGCTTTTTTATACTGAAGTGCAACCGATTCAACCGAAGAGAATTTTAAAAATAAATGGTTTATTAGTAACTATACGATTATAGTGCTTAGTTTCATTAGTTGAAATGGTAATATAATGTCAATTTACTTGGGTTTTTTCTATATTGATTTATTCAGCGATGAAATTTGTACATCAAATATTCTGCTTATTTAATAATATATTGTTATAAAGAGGTGAATGTTGGGAAATTTGTGGTTTTTGGGACTATATTATGAAGAATCATTGGTTAAGTACTAAACAATCATATTGTTGTATTCCTATATTTTGGTATTTGTAAGTTTCCTTTTGTTGCACAAAATGTTCTTTCATGTTTCACCTTCCTTAAACTAATCTTCATTAACTACGGAATTTTTACTTTGTTTCTCTTTTACCTTTGTTGTAGCGCATTTCAATCTCTAATTTGTATTGATGTGAGGTGGAAAAATTATTTCAGATTATTGTATTGGTTGGAAACAGGGAAAAAATGCTGTAAATTAGAGAAAATATATTCTTGCTAACTTAAACTTTTGACTGAACACTAAATTGTAAGATGATTGAGAATCAGTAAGTATTAAAGTTTCTATTGTCATTCATTGATTTCTGTATCATATAAAATAGAAGATCGTCTTTACAATAAGCAGAGAGTGAGCTTAGTCAGTAATTGAACTAGACAAAATAACTACTTAACATGTATCCTAATACATTATGTGTTACTTTTGAAGATTTAACATTTACAATATAATAGAAACGAAATTGGAAAAAACGTTATAAACACAATACATAAATAGTTTTGATAATTTAAGAGAGACTGAGGTTTAAGTTACGTTGAGAATGCTTACCTACTAACTAAGACTAAATGAGGGTTATGAAACAGTGTGAGGAATTAGAATTATGATTTTCAGTTGATGAATAGAGTTAGGAATTAGATTTACGGTTTTCATCATGAACTGACATAAGCTAAAATGCCAAAACACCATTTAGTCAAATGTATGAATGAATATCGTGTGGAAATCCAAGACTCGTTATCTTACATCTATTCATAAATTATAGTATCGCCGAGACTGAAATGACGCTGCTATTTGAAACTTCTTAGTTGTGCTTCTACACTTTTGATTATCATATTGTAAACAAATAATTCACTACCACGATTCAGTTTTAGTAACTTCACATGTCTACAATTTGTTGAAAATGAACAGAATGTTTAAACATATGTTTATTTATTTATTGTTTGTTATTAGCTTTATTCAGTACTATGTTTTTGGTACAATATATAATTCTCAGCACAAAGTATTTCAGCGAGTTTTCGTTTCTTATTTTTTGATCGATACTGATAATGAATATTGAGTGATCATCAGTTAGATATTAGCATTTCAAAAGTAGATATATGAATAATGTTCATTCTTTTCACTATATAATGCCAGCCATCACATTACATTTTTGTAACTTGTACAGCAAAAGGTCGTAAACTTTTAATAAGTGCACCTGAATAGGTTATGAAATTAATTGACACAATGATCTGTTAAAATAAACTATAAAAGAGATAACTTGTTGAAATATATAGATGGCAGGAACAGGTATCTCAGATATTCAAGTAGGCCACCTTAGATTTGTGGCTCAATAGAGCAATTATTTAATTTTAAAAAATGATTTAAATACATGTTTAGTTTTGACAAAAGTTTATTGAATTACTAAATGATATTTATCAGACGATAATTTAAACTTTACTCTATGGAATAGGAACGTCACAGAACCAATAATTGAAAGCTTGATGAACATATTAACGAACATGTAATGTGATAGAATATGATCTTCTTGAGTAAAATTTGTACATAATTTAAGAATTAAGAGATTGAGAGAATATTTAGTTTACAGAAAAATAAAATACAATAAACCAGTGATGCATTCATAATGATTCACTTTGAAGAAAACAAGTTTTTAATATAAATTGTTTGATAAAATGTATGTTTTTGACATTTGTTTAATGTAATGGCATATAATAGAACAGAAAATCTCAACATGATCAAGATATTTTATCCACAGTAATGTAATACTCGTGTATGGCTGAATGATGCCACACGGATTTCATATACGTCTCGTTTGTGTCAACAGTAATTGGCTGTTAGATAACATTCTGAATGGCGTACGCAAATAAACAAACTGAAAATCGTTGTGGACTATAAGGAAGTAAGTATGTATCATACAGACACAATTAAGTTATTCTCAAACGCTTAAGCTAAATGTTTTAAATAAATTTTACCTTCATAGTAGTTATATTTTAAGTTCTAAAAAAATATTAGTAGTTTATTCACACGTAACTCCGCCTGGAGTCCCTCTTGGGCTACTGCCGGTCTCAAGCTCAGGTAAAAAAGGTGGGTTGGACATAGGGTTAGCGACCCTATTCCGTAGAAAACTAACTCGCTAAAAAACGTAAACCAGAATGCTGGTTGGCGGCCTATGTTCCATTGGGAGTAACAGGCGTGTGTAAGTAATTCAAATGCATTTATTTTAATTAAATCTCACTAGGAAAATAATTTACTTACCATATTGGTATAATCTTTTTCGTTATATAATAATACTATTTAAAAGTTAAATATCATACTTCATTACTGATGTTCTAATAAGCGTCCATTAGCATAAATCTATTAAGCTAGCTGAAAATACTTCAAAACATTTAACAATATTCATAAGGTTGATTGTATTTACTAAAAAAATAAAATGTAAAACAGTTATAATCACTTTCGTAAATCAAATAAAAATGATAATGATTAAATCATTAAAATCCACTCATTACAGTTCATTTACTGTCAATGTTTAGTGACATAAATGTCTTATTACCAAACTTTTATGTTTTTTTTATTTGTGTGAAAAAGAGAAAAAAACACTTCTCAACATATCGATAACTTCTCAAAGATAATATTGAACTCATTTATTCCTGAATTTTCATTTGATTGATTTAATAATGTTTATTTATAAAGGTATAACAGAAATGTTGTGAAACTCTGAATCTCTTTGTCATGTTTAAATCTGTTACTTTAAGTTATTCCCTTAAGATTTTCAAATTCTGTGATTATTTAAATTCAAAATATATTTTCATATGAAAAATGAGACATTTCTAAACTGACTTAACATTTAAATTTGAATGATAATTGGTATCTATGCTTACAATTTGTTTATATAACTAGTATATAATAAGAAAGTGAAAAATATCCGGAGATTAATTCTGTTCCTCTAATCATTATTTCATTAGATTTGTATTTATGTATTTCCGTTTAATGGCTTTTATTAACGTTATCGTTTATGTTAATTAAATGAATTTCCTTTATTAGATATAGTTGTATTGAATCTCATACAGATTTATCAAAAAAAAACACACACACGAAAGAATATTGTTTTAAACGAATTGATCATTATAAGATTTAAATAAAACCAAGGACATCAAGATTAGCGGAATAATGTGAATTCAATAAGTTTCTGCAAATAATATTCCTAGAAATGAAGTTTCTGTATGCCTTATTGAATGAAGTTGAGTTGAAGATAGCACAGAAAATCATAAACCAGGAGAAAGACATAATCTTTAACATATTCATTAAGATAGATATTTAAAGGTTAAAAGTTAAGTCAAAGTCAAAATGAGATATGAGCAATCACAGTCCATTTTGATCATGACAGTACTTAAAAAAATAAACGAAACAGTTCGTAAACTGCCTGATGTTGATCAGACGTGTTAAGTATTTTAATAATTATCATTGAAAAATAACCAAATTATTAACTAAAATGATTGGTTGAATGCTTTCAATAACTGTTGTCAGGTATTTTCACTTTTACCATAATAGTTTCTGAAACTACAATAAAAAAATTTGACTGTTTGGTTCAAATAATGTAAGTGCTTACAATATCAAGTTTTATTTTTTCTTCACATTCATTTCTCAATGAAACTAACATGTAATGTTTGAATGATCAATAAAGTAACATTTTAATAATATCATTTTGAATATATCAGAATTGAATACTTTATATGAAAGTAAGGTGATCTGGTATTGAGTATTTAAACCACTAACCTCTACTCTATTTAATTTAAGTTCAAATAGGAATCGTTAATCGTACTCTAAACTTTATTATTTTGTGAAAATTTGCATAAACTAAATGCTTGCCAGATAAAATAATCAGTAATAAAGGCAACATTTACATAAACATAGACATTGTCTGTCATTAAAAACATTGTTAAGTATCAGTCACGCATCTTTAAAAAATGTCATTTAATATTTAACATTGACAATTATATGACTTTTTCTTCAATAGTAGAGTTATGGATACGTTCCATATAATTTTAATCCAATTTCTGTTCAGACAACAAATGATCTTCGTCATTAACGCAAACTCTTTTTCTCTTATCACATGAAGTTTTGTTTTTCTACAAAAAGATATGTTAAGAGTATGGTTATACTATGGGAAATCATTTCAAGATTATCGAATTTCGAATGACTATTCTATTGATACGTATACTGCATGATTATCTTACGAATAAAGAAAGATTGTTAGGTTATTGTAATTAACTTTCAAAAAGTGAAGTTACATTTGTTCGGATAATGATGTTATTTGGTTTGAAAAATCCTTGATATGTGTAATTTGTTAGTGTTTGTTATACAGTAATCGTGTGTATGGCTGAATGATTCCATACAGATGTCCTAAATGTCACATTTTTTTTCTTAAATAGCATTTGGCTGTTAGATAACATTCTGAATGGCGTAAGTGAATAAACAAACTGAAAACCGTTGTGGATTATAAGGAGGATGTATAACTAGAAATATTTTTTTCGAGTAGGTATGTATCATACAGACACTATTAAGTTCTCATTAAATTCTCAAGCGCTAAAGATAAATGCTAATAAAATGTCTCTATTAATTCAGAAGATAATACATTTATATAAAAAAAGTCACTTGAAGTAAAAATGAAGTAAAAGTCAAATACAACATTGAAATGATCACTACAAACTATAGGCAATAATTCTGGTCTACCAAATAAATAGTTATTGTATTTTTAAAACAAATTTATTTCATTGAATTTCAATCAACTGTTAAGTAGTTATGTAACAATATGTAACAAATTTACAAATGAAGAGAATAACAGTTTGTAATAAAGTCGATCAACATATGATCAACTCATGATCTCAACCAATGAAATAACCATAATGTCCACAAAACCCCTTCTGATATATATATATATATATATATATATATATATATATATATATATAATGGACAAAGTGTAGAACTTCATTATTGAAATTCGAAAAAAATAAACAATGTTAGAATAATTAAATGAATTCTTATGAATATAGACAACGTCTTAATAAAAGTTGATTTAAGGACATCAATTCGATATATACGGTTACGTAATATGATAAAGTTTAACGGTAATTAAGATGTAGATTAAATTTGTTTACTGGAAATGATTTATTACAAGGAAATAAATTAGGTGTTTTTTCTGTAAATATTATAGTCATTTTATTAGTTGAAATCATGAGTTAATTGGAGCGAGACCACCATAGAAAACCTAGAGGTACTGGACAGCTGTTTCGTCCTAGACCGATAGGTCTTGGAATCGATTTCGGTGAGGTGGGATCGTAGATACGCACTACTAAGGAGTCCCATAATAGAACGAAACTGTAGTTCAGTACTTTCAGGTTTTCTATGATAGTTTAGCTTCAATTGATTCATGATCTCAACTATTAAGAGAAATAAATTTAGTTAAAACTATTATATTTGAGAAGTTAGATTGTCAGGATAAAAAACCTATTTCTGACTGTTTCCATCTGACTTAGTTTTCCTGAATGAAAATGTTTCTAAAACTAAAATAAACACGTTTATTATGCATCATCAGTCATGTTTTGTAAATAAATGGTGATGATATGTAGAAGCGCAAACGTTCATTTTTAATTGTTTGTAAATATTTAGCTTTGTAAGATAACGATCAATTAGGTAGTAGTTGGATAATTTTCGAACAAATGTAGTATGGTGTATTTACCTTCATAATGTAAATGAAAAAGGATGGATTTTTCGCTCAATGAGGTAGCTCCAGTTTTTGTCACTGGTCTTCCCGTCGTTAATAACAACACTAGTGTTCTTGGTATTGTCTTAACTATTATATTTATAGCATTAGTTACAATCACACTTGACGGAGAAGCTTTGAAAGATGTAAAAACCTTTACATATCTGGATAGCATCATTGATGAACATGGTGGATCTGATGCAGATGTGAAGGCACAGAGTGGCAAAGCAAGAGCAGTATGTCTACAATTGAAGAAAATCTGGAACTCAAAACGACTGCCAACCAACACCATGGTCAGAATTTTCAATACGAATGTCAAGAAAGTTCTACTGTATGGGGCAAAAACTTGGAGAACTACGAAAGCAATTATCCAGAAGATATAGGTGTTTATTAACAGTGGTCTACGCAAAATACTTCGAATCTGTAGGCCAGAAACTATCAGCAACAACTTACTATGGGAGAGAACAAACCAGATCCCAGAAGAGAAATAAATCAGGAAGGAGTGCGGGAAGTGGATAGGACACACATTGAAGAAGGCATGCAACTGTATCACAAGGCAGGCCATCATTTGGAATGCTTATGGTTAAAGGAAACGAGAAAGACCAAAGAACATATTACACCGAGAAACGGAGACAGACATGAGAAGAATTAACGACAGTTGGGTAGAACTAGAGAGGAAGGCCCATGACAGAGTGGGTTGGAGAATGCTGGTCGGCGGCCAATGCTCCATTGGGAGTAAGTAATTAAAATATGAAATTCATTTGTACAAAATTATTTGATGTTCATTAATTTCTACAAATTTTTAGTCTTTGTTACATTATGTTGATAAGCGTTGATAAAAACTGTTGGCTATATTAATTTGTATAAAATTATGTCTAGTTCACAAATATATACATATAATCCATGATTTTTGTTTTTCTGAACTGTGCTTTAAATTTTATTACCCACACTTTTCTATTATCATTTTTAATAATTCATTTTCCAGGAGTCTTCAAAAACTATAAACAATATTCAGTGTCGATAGAACAAACTACAAGTCACTTGTGAAGAACTTCTCATAGCAGAATTCGATCTGAAATTTGTGTTGATGATATAGCCTAGAAAGACTTGAATCAAGTAATTTCCAGAAAATATTTTATTTATTTAATAGAAAGAAGAATAACTACTGGTAAAATGAGAACAACATATATATGTGGATAATATTGCTTTCGATTAGATCCTCATCAGGCATTACTCCAATAGACATGCATATTAGTATGCATATACGAAATTATTAAACCGATCAAGGACGTTTATCAGTCAGTAGAGTAGATTACATAAATGAACGTAATAAGTAAACAGTACAAATTAGTAGCGTGAGAATAGGTGTACTAGTTGTGATAAGAATAAAAAAGGAATTAGATCACTGACTTGAAATATGGACACTAAATTAACATTCATTATACATTATTAAAATTATGTAACATGAAGAGTTTAGATAATTGAACAATGAAGCGTAAATTTGAAAGGAGGGGTGTGAAGAAAAATAAACGAACACAAAGTATGCAAAATAATTATAAATAAAATCTTTTTTTAAGACTAAATTACCCAAGAAGAGATATAGGCGCTTCAAAGTTCTCGTGAATACAGCGATTTGGATTGTTGACTCGAATCTCTATAGCTTCTGCTTTGTACAACAGACGAGATCGAACCTTATAAGGAAAACTAGTAGGAATACATTAAATCACTTAAAATGATCTATTTCTATGCACTACATGACCTCTATCGATCAAACATGATACGCTTTCCTAACCACGAAAGGTGTTCACTAACTCGATCCAGTTGTCTGGTTGTGCTCCTAATGTGGATTTTACCAGGGGAGCAACTGAAGTCTTGGATGCACATGAACGTTACAAAACCAGGTAATATATCATTTAGTTGAAAAATCAAAATAGTTTTGTGTGAGAACGATAGATATATGTTAACTGACTTCACTGGTTTAATAATATCGTATATGCATATAAATAGATTAAAACCTCATAAGAATAAAAATGAAAACAATGCTATTTGCTTATATATGTTACTGAAGTTTACTTTGTAATACTGCGAAAGGATCAAATCAAAACTCTGTATATATAATCAGTCTGAAAGTTGATTGTCAGTTTTTTTTCAGTTCTCACTGTTTAATACCTCAGAAGAAAATATTGATGCATTGAGGTCAATCTCCTATTTTATGTCTTCAGTAACAGGGCGAAATTCTGCTACCATGCATTTCGTTCATATGACTTATTGTATGACTAATATATTTTGATTATACCTGGACACTTCACTATGAATCATTCTGACCTTTACTAAATTACATTTCTAGTTTATAAATGACACTGTCTTGAAGTATTTATGTTGTGACAAATGCAAAAATTCATAATTTTTTGCAACAACATTGCCGAATTCATTAATATGTACTTTATTTTGGCCTTTATAAAATATCACAATAATTATGGACTTATAACTGTAGATTCAGATAATGAAGATTTCGAAAACATTTGTTCGCTCAAATATTCTTTGTTATTGAATATTCTATAGGGATTTTCAAACTGTTGTACTTTTCACTGATTATGTTTATTTATATAATCTATTCTACTGTTATTTCCATGTTTGCTACTAATGGCGACAGATATAAGTATTATATATCATTAATCGGTAATGAATTGCCTGGAGGCAGAAGGTTAAGAAGATCAAAGTTTTCTTTGATCTTGGTGTGTAAATGAAGGAACAATGAAGTCTGAGACAAATGATTGACATTTTACAAATGTAGTATTTACTGTATAGTTCTCAGATTTTACTAAGAGATTCTATAATTTAATATACCGTAATATCTATAAGAAAATGTTAAACCAATCAAGGCAATTTGGGTCATTCGGGCATTTCCTGAAGTTCTAGTGAAAAGCCATTACCAGTGGAGTTCGACCAGGTCTGTTGTGACATATCAGCTCACTGAAGGCAATGGTGTACGGTGGCGCAATTTCGTGAATTGGTTGAAGTTAGATATTAACACCGTTGGATGCCGGCCGGGTCAGTGGTCTAATGGTTAAGCGCTCGTGCGCGAGACTGGTAGGTCCTGGGTTCGAATCTCGTGGAGAGTGGGATCGTGGATGCGCACTGCTGAGGAGTCCCATACTAAGACGAAACGGCCGTTCAGTGCTTCCAGGTTTTCCATGGTTGTCTGGCTTCAACTGATTCATGATTTCAACTATTGACACTTATAAAATCTCCACAAAACCCCCTCTGCTTATGTAAGTGTTAAATTTTGTAAACAGTAGTAGTGTTTAGCATTATTATAATTGTAAAAAAAAACAATTAACTAGTGGATGTAATGCGTTAATCCACAAGAAAAAGTTTTTGAATGTAACTTTCTCTTTATATGTTTTTACATATTAGGCATATTTATTCCAAATAATTGTATTAATATAAACAGTTTACTTATATTGATGGTTATTAGTAAAACGAAATACACCTAAGCCATATTGAAAATGATTTCTTTTTATAGTATATATATATATATATATATATATATATATATATATATATATATATATATATATATATATACGTTCACAATATTGGGTTTTATATGCAAATGTGAACCACTGGGGTGGCACGTCAGTTGCCTAAATGTTGAGTGGTTGCTGTAAAACATTATGGTCTATGGTTTATGAACTGATAGGGTTGTGAATGGGTTAATATGAGGAGTTTCATGCAGAAACATCAAAACTTGCAAATGTTTTCTACTTTTTACTAGTTATATAACTAAAGTCCATGCATGATAGATATTGTAAATGAATATGTCTATCACTTAAATTGCACTTGAAAATAGATTGAATTTAGTTCATTTTTTGTATACACTAGGATGTGTATAAATGTGTAGAATTCTTTCATTCAGCGAATATCACAGATCTTTATTATACTGAGAAAAGCACATAGAAATCCCAATGCAAATAACTTGACATATTATAACAATAAAATGAAGCAGATGTTTTTTATTTTACTTCATCAAGCATAAAGAACATTCACGAAATTCTTGTCATGTACAAGATATTTATATTGGCAGTTTAAAAATCCCATAGAATATTCAAAAATGAAGAATATTTGAGCGAACAATTGTTTTCAATAACTTCATCATCACACGCTACAGTTATAAGTCCATTATTATGATATTTTACAAAGGCCAAAAATAAGGCATGCACTAATGAATCCGACAATGTTGTGTGTTCGAAATGGTGAACGTTTGCATTTGTTACGATATATATACTTCAAAATTGTATTATTTGCAAATTAGAAAGGTCATTCAATAAAGGTCAGAATGATTTGGAGAAAAGTGTTCAGTCACAATATGTAGAACAGTATTATAGCAAAAATGAAAATGCAAAAAAATTGTGTGAATAAAATGCATAGTAGGAGAATTTCATCTTGTCAATCGAGATCATAATAATAATAATAATAATATCGTTGTGTGAATATAATATGTAACGAGAGGGTGTTATCAAGTTAATTGCGATCAACGAATTGGGAATGATGGATGTGAAGATTAAGATAGAGGTAATCAAAAATAAACGGGTGGGGGGTGTAAGATGTTTATAATATTTAGTTTAGGTATCCGATGATCCAGTTGTGGGCCAAGATAAACATGGAGGCTGGGTGTACCTATCCTGGATACATAAGTTTGGTTTTGTGGAGTTGATCGAGATGTCTTCGGCTATGTAGAGCAATCGTACTGTTGCTCTTTGAGGTATATATTTGGGAACGTGATATAAAACAGAGAAAGCTTCCTCTATTTTGATATGATGTTCACTATCTACCAAGTGAGGAGGAATAGTGTTGTTAATCGATTTGGTAACTCCTTTACATTACAATAATAATATTACGAATGAATAAAAGAAATATTTATCAACATTTTCTCGTACTTTTTGTAATTACTATATATATATCGATGAACATCAATAATAAATATATAGGATTTAAGGTGAACTACTTATTAATTAATTGGCCATTCAAAATTAATATCTACGACTTATGTGTGTTATAACTCAAGACTCATAACTAAATGGATAATTCAACGAATTGGTGTCCAGAACACGCCTCTGCGATATGAATCATGTATTTCAAAGATACTTTGTTTATATACCAACCAAACAGACCACAATGTACCATAAAATAGAAAATAATATTTGTACAAAATCTGGCCAAATGTGGCTGTGAATGTGGGAGGCAGTGACTAGTAGACACAGCATAATTCAAGAATGGTAAATGGTATAATAATGGTTCATAGGTCAAAATGAAGCTTATAATAAGGGGAATAGGAATAGGAATAGTTTAGGTGTTTAACAATTATACGATAAAAATATACGTTTAGTGTTGCTACATAAATGGATCCCAAAGTTACCATTAATTGTGCTTATCGGGACCTAACAATAAACTGGGTTATTGTTTTAATTTCTCTGTGTTTATCAACATTCTATATAAAAATCAAATACCAGGTTTCATCTATGAGCTTTATTGAATGAACAGAAAGCATGTCGTATAAATAACAAAAAAGAACGACTTCTATAAAAATGGAGTAAAATCTGATAAGTGAGGAAATACTAAAATTCCAAAGTGAGCAGTTTTTATGATCACAGAACACTGACAAAAATACGATATAGACATTATCACATTAGCACTTCACATTAAGTTATACAATAAAAACACCATTGTTGTAATCATAAAACATGTCACATTTTGAATATTTCATTTTGGTCAAAAGTAAACATATTTGCTGATTGTTTTAGTGTGGGCAATAATGTAAATTAGATTTAAAATATATTCGTCTATTACACACTATCAAATGAAACTATGAAAAAAGATTCAATGTACACTACAAACTAAAGGTTGGTCATAATCATTTGGATTATATAGTAATGTCAATTCCTGATATTTTTACATCTGTAATCTGTTGATTAGTTGTGTTCATTTATCCAATGCAAGTAGTATTAATTATTTAATCCCAATTTCATCACTTAATAGTCTCTATAATCAACTTAATAACATGACTTAAGTTACATGGTATTAACAGTATTATATTTTGTGATCTCTTCGTGTATTTTGTGATTTCTTGTTTGTTTTCTTTCCAGCATCAGTCTCAACTTCATTGGATAAAGTATGTAACGATATATTAACAATAATATTTCACAATTGATTGATCACTGGGTGGTGATCAATGTCATGTGTATGAAGTCCTTCTTAGTGCAGATCGAATACTATTGACCAAGTTGCAATGAAGCCACTAGTCTAGTTGACTCGACATTGTGTGCACTATGTTGAGATAGAATGGTGGTTGGAGGTAGTCAACAGGCAAACCTGGGCCCGGATTTTGTGTTATTTGGCACTCGTCAGCAAGGTGTACCTGCAATAATATTTCCCTGTATTAACAGACTGTTGAACGGATTTATTCTTATCCTTAAAATTCGATTATTATTACTTTATTTAAGTTTATCAAAAGAACGATTTTCATGAAACATTGTTTTATTTGAAACATACAGACAGTAATTTAGGTTATATATATATATATATATATATATATATATATATATATATATATATATATATATCAACTTAAAATAAGGAGTTAATTGCTGTTTTTTATATGATTTACGGAATCCCATTATGCACATTTATTTAAGAGATAAAAGGTATTACTATACATCAATTATGTATCAAACAGTAAATGAAATGTCGACTTGTACATTATGAATAAGATACAGAGTAACATATCTTAGTATTTTGTAATATTTTCTTCTTTATAATGTTGATAAGGTCATTCGATTGAATTGTTCTTCTCTAATTTGGATTTTGTTTTGCGTTGATTGTCCGGGAGAATAGATCATAACCTAAATAGGATTTGCTATCAATAATACATAACCGGTTTATAAAAAGTGTCAATTCTATTAAATTAAATATTGTCAGCTACATATTCTGCTTTTTAATGACCTGACATTTCTTAATAGGGGTGTACAAGATGTTCTTATAATCTCGTGGAATTGTTGCAAAATAGAGATAGGGAGGGATGAGTTCATAGAAGTTTTTACATGAAATAAAGCTGATATTAATATAATCTGTTTTACTCATACGGTTGAAATAGTTTTCATAATCATTAGATATTTGCACTCAGAATTGATCACTTTTCTTTTCGAATCTATGGAAAAAGTGATTTCACTCTTCTTTATTATTAAAGAATAGTGTTCATACTTATATGTAGGAAAGGGTTGATTTATCTGTAAAGCTGTAAATTAACTATACGAGTGATCAAAACTTATATTATGAAACTACAGATACATAAGCATTCTTTTCTGTTTCTGCAATTTCCTTTGTAGTGAACATGATACAAAATATTCACATATAATGAATTCATTTAACATGAACTAATTGTATTTGATAAGCCAATACACGTTGGCTACCATATATTTGCCAAATGGTATTGTGGTGTGTTCTACTTATGTAGACATAAGTAGTATATGAAGCGAGTTTTACACGTAATGTCTGGCAGCGGAAGATGGAGGAAGATCAAGAAAGGAAGAGCAAGAACACAATGGAATTTCTATGGAAACTCATGAACAATGAAATGTAAGACAATCGATTGATGTTTGCAACGGGAACAATCCAGTTTGATATGATGGATTGTTATTTTGCAAATTAACGTATCACTATATGGTTGTTAAGTTTTATTAATGTATGCTGTAACTTGTTAAATACATTCGGTTGTCCCCACTGGTGTTCTTGTTCACTACAGTATCACTGATATAAATGTATACTTTTTGATGGCTCCGCCTGGAGCCCCTTTCCGGGGGCTACTGCCGGTCTCAAGCCCGGATAAAGGAGGAGGGTTGGGCATGGGGTTAGCGACCCCATCCCGTAGAAAACTAACTCGCTAAAAAAACGCTAACCACAAAGAATTATTCAAACCATTTAAACTCTGCCCTGGGAGTCAGAAGGTCTTCGTTTAGAAGAATTATGATGCCTCACGATGAAAGCCGAGTTTCTTCGGAAGTCACGAGGCCGATGCCCCTTCTGACAACCACAACAACCATTTATTTAGGTACATGGAATGCTCGCACAATGTGGGAGACTGGTAGAGTCTTCCAAATTGCTGCAGAAATGAGGAGATACAATTTAGAGGTGCTTGGGATCAGTGAAACACATTGGATGCAAGTTGGACAACAACGACTAGCTTCAGGGGAGCTGCTGTTATACTCCGGACATGAACAAGAAAATGCCCCACATACACAAGGAGTTGCATTGATGCTGTCCAAACAAGCACAAAACGCACTTATAGGATGGGAATCTCATGGACCAAGGATCATCAAAGCCTTCTTCAAAACCAAGGAAACGGGGATTACAATGAACGTCATCCAATGCTATGCGCCTACCAACGAATACAACGAAGACGCTAAAGATCAATTCTACGATAGGCTGCAGTCAATCGTCGAGAAGTGCCCAACTAAAGACCTGACTATTCTGATGGGAGACCTAAATGCCAAGGTTGGGAAAGAACAACACCGAATATGAAGACATCATGGGACGACACGGACTCGGAGAAAGGAACGAAAATGGTGAGAGATTTGCAAATCTATGTGCCTTCAATAAACTGGTCATAGGCGGGACTATATTCCCACATAAACGCATACACAAAACCACATGGACTTCACCGGATCACAGCACACAGAACCAAATCGACCATATCTGCATCAACAAAAAGTTCAGGAGGACGATGGAGGACGTGAGAACAAAGAGAGGAGCTGATATAGCATCAGATCATCACTTGCTGGTCGCCAAGACGAAATTGAAACTCAAGAGGCACTGGACAACGGGGAGGACAATATCACAAAAATTTAATACGGCTCTTCTTCGGGATAATGACAAACTCAATAAATTCAAGATAACCGTCAACAATAAATTCCAAGCCTTTCATGATCTAGTCAATGGAGAAGGAACTACTATGGAGAGCAACTGGAAAGAGATAAAAGAGGCAATCACTTCAACATGTCATGAGGTTCTGGGCCACAAGAAGCACCATCACAAGGATTGGATCACGGTCGATACACTGGATAAGATTCAATAAAGGAGGAACAAGAAAGCAGCAATCAATACCAGTCGAACAAGAGCAGAAAAAGTCAAGGCACAGGCTGAATACACAGAAGTAAACAAGCAAGTGAAGAGGAGCATCAGAACCGACAAATGTAAATATGTGGAAGATTTGGCATTGATGGCGGAAAAGGCTGCTAGAGAAGGAAACATGAGACAACTGTATGAAACAACAAAGAAACTGTCTGGAAATCACCGTAAACCAGAATGACCAGTGAAAAGCAAGGAAGGCAAGATAATCACCAACATTGAAGAACAACGAAACAGGTGGGTAGAACACTTCAAAGAACTCTTGAATCGACCAGCCCCACTGAACCCACCCAACATCGAAGCAGCACTCACGGACCTCCCAATTGATGTTGGCGCACCGACAATTGAAGAAATCAGCATGGCTATCAGACAAATCAAGAGTGGCAAAGCAGCAGGACTAGACAGCATTCCAGCAGAGGCACTGAAAGCAGACGTAGCGGCAACTGCAAGGATACTCCACATTCTCTTCAGAAAGATCTGGGATGAGGAACAGGTACCAAAAGACTGGAAAGAAGGACTTCTAGTCAAAATACCAAAGAAAGGCGATCTCAGCAACTGTGACAACTACAGGGGAATCACTCTTCTTTCAATACCAGGAAAAGTCTTCAACAGGGTATTGTTAAACAGGATGAAGGACTCCGTAGACGCCCAACTTCGAGACCAACAGGCAGGATTCCGTAAGGATAGATCGTGCACAGACCAAATCGCAACTCTACGGATCATTGTGGAACAATCAATTGAATGGAATTCATCACTCTACATCAACTTCATCGACTACGAAAAAGCATTTGATAGCGTGGACAGAACAACCCTATGGAAGCTTCTTCGACACTACGGCGTGTCTCACAAGATAGTCAATATCATACAGAATTCCTATGATGGATTAAACTGCAAAATCGTTCATGAAGGACAGTTGACAAAGTCGGTCGAAGTAAAGACCGGTGTCAGGCAAGGTTGCTTACTCTCACCCTTTCTCTTTCTCCTGGTGATCGGCTGGATCATGAAGACATCAACATCTGAAGAGAAGCACGGAATACAGTGGACAGCTAGGATGCGATTGGATGATCTAGACTTCGCAGATGATCTGGCTCTTCTATCGCATACACAACAACAAATGCAGGAGAAGACAACCAGTGTAGCTGCAGCCTCAGCAGCAATAGGTCTCAATATACACAAAGGGAAAAGCAAGATTCTTCGATACAACACAGCATGTACCAATCCAATCACAATTGACGGAAAAGCTTTGGAAGATGTAAAAACCTTTACATATTTGGGCAGTATCATCGATGAACACGGTGGATCCGATGCAGATGTGAAGGCACGGATTGGCAAAGCAAGAGCAGCATATTTACAACTGAAGAATATCTGGAACTCAAAACAATTAGCAACCAACACCAAAGTCAGAATTTTCAATACAAATGTCAAAACAGTTCTACTGTATGGGGCGGAAACCTGGAAAACTACGAAATCCATCGTCCAAAAGATACAGGTGTTTATTAACAGTTGTCTACGCAAAATACTTCAGATCCGCTGGCCGGACACTATAAGCAACAACCTACTATGGGAGAGAACAAATCAGATCCCAGTGGAGGAAGAAATCAGGAAGAAACGCTGGAAGTTGATAGGACACACATTGAGGAAAACACCGAACTGCGTCACAAGACAAGCCCTCACATGGAATCCTCAAGGTCGAAGGAGGAGAGGAAGACCAAAGAATACATTACGCCGGGAAATGGAGATAGATATGAGAAAAATGAACAAGAATTGGATGGAACTAGAAAAGAAGGCCCAGGACAGAGTTGGTTGGAGAATGCTGGTCGGCGGCCTATGCTCCATTGGGAGTAACAGGCGTAAGTAAGTAAGTAAGTAATTATTGTTTTTGAAAGTTGAAAGCTAATACCTGTTTATAAACAGACCACCTAATAGTGATGTTATGATTCCTTATCTAGTTGATTAGCCTAGTCAGAGATATAAACAATTATTTGATTTTTTCAAGATCATAAACCCGTTTAAAATAGATTACCAATGCAACTCTGAAATACTAGACATCTGTTTCATATTAGTAGGAAACTCCTAAGCAGTGGGTATTCACTTAATTCGATTAATGATCTTAGTATAATTCAGTAGGCTTCACAACCAACATACTGGTAAACAATAAAATTTTAAAAATGCGGACAAATAAAACAAAGGATTATGAATGGTAATCTACGTCCAACTATATTATTATCGTGAACTTAACATCACATTTCTGCATATAAGAATCGGACAATTACTGTTTAAATTTATAATAAAGTGCGGTGACTTAGTAAGAGGTGTTGTTACATAAGTAAGTTCACGAGTGTGTAACTCTATCGTAGTTACGTACTTCAAAGCTATCAAAGTACTAATATAAACTGCTTCCCTGTTTAGTACAAATGGAAATAAATAGATTTTAGAATATACGTATACAGTTTTAAAATATTTGCTTTTCATTTCTTGAAATTTGTTACTATATTTTTTGTTTAAATCAGTTTCGATTCAATTCAGTCATTTTGTTTTTCACTTTTTAATATTATGATACTTTACAAAATGTACAAAAAATTATATTTGGATGAATGATTAGTAATCGCAATAGAAGTGGTTGATACAACAGAATAACAACAAAGAATCCTCCAGATCAACAAAATACTTGTTAACTCGCGTAAAGTTACATTTATAACAAAATTACCTTATCAGGTAGAATGGATGATGGACTTCGGTATTATTTTAACTACATTTTTGCAATTCTGACTTGCGATCTTTGTTAAGTGAATAATTGTATTGTTTTAACAACAACAACGAAGAAGAAACATTTAACATATAATAAACAATAAATATGTATTGACATATTATGAACGTTGCACAATAAGTCATTATATTGTTTATTCACTTGAAACAAACTAAAAAAAACATATGTTCACTCTCAGCATATCTGTGTAATATAAAATAAAGTTATAATAAACAACCCCATCTCAAATCTATATCTAAAGTTACTTTTTATCTCTTTCTAATTAGTGAAATGAAAGTAAATAACCAATAGGTTTCTCGGCAGAACAATCTAAATCAATTAATAAACTAATTACGAATGATTTTTTTCACATTAAAAAAACAAACAACAAAACATTCTTATATTTCATGAATTCTAAACAGTAGTTTACCATTTAAACTAATCATTGGACAATAAACTATTAGAAATTTGAGATGTTTATTCACCTTCCTTTGCATTCCGAAATTATAAACTAATTAGATACTGTGATATTATGATAAACATCGTTCTAAATAGTTATAAATATGGTAATTTAACATTTCCGATATCCTTGCCATTAAACTAGTTGCTTTAGCAATCGCTTGGAAGTCACAGTTCAACATATAATTCAAGGAGTATCAGCTAGGTTTGCTAAGTCTGTTAACAAGTAAAGTATGTAACTTCAATATTTAGCTAATACCTGTTTTGTGCTGATAATTTACCCATTGTAAATGTTATGTAACTTGAACAAAAGCATATACGTTTATTAGAAACTGCTAATATTTATGTAGTTTAAAATAAAATATCATCGGCAGAATGATATTTGGTTTCAGATTTGTTTAAGCGTTTATCGGATGTCAGTTTGTTAGCAAAATCTGGATGTTTCAAAAGCAATAAGCCGTTCGCTTATTATTTAGACATTTCATGGGATACACCAACTATATATATACATATATATAGGTATTAACAGAAAAAGCAGCAAGTTATTTGTTTAATATGAATGTACAACTCAATATTTATCGGCAAATTTTTCACTGTCTTGACCGTCCATATCAGTCACTTTTTATAAGGCAATCGACACTTGATGTTAACACCACTGGAAGTCGTTCCTGGTAGTTGACAATGCTACGCAATGTATTCCAGCTCGTCAGATCGCATTTTTAGACGCATATATTAGGTCAAAGCTAACTGATAGTTGACTGTTAGTAATAGATTAACAATATTGATTAAGATTTGACCCCTCATGTCCAGGGAATATATATAAATATATATATATATATCAATGAGTTTGTGTACATTTTCTATCCAATTAACTAGCTTAGTTTATTGATTACTTATTGTCTTTCCATTCAGATAGTATTTTGGAAGCATGGATCTAAGTATGATTGTCAGACAATCGCTCAACGTATCAGTTATTAAATAACGTGAAACATCAAGAACTGCTGTCTCATTATGAGGTAAATCTTTATAACAAGTAAATACCTAAGACTTCAAGTGAGAGTAAAATGACAACATTTTGGAATAAAATATAATTCGATCACAAATGGGATATTGTTCGACTTCAGACACGTAAGTCTTTTTCACTATCTTGTATTGGTTTACTAAACAGTGAAGATAATATTTGATGAATACGGTCTTCGAAGGCGTTTAATTAAATGATATTCTGTTCTGAAATAACTCCCAAAATATTGATCTATTTACACATAAGTTTAATAATTTCTCAACAAACTAAGTGTAATATATATGCTTCCTATTATTTTGAGCAAAATCTACCATTTCGCCAAATGAATGACTATTTTACGCTAAAAAAACACAGCAGCTTTAAATAATGATTCATTTTCAATAATTTGTAAACGTGCGATATACACTCTCTAGTCAAAGGATAATTACTCTCAAACAGATGCAAGGTCGAACATCACAGGAGATTAAATGACCATCACTAGGTTATCAGAGGTATTACCGTGGGAGGTTTTACAAACTTTAGTTGAAAACAACGAAAAACCCAATCAAAGCTTATTTATTATCACGTTTATGCATTTTAAGATTAGTAATTAACAGTAAATCTAATTCCTTACCTTTTTTTAATGTTTAAAGTCATAATTATCATCCAAAGATTTCATTTGAACATATGATAAATTATGTGAATAACATTTGAATGGTATCTGCACTTGATCGATAAAATTTCAATATCACAATAGAACAATGAGCTTCAATTTATTCAATAATTCTAGCTCAGAAACTTAATTTTACATAAATTTAGCGGAAAAATTGAACACATATGTCGGGATTTCAATATCAAGTAAAAAATCACACTGTTTATCTATTATTTTTGTATCAGTTCACTGTAATTAAGAATTAATACCCATTCATTCTAATCAAGATGGAATTATATCAGTGTTATTATCGATGGAAAATTTAAACGTGGGCTAACTGATGAAATATATTGTTGTCACCTTCCATAGATCATTGATCTAAATTAAGGAGAAATGTATTATATAATAGGGGTTTTATAACATTGCTTATAGAAATAGATAATGTTTAGATTTAAATGTCGATAAATAACATTAGATTTCATTTGGAATGATGGTTTTGTAGAGTATGAAATTGTTCAAACTGTTACAGACTAAACTGTGTTAAACAAGCACTGTAAATAGAGTGGAATCTCTCAAACATTAGTGTATATGAAAAAGTTATTATTGAATATATATAGGCTTCTTAACTTTAGATTGTTGAGATCGTATAGTTCAACATTTCAGTTACAGGTTATATCAACGAATTATCTTGACATCATTCTTTGACATTGATGATACTTCACTTTCGTCAGGCATTTTGTCAATGTCTTTAGTCATACTTTCTCAATAAATCGTTGGGAGAGTTTCTCAAAATTGCTCACTAAAAAAGGTATGACTATAATCAAAAATTGAAACCTTTGAAGTATAAATTAATAATTTATACATTAGTTGTTAACCTAAGAACCTTAATTTCAATCTTTAACTTGTGATGGTTATGGGTAGCTGTAGGACAAATCCTTACTAGTTTTCTATTGTTGTCTAAAATCAATCAGTTTGCTATCATGAGATAATCACTTTTTCTTGTCATATTAAATTCTAAGTAAAATTTATTCATTTCCAAGTTTTATAAACTTTACTGAAATTTGTTCTTTATAGAACGAATCAACATTTAACCCATAAACAGTTTGTGTATTTAATTTACAAATGTATCAATCATCACTATATAATATAAAAATAGCGATTAGCAGTGTAAATTTCAATTTCTTTCTTAGTATCCATATAAATTGATTACAGTGAAATCGTACGTTATATATTTCATAGCAACTGATCAATGAATGCGATATTTTATATACGTACTATATTCTATATTTTAATTGTTCATCAAGTAAATATAAGAAAACATCATTCTATTTAGCCGCGTAATAAGTTGATGGTTTAGTGAAATAAGTGTAAATAAGATCTGGTAAAGTAAAGTAAATAAATTGATGACGCTTTTTAAGTAAGATAAACTAAAGCGAATAATTTGAAGAGCATAATTTAACATTCTTCCAAAAAAGTTAAATTACCATTAAACACTGATTTAGATCTGAATCTATGACGTACATAACAATGAAGCTGTAACTTCTAGTAGATCTATGCATTCAGTTGACTATTTTTTGAATATTACAGCTATGTAAGCTGAAATCTACTTGAAACTTGTATGTTCATGTGATCTGTATCTTTAAAGATGTTAATCAATAAAACTTCATAATACATAATTTTTAATGCCCATTTACAGCTTGTGAAGAATATAACGAATGAAGTTGTACAACATAGTTTTTATAGATGTTTTTTTAGAGATAATTATTCGTTTCACAGCACAGTTGAATCAAATTAAATAATATATAACTTAACTCTTATCTTTAAAGAACAATAATAATTTAAGTAAGAAAGTAGAACAATCACTTTATTTTACACACCGAAAACTGATTTATTTTGACGTAAATATTTACAGTTTTTAAGACATCTCGCTTGAGTTAGAACAATAGATATACCTAACAAGGTATCCAAAGATTGAATAGATTAGAGTGTGAGTAGTTTACGAAATTGAATTTTCCCAACCATTTAACATGTAGTCATTTTATATAATAAACTTTCGTCTTAATTTGATTGAATCGTTTTACAATATTTGGGCACTGAGTTGATGTAAGACATTAAAGAGGAAGAATGTATTGGTGAGATCTCAGCGAATAAATTTAAAGTAAATCCAACGTTACACTTGACAATCTGGTCTAAGCTCTTTCAAGGAAATATTTATTTATTAGTTCAAATTCATTTGCTGAAATTTTACAAATACATTCCTCCGCTTTAAAATAACCATTTAATAAAAAAGGCGATATATTTGTTTATTGTAGAAGATAATATTTATGATACAGTAGGTTTTAAATTATACATTAAGTTATTGAATGGTGTATATTAAGTACTGCTAAGTTTATTTTATAAAATACTATGTATGCTGTTAATAAATCAGAAATTTTTATTTATTGAAAGTATCAAATAAAACCTCATCTATAGTCAAAGATGAATAGTGGCTAGCAGTGGAATCTAGAACGCACATTTCGTTCTATTCGTGACTCGTCAGCTGGATTTCCCTGCATCTCAGAGTTAATGTTCACTCTAAGACTCGAATCCAATACCGTTCGCTTCAAATGCTATCGCGTTATAAACTTAGCTACTGGGTTCTGACTTAAGGCAATGTCGAGGTTGTCCCCACAGAATGCACAAATGTCAACATGAGACTGATCAATTACAGTCCTAAATAACAATGGGAAGATATAATTAAACAACATCAAGTGAACTCATCTATAATCTTTACCTTTTTATATGTATCGTGCTAATCACAGTTTTCATTTGACAAGTACAAATTTTTTTCAACATTTCTATCAAAACTCAATTGTTTTAAATATTTATTAATCCAACAGATCATTTTTCATATTGCCAAAAAATTCTACTTGAAAACTCTAGTGATTTATAATATCATATAATTGTTATAGACGATTATTCGGTTTGAACAAAATATGGGATTACAATGTTTTCATAACAAAATTTTATGCTTATTTAGACAATAATCTTCAAATAAAAATCTCTACTGTATTACCATCTAATTATTTAATTTATTAAAGAACAATAATAAGAAGAATAATAGAGAAATATTGTAGATAGATGTTTCCTCATTTTGAGAAAACTTTGAAATCATGACCTATCTGGAATTTCTACTTAATTTATTTAAGAAAACAATCATTTCACTTTTAATTACAACATTGTAACATAATTACATTTTCTGTAGGCTGTAGAAAGAGAATAATGCATTAAACAAGAACATACTATTAATAAGTAGGCAGGTAATTATATACTTATTCAAGATATCAAAAACAAATTATATCAATAAAAGTAGGCATTAAAGAGGAAGAATGTATTTGTAAAATCTCAGCGAATGAATTTTGAAGTAAATCCAACGTTTCACCTGGTAGTCTGGTCCAAGCTTTTTCAAAGAAAATATAATCAAATAATAAAATTATCAAAACGTTGGATTTACTTCAAATTCTTTCGCTGAGATTTTACAAATACATTCTTCCTTTTTAATATCTCCTATTAACTCGGCGTTCAAATATTGTGAAACTGTTCGTTTAAATTTAAACGAAAGTTCTTATCAACATAAGTAGTATATACTTGACTCATTGTAAATGATAACATGTTTCATAGGTACATATTTTGATATTAGAATGAATTGAAAGAAGAAGAAGAAACAAAAAACAAATCAAAATACCCTGTTGAAACATCTAACATAAATCTACAATTCGTAAGGTATGAAAACTCTTCAATCAATTTTTTTATTTGGTAATCTGAACAAACATTTTCCCTCGTGAAATTATTCAAGAACTAAAGTAAAATATCAATTTTAGTTTTTAAATTCATCAATATTTGATGAGCAGAATTTATTTTTTCTCTTTCAAAGCTGCAAACAATGTAAACATAATGGATTTGTGTGCGTAGGACAGTTTTACTATGATTGTTCAATGTTAGAATATTTAAATAAGAATTAAATAATGCAAAACATTCATTTACACATTTTTAGATAAAAAAAAAAGAAATTATTTCAAGCGTTACAATTTGCTAAACAAAAGAATGTTTTTCACACTGATTAATCTGTTTTAATCACGATCACAGATCTTCAAAAACAAGCAAACTAATAAACGAACAAACAAACATGATTTCATGTATTTCTTGATTGATTTTCCAATGTTTACAATCTGAAAAACAATCCTATAAAATATTCAACATCAATGTATATACATTTTATGATGATTAAAAAAAAGCCACAACCAGGGAAATGATCTCACTAAATTTGAAAAAAATTACAAAAATAAAAAGATTTTTATGTTGACCAGTGAAAAAAAATTCTAGAAACAAAAAAAGCTTCCAGAAACATTTAGACAAGTATATAAGAAATTTTGTCTAAATTTGATCGAATAGTTTCATAGTATTTCGAAACTGAGTTTGATGTGAGATGTGTCGTTCAATTTCGTGGATTAGTTGAAGTTAGACATTAACACCATTGGATGCCTGCTCAGTGGTCTGGTTGAGTAAGCGCCTGGAGTGAGACTGATAAGTCCTGGGTTCGAATCCCGCTAGGCGGGGTCTTAGATGCGCACTGCTGAAAAGTCCCACAATAAGACGAAACAGCTGTCCAGTGCTTTCAGGTTTTCTATGGTGGTCTAGCTTCAATTGACTCATGATCTCAACTATTGAGATATTTTTCTTTTGACAAGCATTAACCAGATTACTAGGTGAAACGTTGGATTTATTTCACATTTATTCGCTGATATATTACAAATACATTCTTTCTCATATTTAGACATGTTTCTCAAGAATATAGACTGCTGTAAGTAGTTATTACAGCGGGAATAAACTGATGCAAGAATAAAAAAAGGAATTAAACGTCGAAAACACTTAACACTTATATATCCCATTATTTCTCTGATTCTGTTGATATCTTGATTTTTTCAGATATTTTTCCTGTTTCCTTCATTTAAATCTTCTGCAGGCAGGCATTCCACCGCTGATTGCCGCCACATACTACTTATATCTGTCAACATATGTAGTATACACCACAGTATAATTTATAATCCTTTTGAATCCATAGACTCAGTTTCAAACGTTAAATGACGTAATAAACTTGAAGTTTCTTCCTAATGATTATTTTGAAATATTTTGAACTAGTAACACTATGTTCACTGACATGTGGATGATAGGTGATTTCACTGTTTATAAAATATCGAACTTTTAGTTTTAGTTTTAGTGTTATGAGAACAAGAACTCTTTTTTCTGTTCTTTCAAAACAAGTGTTTTAGAACTGACATTTGAACTATTAAATACAGATGGGGACAACAAAAATTGGGAAATAATTCAATTTCATCGTCATAATGCGTCATTTGTTCAGTGAAGCGATAATAGTTTGTTAGCTGAGCACTTCCATTTTTACAAATGACTTATTTTTCAAAATTCATTTTATCTGTTTTATCATATCCTTTTCATTATATATCGTCATACAATCGATTCTAATTAGTCGAACGAATGCTTTAAGGAATCCAAAGTATAAAATTAAAAATGACATAACTCAAAACACAACATGGTACTTTTAGTCTATGTGTAAATGTTGAAATTGACATATAATTTATAGTTGAAATCATGGGTCAATTGAAGCTAGACCACCTTAGAAAACCTGGAAGAACTGGACGTCCGTTTCGTTCTGTTCAGTGTTTCCATATTTTCCATGGTGGTCTCGCTTCAATTGACTCATGATTTCAACTATTGAAATTACTACCATCTCCACGAAACCCATTCTGAAAATAATTTATAATTGAGTAAAACATAATGATTGTGATATTTCAAACTAATGAAAGTAGGAGAAATGAAAATAATAATTTAAAATATCTTTGTTGAAATTTAAGTTGATATATTTATGAAAAGAGTTTTAAAACTGTCATAGTTTGTTTGAATCTAGTACATCTCTTTACTAAAGGTTTGCTTTAAGGTGTATTCTAATGATACTAAAATCATAAGAGTAACGTGACAACTTTTTGTGGTTGACATACTCAAAAAAATAGCTTAAACTCAAAGTAAAACTAAACAGTTAATAATTGAATGAAACAGATACATTCATTATAACAAAACCTGAAGAAAATGTAAGACATGCTGTCAGTACTTTAGCATATAAACTCATATAAATAATCAAAAATGAAGAATATTTGAGCGAACAATTGTTTTCAATAACTTCATCATCACACGCTACAGTTATAAGTCCATTATTATGATATTTTACAAAGGCCAAAAATAAGGCATGCACTAATGAATCCGACAATGTTGTGTGTTCGAAATGGTGAACGTTTGCATTTGTTACGATATATATACTTCAAAATTGTATTATTTGCAAATTAGAAAGATCATTCAATAAAGGTCAGAATGATTTGGAGAAAAGTGTTCAGTCACAATATGTAGAACAGTATTATAGCAAAAATGAAAATGCAAAAAAATTGTGTGAATAAAATGCATAGTAGGAGAATTTCATCTTGTCAATCGAGATCATAATAATAATAATAATAATATATCGTTGTGTGAATATAATATGTAACGAGAGGGTGTTATCAAGGTAATTGCGATCAACGAATTGGGAATGATGGATGTGAAGATTAAGATAGAGGTAATCAAAAATAAACGGGTGGGGGTGTAAGATGTTTATAATATTTAGTTTAGGTATCCGATGATCCAGTTGTGGGCCAAGATAAACATGGAGGCTGGGTGTACCTATCCTGGATACATAAGTTTGGTTTTGTGGAGTTGATCGAGATGTCTTCGGCTATGTAGAGCAATCGTACTGTTGCTCTTTGAGGTATATATTTGGGAACGTGATATAAAACAGAGAAAGCTTCCTCTATTTTGATATGATGTTCACTATCTACCAAGTGAGGAGGAATAATGTTGTTAATCGATTTAGTAACTCCTTTTCCCAACCATGCTGGTTCATGTTCACGAACACGCAAGGATAAATCCCTCTGAGTACGGCGTATGTAACTAGCTAACCTATTCTTGATTAGTTGTGTGAGTCCTGGTTTAGTTGAGAAAATTATGTGTAGGTTGGCGGAGTGAAATGTCCTTTCGATAGATCTTTTGAGTCGACGGGCTAAAATATCACCCACTATGTCCCCTTTAGATTCTAGTCTCAGATATAAGGTTTTGTTACTGACTGTGTCACAATTTCCCCTTTTTTCATTAGTACTTTCTAAGAGGTATTTTTTTTCGAAATTATGTGGATAGCCATTATTTCGTAATGTTTTCTTTAGTATATCTATTTCGCCATCCACACTGTCTTTAGAACATAATAACTTGATTCTGTGGTTGAGCTATTTAAAAAAACTTACTTTATATTGAAGAGGTGTGAAGCTTTGGAAATGGGTATACTGACCCGTCCATGTACTCTTTCTAAATATATTTCGCTTTATGCAACCGTCTATCCTTCTAGAAAGTAGGACATCCAGAAAAGCTATACTATTGTCTTTCTCCTCCTCGCTGGTGAATTCAATGTCTGGGTGGACGTTATTGAGAGAGTCCAACATCTGTTTGTCGATAATTTCGTCACATACGATTAGTATGTCATCTATATATCGACAGTAATAATCAAGCTTACTTAAGATGTCTTTAAACGGTTCATTTTCTGGTGATGAAGTTATTGAAAACAATTGTTCGTCTAAATATTCTTCATATAAATAATTTGAGATAACGTTTATTTATCTTGGATAATAATAGCTTAAGGCTTGAGATGTATTTATGTTCTATTCTCTCAATTTCACTTGTTACATATTGAGTATTTTAAGATATTATAGTGTATGCTACTAATACAAACAGATATAAAAGGTATTTAATGTCTGATTTTCACATTTTACGTAAGAACCCTGTAATTTCACATTAAATAATAATTTAGCTACACCCACCTGTGTTCTTATCTATTTCAGATATTGAACAATTTTAACGTCATTATCCAACCCAAAATATATGCATTTGTATTATATTTATTAATTGTAAAATGTTATAAATTACAATTAAATGTGTAGGAATGAATGATGCATTATACACTGGAGCCTAATATTTTTTATTATCATTTATTGGAATCAATATTGCCAATTTATTTGCATTTATAAATTAAAAATGTACTAATAGTACAGTTTTTAAAAAAAACATTTTTGTCTAAAAATGTAATTTGCACAGGACTTGAACCTTAGAGCATCAATATTTTTTGTGAGTACTTCGCTGTTAGACCACGGACCTTGCATCAAATAGTTTTATTTTTCTTTTCACTTGATTTCAGATAATGTGAACTCATCTTCCAGTGCTGTTGATGGATAACTACCTGAAATACGACATGTTTGAATTTCATTGATTACGGCTTCTCTCCAAATTTCCGAGAATTGACTGACGAATTTAAACACTAGTGAGCGTATGTTTATCAATCCTACTATGTGTTTGCGATAACCATTGAGTTCCATCATGCTCTCAGTGATATTTAAATGTTTGGGTACGATTACATGTGGAGATAAGAATGCACAATGTTGAGAGGTTCCATACTAGGATAAAAGTATTGTCCATTCTTCCTTGTTTATTTCAATAGTTGTCTAAATGAAAACGCTTTGTGAGATGAATAAAAAAATTCTACAGTCTTCATACGTCATTTACAGTAATAGATTTACCATTAGTAGTATAAATACAACTTCACTCAATGTAATGGGCTTGAAATAAGAAAACAAATTAAACAATTCTGAAAAACGTTATCAGATATCAATAACTAGTCAGAAAGACTAGACCACCTTAACCTATATTTTCATTCATTACATCAACCATTTTTAATATTTATATAATGTGGAGTAAATTTTTTTTAAATTTTTAAATATTATCATTTTAATTTTACGAAATCAATCAAATTGTTCTATGGATCTTAAACAAATGAAGATCAATTTTATTATTGATATGAATTACAATCATATGATTAAGAATAATCGTTATTATTCATTATTTTCACTTTGGTTTTTTTAATTGCTACTATGGAAATTATTATTCGGTAGAATTCAAGTGAAAGTTTCGATTGGAGTGTTAATTAAATCAATTTTATCTTTGATTGAGATCATGAACCGATTGATGTTAGAGCACCATTGAAAACCTGGAAGCACTGGACGGCCATTTCGTCCTATTGTGAGACTCCTTACTTACCAATCTCCACAACCCCTAAAACTGATAATTACCATGTGCTCACTAGTGGCTAGCTTCAGAGTTCTGGTGAGAAGCCGTGACCAGTGGAGCTAATCCGTGTCAGATAGAAACAGGTGTCTATCTCAGTACATTGGAAGATGGTCGCGCAACTTCGTGGATTGGTTGAGGTCAGACATTAACACCATTGGATGCCGGCTCAGTGGTCCAGTAGGTTAAGAGTTCGTGTGCGAGACTGAAGGCCTGCGAGCGGGATCGTGGATGAACACTTCTGAGGAGCCCCACAATAGGACGAAACGGCCGTCTTGTGCTTCCAGATTTTCAATGGTAGTCTAACATCAACCGGTTCATGATCTCAATCAAAAACTTAACAATCTCCACAACCCTTAAACTGATAATTTTATTTTATTTTACTAAATGACGGCTAATTACTAGATTGTTAATTACATTTTAAGCTTATCAATAATTGTTTCTTTTTTCAATAATTTTCTTAAAAGTGTTATGAATAGTATACGGAGCTGAAGTTTTGTTTATATGCATAAACATTAATTATAAATAATAAAAATTGTTTTATCACTTTAATAAACTAAGAGCAATTCAAATGGTGTATAGGAAAAAATAATTATTTTCTTACAGTTCTCTGGTTGAGTCATATCTTTTGATATGATTGTTGGGACGGCTTCTTAGAAGCCTGACGAAACCACTAGAGGCTCTAAAGGAGCGGAAAAGTTTTATATTTAATTTGAGTCTGATAGACTTTTCTAGGATATGATATATGCTACGAATGAACGGTAGCATAACTTGAGTCCTTGCGGATTGACTCAATTATAATGATGTTATAGTCAACGTTAATATCTATAAATACACATGTATTTTTCTGTACATTTTTGATTCTTACTCATCAATTACTATTCCTGCTTCTTCGGTTTTCTGATTTGCGACTGTGGGGTTCTATATATTTGAGTGTTGTTGGTTATATATCGTTTATCTGTGTTAATCAAAAAGTGAACGTAATAATGATAAACAAATTTAATTGTCTCACTTTGTATAAAGCAATTAAAGACAGCCTATGAGAAGTCTGAAAACCTACAGTATGTATGACTGATTTTTTTCGAAAAACTGTACACTTGAATTCAACAATTTCTAAGATTTCTAAATTTGATCAAAAAAACAATCTGTTTCTATTGACATTACAGATAGACAGTTATAGGATGAAAATCGTGCTCTCTTTAATCATATCAAAGAAATCATGCTTGAAAATTGTTATCTATTTTATCATTTCTACTTGAATAGTTAATTCATTATTCAGTGAACCATAAAAAAATTAATTTATTTGAAAATTAAATATGAACTAGGTAAATTTAAACAAACACAGATTGTTTTACTTGTTATGTACAGTCAACATGATAATCGGTGAATACTGTCGGTGATATATCCTTAAAAAAAGTGAATCTACAGAGAACTATGTTAACATGTTATCGTTTATGTGACATAAGAATTTTTCTTGAAAAGATAGATTGCAGTTTCTTCTCTTTTGATTGTTTTATTTCTATCAGTTTAAATGGTTCCAGATCAAAACTATTGAATATTTGTTAACTGAACATACTAATAGCTGAAATATATTGTCAATAGTAAACTGAATTCGTTTATTAAACGAATTCAAACTTTATACCATTTACAGTTAAGTTTGTATAATACTCTTTGATTTTTAACATAATTCTACCTGTTTAAATAAAATTATTGTTATGAAGACTAAAGCAATTTATATATGTATAATTGTAGTGAACGAAGTCTTGGTGTGATAACTATTTTATCGTTTAATACAAAATCATAGTGTCTTCATAGAATACGAAAAGCATGCATTAAATACATCATTTGCCCATCGTCTACCACTTGTCTTTCACAAAATTAAACGTTCCTCCCTTATTTTGATTGCGTTCAGTTTTATCCTCTCTTCTGTTCATTTCACTTTTCTTAATCTTCCGCTTACAGGCGTCCTTTTTTCGATTGCTGCTACATACTACTTATATCTGTCAACATACGTAATATACACCACATATAATGACTTAAATAGATCTTTCAATACAAATGCGTTTAACTATTGTTTAAGTTATAACTTATCGCAATAAAATTTCATTTATTTCATTTGTGTCTGAATCTACTTAGTTCGATTGTTAAGAGTTTCAGTTGATCAATATTTTTGAGCAGATTGCTTTGATATTAACATTTAATCACAGGTTGACTAATGGTTGGCAGTAGAATTCAGGAAGTGTATTTTATTATATGTCTAAAGAGACTAATTAATTACAGTCCCTAAGAAATAAAAAAGAGATTTTAGAAAAGCTTAATATGCATATACGTAGCATAAACTTGTAATTACGTAGATTCATTATCTCGATAAATAAGACGTTAGAGTTTGAAGAAAAAGGCATTGAACTTGAAGTTCGCTATAAAAAAAATAGAAGTTGAACTTTCAGTAACATTCATTCAAAACAAGCTTCCTGGATTTTACTTCCATTAACTAATCGACTACATAATCAACCAACATTTCATCAATATGTCTATTTTGTTTAAACAGTTCTCACTGCAATAAATTTTGTATGTTGTCTTACAGTTCATTACAATAACTAATAATGGGTAGTATAATTATTAAATAGTAAAAAACATGGTTTTAGATAAAAATGCGCAAGCTATTGCAGATGGTCTTACATTGATTTCATATAAACGCATCAAATATGCTCCCATGGTGTCGCTGTATTACATATTTTTTAATAATAATTCATTGATTGCTATATTACATATTATTAAAGATAGAATATAAGTTGAAACAGATAGCATATCTTTTTGGGTTGGAACAAGATTTATTTTAGTATAAAACTAGGAGATTCACAAATTCTTAGCATTGTGTCGAGTAATTAGGATGAAGGTTTTTGCTTTTTTCCAACTACTTGGGTGTACGTTTAATGGATGTTAGATAGATGTTACAGATGAAATCAAACACAGGGATGTTTGCTTCCATTTAGAACTCTCTAGATAAATATACCTGCACCTCAGTGTCGATGTTTACATTAAGGCTAGGAAACAGTTTATTTCAATGCAAATACCAAAGCATTTCCCAAGGAGCTTCTGAAGAAATTTAGTTGAATCTTGAGAAAATCTTGTGACCGAATGACAGAATTAAGTTCATTCGATTAGAATGCCTAAATGCAGTTGTAGCCCTTAAAGTCAAAAACCAGAAACCGCAAAAGAATACAAGCCAAAGTCATTTTCAGTCTCACAATAACGGATCAATAACTTTCATTGGTAACATTTAAAACGGTTCCATTTTCCTTCTTTGTTGGTAACCTGCTATTATTTCAAAAGTTTTAGATTTTCAGCTTCTGATTAGAAAACTACATTTACAAAATTTATGTACATTTTCAGTATTGAAGTTGCAAAAATTGTTAGATTTTATTGAGATCAAGAAAAAATCTAGGTTTAAAAACTACTGAAACTTGAAGGTACTAAACTGCTGGTTCATCCTAGTGCGGAGCTCCTCAGATATACTCACTCACCAACATATCTCAAGAGATCAAACCTCTAGGCCACTGAGTCAGAGTAAAATAGTTTACAAATTTATTTTCAATCCGTCCTCGACATTAATTTTTCACCCCTCATTGTTTTCTATGGTTGCCTTCCTCACACGCAACACAATTGAACCACGACTCTCGGTTTCATATTTGAACTCTGAAAGTTTTCCCTCAAAGCTAATATCATTAGTGAGCATATGATAAGTATCAGTAAGACGGTTGTAGAGATTATTGCATCTTATTGAAGAGTTCCATTCTCGGACGACACAGTTATTTAATACTTCAAGTTCTTTATCAGCTTTATAAAAAAGAATGGTTGAAGATCACTCTTTGGGAATAATCACATCAGAATTAAATATAAAAAAACTAGCAATGGGATTAAACATAACTGATTTGTACAAATTAAGCTTTAACTAATCCATCTTAAGTGTTGTAAAAGAAAGATTTTAAAGATAATACAATAGTCTGTCAACCTACATAAACAGTTGTATATCTTTTATTAACACATATTATGGTCACGAAACTCTTCTTATATTTGTTAATATATTTAATATACTATTTCTACACTAATTTATTATATGATTATTCATAGACTTGTAATATTTATATATAAAAAAAAGATAATCTTAGCTCATTTCCTTTTAAGTGATCGTAGTTTACTTTTACTTATAGTTGTAATTTGTTCATTATCTTAAACAGATTTATGACTTACTTAAATATTCTCATTAAATCAACATTAAACAATGAATTAAACAATGAAATCATATTACAAACATATTTAATAGATTTATGGTTATTATAGTATTAGAGAATGTTGGTTGGCGGCCTATGTTCCATTGGGAGTAAGTAAGGAAGTACATATTTTTCTAAAGTTTAATGCTTTCTCACATTTAAGTATCAAACGTATAACTCATAAATAAGATCTATTATATAGGGGATTGTTATATGCATAATTACACAAAAATGAAACACGAAACAATTACGGATTATGTAAATTAAACATATATTTCTTAAAACTATAACAGCTTTAAAATGTCACAAAGTAATGGACAGGATCTTCAATTTAACATGACAAACTATGGGATACATTGTACATTTTATTATCAAATGAGTAATTAGAACTACTAATAAAGGAATGTAATTTTGAAAATGCGTATGAAGGTTTTCGGTTGAGTATTATGAACAGATTGGTATTATTTACAGAACTAAGGTGTGTAAATGGTCGGAAACTGGAATAGTAACATTAACACAGTCAATGTATTAATTCGTAACCATCGAGATTTTGTTAACATCACCACTGAAGTAGATTAAATTTAAATCACTCCTAAAATATTTATTCACCGATACTTACAATAAACTAAGCTCACAATTTTAGCAATTCATTTGAATAAAGTATAGGATACCAAGTGGTTAATTTCTTGATTTTTAAAAAAAATCATTTCAATTTTATATCTAAATGGCTCAACATATTATGACATGTAGTTAATTTCCAAGCAATAAACAAATCTTTACATCCAGATGATACAATCTCTCTCACTCTCCTTGATTATTTAATTACACTATATAGTTACATATTGACCCTCATTTTTTAAAAAAATATTATTTAACCAAATCTAATAATTAGTAGATTACCAATTCAAACTTATGTGTTCATTTGCCAATTTTTTTTATTTCATCATTTCATGCAATTATACCATTCTTAAAATGTTAAATTTCAATCTTAAATTCTTATGTAATAATTAAGCATAACTGAACAATTCTTTTTTATACTCATATCATCGATTTCTCTTTCTGTACTTTTTTTATAAATTATATAATAATCAACCAATTTATATTCTATATTTATCATTATTATGTTAATTTACTTATAATCATTTCATTTTATATTCAAATTCATAATTAGTTATTAGTATGCAGTTAATAGAATAGAAATATTCTTTGTTCAAATGAGAAGAGAATTATTTAAGTTATCAAATAATTTTTTTAAGTAAATGTGACATTTTCTAGTACTAAATAGATTATATTTGTTATCGTCGTTATCGTTGTTATTGTTGTTGTTTTGTTTCTTCTTAATATAATAATCCCTTATGCTTACATAATTATATTTAATAATAATAATAATAATAATGAATTAAATCTAATGGATTATTATTATTATTTTTACATATTTAACATAAACAAAATTACAAATTACTATTAATTTAATTTCAATAAACAACATTCTATCTCATGTGAATTAATTTACTTAACTTTAACTAAAAATAGTCAATAAAGCCAGAAAAAAAGTTATACAATTGAATCATGAAATATAGATAAATGGATTGACAAAAAAACAAAAAAAGTTATTTATTTATTTATTTTTATTGCAAAATGAAAATTCATTATTTTATTTAACTATGAAATAAATAAATGATGAGCCGGAGGTTTTATTTTCATTTAATTATTTAATTCATGTCAAAATAATCTATAACATTCAAAGAAAAAGAAAAAAAAGGAAGAATGAAAATAAAAGAAAGTAAACAAATACTCATTTCAATTTTCTATGATGTTCATTTAAATCTTTTATTCTTTAAAAAAAATTATTTTTTCTAAAAATAAATAGGAATCAAAATTACATTTAAATTTTCTAGTTTTTTTTCTAATTTTTAAAAAAGAAAAGAAATTGGAAAATTTTTGGTCAATTTTATATTTTATTCTTTTTTCTCTCTCTCTCTTTCTTTGTTCATTATTATCTAAATTTCGAACAAAGGTCATAATATAATGGAAAATAAAATGACTATTATCGTAAATGAATAAAATTTTATAAACATATATATTTATTATATTCATAACAAAATAATTTGATAGATTTATATTGTGCCCTGAAGGAAAGTAAAATGAAAGAAGAAAAAAATACAAACAGAAAGAAAAAACGAATTTATTAATTAAAGATAAATCTATGAAAGTATGTACTTATATTGTTTGAATTATTGTTTTCATATTATAATGTTTAATAAAGAGAATAATACTTCATTCATGAATTATCAATAATGAATATCTGAATAAAATAATGGTTACAGTTAAATATGTCATACGTAATGCTATAAGTTAGCACCATAAAATACAACTCCAACAAAATCAATTATTTCAAGAATGTAATAAGAAGACGAAGATTATCACAACTATGTGAACTATATATTAGCTCAATACATTTTGAATAATCTGATAATACATGTACTTGTTAAGATCATTTACATATAAAAATAAAAGGCCGACTAGACTGGAAATGGGGATAATAACGGACATGGATAATAATAATAATAACAATAATAATAATAAGAGTAATAGTAATGTGAAAACAAATTGAAACCTCATCACTCTGTATAATAAGCTAATATTGCCAGGGTAGGTTTAAGATGGAAATAAACTATTTTTGAATACACAAAGGGGATTTGAATTTTCGTATGGCTAATGCTTCAATAAACCTTTTTTCTAAAGAAATAGAATACTGCTTACAATTAATATGAAAATATTGTATATGTATAACACTAAACATGAGTAAACTACTTAACCTACAAGAATTCGGTTTACTCATATGCAATCAGATAATCCAGACAAAACCGATATCAAAACATGATTACATGAATTGAGTAATGAATGTAAATATACTGATCGAAAGTTGTGGATTCTTTCTTTGCTAAAATAGATTAGTTTACAATAACAACACAAATTTTAAATAAAAGGAATCATTTTTATTGCCCATAATATAATTTCATTATATTCACTTGGTATTGTTTGTTTGAATCTTCCCACTGATGTTTAGGACTACAATTGATCAGTCTCTTATTGGCATATGTGCATACTGTGCGTATTGACTCGATATTACCTAAATTCACAAGAATTATATGCAAAGATGGATGATGGCTAGCAGTGGGATCCATGACGCACGTTTCGTTTTATTTGGGATTCGTTAGCTGGATGTACCAGCATTCCAAATTTGATGTTCACTTTGGGACTCGAACTCAATACCATTCGCTTCAAATCCCATCGCGTTATCCACTTAGCTACTGAGTCCTGATAGCCACTTGTTTGTGCAATAGGGCGAAGTTTAAATTCATAATTTAAATTATAATTTCATTGTTTATCTTCATTCTTTTTGAAGTTTTGATCAAAACGGCTTAGAATTCAGTTTTTTTTACAATACAAAATTCATTGAATGTAGTTTCTAGTAGTTATACTGTAGTGAACAAAACACCAGTGGGGACAATCCAATGTATTTAACAACAATTTACAGAACTAGTTAGTAAAATCAAACGACCATATATTGAATCGGTAATTTGCAAATTGTTCATCAATTATCTCAAATCACTCAGAATCTCCTTGTTCTTGCATTTTCATACAAATTGCCTTCTGTCTTCATTCTTTATTGTTCGATCTTCTCATCTCTCTGCCGCCAGACATTCTGTTCAGTGCTCACGTCATATACTACTTATGTCTACATAAGTAGCACACACCACAATACAATACCAAAAATATTTTTTTTCGGTTACTTTTTATTAGAAAAGAGAAAAGTAGCTTAAAAAAAACAAAAAATCATCTTGACTTAGCAACTTAATATTCTATATCCAACATCAAATAATGTTTTATTTGTACAATTTTATTGGCTATCAACGGTTAGGACTCAAAAGTTTGAAAATTCCTATACAATATTCAAAACTAATTTGAATATTTGAAAAAACATTGTTTTCAATAATTTTCTTTTCAGGCTCTTCTGTAATTAGAATTCTATGATTAATGTATGAAATTAGACAAAATATTAGATATATATATATATATTTCTTGTCTCTTCGTGAATGACCTCTTAACCTTATCATTGACATATTCAGTTCGTATATTTTGTTTAATATTTATGAATGAATTAATTTGAAGTTTACGTTTATGAATTTATGACACTAATTCAAGTAGGACATTGATATATGTACGTTAATTAATTTGTCTCATGCAATAGAATAATTATGAATTGATAACTTCAGAACCTGAAAAATTCTTAATTCATTCTAGAAACTTAGTAGCTTATGTAAAATATAAAAAAAGGGTTTTTCATTCCACTGTTAGTATTTCATTAATATTTCATCATTAGTTCAATGATTGTCGTGTATGTGGGTCATAAGATACCACAACTTGAATTGGTTTTATTAAAATCTTTGAATGAAATTTTAGTTTGTCATTAGATTCATTTATAATATTTAGTATATTTGTACATTAGTTTCCAATCTTTTATTAGCTCACATCAATTCAAGGTTAAAAGTATACTTAATTCTAATTACTACCATTTCTTAAACATATTTTGTTTACTCAAGAGAATGATGTTAAAACGAAAACACTGACTTACAAAATATTAGTTATCATAGTAGATTTCAGCGTGCCAAAGTGTAAACATGAGATATTAAGTGGGATAATAACATTTATCATTATACCTCTTTAAGTGTTAAGTGCCTTTTATGATTTATCAAAAAGCTATATTCCTTAGTCATCTTTCTATCCATTTACTGTGTGATTATAATCCTACTGTTAAGAATGCTTTGAGTAAATTATACAGAATTATTGAACAATAAATAATTTTTTACTCATAGAAAATATGGTGATACTGATAATAACAGCAAAATTTACTCATTATTTTTAATTACAGTTATCTTCCGTCAGCACTATTCTCAACATAAAGAAATCTAGAAATATCGATAATTGATACTAATCGTTTTGTTGGAACTAATTAAAATAATAATAACAATGTTTTGGTAGGTGACTTATGTCAAATGATTGAGCATCATCATCTTGCGTACTTAATTAATGTTACCTCTGTTACCCCTCATAAAGGAGCACCTGCCGCCAACCAGCATTCTTCACCCAACTTTGTTCTGGACAATCCTTTCCGGTTGTATTCATTTCTTATTCATCCTTTTTATGCCTGCTTCCAGTTCGAGATTCAGTTTATTCTTTGGTCTTTCTCTTTTCCGCTTCCCTTCAGAATTTCAAGTTGGAGCTTTCCTCGTGATACAGTTTGATGACTTCCGTAATGTATATCTTATCGATTTCCATCGTCTTTTCCTAATTTCCTCTTCAGATTGAAGCTTGTTTGTTCTCTCCCACAGAAGGCTGTTTCTGGTGGTATCCGGTCAACGGACATTGAGTATCTTGGGTAGACAATCGTCTATAAATACTTGCACTCTTTTGATGATGGTTGTAGTAGTTCTCCAAGTTTCAACTCCGTACAGTAGAACTGTCTTGGTGTTCGTATTGAAGATTCTCTTTTTGATATCATTTGACGGTTGTTTTGAGTTCCATATAATCCTCAACTGTAGGACTACTGTCCTTGCTTTGCCAATCCTCGCCTTTATATCTACATTAAATCCTCCTTGTTCATTGATGATGCTGACCAGGTACGTGAAAGTTTCCATCACTTCCAGAGTTCCTCCATCAAGTTTGACTGAGTTGGTGTCCTTTGTGTTGTATTTAGGGATTTCGCTTTTTCACCTGTGTATGTTGAGGCCTACTGATACGGAACCTTCTGCTACACTGGTTGTCTTGACTTACATTTGCTCATGAGTATGTGATAAAAGAACTTGGTCAACTATGAAGTCCAAATAGTCTAGTTGTATACAAGCTCTCTATTGTATTCCGTGCTTCTTCTGAGATGTAGAGGTTTCTATAATCCAGTCAACCGTCGAAAGAAAAAGAAGGGGCGACGGTAACTAGCCTTGTGTGACTCTAGTCCTCATTTAGAATGAGTCTGTTAGCTGTCTTTCATACACAACTTTGCAGTGTAGTCCATCGTATGAATTCCGAATGATATTGACATTTTCCACAGGTACACCATGGTATCGAAGAAAGTTCAGAAAAGTCATCCTATCCACACTATCAAACGCATTCTCATAATCAATGAAGTTGATGTATAGTGATGAGTTATATTTAGTAGATTGTTCAACGATGATCAGTAGTGTTGCGATTTGGTCTGTGTACAACCTAACGTTACGAAATCTAACCTGTTGACCTCGAAGCTGGTCGTCTACTGGATATTTCATCCGATTCAGCAACATTCTATTGAAAACATTTCCTAGTACCGATAGTAGTATGATGTCTCAGATCTCCTTTTCTTGGTTTCTTGATGAAGCATCCTTCATTCAATTCTATCGGCACTTATTCTTCTTCTAAATATCGTTATCATCTAGGTAATAAATATTTATGGAACTATTCAATTTGTCTATATTATTAACCGTGTTTTGTTTTTCTATATTATTTTTTCACTTACATTTATTAAATAATCATATATATATATATATATATATATATATATATATATATATATATATTGAAGACGTATGTAACCTGATTATGCAACGACAGACACATTGCAGCGATGTTTACATGAATAATGTATATGGGTATGTTATTCTCCGATATACTTTTTTTCTCAAGTTAATATTTATGCCTAATGGAAATTTATTAGATTGATTAAACAGAACGAGAGAAAATAATCACAAAGTTAGACAGATAAAAAAAATTGTCTATTACATCTAAGTAACAAATATCATTGTGATTCATCATATAACGATATTATTATTATTATTATTATTATTGTAGAGGATAATAATAATAATCACTTGAATAACATCTGATTGATAAATGGAACTGAGTAAAACCTAATCCTTTGGAATATATACATATAATTGTTGACTTGATATCACCCACACAACAAATTATTTATTTACTAAGAGATGTTAAGTTATTGACTATTTTGAAATTTTGAGTTCTTGATATAAATAAATAAATAAACTTTAACATGAAGAGGTTAAAGAGATTTTTAGATTTTTAGAATTTACATCAAAAACTGATCTTAATTAGATAAGTATTAAAAGAGAAATGTCACTAGTAATCTGTTTTTTCCTATTATTGGATGTATAATCTCAGTTTATTCACGATATTAAGCTTCTATCTTTAATTCCCTATTGTAAATAGTTGCTTGATACATAAAAATCATGGAATACTGGTGTAGAGCTTAAGTATTTACATCGAGTTCGAAAGTCTTAGATTTGATTATTGATAAGATCATGGATGTCCATTACTGAGGGCTCTTATACTTCGATGAAATATCTGTCTAGTGCTTTCAATGATCGTATGATAATGATCAATTTGTGATGTGATTATATTTTGACTTTAAGTTGTAGTTGTTCAGTTATCATTCACTTTTATTACAATATACTATTGAATCCTAACACCCTAATAATTATTCGATATATAAAAGTAAGTAATGAAATGATAAAACTAAGGTGATACAAAATTAAAAATACTTTCAAAAATAATACTACAATTCAGATTACAGAATCAGAAAATGAATTAAATAAAACCTTTTTGATTTTACGTTTACAATTTAGATAGTTGTTGAAATGACTAAATAGGTGGTTTTTTATATCATAGATTGTAACGAATGATTTTTATCTACATAATTTTTGTCACTACATGTCTGTCTGATTATTTACAAACACAATTATCATTAATCCAAAGTATCTACCTGAAGTCGATTATATGTGGCATTCTGAAGTAAAAAACATTTTCATTCTTCCAGTTTTTATTTTTTTAAAAGGCTATCAACATATAAAAATCAAATTTTTATTGAGCCAAAGTGTTAATTATCTTATGTTTACTCTTTCATGACAACAATTCGGAGAATTGAATATAAAAGGAAATCTTATGTAAAGTTTAGTGAAAGTAATTCGTTTATGAAAACAAGCAAAGTGATATATCTCGTCTAAGTGAACATGTCTATTTGATGAACATATAATGTGACAAGGGATTTTTGTAGAGATTTTAGAAATTTCATTGGTTGAAATCATGAATCACCGTTGGATGCTGGCTTAGTGGTCTGATGGTTAAGTGCTCGCACACGAGACTGATAGGTCCTGCGTTCGAATCTCGCGAGGGGCGGGGTTGTGGATGCGCACTGCCGAGGAGTCCCATACTAAGACAAAATGGCTGTTCATTGCTTCCAGGTTTTTCATGGTTGTCTAGCTTCAATTGACTCATGATTTCAACCAGTGAACATATAATTATTGGATTAAGAAGTCATGGACAAAATTTGTAACCTTAGTGTGTTTGTGTGTATATCGCAGTAGTATCAAATGTATACTCATCAAACGAGTAAGCTGTGACGTAGTTTTTTAAAGTTAGCTAACATTTAAAGGTTAAACGTCATCTATACAGAAGAGACACAATAACAAATTAAATGTATATCTTCAGTTAATCTGTTGTCCAGTGATATTTCAGATGTTATATATAAGTGTTGTGAATTCAATTTTACAATTAATGAAGTTCCATAAAAGTATTCCTTATCCCAAACTTTATCTAAAGCTGCTTTTTCATCATCACTTTCAATGTTACACATTTCAAACTACACTTTAGGTGCTCTCAATGCATAATTAACAGCAAATTGATATCGACCAAAGGTCATATAAATCTACATCATAGGAAAATAACATTCAAATAAACATTATCTAAAAACAAATTGAATTTATATTTACTTTACAAAGAATACGTTTCATTCACATAATTCATAATGATTTTTCCAGAATTTCCATCGCTATTGAAAATGTCTATCTTATATAAACAAAATTGTAAGTATTGAATAAATAAATGTCAGAGGATAAATGACAACTTTGAATCATTTAACACTATGCATTATAAACAAGTTAGTAGGGTCTGTTATGGAAACCATTGTCATAAACAATTTACTATCATACAAGTAATTGCAACATGAGACGTCTAAGTGCTATGTATTTACATAGGTAAAACGTTTTCATAATGTTCAAAAAAAGGTAACTGCCTCAAGTAGTATGTGATTAATTTTCAGACGACTAATTATCATATTAAAAATGCTCACGTTTGTTAACAGTAAATTTGGACATATGCATCAATTGTGAGAATTTTAGTTATACTATTTTGGATGCTTTTGACTGAGTTTTGATCAGCTTCAAATGGGATATGTACATCCCGTGAAGGTTGCTTCAATTAAGCCATTTGTTACAAGTTTTTTTTCATAAAATATAGATTGTGACAAGCAGTTGGATCCAGACGTGAGCATATATACTGAGATAAATGTATAACCAATCGACTAATCCTACATAAGGCAAAACGCGCATACAAAATTCCACTGCCAGCCACAATCCATATATTTTACTTCACGCAGTTTTCAACTTATGTATTTATTTTTTGTTTTGACGTTCAAAAACATTATAGATAAACAAATAAACCCACAACTTCTAATAGACAAGGTTTAAAACGGAATCAACATTTAACAAAAATTGATGCCAGATAGTAAGAGAGCTGTTAAAAACTAATCTTATTTTCAAAGACCTATTTACTAGTTATACTCTATATCTTGTTTCCGGTTTTGTAATTAAGCCAAACTCGATGCATATGATATTGGAATTTGAAATATGCAGTAAAGTCAATTGTAAAATATAGGTGTGTTGAAGTTGCGAAATTCAAACTACAAATTACATCAAACTTATCCATGTTTTTCTTTGGTTATTCAAAGGTGTAGAGTTTTTAATTCCAAGTACATTTGAAGTTGCTTATTGTATACAACGATTGAATAGGCTCCATTTTTAAATAGTATCATAAATCCGAAGTGAAATATCACAACTTTTTGATCCTTTGTAGTTATAAAGATGGCATCCATTTATATCAAGTTTTAAAATGGTAAACCGATATGTAAATTACTTCTACTTCAGCAGTAAAGTTACCAAAAGTTAGTTATCAAATCATGCAATTTTTTAAACTAATAATTAAAGCATCACTTGTCTATTCACTACATATTTATTCTGGATTTGTATCGAGATGTGTAGATATATCGTCTCTTATTGATGTCCTTCAGTGATCTGATGTAACACATTATACACATAATATTTAAATACATTGGTTCTAAATAAGTTCATATATTTGTTAGGCATCTTATCCTCAGTATTTCTAGAATACATTTTAAACAATTCATTTATAGCTCATTTCTTTAAGTACAAATGAATTCAAACCATAATGGATGTTTGTAGAGATCGTAGCGAATTTGATGCTTGAATATAAGCTAAACTAACATCGAAAACCTGGAAGCACTGGACGGCCGTTTCGTCCTAGTATGGGACTCCTGGGTAGTGTATATACACGATCCCTTACCTAGGACCTTCAGTTTCACACGCGAACGCTCAACCTCTAGACCATTAATTCGGCGAAACCGAAGGTCTTGGGTTCAGGCCTCGTGTGTGGGATCGTGGATGTGCACTGTTAAGGAGTCCCATACTGAGACGAAACGGGTGTTCATTGCTTCCAGGTTTTCAGTTTTAGTCTAGCTCAAATTGACTCATGAATTCAATTATCAAACTGTAGTGTTTATATTCAGTCCATTTAGCGTTACCATTACAAAAATATACCCGAAAAGTATGCTTATAAAAATCTTTCTTGATGCTATGAGATAAGCATAAAATATTCTAGTTTTTCTCTAATTCATATCTAGTACCCTGTAAAGTTGCATCTTATCACTAGAGATTATCGTATCTATATTCTAAACACCATAAAAATGATAAACTTTTCTCAAGGGATATGAAATTATCATTTCATATATCTTAAATTTATGAGATATTAAGCTGATGATATAGATAATTATGCATCATATATTCAAACTATTTTGAATAAAATATTTTAATAAATGAACAAATACTAACTAATTGATGATATTACTACTTATGAGCTTAATGGTTTAATTGAAAAAAAATTATCTTTGTTGTTCAAAACATAACTAACAGTGGTTTAATTGAACTCAAAGAATCTATAACATAATTGTATTTACCTGAGTTGTAAAATAATCTATATCATTTTTATGTAACGATAACAATTCGAAGGTAACCATATGATAAATGATTGTTCCTTTTTCTGATAATTTCTTTTAAAAATTGAATTAATTACTATTATATACAGAACCGTTAACTATAAATTATCAATTTTATAGACATCTTATTTAGATTTATTTCAGAAATCATTCAATTGAACAGTACTGTATATGGAAATTATGGAAGGTTTTATATGTAATCACGTCATATTTATGAATCATTTATAAATCCATCGACAGGAGATTTCTAGAAACATTATGGTAAATTATTTGATATATGCAAAGATAGATAGTGACTAACAGTAGAATCCAGGACTCGCGTTTTCGTCCTATTTGGGACTTATAAAGCTTGTGATTTAAGTCAATGTCAAATCGATTCGCACAGGATGAACATATGCCAACAAAAGACTGATCAACTGTAGTCCTAAACAACAATAGGATGATACAGGCAAACAACACTAAGTGAATTTAAGTGATATACGTTTAGAATTATTCTGTAGTTCTGTACACGTATATGTGATATACTTCTAGTCACTTTTGATGCGAAGGTGATTTAACTATCTAATTGTTAAAATACAAAATAACGGAGATGAGTTACAACTCACAATCGACTGACATAGTACCTGTATGTATCCAAAAGATTATTTATAGTCTATTTTCAACAGAATATATTAATTCTACCGATTTTTGTATATTCTCAAAGAAAACAAACAGTTTTTTGTTCAAACAATAAACTAGGTTAAATGTGAAGCTGCAATATCATTTACACTAAATCCTTAATTAATCCTTCATTTACAAGAAGATTAAACAAAATGTTCAGAATAATCAACATAAATAGTGAATTTATATTAACAATGTTTACATTTCAACTCAAATAGTATGTCATGAATATAATTTGTTCTATCTAATTGTTTCTCACATGAATACAACACTAAAAAGCGGTATCTCGTAGAGTTCTTCTAAGTAAAAATAATTGTATTCAATTATATTAACCATAGAATGAGTTTTATGTAGCTGATTACTTAAGAGCTAGGAATTAAAATACAATCTAATGAGTATACATTTAACTATTCACAAATGACTAAATCTGTTTGAAGTAATTCACTGAAAATTTTCAGGTTATTGTGAAAAAGCAGTAATTTTCAGAAATATTCAAAGTTATGTTAGAATGTATTTTTGCATTTATTGCGATCATGTTAGACCATCACTGAAAATTCTGGAGCACTGGATGGCTGTTTCGTTCTGACACGATACTCCCCATCAGTGAATATCAATGATCTCGCACGCGGAACTCTAACCCACAGCCTTCGGTCCCACGAGCAAATGTATAACATCTAGACTATCGAGCCGACATACGATAGTGTTAATACCTTATTTAGCGTAAGACTTGAAGTTGGGGCTCTGAGTGCGGATCATGAGTACCAAAAATGATGATTTCCGTACAAGAACGAAACGACTGTCCAGTGCCGTCATGTTTTCAGTGGTGTAACATTGATCAGCCCACAATCTCAATAACAAATTCACAATCTCCACTAGCCTATACTAATATTGGTATAGAATATATTGAACACTTAAATTTTGTTGATTTACTTAACAAAGTTCAAAAGTTTATAAATACCAGTTTAGCAATCTAACCTGTAGAATAGATCGAATTCTGATGAGTGCTGACAAACAAAATTACTCAGATTATTTGTGATGTATAAATATATATTAGCTAATTTGATCGTGGTCATAATTCATTTTGTGTCATCAATGAATGACTATAAATTAAAGTCACAAAGAGTTAAGAGCCGATACAAAGATTTTTTCTTAATAAACATTTAATAACAATCTTTGGGATACTTATTGTAAAACATACTAATATCTTCATAAATTAAAAGGGTATTACATCAATAAAAGGATTCCACTGTATCAGAAGTTTATACACATGATTATTGTTTTGTAAGATCATGCTTAGAAGGTATAAAAATGAGTGGTTCATTTTTTAATAACATTCGTTTCGAATTATATATATTCCACTAAGTAAAGTAAATCTTCTAACAAAATTATCTTAACTAACAGAAAGTATGCTAATATGATTTGAAATAACGTTTTAGAAAGGTTAATGCCTTTAATGTATTTATCTAATGGTGAACTAGATATTAATAGCTTATATATTGACAGGTAATATTACTAAACTTTAAAGTATAGTGGGGAAGTAAATAGGGGTTTAGTAAATTTTAAATGATAGCGAATGTTATCTTAATACTGTAAAAGTAACCTGATAGTGATAAAAACTAAACAGATAACTTATCTTCATTCCATTCCTTCTTGACTACTTTCACCCATTTGGAATTAGGTAAATTAAGACAGGATGCGGAGTTATTTCATTAAAAACTTCAATGACATAATTCACTTAACTAGATTTCTTTAGAAAAATAATCCCTGTCAGTAATTGATTGGTAAACATAAACGAATTATTTGTTATTTCGCTAAATAAAACTTTAATATTACCATATACATTTCTATTGTACAGAATTATCATGAATTTTAAAAGTTAGATATAAACTTATATTTGTCTATGGTTACTCTTATTATTGTTTATATAAGTTGTCTAGTTCTTAAACGTTTCCAGTGAAACGTGCACATTTTCTTCTAGAATAAACATTCGCGTATAAAATATTCACTATCCATACTTTCGTTATATATATATATATATATATATATATATATATATATATATATATACATGCTTAGGACAGAGTGAGTTGGAGAATGCTGGTCGGCTGCCTGTGCTCCATTCGGGATAACAGGCAAAAGTAAGTAACACATATATTAGCTACCAATTTTCCATTGTAAAATAAATGAAAAACGTTAAAATATGTAAGCAAGATATTTTTTGACAACAATGATTATAAACCATTCATTTTTAATCAAAAGTATTTGTAAGTAGTATAATTAATTAAGCAAAAGACATATAAGTTTTATTCATGAATTTCTGTGTAGTTATGTCATATTAATTATCATATCATTGTTGTTTTAAAAGTGCATTATTTAACACAGAGATTTGAAAGGAGCATCAACAGTGTTGTTAGATTTTAAAAAGAGTATAGAACACATTAGTTTCGTCTTAGATAATAAACTACTTAATCAAAGAACGCCATTGTCATTTAGCATGAAACCACCTACCAATATGATAAGATTTACATAAAAACATGATTATTTTAAGTCAGCTTTATATTTTGAACACTCTGTAGTGAAAATTATTAAAACTGTGAAAGTAATTGTTTAGTAAGTTAGATAAAATATGATGAAAGTCTCATCGAACAGAAAGATTTTTAGACAGGAACTACTAGAACTGAATACACAATTGATGAAATGCATTTTACCCATTAAAGGAATTTATCAGTTATTATAATCTTATTCAGAGATGTCACGTTTATCACTAATCTTTATAATTCTATTGAAACGAATATCACTCGTATATATTTGAATGTAAGATTGATGTTACCTAGAGAACTACTGAACTACCAAACAGTTTTTCAGCTTAGTTTATAACTTTTTAAGGGTAATTATACATGACATTAGAAGGGAAACGGACTTACATCTACTACGGTACCTTTGAACTACTAATCTTTAATTCGGTCACTTATATTTTCAACTACAGTTAATTTATATATATTTCTGTAGTTACCATGATACTTTAATATAATGTTTACAATTTCATGAAGCATCATGAGAGATTAATACTGCTGAATTATAACTGTTGTGAAAATAATTCTATAGTCGTTTATATGTTTTTCTTAATATTACTTTAATTCAAATCATTCTGTGATAAAAATAACTTTTAAACTGTTCAGAATTTCCTAATTTTCATTTTTCTTTACTATTCTTCTAACAGTAACTGAAAATGATTTTCTGGTTAGTGTTTTTTTAGCGAGTTAGTTTTCTACGGGATCGGGTCGCTAACCCTATGCCCAACCCTCCTCCTTTATCCAGACTTGGAACGTTGTGATAGTGATCAATATGTACTTCACATAAACGGCACGAATGTATTTTTGAACCTTCGGAAACACCGCTATTTTATATGTACATATATGACTAAGTTATAATTCTAAACACTTTCTGTTTTGTTCGATAATATGACACTGAATTTATTGAACAGTTAAATACCAAAAACTGCTTACTTTTCAAAATTTTCCCAAATAATAAACATTCAGTGTAGATACAGACATTCCTGTAACATTTTGAAACATATAATATACAGATTCTTTAGAAGTAGATTACAGTTTTATCGTGAAAATACTTTCCATATGTTCATAATAAACTTTTGATAGAAATCCAAGTTATATAACATAAGAGAACAATTCTAAAAATATACTTGGGATAACTAAAAACTAGTAAATACTATTGGTTGCTAAATGATTCTGTACTCATTTTATAATAAAATATTTCAAAACAACAGTATACATATGTCATGTGTTTTAAAACTTAATTTTTCCTAATCATTACATAATATATATCTTTTAATAATACCTTAAAACATTTACAACATATAGTAATCTATAGGAATATTCGTCAATAGTAGAACGAATAGTTTGACAAAAATTGAGCGCCGAATATAGAAAAAACGTAATATGCGAGATCAATCGAGGATTTGAGGACGTTTTTCAAACATTATATGTGCTCCTTCAACATCACATTCAATCGTTTAAAAGTTTCTCTCTCATAAGCTGAATTGCAACCATGATAGTTGGTTTCGTCGACAACATTCTGTTGTTCTTCCTTTAGAAATCTATCCTTATCTCTCATCAATGCCTCTCTTATGGTGTTACCAGTCCGAAAATACACTCTTAGATTCCTCTTAATTTTTTTCACATGTTTCTCTATGGTATGGAATAACCACGATAGTCTCCCAACCTTTAGGTATACAGTTTAATTTGGTTTTTTCTTTTTTTTCTAATAATCTATAAAAACCTTCAGATAATTATTAATACTAAATGTAGACAAAATTTCATAATGAGATTAATGCTACTGTTAATTAAAGTTTTTAGGACTCTGACTTTCACACAATACACATGAACCAAACCGTAATCCAGATATCTGTCAGATTATGTTGACATACACATCGGGCCGCCAGCAACAATTCTTTTGAGAGCCTCAAAATTGGAACCCAAATAATCCGGTTTACATCAAAATGATGGATTGGTTCAGCACCGGTATCTTTATTTTTTCAAAACTGTTTAATCAAATTGACAAGTGAAATATGAATTTAATGAAAAGACCAAACCTACTTACAAATAATTTAATAAATTTGAAGCTGAATCCTGAGCCGGTTTTTAAAAAAAATGATTTAAGCAGTCAGAATAGTTTTAAAGAAATTACTAATTATAAAAAGCTTCATAATTCTGGAAACATTATAAGGGTTGAATGGATTCAACTGAAATGAAATAGTTACCTATAACAGTTATGATATGTTTATCACACTGATTAGCAATTACTGTTAATATACATTGTTTATTCCATACACTTGACTTTATTTGAAAGTCTAAAATTATGTAATATGATTAGAACATTTTTGGGACTAAAAGTGGGCCAATATTATTTGCATGAAATATAAGAAACTAATGTTAGTTATTAGTACTTGATTGCGAAACTGTGGAAGATATAGAGTCCTTCGCATACCTGAGAAGCATCACCGATGAACAAAAAGGATCAGATGCGGACGTAAAGGCGAGAATTGGCAAAGCAAGGGCCACATTCCTACAACTGAAGAACAACCGTTAAACAATATCAAAAAGAGAATCTTCAATACGAACACCAAGACAGTTCTACTGTACGGAGTTGAAACTTGGAGAACTACTACAACCATCATCAAAAGAGTGCAAGTATTTATAGACGATTGTCTACCCAAGATACTCAATGTCCGTTGACCGGATACCACCAGAAACAGCCTTCTGTGGGAGAGAACAAACAAGCTTCAATCTGAAGAGGAAATTAGGAAAAGACGATGGAAATCGATAAGATATACATTACGGAAGTCATCAAACTGTATCACGAGGAAAGCTCCAACTTGGAATTCTGAAGGGAAGCGGAAAAGAGGAAGGCCAGAGAACATATTATGTCAGAAAATAGAATCAGATATGAAAAGAATGAAATAGCTGAAAAGGATTTCCCAGGATAGAGTTGGATGGAGAATACTGGTTGGCGGCAGGTGCTCCTCCACGAGGAGTAACAGGCATAAGTAAGTAAGTAATATTAGTTATTAAAAATTTGCAAAAATTCATTCTAAGAAATTTTCTTTGGATAACTAAACATATTGATAAGCTCAATGGTTTACGCGATTTCAACACACTTTTGTAGTCAATCTATTTGATTTAAAAAGATAATAGTTAACCTTGTTGAAGTGAAAAACTTATTCACCATTATGACTTCACTAAATAGTACAATGAACTAAATACTTTTTTTAAAAAAACGTTTATTAATCACGTCACTAGACTATATGACCAGTAAATTTAAGCACATTGTCTATTAACATTCAATTGAACTATTTATGAATAAATAGGTAAATATCTGACCTGAAAAGCTATAAAATAAGTTTCTTTTAAATAGTCTATCAAATGAAATATAAGGGCAAATTAATAAATCAAAGTAATTTTATGCATTTGTTTTCTCTTTTTGTTGTTGTTATTGTTGTTGTTGTAATAGTCAACTGATATCTACCATAAATCATTCCTACTCATAAGTAGTTTTTTAAACAAAAATGTCAAATGAAAGCAAAAAAAAATTTAGATTGTTATTTTCTAACATTTCATTAACAGATAAATCATGATAATATCTATTCTACTCGTTTGTAATTATATGAGATGACCATAAATACGACAGTATGGCAAAGACAAATCCCACGCAATGTTCTATGAAAAAAAACTACTGTGATTTAAAAAAAAGAGAAAACATCATATGGAAAGGTTTAGTGAATATTCATTTGTATACAAAAATACCTAAACTATATATATATATATATACGGTAAGTACTACTGTAGTGTCAGTTTTTATGTAAGGCTGACATAGATTATTCTGGCTTCCGGACAAGACAATTTATTTATTTTTCTTGAGTCACATTTTAACCATGTTAGTTATTCACTTACCAAACTTGATTGTTTTTATGTAAGCATATATGTGTACATTTTTTTTATCTTGATCATCATATGTCTGTAACTTATTATTGTCTAACTATAAATATTGATTCACGCTTGATTAAATCGAGTTGGCTTACTCGTTTTCACGATTGCACGTCATCATGTCTTGTTTCATTTTCTTCTAATCAACGGGTATACAAGATATATACATACTCAAAAACCATTACTGTATTTGACTTATTTAATTCTATTATTCACTAAAGCGATTTAAGTCGATAATAATATGCGAAAATTGGTGATATATATATATATATATATATATATATATATATATATATATATATATATCAATAACAATCATAGAATATTATTAAATTCAGAATAGGGTGACTAAACTATCACAGTCTTAATAAATTCTTCGAGTTTTTACCAAACTTTAAGGAGGCGAAAATTTCTTATATATCCTTTAGTCATAAGTAAACTGGTATTAAATGTATCAGAATGTAAGAAGGCCATATAATTTGTGTTTCTGTCAATCGGTCAAAAAAACATTGTATTTAATGATGAAAGAGAAATCAAGTTATCTATTATTTATTCCTGTTATGAAATTGTAAACAATAACAATTGCTGAATTATATTGTTACCCATATTTTTCAAAGATAATTCCTTTGTAAAACCAAAGAAAAAAGAAAACAAACCGGTTAAACATTCTCAAAACTGTCATAATGTGAAATCAACTAATCAAGACATAAATAATATGAGATTTTAAGTAAAGATTAGCTTTGTCTACATGTTTATACATTATAATTTTTTAAATGATTGTACTTTTAAAAGACTTACATAATGATTACTTCTGTCAAGGGATTGTTAAAAAATAGTAATCAATACCTGATAGTTGAGTTCCTTTACTTCTTTATGACATCTGTATAATATCCATTTACAACTGTGGTTCCTTCATTTTTAAACGTTTCATACAGTTAACCTGAATTCATTAAAGAAATCCTTATTAAACAATATAGAATTTCTATCAAACCATTTCATTAAAATTTAAAGAATAATTATAATCCACTTGGTATTGTTTACTTGAATATTTCCATTGATGTTTAGGACTGCAATTGATCCGTTTATTATTGGCATATGTGCATAATGTGCATATTGCTTCAATATTTCCTTGGTTCACAAGTATTCTAAAGCAATGTCAATGTAATACGCACAGGATGCACATATACCAACATGAGACTGATCAATTGCAATTATAAAAATTAATGAGAAGATTCAAGTAAACAATAACAAGTGAATTTCAACTTCATTCTATTGTATAAACAAGTAGCTATCAGAGCTCAGTAGCTAAGTGGATAATGTAATGATATTTGAGGAGAACGATACTGGGTACGAGTCCCAGAGTAAACATCGACTCTAAGATACAGATACATCCAGTTGATGAATCCTAAATGGGATAAAACGCGTGTCCTTGATTTCACTGTTAGCTATTATCTATCTTTGCTTATAATTATAATCCTTCATGAGATTTATACTAAACAATATGGTACAATTATCTATAAAGTTATTATTTATTCATTTAAATGATCAAGTTAGATATATTTTGTTACATCGATAAATGATGTTTATTCCAAATTAAAACAAATAACGTTTTTTTAAAACACATTCTGATATTCTTTTAAAATAAATAAATTGAATGTTTATAAAAATGTAACAAATTGATTCATGTATTCCCTCTATTGTTTTTTATTTATTTTGGAGATTATTCTATCTCGTTGAATATTTAAACAATTTAATTTTATTATTCTGTATTAAATTTAAAGTTTTCGAAAAACAAAACTATTGTAGACTAACAATCATATAAAAACAAACACAAAATAATACAGTTTACTGACAGTTTATTTATTTATAATTATTATCTTGATTATATAAGTAACATAATAAATAGATGGAAATTAATTTAATAAATATTTATTCTAATAATTGATCACCATTGAGAACCTGGAAACATTGGACAGCCATTTCTTTATAGCATAGAACTTCTCAACAATGTTTATTCATGATCCTATATATGAGACTTGAATCCAGGACTGTCGGTCTCGCGTGCAAACTCTGAACCTTTAGACTATTGAGCCGGTATCCAATAATGTCATTGTCTAATTTCAAATGACTTATGATCTTGTAAAATCCTTCATCCACTGTCTCGACTCGACATGGACTGAACTTCATTGGTCATGGTTTTTCACTGAAACTTTAGGAAATTCATCTTGAAGCGTAGTACTGAGGAGTCCCACAATAGGACGAAATGACCGTCCACTTCTTTCATGTTTTCAATGGTAGTCTAGCTTAGATCAGCTCATGAATTCAATTATTAAGATTACTACACTCTCCACAAATTCCCACTCTGAAAACATTTATTCATAAATATAATTATCTTCTGTTTACAGTTTGTTGATTAGTTAGGGTAATTATGAACAGTAAAGATAAACCTTTTGTTAGGTCTCTGAAGTTTGCCGAGAAGAAATCTTTAGACCAGATTTCTCACTAACATATACTGTTTCTTGAAATACACTTGCACTCTTGAGGTAACTTGCTCTCCTGTGAGTATCTAATCTACATCAATCACTTTCATAATTTGAGAACTTACCATTGAGTTATGCGAGTCATGACTAACCTGTATATTAAGTATAACTACTATGTTTAATGGTTATAAATATAGGCAACAATACAAATATTTATGAAAATGTTAAAACAATATACATTGATGAACTTATACAACTCCTTAACAGTTTGCAAATCTTTTAAAATACAAAATGGAACTGAATAACGTTCATTATTGTATTTATGAGTAGTATAGAATACCTTTTTTTTAATATTATCACATTATTATTAACTTCCGAACAGATTGTTATTATGTCCGTGTTAACTTTAAATTATGCAATCCACCGTCAAATTCACATTATTCCTCATCAAACTTTATTTTTGCTCTCTCCAAGATAATGAACGAAACTATGTGCATGAAATTTTCTGATTAACAAGTCAAAAATAACTATATTTGGATAGACTTCTTTATGGATTCAAAAAGTACTTTCACAATTTTCAGATTCACTATTTTGATATTATTACATCATTTAAGAGGATATATCACTTGAATGGATTACATTCAAATAATTAATCAAAAATGTTATCATACCGTAATTAGTTGGAAAAATAATATTATTACTCACTAGCTAAGGTGAACTACTTAATGAATATCTATATGCATAAATAATCTTACAAAATTTCAATTTCAGTTCCTTTTTAATGTGTCAAAATAAATCAAAATCACTATTTATTACTAATAATCTTGATTAACTTAATCGGTCAAGTTTAGACTATAATTATGAATAGATTATTATGATATCATCTTACCTTATTATTATTGGCCTTATTCAATATTATATTTTTGGTACAATATAGAATTCTCAGCACAAAGTATTTCAACAAGTTTCTGTTTCTTACTTCATGGTCTATTTTGACGATTAACATTAAGTGATCACCAGTTAAAAGTTTACAATTCAGTCAATTTACATCTAAATAATGTAGATTGTTTTTGCTGTATATTGCCAGCAACCACGATATCTCTAATTGAACCTTTTGTAACTTGTTAAACGAAAGATAGTACACTTTTCAGAAACGCACCTGAATGAGTTATGAGATTCATAACCATAATGATGTATTAAAACAAACAAAAATAAATTGTTGGAATATCTAAATGGCAGGAATAGGTAGACTAGGTATTCAAACAGGCCACTGGATACCTTATACACTGGTATTTCATATGATTTTCTGATTGTCCCATACCATATGATTCACTTCTCAAATAACGATTATTAACTGGTTTCGTTTATTCAGCTTAGTATTTTTTTTCTTAAAAAAACAACTAATTTCTGCTGTTATAATAAACGTTTCCTGTAATCCTAGTTATTATTAACATTTAGATCTATACTCCTTGAATAAATGTTTTTTTCTTTTCTGTTAGAAACAATTTAAGATAATTATCATTGTAATTATGCAAGTAAACTCTTATAAAGTCATTGTTACCAAAAGAAAAAAGATGTAAACATTTGATGTACTTTGGTAACAGTTAGTAAGCTTTATTAGTTTTATTTATCGGTAATCTCAAATACTTTAATTAATCGCATTCAAATTACTAATACTGTAATCAGGATAATCTGTCTAAAACATTTTTTCGGTGGGACGGGGGAGGAAGAGAGAGAGAGGGAGTAATGTAACTATATTTAATAATAAATAACAAATATATTAATTTATAGGCAACCTATATAAATAATTGAATGAAAATTTAAAAACGTATTATGTTAAGAAAGTGATAAAAATTCAATACAGTAAGTCTAAGGTTTCATATCATCTTAATTCTAAGTCTATAGAACAGTTTAAAACTAGAGGAATTATTAAAAGTACTATTAAAATGAACCTATTTCAAATGTTGATTTATTCAATTAATGATTATTCTGTTACAGTATATTGTAAATGCATTATATAGAAAAACGGAACATAATCAAGTCACGAGTTTTCTTTTTCATGTTTATTTTATTTTAAATTTTTTTTGTTTTTCCCAAGGGAAAAAGTTTGATCTGTGTAGTTATACATATAGTTCTGTTTGTATTATCTCTGTAAGTTTAAATTATAATTAATTATGAAAACCAACAAGAAGTTCTTAGATAGACAATAAGCTAACAACGAAGAATAATGCCTTTTAACAAAACAGTATTATTATAGGACGAAACGACCGTCCAGTACTTCCAGGTTTTCCATGGTGGTCTACCTTCAATTGACTCATGATCTCAACTATTGATATGCTATAAAAGTTTTGACATAAAAATTAAAAAATTATAATTAAACTTTGTTTAAATATGAATGAGATTTTAAGATAATAAGACATTTGCAATATACCCATAAGACAATGAGATTAAAACTGATTTCTCAGATATAAATTTAGATAAATTGACAAATCATTGTATTATGACGTAACGATCATATTACTTGTTCATTAATGGACTATTAAAACGTGAATTTACTTTATAATTAATTCGAATCTTAACAACTATTGATTATAGGGGAAATTAAATTATTTTTTGTTCAGGAACGCATCATTAGTTTAACCATATATAAGAATAAAAGTATACACTATTAAAACTTTTTATAATATACTTCCTGGATAACACAAATCTTGCACTTCCTGACTTTTAATAGGTTTCTAAATTATATCATATCGCAATGAAAATCATGATTGAAGTGATCAGATATTCTCAAATCCCCTATCCTAGTATCAAAAATATATTTAACAGTGAATTTATTATTTACCGAATAAAATTTAGCATTCTAAAGCAGAATTTGTCAAGACAGTTCTACTGTACGGAGCTAAAACTTGGAGAACTACTACAACAATCGTCGAAAAATTACAAGTAGTTCTAAACATTTGCCTACGCAAGATACTCAGTGTCCGTTGGACAGATATCATCAACAACAGCCTATTCTGGGAGAGAACAAACCAGCTCCCATCTGAAGAGGATATTAGGAAAAGATGCTGAAAGTGGATAAAACATACATTGAGGAAATAATTAGACTACATCACGAGATTAACGTCAACTTGGAATCTTGATGAAAAAAGGAAAAGATGAGGACCAATGAACACGCTGCAGTGAGGATTGGAAGCGGACACCAAAGGAATGAATAGCAACTGGAAAGAATTGGAGAAGACTGACCAGGACAGAGGTCTATGGAGAGTGCTTCTGGTTGACCTATGAGTCTCGACGAGGGCCAACAGGCATAAGTTAGTAAGTAAATCTAGAGTGTTTCTCTGGCTAGAACAATAAAAATTATTCAAATAATCATCAGTTCAATCTTATTATTTACGGTAAAAATAATTACTGCTAAAGATTATGGTACAGAAGGACTTGTTATAATTTGTCAACCTACACATTTTTCATCACTTTAGGTAACTATTTACTTCAAACAGCTTACTTAAATAATGGTAAATATTTTCATGAAAGGCTTGGTAACTGAAATCTTGAAATTTCATCCAGATTTCTTCAAGAAAATAGTTGAAATCAAAACTATCGTAGTGGAGTGATATAGTAAACAAAATCTACTTTGTGACTAAAGTTACTGAATAATTATGTCATAACGGAATTGTTTTCCTTTGGTTTGCTTTCTCTTTGATGACTTTTAGGAGCCTACAAAAACGTTTTATCAAAATCCAATGTTTAATTTTATGTTATGTCAACATTATTCCCCTTTAATGGGTAGTAAAATGGCTCATAAAAGCTTTCTACATTTGTATTGTTCTCAAGCTGTTATTAACTAGAAATTGCCTTGAAACTATACAAAATCCTAAAAAATGTATTTAATCTAAAAGTAAATATCATCTCCTTAGTTAGTTCCTTCCAAATAAATTTCAAAATGATCTAATGAGAAATGTGATATTTGAAATTCAACAGTATAACAGTACATCTATGATAATATTAAATGAAAGTCCCAATATATCCGAAATAAAATTACGTTAATAATGTAAATCAAAGTATTTTGATTTAATAATCTTAAAGTATCATTCACACCCATCATACTTTATTACATCGGATTTATTGTAAACTTGATATCGTAGATATATTCCGTGATGAATTGGTTTTCAATCAATTTCCCACTTGATATTATTTAGTGTTAAAATTTTCATTAAAATTTCCATTTGTATTAGTCAACAAAAGTGTTATTTTCGTCGAAAATGTTCAGTAACTATGACTTTATTCAATTGCATTTTTGATAGATGCTGATTTGACTTTTTTTATGAACTCAAGTTACTTATATCACAAATAAAACCAATCTGTATAAAATAATTTTCTGCAAATTAGCTTGAAAACTTGAATGATTACTATCAGAAGTGGGTTTTGTGGAGCCAATCATAGAAAACCTGGCAGCACTGAACGGCCGTTTCGTCTTAGTACAGAACTCCTCAGTGTTGCGCATCCACAAACCCAGGGCATATAAGTAGGTATCATTACCAAGATTTGATTTGATAATTTGGAATAAATTGAGCATTGGGTAGATTGTTATAAATAAATAAATAATATATTTGTAATATCCCGATTAGTAGAAAAATTAGATTTTCTGACGTTTCGTCCGAAATTCTAATTTTTCCTTGAATTGGGATATTACATATATATTATTTATTTATTTATTTATTTATAACCAGGGCATATAAGTCTCGTATGCGAACGCTTAACCTTTAGACCACTGAGCTGGCGTCCAACTTTTTCTAACAATGTTGGATACCGGCTCAATGGTCTAGAGGTTTTTTGCTGTTAAATCTTATTTTTCAGTTCATCAATAGATATACAATATTAAATCACATCTTTTAACTGCGTCATGTGTTACTAAATGTTTATCATGAATGACATAGACTAACTTGAAATGACTATGTATGCATGCTGACCTCAATTTATCGCATAATTTCGACCTAAATTATACAGAATATTCGGCAATACAAAAAAAACACCTTCGTTGGAAACTTTTCTTTTAAAGCATTAAATGTACTATTTAAGTAAGATAATAATTTGTATATATGAAAATAAAAGTATATAGAATTAGGTTAGCGAAATTAGTCTCATAATTTCATTTAGTAACTTTTAGTATAATGAATTAGTGGACTTTTATACTGTTGTAATGCTATCTTGTTAGCAAGGTCACTTAAAGGCTGTGTGAATAAAAAAACAACACATTATTGTCATTTGTTCAGAGATATCAATCTTATTCTCTATATAAACCTTTGTGTATGACCCACCCCCACCCAAAAAAACAAGAAGACGATAAGTAATGTCATAATTTATCCAGTACTATAGAATTACTTGTTGTCATTATTAAGGTATACTATATTTACTTGACCGATCAAGTTATATGATGAGGTGATGGACTATTTCAAGTGAAATCATTTCATAAAACTATAATGTTAATAACAATTAGATGTTACCGTGAATTTTACTCAACTATGGATACGTAATCATAGCGAAAGAGTAAGCTAATAAGGTATGAAGTTGTAATAATTATATGACACAAATAAAGTTGAGCGAGTGTCTTAAGAAATCATGTTTGAAAGAAGGTTCTAAAAACATAAGTTATAATGAAATATTGAGAAACTAGATCGAAAGTTTACTCAATTAAATTAACAGATAGCAAGGTTAATGATATTTAAGTGTGGAATGTATCGAGTTATATTTAGTTAGTTGAAATGAAAAACGATGAACCGGAAAAAATTTGTTGAAATATAATTTAAACGGAAGTTTCAATTTTGATCATATTGATGCATTGCTGAGGCATCGGCAATCCACAAACTCAAGCCTGAACTTTGATTGCAGAAACGATTTTTCCAACCTCTCATCCCTCTTTGACCCTAATTCCCTTAATGGGTATGTTTCCGTTTTTCTTTTCCTTGTTTTTCTGAACTTTTATTTCATTATTATCGATTTTTTTAAATTGCTGTTTTACATTTTAAACTCGAATCAGTTATTATTATTCAGTCTGTTATTATGAACTTTGTGTTTGTCGCTTTTCTTCATATCTGTCAATTGGACTATTACCTGACCCATAACTTACATTCTTCCTTACCGCTTGATTGGTACGTTAACCTCATTTATTATTTATTCTCGAATCCATTTTTGTGATGCAATCTTTTCTATTCTTCTATAGACATATATTTTCCATATATAACTATATATACGAATGTACAGTTTAAGTAAATGATTTCGTCGAAAAGAAAATTTTCTTCAGCGAATTCTCTTTTTCTTATTCAATAAGGTATAAATTGACAATCCACACAGACAAATCATTTGTTATAGATTTGAGACTTGAGATGACACAAAGTAACGCATACAATTTCAAAAGAATGTATTAGGATAGATTGTGTTTAATGATAGGTGAAAAACATGATTGATTTGTGCTGTTGAGAATCATAAATTTAATAGTGCTATGGAAATAAGTATTTTCATTTGTTGTTTACGGGGTAGTTTGAATAGTCGTCATGAAAATTCAAAACATCATTTTAGATGAACATGTACTGAACTGTTCAACATGTGTTAAAATGAAGATTTTGCGTATAATGTTCACTTTGTACTGCACACATAACCAGCTAACTTCAAATAAGCAACCAATCATTGTTTTACTGGTATGTGAAATAACCTAATATCGGTGAAAATTAGGCCTTATAAAATACAAAATCCAACGATTTTCGAAACATCCCATTATGTCAATAATACAATAGTTGCATTTAAATCAACAAGATATTAGTCTGCTGTTTAATATTGATATTCTTTAAAAAATCCTTGTTAGTCTTACGTGAAAGTTCAAAGATGAACCGGAAACATGAGAACTTAAAAAAGACTGGAAAACTGTTTGATATTAGATGTGTACAGTTTATCCAATTACGATAAGTGGATAAAACGGTGCATATTCATTATTTTATTGTCAAAATTTGTTTAAATATCATTATCGTAAAACAATGAATGAGCTCAGTTATCAGACTTGCGTATATTTGGTTCAGATTAGAAACTTGATCGGAGACCTTGCAATATATCTACTCAATGTGCTTCCTTGTGTACACAAACTGTTAATATGTAATGTCGAAATCAGCCAACATTCATCAACGAAAATCATACAAAGTTAAATAAGAATGCATGCTAATCATCCAAGAAATCCACTAATTCATCTGAATTTTTATTGTGTGTGTCAACATGCTTGAAATGGGAGCACCAACATTTCGATTCACATATGCATTCCGTAAATTGCAACACATTATTTCGTTAGATAAGACGTTTTATCGAAAATTTATGCCACTGATAGTCTGTCAATAGTGAGTTTAGTCAGTAGTTAGTATTGCAGATTTTATCACTAGTTCTATACAACATAATAGTCATTATAATGAAGTACTGTACTTATAGCAAAGACCATTCAAAGACACGTTGTACGGTTTTAGTTGAAAAATTATAAAAAATAAAGTTTTTTCACGTCTTCATGGTTCACCAAGACTAGTCGACTCCAAGTATTTTCAGAGTTAAAATCATGAACTAATACTTCCGGAAAACGCATGTTCTAAAATGAAGTTATTCCTCCATTCATCAGTCTAACATTTACTGAAACTAAACGCCACATGAGTAATTACATTGTTTCTAACAATTTAGTTGTAGGTCTGCCAACTGACCAGTTGACTGGACTATTACAACTAGAAAAGCCACATGTGTAGATCGATCCAGCAACCAAGGCAAACGCAGTTGACAGGTGAGAACTCACTTCACCACCCACAGACGAACAATCCACCAATCCGTTTCATCATAATTTTACTGACAACAACTTATCATAACCACCCATTACTGTCTGCCACCCCCCTCCCATCTTCTCAATGTCCATTATGTGGAAAATCATAATAATCATAATTCTAATTCATTGGAAATCATATTGTAAGGGATAATTATGAGGCCGGTTATACAGATCTAGAGAATGACGTTCCCCAACAGATACATTTATTACGTTTGACAAATTTTGTCTTTTCTACTCGGTGATATAATGAGCTCCGCTCTAAACCCTCACATTTGTGCCTTCAGTAAGAGAACTACAGGGATTGTCGATTCTCTCGAATTTATTTGATTGAATCGAGTGACCCCACTTATACGTGGTTCATTATTTGCTTTGAAATCAAAAATATTATGTTTACAGTAGTAGTGTAAATTATCTGAGAGCATGATATGCAAATATTTCGCTGTTGGCCTCGATATTTCGTAGAAATGTCAATAGATATACAGTTGCTTCATCATTCACCAAATTTTGTCTAATTGTGAATAAGGTATAGTATACTTTATTGTGATGTGCATGTAATGTGAAGCATTTTTATTTAATAATTGTCCTCTTACAACTTCACTTGTGTGTGTGTGTGTGACGAACAATCACTCAGGTAAATAGATTATTGATGAATAGAACTCCCACTTTACATAAGGTTACTTTTGGATGTTGAAAACTAAGTGAAAACAAACAATTTGATTACCGATTAATAGAAAGTCCGGAGTTGGCTATGAATAAGCACTGTAGCTAAATATCATATAATTTCAAGTAGGGTTAACAGTCACTTTCTTTTACAGTTGATTGATTATAACGTCCTGTCCATATAAGTTTATGAGACTGGTAAATCATTCTCATTACATAATCCTTATGACCCTTTGTGTATATTTTAAAACTAATCACTTCGATTGATTATCTCATCGTTACCGAATTTTTTAATGTTGCGTTTCTTTGTTTAATAAATATATCTTTGCACGATTATTTTATTTATTTTGTATTTGGCTGAACGCCATCATATTCTTAAGAAATCGAATACATTGTAAATTGTTAATCGATACTGATTTTTGGTTGTATTTTTATCAGGAACGTCTTTATAACTACATTTATTCATAATTATTCATCTTTTGGCAGTAGGTTTATAAAACTATCGTTCATTTTCATAGTTATTTGATTACTGCATGGCAGATAGTTTTGACGTTTTTAACAGCTGCTCGCTCGTAGAATCGCCTTAAAGTTGTTATTTAGCAACACGAGTATGTATACAAATCATCAGTCTAGGCAATTGAGTAAACCGCTTTTACTCTGATAATGCCATGCTCGCAACTATCTCAGCGCTGTCAACCATTAGCATTTGTATTACATACATAAGTTTATAGTCTCACTCTTGGCAGTAACAACCTCTATTTTCGATTAGCAATCAATGTTCTTTCAGCCCATTTGCACACAGCTATCGTTGTTTGCCATTTATCAGCGACCGTCTCAACTAAAGTTCTATCATATGTCTGCAGCAATATGTTGCTTAGTTGATGAGCCTCGCTTTCATCTTTTACACTCATGATATTCCGGACGCCCCAATATTGGCCAATATATATATATATATATATATATTCAGAACATAGAGTTTAGAGCTGGTCTCTCAATTACAATACAAGAGACATTTCACTCATACGACACTTCTCTATCGATTCGGTGATGCTAACTGATCAGCTACATATCATTAAGCGAAGGTGTGTGTGAAGTTAGTTTGTACTTTGGAAACTTGCGAACTGTTAAAATATATTTGACTTCTTCCGACTATTGTCTGACACTTAACTGATTCGTAAAAGTCTAATGTCTCCCAGTTGTTGTATGTGAACCATGGGATTTTTTAATCATTATGGATTATCATATTCGTACGATTATAAAATTTAAACCCATGCCTATCCTTGTAACAACAAACCGACATACGACTATTAACTACTGATAGGACAATACGATTTGCTTGAACCGGAACACACAGAACACCAACTAATGTAGAATTCGAGAATCCTAGTACGACCATTTCGGCCAGTTTTCAGAACAATTGAGATTGCAGTAACATTTCTGTGTAATAACTGGCTCGAATATGAGTACATCATTTTATGGCAACAGTAGAATTTCAGCAATGGATTTTATATGGGTATCGTCGGATTAATATTAGAAGAAACTGAGTCAGTTGAGAGCCGCTGGAACCAACGTAACAGTAGTAAAGTATAATTCTCAGTTGACTGGATTGAAAGTTTCATATCGTTGGAATAATAATGCTTGAAACTCCTTCATAGGAGATGATTATTCATTTAACTTTACCCGTTCTTTTAAATCTCGGGTGAAATACGAAAGCTCTTGTGCATATTATTACAGGCATGATCAATAATTTACAAGGGTCGACAGATAAGATGTTACGCAAGTAAGGTTATTAGAGAAATAAAATCAGTGCAAATAAATGGCAGAATATTATTGCAGATATATCAACGTGCCAATAATCATGTTTACGCATTATTAATTAATTATGAGTCCACAGTTTTTATGGTCTGTTCAGAGATGGGTTTATTTTGTGACCTCGGGAATCGCACACCCGGTTCAAACCCAGCATTTGTGTGTCAAAATTTGGTGTGCTGCTAAATATTTATGCAGTACAATCGTTTAATAGATTTATGGCTGTTATAAAGTAACTATTGAAAGGTACTTGCTATATCCTGTAACCTGGATAAACGTGGACATTGGGTTTGTTTCAGGTCTGCGCAGAAGCTGTATGGTTGTACACTGCGAAAGTGATGCAGATTAATCATCGACCACGTAAATGGCTTTAAAAGATCAGTTATTCACTGTCATTCGTTTTTTGGCTACATCTTCACTGAATATCAAATATTTCCTATATATTTGCCAGCAACTGATAGACCGAACAACCTGCAGACTGCTAAGTAAGTTGATGGTCAAATACACGCGTATGCCCACAGATCATTAATCTGAGCAGTCAAGCCCATCTCATGAATGCCGACAGCATGGTCACAACGATCTCAATCCTGGTGATGGTTATCAACGCAATCTCAGACATAAGTTCTCAGTCATACTCCTAGTATTGTCAATTACTTACTTACTTACTTACTTACTTACGCCTGTTACTCCTAATGGAGCATAGGCCGCCGACCAGCACTCTCCAACCCACTCTGTCCTGGGCCTTCTTTTCTAGTTCCATCCAATTCTTGTTCATTCTTCTCATGTCTATCTCCATTTTTCGGCGTAATGTGTTCTTCGGTCTTCTTCTTCTCCTTCGACCTTGAGGATTCCATGTGAGTGCTTTTCTTGTGACGCAGTTCGGTGCTTTCCTCAATGTGCGTCCTATCCACTTCCAGAACTTCTTCCTGATTTATTTCTCTTCTGGGATCTGATTTCTCCTCTCCCATAGTAGGTTTTCGCTAACAGTGTCCGGCCAACGGATCCGAAGTATTTTCCGTAGACAACTGTTAATAAACACCTGTATCTTCTGGATAGTGTATTGTCAATTAGTGTCCTTATTATAAATCTAATGTTCATCCATTGCATCTCTGTGCACTGATCGCCATTATTCATTCTTCAACTATTCAAACCAATGGTTCATCACATTTCTGCAGCCACTCGGTCTTACAACTTACAAGCATTGCTACTGAGCTGATTTCTAATCGTTGAACTGTAGACTCATTTAAACATGTTCACACATAAATATACTTTATCCTTATACTTTGTCGGTACCACAGATAGAATTTTATCATATTAAAGTTTTGCACTTCTTATCTTCTGAGGGTTATTAATCTATCCCATGCATAAAAGACGGACAATTTATCATGCTTTGTTTTCACACATAGGAATTACACTAACATGTTATTTGTGACCCTTATACATGCATGCTACCGACGACGGTTAATTTCTTTGAACGCAAACTAAACTGATTATGATTATATGTCCACTCGAAAACATGTTCCGCACATTTTTTACTTACTGGACGATATTTCAGTACTATGTACTTATCCTTCAGGTATTGTGGTGTATGCTACTGATATCGATAGTTATATGTAGTATGTATCATCAGTCGAAAGTAAAATATCTGGTGGTAGAAGGCTAAGAAGATCAAAGAAAAGAGAGCGAGAACAGAGAATGATTGTTGTGAAAATGAGGGAATAACCAAATATAAGACAGTTGATTAACATTTTGCAAATGAAGCGTTTACTGTATGGTTTTCTGAATTTAGTAAAGGATTCTGTAATTTTGTGTTCAAATGCATTCAATTGTCTCCACTTGTGTTGTAAAGTACTTTTTCACCACCTGTTAAACTTTCTTAGCATATTTTTTATGCGCATTTTATCTTTAAAAACAGTTACTTTTACTAAACCTTCGCATTTGTAGGAAACTGGTTATAGCAGATTCTATTACACATTATTTATCCTAGCTTTTGAATAGACTCTAGTAATTCAAAAAAACTGTGGCTATTAATTAAATTTCATCTTTCTAAGAACTATTTCTTTTCATACGAAACCGTGACGTCATGCACGTTTACTTCATATTCATGTCCTAGTAATTCAACGCTTAAACATATGTGCTTGCGTGCACGTCTGCACATTTATGATTTTATCAATCGCGTTTTCTTGTCTCACTATGCATTATCTATTTTACTTTATTTTCACCTTTGTTTTAAGTGATGTTTTTGAAATATCTGAGATGCCTTTCTTCACGTTGCACATTTTGCCGTCTGTCTGTGTAAGAGAATGTCTTAAACAGATTCCTAATCTCAATTTATGTCTGGCTATTATGACCAGCGTTGTCCTACGGAGTTTGTCTAATAACATACAGAATTAAACGGAAAATTCATATTTTATGATTTATCATTCCATCATAAACTGGGGCTAGACAGCAGAATCTACAGACCTTTTATTTTTTAGGTAACAGATTGATGCACCTTCAGAATACATAATAGTGCGAAAAATTTAGGTCAACAAGCATATCAGTTCATAAGAGAGTATCAGGTTTGTCCGAAGCTTTCTTTTCCAAAGTGGATTGAGTCCCAGTACGTCACGTCTGGATATGTGGTCATCTCCAATGTTACTTTCGACAGTGATATTTTTGTACTTTCCCCATCCTCATCGTCTTAGGTAAGTGTAAATTGCTAACTAAAAAAAACGTCTGTAAAGATGATTCATACGCAAATCTTGTAAAGAAAGGTTTTGAATTCATCTTAACAAATATTTCGGAGAATAAGTCTTGATAATACCCATGATTCAGATACTTTAATAGGAATGTGGTAGAAAACGTTTTAATCAGGAGAGTAGTGAAACAATAAGTCAGTCAAGTATTCTAGTTTTGAGCCCTTACTAAGCGTAAACTATATTTAAAAAGGCTAGTCATTTATTCCCAGCCATCTGAATTTCTGAACCTAGTCTTTTCACTATTTATCAACTGGTTTACTTTGTTGAACATTATTTACATGATCCTCCGAAAATGTTTGATTCATTTTTCTTAACGAACTTTGAGCGTACTATTATGATTAACTTATGGTTAAGAATCTACTGGGAATTCTGATGTATATTCGGGAAAACGAATGATCTGAGATACTTGCATAACATCCCTGAACAGTGTTCAGACCGTAAGTATAGATATATTGAACAAAGCTGAACTTCGGGTATTGTTCTACCGGAAATCATTGTTTACACATTTATCGTGTGAATACAATGTAGCGGTAAATAAATTCCAAAAACAAATAGCTCTGTAAGTTTTCGATATTAGATGCCGACCACATTAGTTTTAATGAACTCATCTAGCTGAAGGCGCTCGGTCATGCATCCACCCCAGATCACGTGTGGGAACGCCGTGCTCAACATCTACTGCAATCGCTAGCCAGATTAGATCAGACGATCCTCGATATATTGATAACCTATCAAACATATCTCCGAACCTCCTCGCTTCTGTCTTTTGATTTCACTTGGTGGGTACGCTTCGTATTAGAAGGTGTTACTGGTTAAAGCTTTGTCAAACTCCGAATACCTGTGGCATCTTCATTGGTGAGCCCGACGTGATCTGGTACACCAAATTGCAAACTGTGAGTTTGTTCCTTTTTATGATTTGATATATCATTGTCTTATTTTAATTTTTTTATACATTGTGATATTTTTCCTGTGTTTTTGGATATATATATTTCCCACTCGTTCATTTTTCGTACTTGATATATTCATATGACTGAACAGACACCTAAGGTATTTATGTGTGGACAGTGTCCCCACCTTCGTTCCAACTAATGCCCTTCTGGCCAGACAACATCGAAGCCTGGTTTTGCTACGCAGAAGTCGACTTCTACGAGCACACGTGCACAATTCCTCGCAGTAGTCAAAGCACTACCGCGCGAATTCAACAGTTACGTAACACTCAGTATGTTTACTAGTGATGTTTCTGAACCATACAAAACCCTCAAACATGCCATCCTTAAACGCGGAGATCTAACCGACCGACAAAGGTTAGACCAACTCCTTGATAACATCGACCTTCAACACAGTTCTGCCACAGACATGCTGCAAAGAATGAGAGAAATTATCGGCCAAAGAACCTTCGATGATGACCTGTTCAAACAACTTTTCTTATCAAAACTTCCTCAACAGGTGCAAGCTGTGCTGGCCTCGTTCCAAAACAACGCCGCAGACGAGCTGGCTGCATCTGCCGACCGTATCCTTGAAATCACAAGATCTTCAAACGCCGATGTTTTTTAGTCAGAGAGAAGCCTCAAACGACACAGAATAACATTACGGAGTAATGTCATACACTCATACGTTATCTTAAACTTCGTAACGATTGTTAACGGTCACACACCCTGCGAAGAAGCACATCACGTAGGCGGTCTGTATCTAGACCTCGAGAGACGGACAAACCTGACTGGTGCTGGTATCATAACCAGTATGGAAAGTCCTCCAGAAATTGCAGAAAACCCTGCAATTTTCTTAACTCAAAATTGATCGACACGAAAAACTATTCGGGAAACTTCCAAGCCGGCACGCGTTAACGGCAACCGTAGCCAGCGAACATAGCCGTCTGTTATGTCACAGATGTGATAACGATAGTTCGCTACATCGTCGATACTGGTGCAGAAGTTAGCGCTCTCCCAGCGAATTCCGACAACCAACTTCACGGACCGGTTTTAAATGTACAGGGGGCAAACGGAAAGCCTGTAGTGACCTACTTTTGTCAACAGAACGCGATTGGTTCAATGAAAACAATTATTATTATAACCAATTGTACCAGCGACTGTTTTACTGTGCTCGTTTGTTTAACTGTGCTAATGACAGCCATTACACTTACTCTCCCGTTGACTTTGAACTTGTACGAATTCGGTTACGCTCAGTAGCCACGCTTGTACTCCTTTGGCACGATCTCGGTATTCTTTCGATACCACGAGATCGCCAACAAATACATCTCGACTACAGCCATCATCTGTCTTCTGATATTGGCCTACGGGGATCTTATTGGTTAATTGGCACGTAGTCTTGTAGCGGTGTTCATAGTCAAGCTCAACTCGACACCACGCTACAATTGGTGAGTCAAATCTGGGAACACCTCTCAACCTCGGTCAAATCTTCCAAAGAAGGCAATTCGGTGAGTCTATTGCTTTATCTATCCACGTCTGTCGTATATTTTCATATTAATTTTTAATATATAATATACTCGACATGACGGATAACTATAAGAACAGTATTAATATAATAGACTCCGATGTACGCGTACCGAATCCTCGGCACTTTTTATTCGCTTGACAATAAATTCCACGCTTTATTCGAGAAATTCCCCAGAATAACTAAACCACTCGAGGAGATTTCATCGGTGACCAATCGTGTGGTACACCACATAGTCACCCGCGGACCACCAGTCACGGCAAGACCACGCCGACTGGCACCGGACAAATTAGCCTTCGCTAAACGTGAGTTTGACAATTTGCTATCTGCTGGTATTATTCGTCCTTCTCACAGTCCTTGGGTCTCTCCTTTACACATGGTGCGCAAAAAGGACGGGATTAGTTGGAGACCATGCGGCGACTACCGAGCATTGAACGTAGTTACGCGCTTTGATAGCTACCCCATCCCCCACATACACGATATCACGGCATCGCTCAAGGGCAAGACTATCTTTTCTAAAATCGATCTGATACAAGCATATCACCAGATCTCAGTCGCTCTTGAAGACATCGAAAAAACTGCTATCACGACTCCGTTCGGTCTGTTTGAGTTCCTACGAATGCCATTTGGATTACGGAATGCTGCTCAAACTTTCCAAAGGTTTATCGATAGCATAGTACGAGACTTAGATTTTGTTCACGTCTATATTGATGACCTGCTGATCGCATCATCAAACGTAGATGAACATTATCAACACCTTACGCTATTATTCCAACGTCTTTCGGATAATGGAATAGTAGTCAACACAGAGAAATGTGAATTGGGTAAATCAGAAATAATATTTCTGGGTCGCATCATCAGACAAGAGGGTGTACTGCCTTACGAGGACCAAGTTCGAGCAATCAAGGAGTACAACGTGCCGTCCTCAATCAAGAAACTGAAGGCTTGTCTCGGTTTGCTTAAATTCTACCGACATTTCATCCCTCACGCGGCAGAACGGTTACGACCATTAACTAATTTACTACGCGGTAACCCACGCAAATTAGAATTGAACGATACCGCACGTACTGCATTCTCAGAGATCAAAACGGCTCTCGCTGAAGTTACACTTCTCGCTCATCCTGACCCATCAGCCACGCTTAGTATAGCGGTTGATGCATCAGATTTCGCTATAGGAGCCGTCATGCAACAGAATATCTCCGGTAGTTGGCAACCACTTGAATTTTTCTCACGACGCCTTACTCCCACGGAGACGAGATATAGCGCTTTTGGTCGCGAGCTGCTTGCAGCCTACTGCGCCATCAAACATTTCCGGCACGCAGTAGAAGGACGCCAATTCATTTTATTCACCGACCATAAGCCCTTAACGTATGCCCTGCATACCAAATCTGACCGCTACTCATTTGGACTATATCTCCCAGTTCACGACAGACCTTCGTCACATCAAAGGCCAGTCGAACTATGTTGCCGATGCTCTATCACGTATCCAGACGAATGCAGTTACCTTACCGGTGCTCGATCTTCCTGCTATGGCCGCCGCACAAGCAAACGATCCTGTCTGTACAGAAGCACCACAATCTTCGTCCCTTCAGTGTCAGGAAGTACCCCTAGCTACTAGCTCAGGTACTATCCTATGTGATATTTCTACCGGTCTTCCTCGACCCATCGTACCCTCTACCTATCGCCGTCTCGTCTTCGATGCCCTTCATGGATTGTCTCATCCAGGTATCACAGCCACATTACGTCTCATCGCTGCGCGATACGTCTGGCCGTCCATGAATAAAGATGTTCGTATGTGGGTAAAGCAATGCTTACAGTGTCAACGATCAAAAATGCACAGGCACGTAGCTGCCTCCATTGGCACGTTCGCTACGCCTGATGCTCGCTTTGATCACGTTCATATAGACATTGTAGAACCATTGCCACCATCGCATGGGTATGATCACATACTCACGTACATTGACCGTTTTACAAGATGGCCCGAAGCTATTCCCATCACGTCTATTACGGCGGAGACAGTTGCTCACCGCTCCGTAGAACGATGGATAGCATTGTACGGTTGTCCCTCGACTGTCACGACTGACCGAGGACAACAATTTGAGTCTGCATTATTCTCCTCACTGACCCGGCTGCTTGGTACGGAACGCATACGCACTACCGCCTACCATCCAGCATCAAATGGTTTAGTCGAACGGTTTCATCGCCAACTTAAAAGTGCTCTTCGAGCACACGAAAACGACAATTGGTACGAAACCTTACCGCTCGTTCTCTTAGGCATCAGAACGAGTTTGAAGGCAGATATTCAATGTTCCGCCGCTGAACTTGTATACGGCACGACATTGCGTCTGCCTGGGGAATTCTTCACACCACGGAGCAGTAATGATTTCGGTAAATCAGACTACGTCCATCGACTGTCTGCATTTATGCGAACGCTGTCTCCGGTGTCAACTCGAATAAAACATCCCTGGAGAGTTATCTACCTGTTCACATGTTTTCATACGAGTAGATTCGGTACGCAAACCTTTGCATCAGCCTTACGAAGTCCCTTTTCACGTGATCGCTAGTCACGAAAAGACCTTCAAGGTTGATCGACACGGCCGCGTCGAGATCGTCAGCATTGATCGTCTCAAACCAGCACACGTCGATGACAGTGCCCTATCCGATAACTTGAGACTCAATGCTAGACCTATCAAACCTTCTAGCGGGATCTCTACGTCTACCTCGGATCCCACGCTAGATATATCAGAGACCTCATTCTCACGTCCGGGTCAACAGCACGCGTCATCTGCACCATCTACGGGCGAGGCTTCCGTCTCACGTCCAGATCAGCAGACCACGCCGCCCTTAACCTCGGATGAGATCGCAGGCTCACGAAGTACGGACGAGACTACCGTCTCACGTTCCGGTAGCCGAGTACGATTACCCGTACGCTTTCGCGACTAACCGCACAGTCAATAACAGATACGGTGTAGGACTATTCCTATACTACACGCATGCTACACTTTTCTTTTTTTGATTTTTTTGTATCCTGGGCCCACGCCTCCGACCATCGCCCGTTCGGTAACGTCGACTTCAGTCAACTTTGGCAAAAGCTGGTTTGGCCACCCACGCTCTAGTCAACGCACTCAGTCGATTATCTGGTCTCGAATTCGCCTGGCATACGCCTGGTCGTTATGGTCGCTTCTGGTTTCTTGGCTCAACGTGGTTTCGTCCTACGTCTGCAGCGTTTTCTGGTTCGCATCCCTACGAACGCAATCATCAGATCCTGGATACAAACCACTCTGGTGCGGTATGCTAATTCGACCAACAAATACAGCACACTTTTCCTGGTACCATTCTGCGCAAAAGACTTTCGTTGGCAACTCGAGGATCAACGATCACTTCCTGTTCCGCCAATTTTCTCCGTCCTACAACCGCACTTCTGCCGATCAGTCCCACGAATCAAACCGCTAACTATCGAAAGTGTAAACCCTTTCTAGCGGGAGGCTCCTGTAGTGACCTACTTTTGTCAACAGAACGCGATTGGTTCAATGAAAACAATTATTATTATAACCAATTGTACCAGCGACTGTTTTACTGTGCTCGTTTGTTTAACTGTGCTAATGACAGCCATTACACTTACTCTCCCGTTGACTTTGAACTTGTACGAATTCGGTTACGCTCAGTAACCACGCTTGTACTCCTTTGGCACGATCTCGATATTCTTTCGATACCACGAGATCGCCAACAAATACATCTCGACTACAGCCATCATCTGTCTTCTGATATTGGCCTACGGGGATCTTATTGGTTAATTGGCACGTAGTCTTGTAGCGGTGTTCATAGTCAAGCTCAACTCGACACCACGCTACAAGGCTATCGCTACGTATGGCAAAAGGTACGTTTATCTTAACGTAGGTTTACGCAAACTCATTCACTGAATCTTTGTTCGTGCAGATATTTCTATGCCAATCATTGGTATGGACCACCTACAGCAACACGATCCAATCACCAACACGCGCAAACGGAGGCTAGTAGATGGAAATACTAATTTATCTGTTTGCGTAACTTCGTTTTCTAGTTACAGGTTATCTCCAGTCACAATCATGCACACGATTGTTGATGTATTCAGAAAATACACCAGAAATTATCTAATGCCATTCCTGAATGAAAAATTGTGTCATTTCCCCCAAAAACCCATAGTTTGTAATTTTATCTTGTGGAGCTTGCATGCAGATGCATTCGTGGGCAATTCTTACCACCCACGCACATAGTCAATTGACGAACTATCGATTAGATGTTTAAAAGCTCCATGGCAATATCGATATATGTATATTTGTATATATACGTTTTAAATTGTCTTTGTAAAAATCGCTGGTTTTCTAGTTGTTGCAGAATATACTTCAATTCTAAGCTTAGTCATCTCTCTCTAGATAGTGGGGCTGAGACGCGTCAATAGTTAGCTTACTGGTCTTGTACATTGGATCTCGTTCTCGTTCGCAGAATAAGTGAACACGTTAAGCTTCAAACCTAACAACGATAGACCTATTCTATCAACCAGTACTCGATAAGTATTCTAGCTGATGCCGATCGCAACCGAAATTGCCGTGTGTAACCAGCAACGTTACACATCGCATCACGACCACTGGACCACCTGTATTCTCTAAAGCACACCGACTGCCCCCCAAAAAGTTAAGGTTGGCGAAAAACGAATTTGACCATATGATAGACTTATGAATCATACGACCGTCAAATAGCCCATGGGCATCTCCGTCGCACATGATCCCTAAAAAAGACACCAACGATTGACGTCCAACTGGTGACTATCGGCGATTGAGTGCAAACACTATTCCCGATCGTTACCCGTTGCCTCACATTCATGACTTGACAGATACCTTGAAAGGTACAACTGCCTTTTCGAAAATCGACTTGGTAAAAGCGTATAACTAAGTCCCTATGGCTACTGACGATATTCCAAAAACAGCTACCATAAATCCTTTCGAACTCTACGAATTTTCGCGAATGCCTTTCGGCCTACAAAACGCAGCACAAACCTTCCGAAGGTTCATAGACGACTTTTTTTGAGGTCTCAACTTCGTACATGCGTACGTTGGTGACTGCCTAATAGCAAGTCCGGACAGTGAATCGCATCTCCAGCATCTGGACCTTGTTTTCGACTGACTTCATAAACATGGCATTACTGTAATTATTTAGAAGTGCCGAATCGGAACTGACTCATTAGACTTTCTAGGACACACTATTGATGCTCAAGGCATTCCACCCCCTAGAACAAAAGTGGCGGCCATTCTGGATTACCCAGAACCGACCACCATCAAGCAGTTGCTCACGTTTAACGGTCTGGTAAGTTTCTATAGGCGGTTCATACCGAAATGCGCGTCCCTTATGAAACCTCTCACCGACCAACTTCGTGGAAATGCGAAATCCATCAATCTGGATGACACCGCGCGAAAAGCATTCTCCACGGTTAGGGAGCTTATCGTTCATGCAACAATGCTTGCTCATCAGAACACTGAAGCACCCACTAGTATCGCAGTAGACGCATCCGACTCAGCAATCGGAGGAGTCTTACAACAATCCGTTAACCACTCCTGGCAACCTTTGGCATTTTTCTCTGGACGGTTGCTAGTCACTGAATCGAGGTATAGCACATTCGGTAGAGAACTCCTAGCTATGTATTGTGCTGTACAGCATTTTCAACACTCTATCGAAGGCCGAGAATTTACCATTTTCACTGACCATAAACCTCTTATTTTCTCCTTAAGCTCTTCTTCAGACAAGTACTTACCACGTGAGTCTAAACAACTGGAATACATTTCGTAGTTTACTTCAGACATTCGATACATTTCTGGAGCAAACAATGTAGTTGCAGGCGCCTCGTCTCGAATAACTTCCTTGAACAGTTTCCAAATCGCCCAGCTTCAAAAAGAAGACACTGATCTTCAGCACGAGTTATCCTCAACAACCCTTAAACTGAGCATCAAACAGATGGGAACAGGTAAGGAAAACTTACTGTGTGACATATCTACAGGTAGGGATAGCCCAATTGCGCCGAAACAGTATCGACGCAACATCTTCAATATGTTGCACAAACTTTCTCACCCAGGTGTTCGTGCAACCATCAAGCTTATAGCAGAACGGTTTTGCTGGCCTGGTATGAATAAAGACGTGAGGGAGTGGGAATGCTCCTGTGTAAGCTGCCAGAAATCTAAGGTGATTAGACATAACGAATGTCCCCTAGGCTCGTTTTAAACTCCTCATGCTCGCTTTGACCATGCTCATTTGGATTTGGTAGGACCTTTACCGTTTCAAATGAATTTTCTTATCTTTTAACCTGCGTAGACCATTTTACTCGATGGCCAGAAGCAGTACCCATCAAGGACATTACCGCTGAAACAGTGGCCCGCGCCTTCCACGAACGATGGGTAGCAAACATCAGCTGCCCCTCAACCGTCACTAAAGATCGTGGAAGCCAGTTCAACTCTGAACTTTTCCGTTGTCTGACCACAAAATAAGGAATTACTCGCTTCCGAACGACCGCCTACCACCCACAAGCAAACGGGTTAGTAGAACGTTTTCACCGACAACTAAAAGCGTCACTATCAGCCTCAAACATTTCTCAGTGGACTGACGTTCTTCCACTCGTCTTACTAGGTATTCGCAATGCAGTGAAAGCTGACATTGGATACACTGCGTCTCAACTCGTTTATGGTACGACCCTTCGACTTCCAGGAGAATTCGTGGATCCTTCATCCTCTTCAATGGACATGGATCTGATCTCCTAGAAGAACAGGCTTACAAACGAAATGCGTTCAGTCAAACCTGTTTCCGCTCGACCACAATCAACTGATGTTTTCGTTCAACCTGACTTACGATATAGTACACACATTTTCGTTCGTCGAGACTCACATCGACGACCTCTCGAATCAGCATACGAACGACCCTTCAAGGTTGTTCAACGCGAACCCGAGTACTATATAATCGATAAGAACGGAACCAACGATAGCATCAGGATCGATCGCCTCAAAGCAGCGTATTTAGAAGGAAATCCTATTCACGTCAATTTTCATTCAATACAATCGCACGACACACTTCCTGCGCTTATAATACCTCAATCGACAGCCAACGCACACGTTAATACTTCGGCGGTATCAGAAAATAAACTTAAAACAACGCGTTCTGGAAGAAGAGTAAGATTTCCAGAACATTTGAACGATTACTGCACGTAAGGTACAAGTTGACATTTTATATCGTCTCGATTTTCCCTTGTAATATATATAATTGAAAAAGCGAATTTTAATATGCTTATATATTTTTATTTTTATTTTAAAAAAAATGTACATATTATAAAAATCCTTTTTTTACGCCATTACGTGAACATGAATTTATTTTTAATTTTTTCGCCCACTTTTTGTTTTTACATGCGTACGAGTGTTTTTCGACATGCACTTACATATTTTTTCCTTTTCTAGAACGGCTGGAAAAGACGACAAAAAGAATGGTGAAGTTTACGAGAAACGGAAATCTTCATTGTACTTTTTCTTTTTTACTACATTGTATTCATGGTCCTTTTTAGTAAGGAAAGACGACCAGACGCTGCTAAACCTAGAAAGCTATCAAAAGAGTGTTTACCAACGAAAAAGTCTTTGGGTTTAAACTTCTGACTGGTCACGTCTTAGGGTCATCACTACCCCACTAGAGGGGAAGTGATCTGTAGCGGTAAACAAATCCCAAAAACAAATAGCTCTGTAAGTTTTCGATATTGGATGCCGACCACATTAGTTTTAATGAACTCATCTAGCTGAAGGCGCTCGGTCATGCATCCACCCCAGATCACGTGTGGGAACGCCGTGCTCAACATCTACTGCAATCGCTAGCCAGATTAGATCAGACGATCCTCGATATATTGATAACCTATCAAACATATCTCCGAACCTCCTCGCTTCTGTCTTTTGATTTCACTTGGTGGGTACGCTTCGTATTAGAAGGTGTTACTGGTTAAAGCTTTGTCAAACTCCGAATACCTGTGACATCTTCAACATACCTAAAAAGACCAAAAACATCATGCGCAATTCAATCGACGGACTACTCATTGAAGCTGCACATGAATTGTAGCCCACAGATGCATAGTGAGTGAAGATCAGAGTCAGACCAGGCTAGTTGTTGGCGTCATTTCTATTCGTTTTTGTGGTTGACTGGATTATGAAGACCTCCACATCTCATAAGATGCCCGGAATACAAATGACTGATTGTATGCAACCAGGCGATTTGGGCTTCGCAGATCATCTGGCCCATCTATCTTACATACACCAACAAACTCAAGACAACTAATGTAACAGAAGCCTCTACATCAGTTGGTCACTACATAGACAGGGGAAAAGCAAGATCCTTGAGAACAACACGGAGAACACCAACTATAAGCACTTGATGAAAATACTCTGGAAGAAGTGGGAACTTTCACGTACCTCGTCAGCATCATCGATGAACAAAAAGGATCAGATGCGGACGTAAAGGCGAGAATCGGCAAAGCAAGGACAGTAGTCCTACAGTTGAGGATTATATGGAACTCAAAACAACCGTCAAATAATATCAAAAAGAGAATCTTCAATACGAACACCAAGACAGTTCTACTGTACGGAGTTGAAACTTGGAGAACTACTACAACCATCATCAAAAGAGTGCAAGTATTTATAGACGATTGTCTACCCAAGATACTCAATGTCCGTTGACCGGATACCACCAGAAACAGCCTTCTGTGGGAGAGAACAAACAAGCTTCCATCTGAAGAGGAAATTAGGAAAAGACGATGGAAATCGATAAGATATACATTACGGAAGTCATCAAACTGTACACGAGGAAAGCTCCAACTCGAAATTCTGAAGGGAAGCGGAAAAGAGAAAGACCAAAGAATAAACTGAATCTCGAACTGGAAGCAGGCATAAAAAGGATGAATAGCACATGGAAACGACTGGGAAGAAGAGTTTAGGACAAATTGTTTGGACAACAATGTCAGCTGTCTTTGACTTGTGAGGCAAAAATATATCTGGTGCTTCTTTTCGACAGTGTTTATGAGTTTAAATAAATAATTAAATAAATAACGTGGACTATCATTTTGTGGTATCTGGTCACTGTGACTACCTTGATAATCGAATAGAACGAAAATAATGTCATTACAGACGTATATCAGTAACCATAGGTTGAGGATGCAGAGCGTTGCAACTACCGCGTCCTCATGTTCGTGGCTTGTAACTGTTTTATATGTTATGATTATCCCTGGCCATGATAATGATGAACAACCTGTTCGACAATCGGCGAACTAACTGCCGTGTTATTTGTTTAGGCTCAAGTGACTGTTCGCCGGTTCCATAATAATGCTATATGCTGTTGTTTAAATCAAGTATTTGTTATAATCACTCTATAACAAATCAGTCATTTAGTTAGCACTACAGCATAATTAAACTTGAGTATCTTCCTTGTGATATTCTGACGTAAGCTTGGTGGTCAAACCGTTCCTGTCCACGATCATTTATGTTTATCACCCGAATTTATAGTCTTAAAATCAGGCACTTCACAGATTTTCGAAAACCTAAATTTTTTCTAATTGCATTTTTTGTACAATGGTTTTTAATATTGCGCCTCAGTTACGCTGAAGGACGTTATCTGACCTTGAAACGATTGCTATAACCATAAAGATAGACATAGATTGTCTAGCTTTTGACAAAAGACCTACAGAAGCTGTTAAAGCGAAGAGATCAACATTGTTTGTAAGTGGATATACCTAATGACGGCTAAAATAAAAGGTTTCAACGACGGACAGTAATTTCCAAGTAAATGTGTTTGTCAAAGAAACTGGCTTAATTTACAGGATTATAATCCTGTAAATATCCTGTAAATATATTTACATTCGAATTTATAAAAATTTTTTGACACATGGGTTTTCAAGATTTTAAATTTGTAAACGCCTTCGATTAGCCTATTCAACAAATAGTGTTATTCAAACAGTTACAATATGTATATTTTGATATTAGTACCATGTCTGCATGGACATTTATGCTTGACCACATGTTACAGAATACGCACATCTTCCTCATTCTAGCTTAAATGTTAGTTGCTTAAAATTCGTTCGACGAGTCATTCGTTTTCCCGATATGCATTGGTGCGTTAATCTTATTAACTGACTTTACTGTTCATTCGATTCTTTGTTCGACTAATAATCCACCTCTTTATTCACTCGCATTAGCGTTTCTGCTGGAATTCGCTTGGTGTACTTGTGGCTTAGTAATCTGTGCTATTCAATAATAAACTGTAGTTGTTTAATCATGTTTCCTTCTGAGATTCATACACCGTTGGGATTTACTTAATAACAGTTATCAAGGCGATTGATATATGAAGCGTAAGAAATTATGCGGAAGATAATCCACTATAAGTCAGCCTGATGTACGTCATTTCTTAAACCATACAATCTACAGTTATATCTAACTAACATTTCCTGATTGAGGTTGAAGGCTTCCTATTCATGTTGGGGTTATTACAAATTCGTCAACTAAAATGATAGTAATCAGTATTTCGTCAAAGATATATATGCTCATCTCTATCACACTAATGTTAATAACTGGGTCCACCTTTTTAAATGTTGATCCTGTAGGCCATTCAAAACACTCAAATAACATTAATGTTGTATAATGACAAGTTTTATGGTTGATATAGTGAGCAAGGTCCAGAGCTCGAAATCGAATGGAATTTGTTGACTTTTAACTGAAATGTTATAACTAGATCCGAGTTTATACTAGCTTCGAAACTCCATAGAATTTGTTGCTTCACTGCCTCCAAGTAGTAGGTTATTTCATAGACTGCAATCCTAACCTATGGTACTTACATTCTTGATTTGGCTATTTTCACACAATAATGTCGTTAACGATCTGGTTGCTTATGGGATTGCGTTTTGGGACCAATCTGGATGAATCTGAGCAGTATGTTAATCAACAATGTCCTCTAAACGGTATACTTCCTAACGCTTTATGACTATTTGTCTCACACAGACAAAATACTGTGAGCTTGAGAAATTTAGAGAAATGTAAGCTTTTTGTATAGATTCAGATACATACTAGGGGTAAGTGACAATAAATCTTGACTCCTTTACGTTTTTAATTAAGTGCAATCAGTTCATGATATCTTTTGTGTGAACATTTGGTATATGCACACATACCTCTTGTCTAGTCGCTATCTTTCGTCATATGAATCTTGATGTTTTTTATTATTTCGACTCTGTTTTAATTTTTTAGGAGACAGGAAAGCCTAAACCAGGGTACTTTTTGTGCAGATCTCTGTTTCGCTCCTCCTTCCCATTTATTTCATATACATCTTATATTCTGATGCATTAAGACAATGTTCACGTTTTCATTCCTTACTAAGCTACATGTATATCCAATTTTGATCAAAATCTTCACTATTTGTTGCTTTTAATGCAGATTAAAAACGTCTATTCGAATGTCAGACACTCCTGGTGTTATTCCTAACATGCCTGTTGGTTCACATCAGTCATCTACTAGTGCAAAGTCTAATACAACTAAACGAAAAGAGATATATAGATACAATGCTCCTTGGTGTATTTTCAGTATGAACTGGTCTGTCAGACCAGATAAACGCTTTCGTTTAGCTGTGGGTAGTTTCATTGAGGAGTACAATAACAAAGTCCAAATTATATATCTAGACGATGAACAAGGAGAGTTCGTTGTACAAAGTACGTTCGCACATCACTACCCGACGTCAAAAATAATGTGGATCCCTGACACAAAGTGTATTTTCCCTGATTTACTTGCCACAAGTGGTGATTACCTTCGTGTTTGGAGAATAAACGAAGATTCTGAAGTTAAAAATGAATGTTTATTGAATAATAATAAAAATTCGGATTATTGCGCCCCACTTACTTCCTTTGATTGGAATGAAGTAGACCCAAATATCATCGGAACTTCTAGCATCGATACTACATGCACTATCTGGGCCCTTGAAGTAAGAATCGTGAAAATACCATTTTAACTGCTTTACCAACTTTCCGTATACACTTATTAAAGGGGGAAAGTGTCTTGAGTGACAGAGACTTATTAAACTCCAAGTGATTTCACTAAGTAAAGATAGGAAACCTCTTACAACTGACTATCAGTTTTAAAATTGCAGACGTAATTAGTTTTACTAGTTTGTAGAGCGAAATTGCACCTACCTTGATCTTATATATTGATAAGCGATCTCCCTAAATTAACAATGTTTCTACTAAAAAAATTAGTTACTTTGGTTTTTGAAAATTATATGGTGCTTAATGCGTCAGACACTGCACTCATTCGAACTTCAGTTCATGCACCAAAGTTTATAAAACGTTGATATAGATCGAAGATCAAGCACTTAAATCAGTCGACTTGGTTGTACTTTGTTTAGTTTTGTTTCATTTTGACTGATGAAAACTATATATAACTTAGAGCGACAGACCACTATTGCTCATTGTCCTGAAGCTCATCAATAGTCTGATAATTTACCTTCGGTACGGAAAAATCTCCGCAGACTAGGGGTTTGTTTTTTGAAATCGTTGTTTCATCTCTTGACTTAGTCTATGAAGTGTTCAAGAGCCTATTTCGGTCGGAGGTAAGAACGTCAAGACGGTTTTCCAGTACTCTAGTTTACATAACTTATATAATGTAAACTAGCGTACTGGTCAACTTTAAGTCTAATCTTCTATAGATGTTTTGTTGTATTTATGAAGCTTGTTAACAGTTTATTTATGTAATTATTAATCTTAACTGTTACTTCAAAAGACGGAGCAGGTGATCGGCCATACAAATGTTGTAAGTGGACGCGTAGAATCTCAGTTAATAGCCCATGACAAAGAAGTATATGACATAGCTTTCAGTCGTGCTGGAGGCGGAAGAGATGTTTTCGCCAGTGTTGGTAAGCGGTTTTATTTTCAACCTGAATATTTCCTCCTGTAATTTAATTTAACACAGTCCTTGTCATTTCCCCATGAAAAACTACATGAAGATTTAAATTCCTACCTTATGTTATTTCAACCACTTGCAGTGACTAAAATGCAACCAGTTTATAATTTTCTCACTTTACACCTCTATACAGTAATCAGAAGACTATTATGGTACTATCTACCGAATACATAACATAATTAAGGAACATATTTTGAAATTGAAATAAGAAGTCCAGGAATATTTGAAAGCGAAGGCACTCAATATATATATATATATATATATATATATATATATATATATATATATATATATATATAAATGTTCATTTATTAAGTATTTAGGTCATGTTATTTTATATTTCCGAATTTAAGGATTCAGCTTTACTAATTGTCAGTTTTATATCATTAATGTCCTATCTATGTACAGATTGTGATTTATTATTTATGGTACATCATGTATAACCACATAATTTTAGGAGAGTGAATAATACGATGTACTCACCCGGTTTACAAAGTATTTCAAACTGTTAACGAGGGATCAGGTGATAATTTTGTGGGCTACCGGTTGTTAGCTTATATAAACATGATGTTAGCTAATTCTTTGTTAACGGTGATAATCGGCAAAATTCTAGTAGTGCTATATGAATAAAAGTACTAAATTAAATAACTATAGGTTAGGGATAACAAACAAGCAACGGTCATAAAAGTTCTAAGGTGAAGTGGCTGTTATAACAGGCTGAAGTGAATACCTGTAGATCTACGTATGGTCAATTATGCATAATGTGACCGAACTACCGGTGGAATGTTCTGAATGAACGGGTACCAGGGAAAAAATAACTCGTCAGCAAAATGAGAGCCATTCTGTGTAATGATGGCATAATCACTTGCAAACATGAAATGAACTTGATTATACATCACGTTTAAGAAACACATGACTAGTGCGTAAATATCATAAGCCATTCATCAGCCTGATCATCAAGCTCACTTATTCCACACCATATAGGCTTTGGTTGCTTTTCTTCTTCATCAAATTAGAGAGCGTAGGAATACGCATTTATTTATATTTCTATTTAGTGTATTAAATTGTTAGCACTACTTTGTTTTGGAATTGTGCAAATGTGGGATGTGACAACATAGAACCGTACGTGCTTAAAACGGGTCAACATCGTATTTGTCAACTTCTTTTACAATCGTTTAAAGTAATATATAATATTGTTTTGTTAAGTTCACTAATAGTATTATAAGAGACCACTCAGATACATTCCATGTGGTTTTCGCTTTAGATCGTCGGTATTTTCGGTTTCTTAATTAAATTGTTATCTATTTCGTAGTCCAAACATAATTGTCCATAGTTTCATGCTATTCTGTCTCAGGTAAAGTGATTGGATTTTGACTGGTCATATTTTTTAGGTGCAGACGGTTCTGTACGTATGTTTGATCTTCGGCATTTGGAGCATTCTAATATCGTGTATGAAGATTCAAATCATTCCCCACTTTTACGCTTAGCTTGGAATAAGCAAGATGCAAACTATTTAGCGACATTTGCAATGGACTCCGTAGAAGTAAGTTGTTTTAGTTATTCACTTTTTCACCATATATTCGATTGATATTTTTATGGTTGGATAAAGCACTAGTTCTTATAGGAACACCTGATACTATGATAGTTACTAATAATGTTGGAGTTTGGTAATAAGTCGAATTGTTTCGTAGACTTGAATAACTTTTTTATTCTGAAAGTATCAATCTAAGATTCTGAGGTTCATATAATCGCAGATCCGATTGTAATATGTATTACAAGATATGTTTTGATGATAACACGTGTCAGATGGCTTTTATACGAACATTATTCGTTTTATCAATCAGCTGACGAAAAAACGCACTCTGTACTAGAAATAAAAACGACGGCGTCTGCCAATGACCAAAGGCATTTCCGTGAAATTGCCCAATATGAGGTTTTCATATTTATCACTATTCAAGGGAAGATTACCAGAACATTATTTATGCACATCTTATCATCGATGTGAACAAAGCGGCTATTTTGTGGACAGAAATTTAGGAAATAAATATGTGTATAACGGAGGTAGATGCTAGATTACTTTTATACTCAAAAGCTGGGACCTTTTGTTTTTCATATATTTTGAACGCCTTATTACTATTCATTTGTTCGCTCTCTTCGTTCACTCCTTCCTCATTAAGTTGAATAGATTACAGAAGTTGAGATGTTGCTCAAGGGTAAAGGGGTAACTATTTGAAGCAACACACTTCCATAGGAGAAAGAATTATCCTCTATCCTGTTTTTTTAATTTATCTCAGGAATCTTCTTGTTAAACCTGCAGTAACCCTATAACTCTTATGTAAATATATTTTCATTTTTGGACAGGTCTTAATCATTCAGATAGGATGTGACTAATGAGCCATTTTTATCATCCTAGTAATCTTATATTTGTTATAAATAACGCTGACCTTCAATACATGTACGTCATTTTTCCGTGTCTTGATAGAGCGGTGGCTTAATGCTTAAGACGTTCGAATCTTGCCTCACCTACTTCGGTTATGAAAACCAGGGAAATTTATACTTTGAGTCAGAAAACATTAATGTACAAGTAGTTGGCCATTCTAACACACCTAAAAATGGCTATGCGATTTCAGAGACCTGCTTTAGAGTATATGTTGACAGATGTTGATACATAATATAACGAGATAGAGTAAAAATTTCGTTTACGGTTGTAGCGTGTTGTCGAGTTGAGCCTGACTATGAACACCGCTACAAGACTACGTGCCAATTAACCAATAAGATCCCCGTAGGCCAATATCAGAAGACAGATGATGGCTGTAGTCGAGATGTATTTGTTGGCGATCTCGTGGTATCGAAAGAATACTGAGATCGTGCCAAAGGAGTACAAGCGTGGCTACTGAGCGTAACCGAATTCGTACAAGTTCAAAGTCAACGGGAGAGTAAGTGTAATGGCTGTCATTAGCACAGTTAAACAAACGAGCACAGTAAAACAGTCGCTGGTACAATTGGTTATAATAATAATTGTTTTCATTGAACCAATCGCGTTCTGTTGACAAAAGTAGGTCACTACAGGAGCCTCCCGCTAGAAAGGGTTTACACTTTCGATAGTTAGCGGTTTGATTCGTGGGACTGATCGGCAGAAGTGCGGTTGTAGGACGGAGAAAATTGGCGGAACAGGAAGTGATCGTTGATCCTCGAGTTGCCAACGAAAGTCTTTTGCGCAGAATGGTACCAGGAGAAGTGTGCTGTATTTGTTGGTCGAATTAGCATACCGCACCAGAGTGGTTTGTATCCAGGATCTGATGATTGCGTTCGTAGGGATGCGAACCAGAAAACGCTGCAGACGTAGGACGAAACCACGTTGAGCCAAGAAACCAGAAGCGACCATAACGACCAGGCGTATGCCAGGCGAATTCGAGACCAGATAATCGACTGAGTGCGTTGACTAGAGCGTGGGTGGCCAAACCAGCTTTTGCCAAAGTTGATTGAAGTCGACGTCACCGAACGGGCGATGGTCGGAGGCGTGGGCCCAGGATACAAAAAAATCAAAAAAAGAAAAGTGTAGCATGCGTGTAGTATAGGAATAGTCCTACACCGTATCTGTTATTGACTGTGCGGTTAGTCGCGAAAGCGTACGGGTAATCGTACTCGGCTACCGGAACGTGAGACGGTAGTCTCGTCCGTACTTCGTGAGCCTGCGATCTCATCCGAGGTTAAGGGCGGCGTGGTCTGCTGATCTGGACGTGAGACGGAAGCCTCGCCCGTAGATGGTGCAGATGACGCGTGCTGTTGACCCGGACGTGAGAATGAGGTCTCTGATATATCTAGCGTGGGATCCGAGGTAGACGTAGAGATCCCGCTAGAAGGTTTGATAGGTCTAGCATTGAGTCTCAAGTTATCGGATAGGGCACTGTCATCGACGTGTGCTGGTTTGAGACGATCAATGCTGACGATCTCGACGCGGCCGTGTCGATCAACCTTGAAGGTCTTTTCGTGACTAGCGATCACGTGAAAAGGGACTTCGTAAGGCTGATGCAAAGGTTTGCGTACCGAATCTACTCGTATGAAAACATGTGAACAGGTAGATAACTCTCCAGGGATGTTTTATTCGAGTTGACACCGGAGACAGCGTTCGCATAAATGCAGACAGTCGATGGACGTAGTCTGATTTACCGAAATCATTACTGCTCCGTGGTGTGAAGAATTCCCCAGGCAGACGCAATGTCGTGCCGTATACAAGTTCAGCGGCGGAACATTGAATATCTGCCTTCAAACTCGTTCTGATGCCTAAGAGAACGAGCGGTAAGGTTTCGTACCAATTGTCGTTTTCGTGTGCTCGAAGAGCACTTTTAAGTTGGCGATGAAACCGTTCGACTAAACCATTTGATGCTGGATGGTAGGCGGTAGTGCGTATGCGTTCCGTACCAAGCAGCCGGGTCAGTGAGGAGAATAATGCAGACTCAAATTGTTGTCCTCGGTCAGTCGTGACAGTCGAGGGACAACCGTACAATGCTATCCATCGTTCTACGGAGCGGTGAGCAACTGTCTCCGCCGTAATAGACGTGATGGGAATAGCTTCGGGCCATCTTGTAAAACGGTCAATGTACGTGAGTATGTGATCATACCCATGCGATGGTGGCAATGGTCCTACAATGTCTATATGAACGTGATCAAAGCGAGCATCAGGCGTAGCGAACGTGCCAATGGAGGCAGCTACGTGCCTGTGCATTTTTGATCGTTGACACTGTAAGCATTGCTTTACCCACATACGAACATCTTTATTCATGGACGGCCAGACGTATCGCGCAGCGATGAGACGTAATGTGGCTGTGATACCTGGATGAGACAATCCATGAAGGGCATCGAAGACGAGACGGCGATAGGTAGAGGGTACGATGGGTCGAGGAAGACCGGTAGAAATATCACATAGGATAGTACCTGAGCTAGTAGCTAGGGGTACTTCCTGACACTGAAGGGACGAAGATTGTGGTGCTTCTGTACAGACAGGATCGTTTGCTTGTGCGGCGGCCATAGCAGGAAGATCGAGCACCGGTAAGGTAACTGCATTCGTCTGGATACGTGATAGAGCATCGGCAACATAGTTCGACTGGCCTTTGATGTGACGAAGGTCTGTCGTGAACTGGGAGATATAGTCCAAATGAGTAGCGGTCAGATTTGGTATGCAGGGCATACGTTAAGGGCTTATGGTCGGTGAATAAAATGAATTGGCGTCCTTCTACTGCGTGCCGGAAATGTTTGATGGCGCAGTAGGCTGCAAGCAGCTCGCGACCAAAAGCGCTATATCTCGTCTCCGTGGGAGTAAGGCGTCGTGAGAAAAATTCAAGTGGTTGCCAACTACCGGAGATATTCTGTTGCATGACGGCTCCTATAGCGAAATCTGATGCATCAACCGCTATACTAAGCGTGGCTGATGGGTCAGGATGAGCGAGAAGTGTAACTTCAGCGAGAGCCGTTTTGATCTCTGAGAATGCAGTACGTGCGGTATCGTTCAATTCTAATTTGCGTGGGTTACCGCGTAGTAAATTAGTTAATGGTCGTAACCGTTCTGCCGCGTGAGGGATGAAATGTCGGTAGAATTTAAGCAAACCGAGACAAGCCTTCAGTTTCTTGATTGAGGACGGCACGTTGTACTCCTTGATTGCTCGAACTTTATATTAATACTATTCTTATCGTTATCCGTCATGTCGAGTATATTATATATTTATTTTATTTTATTTTATTTGAACACATAAATATTGGTACAGGGGGGCACCAAATATATATGCGCCACACAAAACAATGATAATTTGAAGAGAAGGAGAAAAGAGAAAGAAAAAAAAGTAATGAACGTGGGGAATTATAAAAAAAAAAGAGAGAGAGAACAATGATGGGGAAAACGGAAAGGTACAATCATAAGAAATCTTTCAGTTAAGGAAGATACAACCACTTTTTATGAAGAAAGTAAAAGAAGGTTACAGCAGGATCGCCATTGGCTTCTATTCTGAGCCATATCTGATAACGTCTCTAGCCACTGCGTTACACCGTCTCTCGGACCCCAGCCAGGGAGTCGTGAAGGACCAACAGAAGCTAGCTATTTGCAGTTTTCTTTCATACCACGACACCATGTCATATACTGACCGCCTCTCCGCATTTTCCAACCAGTCCCAGAGTCGGCAAATAATGCACGACGTGGGATTCTCTGGGACGACATTCGTAGAACATGTCCAAGCCACCGAAGTCGGTGTTCCAAGATGGTGACACCAATTGCATTATCGTCTCTGTGACCGAACACTCGATGCCAAACCTCTGCATTACTGACATGGTGTTGCCACTGGATGCCAGCAATCCTTCGGAGACAACGATGATCGAACACAGAGAGTCGTCTAACATCCTCAACTCGGAGAGGCCAGGTTTCACAAGCATAGAGCAAAACTGCTCCCACCGTCGCGTTGTAGATCCGACCTTTTACAGCCAGACTAACATCGCGAAGGCGCCAAAGATGGCCCAGATTGGCATAAGCCGCTCTGGCTTTCACTATACGTGCATTGATCTCATCACTCACGCCACCACCAGCACTTATGCAGCTACCCAGATACACGACTTCTCGACTACTTCTATCTGCTCACCATCCAAAGTGAGTACAGGATTAGAATTCTGCCAGTCTTGTGGAAGTACTTTGCACTTCGAAGGTGAAAAGCACATACCATACCTACGGACACTGACTGCCAACTGATTAAGTGCGGATTGCATTGCTTGGGCATTATCGCACAGTAAGACAATATCATCCGCATACTCAAGGTCGAGAAGTCTTTCTCCAGGCAACAGATCCACACCACCATTACTTACATCCACCAGAGCTGTTTCCAGAATGTCATCGATGGCAAAGTTGAAGAGGAATGGTGAGATTGGGCAACCCTGCCTAAACCCACTGCTTGAATGGAACAATGGAGAAAGGTGGTTGTATGCCCTCACTCTGCCTGAGGTGTTTGTGTATAGGGCTTTTAGGATGTTAATAAACTTCTCAGACACATTCTTCTTCAATAGACACTCCCAGAGAACAGTCCTGTCCAACGAATCGAAGGCAGCCCTGATATGAAGGAACATTACGATTGTTGGCCTTTGATAAGTATAGCGGTGTTCTAACACTTGGCGGAGGGTAAAGATATGATCAATACATCCTCGACCAGAACGAAACCCAGACTGCTCCTCACAAGTCAATCCTTCTCGGGTTTTGAACAACCTACGAAGTATAACGGAAACCAATAGCTTGGACGCAATCGGAAGTAGACTTATCCCCCGATAGTTGTTACAGGAACGACGTGAACCCTTTTTAAAGATAGGGACAACTATCGACTCATTCCATGACGTTGGTACACTCTCTAGTTCCCAGACCTTTGTAAACAACGTCGTCAGTCCCTTAGTCAGAAAGTCACCACCATCTTTAAAAAGAGCCGGAGGTAAGTCGTCTGGGCCCGATGATTTGTAACGTTTCAAGAGTTGGAGTTCCTCGCGGACTTCCGCCTCATTTGGTGGATCAGTCGTCACCGGCCATGGAGGGCAGGACAGTCTGACCGATGTTGCCGGAGCAGCAGGCCAGTTGAACTGAACTGCCCTTCGAAAAATTCTGCCCATCGTCCAAGACGTCGATGGATGTTAGTGATTGGCGTTCCGTCATCTTCGCAGGTTGTTTCGCTCACACCAGACTTCTTGCTGCCAGTGGCTCGGATGAGTTGGAAGAGATTCCGGTAGTTACCAGATGCAGCTGCTGCTTCCAGCTCATTAGCACGCTCCGACCACCAGGCTTCACGGTCCTTACGCAAGCTTTGCCCGTTTTCATTACGTAACATCCTTCGTCTGTGGTCAAACTCACGGTCACCCGGAGTAGACCGACGGGCTTCAATCAGTTGTAAGGGACCAGAAGAAACCCAGTGCTTGTAAGCGGGACGTTTCGCGAACCCACAACAGACTTGACCCGCCATTTTGATGGCGTCATGCAATTGCAACCAATGCTCATCTATACTTTTCGGTGGAATGGTAGCTAGCCTAGAAGCTAGCTCGGTTCGGTACTTACTAGCAACAGAAGTTACAGCCAGCTTGCTAACATCAATCCTTTGGTGGCGGTCACTTCGTTGTGCAGACCAGAGCATGGTCAGATTCCAGATAGGTACTCCAAAAGGAGCGGCAGTCTTGTACACAACCACGTCAGCGATAGCTGATCGTGGTGTGATCAATCTGTATCCAGGCTTGAGATGTAGAAGGGGGACGCCAGGTGGCACATCGGCGATGACTGTGCCGAAAGTTAATGCTAGCCAGAAACAGGTTGTGGTCTGTGCATAGTTGCAGTAGACGTTCCCCGTTATCTGTCCTGCGACCAACGAGTCCCCATCGGCCACCTAAACGACTCTCTTCTGTGCCTAGACGTCCGACCTGAGCATTCAAGTCTCCAGCTAGTACTACAATATCTGTCGAGCGCACTTTCTGGAGAAGAACAGTTAGCTGGTGGTAGAACTCATCCTTGATTGTATCCAGGCTGCAATCTGTCGGGGCATAGGCGGAGACGACGAAAAGACATCGTTTCTCACGCCGATTTCTTCTCACTTTGATGGAACTTTCTAATCTAACAGCACATAACCGACTGTTAATGCGGATCCAGTCGACTAGTGCTGCCTCAGCTCTTGCGCTTAGTGCGACACCAACGCCAGCAAGACCATACGAAGATGCCACAGGGTCCCCGGATAAACGCACGTAAAACAAGCTTTTTGAAGCGACAGATGGAGAGCGAACTTGTAGTACTTCACCAGAGTCTTGAATACGGGTCTCGGATAGACAACACACATCAATATTAAGACTTTCCAAAGACATAGCCAGCCCTATCTGTTGTCCGACCTGCATAAGTGTGCGAACATTGAAGGCAACCAGTTTGAATGGTTTACGTGGTTTCAGAAAAACTGCTTCAGTACTCTTGTTCGGTGGCAACATACAATTTTCAACCACGCAGTGACTCGAGAACGTTTAGATAAAGCTGAATTTTCACCATAGGCGAGCTGCTGTCTAGGTCGATACGGATACATAAAGTAGGAATAAGAGAGGGTAAATAAATGACGTGGTAGAGTAATAATAATAATAATAGTAATAATAATAATAGTACGAGTTATTTCAATGTTAATCAGATAGAAAGGAATATTTTCCATAAGCAAATAGTTCATCATGGTTTTAGTGCGTGGGCTGAGATACTGCCCGGGTGACCAAACCGAAGCAGGTGGTTTTCTTAGGGGGCCACACCCCGAGCCTTTGATCTAAGGGTCTAGTCCACAAGGCAGTGGAGCATCGTGAGGAGATGCAGCCCCATGGAAGCCGGTGACCAAAAGTTGGTTCATACGCCATTTGTTCCCGCAGGATACGGGAGCCCATGTGCACCATTGGTTTGGGATCCGGTTATAGCGCCGGACATTCGCTTTTCGTCCTCTCATTTTCGTAAGCAACACCCGTGGTGTGAGAAGGCAGTGAGTAGGACTTCCCTGGCAGAGGCTGTATACGCGTGGCCGTGTGAGAGTATTTCGAGAGGGAGGGCGAACCCTCCCCGCTCTCGGCCATACCAGGGCATTTGGGGGAAAAAAAATTAATATGAAAATATACGACAGACGTGGATAGATAAAGCAATAGACTCACCGAATTGCCTTCTTTGGAAGATTTGACCGAGGTTGAGAGGTGTTCCCAGATTTTACTCACCAATTGTAGCGTGGTGTCGAGTTGAGCTTGACTATGAACACCGCTACAAGACTACGTGCCAATTAACCAATAAGATCCCCGTAGGCCAATATCAGAAGACAGATGATGGCTGTAGTCGAGATGTATTTGTTGGCGATCTCGTGGTATCGAAAGAATACCGAGATCGTGCCAAAGGAGTACAAGCGTGGCTACTGAGCGTAACCGAATTCGTACAAGTTCAAAGTCAACGGGAGAGTAAGTGTAATGGCTGTCATTAGCACAGTTAAACAAACGAGCACAGTAAAACAGTCGCTGGTACAATTGGTTATAATAATAATTGTTTTCATTGAACCAATCGCGTTCTGTTGACAAAAGTAGGTCACTACACGGTAATCGATTCAGGAACGATGGTTCGCGCGAATTCAATTCTTCACAATTGCAATCATGTTTTTACCGTCTGTTTGCACAACTCTATACCATAACTTGTAGGTGAAGTTAAGGTTATTGTATTAAATCCCACCCTCTCATGTGAAGTGAAATGATAATAATTCCGTCCAACATATATATGTTTTGATCTCTTTCAATTTATTTCGACGGTCACTTTATACAAAAATGCGACCACAGAATAAAAATGGGCTTACAGTTAGTTTTAAAGTAGTATAATATACAAATTTCAATTTAACCCACTCTTATTTAGGTGCAGATTCATATACAAAGTGTTAAGTTACAATCTGTCCCAAATGTGGGAATACTACCTTTGATAAAGCTTTTGAATATATACCATAGAGACTTAAAGCAGAATTCAGTTATCGTAATATCATTTATATATTTCGATAGATGAGAAGTGTTATCAACATATAAAAAGGCATACTTGTTTTGTAATCAATTGGTTACTCTCTTTAGTTTACTCTAATTTAGTAGCTATTTCGATTTAACGATTACTGAAAAGATCTCAGCCTCTTTGTTTTGCATAATATGCTTACCTATCTTTCAGTATACTGATGTTCTTTTTGGATTTATATTGTTTTACAACTGCAGATAATTATTTTGGATTTACGTGTACCATGCACTCCAGTAGCTCGTCTAAATAATCACAGAGCATTTGTAAATGGATTAGCATGGGCACCACATTCAAGTTGTCATTTATGTACAGCATCTGAAGATTGTCAAGCTCTTATCTGGGATATTCAGTCTATGCCAAGAGCAATAGAAGATCCTATTCTAGCATATACAGCTGCCGGTGAAATTAATCAAATCCAATGGTCATCAACACAACCAGATTGGATAGCCATTTGTTATAATAATTCGTTAGAAATTTTACGAGTATAATATTTACTGTTTATTTCTTATTTTACCAACTGATTTAAAGGTATACTATAATTATTTCTTCCGTTATGCTTACTAATTATTGTACGTTATTTTCATGCTTTCAATTATTATTCTTTTCCAAATATTCTGGATAATTTAACTGTGTGCTATTGTCAAGATACATGTATTGGTTCAAGTCAAAGTAAGTTTTGACTACATATGAATCAATTTCAAATGTTGTTTTGTACATTCACTTAAAAACATTTGTGTTTGTCTAATCAATGTATAAAATTTCTTAAAAGTTACCATTATAAAACAGGATGTTCTTCAATAATAGTTGTATTTAGCAGGATTTGTCAGACAGAAACAAATCGACATTTACTCGATTTTGGGAAAATGACAGACAAAATATAATTGATGTAAGTTATCTGTATCGGGTAAGAAGATTAGAATCAAGATATTCTGTCTCTATTAAACAGATACTACCCTGTTGTGCGCGACATGGTAGGATATTTGTCCACAAAATACAGTTACAGCTCACTATTGGGTTATTTACTAGTATTTCTATAAACGCCACAGTACTCCACAAGTAACACACGCTACAAACTTCAGTGAGCAGTAATGGAGCATCAGAGGTGGTTAAACTGAGCTGAATAACTCAACTACAGTCAGTAGTTTAAATTAGATCCACGTTTTTATTCGTACTTTGTTTTATTAAAAACATAGATTAAAGCGAGAATACTGTTGCAGTGATAAAATTAATATTCTCTCTATGATGTAAACGCGTTTGACTTCAGTGCATTATGTAAAAATTTTGGAGGATAACATATTAGTTTTTCGAATCAATTATCGATGTTGTGTAAGAAGAGCTTTTCAACGGACAAAAAGACGGAGATATCATGTTCTTATACTTTGATCTCAAAATGTCTAATTGTAGACCGGAAAATAAAGTTATTTGTTATTCTCCAAAATAAATTTCTCATGTCCCATGTGATTATGATGACCACAAATTTAGGGAGAACAATTCAGCATCAGGTAGTTCAAGATACACAGAAAGGGGGAATATTATAATAGACCCAAAAACACGTGAAATAATTGGCGGTAGTATGGTGAAAGGAAATTTTGTCTATATCTATTTTTATTTAAAATCCACCTAGGACAACTATAAGTCCGTAAACAAAATATATTCGGCTTGGATTTTAATGAATTTCGTCTACTAATTCAGCAGTCAGGTAATTGTTTCTAAAGCGACTGATTTGTTATATATTGTCATTAATTATATACGACTAAGAATTTCCTAACTTCACACTTAAATGCGCTGGTACCTATATAGTTTTTAATGGTGTGAGAGTGGAAGAAAACAAACACTTCAGTATTTATGGTAAGCTTGTTAAGATTCTGAATTTCTAAAGTATTCTTGAAAATTCTTGATCATAAACATAAGGACGTGTTCAACCAGAATGTAAAGTCGAAATCTACATTAATTTGAAATGTATGACAGTTTGAACTGAGGAAATAAATTTTAAGTTGTTGATATTAAGTTTACATGGTGCCAGTTTCGGTAACAAATCAGTATTAGTTCAAGAAATACGGTGTGTTTGAAGCCGCTTCATCGCATTCTCAGGCTCCTGGTATCCAACATCTTTTCGATTATTGGTTCGGTAAATAGTCTTTTTTGAGTACTAATGAGCTATCTCAAAAAATCTAACCGCCCACCATACCATCGGGCGTACGAATGGGTTGGAAGAAAATTTGGGGCGACTAAATCAAGGCATGGTATCAATCCATGATGTTACTGTGATAATTTGACTGAGGTTTGTTAGTAAACTCAGACGTTTTGAGTAAATTCTAGTTGATAACCGTCATCAGTAATTGGAGACGTTCAGTTCGGAATCAGCCACAATGACTCAGATGCATTTAGACTCTATCTTCCGCTACGTTTTCAGTTTTATTACTATTATTCCTCAAATTCATTCTTATCCTTCGAATAGTGACCTCCAATGTTTACTCTTTCTCTGTATGATCGGTATTGATATATTTTTCCAGAATTATCATTCATCTTATTAATTTTATCTCCCCGTGTTGATATGCTACGGCTTCTTGGGCTGATGCACATTTGTGTCAGATTTTATGCTGATGAAAACTGACTGATTTAACTAAATAATACTCAAAACATTGAGAAATAAACAAATAGCTTGATGATTAACTATGAAAGTTTATTTTAGGAAAATTTATACAACGATTAAATAAAAAAACCAAGATTTCACATTTTATCCAATGTTCTGGTTATATTATATACACATTCTACCTATTTTCACAGGTAATTATGATTTACAAAAGGTGAATAATTATCCTTGTAATTTTATTATTAAGGACTTAACTCTTGGAAGAACTGATAAAAATTCAATTCTGACTTGATATGATTCCCAAAAATTTGTCAAATGGCGTAAACAAGAATTAGATTTCATAAATACACGAATCTGTAACATAAAGGTATTTTATATGTAGATTGTAAAATTTGTATATAACATTTGAGATAAATGTATACAAGAAATTATCCCCCCGAAAAGTACCTTATTACTGTTACAACTGAGAGAAACTTGTAATAATTAATACTGGAGAGCATTCCAGTTTATATGGCTCATATAAGAACATCGAAACCGATTGAAGATGAAATTCTATTTCACTCACCAAAATACGTCGATAGTTGCTGTAACAGTGGATAATTGGGACTGGTTATTTGAACCTGTGAATCTCATGACCCAAGTAAGAACATAGAGATTTTAGTTGGGGATTTATTTGACATACATTTTGTAGAATGAAACAGATCTTCAGCTGCAATCAGTTTTCGGAAATTGCAGTGATTTCCGGTACCAAACATTACAAGTTATTCCCAGTTGCAACAACTACCCGTAGCTATCATATGCATTTCTTTCTTTTTAGTCTTGTGGGTTTATTTTCGTGTCCTTGATATGAAAATGTAGTGTGGTGAATCAATAAACAAACAGTTGTCTTAGTTTATGACGTGTTTAACTTTCAAGTCCAGCTGGTGTCCATTTGGTACCTTTATGCGCTAAGTCTATTTTTGGTAAATTAATTTGAAGTTAGTTTTGATCAGCGGCGAAATGGTTTATACTCTGGTAAAAATACGTCAGAATATATTGAGGCGAGACTATAATTTATGGACGAACCAATCAGATATAAGATAAAAGGTCTTGGATTCTGGCGCGAAATTCATTCATCCATTTGTTTAAAGAGCGTTTTCGGCATTTTAACTGATGTCAGTTCATGATGAAAACCATATATCTAATTCCTAACCCTCAACCATCAACAGCAAATCTTAATTCTAATTATAGTCTCACCTATATTATTACTAAATATGCGTTCTGGACAATAAAATATGGTTGTAAGGTAAGTAACTTTCTAAAAACCTGCCTCTCAGATTATGCTAAATATATTCTGAAATATGAAACAGTATTTGTAATCGAATTCTATTCAAAATGGATCTATAAAAATTTGCTGTCATCTAATTATTTATTATTGTCTGAACTCGGAGTTTTCCGAATTCGATTTGCTACTGAAAAGTCGAGTTACATATATATTTTGTGGGCGAATTCCTTCTGATATACATCAATATTGTAGATAATCTTGGATATTATTATTCAGTTATAAACATCAACTTTATAATAATAAAGCGAAAGAGTTCCACTTGTTGTAAGCTTAAGAAAATTCGGATGATTTTAAGGGACTTAGAATTTATGTTTCAAATGGTGGAACAACAAAATAGAGCTAGAGTATGGACTATCTACAAATAATTTAAAATTTACAGGTTTTCATAGTTTTTTTTTGTATATAAACTGATGCTATCAGTAAACTTGCCTTATTCAAATTAGATAGGCGAGATGGCTGGGTCCAAACTTGTGACCTAAAGGCTGGGAGGTGAGCACCTTAATTACTGAGTCACCACTATACAAGTACACTAGTTAAAGTTCGTTAATACAATATAAGTATAAAAAATAATTTGACAAACTTCATAACAAGAAGTCTAATAAATTTACTAAGCATGCTTTGAGTGTATCACATTTCAATATTTAGAAAAGCACATAATGCAACGTTGAATACTTTTTCTAAAGCGCATGAATTCTTAATTCGTATAGGTAATAATGTAAATAATTGACAACTGTATGGAAATTAGAGTTCGAATTTTTAGCAGGTAATATACACACACCAGGCAGAAAGCGATGAAAAAACGATTAGCGTTTCGAGAACGGATCGATGAGGGGAGAGTTACGACCGTCTGAGTTTCTGAAACGTGTACGCAGTTTGAACTTAATTGTTAATGTAGTGTATTAAAGTGAGAATTGAAACAATGAAATGGGACTCACTTTTTTACTGTTATGAATCGCAGCTTCAATAGCACTAAGTACAACTCGAATAGAATACAAGGAATTCGCGTCCAAATGAGAATCCAATAATATATCACGAAAACAGTTGATAACATTAAAGTCTGAATAAAAATGTATAAACACAAAGTACTTGCGGTTATTTTAGAGAATATATGATGACTGTGAATAAATAAAATATCTAAATACTCCGATCTCACACTGGTCCAATATTCAATGAATATTAACATTCGGTTTCAGAGTCATATGCACTTTATTTACCGGATTATATAGATTGATAACTGATATTCATTTTAAGATAACCATTTAAAGGATTCGAAACGAATCAAAATGAGACTATTCTCATAAAACGAACCACAGAAAATGGTCGTGAATCACTTTGAATAACGGGTAAATAAATGTTAGATATGCATTTAACATGGAAGAAGTGATATGGAGTAGAGGAGAGAACTATCAACGACAGATATACATGGAACTACTTGAAGCAATTCACCTAAGATCTCGGTAGGATCTGATATTTAGTAATTGAAATTCATTTCAAGAGAGTGAGAAGTAAAGATATTACATATAACCAATGGGTAAGAATTTAACTACAGCGTCTCCAAATAGTTCGAGATAATTTCTACTTAAATAGTCGTTCTCTCGACCATAACTGCTAACTTTGATGGATCGGTCGGGGTTGGCTATCTTTATACCCGATCGGGCTAAATTGGCTTAAATAATTTTTCCTTTAGGTCCTACCACACTACGGAGGTTTGATGCAAAACGACGAAACTAGAAGCATTAACTTTAAGTCCGACTGTGATGTGCAATTGATTAAAATCGGGTTCGACAACAGGTGTTTCTCTCAAATAACGACCATTTACGGCAATAATGTCTTCTCACAATGAAGGGAAAAGGTTAGAAAGGGTTGACCCTAAAAATGTGAAACTTCATTTAACCCCACAGACCTTCATAGTGTGGAACAAACACATTCAGAACTCGCTAAGGTCGTGTGCGGTCGTCTTTAAGCAGTTACTTCATGGTTTCTGCACTCACGCTCCCAGCTCACTGCGAACATTAGCCCTTTTCAAGTTCCTCAGGAAAAATCATCTACAATGTAGGCAACTAAAAAGTAACTACAGCCCTCATGTCTTGACCACTGCTCAAAATCACACACTATTGTCGCTCTGGATAATATCATCAGTGCTTGCCTGAAACAAAGCTCTATTGTGGATGAGATAGTTTTCTTAGAAGTACAACATATAAAAAACAGGATATATATATATATATATATATGTCAAACGAAAAAGACTAACTTGCAGTTAATAATTTCGATTTCAAAATACTGTGTGTGCATAAATTTCGCAAGATTACTAAAGCTGTTTCACGATTATCAGGTTTACAATGATTTATACAATTGATCAAAATTGTAGGTAAATCTGAAAAAATATGTCAATGTTTTAAACAAAATAATAAGTAAGAGACATTACTGTTATCATTCATATAAAACTTACCGGTTTAAATAAAATTATTAAGCACTATTGTACTCCATTACGTTTATTTTACCAATCAAATTAAATCAATCATTTTACAATTATGATGGGAGTGTTTTACACTAAGTCACGAAACGTCAGAAATTAAAATTTCTACTCATTAAGATGTCACAAATACATCATCTTATTACTAACTTTCTATCCAATGCTTGATTTATTTACAATTATCAAGTCAAACTTTACTTGGTATTGGTACCTACAATCATTTAACGTTCAATAAACAAATCAATTACTGGTACCAGTTTAACTAATTAAATCTTATCATTGCTTATGCAATCCGATAATCAGATCATTTATATTTTGAGTTTTAATCATAACCACGTCAAGAGGCAATATGAATACACCAAAGTTATTGTAAAACATATGTTTCTGGTTGATCAGTAAAATGTTGAAGAAAAATAATGGTTAAGCATTTACGTATTAGTTGTAATTTTATTGTCATAACAAATACTAACAGGAAATGTAAGCTGCTAATTAGTGTCCAGCAATAACTAAGTATTTGTTTAATTTAGTTATGATTTTAAATCAGGTTTGTAATGTCATATGTAAAAATAATGAGTACATTGTTATCCTATGAATGTATACAATAAAAAAAAAACAATAACTACAGTGTTTGAGGAACATGAAACATGTTATGTTCTACAGATTAATGGAAAATGGTGTTGGATCATCGGAAACATTAGATTTACAGTAAAAAGATAGTTAAAAATTTCACATTTAAAATGCGACGTTATGTATAAGAAAGATACTAATAAATTCACTTACTGGGTTGATTAAATAGTATATGTTGTCCATCTTTAGTGAATGATATATTAAGAATCAATTGTAACCAAAGGGTGAGTATAAAATGTCCACGACGACTTTTGATCAGTGTACGTGGGTTCAGTTCTGATATGTGATTGAGGATTTTAGACTAAAAATAAAGAATAAATACATACTGAATAGTGAAATCGAAATGGTGACAAGTTAATTGGTTGGTAGTCCAAAGAGATCATGGCTCAATGTCGGTTCAATGTACTTTTCATGATTGTAGGTATTCAGTGGTAGGTCAAAAACCGATATGAAACACCTGCTCAACTACATTCCAGTTGAGGTCATCTCAAAATAGTGATAATTGTTTAATGTTGACTGAATTATAAGCGATAATGTTTTATCTTCAATCAACATATCTTAATAATACTAAGAAGGAATAAAGTTCAAACATTTATAAATGTCTAACTTGAATTTCTATCTGCTGTCGATAAAATGATGGTTTGACTATAGTAAGGTCGAATTAATATATCTTAGCTTACTTGACTTACCTTTTACAATAGCGTATTAAAATGAAGCTTTTTTTGATGTGGTATTTTTGTAGTTTCTAAAAATAAACTACAGAATTTCCCGTCATTTGGCATATTGCTTACAACAAGTCTGTGGAAGAGACTTACGTACCCATGTGTCAGCTAATTATTGTTTTGTTTAAAATCTAAACGTTTTGGAACTTGTTCAAATAAGACTATTTTTTCACGAAGCTGCATTTGTAATTATTCAATTACATTCAAACCAAAAGCAATACAGATATTAGCTAAAACAACTAGTGAGGTTTAATCATATTGCTTGTGATAGTTTCATCTTTCGGTGTGAAAAATTAAAATTCATAAATGAAGCAATGATTTTATTTTTATTTGTTACACACCAATTTCAATAGTGTGTTGTACGAAAGCAACAAATAATGGCGACGTCGTGCAGAATGTTGATGAAACATTTACGACTAATTATCAAGATAAAAAAACCGAACATAATTGTCAGGACAATGAGCAAATATTCTTCCACCATATCGAAACCATGACTTACATGTCTTACAACAACTACAATAGTTTTAGACTATCGATTTGAAATCCGATTTCATAGATTTTCCATTTTCACTTTAAATTCAATATATTGGTATTGTTATCTGGTGTCAGAGGTATGGATAACTATGTAGTGAACGAGAACTCAACTGGGGAAGACCAGTTTATTCCTTAATGCAAAATTACAGAAATGTGAAAATCATACATTAAATGCATGATTTGCACACCTTACTACAGTTATCCTGTATGATTCTTTCAATTATGTTGTTAGTACAATTGCTCGCTATTTCTCTTCCTGTTCTCTTCAATTTAATTTTCTGATTGCAGGAATTCCACTTCCGATTGACGATAAATACTACCTAATTCTTTCAGCATAAGTACCATGCACAACAACTAAAACATTACCAAGCATCAGTTTTGAATCTTTCAGAGAGACTAATTATATGGCTGAGATACACGCGAAATCGAAGTTCGTAAAACAGCGATTTATATAAAAAGCGTTTCTTTATAGAGTAATATACATAAACTAGTTACGAATCTCAACTTGTGGGGTGCCTGTGGCGCTTATCATGTCTGTAAATATGAAATAAAACAAGATTCCTGCAATACTGACACAAAGAATAATTATGACATACGATAGTGCGAGTGACAGCTGATAGCTGTGTCTAAACTTGATAACAGTTTTTCAACAAGCAAGAACGGAACCACGATCAAACAAATATAGAAATCGTTGTGCTTAAAAAACGATAAAAAGACTATATAAAACTGTGAATAACTGCTACAGGGGTTGAGAGAAAGTAATTATAATGACAAATACAGTAAATGTTAGAAACATATGTATATATTTTAGGATATCACATGAAAAACTGACATTACAAAATACGCCTAGAAATTGCTAGGAATACAACTGTTTACTGAACATTATTAAGCAGTATAAAACAATAAACAAAAAGAGTGGACGGGAAAGGAGTATGGACAGAACGTAAACAAACTTAACAATCAGTAAAACAAAAAATGTAATAAATTAAGCAAACACATTCAATGAACAGTAGCTTTTAGGATCCTGATAATTAGTGCCCTACAGCGATTTGTTTTTAACTTAATAGATATTATGATTTAAAGTAGGTCGATCGGTATTTTAATTAATAATTTTAAGATCTTGTGTATTTTTAAATATATACCAAAAAAAGGTTTTTCGTTGTTTCAAAGCAATGCCCTATATATATTACAAAACAAGTTAATTATATGTTTTAATATCCTAGTGTAATATGAATCACTAATAAAAACGTAAACATAAAAAATCCAGTATGAAATATAAGTAAAAACTTACTTTTAATAAAAAGGATCTTGTCTCTGGTGCCCATACCATATTAGCTAATAACTGAAAGATCAACTTATATATATCTTCTTGATGTGTACTTGTGCTTTGTTTATTACCCATAATATTGTTGCAACAATTAAGTTGATATGTTTTGCTAATGTTTCCTAATGTGTTTGTATTGCATTTTTTATTTGATTCAGTTAATATGAATTGATTGTAAGTTGGAATTAAATTACATAATGATTGGATGAAAGAACTATTTATTGTCAAGGAATTCGATGCATTGAATAGTATAATGGAAGCTTCTTTTTTGTGCACATACGTTATGAAGAGTAAAAAAAAGGTTCAAAGAAAACATCATGAACTATATCATAAAATTAGCACTAAAGAGATAACATTTCGGCAAATTTTATTCAAAATGAGAATTGATAACTTTAATAAACCTAATTTCGATTAATAATACATCGAAATGAATAATTTTGAATCGTAAAAAGGATAATTTAATTGTGTGATTTAATGTATGATTTAAATTTTATATAGTGAACGGTTGAGATATTGGATTATTTTTAATCAAGTTCTACACATCTACAACCTTTGATACTTGAATCACAAATAAAAACGAAATGAGAACACATAATGGGTGATTTATTCCCAAAAGAGTTTCATTTTCTCAAATCATTGAGTATTTCATAAGGCTTAAAGTGAACTTGTAATTCCCGAATCTTACAGCAAAGATAATGAAATTTATAATGAATTCAAAACTTGACGAGTTAGATGAAAGAAAATTATGATGAGTTTGTTTATAGAATTATCTAACAAATCTTTTAAAACAGTAATTGGCCAGAAATACTCTTGGCCACTTTCAGGCTTTTGCAGAAGTTCTAAATCAATTTTACTTATCTTCAAACAGAAAGAGAAAAACATCAATCCATTTTAGGCTAAGCGATTTATCAGATGTAGAAAGATATTCGGTGTAAACTGCATACTTTAAACATATTCACAAATTAAATTAATAACTTTCGACAGTGTAATAAGAAGACGAAGATTATCAGAACTATGTGATATATTAGCGCAATACATGTCGAAAAATCTGATCACACATATACTTGTTAAGAACATTTATATATAAAAATAAAAGGTCAACTAGACTAGAAATGGGGTAAGAGGAGACAAGGATAATAATGTGAACATAATTTGAAACCTAATCACTCTGGATAATAAGCCAATATTACCATGGTCAGTTCAAGGTGAGGACAAACTGTTTTTGAATATACAAAGGGGGCTGAAACTTTCGTGATGCTAAGGCTTCAATAAATTAGTTTTTGTAGGGCAATTTGTTAGGTAAAATTTAAATTGTCCCTGAATCGCGTAACTTCGTGGATTGGTTGAGGACGCGCACTGCTGAGGACTCCCGCAATAGGACGAAACGGCCTTCCAGTGCTTATAGGTTTTCAATCGGTTCATGATCTCAATCAAAAACTTAACAATCTCCACAACTCCTAAACTGATACTTAAATATATTCTATTTGTCTTTCTAAGAACTTATTATGTAAACGAAAACAAGTGTTAGAATAATGAATTTGTTGTTATTGGTACAATTGAACGGAAGAAATAGGTTGATTCTGTGTAACAAATGGGTATTATTATATGATTAGGTTTACACTAAAGATAAACAACTGACGTAACAAAAAACCTCACTAAAGGCATATTATATTAGCGGAAAGATATATGATAACTGTGGCATAAGATTTTTAATAATTCATCTAGAAATGAAAATTATATATGCATCATTTTATTCAAAGTAAATGGGAGTGACATCTATCACCCTTGTAGTTTGAATTTAATATTTTCATTTGTCATATTCACTAGAATAATATATCCGAGTTCGATTCAAGTCATAGACTATCTCGGTTTTCCCAGAATATTTATATATGAATATATATTTTAATAATTAATGGTTTAACAATGAATAATAACTATCTGGTGTTAGAAATAACTCAGATTAAAAGAGTTAAACTCAGTAACCAAAGTCAATTCTCGTCACAAACAATCCATCGGTTATTTAACGATTAAACAATAAGGGACAAGAAAAGAGGTTATGTGATAACATATTAGTTATGAGTATTACAGTTGTAATACACAAATCTCATAGTATTTATACTCGACATACTTTAAATGCATGTACGATAATAAATTTTACTCTTTATTCATTCAGAATTGAACAAGTCTATTTTCTTCGTCATTCCTTTCCAAACATACTTATGATCAGTGTCAATAGGCAGAAAACATTAAGCTGTTTATACTATACAACTTCATTATTTGAAGCCAAAGCCGTTTGGCTACATTTTATTCACCTCAAGCAACTTATAAGTATGTTTCGAATAAAATTGGAATGCGATATAGTTTTAGAAAAAAGGATAATTTTATTTCATTTGATTTCAAATCAGTAATCAGCATTAGTCAATATAGCTGAGATAGAGATGTTAAGTAAACTGGGTTAAAAGCTATTCACTCTAGTCTACCTCTGGAAAAAGATAAAATAACAGTGATAGAAAATAAAAAATTCAGTGGTATATAAAGATACTCATTGAAGATTGTATTAGTATTATCATGTTTGAAGAGAAATCTAGAATGAGTTGTTTTAACATTAAATACTTCAACAATAACTTTCTATTTCTTGATAAACGATTGGTTTCATATTTCCATATCACTATATGGTCTACGAGAAGCTTTAGATTACAATCCTATGACCCTTCTTTGTAAACAACAGAAATTAGAGTAGCGTATATACTACGATTGAACACGTAGATTTTCATTCACAAGATCAAAGTGCATAAAAAATGAATCCATAAAAATATATTAAAATTTATTTACAAATAAAGAAATGAAATGTCATATATTCAACTCATTAAATGATCAAATACATTGCTATACCATCTGTTTTAGATATGTTCCCTTGAATGTTATTTGAGCCTGCAGTCTGATTCGATTGAGAAATTATGTATGGATTAACTTTAATTGTACTTGGAGGACTAACCAAAACTGAAGAAACTTGTGGACAGTCAGCTGTTAAATTAGTAAGTAGACCAATTGTTGTACGTAGGATTCGTAAATCTTGCAAAGCCAAAGGCCAAATACATATAATCACCTGTAAGACAGATAATAACGAATGCGTTCGTACACTAGATTCTATATGAACCATTTGTGAACGAAATGGTGAATCAACACTATTTGTAGATTGATTCAATACAAAGTAAAACTGGAAAGGTACACTAACATTTGAATCTGCTCAAAACCTGAATAAGGAAGATGTTAAAGTTGAAAAGCTTGAAAAAGTCTGGTTACATCAATTCTATATTTAAAGACTGGACAGACTTTACAAGCTACCGTTTAACTCGACGTTCAATGTTAAATGGTGTAAGGGGAAGTTGAGAAAATCAAAAGGCGGCCAAAGTAAGAAGTTTCATCAGATGACAAAGATACTGAATGTTGGACTGAGCCACATTGGTCGATGAAGACCTCCTGATTAGAGTCTGTGTGATAAACGCCACCATTATTTGGAGATGTTAGGTGATATGGTTCGAAATCGATCACAATCGAGAAGATTCATCCAGTCTTTATCTTAATCTAGATCCTGAGCTCCAATATTTCTTCATAAATACCCTTTAATTCTATCTTTGCGAACCATATTTTCAGTGCCCAGTTCCTCTTATTATCATCGCTAAAATATTACTCCGACTCCTTTATTATTTACCTTGTTAATTTCATTTCGTTGTGCTGTGGTATAGTTACTTGAGCAAGCGCATATATATGCCAGTTTCTACGTTGATTTTAACTGGGTGAATGACTAAGATTTTAACAAACACAATGAATCTTGTTGACGGAAGATATTTTTAAAAAGCCTCAAAGAATCAAACAATATTCAAAATATTAAACGAAAAGTTATATAGTCAACCGAAACCACTAACGTTCAAACTGTCAGTGTAGAGATACAAATAATCATTCTTATGGCTGCCAATATCACTGTTAAAAAATAATTCCATGAAGTTAACGGATGTTCCCTCGGAATGAGTAAATTAATAAAGTTATCTCAATTCGATCGTAACTATTATTCAAAATTATGTGTTGCTGACGACTTAAAATCAGACAAAAAATTGTAATATACAGCAAAAACCTCATGATACTTTGAGGCCATCTATTTCTTAATTGTGCAAATATTTAAATAAATGTTCCTGGTTAAGATCCGTTTTAACTGACTAATTGTATTCGTCGCATGTATTCATAAGCTTTGATAAAAAAGTCGTCAAAAGTAATGCAAAGTTAATTACTGAAACGTCCAGATAACTGAGTGTGAGGTTGATGAAACATAAATAATGCCTGTAACATGTTCCTATCAGATATATGATATAAGAGAAACTTGAAGAGATCAAAATTCTTCAGAAAGAATTTTTCGAGCACAGAAAAAAAGGTTGACAGTAGAAGTGCTGTATACATGGGATAATCAGAACACATTGAACAGAAAAGATGTAACGCATTAAGCCACACCTTGGCAACTGCCTATTAACAAGTAATTTGGACTTTATTTTGATTCACCCTGTTTATATCACAGGTGACTTTATTTTAACAAAAAAAAAGACCATTGTAATGTTTTAACATCATAACTATGCATATGATATGTCTCGTTTTGAATACACCTTGACGTTCTAAAAATCATTTTAATTGTACTAACATTTTTAATAAACAAAATGATCAATATGTTTGCTAGTAAACAGAGACTGAATGAATTCACTGAATTGTTATTGTTAATAATATAAAGATATACACACATTCATTTTTTTTCGTATTGTAAACTACACAACAAAATCAACCTTCGAATATGTTTGGATAAACTTTTAACGCATATTTGTTTGTTAAACATTCATTGAATTTCGGAAGAATTTCAGACAAGATTGCTGAATGAAACGTTAGAATTACCTTAATTTCAATCGCTGAGTTAATCTTAAATATAATTCTTATGCATCACGTTGAATACTTTGTTATATATATTTTTGAGCAACAATAAGCTAAATGTATATATGATAAGAATTCATGCTTAGAATTCTTAACTCCAAAGAATGGTAGTGAATAAAGGTATTCTTATTATTACATGGTTTATCACTGAGGTGTGACAATCAGTTATCTACTGATGTATGATTCATTTTACTTAAATAATCGCTTTTCGATTACGTGTACTTGCAACTTAATTGTATGAGTGAATTACGTAAATGAGTGATAATCGTGTTTTTCGAATTATTTCGGTTATTTAGGCAAAAAACGAAACCAATAAATCATAGACTGGCTTTAATTTAGTGAAAATATAAATTCGCGAAGAAATTTATGATTCATTTATAATATAAACTCTAAAAACTTGAGATAACTTTAATTCGAATGAAAATTTCGTAAGGCAGTACAAAAATTGATCTTACTTGAATAATTCCTGATTCTATAGCACGCATTCTAGCCTCCGGGCACATGTACACAAGATTATGTAATATTTCTAAATTCGCGATCATTTCATCCGAAAGTTTTAGCCATGTAGATACTGTTTGATGTCGACGTTCAGTTTTTTGATCTACAGAGGCTCTACTTGATAAAGATTGCTTCGGATCACAAGAAGTTGATCTGTCAGATTCTGAATTTACATGAATATTAGTACAACATAGTTCCATTTTTGCTCGAAGAAGTTGTAATTTAGCAATCGACTCTTCTAGAAAGCCATCTAAACCGAACAGAAACGAGACAAGCTGGCATTATATATCACAAACAAACACACTCAACAGCATAGTATTTGATATGAAATCAAATTACATATACCGCACATCACCATATAAATGTGTCGATGACAGTGGAATGAGTAAACAAAGGTATCGTTACTAATGAATTATTAAATTTAGTGATGAACAAAATGAGTCAAAATGATTGAAAAAGAAATAGGGAATGAATTTTCAGTAGTTGTTTGAATCTTTACGGCCAACTCTGCTTAAAGTAAAAAATGCTAAATCCCTCTGCTCAACAGATATTATATATATATATATATATATATATATATATATATATATCAACTGAGTTATCACCTGTAACTAATACGGTGCGCACAACCACAGTTATCCGTGATAAGATATTTTTGGTTTGTAAATGTCTTATGCCGTTAAAATACATTTTTCAGAGAAGCAGTATAATATAAAGCATATAGATATTTACTATATTCAACCCTTGATAGAAAAAAGAATGCCTCACCTGTACCACGAGTGGAAAGGCTTGACGAACAGCAATCAGGTATTTCATATTTAAATTGTAATTTTATCAGTTGCTAACACAGTAGAGTAAGGAGTACAGAACTGGTGAAATGGTTGACAAGTTCAAACACTAAAACACTTCTATTGCCACTTCATCTACCGACAAAAACTAGACAAGAAATGTCCTTTAATTGAAAGGGAAGATATGTATAACAAGTATTCTTTCAATGATAGTTCAAATGTTTAAAAGATTCGCAGTTACTAACTTATCTTCATCAAATAGAACCATGTTACCTACGCGATGCAAGTTGATGAGTGAGTTTTCAAGTTGACATCAATTTGGAAAAGTCCAAGTGAGGGAACGAAAATAAAAATTGTTACATACTTTCTCGATCGACGGGGTTTAACATCGACTAACGGTCGAACACTACGACTGTAATCGAACGGAAGTAGATTCAATTAGGTGAAAGAAGTCGAAAAATAAAAATATTTCCAATACGTTGGCTTTATAAGCTATATCAGTATCAGTCCAGGGGAGAATATGAATTACAAAGTTTATTTGATTGCCAATAAGTATACAGTCAAAATTAATGAAAAAGATAATATAGTAATGTTTACAATTGTAGGAAACGCTATCAGTAACCCAGAAACAGTAACATTACAAACGCAAACACTGTCCGATCATAGTTCTTATATTAAACCAAAACAGTGTAACATAAATATGTGAAAATAATAACGAACAATTCATTAAACACACTAGTAACCAAGTAAATTTATATCTGATTACCTTCAAGAGTAGTTATTTTGATTGCATGACATATTCCAATTAGAGTACGTAAGGCGTTATCAATAGCTTTTCTATAATTAATTATAACTGTTATTGAGTTATGACTTGATAATCTAGGTGATGTTCCATCCTGTGAAAAACATTGACTGGAATTCGATAACTGAACAAAACGTCTAGTGAGATAAACAATATTATTCAACGATTTATCAGAACTTGGATGTTTTGATTTAATCGTATCAAACGTGTACTCTTTCTCTAGACGATTAAGTACAGGATTCAAAGAAACTGGACGTTGATGTGACATAATAACAACCAACAATTGTAAAGCTACACGAGCGTGAGAACAAAATCTATAACTATGAACAAATAAACACAACAAACATATTATTAGGTGACAACAATTTATGGTAATGGTGTAACCGAGTACGAACGATAAATGGTATGATATTACCATCTTAAACACAATAAAGTTCGATAGTAATAAGAACTGTATAATCTTAAGATGTCTTCCATACTAGATAACGTTGATTTAGTAGATTGGAATAACTTAAGGTGGGTTTATTTAGCTGAAACTAACACTGACTACATTGCAACTTAGCCGATGGAATTTGATCAGCTCTAAAGGGCTAAAAATGACAATGATTATTACTCAAGGACTAACCAGTTCCATAGTAGGTCTACTGTACCTGTAATATAATTCCTAACATCATTGTTTGTAGTACTAGATGATAAATCCACGGAGAACATTACTTTTCACAGTATCATAGATACGCTGTCATGACAATTATCAATCAGTATAAGACCTTAATCTAGAATTTCCCATTAAATTTCCTCTAATCATGTAACATTAAGCACAGAAGCAATCTGAGATTGAGCCAATTAAACTAGTGACCACAAGACAATTTGAATGATAGAATTTAATCGCACTATATACTAAATAATACAATATTAGTTACTGTTGGATATTTAATAAGTCCCAGCATATTAAACAATATAAGACTGTGTTTCAATATTTTGTTTGCTTGTATCCTAAATAATAACAAATAGATATAAACGAAGCTTTGAAGAAAAGTATACTCACTTTGTAGAATGACGATATTTACATTCTTTAGATATTTCTAACTCAGCTCTATCAATAAATGTGAGAATAATATCCATGAAGTTAGGTAGCACATTAGTTAAAGGCTTTAAAATTAAACGTAAATTTAAGCCTTTTGTTTCTTCATTGTTCGAATAAATTAATAAACAGGTTAAAAGGGAGAAAATCTCTTGCCACAGAGGAGCCATAAGATCAATGTAACCTAATAAAATAAAAGAGGAAAGTAATGTAAATTTAAGATTTAAAGACAATGAAAAATAAACACAAAATCAAACTACACCGGTCAATTACTCAGTTCGTCTAGTCTTTCTATGCTAGTCGAGTTTTACCAACCAAGTTACAATTCGTTTACTATTCCAAGTGACTGGATATTGTGGATCTAAGCTTTTGCTAATGAGCACTCATCTGAAAGCTGTACCTGTAATCTTAAAGAAACTGATGATGTCCGATTCAATTAGACGAGTGGCTTCATTGAAAATTGATCGATATAATTCGGTCAACATTAGGGATTAGATAAAAATAACACTGATCATATGACATGAATTAGTGATCAATCAGTGTGAATATCCCACTCCTATAATAGGTCAGCTGCAGCCCAAATAACTTAGCGTTAACATATCAGACTATTAAGCTGGATTATGCATGTTCGAGACCAACAGAGAGTATCAGATTCCTCAAACTTCCAGACACGTCATTATTAACTAGCACAAAACCTAGATCTAGAGTTTCTTGTCAATTACGTTCAAAAATAATCAAATAATCCGACTGTTCAAGAGTATTAGAACTAATAAAATGACAAACCAAGTTAATGAATAAGCATTTACCAACCATAAGATAAAGAGTGGGATTAGTTGATGTATCAGTCAGCAAATAAACGTGATTATGAATGCCAGTTTTTATAACGTGTTGAAATTTACTGACTGATACAAGGACGGTATACCTTTTAATATTCTTGGTAAATAAAGTTAATAAATAAATAAGATGTATACTTACTTATTGGAATAGTTAAAATTATAATTATTCGTGTTAAAAAAAGAGAGTCAGAAATTAGATTCATACGACATTCTTCATTCATTGCTGCTTGGCAACGTAAAATATGTATACAACTGGCATAACATTGAATTAATTGATTGCATGAGCTTTTTGTACTGAACGATCTGGTTAGATCGCAGTTTATATTTTTGTTATTAATAGTAGAACAAGAAATAGTACTTTGTTGAATAGCACATTGTAGCAAATCTGTAAAAAGAAAAATGAATATTTCGGAATTCCAATTAAATGCTTAGTAGACGAGAGAAAAATTAAATGAAGTACACTACTATCAGTAGTAGTAAACGTCTAATATTTTATTGAGTTGAGTATTTAAAAATTCATATCAAGAATCGGCCGTCTACAATTACATATCAATTTATTCACAATACTGTTCGGTTGCTACAATGAAGGACTTGTAACTCGGAAATTAAAAGTTAGAATACAACTTCATTTCAAACTTTCCTTCATTTCGAAGAGTAATTTCTTCATGCAACGAAAAAACCTGATGTCTAGATGGTGTGAAGTGTATTTCAAAATATTCTAAGAACATGTTTTATTGTTCGTTCGTGAGAGAGTCTGGAATTAATCCATTAGAAACACCCTAGATTTGCATAATTAGAGACAAGTCTATACATATTGATCAGGGTTTAAAAAAACTGATTACAACACGATTGGAATTATTAGTTCTTAGACTACGAACATGGAGCTAAATCAACTGTGTCATAAGGTCTAAATTGAATTTAAAAGCATTCAATGAAAATGAAACTAAAATGGTACAGAAAATTACTTGGATCAATTATATTCATCAATAATGGATTGATCCGATGTAGTTTCAGTTCACTTAAAATAAATTTGGGTAAATGATGCATCAAATTAATGAGCAAGTGAATAACTGTACTCAAAAGGGAAGGTGTACAAATGCATGGAATATGAAATGTTGATGAATTATTAGATATACCATTATTTGCAAAATTAACAGATTGACTTGTACCAGTTGTTTCTATAGTTGTTATTGTTGAAGTAACCGCCTCCTGTATGTTATTAAGGGTTGTTGCAGTTTTCATCATTGTAGATGATCGTAGATTAGTTACATTAGTACCAGGTAAAGTCTAAGCACACAGTAAAACAAATGTATAGAGAAATATAATTTATTATTATTCAGCTGGTTCCCCCAAAAAAATAATAGAAATAAAATTGGAAAAATGCATATGCAAACATCAATTAAAACAAAAACATTTTTAACTTAAATAAAAATGCATAAATTGATTGTCAATACTTATAATTAAGGATCTAGATATTTTGATCATTTGAAAATTCATAAATAGCATTGTATCTTGGACAAGCATATAAGTTGAAAAATGTTTATATTTAGAATTACTAAAACAAAACACTACAGAGAAAAATACATCATGTTCACTAAATGATTGAATGATTCCAATTTAAAAGGAGAGATACTTGAATTTGGCGAATGATCTATATTATCATACTTTTATAATACTCTTGGAGTTTTTTTCCTGTATAATCAACAATGGACTAAAGATTGAAATCAACGATAGACAATATACTTTCACATTTGTTGATTGTATTCTATACAGTTTGAGGTAATACCAATGATCAAGGAGCACTGGACAGCTATTTCATACTAGTGAGGGTCTACTCAATAGTATGCACCCATGGCCTCACAAGAGGCCAAACGCAAGACTTTCAGGCCACGAGATAAACACCTGTTCACTAAAACCACTGGGTTAGCGTGAAATGTACAGATTCAATTACACAAGATTTATGATATGGCGCAACAAATACGAAATACTATTAATAACAGGTGTTTCACTCCGTATATGTCCAAGTGTTATAGATTAAACTTAACATTTTTTCCATGTTTTAGCCGTAATAACTAATAAAATTGAATTGATTTAGAAGAAAAACGACAAATTTAAGTTATTCATAAAATATTTCATTTCCAACCTTTTCAATATTGCCTTGAGATGGCATGGTAAGTCGATGCCATTGAGATAAACTGAACATTGTTTGGGGTAAATGTGAAATGACCAAACGACGAAGATAGTTAAAGAAGTCTTTTAAAACTAATAATTGGTGTAATGCAGGTAACCCAATGAGATAAAACTGAAAATTAATTTTTAAAAAAATACATCAAGTTAGAAATGGGAAAATAATAATTGCGTGACATGTGCATTCTCTTAATTTCACATGCTAATGTGATGATAATAATAAGGCATTTTATTCGTCAACCACAAGCTTTTGCACTCCGTTTTTATACACTGTTTGCTTTGGTGTTAGGGATATTATCTAATCACCCAAACTTCAGTAAGTGAAACTGTATTGAGACCATGACTTATGGGGTTAGAAACAAAGTTCCTTAACTGATGTTTCAAAAGAATATCATATAGAATAGAATCAAATAATTAGATATATGAGTGAAAAGAATTGGTTTTAATTTTTGAATAACCCAAATTAGTAAAAAAATAAAAATTAATGGCATATGGTCAAAATCATAGTTAAAGGATGTTAATTTGTATTTTTGATCACGTTTTCATATGTAACGCTAGTTACCATTACAAAGATTCTTTACGTAAACAGATTGATATCAGGGAACATGTGCATTAATTGAGTATTAAACTGAAATAGATTCAAGCTGAGTTATAACTAACAACATAATCCAGACAGCTTAAGCCTTTGTTAAACTACGGCATATACATGTAAAGTAGATTAAACATATTCTTCTTACCCATTACTAGCGATTACTACATTCGAATTGATCAGTCATTTCAAAAACTAAGTAAATTAAATGATTAAGTTGATACTTAATAACAAGATTGCTATAAAGCTAGTATTTAAAAAAAACATTACCGACAGTTTAAAAGTCATTTACAATCCGATAGTATTTGATAACACATTTATACTGGTATAAAAGTTCATAAAGTAGCTTTTTCATTTAAATTCAAACGAACTTAAATAAGACTGTCACATTTCATGAGTAGCTTGTAACCGATGAACCATACTTATGAACAACGTCGATCACTTTACGTACAATCTAATAAGTTTCGCTTTGAAACACAAAATATCAAGCATTTTTACCTAAGGTGAGTAAACAGTAAATTTTAAATTCCAAAATTACCACATGTCTTCGATTTTGATTAAATGAGAAATAGAAAACAATGACTTAATATGATAATTTAATTGCGATTAACAAGATTATCCATTACAAATATTTGCAAACACATTCGAATAGGACATTCAACTTACAGTTGCATTAAGATCTGAATAAACAGGCATAGTAATATTCTTTGGTGGTTTTGAAACACGCACTGGTATGAATTGCATTTGATGATCTACCAAAACACAAGTAAACTCATATCAGAATACAAAATACATACCTATACTGCTCATCATATTCTCTGGAGTAAACAATTCATCAGTCCATGGTTTTAAAACATCCATAAGCTGTGTAATGTTATCCCTTAGCTGTTGAGAAGATTGATCTGAATTGAGAATATCTTGCAATTCTACAACAGGCTCATTAGAATCATGAATATTATATCCAATATTTGTTGTTCGACTTCCTAAAGTAGCTGAATTGAATGGAATATGTGAAAACTGAAATTTATCGCATAAATTAGCTTTTTCTAAGCAGCCTGACGTAAATTCATTTATCGCTGGAGGGAAAAACATCACCGAATCCCTTGGATTTAAAGGCAGAGCTGTCAAATTAATAAGTAACTGTGTAGCCATGATGCGAACCCAGCAAGATTCAGATGAATCCATCAGAAAATGGAAGGCCACCTCCCAAATAGCACCTGGAGATGACCATTCAAGTGAATGGGCAGATAAAAGTGTGCGTGTCTCTGTAGAAATATTGCGCGTTAGCAAACGTTGTAACCAAATAGGAACTAAGCATATACGACTAAGAATCGATAAAGCTAGAGCCCGAACCTATACATGGGAATAAAAATGATCAAAGTATAAAATATCATTGTTAATTAATCTCTATCAACAAGTAATGAAAGAAAAGGATAATTCAACTGGAACAGTTTGGATTAAACGATGAAGTGAGTAAAAATGTCTACTAATTTTAAAAGACAATATCGTTATCGATTGACTGCCAAAAGAAGTAGAAAAGCATATATTTAAAGTGAGAAAATAATAAAACATCAGTTTCGAAAAGCGGAGATAACATAAGCGTCTTAAAAACTGACAATCGATTAGAGTTCAAATGAATTCTTAAAGATCTGCATAAAACTATGGTAACTAAATAATACCGTTGTCTGTTTACCGAGGTATAATACAAGAAAAGATACTACAGTGTTAGTCAATTGTTTCAAAGATGACATTTAATATCGCATAATAACAATTTTATTATTTACACTTAGCAAATCATTTACTACATGAAAAGCTGGTTATCCAGATCACTCTTACAAATTAATTAATGTAATCCGATTATACTATTTTGTTACCACGATGCAGATACACCTATACCCTAGTGTTGATCGTAAATTCCACTTTTAGCCATAATTCATCAATTTTAAGTCTTTAAGTGTTATTCTCACTAGAAGTTAAATTCTGACCAATACTTCATTTACATCATAATCTAGTATTAAACATTATTAAGGGTATGAACCTTGAATTTATAAGATAATGAGGAGAAAAAAACAAGAAAAACGACTCCTGCATTTACCTCTATTTTGCGATAAGTTAAGCTTTTCAAAATCCACTCTTCATCAATCCAAGATAAATATTTATGAAAATTATTCATATTATCATTATTGTTATTATTACTATCTAGTAGGACATCATTTAAATCTAATTGTTGTATAAATGGTTGAACAGATAGTGTATGAATTAAATTATTTATTACAGTTAGAAATAAAACAATATTAGACGATCCAATATATGAATAATTAGCTTGATGATTAGGTTGTTGAATAAATGCTGAAAGTAATATTGATACATGATTAATTAAACGTCCAATAATTTCACCATCATTTAAAATGTGAACGATTTCTTGAAATTTACTATAATATAGAGAAAGAAATGTTCAAATTAAAATCATAATGATATAATATAAAATCCAGAAACGAAATCACTTTTCAACGAACTTACTATTAAATTCTTTGGTTTTAATCAGTTTATTGGAAAGACATTTTGCAGTTAAATTTCATGTTTTTTTATGTGTAAAAGTATTTATAAATCTATTAAAAATGTGACAGTTTATGCGAAATCATTGTAAGATGGTGATTAAAGGTAGTCGACAATATAACCTGGAGCTAAATTTCGTGCCGCTTGATACTCGTCAGCTAGGTGTACCTGTAATCTTGAGAGAACTGATGCTTCCTGACGGATTCGACCCTGTATCCTCAAACCTAACAGTTAAAAACGTCACCGCTGATCTACCTTACAAAATGAATATACATTTATGTTTTCTTAATTTCAATTTAATCTACTGCAAATCAGTATCGCTGTGCATTTAACCTCTCTTCCTATATATTCATTCGAAGGACAGATTGGTGCTATTAACTAGTTGTAAAACCTTGATAGATAAAAGCATCTTTTATCAGAACATGATACATTTACCAACTAGGTTATCTTTTATTAATTATGTCTATAAAAATGATACTAACTGGTATACTTAACCTTGAAACATAGTTTTGATATGAAAATTCATGACATGACTGAATTATCTAAACCAAAATGTGTGGTGTGGTATTTCAACTCATAGCCTAGTTGTTGATTAGTTACTTAACAGTTGAGTCAGCCTAGTAAAATTAGCATACCGATGATACTTCTAGAATGTATTCAAGATTAGGACACCGATATACATGATTTCCCAAGAAATTAATATGTGCAGGGTGATTTCAAAAATCGAACGACAAAAACTTAAATGTTAGGAAAAGAAGACTAACTGTAGACAACCTATGGGTTTTCAAATATTCATTATATAAAAAAATAATGATAAACCTATCAAACCAATTAGCCGGTTTATTTTAATTTGAATTATTTTCAGTTCAATAAATTACGCCAAACTCGATTAAACTGTAATCTGATTATGACGAGTAAAATAAAAAAAAACTAACTATCCAACATCATCCAAAGTATCTACATGTTTCTATCAATAATAACATCAGTCGAAAATTATATGAACAGTAATTTCAGTAAGAAAACAAGAGGTGAATAGATGGAAAGAAACCTACAGAGTTATTCAGGAGAGTTCAAGTTTACCTAGTATTTTTTTATTATGAAATATTAGCTTATTTCTCAGAAGATAACTTGAATAAAATTCATTTGAATTTATATCCTTCTTTACATATCATCTTTGTTATTTATCTGATTATGTATTGTCATTTTTAACTTGCTGATTTTTTTGTTTATCAATATTACACACATCATTTTATTATCTAAGTAGAATGATTCCATTTCAATTTTCAACTTCTATTGAAAATATAAAGTTCCATATTCACTATCTGTCTTATAGAGTAGTATGATTTAATAACATTGAAATGTTATCTGTCGATTGTTAATTTATTCATCGAGATCATTTTCATAGTAGAAGAATTTCAATTATTTTTTAATTCAGAATTGATAGTTATACAAATTGTTTTTATATTTAGTTCTTTTTAATTTACAAAAATAACTATTTTAATTTATTTTATAATATTATAGCAACAAATTAATTAATTCATTATAATTTAAATAGAATAATAAGAAAAAATAATGAGAATAATAATTGAATTACAGTGAAGTTAATTGAGCCAATATACTAGCTAATAGATTTAATCGAACTAGATCAGAGAATGGAGAAATAATAAATTCTTTTAATGTATTACAAGCCCATTGAAAACAAACTTCATACACTTTGAAATCACATATATTATGTAATCTAAAATAATAGAAAAACAAAAAAGAAAACATTATTGTTATTTTATAATAATTAAATAATTCTGAAAATCTGTAAAGAAAAATTATGATAATTTATTGTAGTAAAATATTAAATGAAAAATGTGTATACACTCTCTGTCTTCCTTTAAACTAAGAGATTAAAATCGCTTCATATCTTTCTTTCTACGAACTAATTCTTTCTTCCTTTACTATCTCCTTATATGCAATCTTTCTTCTATATATTACCACAATTGAATTAACTACTTCTATGAATCCGGTGTTCATCTTGTTGTGCTAATGCGGTATGCCAACTTGGACCAATGCATATACTTGCCTGGTCCTACGTTGTACCTGACTGACTGACTATTATGAAATAACAACTCAAGGATTAGAATACAAGTTAATTACTCATTCCTTAGAAAAAGTAGTTAGTATTTTTAGCCCTGGTATGGCCGAGAGTGGGGGGAGTCCGCTCCCCCTCTCGAAATGCTCTCACATGGCCACGCGTATACAGCCTCTGCCAGGGAAGTCCTACTCACTGCCTTCTCACATCACGGGTGTTGCTTACGAAAATGAGAGGACGAAAAGCGAATGTCCGGCGCTATAACCAGATCCCAAATCAATGGTGAACATGGGCTCCAGTATCCTGCGGGAACAAATGGCGTATGAACCAATCGTTGGTCACCGGCTACCATGGGACTGCATCTCCTCACGATGCTCCACTGTCTTGTGGATCAGATTTTCAGGTCAAAGGCTCGGGGTGTGGTCCCCTAAGAAAAGCACCTGCTTCGGTTTGGGCACCCGGGCAGTATCACAGCCCTCACACATATCCAATGAGATCTGTGTGGCGCATATGTATTTGGTGCCTTCTTGTACCGATATCTATGTGTTAAAATAAATAAATAAATAATACAGTTTGACAAAAAAAATGCAAAAGGTGAAAGACAACTGAAATTTAAAAATAAATATCTCCTGGTTTGGGGTTATAGAGATCGAAGGTCTTAGATCCAAGTCCTGCGTACGGAATTGCCGATTCTCGTCTGCTGAGGAGTCTCATACTAGGATGAAGTGGCCGTCCAGTGCTTCCAGGTTTTCAAAGGTGGCCTAGTGATATTCAGTTCATGAATTCAATGAAATATCTTCCGATTGAAAATTTGGAGCCAATATTTATATGAAATATATCTCCAAGTATTTAGAAAAGTTTAAAATTCAGTATCCCATTGAGATCATTCATCACAGCGTCAACTTAGTATTATGAAGACGTTCATTAACACATTGAAGCATATAAATGGGAGTTAATACTTCCATTTTTAGTAAATTGAAATTTTTATTCCAATACATATCAATGTCGATAACAGGTACATACACAATTAGAATCCATGAGTAAATTTACATGTCTAATGATAAAAGTACTGACTTGCTTTCTTATTCTCTAGAACCTATACAATCTAATGTCAAACAAGATTTTACTGAGTGAGTAGTTCATAATTAGTTGCCAAGAATATATGAGATAATTTCAAGTTGTAATACAGCGTGGATCATAAGGCTTACACTATAGTCATACAAATATTTGAAGAGTTCATTGAATAGGAAAACCATTAGACCAACTGAGAAATTAAACTCAATACTATCTGGTTCTTAATTGTTAATCATTTTGAGAATAAAATTACATTCCGATTATTTGAATTCTCACAGGTCAATATTGATAACTAATAGCTCTTTTAATAGTTACTTAACAAAAAGCAATGAATTAGCTATCATGCTGAAGACAATTTTGAAAAAGTAGAACTATGCAGAATCATTGTTTACCTTTTTATTACCTAATTAATCGATGCCTTGATTGCTGTAATTTATATTCTCTCCTATTTGTAAGCATTTCTTTAGCACATAAATCGTTGTTGTTACTATCTCAGATTTGTAATTCATAAATTATATGCTTATATCGCCACATTTATAGCACTCATGACTGAGTTGTGTATTTACGATAATTTCTTATTTGTGTTGCTGCGCCGTCAGGTATGTGATGCATACCGTTGTATGAGTTTTGAGTAATGAATGAATTACAATGGAAAATTAATTTGCTTGGTATTTCTTTTTTTGATTGGCAGAAGCTCGTCGGCCAATAAAGCTCTCCAGTCATCATTCACAACTACTGTGTAATTGGTTAAGAGTGGGTTGCTGCTTTATTTGACACAAGCTGCCGCTCCTACAGACAATCTAGGCAAGTAAATCAGTAAAAAAACTAGACAATACAACTCTTGCGAATAACAACAGGTTACATTGTATGAGCCTCAATACAACTCAAGAATCTATTCTTTTTAAGGATATAACACTGACATAACATGTTATCACATAATACACAAGTACTTTCAAAGTATAAATGAAAAAAGGAACATACTGTGATTCAGAATACTTTGTGAGTATACTATTGAAATTTTTATCTTCTGTTTTATTGTTCAATTTACCAATCGTATTAAACAAATCACTTAATAAACAGGGCAGTGTACGGTAAATTAGGTGTTTTTTAGCAGATACTAATCGTGGACTATCTGTTTCACCAACCCCAGCATTCGGTTGTAGAAGACAATAACTCAAGGGGCCTTGAGGATCCCCTATTAGAAACATCAACCAATCACACATACATTCCTGAAAAATTGACAAAGAACAAGTAGAATTTATGAAAAACTGAGTAAATGAATGTTCGCCAAGACTCAAATGTATTACGAAAGCAGTGAGACTATAATGCTGGACAAACGTAAAACGATACTAAAGTTGCCTTGAGAAAATTCAACCAGTCACGTGGGTTGAAACAAGATTATAAATAAGTGTGAGGAAGTAGGAATAAAATTTAGATCTAGAAGTTAAAGTAAAGAATTAGAATTAGGGTCTTCACAATGAAGTGTTATTTTTCCATAAGAACGAATAAATTCCATGCCAAAATCCGAGACTTGCTATTTTAAACTTTTCTGGTTCACTCATAAATTATAGATCTACATTTGTAATCATTAGAAAAACATCTTACCAATTTTGATATAATTAATGCTTTCTTAAGTCAGTTGATAGAATTAACTCAATCATAAATATTAAATAATCTTTATTACTCAGTGACTGATCAGTTCAAAATAGACATGAACTAAATCAGTTGAACTTTGGTCGTCCAAAAACGGCGATACATATAATGTTGAAACGAATAACGAAAATAATTCAACGGTAACGGATATTTATTCATTTGTTTATTTTGTAGCTAACGTCCAATTCAATAATCACCTTACATGTTATTTAGCTTACTAATTTATATTCAAATATATCATGAACGTAGATTGTTCTGGCATCAAATACGATAATGAGAAATACTATCACTTACATCATTGTTAAACATTCACTTAAAACACTTTTATTTTTACAGTCATCGGTAAACTTGTATTTTTTACCACTAAGTATTCTGAATTCTTACAATAGTTAACCGTTAAAAGAGACAGCAATTTCATATAACATTTAAACTACATTCATAAATACATGTAAGTACTTAGAACATGACTCACAATGTACTTGTAGTAGTGCAAATGTATGTATCCTTTATCCGCCGCTAGCTTTTAACTATTAATACTTTTAATTTCTCAGATTTAATGCTTCATGGAAGTGTTGTTCTCCTTAAGTTGTATGGTTTAGTTATGTTGTGGAGAAAATACAATTGTTTTTTATTTTAGCTTACTTAACGCAGCTCTGACATCTCTGAATGGCGAGAAGCGTGTTGGGCCGGAACGATTTTCAGATGAAAAATACCTGAAGCTCAGGATGAGAATTTGGGCAATCTCGTGTTCACTGAGCTAACTAGAACCACTAAGCCCATATTGTGAATTATAAATTCTCTTCAACATCTTACTTTCAATAACAAATCGACCCACTCTAATCACATTCATTCAATCCAGATAAATCAATCAATCGATTGTACAATAAGTAGTTGATATTAAGTTTTGAAATTTTGTGAATATCATTTTACAGAATTCACAGAGTAGTAGTTTAATAGTACGATCTAAATCTATTTCATATTAGTTGTTATATGAATGAATTATAATTGCATTAAATGATATCTGATCATTTTAAAACAAATTAGATAATTATGAAAGCATAATAAATAAATCATAAAATATCTCTTAAGTATTTTGTAAATAAGTTGAATGAAATTCCAATTAGTAAAAATGATTACTTTAGATGAATTTGTAAAGTAATTCAAACTGAACGGAATTAAATGAAGTCCAACTTCATGAATTGCACACAATAATGAAGCAAGTAGATTATAATCAGATGAACAAGATGGTAAAGTAGACATAAATCGATCAAGTTGTGCATAGATCCACCAACAATCTTTAGACTTATTAGACTCCGTAATTGGATTTACATTATTTGATGAATTATGACTATTGATATCTTGACATTGATAATATTGTGTTTTATGAGCTGATAAAGATCGATATAAAAATCCTAACGATCCTAGTAAATCACAATGATTAGAAGCGCGACGAATACATGATAAACTGAGTATAAAACTTGAGGCTGGATGACTCACAAGTAGAAGAGTAACATCCAAACAAGATAATGAAAATTGACTGAGGAAACTGAAAGTTTTGAAAAATATAACATAATGATAAGTCAATCACATTAATACATAATGCTTAGTTAATTAAACTGATTTCAATACAGTAACAATTTTAACATTTTAAATTTATCATATAAAAATAACTGTATAAATAACCTTACAACTAAGCAGTAGACAAACGACAATTCGTAAAACGACAGACAGAACGATTACTGAACATGTGGAGAAGAGAAAAAGAAGAAAATACTTTAACAAAATATCATCAATTAGTTCTACATTTGAGGCCGGTGACACATAGTCCTTCGTAGCTGTAATAAAATAATATAGAGTGAGAAAACATTAATCTCTTGTTCTACTGAAACTTGTTATCAGAAGAGTTCAACAAGAAGCAAATAACTATTCTTAGAAAACTTCCATCATTTGGAATGACTGCTAGCAAAATTAAGCTTAATAAAATATGAGAATAATGCAAACAGTGCCTGGTATAGTGAAAATTTAATTTGTCCGACGGTTCCTGAAATATTTCTTCGATTACACTTCATTGGAAGACAACACAGATAATCAATATTAAAGAGCGTTTCAAGATATTTCATCGTAACTTATTATTAATTAGTACATTCCTGTTCGTTAAAACTTACAATCGAATAGGAATAGGACAACGGAAAAATGATTTTCTTATCTTCAATAAATCATATATGACATTTTTATTTGGCATACATTTTTGACAGCAAACATAACCGCAAAGTAGATAACTACGTCGGTAAGAAATCTCTCCATCACGATCTACGCAATGATTATTATCTAGTTAGACATATGTAGTTAATTGTGGTACTAAATAAAGTACAACGAGAATATTACTTCAATGAAAAATGTTAACGCTTTTCTAATTAGTTCTCAACGGAATGTTGGTCTTGTATATATAGGAATAATCGACACACTTAATTCAGTCAGTCAGCTGCAACGTAGGACCAGGCACATATATGCATCGGTCCAAGTTGCCATACCGCATTAGCACAATAAGATGAACACCAAATTCATAGAAGTAATTAATTCAGTGGTGATAATATATAGAAGAAAGATCGCATATAAAGAGATAGTACAGGAAAAAAGAATTAGTTCCTAGAAAGATATGAAGCGATTTTAATCTCTTAGTTTAAAGGAAGACAGAGAGTGTATACACCTGCGCCATTATGATCGATTCTGAGCCATGTCACCAAGAGTCTCCAACCATTGGTTACGATAGTCACGCGGACCCCAACATGGCAGTCTGCATCTACCAACATGGCTCAGACCAGAAGTTAGTGACTTCAAGCACTGATGCCACGTATTGGTTTGGCCGCCCCTAACTTTCTTCCAATCATCCCTAACACCGGTTAGCATTGCGCGTCGTGGTAATCGGTGTTCAGGCATACGCAGCACGTGGCCCAACCATCTCAGTCGATGAAGATTCATAACCTCATCAACTGATTTACCATCATTCCCTAACACCCTGCGTCTAACCTCACTATTACTTACCCGGTGATCCCAGCAGATACCCGCAATATTTCTAAGGCATTTGTGGTCAAATATTAATAACTTACGAGTATCTTCAACTCTCATTGGCCATGTTTCGCAGCCGTATCGTAGAACGGAACGAACTGCCGCGCAGTATACTCGTCCCTTAATTGATAGACGGATATCTCGCCTTCGCCATAGATGACGTTAGTTGGCAAAAGCCAAGCGAGCTTTTTGAATCTGTGTAAAGATTTCGTCAGACACCAACCCATTAAGGCTGGTCAGACTTCAAAAATAAGGGAAGTTCTCAACGCGTTCGACTACTTCACCCCCTATCCTTAGTTCAGGTGTTGACGTAGACCAGTCCTGAAGCAAAAACTTGCATTCAGAGGGAGAGAAGCGCATCTCAAACATCCTGGCATTGTTGGTCAGTGCTACCAAAAGACTCTGCATTTCATCAGCGTCTTAACCAAACAAGACTATGTCATCTGCGTATTCTAAGTTGATAAGTGGACCTCCTGGAAGGAAATCAATACCCAAGAATTCAGTCGATGAGAGCGTTATTTCCATCAGTAGATCTATGATGAAGTTGAACAAAAATGGAGAAAGTGGACAGCCTTGGCGGACGCCACTTGAGGTTGCAAAAGCAGATGACAGTTAGTCATAAGCTCTGACTCAACTAGTAGTGTTCGAGTAAAGAGCCTTCACAAGGTTTATGTACTTCTGAGGTACGCCTTTCAATGACAGACACTGCCACAGAACCTCTCGGTCCACAGAGTCAAACGCTGCTTTTAAGTCAAGAAATACCACCATTGTCGGACGCCAATAAGTATGCCTGTGTTCTAGAACCGGACGAATGGTGAATGTGGTCTATACATCCACGACTAGGTCTGAAGCCAGCTTGATTCTCTCGTGTTTGCAGTTCACGAGTCTTAGTTAGGCGTCCGATAATTATCAAGGCTAGTATTTTAGGTGATGTATTAGTCAAACTAATCCCTCTATGGCTATCACATGATGATTTTGACTCTTTTTTATATGTTGCGACGATAAGTGATTGTGACCGGTCCAACTACCAGAATTTAGCTAAAATATTAGTCAGCCTAGTCGCTAGAATTGGACCACCATATTTAAAGACCTCTGGAGCCAATCCATGTGGACCTGCTGCCCTTCCTCGTTTTAGATTATCTATATCCTTTTAAACTTCAGCCAGAGTCGGGGGACCTACTTCAATGTTCCATTCACACTGTCCGGGAATGGTGGGTAATTGTAGAGTAGCTGAAGGCCAGCTGTACTGCTCCTTAAAGTGTTCCGCCCATCGTTCTAAACGTCTGGATTGGGAGCAAATAAGAGCGTCGTCTTTTTCCGAGGTAGTTTCACTTGCACCTGACTTTCTAGTTCTAGTTTCTTTTATGAGTCTCGAGAGCTGTCTGGTTTTACCTATAGCCGCCGCCTTTTCCATCCTATTTTGCTTTCGTTGCTCACCACTGCTCACGATCATACCTTGGACTTTTGGTTAACCTAGATCTGATTTAACTCCGCCTGGAGTCCCTGTTCGGGGGCTACTGCCGGTCCCAAGCCCGGATAAAGGAGGAGGGTTAGGCATGGGGTTAGCGACCCCATCCCGTAGAAAACTAACTCGCTAAAAAAACGCTAACCAGAAAAAATTATTCAAACCATTTAAACTCTGCCCTGGGAGTCAGGAGGTCTTCGTTTAGAAGAATTACGACGCCTCATGATGAAAGCTGAGTTTCTTTGGAAGTCACGAGGCCGATGCCCCTTCTGACGACCACAACAACCATTTATTTAGGTACATGGAATGCTCGCACAACGTGGGAGACTGGTAGAGTCTTCCAAATTGCTGCAGAAATGAGGAGATACAATTTAGAGGTGCTTGGGATCAGTGAAACACATTAGACGCAAGTTGGACAACAACGACTAGCTTCAGGGGGGCTGCTGTTATACTCCGGACATGAACAAGAAAATGCCCCACATACACAAGGAGTTGCATTGATGCTGTCCGAACAAGCACAAAATGCACTTATAGGATGCGGAATCTCATGGACCAAGGATCATCAAAGCCTCCTTCAAAACAAAGAAAACGGGGATTACAATGAACGTCATCCAATGCTATGCGCCTACCAACGACTACAATGAAGATGCTAAAGATCAATTCTACGATAGGCTGCAGTCAATCGTCGAGAAGTGCCCAACAAAAGACCTGACTATTCTGATGGGAGACCTAAATGCCAAGGTTGGAATTGACAACACCGGATATGAAGAGATCATGGGACGACACGGACTGCGAGAAAGGAACGAAAATGGTGAGAGATTTGCAAATCTATGTGCCTTCAATAAACTGGTCATAGGCGGGACTATATTCCCACATAAACGCATACACAAAACCACATGGACTTCACCGGATCACAGCACACAGAACCAAATCGACCATATCTGCATCAACAAAAAGTTCAGGAGGACGATGGAGGACGTGAGAACAAAGAGAGGAGCTGATATAGCATCAGATCATCACTTGCTGGTCGCCAAGATGAAATTGAAACTCAAGAGCACTGGACAACGGGGAGGACAATATCACAAAAATTTAATATGGCTCTTCTTCGGGATAATGACAAACTCAATAAATTCAAGATAACCGTCAACAATAAGTTCCAAGCCTTCCATGATCTACTCAATGGAGAAGAAACTACTATGGAGAGCAACTGGAAAGAGATAAAAGAGGCAATCACTTCAACATGTCATGAGGTTCTGGGCCAAAAGAAGCACCATCACAAGGATTGGATCACGGTCGATACACTGGATAAGATTCAAGAAAGGAGGAACAAGAAAGCAGCAATCAATACCAGTCGAACAAGAGCAGAAAAAGTCAAGGCACAGGCTGAATACACAGAAGTAAACAAGCAAGTGAAGAGGAGCATCAGAAATGACAAACGTAAATATGTGGAAGATTTGGCATTGATGGCGGAAAAGGCTGCCAGAGAAGGAAACATGAGACAACTGTATGAAACAACAAAGAAACTCTCTGGAAATCACCGTAAACCAGAACGACCAGTGAAAAACAAGGAAGGCAAGATAATCACCAACATTGAAGAACAACGAAACAGGAGGATAGAACACTTCAAAGAACTCTTGAATCGACCAGCCCCACTGAACCCACCCAACATCGAAGCAGCACTCACGGACCTCCCAATCGATGTTGGCCCACCAACAATTGAAGAAATCAGCATGGCTATCAGACAAATCAAGAGTGGCAAAGCAGCAGGACTAGACAAAATTCCAGCAGAGGCACTGAAAGCAGACGTAGCGGCAACTGCAAGGATACTCCACATTCTCTTCAGAAAGATCTGGGATGAGGAACATGTACCAAAAGACTGGAAAGAAGGACTTCTAGTCAAAATATCAAAGAAAGGCGATCTCAGCAACTGTGACAACTACAGGGGAATCACTCTCCTCTCAATACCAGGAGAAGTCTTCAACAGGGTATTGTTAAACAGGATGAAGGACTCCGTAGACGCCCAGCTTTGCGACCAACAGGCAGGATTCCTTTAGAATAGATCGTGTACAGACCAAATCGCAACTCTACGGATCATTGTGGAACAATCAATTGAATGGAATTCATCACTCTATATCAACTTCATTGACTACGAAAAAGCATTTGATAGCGTGGACAGAATAACCCTATGGAAGCTTCTTCGACACTACGGCGTGCCTCAGAAGATAGTCAATATCATACGGAATTCCTACGATAGATTAAACTGCAAATTTGTCCATGGAGGACAGTTGACAAAGTCGTTCGAAGTAAAGACCGGTGTCAGGCAAGGTTGCTTACTCTCACCCTTTCTCTTTCTCCTGGTGATTGACTGGATCATGAAGACGTCAACATCTGAAGAGAAGCATGGGATTCAGTGGACAGCTAGGATGCAGCTAGACGATCTGGACTTCGCAGATGATCTGGCTCTTCTATCGCAAACGCAACAACAAATGCAGTAGAAGATGACCAGTGTAGCTGCAGCCTCAGCAGCAATAGGTCTCAATATACACAAAGGGAAAAGCAAGATTCTTCGATACAACACAGCATGTACCAATCCAATCACAATTGACGGAGAAGCTTTGGAAGATGTAAAAACCTTTACATATTTGGGCAGTATCATCGATGAACACGGTGGATCCGATGCAGATGTGAAGGCACGGATTGGCAAAGCAAGAGCAGCATATTTACAACTGAAGAACATATGGAACTCAAAACAATTGGCAACCAACACCAAAGTCAGAATTTTCAATACAAATGTGAAGACAGTTCTACTGTATGGGGCGGAAACCTGGAAAACTGCGAAATCTATCATCCAAAAGATACAAGTGTTTATTAACAGTTGTCTACGCAAAATACTTCAGATCCGTTGGCCGGACACTATTAGCAACAACCTACTGTGGGAGAGAACAAATCAGATGCCAGTGGAGGAAGAAATCAGAAAGAAACTCTGGAAATGGATAGGACACACATTGAAGAAAGCACCCAACTATATCACAAGACAAGCCCTCACATGAAATCCTCAAGGCCGAAGGAGGAGAGGAAGACCAAATAATACATTACGCCGACAAATGGAGATAGATATGAGAAAAATGAACAAGGATTGGATGGAACTAGAAAAGAAGGCCCAGGACAGAGTGGGTTGGAGAATGCTGGTCGGCGGCCTATGTTCCATTGGGAGTAACAGGCGTAAGTAAGTAAGATCTGATTTGCTTTCACTCATCATCGTGTTCAGAGCCTGATGGGATGAGTTTACGAGAATCTATCAGTGCAATAGACCTTGAAGAAATTCATTACTTCTTTGTAACCCTGTGGTTTAAATCGAAAATAGATATCACTGCTGTTTCCACAGCTGATTGTATATCTTTCCAAGCAATATCTGGGTCAGCCTCTTTTCCAGAACTACCTAAGTGTGACCTCAGTTGATCTTGGAACCTACTTTTGGTTTTCTCGTTACTCAGTTCAGTTCTAATGGGTCGTTTTGGTGTGGCTTTCCTGCGTCTAGTGAGGCACAAGCAGACACTTGCCCGTATAAGTGCATGATCGGAGTCCAAACAGGAACTCCAGAATGAGCGACAATCTTCTATCGACCCTCTCCAACGATGACTGATGGCGATATGGTCTATTTGAGTCCATCGTTGATTTGGTGCAGGGGGTCGCCATGTTAGACAGTATCTCTCCTTATGCTAAATTTCATGTTTGCTAAAAAAAACGATTGTCTAAGCACAGTTGCAGTGGACGATCACCATTATCTGTTCGCTGTGCCGGAATACTAAAATACCCAACTAAGTGTCTTTCTGTTTCGTTTAAGCTACCTACCTGGGCATTAAAGTCACCTGCTACGAGTACTATGTCTGAACGTTTAGCTTTCTGAAGAAGTTCAGAAAGCATTCTGTAAAATTCATCTTTCACTTCATCCGAGCTGCAGTCAGTGGAGGCGTAGGCAGAAACGACGAAAAGGCAACGACGTGTGTCCCTATCCTTCCGAGTTCTTACCGAGCCGTTTAGTCGAACAGCGGATAGACGACTGTTCACGTAGATCCACTCTAATAGCGCTTGTTCTGCCCTCATGCTTAGTGCTATGCCTACACCTGCCAGTCCACGAGAACTAGCCATCGGGTCTCCAGATACATGGAGGGTGTATCTCTTCGTTTTGGCTAGGTGAGTTCAAGTGAATGACCACACTAAGATCCTGTACGCGTGTTTAGGAAGTACAGATTCTAGAGTCTCAGCCAAGGAGGACTGCTGGTCGATTTGACATATGGTACGTACGTTGAAGTCCCCAAAGTGTAGTTTCAGTAGACTTGGGACAGTGTTCTGCTCACTAGAATGATTGGCCATGGTGATACTTGAGGAGGAAGCCAAAAGAGGAAGTTTAGTGTTGAAAGTTGACGTAGGAGGAATAATAGGGACTGAAGAAAGAGGTTTTCAGTGCTGTTGGAGATGTGAGGGCGGTTGTCACTTCCAGTTTGCCCACACCGTGGAAGGGTTCTTCTTCTGGAGGTACCTGAAAAGAAAATTGGATTAGAGGTGGTCATAGTGACCTGAGAGCGTGACCGCAGTGCCCAAGGGACAACTGCTTGTGGTTGGCTACACACGACATTTTTATGAGTAATTTTCATGTTAGCTCCGTAATTGTTGAGACCTTACCGCCGAGACGGATATCCGTGGGATAAGGCGAGGTGTGCAATTTTAGGGCAGACCTTTTTTAATACCTAAATGCCCTGGTATGGCCGAGAGCGGGGAGGGTTCGCCCTCCCTCTCGAAATACTCTCACACGGCCACGCGTATACAGCCTCTGCCAGGGAAGTCCTACTCACTGCCTTCTCACACCACGGGTGTTGCTTACGAAAATGAGAGGACGAAAAGCGAATGTCCGGCGCTATAACCGGATCCCAAACCAATGGTGCACATGGGCTCCCGTATCCTGCGGGAACAAATGGCGTATGAACCAACTTTTGGTCACCGGCTTCCATGGGGCTGCATCTCCTCACGATGCTCCACTGCCTTGTGGACTAGACCCTTAGATCAAAGGCTCGGGGTGTGGCCCCCTAAGAAAACCACCTGCTTCGGTTTGGTCACCCGGGCAGTATCTCAGCCCACGCACTAAAACCATGATGAACTATTTGCTTATGGAAAATATTCCTTTCTATCTGATTAACATTGAAATAACTCGTACTATTATTATTATTATTACTATTATTATTATTATTACTCTACCACGTCATTTATTTACCCTCTCTTATTCCTACTTTATGTATCCGTATCGACCTAGACAGCAGCTCGCCTATGGTGAAAATTCAGCTTTATCTAAACGTTCTCGAGTCACTGCCTGGTTGAAAATTGTATGTTGCCACCGAACAAGAGTACTGAAGCAGCTTTTCTGAAACCACGTAAACCATTCAAACTGGCTGCCTTCAACGTTCGCACACTTATGCAGGTCGGACAACAGATAGGGCTGGCTATGTCTTTGGAAAGTCTTAATATTGACGTGTGTTGTCTATCCGAGACCCGTATTCAAGACTCTGGTGAAGTACTACAAGTTCGCTCTCCATCTGTCGCTTCAAAAAGCTTGTTTTATGTGCGCTTATCCGGGGACCCTGTGGCATCTTCGTCTGGTATTGCTGGCGTTGGTGTCGCACTAAGTGCAAGAGCTGAGGCAGCACTAGTCGACTGGATCCCCATTAACAGTCGGTTATGTGCTGTTAGATTAGAAAGTTCCATCAAAGTGAGGAGAAATCGGCGTGAGAAACGATGTCTTTTCATCGTCTCCGTCTATGCCCCGACAGATTGCAGCCCGGATGCAATCAAGGATGAGTTCTACCACCAGCTAACTGTTCTTCTCCAGAAAGTGAGCTCGACAGATATTGTAGTACTAGCTGGAGACTTGAATGCTCAGGTCGGACGTCTAGGCACAGAAGAGAGTCGTTTAGGTGGCCGATGGGGACTCGTTGGTCGCAGGACAGATAACGGGGAACGTCTACTGCAACTATGCACAGACCACAACCTGTTTCTGGCTAGCATTAACTTTCGGCACAGTCATCGCCGATGTGCCACCTGGCGTCCCCCTTCTACATCTCAAGCCTGGATACAGATTGATCACACCACGATCAGCTATCGCTGACGTGGTTGTGTACAAGACTGCCGCTCCTTTTGGAGTACCTATCTGGAATCTGACCATGCTCTGGTCTGCACAACGAAGTGACCGCCACCAAAGGATTGATGTTAGCAAGCTGGCTGTAACTTCTGTTGCTAGTAAGTACCGAACCGAGCTAGCTTCTAGGCTAGCTACCATTCCACCGAAAAGTATAGATGAGCATTGGTTGCAATTGCATGACGCCATCAAAATGGCGGGTCAAGTCTGTTGTGGGTTCGCGAAACGTCCCGCTTACAAGCACTGGGTTTCTTCTGGTCCCTTACAACTGATTGAAGCCCGTCGGTCTACTCCGGGTGACCGTGAGTTTGACCACAGACGAAGGATGTTACGTAATGAAAACGGGCAAAGCTTGCGTAAGGACCGTGAAGCCTGGTGGTCGGAGCGTGCTAATGAGCTGGAAGCAGCAGCTGCATCTGGTAACTACCGGAATCTCTTCCAACTTATCCGAGCCACTGGCAGCAAGAAGTCTGGTGTGAGCGAAATAACCTGCGAAGATGACGGAACGCCAATCACTAACATCCATCGACGTCTTGGACGATGGGCAGAATTCTTTGAAGGGCAGTTCAACTGGCCTGCTGCTCCGGCAACATCGGTCAGACTGTCCTGCCCTCCATGGCCGGTGACGACTGATCCACCAAATGAGGCGGAAGTCCGCGAGGAACTCCAACTCTTGAAACGTTACAAATCATCGGGCCCAGACGACTTACCTCCGGCTCTTTTTAAAGATGGTGGTGACTTTCTGACTAAGGGACTGACGACGTTGTTTACAAAGGTCTGGGAACTAGAGAGTGTACCAACGTCATGGAATGAGTCGATAGTTGTCCCTATCTTTAAAAAGGGTTCACGTCGTTCCTGTAACAACTATCGGGGGATAAGTCTACTTCCGATTGCGTCCAAGCTATTGGCTTCCGTTATACTTCGTAGGTTGTTCAAAACCCGAGAAGGATTGACTCGTGAGGAGCAGTCTGGGTTTCGTTCTGGTCGAGGATGTATTGATCATATCTTCACCCTCCACCAAGTGTTAGAACACCGCTATACTTATCAAAGGCCAACAATCGTAGTGCTTCTTCATATCAGGGCTGCCTTCGATTCGTTGGATAGGACTGTTCTCTGGGAGTGTCTATTGAAGAAGGGTGTGTCTAAGAAGTTTATTAACATCCTAAAAGCCCTATACACAAACACCTCAGGCAGAGTGAGGGCATACAACCACCTCTCTCCATTGTTCCATTCAAGCAGTGGGTTTAGGCAGGGTTGCCCAATCTCACCATTCCTCTTCAACTTTGCCATCGATGACATTCTGGAAACAGCTTTGGTGGATGTAAGTAATGGTGGTGTGGATCTGTTGCCTGGAGAAAGACTTCTTGACCTTGAGTATGCGGGTGATGTTGTCTTACTGTGCGATAATGCCCAAGCAATGCAATCCGCACTTAATCAGTTGGCAGTCAGTGTCCGTAGGTATGGTATGTGCTTCGCACCTTCGAAGTGCAAAGTCCTTCTACAAGACTGGCAGGATTCTAATCCTGTACTCACTCTGGATGGTGAGCAGATTGAAGTAGTCGAGAAGTTCGTGTATCTGGGTAGCTGCATAAGTGCTGGTGGTGGTGGTGTGAGTGATGAGATCAATGCACGTATAGTGAAGGCCAGAGCGGCTTATGCCAATCTGGGCCATCTTTGGCGCCTTCGCGATGTTAGTCTGGCTGTAAAAGGTCGGATCTACAACGCGACGGTGGGAGCAGTTTTGCTCTATGCTTGTGAAACCTGGCCTCTCCGAGTTGAGGATGTTAGACGACTCTCTGTGTTCGATCATCGTTGTCTCCGAAGGATTGCTGGCATCCAGTGGCAACACCATGTCAGTAATGCAGAGGTTCGGCATCGTGTGTTCGGTCACAGAGACGATAATGCAATTGGTGTCACCATCTTGGAACACCGACTTCGGTGGCTTGGACATGTTCTACGAATGTCGTCCCAGAGAATCCCACGTCGTGCATCATTTGCCGACTCTGGGACTGGTTGGAAAAAGCGGAGAGGTGGTCAGTATATGATTTGGTGTCGTGGTATGAAAGAAAGCTGCAAAGGGCTAGCTTCTGTTGGTCCTTCACGACTCCCTGGCTGGGGTCCGAGAGATGGTGTAACACAGTGGCTAGAGACGTTATCAGATATGGCTCAGAATAGAAGCCAGTGGCGATCGTGCTTTAACCTCTTACTTTCTTCATAAAAAGTGGTTGTATCTTCCTTAACTGAAAGATTTCTTCTGGTTGTACCTTTCCGTTTCCCCCATTATTGTTCAATTTTTTTTATAATTCCCTACGTTCCTTACCTTTTTTCCCTCCTCTTTAAACTTTCAGTGTTTTGTGTGGCGCATATATATTTGGTGCCCTCTTGTACCATTATTTATGTGTTTAAATAAATAAATGAATAACCCCACCCCTCCTTGTGGAAAGGCAGAATCGCTGTCATGCTGGTTGTCTGAAGGAAACACCTTACTGCTATCACACCTCTGTACAGTCAGCAGTACGACTTCGCCTTCGGACCTTGGATTTGTTGCTTTTAGTCTTACCGCTCTTCAACCGACCTGTCTGGCATGGTAGGACCTTGAGGAACGGTTGTTCCAGCCAGTATAGCTCAGTTTGTTCATCACGATAGGCAAGCCCGACCACCACGTTAAGGTCGCAACGACGGTCGGGACACAGTTAATTAGATTCCAAAAGAATCCTAAATAATAATAAGTAAACAATAGGGCTATAAGAAATGTTTGATGTCAACGGTCAACCTGTTATATTAGTTTCTGAAGTAACGGATGAGATAATAGCGACAATATGTACTATTCAAGACTCATTTCGGTACAATCGCAATTAGTTTGATAACACACTTGTTTGTACAGGCAAACAGAATCATCGGTTATTAACTGATTTAACTTCATAGATTACTATGTATTAAAGTAACAACTTGTCTCTAATTACTTATTTCTTTTCATTTCTTAATTTTCAAGCAAAGTTTAATCCCGTAATCTCCAGTACACTTTTCTTAATATTTTTCTTTGCTGAAAGGTCTTTTAAATTATCATCGAAATTAGCTAGCTGCATAGTACAATGATTCAATACTAAGTGACAAGTGATTGTAAATGATTATGCTAAACCTTTCAGTTCATATTAATAATTACACAAAGAGTTAAGTTACAACATGGATAACAGACAAAATAAAAACTTACGGACTATATTCACGTGCTCTCTTTAGACACATATCCACATCACACGGATCAACTGAGGTCGCATCCGGTATAGAATCGATCATAAACAAAGTATGAGAAATAAAATTAGATAGACCTTTATGACAAGCAAAAGCCCAAATAAGTTTGAAATTTCGTCTCATCAAACTACTCAAAACTTTTGTATTTTGATCTTCACTTGTACAGTTGGCTAATTTGGAAAGAGGCTGAAAACGCCCGACTAGTTCATTCCCATTAGGATCACGCAATTTCGAGCGAAACGAATAAATTGGACATGTAAACGGTAATTGATAGCCAGCTACAACTTCTTGAGGTAAACAAATAGGACTTCTGGTAAAAGAATATAAAATGAAAAATAAACTTTCATCCACTTAAGAGCATAAAATTCATAAGTTATTCACATTCAATGAAAACTGTCAAAAATATATTAAGTTTTTTACCGAATATTCATATGAAATTGTCACTAGAAATTAAGTGTTTAACCCTAACCTATGTTTTGTCAAAAAATACGTCCAACAATTATGATGAGAAGTGACAATACATCATCTCCACTGAATATGATGAAAGTAAACATTGTATTATTGAACATCACCTATCATGAAATGCCTTAATATATGTACATATGTACATGTTTTCGCATTGCATTAAATGAAAAAAAGTTCAAAGCTGTTATCTGATGATTACTGAAAATGAGTTATATATTTATTAGATTGAAACATAGAAATCGTTATAGTAAACTCTAAGTAAAAAAATACAATATGAATATATACAAAACAGAAATTACTCGTTTGAAACTTGAATAACTGGAGTGAAAGCGATCAAAGTAATTAGATCAACAAAATCTCGATATAACGCTTCCGAACCAGGAAATACACCCATCACTAAACAACAAAAATTGACAAAGAAATAAGCGTAAAAATTTATCATTGTAATAAAGCTCATTTAAGTGTCATTAGGGAAATAACGACAACAGAAAAAAACAGGTATATTAAACTTCCTGATGATTGATATAAAACAAATATAATGCTTACACATGGATATGACGACCATTTAAACAATACACTTGAGTCTTTCGATAATAAGAAAAATATATAAGTCAATGTTTATGGAATGATCAAAAGCACTAATGAAACACTAATGATTGAACAATAAATCTAAGAGAATATGGTAAAATTGTCATCTTTATCATAAACTACAAATACGATATATATATATATATATATATATATATATATATATATATATATATATATGTTTTCGTCAGATATAAAAGTTCTGTTTTTTCTAAAAAAAATCCATCAAGACAAAATTTATGATTAATTTCTACATAGATGTAACCTGTTCAATAAAAATAATAAACCGTTTGAAGTTTAATGAGTTATCAGATGTTAGTAATTGATAGATGTAATATTAAACATAACTTTACGGGCATTCAGGCAATACGATCGTCACAAGGCAAGCCCTCACTTGTAATCTTCAAGACCAAGGAACACATTACGCCGAGAAATGGAGACAGACATAAGAAAAACGAACAAAAATTGAACAGAACTGGAAAGGAAGGCCCAGGACAGAGTGGGTTGAAGAATGCTGTTCGGCGGCCTATGCTCCATTGGGAGTAACAGGCGTAAGTAAGTAAAGTAATACCATAATCTGAATCTATGAATCTAACGAAATTTAGCAGAATTTGAATTAAATATGATTAATTGACAATCATTATACATGATTTAATGAAACCTCAAAAATTTGAAAACTGCCTTACTTCTAAAGATAATGTTTTTTTGAACTATTAACTGATATTGGCTTGGTGGAGAATAAAATTTTTAATATTGCTTAACTGTAAAGTTTTAATACCTTTGTTTATTCTACCTCACTGTTACCAAGTTTAGCAGAATTTTATTATCACTATTATTGTTATTATTGTAATTGTTATCATCCTGAAAAATAAGTATATATATGTATATATATGCGATTGTACAGCTTTAAAAATGAATTCGTCGAAAATGGACCTCTTCGTTGAACTAATCTTTCTGACTTTATGTTTCAATAGGTGTATTCCCTTTACTCATTTGTAATTTCACCAATTATAATCATCCATATGTCATATGGCTCACCACATTTTTAATGTACGAAAATTTTGAGCCTCCGGAGGATTGTGTCTAATCAAATATACTCAAATAAAATGTATCATGATTTCAAGTTAATTTAGAAAATAACTGACTACATTGTGATTGACTGAGCAGAGATATTGGATCAACACAAAGCTCTACACAACATGATATTGGTTACACAACTGATACTACTAAGTGATTGATTTTCGTATGACTCTCTGATAAGAAAGAGCACCAGTAATGATCAAAGTACATGTTCATAACAAACGTTAGCATTTATTATTTCAAAAAGTTATAAGTTTGACTATCGTCAAAAAAACATACAATAAATTATGCTGCATAAGAAATCTGGTTCCCAAGAAAAAATAATTCGTGTTGATGTATCCCATATGGCAGTCAAACAAGCTAAATGAACCATATAAGGTAATAACAAAGTAACAGATGAGTTTGGATTGATTGTTGGATTGAAAATGTTTATTTCCAATGGATTTTGTTGAATTGACAACAAAAATAGCTCATTCGCAACTTGATTAAACCAACTAACTAGAAACTCAGGTCCGTGATGTACACGCCAAGCTGATAATAGTACAGGACCTGGATAAATAACAATTTCAATAAAAAAATTCAGCGGTAAATAGAGTAACTACGATAGTATAGAGTTTACTTTTGAACACAGCCATCATATCGGTATGAAAAAAGTATTACAGCACTAATTCAAGCTGCTTTTTATTAAAAAAAATGAGTATCACTGATATTACTAAACACAGAGTTTCCATCTCTTTTCAGTATGCTATCGACGTAATAACAAGATCATTTCCTGTAGTTGCAAACTTAACATTACTGACCTCATACACAAACAGGTGCCGTATGAATTTAGAAAGTGGCAAAATCAAAAATAATAGTTATCGACTTCACTAATGATGATTATCTAACACGAAAGCATATTAGATCATGCTATGATATTTAAATTCATCCACATTGCATTTAAGATAGATTAATATAATAATACACTATATCTATCATTCACCCATTTATTGGATGATAAAAGTAATTTCAACAGTATGAAGACTCAAACAGTATGTGAGGTGAACTTGGTGAGTAGCTAACCAAGTAGGCTTCAAAATTTTGATTGGAATACTTTTCATAAGTGCTAAACACCTCCATGACTAACTAATTGCTTTTTTATTAGAATGCGATTTTCTTTTTTTATGCTTTGTAAATAACGGAAAAATAAACCTAATGGTTCCATATGATGGTCAATCAATTAAGCTAAAAATATCAGCCAGTGCTGTCAAATTAAATGGCCTCAAGGTAATGCACCGATTATAAAGCTTGAAGGTATCTGGGTCTAAGCTTTAACAAAATTAGGGATCACCATTATTGCTGAAAAATTCGGAAACTAAACAAAGTAGGCTTCAAGCGCCTCAACGTTGCATTTCTTTTACTTACACATAATAAATATAACTCACATATTTAAATAAAAACTAATTAATGGTAGTGATCAAAGCGAGAGAGAGACAAACTAATCATGTAACATACGTCGAATAAATATGATCACTTGTTCAATAGCTGCTTTTCTAGCCGTCAGATTTATCTGATCATCCGCTAAAAGCTTCATCATTTGAATTAAACACTCAATTGGTTCTAATAATTTATTTCCGAAATCTAATGATGTGATTTGTTCACGATTCAAAATAAGTGGAAGCGGTTTCGAATTAAATTGTGTCATTAATTGACTTTGTAAACGTTCAGCACATGAGCTAGAATTAGAACAAAAAACTGGTGTATCTGGTTTATAAATATTGTTTTGGCTTGATTCACTTTCTACTTGAATACCACTCTCAGTAACTACACGACAGTTATGTAAAGTTGAAGATATATTATTCATATTTTGTTCATTCAGTATGGTAGAATTCGGTCTATATGTGAGATTTCTCCAATGAAACTGTAAACACCAATTAATGACAACAGCAGCTTCAGAACGTACTTCATTAACAGGATGCAATAACAGACGACAACATGATGTTAAAATGTTCATCAAACTGTGCTTCTGAAGAAAAAAATGTATTACACAATTTATTGAGAAATAAAACTAGCCAAACACTTATATGGTAGTTGTAATTTACCGTAATTTGATTTTTAAAAAAAGAACTACAAACGTTGTGTTATTTAAAAAGAAAATATTTTTTGTAGATATTTTGTGTCGGATAGTCACGTCAAATTACACATATAACAGTAGATTACCAATATACATTTAACTTATATTTATGAATAAATTACTTTGAACTTATTTGTAGCATAAAGAAGCCATACGTATATATGTCAGTGAGTTTGTTCATAGGAATATAATAGTGACAATCTGAAAACAATATGTATACTCTGTTACCATATCAGAACAATATGGTTCCAAAGAGGTGAATTCTAGAAAGATAATCCATTAAATGAATAACAACTGAAACTACCAATTATACTTTCAAGCAAGATAATAAAAATATAAAACGAAATGAAGAAGATATAAAACATTCATAATTACAAAGCTAGAGTTGTAGACGATTTCTTTTAACTTGCAAAATATTTTAAACGTTACCCAGATAAACACAAATAAACTGGTTACTAGATGAAAACCATACTTTATTCAACCTCTATAAGACCTAGTGATTAATTACAATTTCATTAATTCGGCTTTAAGCCACAAATTTAGTATATGAGTTAATGACAAAACAAAGGCGCCAAAACGGATACAAGTGGAGCATGGTTCAGCCCAGTGATCCCGAACATAAAAAAAACCAATGGAAAAGACTTGATCGAAGTATAACACTAGTATAGAGAAAAACTTGATCTGTTTATTTTCACTGTCAAAACTGTTTTTATTCAAAATATATAACGAACACTTATTAGCAGATGGCTGATTCGCGTATTGATAATTACTAAGGAAAAGAATAAGTAGAGTAAATCTCTCACACGTATTCGACAAATAAAGAGAGTCAACAAAAAACAGTTATCTCACTGTCTTCGTAGAATAAACTTTTGAAGTAAAACAAAATATTACAAGAGCAGTGGAGTTATGAGGTAAAACCATGCTTCAAGTTTGAAATCTTACTTAGTAACAGAGCATAACTTACATCTAAATTTTGTTCTTCTATCTTCTGTCTCCCTAACGGACTCATACGACCCAAACACCAGTCTAGCGCGACACTACCAAGAGTGTTTAATTTCAAATCTGTTGTTTGAGGTTCTTTAAAAGCAAATGGACCCAAAGAAATAGTAAGTGGTCTGAATACTTTTATCGATGGGCTGGGTGAAGCTGGTTCAATTAATAGATGGTGCAATTTTTTCCATCCTGTATCACTTATATATTCATAAGAATTTAACAATAAAGCCAATCCTTCACAAGCTAATGAAGCTACCTGATTAAAATAAGTAGAGTACTTCTCAAATGAAATAATTAATGAAACCACTAAGAAAATAGTTTATCTTAGTATTAAAATAACACAATTATATGGTGATCATGTTAATACATTCATTATTATTGAATGTAATTTTATACAAACAATTAACTTGCAACAAATCACGTATTACCTGGTTATTTTTATATTTCTAAATCACCTCAACAGAAGTAAACATGGGATTGCCTTTAGTAAAGTAGAATTATTTTAGTCACAAACCAAACATTTGGCTGATAGAAGCCAAAAAGGTTTTTCGTAAACCTATAGGACTATATTTTAATATTGATATTATAAATAAATAAAATAAAATAAAACAAATTTAGCAAGTATAAATTAATGTACTTGACTTTAAGTCATACATTTTGTTAATGAGCTAGTAAAACTACTCGCCTACATACCTACACTGAACTAGGTAAAATGAAGTTAGAATCGGTAATTCTAAACATTTCTCTGCATTATATGTCAACTATTTGTTTGACAATTAGCTATACATATTGGCTGAAATACTCCCGCAGGTTCGCTAGTAAATGATAAGAATAATTACACAGTAAATAGGATGAACTGTATTCTTGGCCAGTCAAATGGTTCTTTTACTTGTTCAGGAATAAGCATCCACGCAGACTTGATTAGACAATTCTGAATTCAGTAAGAAAACAAATGAATTGGTTATACTAATAAAGTTATTCGATAAACTAGTTGTCCAAAAACTGTATAGTCATAGGGAATGTTTAATACAAATAGGCTTTTTGTAATTATTTAACTGTATCCATAAAATTTCTCTTTAAGACTATTCTCCGGAAAAATTTCAAAGTAGGCAAGCGAAATATACAAGTAAACAAAACCTGGAGTTAGGTAATGCTTTATGCAAAAGAATATCGCCAGTTAGTGATTTGATAATGAGTTTGAGTACTGTAAAATACTTCATTTCGATCAGTCATTTAGTTCATTAGTTCACCTTATTTGGTGAAGCATACTGGTTGTAACTCGGATTGTTAAATTAGTAGATCCTAATGGAAACTCTACCGATATCGTTATTATAAATATAAACAGTGTGAAGATAAGCCAAACATTTAGAGAAAAATCACTGTTTCTTTATTTCTAATAATCATTTTTCTAATGTATAGTTTAACAAGCCAACGATAAATTATGTAACCAAAGATAATAAATTACTTCTGGATTTTCATCTTTTAAACCAAAATTAATCCATTCACATAGAATCTCATCTTCCAAAAGAAAATTAACAGTATCCAAAGAAGAAGATGGATTCGCAGCAAAATTTGGATGAATAGCAACCTATCGAAATATGTTGGGTAAAAACAAAACATTGACGTTATCACCAAATAGAGTATTTCATACATATACATCTTCAAGTATGAAAGGTGTAAGTATTACAATGTTTTACTATGATATCCTTCGGGCCCAATTAATACAAACGACGTAACGCTCACTATTATTCATGATGGATTGACAGACAACTCACTTGTGAACATAGATTCTAAACCTTAGTCACATATAATTTAAAAGTTACTTCTTCACCATGGATTGGGCAATAGCTAAACAATAATCAAAAACCAGGAAGCAATGGACGATTGTTTAAAATTCCTTATAAATGCCCACACAAGAGCTCTCACAAGACCAAACAAAAGATATCTAGGTCTCGCTAACTGGCCAGAGAGTTGAGATTATATATTTCACATTTCCAACTTCAATCACTTCACTAACCATGTGATCTTCGTTAGGTAAATTCCTAGAGATTTAATAGAGAACAGTGACCAATTAATTACGACTTCATTAAGAATAGGACAAATATCAATGGTCGAATTGAATGGTTACACAATATTATAAAGTGACTGAAGTTGTGAATATGAACTACTGGATACTAACTTAACGGACTGAAATTTCGAGGTTTGTAGATGAGCAAAAACGAGTAATTCCCTGATTTTCATTTATTCATCAACTAATTTTGATCTGTGAGGAAAAAATAAACTCAATAACTGTATCCACAAGAAATCTCAATGTTAATATACGACTATTGTACAATATATTTCAACGCTAAACTAAGGATTTCAAAATCTAAATTGAATCATGCTAAAAAAATAAACCGAAACATTTATACTTGTTATTTTCAAAGATATAATAAAACTAACTTTCAGCAGTTTAAGTATTTGAGAATATGTAGCCTTACGAATAGCTACCAACTCATGGCTAAGTAACCGAAGTAGGATAAGTTGACCCCGCCATAAAACAGTTGATGATGTACTTTGATGTTTTACATAGCTGTGAATTTATCAAAGAGAAAAAAATATTATTTCGTATTTACTTTAAACATGAAATGATCAGAAGCTACAATAGTTTTTTTAAAAAAAAGCCTAAAATAGGCATATTATAAGTGGAAAAAATATATACATGCAATTATCTGGTATCATTTGTAAACTGTTCAAATCAATAAGCTGGACTGACAGTCTACACAGGCTACACAATCTAGTAATGAATAAACACAAACAACATTCACTCAATACCATAGATATTTTGCTTAACTATCTTTGCTCAATATAGTATAAGTGACGGTGAACGAAATGAATATGAGTGATGGTTAAACAGTATAATTAAGACGTATTCCGTCAACCGAAAACAGTGATGTAAGATAAATTGACTTGTTAAAGAACTATATTTGCTTTATTTATGTACAATATATAATCCCAATATTAGTTTATACGCTTTGCCATTAAAGGCTAATTAGATAAAATTTTAAAAAAACATTGAGAGCTGGAAAACATTTTTGCCGCAGAAAACATGAATCTCTTAAATGTATGACGAGACTATGTGTACTCAGCCCATAGCAATCAGACGTTCCTCAAATGCTGTCATACATCAGTGTTGTCTACTTCTATTCTTACCGTAATAAGCACAGTAAAATGTTTGAACTACATTTCCTCTTTCCTGAAATGAACGGAACTACTTCTTATACATGGAAATTAATTTAAAAACGCCATAGCCCATGCTATAATAGAATTTTTGCATAAAAAGATAATTCTTTAGTCATTAAACATGAATTCTCTCAAAAGTATACAACACAATAGTTATTTTTAATAAGAATTATCTTCATAATGGACAAACGTTGTGTATTTCAGTATATTGCCAACAAAACCAATTGCTTTAATCAATCAGCAACCTTCGTCTCCAATGAGCATAGTGTTAATAAGAAACACTCGAACGAAAAACGAAGTGTACTAGTATTTAAAATAAGATTGACAGAATATGACTTGAGAACCTAGGTCTGACAAACCAAAAAGCTCTTTCAATGAGGTTCATCACACTCCTCTTATCGATTAGTTATTATTCATGAGATATACATATGCAGTATCGCAATGTAATATCCCAACTACTCTAGACTCCATTGTTTGTATAACTTATCTTGATTGACCAACTGCCTATCGGGAAGCTGAACAGTTTAATTCAGTGCACAAAATGCATCAACATAATTATTATAGCCAGTTACTACAGAATATAGGTGACAGAGTTAACCAATATCTGTTGAATTTGCGAACAAGTAATCGCGTTGCACCGTCTAGTAATAAACATAAAGATTCATCTATTACCAAAATCATGCTAGCAGTAACAGAAGATCAACTCGGTTATTAACACGGTAAGAAGTAATGTAATTTAAGCTATTCAATAACTAACTTTACTATTATATATGGATTGCGAGGAACTACCAAAAGTGAGAAGATAAGAATAAAAGGAAAATGCCTCCCAAAACTAGCTAAATCAACTGATAATACAGATATGGCACAATTTTCCTTTCCCGAACAAAATGCTTTTAATAGGTCGAATCACAAAGTTATCTGATGTCGGACAAAATGATCCTTCTTATAATTCAGCAGAATTATGCGGTGAATAAATATGTTTCCAATTCATAAAAATTAGAGCAGTGGCTCAGTTGTCGATGTGTTATGCTTTCCACTTATTTTGGCCTAGGCTCCCACTCACCCTTGGGATGTGACTTGAAGCACATGAATTTATACCTAGTGAGTTAGATTTGTTCAAGGAAATAATTCTTTTAGTTTATAACAAAATCCAAAAAGAAATAGAGTTTGGAACTTACAATTGACTCAGAAACTCTACAAAGTTAGAAGCGAAACGAGTTGATCCGGTGATTTCAAGTGAGTTCACAGCATCCGCAGCCAAATTCAAACTGATTTCATTAATCTACCAAAGTAAATAAACATATAAGCTAGATATTATTATCAACGCAAAATGATAAATAAAAGCAATGAAGTTAGCTAAGACACTACTTCAAACAATCAACTATCTTAAGCATTCTTATTTTGAACTCTAATTATTTTCTATCAAAAACAATAAATATTTGTTTTAAACAAAATACAAATATGTTTAAATAACACTTAACGATAATCTAAAACGTAGTACTTAAAAAAGTAAATTTTTAATTCAATATTAAGACATAATCAAATAATGAACACATAACATAAAAACATATAAGTAATGTATTTAGTTCAAGTAACGGGTACCTGATCATTAGAAGTAGATAAAAGTGAAATTTCACTGATATCGAGAAAATCAATCAAATGAAAAATAGATGTTTGAAGTTGTTGTAAAAGTAACCAAGTTGAGTAAATTGTAAAGTTGAATAAAGCTACATAGGCTGGTAGTCCAATTTTTTGTGATTCGTTTGTAGGTTCTGGGTTAATTAGTAATGACACGTCCAACAGAGCAACAGATAACTGGTTTTTAATATTAGTGCAAAGAACGGCCAATGCCTAAATGGACAAAATCTAATTAGTTTTAACTGTAAAATTTATGATGTTGAGCAATAAAACATCAAAAAATACACTAAGGTGAAATATACAACTCATTTAACTCCGGAAATTTATATAAAATAGTAAATTAATAATAATGATAACCAACAATCACCATGAGAACCTTGAGTTTTCATTCAATTTGTTATTCTTCACGACTTTATCGATCTCAATATAGTTTATATCACAAGTTAATATTAGTCGAAGAACCGCTAGAAACTTTAGAGTACAGAGCACCTGTTTCATCTGGATAGAAAACGCAGGTCTTTCATTAAAGAAGGCTTGTAGATCACTCAGTGAGAATCAATAGACGAGTATCCTCTAATCTAATGCGGCTTCTAAAACTGTGCGAGTATTGTTTAATTTATTTGTCTCTTACCTAGACAACTGGTTACACTGGACCACTCCATAATGTGAGAGACCATCAACTTATTGCCATGTGTTTATCCCGATAGCTGAATGTCTGACACTATATTCTGATAGAGATCTGGAAGCCATCAATTATTAAAGAGGAAAAAACAGCTGTCGAATATTAACTAGCCCGGAGATTAACTAAGAGATTTGAATTTCATATTTAAATCAGTATATATCATGCAATAATTATTTCAAAACAATTTGAATTTGGAGTAGTCTGATTCAATTTATCATGAAAACTATCCGAACAGAATAATCTGGTCATTAACTGTCTACCATTAAAAATGTTGAGTTTTTTAATTTAATAAGTTTAATATACAAATAATCATGAATTTAACTAAAGAATAAACATACAGTTTCTGGAGTGAATAAAGAACTAATTAATTGAAATATTTTAGTAATCAAACCAAAATAAGTTTGTCGTTCACATTCACCAGGTAAATTAGCTTTATTAATATAGTTGACCATCTCAAAAGTATTCCAACTCAAGAGAGATTCCATGATTGTTGTATTATCATGAACTTGATTGGTTGAATAAAGGGCCAAAATCGAACCTAACTGCTCCATACATGTATAAAAGTCAGGTGGCTAAATAAATTGCGTAACGAGATAAAATAGAAAACGCAAGTTTTTTTAATCTTAATATGCAATAAAATTTAGAAATATTCCATTAAAAACTAAAGTAAATTTGAATCTAATATTGTACAGTGGTTTAAACTAATGAAACCATATGTAAAATATAAGGAAAAGTGGTCAAATAATTCAGTTCTAAAGTCAGTATAGTGTACTTTTATAATATACGAAAGTTTATACGATATTTGCCGACTAAATCTTGTAACTGTAGTCCCGGTCGTAAGGATGATATGTTAAACAATGAAATCAACTAAAGCAAATGAAAAACATAAACTGTAATATCACTAGAGTGTAGATTGAGATTACAATTTGGTAATTCGATTAAACTTCATTTCAAATTCATCTATTCTTCCTTGTAAAATACCAACCTTCAAAATGGAACATTCACAAACTGACTCATCAATTATTTAATATTTCTTCCTATATGGTATTGTTTAACTGAAGGCGAGTTGAATAAGCGTTGTCGAGATGTCATCATGAAAAAATGTGGTATGATATTTGGAATTAAGACTAATTAGATTGAGTTATTCAAGCGCTAGAGTCAGTCAGCTACAACGTAGGACCAGGCAAATATATGTATAGTTCCAAGTTGCCATATCTAATTAACAATACAAGATGAACGCCAAAGTCATAGAAGCAGTTACTTGAATGGTAGTAATATATAAAAGAAAGATTACATATAAAAATCTGATACAGAGAGAAAGAATTAGTTCGTAGAAAGAAAGGTATGAAGCAATTTCTCTCCCACGGTTTAAGAGAAGACAAATAGTGTGTACGCCTACACCATTGTGATAGATTCTGAGCCATGTTATCCGACCGTTGCTGCTACCTTGACGTGGTGATCGAGCTTGCTCATCATAATGAACCAGTCGAGCTATACTGTCTGGAACAGTTGTTCCTCAAGGTCCTCCATGCCAGACAGGTCGGTTGAAGAGCAATAAGACTAAAAGCATTAAACTCAATATCCGAGGGCGAAGTTGTACTGCTGACTGTACAGAGGTGTGACAGCAGTAAGGTGTTTCCTTCAGACAACCAGCATAACAGTGACGCTGCCTTCCCACAAGAAAAGGTGGGGTCAGAAAAGGTTGACCCTAGAAATGCGCACCTCACCTTATCCCACGGACTTCCGTCTCCGGTGATAAAATCTCAACAAGTACGGAGCCAGCACAAAAACTACTCACAAGAAGGTTGTATGTGACCGGTCTCAAGCACTTGTCCCCTGGCAATGCGGTCACTAAGACCAACTCTAATCTAGTTTCCTTTCAGGTACCTTTAGAAGTCCTAGAGTTTTCAGATACCAAACTGAAAACGGCTAATTCAAAACACACAGCAACCATGAATCTTTTTTCGAAAATTAGTTGTTATGTATGTTGTTCTACGCTTATTTTTCCTCTAATTATGCTAATTAATCTTATAATATATACACCCTATAATCTGAACTTACCAATTCAGAAGATTTAATAAGGTCGACAGCAGGAGGAACAATTAGGAATACTGCGTTGATAAATGACATACGGTCATTTGTTTGATTCTTTTGACAAACTTTGTCAAACTGATTCGTATAACGATGAGGAGATAAACTAGTCAGTAACAAATTGATCCCAACATCGAGAAGAAGTAGAAAATTAGACTCCAATTTGTATTCCCAATCATGCTTACTATAACTCGTATTGATTTGTAATGTCTTAGAGGCATTTTGTTTTGTAGATTGGTTACGATAATCTAGGACTGTTAATAACCCATTACCTATTACGTTGAATAGCTGGAAGCAGAAGTCTAGCATTGAATAAGACTGTTTCTGTACGTCTTCGCCGGAATACCGAACTCTTGTTCCTGGAGTGGCAGATCCACAAATGCTGGGTTGTATTGAGTCATTGAGGGACGTAAAAAATGTTTGTTCAATTTCACTGAAGAGTTTAGAAACAATTAGATTTTTATGGATAATACACAGACTATAGATGATTAAATATGTACGAATGTCATAATGTGAAAGTATTGAAAATTTACGTGAAATCAAGTCACCAAATATCCAACTACAGCAACAAATAAAAAAACTGGTCACTTTCCATCTTAGAGTAACCGAAAAGTAAACAAAATAACACTGGTTTCATGGGCTTTAAGTTTAGTTAGAATATATATCCTAATGTGCAGCTTCGCTTACTTATGTTTCATTTTTATGCACATGAAAAGTCATTGAAAACATTCGGTTGAAATAAACTAAGCTTACCACAAATGTTCAAGTGCTATAGTGAACTTCAATGGCCTGAAAATACTAAAACCAGGGAGTGTTGTAGCTGTTCAAATCATTATATCACATAAAATCACTTTGAAAGGAATAAAATAGTGACTAAGCATGAGCAACACATATCTTAGTTACCATAAACGATTCAAGTTCACAACCCAAAATCTAAAATAAAACTTTCACGTCACTACTTTGCAGTTCAAAAACAACTAAATGATACTAGGAAACACTGAATTAAAATTTCGGAATATTACATATCCGAAATTTAAAATGTGAACCACTGGATTACTACTCAGTCGCTGGAATTCAGCCAAGTATACGACAAAGAATGAGTGCTTCTCAAAACTTGAAAATCAAAGGGAAACAGACGATGAATAATAGATGATGGAGAACTTACTTCTTACTATTATTCAGAATAGACATCAAACAATGTAAAAAGTTCAAGATCAATGAATGAATCAATGTCAAATGTGTCGAATTTAGTCAGTATCCACAATGAATTTGTGGGAAATTGAATATAATAACCATTATTATTGAATATAATGTAGAAATAATCAGGCATAAACTGATATTGTGCTTTTATCAACATAAACGAAACATCTAGATATATATCCAGCAGCTGTGGTACCATGTATGGATTTTGGCTAGCAGTGGAATCCGAAGAGCACATTTTCTTTTTATTGGAGACTGGTAAACTGGATTTAATTGCATCCCAGTATTAATGTTCATGACCTATCTATTCTACAAAACTTATGACAATATAGGTAAATCTAGGCGATCCGCACGCAAAGTAAATTTGCTCATTAAGACTGGTTAGAACTCAATGAAAAATATTAACAATAAAATAGTTAAAACCTCTGCAGATTAGATTGGATGCTACTGTGGTTTTGATTATCAAGTCTGTTGGTCAGCATCGACGTACAGTTTAGCATAGATGTGCGTTGACCTAATATGGTGTGTACTACTGATTTCGACAGATACAAGTAGTATGCTTCACCAATCGAAAGCCGACAGGCGGCAGAAGGTTAAGATCGAAGAGAAGAGAACGAGAATAGAGATTTATTGGTGTGGAAATGAAGGAACAGCCATGTCAGCAACAATTGATAGAAATTTTGCAAATGGATTATCTACAGTATGGCTCCCAGATTTTACTAAGAAATTTGTAATTTTGTGTTCAAGTACATTTAGTTTTCCCCATTGATGTTCTCGTTCACTACAATAGTTTTCTATGCCATATTGGCACGACGACGTGAGATGAACAAGATCAACACCAGAAAAGGAGGAAATAGTAATAATGGGTAAGACCGAATATTGGAATATGTTTCGAAAAGACATTCGAAACATTCAGATAGTCCATTTGATTATTGAACTCGGAAATGTTGACATATCATATATACACTTACTGTGTTTCTGAAGGGCCAGAGGACGTCATCCGGTCACCAGTTTCTGAGTTGTGTGTTTAAAAAATCAATAGTATATTTTCTTCATTATTGTTAATTTCAAATCGAAAAACAAAACTAATATGTACATAATTAAAAAACATCAAGAGGTTCAATGAATATTAAAGATAACTACCGATCAAAGCATTTACATGGCGATCTTGGTTTATATGTGTGTATTGTATTTTGATTTACAGAATCACCCTAAACGAGTTTCATATAAGATGCATTTATTCTATCAGTGGCGAAATATGAGATATACAGATATTACTGATATTATAATTACTAACCATTTAGACTCAAGTTCGTGAAATGAACTTAGTTTTGAGAACTGAACTATATGAAAGGAATTAATCTATTTAGTAGGTTTTATTGTAGCCTATTAAAGAGACAACACTAATTTTAAAAAGGTTAGACCAGGAATAGCAAACTGGAAATAAACAAGCACGATTTAAACCCAACACCTAAAGTACTGACAAAGTTATTCATTTTTTCGCCAAACATATATACAAGCCAAGTTTAATTTTAACCAAGATTTTTAATTTCACTTTTTTTAATGTCTAAGACTGACAGCTTTACAAAATAAGTGTTCAACTGGTTTCAATAACTAATTATCCCAGTTTGTAGGAAGTGGGAACAATTTTGCACATCAAAGTTTCTCAGAACGCTTAATCATAAACCAAAAATTTCGAGTACACTTAGTACCATTTATTTGAAAGATTGTTCGCTTGAGAAACTTCACTTTATTTGCTAAAAAGTCAAAAACTATATTCTCCTCTATATTCACGAGAAATATCAAAACGGGTGTAAAAAGTAAACACTAAACCACCGATATAATTGCAAGTTACTTCAAGCTGTATAAAAATGATCAACCAAAAATATTTTTCTGAAATATACAATTCCACCTATAATATAGACAAATAATTTGTATTAAAAACCCACTCAATACTAAAATCAGATTTGACTTTTAGAATCCTCTCAAAGCGGAATTCAATAAACCTAATATTTCACTTCTATTCTTCGTACTCCTCCTTACTGTATAAGTTTAATTCGTATGGAGAATAGATGCTTGTCTACTTCATGTCTCTAGTTGTGCAAAGCTGAGCAATTGCCTTCTCCATTACCCAAAACCACAGGCATGTATAGAATCTTATAACAAAACTTATGAGCCATTTTTTAAGAAAGGTAAGCTTACGACTTGAATATACGTAGTTGTTAGGATCCAAATGATAATAAATTCTTGTGATAAGAGCACGACAAAGACTAATCAAAAAACTGGTAGTTGAATAAACGATCTCCAAATCCTTCTCATTTAAAATTCGAATAAGACTCTACATAAATAGAAATATATGTAGTGATATAGAAATTGACAAAAACGTGATGGATATAAAATATGTGAAGTTAAAAATAATACACTTTAGTAAACTACAACATAATCATGTCCAATATGTTGTCAATAGCATTTTAAGAATAACCTCATTTATTAAGGTAGAATTCAGTAAAAATGTATGCGTTGTGATGTAAAATACGAAAGAGGGATTCTGTGAGAGATAAGATTAATAAGTCAGTCATTCTATCATAAGGAACGTTAAACCTTGCAATATGTGCATCGATTCAAATTTTCAAACTATATCAGCACGGCGAGATTCCAGATTAGTAAAAGTGACGATGTTGAGTGCAAAAGACATGGTCTAATAAAAAGATATGGACTCTTGAAGCAAAAAGGATTAGGATAATTAAAAGACTTAGAGGCTAATGGAAGACAAGGAGTGAATGCATCTGCCCCATAGCAAACAATTCTGAACTATTTTATCCAGCATTTCTTACAACTAGTTACAGCAATTGCCTTGACCACAACCAGATGATCTGCATCTAACTATATGATTCAGTTCAACGGTTAATGACGTTATAGAGTGACGTCAAGTTTTAGTATAACCGCCCCTTTCCTTCTCCCAACCTACTTCTACACCAGCCAAGATCGCGCATCGAGGTAAGTGGCGGTTAGAAATACATAATACATGTCCAAACCTCCCCAAATGATCTGCTATCCTCACTTAGTACCTGATTTACAAACACAGTACTCTTCACTTAATGATCCCGCAACACACGAGCAATGATTAGGAGGCACCCATGATCAAACAAAAATCTTCTAGTCTTGATAGTCCCGTTTTACAAGCACAACGATTAATAATGAAGCTTATTAATCGAGTGACAGTTCGTGCACGTAGCTTTCAGTAGGGAAGATAAAGAATGGCAGAAAATATCAGAAAGTGAGTATAGGATGTAGAATAGTTCAAAAGCGTTCAGTAATATTGTATATACAAAAAGAAAAGGTAACAGTATATACAAATCTGACCGCGATTTTGAGGTATGGTCAATAACCTCTTAATCTAGTTATTTGCATCATTCCAAGATCTCATTCACGTAGTTCTGATACATCAACAGCCCCAAAATGCCCTGGTATGGCCGAGAGTGGGGGGAGTCCGCTCCCCCTCTCGAAATGCTCTCATATGGCCACGCGTATACAGCCCCTGCCAGGGAAGTCCTACTCACTGCCTTCTCGTGGCGGGGGTGTTGTTTACAAAAATGAGAGGACGAAAAGCAAATTTCCGGCGCTTTAACCGGATCCCAAACCAATGGTGAACATGGGCTCCAGTATCCTGCGGGAACAAATGGCGTATGAACCAATCGTTGGTCACCGGCTACCATGGGACTGCATCTCCTCACGATGCTCCACTGCCCTGTGGATAAGATCTTCAGGTCAAAGGCTCGGGGTGTGGCCCTATAAGAAAACCACCTGCTTCGGTTTGGGCACCCGGGCAGTATCACAGCCCTCACACATATCAAATGAGATATGTGTGGCGCATATGTATTTGATACCTTCTTGTACCGATATTTATGTGTTAAAATAATAATAATAATAATAATAAATAATTCCCTTTTACTCTTCAATGTCACTACATAAAACTTAGCTTCTTATAACCTGCACCATTTTTATCAGCGACTGCTTAATATAAAAGAGTTAATCTACGATCAAATACCTGCTTCGGTCCGGGCACCCGGGCAGTATCACAACCCTCACACAAATCAATTTAGATTCGTGTGGCGCGTATGTATTTGGTGCCTCCTTGTACCAATACCTATGTGTTAAAATAAATAAATAAATACGATCAAATTAACATAAAGAGGATTTCGAAGATAACCGGCTATCTATTCACCACTAGTGGCTTTTCTACTCAAAGGTAAGTCTGTCTCTTTCTGAATAGTATAATGATGTTCCTAATGTCGCTACTAATGGCTAGACCAAAGTAAAAAACATCAGTTTGCCTAAAGACAATTCCTTCTTGTAGTCAAAATATTAAGATATTGAGCATGGTTAAAGTGATGCTCGAGGAAAAAATCTTATGAAAAAAAGTAATTTATGCAAATTAAGATAGACCAGAAACTCAGTAGTTCATAGAGCTGAAGTCACTAAAGCACTGAAATATAAAATGTTAACTTATACAGCAGAGGAAATTGTCTTTTACCTCTATGAAATCAGTTCTTTGAAGAAATAATTCAGCTGGAAAGTCTTTAAGTACAACATCATGGAGAAAGCGAATACCAGAAATACAAATATTAGGTTCCTTTGAACAGATAGATCTGGAAAGTCAATTCTTCGAAAAGTGAGGAGAATAACCTACTTTAAAGTTGTGCATAAAACACCAACATCGTCTTTTGTAAGCACGACCGTGGGAAAATATAAGAGATAATTTCCTAAAATAAAGAAAATATCAAACTAGTTTGAACTGAGGATCAACGTACATAGCTTACAAGAAATATGCTTGCGACATCAGTTAGACTGAAAATCAGTTTTATGAAGTTACTAATAGAAACTTCTGATTGAATTCACTAGGTAACATAGTTCAAAATCATCTCATTTCTGAAAATGAATTCACTACAAACCATATTTGAAACTCTGAACAGTCTCATCTTATTTATTTTCCCTTTTCGGCTCACGGTAATGCTGCCTGCTCAAACTTCCTTTGTGTTGTGATTTTCTGTTTGTTCTGTTGAGGGGCCTAACAAGTTAAATACGAAGCGTCTAGTAACCCAAGTTTCTTATACCACATCCATATCTCATCCTAGTAATTGAGAAGTCTAACCCTAAGTACATGTAATATTACTATTATCTACGATGAAGAAAGATGAAAGACAAAACTTATAATATAAATAAATAGTATGTAACAAAAATCGTTCACAATATCAGTGTAATTACATTTTTACCATAGCCACATAGCGGTGGAAATAACCTCATTCAGTGATGAAACTCAGAAGACAGTTGTGAGTTACTTTTAACAACATGGTTTCATACATTTTTACCTAGATATACTAGTTATTTTGCATAAATGAATCACTATTGTGTTACGGACACGACTAATTAGTACTGAACTAACGTTGTGCTACGAGGTAAAATAGGTACTTCAAGACACTTAAGCCAATTAAGCAACTTAAGTAATTAAGATTTTTACCAAAACTATCGGCCATCTTTCTCACTATCTAGATCATGTATTAATTTAGAGTTCAGACAATATATTCCCGTCTGATGTTTAATTCAACGTCAACCATTTCCACACCTACTCGGATTGATGTAATGCACTTTGAATTATACTACGTGAAGACCACTGCTTTATCTCGTTCAGTTATATATCTTTTGAACATCTTATTAAGTTGATGTTAAAAGTCGTCAGTCATTAAATAAGATGCCGTGAATAGTTCTTACGACTAATCTTCACAAACTTGGAAACAAAAGACGAGTAAATCTTTCCTGGTGCTAGCGAAGTACAAACTTTTGGTTTTGAATTAAATGAATGAGGTACGTTTGTTTTATAAATGTAAATAAACTATGATCATTAAAGAGAAATAAAGGACTTAACTACTTTTTTGCCACCTAATATATATAACACCAAGTTACTGGGTACTTATCACTTACTTCATGAAAGGAAAAGAAAGACTTACGACAGACTTGATTGAATGAATAGTACGATGTTAAGTGGTTGACGTCTAAGTTATTGGTATTTCCTTGTGTGACAAATAAATTGGATGAACCTTTACGAGTTTGCAAGGTATCTGGTGAAGTGGGAATTATAAAATCGGATTCATGAGAATTAAAACCACTGGATTCCTGTATTCGTTTTAGAATGTTATTCTTGAAATCTCTGGTTGTTTCAATTAGGGATGGATCCCCAGTAATCAAAACGCATATGTCATCAATATCCCTTTTTAATTCGCTATTTGATGTAGAATTACGCATCTTTGTAAGAACAGAACATCCTCCAGCTAATGCTAAAAGCGTTTTGGTTTCGGGATTCTGGAACAATCACTAATTAATCCCAAGCCTTACCAGAAGCAGTTTTTTGAGTATCGTAAATATGCGATTGGTTTCAAAAGATGGACTCTGCTCCAAAGAAAACAGCAATACTTTAACAAGTTTCAACAAACACTTCTTATCTGATGGCAGTAAACCTCGATTTAATTTCGACTGAATATTGGCTAAAGTACGACATCTGATCTCTTCCACAGGATTATCTTCTAAAGAATCAAAGTTTAATTTTACGTCACTTACTCAGTTTCTCGATGAGAAGGTTGAACTGGTCAATATTACACATTCGGAAAAAGTGACAAATTTATTTGCGTCCTTCTCACTATTAAGTCGTATTCCCGCAAAAAGTATTGGAAACCAATCAAATTACTGTATTTCTGATGACCTTAGAAGTACTAGATAAGTAAAGAACCACTTTTGCCTTGGGATGTGTAGTGAATTTAAACCTCACATTATCACTCCAAGTTCTAATCTTCAAGTTGTTTTGTCACTTAGCTTTGTTATTGTAAATCTACCATCCAATATTTTTCTGCACAAGATTGTATATACCAACTGATTCGTTTGTATTCACTTCTTGTTGTTTCGATAAGGTTCCAAGTTTTTGTTGATGAATAATTGGCGGCGCTCTAGCCACTCTGATTCACTACTTTTGGTCAGTTTGGTAGTTATTTATGGAATTTTATATCTTTTAGTTTGAGTGGGTAGGTTTGTCTCAGGGAAGTAGGGCCCCTGGATACCAGCAGCTGTCGCATTACCGGACATGAGGTTGGTTAATTGAAATGTGAAAATAATAAAGTGACGATTAGAGTGCTATGCGAAAACGACTGTTTCAAGAATAAGAAATAAGTCAATTAATTGGTAGTATATAAGAAGATGGGATCGAAAGAATAACGTGAACGATAGTAAGAGACGTAGGAAGTAATTACTGATATGTGGTTATGATAACCGTGACAATTTATCGAAAATGCATCAGACGGCTTGTTCAATAGAAGGATGGTTATTCACTGATGAGTACGTTCTTGTCAAGTCTCCTCTTAATGATAGCCACTGAAGGGGCTGTTGTCACTTCGGCTGGGAGTACATTCTGAATGGAGGCAACTTATTTTACTTACGCTTGTTGCCCCTTGTGGAGTAGCTTATGCCGCCCACAAGCATTCTCCATCCAACCCTGTCAATGTAAATCTTTTACAGATGATTCCTATCGCTATTCATTCCTTTGACTTCTGCTTCCGATTCTCACTGCAGCGTGTTCCTTGGTTTTCCCTATTTTCCATCTCCAAGTTGGTGATTGCTTCGTGATGCAGTTTGATGATTTCCCTAATGTATGTCCTATCTATCAAGTCTATCATCTTTTCATAATTTTCTGTCCAGATGGAAGCTGGTCTATTCTCTGCCATAGTTAGCTGTTGCTGGTGGTCTCCGGTCAATGGACATTGAGTGTCTTACATAGACAATTGTCTATAAATGCTTGTTCTTTTTTAATGATAGTCGTAATAGTTCTCAACGTTTTAGCTCCGTACATTAAAACTGTCTTGACGTTCGTATTGAAGATTGTGACAGTTGTTTTGAGTTGCATATGTTCTTCAACTGTAGGAATGCTGAACTTACTTTACCAATCTTTGAGTTTACGTTTGTATTAGATCCTTCTCATTCATCGATGATGCTGACCAGGTACCTGAAAGTTCTCACTTCTTCCAGTGCTACCCCATAAAGTGTGAATGGTGGCAACCATTAGTAAGATAAAATGGGAGCGTAACTGAGTGTTCGCTCTTTGATGCGCAATCTTCCAAACGTTGTCTCGTGCACCCTGGCCTTGATGTTCTGGTGATATTCTCGTATTGGAGTGGCTTGGCGCACTTATTATATTGTATGTCATCATCAAATCACGTCTTATTCTCCTGTAGCTCAACGAAAACGATACCAGGTGTTAGAGTCTGTTCTCGCAATATTCATGTTTTACCTTATCATACACTTAGTTCCGGCTTTATACATTTAGTCTAAGAGATTTACACCTATTTCGAAGAAATATGGGCGAAAGGACATTGTGAACTTTAAGTTGGGGCAGTGCGCATTCTTTAAACAGCTTTAGGAGCAACTCAGAGGTGACTGAGTAAAGTTGCATTTGAATAAGGTGAACAGTTTAGTTTAATTTGATTGCATCTTCCACGTAGTTTAAGCCAGTGTCTAAGCTCTTCGTAGTTGCATGCTCGCGATCACACTCTGAGGGGACAATCGGGAGTAGATTTCCATTGTAGATGTAAGTCTTCTGCGTTAAATAAAGTAGAACGTTCATGAAATAATATTTCGACTAATGCTTATTCCTCATTTATTGTAAGGTTCTTTTTAAAACCAAGTGTCCTCTGCACAGATCAGTAATGCCAAGCCAACTTAATCTTGTAGTGGCATCGGATCATAACCACACAATCCTCAAAGCTGAACACGAGACTGCTAGGAAAATAGATATTCAATATTTAACGCGGAGAAATACACAACAATGGAGAAGGCGGGAATAAGGAATTGAATTATTCGGAATTGGTCGTATGGCCTCGCTCGGCCATGCAGGTGTGGTTGTAGGAAACAATTTCCTACAGGTTTAACTAAGCTATTCTCTAAACTGTCGAATACAGAGTCTTACTTTAGCCAAAGTCAGAACAAGTAAGCTATTTGGCCTGATAAACTTTATCTGTTTCTAAAACATAAATTACACACCGTTAGTATACAAAATAAACAGTACAGTCTATTAACGTAGGGAAAACAGAAACATAATTAACATACCGCACAGTAATCAGAGAATAGGAAAAATGAGTCAGCAAAGCGAATATTGTTTTATAATGAACATAAAATTGTGATTGGTGGATAAAAAGAGGTATAGTCATACAAGGTCAAAGGAAGTTAACGTGGTGGTGGGCGTTTCACCTTATCATTGGTGCGTTCGTTTATCACATTTTACACTCCCCCCGAAACACGCACCACATCCATTATTCTGGGTCGTCGTCGCCGTTAGATAGCCGGCTTCTTCCAGTAAACATAAGCTTCGTACGTCTCGAACAATTTCTTCGTTTGTGGTTCTCAACTTCGCCGTACGAACTCGACCGTCAGGACCATAACTTACTTGTTCAACAATAGCTTTAGGCCATAGACCTCTACTCGTTTCGACGCTACTAACAAGAACTAGGTCGCCCGGTTGTAAGTTTTTGTGTACGTTCAACCATTTGTCTCTTGTTTGGAGAGTCGGTAAATATTCTCTCACCCATCTATTCCAGAATGCGGTAGCTAATCTTTGAGCTTCTTTCCATCTTTTATTATATAATAACGTCTTATCCACCGAAGCACCGTCGAATGATAAACCTTTATAAATCAACAACAACTTATTCGGAGTAAGAGCCCCTAGGGTACCGGAATCGTCTGTCATTTTAACTAGAGGTCTGTTATTTAGTATTCGTTCTGCCTTAGCTAGGAAGGTTTGCAGAGTTTCATCGGTTAACACGTTTTGAAACAAAAGCATTCTCAGAATTCTTCCAATTGATCTTATGATATGTTCCCACACACTACCTCGATGACTTGTCCTAGGTGGGTTGAAACTCCATTCACATCCTCGTTCCTTGAGGCGGTTTTCTATTTTGTTAGTATTCCAAGAGTGTATAATATGTCTCAGACTAGCGTCTGCACCTCGGAACTTTGAACCATTATCACTTAAAATACGCTCCGGACATCCTCTTCTTGCAATGAACCTTGATAATGCGCATAAAAATGAGTCCGTATCCAAGGAGTAAGCCATTTCTATGTGAACAGCTCTAATAGATCTTATAGATTAGGCAGTTACATCATAACAAATCTACGATTTTAGGATTAGGTCTATTATTAGAGCAGCGCTAATATCGTAGTAGACTGTAATTCTGCAATCTAACAGGTCGTTAATAAAGACTAATGACAGGAGTGGACGTAAAATTTATCCCGGTGAAACTCTTGAATTGGGGATCTTCAAACTCGCGTGCGCACTGATGTGTGATACTGTTTCAGGATGTTGTCACATCTCCGTGACTTGCCTGACGCGCATGCATTTTAGCCTTTAATTTTAACCCAACAGTTTATTAGATAACTCCCAGTCCCACAACCAGCACTAATGTTCAGAGGTGTTCTGTGCTTGTAGGCTTCTGGTTTAGTTAGTCCAGGAAATAGACATTACAAAACTCTACCACCGTTAAATTATTGAGGAATTGTCACTCGGCCTTTCGAAAGTACAGTAACATTAGGAGTTAGTTGGTAATTCGATAGATAGCTTAGCTTGAAAATTTCTCCTATTGCTGAGGACCTCGGCGATGAATCTTCTCGATATCAAGTGAAAGCAACAATCAGAATACTTTAGTTAGACTTTCTACTTTTACTAGGCACTTCATTTGGCCTGTGACAAAAGACCCACACCTTGCTTAACCCAGAATATTAGGTGTAGCTCAGATGAGGCTTATTATCGTCCCTCCAGAGTATTTGGCTCGTGACCATGTTGACCATGATTGTAACACAGTCACCACTTCAGGAAGTAGTCACCAGGTAGTAATATTAGGGCGAACCGCATGTGTAATAGTTTTAGTATCACATGTGCTATCTTATAGTATTGAGTGTAAGAACCATTAAAGGGCCTGTATATTCCTCTGATCACGTACTTTGAGTCATTCACATTAAAGTAACACCAGCATAATCCTGTAACACCGGTTAATGCAGTACTGTGTGGTGCTAAGGATTTGAAGTGGCTGTTGATTTACATCGTAAATTCACCTCCTTTTTTGTATGAACTGCCTTGTCTGAAAAATGTCATGCCTGGCAAGCTCACTTCTTCATCCACAACATTAAAAGATAATCATGTTTCAGTTAAAAACATGTTTATGATTTCCCCTAGTTTGCCACTTAGACAACTTACGTAGCTATAGAGGTACTTGATGGCTTGTCTCAACATCCGATACTCTTCTGCAGCAGCACTGGTCTTGTATTTTATTCGGTGTCTTACTGATCAAGGTTGACCAACATCAAAGTGTGCATTACTTGGCACTTTTTTGCCGTACAGATTTTGGCTGGCCCTCAAAATGTCTAATGTTATTGGAGAAGTTGCTTTTGGTGATGCACATCATCTGAAGAGCCTCACTTTAGTCATGTTGCTTCCTGAAGTTCATAGCCATCAGATGAGGAAATTTAGTGCTTGTGGGGTGTTATGTACGAAGTAGTCTGAACACGCTAATTGTTGTAATGGTGTGAAGGCTAGTGCCAGCTCCACTGTTGCACACCATGTTCGTGAGCTTCATTCCCACTACCACTACTAGTTCAGAGATTTAGTAAACCACCATACCGTTTGTTTCTTTGGTGTTCGCTTGTCTCCTACCGGTGTCACTTGCAGCCTGACGTTTGTCATATCTGACTTGAATGCTTGTGAATCTCTTAACTGATGGTCTCTGGAACGTCCGTAAATTTCCTCTGTAGCATATTGTGGATCTGAATGAAGATGTTGTGTCTTAGGTTAAATTTTTGCCCTAGTACAGGCCGCATGACTTATATGAAGTGATACCCTTTCCTATTATTATACAGAACTTGTCCCACTATTCATCGTCAAACTCTACTTTTCAAAAAGCCAATTTCCCTTTGAGAAATCTGAATACTATCAATAGCCAATGTTTTTGTCCAAATCTTGAGATCATTCACAATCTTCACAAACTGGGTATCTAAGCCTAAAACTAACCAGTATCCTGCCAATATGACTGTGTTATTGGGAAGTCAATACGAGTTGAGTTAGATAGATTGTTCGTACCTATTGGTAACCCTCGTGTTATTAATAGAAGAAACCAGACTAGTAGTGAATAGATCTTTATTTTTGGTCTTCGCACAGTCACAGTGGAACATGAGATTCTTTGTTCAGACAAACGAAACCTCTCAACATTCAATATAAGATAATTAGAAATATAACGCCTAAGTAAAATAAAGAAGCGAGTGAGTATTTGAACTATGCTGTTTTGATATATGCTTAGTTGCTTGAGGTCAACTCTTAACCAATCGACCTAATCTGTTACAAATTCATCTCAGGCGTTTGTTTATCCAGATAGTCATTTAGAATGAAAAGCAGGAAAGCGAAGGGATGCAAGACTCAATATCTATTACCAGACAAAAATAAACCAAGGATATGTAGAGATTAGGAAAAGCAAGGTTAGAAAGTGAATAATCAACAAGGTCAAAATATTGCTCAAGTAAAATAAACGAATCGGTCAGTATGAAAGCCATAATATTCGATGCGAGGTTGGCATAGTTCTCGATGCTACATCCATTAGTCATCAGAGACATTGTTAAATTGTTCTATGCAAAACTCTTGCATTGTTATTGTGGCACGAAATGGACCTAAGACCACATTTTAAATCAATGGCGAGTGGTTGCCTTGTGAATCTGATTTTTTCGGAACTCCTTTGTCTTCCAATCAAGTTTGTGTTTCCGTCAAGATTTCCATATGTCCAGGCTGGTTCGTTGGCTAACTAACCTATTCTTCGGATCATTGGTCTCATCTTTGATCGGAGGATTTCAGTCGATAGTCCTATGTTGTGACGAACCGTTAATTATTGATACTGTACCAAGAAAACCATCTTATCCCGAAGCATTATATTAATTCAATTTAACAACTCAGAGCCTTCATGTCAGCTGATAAAGTCTTTTCAACGCAACTGAACAGGAGCGCTTTTGCCGGTAGTGGATTGCTTAGTAGTTTAAAAGAATTATGAGATGTTGGATGGATAGACTAGTAGTTTCGCTTGTACAAACCTGATCGACTGCCCACAGAAGCAAGGAATTCATTATATCTTTGAAAATAATAATAATATTGATAACCAATAGTTTGAAAGATAATTGATATACTGCCACAGCGTTTTCCATCCGCATAATAAGCAGTCCCATGTCAATATAAGAAAATTTTGAAAGCATCATCAATTATTTTCACTCATTATGAGTAGAGAGATTTACGAATACATCTCGAGCAAGCTTAGAGAGCCCTAACGCGAATGCTCTAAGTATATAACGAAACACAACCCGAAGACTAGACATAAAAACTAAGGAAAACATGTTTTTATCAGATGGATAGTATGATATCCCAACAAATTCTACTTTTATTGAAAGCTCTATCGGAATTTGACTGCTGTATATTCGATATTTGTATTATGTACAGTAATTACAGCAATTAAAGATATATGCGGAAAGTCTCCGTGAAGTGTAGTTTTTATGTAACCGCATGGGCTAGTCCATGGCATGTGATTAACTGATACGCCTTGCTTGTTCTTGGAATTGGGAATGGTCGGTGAGCTGTCTGACACTCAGCGACTAGAATGTCGAATGGTTTGGCTAGGGACCGAGGACACTACACTGACCTTGCAGTACTAATCTCAATAACTGTGAAACTATCTTCAGATCACTAGAACTGGATTTGTCATTAGACTTTGTTTAGTAAAACCACTTAAAAACTATATTTTGGGTCATATCACCTGTGATCAGTTTTGAGGAAACGTGGTCATAGTTTTAGTTAGGCGTACATTTGTGGTTAAGGTCCAACGCCACTACACGTCGGGCTTACCCAATTTAAAATTATGGTGTACTATGATATTAGTACTGCTCTAATGAAAAACCTGATCCTAAGTTTGTAGATTTGTCATGATATAACCCCCTAATCTGTAAGATCTTACATAGAAGTAACATTACTGTCTACATCAATAAATGATTGAGAACAAACTTAGGCTAGGGATATAACAATATATTTAATATGAATAAAAGATTATGTTACAACACTTAAGGGTGACCACGCATGCAATGCCGAGCATGCTGTATGATCAGTTCGAATTAATTCGCTTCATTGTTCACGCCTTCTCCATCGTCGGGTTTTTCTCCTCGTTAAATGTTCAATATCTGTTTTCCCAATTGTCTCGTGTTTAGCTATGAGGACTTTGTGGTAAGGGTTTGGTGACACTACACATTCAGCAAAGTAGTGACCTTGTGGTAGTGTCGAGTAGCAGTTGACTATGATCACCACTACAGATCAACTACGTGCCAATTTCCAACTTAAATCCCTTCGTAGGAAAAATGTTAGAAGAACAGTTGTAGACTGTAGTTAGAATATATTTATTGAGGATGTCGTGGTATCGTAATAATACCGAGATCGTGCCAAAGTTTACAGACGAGACTACCGTGCGTGCGTAAGTTCGAGGTCACAAACAACGGAAAAAGTTTGTTTTTGGTACAATTAAACAAAACTTCACTTGGTATTGTTTTGCATGTGTCTTCCCATTGAGGTTTTAAGACTGCAATTGATCAGTCTGCCATTGGCATATGTGCATACTGTGCGTTTGCCTAGATATTGCTTTAATTCACAAGTTACCGTACTGCTAATAACTGATTACATAAATCTTTAACAATGTTGTAACTCACCAGCGTAGATGATCTATGTCGAATGATTGGGGGCCTACTAAAGTAAGACGGGAATGGTGTAACGAACGAACTAACGTCGAAGTCACACCTCGTGGTCAGCACCTTATGTGGATTGCTCCATCGTCGTATCGAGGTACTATAAATGCCTTGAAGATTGTACGACACAAAGGGTGTTATTACAGAAATATATTAGTTAAAATCCTTGGCGAACGACTAACTGATGCGCGTAAATCATCCTTGGTCGGTTCGATATACAGTGACCCAACTGCCGGATGATTTAGCCAGGGCTTAGTGACATTTCACTGGCCCTACAGTGTTGACACAGTCGCATTAGTCAATTTCTTGATAATGTAAATTATTCTTATTCTGTCATGTTAGTTATTATTGTCACAAGCTATCTTAACAGAAAGACTTAAATGTAAGTGATAGATTTTTGCGATCTAACTAAGATCTAATAAGACAATAAGACGTTAGGACTAAGTCATATTAAGCCATACCAATAAACATAAGCGATTCAATTCTCACCCACAAATGTAACATGGGCGTGGCATTTTATTTATTCATTTATTTAAATTTAAGGTTAAGGAGAATGTGATCATCTGATAAACTTTTCAAAACACCACACTCACCCTACTATTGCTGTGAGTTATAATACAAATTCTCAAATACAGCCAAAATGTCGCTAACAATTTAATAGAAATGTGTATAAATAATAAAGTTAGTTGCAACCTGAAGCTTACTCTGCTAAACAGTCTAGCTCAATAATACCACTTCTGTTGACAGAATGGATTTCAGGAATTAAGGTTAACCAATTAAATAGCTAGTCAGACTACAGTGGGTTTCATTTTATTTAATCATTAATCTAACTGTTGAGAGACCTCGAGTCATTTAAAATAGGATATAAAAGAGCCACCAGTTGTTTCTCATGCTAAAGTCATAAATTTCTAAATACTGAATAACAATAGCTAACTTAAACTAAAAAGATTTTAACTGAATAATCTGTTGTTCTAAATTGAGGACGGTGGATTTCACAACAGCTTAGAGGATTTATTGAGTACAGTTCAAACGCCATGTAATAAAAACCAGGGAAAAGGTCGTAAGATTATGTGTGACTACTAATCAACTAATGTACCATAACTAAGTGGATATAATACAAAGTCGATAATTTTTATGGTTAATGTGAAAACAATATTCGTAGTGGAAAAAGTTAAGGGGCATAAATACACAAATTTAAGTACTTTACAAGAAAAAGTTAAAGTAAATATATAAACTGAAAGTCAGGAGCAAGCATTCCCTATTCTCGATATGTGGAGCTGGATCATATAAACAAGATTGACAAGTATGCTTTACACTTTAGGATCTAAAGGTTAATCTATTGACGCAATTGTCCACCCAAATATTTTCCGAACTAGACAATATTAAGGATTCAAAATGAATTCGATAAACTTTCTTACGGAAATGTAGTCTATATGATTGTATTCAAAATATTTATTTCTAAAAAAATTGTTGGGTCTTTTTCAACACAACATAGATTAAGGGAAGTGAGGAACATATAAACTACTAAACAAAATAGTAATTAATCAGAACAATCTAGAGATATGTTACATCATATTTAAGTGACTTTACATTCTTTTCCTGTTTTGTTTACGAGATTTAAGACGAAAAACTCTATCTTATCTATAACAAACTACGACTACAGTAAATTAGTAAAAACATCTCTAGGACTTTATCTAGTAATTAGAACTGAAAATCTTACGCCAGTACTAAAAACTTATTAATCTCATCACTATTTTCTTTCCAATTGTCCTTAAGACCGGAATAGTTGTTATTTGAAATTATCACTTTTAACTAAATGACTTTTTCTCCCAAGTCAAAGTCGACGTAATATTACCAATATGATTCTACACTTGAACAGACTAGTAAGTGGAACAATAACAGAAAGGAAAACGATCGAATCCATAATGATAAACGAAAACCAGGTTTCACATTTGTAATCCTCTATTTCACTCAGCATTAAACTGAAGATAGTGCTTTGTGATATCACTTATCTTTACTATGCCGAAATTGCCAATTTTAACAACACACACCAGCAGTGACATACGTACACAAAGCTTATTTTTTAAAAAATGTTGTGGTAGAAAAAGGCTATCACTAACCCTATAAAAGTACGTTACTTTTAAGTGATTTAATTCACTATAATTATGATATCTTAAAGGAAGCAATCGCCTTTAAATACGGGTTCTTCTGTGGATAACCTGTCATCTAAATGCTATAGGGAGTGGAAGTAATTGAACAGTGAATAACCCTTCCCATACTGGAATATGATCAAAACCATGTGTGTTTTGAACTTGATATTTAGTTAATTTCGAAGTACAGATGATTTGTGGTTGAGTATCTTTAGATCAACATCAGTGGTTGTAAAAAGCGGTACCACAAAAATGAAGAACCGTATGGATTTTTAAAATTTATTTTTTGTGGAATACTTCTGACACGTTCATATGATCAATCAATCACTGGAAAGTGAATAATACCGGGATTCTATGAAACAGTTTTGCCAATAAGTGACAGGTTCATTCGAAATCCTAGTTGTTTCCCATCTGTAATCAATCAATTACGCTTTTGTGTATAATCACTAATGTTAATAGCATTAATGGTATCACTATTTAGACGAATAGGCGATGATTTATCCACCAGCCTAAAGACCACTTTTGGTTTAAGCCTTATAGTATGCATAACTCACAAATGTACCTTTATAGTGCTTCACTTTTTGATTTATTTGGTTATGGTGTTACACCAGATGACTTGATCTAAGCATATGACATTAAATACACAAATTTTCATATTGGATATAAGCCTACATTTAGGATAAGTTCGGTTAGGCATTCTTTTAAACTCGGTGCCAATATAAGATTTACAAAGCCATCATATTCTAGTGATTGTTAATTAGGAGTCGCATTCAACTCAGTGTTACTTAACATTTCTAATCACAGATCTGAGACAAATGAGTAATGTCTAGAAGTAAATGGTTAAACAATTTATATAAATATGCACCTAAATCTTTTGACGATTCCATTATAAATCCAAAAAAGGTTTCTTTCTTAACTAAACAAATTCACTTTTTAAAATAAAAACATACATAAAAGCAGTGAAAAATTCCTTGTTTACATTCAAACACAGATACAATGACAAAATAGAAAAAGGGAACTGAGAAAGATGCGCTAAAAACAGGAAAAAACGAGACGAAAACATGAAAAGTGAAAAAACAAACAGACAAGCAAGAGTACACGTCACGTTTCAAGAGATGGAGAGAAATTATGTAAAAATTAAAACTGAGCAAGTATTTTAGAAAATAAGATAACTTGAAGCCAAATCATATACACATGAGAGTACCACGTTGAACAAATAGAATTGATATCAACTATCATTTACAAATCATCCCTGGATTCTTTACCTGTGACAAAATGCACTTCCCATTCATCATTTAATGAAAGATCAGGTTTACGAACAACAACAATGCGTGGTATGTGTTTAAAACCAGCAGAAAAAACAGAGGACGGAGTAATGGAAAACCCTAAATTCCTTCGTGGTTTATGGGCATCGATCACAGTAATTCTTTCCAAAGGACTACTGAACCCAACAATAACAAAGCGTTCAATTTTCGGTATTAAAACATCATCTTTAGGTAGTACTATGGACGTTTCACCTGGTAATGGTAAACGTTGTAAGCGCAATCGTCCACCATGCACACCTGCACCCGTTGGGTCGACAACTCGTTGGTAAATAATTTTGAAAAACTGGGCATTTGATTTAGAAGTTGAATGGAAATCATCTATGTATATATAACCAACAGCATCACGCTCTTGAGGGTCCAAACAAACAACAAATGTATAGGGATCACTACGCATAAGCCATGATGAACGACGTATACGCTCTTTTCGTGGTATAATCCACCCACCTCGATAAAACACAGGTATGGAATTTATCGTTACTGGATATTGTGTCGACTGTCCACCTGCAAATACCTACAATTAAATATAGGAATTTCATATGAATTTTTCTATTGATAAATTTGACTTCGCAAGAATAACAAATACAGAGTTTGTCGAATCGACCAGAACAGTTTATGATAGGACAACAAACATAATTCCTTGATTTAACAATTAGTCAAATGTAAGCTTTAGTGGCATTATTATATTAAATAACAGTTATGGACACATGATATTTTATTTCAAAAACATCAAAACACATTCATATAATGGTTTCTGGAGGCACTACAAACCTTAACTGATACTTCATAGATACTACTGACAAGGTTCGACTTGATAGTTTTATATAACATGAGCATCGGATAGAAAGTTATTAATAAATATATTTTTGTTATATCCTAACGAGTAAGAAAATTGTATTTCTGACGTTTTGTGACTTGATGCAAGCCACTTCTTCATAGTAAACAAATAACCGAATTACCACGTGTTTGAATAGTACAAAGCAAACTGAATAGACTATTCTTAGATGGTATATATTCTTTTGGTAGCTTAAGGTAGCTTTTGATAACTATAATAGTATTATAGAAAAGAAAACATTCATGTACTTGTCTGTTGAACTCAGTAAAAAAAAATCATTCTATTTCTTTCAATGAGTCTGGACATTACTCAATGAATATTTTGATTAGCGATATAATTAGAGACAAACTGTTCCTTTAACATTCATTTACCATAACTCTATCTCTTCTTTTCATAGTTATAAATACAAGGTCTACATTTATATGTAGGATTTACGCTTATTTTTATGTTACACATTAGCTGTCAAGCAAAACTATTTAAAATCCATAGAAATTATCACTTACCTCAAGCGATGGATAATGATACCATGTTCCCTTTGGAAAATATAATTGCACATAGCCAGCACCTTGATCAGTGACAGGACTCACAAGCACAGCTTCTCCAATCATATATTGATCATCCAAACCAAACGTATTCACATCTTTAGGAAAATGAAACCACATAGGTGCCATAACTGGTTGACCGTTTGCTTCCGAACGAGCAAATAGTGTATACCAATATGGAAGTAATTGATAGCGAGCTTGTATTGCTTTTCTGTAGAATAAAAGCGATCATTTTACTATCACAAGTTGAAAAATATCTGGCTACACACAGAAGTATTTCAATAATCAACATCAACTCGAAATACGTGTTTAGGTGCACACGGTTTTGGCCCAAATATGACGAGAAACAAACTATCTAAAGTTTTAACCATGTCCGGACTCAGACTTAAACTAGTGATAGGATAATTACCATAGCATAATATCATTAAAACGCTAACCAATGAACAAAGTATTAGCTTTCATATCCATATTAAAACAATAATGGCCGATTATGCCACTTTTAAAATTATTAATATTATTGAGTTACAGGTTTAATGGAGGCAAAGTGAGGACATGAAAAACGGTTCTTCAAAACGGCGACAAGTGTGACCAATAAATTTCAAGCAGTCGCTTTAATATTATCCTCAGTGCTTTATTTATATGAACACATATATATTGGTACAAGAGGGCACCAAATATATATGCGCCACACAAAACAATCAGAATTTGAAGAGAAGGAGAAAAAAAGAGAGAACAATAATGGGGGAAACGGAAAGGTACAACCAGAAGAAAACTTTCAGTTAAGGAAGATACAACCACTTTTTATGAAGAAAGTAAGAGGTTAAAGCACGATCGCCACTGGCTTCTATTCTGAGCCATATCTGATAACGTCTCTAGCCACTGTGTTACACCATCTCTCGGACCCCAACCAGGGAGTCGTGAAGGACCAACAGAAGCTAGCCCTTTGCAGCTTTCTTTCATACCACGACACCAAATCATATACTGACCACCTCTCCGCTTTTTCCAACCAGTCCCAGAGTCGGCAAATAATGCACGACGTGGAATTCTCTGGGACGACATTCGTAGAACATGTCCAAGCCACCGAAGTCGGTGTTTCAAGATGGTGACACCAATTTCATTATCGTCTCTGTGACCGAACACACGATGCCGAACCTCTGCATTACTGACATGGTGTTGCCACTGGATGCCAGCAATCCTTCGGAGACAACGATGATCGAACACAGAGAGTCGTCTAACATCCTCAACTCGGAGAGGCCAGGTTTCACAAGCATAGAGCAAAACTGCTCCCACCGTCGCGTTGTAGATCCGACCTTTTACAGCCAGACTAACATCGCGAAGGCGCCAAAGATGGCCCAGATTGGCATAAGCCGCTCTGGCTTTCACTATACGTGCATTGATCTCATCACTCACACCACCACCACCAGCACTTATGCAGCTACCCAGATACACGAACTTCTCGACTACTTCAATCTGCTCACCATCCAGAGTGAGTACAGGATTAGAATCCTGCCAGTCTTGTAGAAGGACTTTGCACTTCGAAGGTGCGAAGCACATACCATACCTACGGACACTGATTGCCAAGTGATTAAGTGAGGATTGCATTGCTTGGGCATTATCGCACAGTAAGACAATATCACCCGCATACTCAAGGTCAAGAAGTCTTTCTCCAGGTAGCAGATCCACACCACCATTACTTACATCCGTCAGAGCTGTTTCCAGAATGTCATCGATGGCAAAGTTGAAGAGGAATGGTGAGAGTGAGCAACCTTGTCTAACCCCACTGCTTGAATGGAACAATGGAGAAAGGTGGTTGTATGCCCTCGCTCTGCCAGAGGTGTTTGTGTATAGGGCTTTTAGGATGTTAATAAACTTCTTAGACACACCCTTCTTCAATAGACACTCCCAGAGAACAGTCCTATCCAACGAATCGAAGGCAGCCCTGATATGAAGAAGCACTACGATTGTTGGCCTTTGATAAGTATAGCGGTGTTCTAACACTTGGTGGAGGGTGAAGACATGATCAATACATCCTCGACCAGAACGAAACCCAGACTGCTCCTCACGAGTCAATCCTTCTCGGGTTTTGAACAACCTACGAAGTATAACGGAAGCCAATAGCTTGGACGCAATCGGAAGTAGATTTATCCCCCGATAGTTGTTACAGGAACGACGTGAACCCTTTTTAAAGATAGGGACAACTATCGACTCATTCCATGACGTTGGTCAGTCAGTCGCAACGTAGGACCAGGCACATATATGCATCGGTCCAAGTTGCCATACCGCATTAGCACAACAAGATGAACACCAAATTCATAGGAGTAGTTAATTCAGTGGTGGTAATATATAGAAGAAAGAGTGTGTATAAGGAGATAGTACAGGAAGATAGAATTAGTTCCTAGAAAGAAAGATTTGAAGTGATTTTAATCTCTTAGTTTAAAGGAAGACAGAGAGTGTATACACCTTCGCGATTGTGATCGATTCTGAGCCATGTCACCAAGAGTCTCCAACCATTGGTTACGATAGTCACGCGGACCCCAACATGGCAGTCTGCATCTACCAACATGGCTCAGACCAGAAGTTAGTGACTTCAAGCACTGATGCCACGTATTGGTTTGGCCGCCCCTAACTTTCTTCCAATCATCCCTAACACCGGTTAGCATTGTGCGTCGTGGTAATCGGTGTCCAGACATACGCAACACGTGGCCCAACCATCTCAGTCGATGAAGATTCATAACCTCATCAACTGATTTACCATCATTCCCTAACACCCTGCGTCTAACCTCACTATTACTTACCCGGTGATCCCAGCAGATACCCGCAATATTTCTAAGGCATTTGTGGTCAAATATTAATAACTTACGAGTATCTTCTACTCTTAAAGGCCATGTTTCGCAGCCGTATCGTAGAATGGAACGAACTGCCGCGCAGTATACTCGTCCCTTAATTGATAGACGGATATCTCGCCTGCGCCATAGATGACGTAAGTTGACAAAGGCCAAGCGAGCTTTTCGAATCCGTGCTGAGATTTCGTCGGACACCAATCCATTAGGGCTGATCAGACTTCCAAGATAAGGGAAGTTCTCAACGCGTTCGACTACTTCACCCCTATCCTTAGTTCAGGTGTTGACGTAGACCAGTCCTGAAGCAACAACTTGCATTTGGAAGGAGAGAAGCGCATCCCGAACATTCTTGCATTGTTGCTCAGTGCTACCAAAAGACTCTGCATTTTATCAGCGTCTTAACCAAACAGGACCATATCATCTGAGTATTCTAAGTCGATAAGTGGACCTCCTGGAAGGAAATCAATACTTGAGAATTCAGTCGATGAGAGCGTTATTTCCATCAGTAGATCTATGATGAAGTTGAACAAAAATGGAGAAAGTGGACAGCCTTGGCGGACGCCACTTGAGGTTGCAAAAGCAGATGACAGTTCGCCATAAGCTCTGAATCGACTAGTAGTGTTCGAGTAAAGAGCCTTCACAAGGTTTATGTACTTCTGAGGTACGCCTTTCAATGACAGACACTGCCACAGAACCTCTCGGTCCACAGAGTCAAATGCTGCTTTTAAGTCAAGGAAGACCATTATTGTCGGACGCCGATAAGTATGCCTGTGTTCTAGAACCTGACGAATGGTGAATATGTGGTCGATGCAGCCACGACCAGGTCTGAAGCCAGCCTGATTTTCACGTGTTTGCAGTTCACGAGTCTTAGTTAGGCGTTCGAAAATTATCGAAGCTAGTATTTTAGATATTATATTAGTTAAACTAATCCCTCTGTGGTTGTCACAGGATGATTTTGACTTTTTCTTAAATATTGGGACGATAAGTGATTGTGACCAGTTAGATGGGATAACGTCTAACTCCCAGATTATAGCTAAAATATTAGTCAACCTAATCGCTTAAACTAGACCACCATCTTTAAAGACCCCTGGGGCCAATCCATCTGGACCTGCTGCCCTTCCTCGTTTCAGATTAACTATAGCCTTTCGAACTTCAGCTAGAGTTGAGGGACCTACACTTCAATGTTCCATTCACACTATCTGAGAATGGAGGGTAGTTGTAGAGTAGCTGAAGGCCAGCTGAATTGCTCCTTAAAATATTCCGCCCATCGTTCTAAACGTCTGGACTGGGAGCAGATGAGAGTGTCGTCTTTTTCCGAAATAGTCTGACTTACACTTGATTTATTAATTCCAGTTTCTTTTTTTAGTCTGTAGAGTTGTCTTGTGTTCCCTATAGCCGCCGCCTTTTCCATCTCTTTTGCTTTCGTTGCCCACCACTGCTCACGATCATTCCTTAGACTTTTGCTTAACCTAGATCTGATTTCTTTACGCTCTTCATCGTGTTCAGAACCTGATGGGATGAGTTTACGAGAATCTATCAGTGCAATAGACCTTGAAGAAATCCACTGGTTCTTTGTAACCCTGTGGTTTAAATCACTAGTAGATGTCACTGCTGTTTCCACAGCCGCTTGTATGTTTTTCCAATCAACATCGGGGTCAGCCTCGTTTTCAGAACTACCTAAGTGTGACCTCAGTTGTTCCTGGAACCTACTTTTGGTTTTCTCAATACTCAATTCGGTTCTAATGAGTCTTTCTAATGTGGCTTTTTTGCGTCCAGTGAGGCGCAAGCAGATGCGTGCTCGTATTAGGGCATGGTCGGAGTCCAAGCAGGTACTCCAGAATGAGCGACAATCTTCTATCGACCCTCTCCAACGATGACTGATGGCAATATGGTCTATTTGAGTCCATCGTTGATTTGGTGCAGGGGGTCGCTATGTTAGACGATGTCTCTCCTTATGCTTAAAATTTGTGTTTGCTAAAAAATAAACAATTGTCTGAGAAAAGTTGCAGCAGACGATCACCATTATCTGTTCTCTGTGCCGGAATACTAAAATACCCACCTAAATGTCTTTCTGTTTCGTTTAAGCTACCTACCTGGGCATTAAAGTCGCCTGCTACGAGTACTATGTCTGAACGTTTAGCTTTCTGAAGAAGTTCAGAAAGCATTCTGTAATATTCATCTTTCACTTCATCCGAGCTGCAGTCAGTGGGAGCGTAGGCAGAAACGACGAAAAGGCAACGACGTGTGTCCCTATCCTTCCGAGTTCTTACCGAGCCGTTTAGTCGAACAGCGGATAGACGACTATTAACGGGGATCCACTCTAATAGCGCTTGTTCTGCCCTCATGCTTAGTGCTATGCCTACACCTTCCAGTCCACGAGAACTAGCCATCGGGTCGCCAGATACACGGAGGGTGTATCTCGTCGGCTCTCCGTTTTGCCGAGGTGAGGTCAAGTGAATGACCACACTAGGATCCTGTATGCGTGTTTCGGAGACACAGCATACATCAATCGTACGAGATTCTAAGGTTTTAGCCAAGGAAGCCTGCTGACCGATTTGGCATAGTGTGCGTACGTTGAAGGCTCCAATGTGTAGTTTGGAGCGAGGTTTCAGTAGACCTGGGACAGTGTTTTGCGCACTAGAATCGTTGGCTGTGGTGACACTTGAGGAGGAAGCCGAAAGAGGGAGTTTAGATTTGAAAGTCGATGTAAGAGGAATGATAGGAATTGAAGAGGTAGGTTGATTATGAATACAGCGATCTTGAGTGCCATTAGAGGTATGAGGGCGGTTATCACTTCCCGGTTGCCCACACCGTGGAAGGGTTTTGCTGGAAGTACCTGAAAAGGAGATTGGATTAGAGTTGGTCATAGTGACCTGAGAGCGTGACCGCAGTGCCCAAGGGACAGCTGCTTGAGGTCGGTCACACACGACCTTTTTATGAGTGATTTTTGTGTTAGCTCCGTACTTGTTGAGACCTTACCGCCGGATACGGATATTCGTGGGATAAGGCGAGGTGTGCATTTTTAGGGTCGACCTTTTCTAACCCCTCCCCTCCTTTTGGGAAGGCAGCATCGCTGTTATGCTGGTTGTCTGAAGGAAACACCTTACTGCAGTCACACCTCTGTACAGTCAGCAGTACGACTTCGCCTTCGGATCTTGGTTTTGTTGCTTTCAGTCTTACCGCTCTTCAACCGACCTGTCTGGCATGGTAGGACCTTGAGGAACGGTTGTTCCAGCCAGTATAGCTCAGTTGCTTCATCACGATAGACAAGCCCGACCACCACGTCAAGGTAGCAACAACGGTCAGACGTTGGTACACTCCCTCAGATCTTGGATCATAATGATAGGAGATCGAAATTCGCTGCTAAGCCCTACCACAAGTTTGAGTTTCTTTTAGTCGGACGAATTTTCATGTCATCATCAGCTACAGCGCAATATATGTGGGGATGATTTGAACCAAGTATTTCGTGTAAAAACATTTCCAATGATACAGTCAAAAAGTAATAACTGTGAAATAAGTCGCCGGAAAAATCTCGTTACACGTATTTTACACTGAAAGGAAGTATTAGGAAGCTCAATGAATTCTCTTCACTTTGTTTTAATTATTTATACTAGATAAATTACGTTTGTGCGCTACTCTGTCCAAGAATGAAAAAGCTGGATTGTTTACCCCAATGAGCTTATATCATGAAAACAATACTACCGAGGTAAATGGTTAAACCTTTAAACTAAAAGACATTTCAACCAGACTAAAACCTTGGTGCGATAATAACAAAATACTCTAGTGCCTTTAGTTTACCTAAACATAGAATGAATTAAGACATGCTAGTTTTCAATTAAATGAACCCCGTTTCGTGATCGTACCTTAGTCAACAGTCAGGAAGTTAAGCTAATCTGTTTGATGGAAACTGCAGAATACTTAATTCTTAAGATAATCTCACTAAGTGATAATAGTTTCTGTGCAAAGTGAAAGACTGAAAATTTATGACAGTTTAAAGGTGTGGGGGGGTCATAGTGACGAATGTATTAAAACATGACAATAAGTTACTCTTGAGTACTCAATGGTCTAAAAAAGTCAATGTTCAGTTGCAAAAATCATGAAACTTACTAATTATAATTTGTACAATCTTTGATAATGAAATGTATTATCTCTAGAAATTTCGAACTATATGCTAAAACTTACAGTATCTCAACTTCACGTCAATTAGACCTTAGGTATGTATTATCGGTTAACAAGATAAATCAGTTAAGGTGAGTACATCAGAAAAAACAATGAGATCGTTTGGGTATATGAGCCAGAAGATATAGGATTTCGGATGGTATGGAATAAAGTTGAATGGAGTGGGTTGAACACCGAACAACTATTCTTTTAGGATTCAGTTTTTTTCTCTCGTGTTTCGCCCGGTTCACTGGTACACTTTGAGCTGTCAGCTGAATTACTGTTTTTGTGTTCTTAAAAGACATAGGAAACTAACCACATTTTTAACCAGAATTATCTTACTACCACTGAATATAATCATGAAAGCGCAAGTGAATGGTTTCAATAAATTTAAAATCTACTCCAGCTACTTAAGTCTGGACGGCTGATCAATGTTATCATTTCCACGCAAAGCACGTCTCATATTCATCGTACGAAGTCATTGTAATAAACCGGGAGGAATACTAAACTTACCGAATGGGATCAATATATTCCGAAGCCACTAGCCAAGGTTCACGGCGTTTGCTATCTATGTGTGCATGAGCTCTGAAGAATGGTTGATAAGCAGCCGCCTGATACCATCTTGTCAATAACTCAGAGTCTGGATTGCCGAAAAAACCTCCCACGTCAGCTCCACATAGAGTTATCCCCACGATCGATATGCTGAGAAGCATAGAAGTTGAAATCTAGAGTAGCGAAAAATACCATGCATAGTAACCAAGTGCATAATACACAATCTATAGTCTCTAAAACAAGTAACAACTGTTAACATGTCTCAGGAATTATTGTAATAAAATGTCGGTAGCTATATCCAAAAAGTAATAAGGTTGGTAGTTTTAATGCTAAAACTACTATCAGTATCCTTTAAACAACAAAATGGTCCAAGACAAGGAATTGGTTGTGATTTGAATTATATTTCAACTTACTAAAACCAATTCAATCACTTAGTCATAAACAACATAAGCCCTGAAAACATGTGTACATCGGTTCAAGTCGCCGTACTCCATTAGCACAGCGAGATGAAATTGCCAAAGCATATCCCAAATTAGTACATGTAGTAACAGTACCAGTAGTGGTAAAAAAGACATCGAAGATATGATTGGAGAAGAGAACATGGATTAGTGGAATAAAAATTCTATGAGGTAATTTAGAAACTTAGAATCGATGAGGAGACAGAGAGGGAATGCACCTGCGCTACTGCGAACGATTTTGAGTTATGTTACTCAAAGTTTTTAATAATTGTTGAAACCAATCAAAACCATTCAAAGGATTTCCTACTTATTAGATGAGTCAGGTTGCACCTGAAATTTGTTCAATATATTGACCACAATTAGTTTTCCGATCAATCTTCACCTTAAGGACTTAAAGTTCTGGAAACTTAATAAAAAAACGTCAAATATTTTAACACAGTATCTAAGGTCTTAATGCAAGGGGAACTGCAACTCATATACTCCTCAGATTTGAATTGTTCACAGGGTAATGCACACGTACAAACGCAGATATTTCACTCGAAATTGTATGGTTCGAAAACTTTTTTGTTAATAGATGCCATTTTAACTAAGTGTCAATCATGAAGTATATCATCAAACCTAAGGTGAAAATTTAGATGTAAATGTCTGAAAAATGTGTACAAAATAACCGTTTCCTTCTATCATTTATGACTAGTTTTGTAAACCGTATCGATATATCCTTTATTGAATGACTATAATACTAGACAAGAAAACAACTTTTAATGGTTGCTCTGAAAACCGTGGTTATTATAATTACACGGGACAATGAATGAAACTAAATCAAGCACACATTTATGATAATCATTTACTAGGTATGATCTACACAGTTAACGAACTCTCTTAATGAAAATAAATTTTAAGACCAAGAAATTACCTTTAAGTGTGACCAATCAGCAGTATTGTCTCCAGTCCAAACAGCTGCTGTCTGCTGTGAACCAACAAAAAACGCACGGGTCAACACAAAAGGACGTTCTACACCGTTCGACCTCAACATGAGTCCATCCCAAGTTGACTTATGTACGTATAACCCGTATAAGTTATGTACATCACGATGCTCCCAATCACCTGCATGCTTAGCATCCTTCAAACAAGAATGGAAACACGTAACAAGGAAAATTAGCAAACAGGTAAACACGGGGATTTTCGACTTTACAAAATGAAACTTATAATTAGTTCACATTTAGTTTAGTTTAGTAGATTTTTAATGTAGACGTTATTAAGTGGCTATTCTAAACTTATGTCTGTTTTAGGATTGCAAGTTGTTTAATAAGAAAACACAAATAACGCGAGACCTGACACGTATTTATCACTCTTAGTCACTACATTCCACACCAAGATCATAAACAATTGAAGAGGGTGAAAATAATATCGAAAGTTGTGGGGAATCGAACATTAGTATTTTTAAAGAAGTGAATAAAATCGAGAAATAAAACGTTAAGAACATTGATATGTTCAAAACTTAGTGAAAGACAAGTAATCAAAAGACCTATACTATTGTGACAGACCTTGAGCCAATATCTCGGAATTCGGATCGCAAAATACTAATATTTCAACTACCACAAGACTTTTCCTTGCTAACGCAACTGAGACTAAGGATTATTATCTTTATCGATTGATGTCAGATCCTAATTTGACAATCTTTAGGTTTTTCCAACCAGCTTCTATGGTAATCAGCAAGGGCGCACTAGAATAAGAGTAATAAATCTTTCATACACCTTATTTCGGTGAGTTGGGTAGTTTAATCAACCACTTCTACCTAATAGTCTACATATAACATCAATATTGTTCACTCAGTAGCTCCATTATAGTTAGGCAACGTTTTAAAGATACTGACAATTGAATGGCATCAACCTACCCATGTTTTCTAAGCCGTCCCTTGTACTCTTAATACAGAAGGAATCAGAATTTATAACAGCAAAGCCCCCAAATGCCCTGGTACAGTCGGGGGTGGGGAGAGTTCGCTCTCCCTGTCGAAATACTCTCACATGGCCATGAGCATACGGCCACTGTCGGGAAGGTCCTACTCACTGCTTTCTCGCGGTGTATACACCTGTGTACATCACATAGTTGAAACTTTAGGTAAATCAATACTTGAGAAATCAGGCAAAAGTTACCCATTGGAGGATATTCACAGAATTATGTTAAAATGTGGAAAGCGGACATCTTCAGCAGAGCAGTGGCTTAGTGATTAAAGCACCTGACTTCCAAATATTATACAGCTGGCTCCACCTACTTCAGTCTCAACAGTCAACTTTCATACAAACTGTAGCTTAAAGCTAAGTGTATGAAAGCGCACTCGGAAGAGCGGTGACATCAATTATCAACGAACTGATGGACACAACTTGATCCTATAAGGTTCTCTGATAAAGAACATTAAGCAAAGTGCACATTTGTGTTACGCCATTTACAATGACAAGAATATTTTACAGAGCATCTTGAGTGACGTCAAGTCAAAGAATTCGCCAACTTGAAAATAACGCGAATCCATCTTTTGTGGACAATTCATTGTGAATTTGTGAAAAGTATTAAATTTAGGATGAAGGGGTTAGGTTTCACAGATATAGACCAAAACTGCTCTCAATAAAGCGTTGTAAACCCAACCTTTAACAGCCAAACTGACATTAGGAGGGCACCAAAAATGACCCAGATAGGCACAAGCTGTTTTGGTTTTTACTAGATATATAGATTGATCTCATCTACAGAGCAACCACATGCACTTAAAAAACAACAGAAATACACGAACTATTCAACTACGTGCAACGGCTCCCCACAAAAATTGAGTACAGGTACTGGCTCCTACAAGTCTTGTCCAAGTACTGTGGACTTAAGTGTTCAAGCATTTGGTGGCGAGTTAATATATGATGAATACATCCACAACCTGAACGAAAGCCAACCTACTCCTCAGGAGTCAATCTTTGACATGTTCTGTAGTGTGGCGGTAGTCAGTCAAATAAACGATAAGATATGTCTAAATTATTTTCACATAAATCATGTGGGACGTTTCAAAAAATGAATACGGCAATGTGCTCATTCGGATACTGGAATAGCATCAGTTCATATTTTTACACAATTCAGCTAGTTATGAAACCATTATGTCATCTTAATTCTGGAAAATATTTAAAGCTATGGCTTAAACCGAGTTCAAAGTGATACTTGATTTCAATTATCAGTCCGAATTATTCAGACAGAGACTCTAACACATGCCTAAACAATGACCCATATAGATGCCCTACATTATACGAAGTAAGAACAGTATGAAAGAGACCAGGAAAATATTTACAATACATATTCCGGTTTGTGCAAGCTGTAGCCAAGGTCAAAGACAATAGTCCACAAACTTTAGTGGCCTGCTTACTTTGTGCATAGTGACTTCAGGGCCATTAAAAACTGATGGTTCACCCATATCATTCCAGGTAAACATGGAATCTTTGCAAACAGGCTCATAAGTAAGGAATAGATTTGACCACCACTGCTGAACAGATTTATCAGTGAAATCAGGCCACGCACTAGATCCAGGCCAACACCAACCATCGAATTCGGTCCCATCTCTAGTTTTGACGAAAATTCCATTATTTTGGGAATTGCTGAGAAAAGATTAAAAGAGGCTTCCATTAAGTATAAATTTATTAGTCAGAATGATGCGTTTATGTTCACAATACAAAGAAATGTTTAACACTGATGAATAAATTCACCCTAATGCCAGATAATTTACTGGTAACTTCAATTATGCGAACGGGTTGGGAAAATGGGTTAATTTAGTTTATGAATATAATAACATAATAATAATATCAGGTGATTTATTTATTATTTTATTTATTTGAACACATAAATATTGGTACAAGAGGGTACCAAATATACATGCGCCACACAAATTTTCATTTTATTTGTGTGTGGGCTGTGATACTGCTCGGGTGCCCAGACCGAAGCAGGTAATATCAGGTGACACTGAACGACTGAGTACTTAGTGACAGTCTCTTTTTACTTTAATATTTGCACCAACATCCGTATCCAAAATGTGATTAACAATTACACTTATAAGTTTCTTTACTTTAAAGCTTTTCACTTATTATTACCTCTCTTTGAGAGAAGGATAACTTAGATGCTTGAGAAACTTCGTCTATGCTCAATTTATTTATTATTTATTTATTTGAACACATAAATATTGGTACAAGGGGGGCACCAAATACATATGCGCCACACAAAACAATGATAATTTGAAGAGAAGGAGAAAAGAGAAAAGAAAAAATGTAATGAATGTGGGGAATTATAAAAAAAAAGGGAGAGAGAGAGAACAATGGTGGAGGAAACGGTAAGGTACAATCAGAAGAGATCTTTCAGTTAAGGAAGATACAACCACTTTTTATGAAGAAAGTAAGAGGTTACAGCACGATCGCCACTGGCTTCTATTCTGAGCCATATCTGATAACGTCTCTAGCCACTGCGTTACACCGTCTCTCGGACCCCAACCAGGGAGTCGTGAAGGACCAACAGAGGCTAGCCCTTTGCAGCTTTCTTTCATACCACGACACCATGTCATATACTGACCACCTCTCCGCTTTTTCCAACCAGTCCCAGAGTCGGCAAATAATGCACGACGTGGAATTCTCTGGGACGACATTCGTAGAACATGTCCAAGCCACCGAAGTCGGTGTTTCAAGATGGTGACACCAATTTCATTATCGTCTCTGTGACCGAACACACGATGCCGAACCTCTGCATTACTGACATGGTGTTGCCACTGGATGCCAGCAATCCTTCGGAGACAACGATGATCGAACACAGAGAGTCGTCTAACATCCTCAACTCGGAGAGGCCAGGTTTCACAAGCATAGAGCAAAACTGCTCCCACCGTCGCGTTGTAGATCCGACCTTTTACAGCCAGACTAACATCGCGAAGGCGCCAAAGATGGCCCAGATTGGCATAAGCCGCTCTGGCTTTCACTATACGTGCATTGATCTCATCACTCACACCACCACCACCAGCACTTATGCAGCTACCCAGATACACGAACTTCTCGACTACTTCAATCTGCTCACCATCCAGAGTGAGTACAGGATTAGAATCCTGCCAGTCTTGTAGAAGGACTTTGCACTTCGAAGGTGCGAAGCACATACCATACCTACGGACACTGATTGCCAAGTGATTAAGTGAGGATTGCATTGCTTGGGCATTATCGCACAGTAAGACAACATCACCCGCATACTCAAGGTCAAGAAGTCTTTCTCCAGGTAGCAGATCCACACCACCATTACTTACATCCGTCAGAGCTGTTTCCAGAATGTCATCGATGGCAAAGTTGAAGAGGAATGGTGAGATTGGGCAACCCTGCCTAACCCCACTGCTCGAATGGAATAGTGGAGAAAGGTGATTGTATGCCCTCACTCTGCCTGAGGTGTTTGTGTATAGGGCTTTTAGGATGTTAATAAACTTCAATACCTTTTGTGGAACCACTTCAATATCATCTAACAATAATGTATGACAGTTTGACTACTAAACATATCTCCAAAACCCTCAGTCAAATATGTGAATTAAAATAAACTGTAGGACTTTTTAGTTAAGTTCATTAACATAGAATCAAGACGAGAAACTGAAAATAAACTAGTCAGATATCAATATCTTAGAAAATGTCTGATACATTATAAAGTAGGTTTTACATGGTCAATGTCAAGAGGACCATCACAGACACCATGAAGTTTACAAACGTTTTAGATAGACATTAATAAACTTTTCGTAATAGGACCAAAAACTTCTTTACTATCTGCAATTCTTAGATGTAATTGGTTTGACATAATTACACACCTCAAATTTAACAATTTTTATCACCTAATTAGTGAGAAGGCAATTCTATAAAAGATTAAGTAAAATCTTCATTGTAGTGGGGAAGTTTACCCACAGAACTTTGTGCTTAAAGGAATCATACATAAACAATTTTCATGAAATGCTAAAATGTGGGAAAATTACCTGAATAAAGGCCAATTCGAGTCACGCTTAATGTGAGGATCAACAACCGTAACGAGCTTTCGACCTTTAAGATTCAGTTTATCAACCATTTCTTTTGGATTTGGAAATTTAGTTCTATCCCAAGTAAAATAACGTTTTCCATCAGTGTGTTCAATGTCTAACCACAGAACATCAACAGGCATTTCATATTCATCAAAATGTTTGTCTACAGAAAGTAGATCAGCTTCATCATTGTAGTTCCATCTACACTGATGATAACCAATCGCAAACAGGGGTGGTAACTTGGTAGTACCTACCACGCTAGCATAAGAACGCATCGCTTCAGATGGAGTACTACCCATGAACACATATAAATCTACTAAGCCGGACTCAGATATCCATCTCGTTTGTACTGAAGATTTCTCTGGTTTCTTTGAAAAAAAACCGGAAAATATTCCGCTATTTTGTGAGTTTGAGTGATCAATGTCGATCCATGTCTCCGACGGATTCAGCCACAAAACACCCACAGTACTGTTTTGATTGTGTCCCCACATAACAGGGACAGAGCCATATAAGGCCATCTTATTATAGACCTCATATTCGAATACATCAAGATTATAAAGTCTGTAGGGGTCGCCATCATTTGTAGATTTCAAAACGAATCCATCAGCATGTTCTGGGATTCCATAGACGTGACTGAATCCCTGAAAGTCGAAATCCATCGAGATGGAGTTTAGGCCGTGAGGTCTTGTGTCAAGATGTTCCTTGAAATATTCTGACCATGACTGATCTTCCGGAACTGTGTGATCTGTACCTATATGATCTTGTTTTTCATCTTCTTTGTCTTCATCGGTAGTAGAGTCTTTTGGTACATCTGTATTTCCTGAAGAATCTTCGGAACTCTTTACAGTAGAAATATCGACCTCATGATTTTCACTTGGTAACGTATGGTTGTCATTTTGAGATACCTTATTTTTATCGATAATCGGTTTTTTCCTCTGATGTTCAAAATTTAAAAGACTTCTCTTATTTGCTGACGCTACAACAACGTCATTCAGGAAAAAATCGATATGAAAAGGGTTATAATACACGACTGCCTTGTATCCAGACTGTCCATCCAACACTAAACCATTTTCAGCAAATATACACCTGGCAGGGGCCTTTTGAACGCCTGGCAAAACGTCTCCTGTAGGTACACGATACCTTTTATACTCATCTGTCAATTCATCAATGAGTACACGGAAGATGGAGTGTTGATTATAGGTAACATCTAACGACAGAGAATGGTTTCGATCTTCAGTATAAATAACTGCAGTTATTCCATATGGGTTTATCTTGACAGAACTTGGTTCTAACCAGTGCGCAAGTTCCCCGGGTTTTATTTGTCGTTGTCGAGTACAGAACCTGTAATATGAGTAAACTATAAAATCATTTAACTTACGAGCTCTGGTCACATGTCTTAAAATTAGTACGATCTACCGACCATGAGGTATTGAGTATCAAGAAAAGTAGACCTAAACTCTCTGGCCTCAAAAACATGTTGAAAGAACTGTATCAACAGGTTAATGGGTTTTGATTGGTAAAAAAGTGAAGGAATAATCTTGCGTGGAATTCCAGTTCGCCAGGTCGAATAGCGTAACAAGGGATCTGAGAAAAGGAAAAGGGTAGGTCTAAAACTTAGTAAGCATATTTTAAATAACTATATGAATAAAAGATAATAAGTAGCGAGTGACTGATCCACGAAGTAGGATTCTGGAATAGCAAACGCTAATAGCTATTTTTGGAGAAAACGCCTTTAACCAGTTGGTATGTAGCCGTTAACATAATAGATAAAAGCTGCGAGCCGCCCTCTATCAAGCTAGCATCATATGAGGGATAATAAGAACTAACCCAAGTAGATACAGTGAACACAAAATACTCATTTAGTGATAATGAAACCAACAAAAGTTAATGGTGAGCAAGATCACCAACAATACTATCCGTAAACGAAAAACCATCTGATGTGACCTACAGCAAATGAAAGGGGCAACCGTGTGACCAACAGTGTAATCCACTAGACAGAAAACAGAAGTCATAAGCCAAAGTCCATTCAGACAACTGACACTCAGGAGTCTGCAAAAAAAGGGTATGTCGGATGTGTACGGCTAGTTAAATTCAGAATAGGGTGTATTAATCCTGACAGTAATATTAATATGAGTATCGTACGACTCTGACTCCGTTATACACATTACACGATTGATCTTTATATTAGCTAACCTATCACAGAGCACACCACATGTGATTGCCACTGTTTACAAACTCTTTGTGCTCTGCATATGGTCCGATGAATCCACGTGTATAAAATATAGTACTTCATATTCAACCTCTTATAAGAGGTTGATATTATAATATCGCAGTTATTTGAGCTTGTCATATAACGGAATGATTACAGTACACTAAATTAGTCTGAAGTAGGTAAACAATAGGACAAAAATTACTCGAAGTCAAATGGACACTAAAAACTAGGGAGCCCGAATGAAAAGCTATATGCCGCCCATCTATAACGGACTAACAGCGCTTGCGCATCGACGAGGTTGCGGTTAAAACCTAACCTGCGTTACTACGATCTCAGACCAATGAACAAACCCGTCATACTTTAAGATACTGATGAGCCTAATGTGACCCCATTGCGATGCCTTCTAATCCGCAATAACATTTACTACCGTCGCATCATAGGCTTGTCAACCTATTGTGATGTCAATCTTCATTACACGGTCGCCATTGTCCTATGAACACACCCTCCAACGAGATGAAAACATAAAGCAGATAGTCTGTAGCTTGAAACAACACACTTTCTTGATAGAGTAGGCGCACTATGTTTTGTGTACATACGGTACCACGTGTGGAGATCGGAGATAAGAATTACATGACAAGGGAATAACCGACGACTCTACAAAATCATGTGACAGACCTGCGTTTAATAACGAAACCAAAAGGCAAATACTAATGATATCACAAATTTGAGGTTCAGGAAACCTGACAAACCAAACCTGAAGTGAGCTAAAGCTTTTGAACGCGTCAAACGACCTACAGTCAAGACGCGCGCCGGTGAATATCCACTTCAGCACTAAATAATTCTAAATCTAAAAGTGTTGAGGCCTGGTCAGAAAAGACTTTTGCTATATCAACACAGCAATTCGCGAAAATAGTTCATTATAATATCTGCTGGTAGTCTTGAGCATATGAAAACAAGCAGAGTTTCCCAAAGTTCAGTTTCTATTTTAGTTTGGAAAAAATGGTAAGTGGCCTGTATAAGTCCTAGCTATGATGGTCTCTCAATCGGTTCAACTTTCTTCTGAAAGCGTCGACAGATAGAGCTACACTCATGTACTGGAAGATGAATTCCATTCGTTGATGATTCGATGGGCAAGTTAAGAGTCAGCTGACAAGTAATTTAAATAGTCCAAATAGTTCAAATGGTTGTGGACGGAATAGAAGAAGCTTTCGCTTAACAGGCTTCCATGTCTAGTAGCAGGCGATCACCAATACTTCCATGCAGGAACCTAGGTGTATTAACGATAAAAGGGAAAAAAGAAATTGATAAATCATAGTAAGATACTATCCTTAGTCCTTAAGAATAGATCAAGTTGCCTCATAAAGGACTCTTGGGAAGTTTCTTGGACTAGCCCAGCTGGCAGCGAATTCCTGCATTTGACAACTCTTAAGGAGTATAAGTTGTGCCTGCAGTCCGTTCTACTATGTTGTATCTCTAATTTCTGGGTGTTACCCCTTAGGTTAGTGTTGGGACTAAGCTTAAGTAGGTGTTTAAGAAAATGTACAGAAGTGTTAAGGATACTGTAAGCCATTAGAAGGTCACCTCTAAGACGCCTATACTCTAATGGGTAAAGGTCGAGTGATTGGAGGCGCTCTTCATAAGGTTTAAATTTGAGTCCCCGAACTGATTTCGTGGCTCGCCGTTGGATACGCTCCAGTGTCCTTATCCTTTTGGAGTGCAGGAGGGAATACTATGTTTTCGTACTCTAAATTGGGACGAATAAAACTGTTAAACATTATGTGGAAAGTTCTCCCGCCAAACTGACCAAAAATGCGCTTCAATGTTACCAGTGAAAGGTTTGCTCGAAAGGCATTTCTGTCACAGTTGGCGTAAGACTTTAAGTCGTAGGGCACCAGAACTCCTAAATCTTTTTCGACTCGGGATACTACTAGAGAGGAGTTTCCTAAGTTGTATCTGTAATCTGCGACGTGTCGCAGATGAACTACTTTACACTTTGAAGTGTTAGAGGTAAGTCTGTTGTCGTCTGCCCAACTTTGAAGTCGAGTCAGATCTTCCTGAAGTGCTTGTATATCCTCTTGGTTGCGTATCTCTCTCCAAAGTTTCACGTCATCGGCAAAGAGCAATATGTCTGACGTTACCTGTTTAGGAAGATCATTTATATAAATCAAGAAGTGAAGAGGTCCTAGTACTGAGCCCTGGGGGACAACACTAGGACATTTCATAGCGTGTGAGAAATTGAAGTTTACCCTGACCTTAAAATGTCGATTTTTCAGAAATGAACTGAGCCAATAAATTAGAGGTGGTCTGATGCCCAATTGTCTGAGCTTGTTGATAAGACATATATGGTTAAACCTATCAAAAGCTTTTGAGAAGTCAAGGTGAATAATATCAACTTTCCCCTTGCGATCAAGGATGCTTGTCCGTCTGTCCACCGCAGTCAGCAGGTTCGTCATACAAGAGAGACCCTTCCTGAAACCCTGCTGCTGGGGTGAGAAGAAATTTAAGGACAGTAAATAGTCATGTATACCATCGTATACCAGGGACTCCATGATTTTTGAAGGTAAAGAGATAAGAGCCACTGGCCGGTAACTTGAAGGTTCGCTGAGTCGGCCTCCTTTGAAAGTTGGTGTGATATGAGCCATCTCCCGATTTTCTGGTATTTTGCCTCGACTTTGCGAGTGTGAGAACATCACGCTAAGTGGTGTTGCCAGGATTGAAGCTGCTTCCCTCAGTATAGCAGAGTAGACCATATCTGGGCCAGGAGAAGTGTCTGTTCTTAGATGCTGCAGTTTTAGGATCACCCAGTCAGCGCTCAGATTCACTACGGAAAGTCCTGTGCAGTTGCAGATGAAGCCGTCATCAGTATAATTGATGTGGGTCGGTTGAAATGCCCATTGTTGTCAGTTCGTTTGTATTCTGCCCAACAGTGACTTTCGCGGCTTAACAAACGAAGAGTGTGGTTCCTGATGATTGTAGGTTGCTTGTACCTTTTGGGGGCCGTTTGAGGAACTGACAACTGTGTAGCACATAAGAGCGTGTGCAGTTAGAAGTTCCAATGAGCATTCACATCAAGTTTACGGTGAACATCCCAAGCCACCTGTTTTAGATAGTCCTGTAGAGCTGACACATTCAACCGCATGAAATTCCAGCGCCTGTTGTTAGTGGGGTATCCCAGCTCAGTTTTGCCAGCAAAACTGAAGGCTATAACGGCGTGATCGCTTTTCCCCAGGAAAGCCAGGAGTGAGATGTTGTCAACTAGAAATTCTTCGTTTGTAAAAACATTGTCTAAACGCGACGGTGTGTGACTGTTCCCCCAACGAGTAGCCAACTTCACATTTTCGTGTAGTCCAAAGTCCTCAATTAGGTTGAAGAACCGAGCTTCGATTTAATTTTCACCTCCAATATACGTATGTTCTGCGAAGTTGACTCTAGGGAGATTAAAGTCCCCTAGAATCAGGATATGAGTGAAACCGAGACGTGTGGAGCGCGATAATCCTTTCAGCATACGACTGTCATACTCGATGTCGGCAGTGGGCTTCCTATATATGACTCCGACTAGGCACCTCGAAGTAGTGGACAATCTCATAGAGCACAATATGGATTCCTCAAGATTATTAAACTCATGATTGTGAACCTAGTGTACCTCCAAGCTAGATCGTATGTATAGGGCTACTCCACCCCCAATTCCTGTTTTTCTGTCATTGCGAAACAGAGACATCCCAGGCATTGCTAGTTCGTGGTCCGAAAACTGAGAAGATACCCAAGTTTCAGATATTCTTATCAGATGAACCTTATTAGCATTGCTAAGTTCACGTAGCTTATCCATTTTGTTTGGCCCTGTCCTTTACACGTTTTATTGTATTCAAGACAGTCTACAGGTGGAATGGTCAGCTCCAGCTTGCTTTTGTGCTTGATCGTGGCGTCGTATGGCCTGTCTGGGTGCACGTGGATCCCAGTTGGCAATCAACGTCTGTCGACACGAAATGCTTCCAGAGCTGCAGCCGCCATATGGGAGGATGGAAAAGTTATTCTCATTAGACGGGGTCTGGAATCACCGTACTTCTTGGCCAGCCTCGTCACGTGCTGTCAGTATGTCTTTGAGCCTCAAGGACTGTTTGATGAATTTCCATTCCCGAATGTCGGAGTTTGCTTGACTAGGGTCCATGTTTTCCGGTACACCTTGCACGATGATATTTCTTCCGCGGAAAAACTTCTCGCGAGATTCTTTGTGGATGTTGCGAGTGAGAGTGCGCTCAGAATATGGTATGTCAGGCAGTATTCTGACGTTCTATGATAATTAGAAGTAATTGAATTATAGTATGAACTAATAATCCCAGGGATAACGTAATTGAATCAAGAAGTACTGCACAAGCACTAACGAATGTACTGTATTTAGAATTCGAAATCAAACATTCAACAAGTACCAAGGACTCATTAGTTTATTCAAACACCACATCCGCCACAGCTTAAATTAGAGTCTAAGTGTCTGTAATCAATTGTACGTGTTCTTCTTAAGTTCATGCTGTGTCTGTCCGACAATGTATTGGATAAAGACTCTGTATTATCTAGAATGCACTCATTATTATTAGAATAAACAACTGAAATCGGAACAGACTCACTTGATTTCTGGGATTGTGTACAATCATCATGTCGGTTGAGTACTGAAAGTACTGCTACCTAGAATTTCAACCATAGACATTCAGACTATCCTCCCCCACGAAATAATGTCGGATCTTCATATCCCCAAGTTATGAATAATGTGGTTTTATTTAAAACGTCTTTCTCACATTGACTAGAGTATACATTGGAAGTGAATTTATGATAAGGATAAACAACAGTTGATGTGAAATCATATGAATCGTATTCAAAATCGAACTCATTTAGTACTTGTGTTTCGCATTGAACAGGTTTCCCATAAGAAACGAATACATTATGAGGACAAATAACATTTGATACGACGTCATCAGGATTGAATTCTTCTGAAGTATTTTCCTCACATTTATTAAGAATGTCATTGCAGAGCAAAGAATCATTAGAAAAATCAGCATCTATCAAAACTAAATCAGCTTTTTGATCATCATTAGGTTCATCCGAAATATTCTCATCAGATTTGTAAGAAATTTCATCAGAAATATGTGAATCATTAGGAAAGATCATATCTGGTACAATAACATGAGAAATCTGATAAGTTGATTGATTAGGAATTGTTTTCTCGCAAGGATCCTGAGTTTCATTCAACTCTGAACTGGTACATGACTCTAAACTGTCTTTTGAAATCGTCAATAAAGATAAATGATCATTATAAATATTCAGATTAATAGAATCAGAATCGAATGACTGAATATTAGTTGCAGCAAGATGAACAGTAGTATTACAAACTGACTGAATATGTCCGACATCACCACATTTAAAGCACTTACAATTACGAAATTTACATGAATTCAAAGGGTGGAACTTGCCACAAAAAAAAACATTGATTAAACTTGTGCCCATCTTCGTGAACTGAACAACCTTGAGTATGTTTTGGGATGGGGTGACGTAATATAGTGGAATTTTTTATATCCTCATGAATTATTTTACGAAATCTCCCTTTACCGCATTCGAAATTTGTATACTTAGTATAGTCTAGAAGTAGTTCCTTGAGAGTTGTATAAGGAAGAGAAATGGGCTTTTCCGGTAAAGCCAAAATTTATATTAAGCTATATGCTTCTTTTCCGATGAATGTGAGAAAATGTGCCACAATATTAATATCCTCATCATCTTTCTTGGTCATGCTCCAGATTTCAAACCTTTCCAAATAGTCCTCAAAAGCTTCAGAAGTTGAATGAATATCTAACTGTGCCATCGCAGGCCCCATCGCGACGCCAATATGATAATTAGAAGTAATTGAATTATAGTATGAACTAATAATCCCAGGGATAACGTAATTGAATCAAGAAGTACTGCACAAGCACTAACGAATGTACTGTATTTAGAATTCGAAATCAAACATTCAACAAGTACCAAGGACTCATTAGTTTATTCAAACACCACACGTTCCCATCGGATTTTAGTAGATGACTAGCTAGCAGGACATCCTCTACTTCGGTAGCATTCTTAAGTGTTACACGAAGTATCCTCGGGTGATTTTAATGCTTAGATTCCTTTACCCGAGTGAGCCGTGTGTCAAAGGCTCTATTCTAGGATGTTCAAGCCTTTTGTTCAATTCACCCCAGAGCATCCTGTCATTTTTGTTCTGCAAACTGAGAGGAATGTCAAGGTTGTCTATGAGGTTCATGAATATGAGAGAGTCATCACGGACCGTTATTGTTTTCCCAGGTTTTCCGGTGCGTTCAGGTTCAACACCTTGTTGTCTAGAGGTCGAAGCACGTTTCTGAATCTCATGCTTTTTGATGACCAGGAGGACATTCTTGATGGTAGACCGTGCGATCAAATCACCAGTTAATTTCCGAACAACACTTGGGATGTTTAACTTAGATCGTGACGCCTGGTCCTTTTTAGCTCTGTTAACTTGAGCCAAATCACCTGCAGAGTTTTTGGGAACCACTGTTCCATTTAAGGACCCTGATCTGGAAGACCCGAGTTTACTGGGAGAGTATATTACCGTCGACGTAATGAGTTTCAACATGTCATCATTAGAGCTAAAGCATGATCCATCGATGGTAGACCTATCAGCATCCCTATTCTTGTTTTCGTTACGTGCCCTTGTTTGTCTATCTGATTTATGACTGTCTTTTTCCAAGTTTGCTAACAACTTATTCCGCAGACCTGTCAATAGGACAATGATGTTACTCAGCAATACTACAGCATCCGTGTTGCACGCAACACATACCCACTTATGATCCGACTTACTAAGTCTGTTGTAAGCAGTTGCTGTGAGATCTGTGCACGCTTCATGGAACCAACCTTTGCAGTTGTCGCACTGCATGCCAGATGTAACAGCAAAACGGCATCCAGGTCGTTTGCATGAAATTTTCACGACTGTATTGACGTAAACTGTATTATAGATGGTAGCGAAAGCCTAAGTCCGTTAAACATACACTAAAAAGCACACTAAAAACGGGAAAAATGGATGAAAATGGATGAGATAAATTGAACTAACCTTTACGTGAAAAACTGAAAAAAACCGAATAGTAAGCTGAGGCAAAACCACAGTTAACTATGAAATTGGGCGAAACTCAAAAAGAAGTAATCTACCGTACATATAGCTCAGAATAGATTCATTAGATCAGAAATGGTACTTTTGTTGCGTAAGAACACAGCAAAAATTTGAGAAACGCAAACCACGTTAGGACTTAACTTCCCGTTCGAACACTGAACATTTTCATTGCCCTCGTAAATTCACTGCTTTGGAGGACAAGAAAAGTGAGAGCATGTCACCAAGTAATTTAAAAGCTGTGATGAAATCACATTTGATTCTTCTATATGACAATAGAAATAGATTTAACAAGTTGGGCATCATACGGGAGCTTTGCTATGCCGCTAATGAGCTTAGTTGCAGTTTTTTGAATATTATTGAAAACAGCTCAGTTTTTCCTTTAAGATAGAAGCTAGCCACTTGTATGCAGTACTCAAGTTTAGGACACACGAACACCTCAAACAAAGTCAAAAAACGTTTTAGCGTCGACATGACGAAAGACCCTACGTAATGACAAAGGGTGTGTAGTAGTTTATAAGTTAGTAGTAACGAATGCTTTTAAGACAATGTGCGTCAGGACAACATCCAGCTCATTATTATTCACCGTTTATGCATTTCAAAATTGAACGTCTATTGAATCTTTCGTCCGGTTCATCAGCACACTTTTTCAAACATTTCCTGGCAATGATAGTAGCGTGATATCTCTGTAGTTCGTACATGCGCTGAGATCTCCTTTCCTTGGTATGTTGATGAGGTATTTTCCTTTGCAGTCTGTCATCGCCTGTTCCTCATCCTTCCAAATCTTCCTGAATAGTATGTCGAGCATGTTTGCAGTTACTTCTATATGTGACTTCATGCTTCAGCTGGTGTGTTGCCAGGTCCTTTTGCTTTCCGTCTGTTGATTTGTCTGACAGCCATCTTGGTTTCTTCGATTTCCTGTGTAGCGACATCTATTGAAAAGTCTGAGTGTGCTGTTTCGATGTTCGGTGGGTTCAGTGAGTCTGGTCTGTTCAAGAGTTCTTCAGTGCTCTACCCTTCTGTTCTTGAATCTCAATGATTGTCTTACATTCGTCCTTGACCGATCTCTCTGACCCATTATATTTCCCTACCAGTTCCCTCGCTGTGTTGTTGTTTTATGTTTTCTTCTCTTGAAGCTTTTCCCGATTCCGTTGGTAGGTCTTCCATGTATTTTCGCTTGTCAGCTCTAATGCCCCTCTCCACTTGCTTGTTTGCTTCTGTGTATTCAGCTTGTGCTTGGGCTTTCTCTGCACTTGTTCGGCTGTTGTTTATTGCTGTCTCCTTGTTCTTCCTTTCATGGATCTTGCCCAGGGTTTCTTAGAGATCCATTCCTTATGATGGTGTTTGTTGCGACCCAGAACCACCTGACACTTTGAAGTTAGTACTTCTTTGGTCCTTTTCCAGTTGTCCTTCATAGTAGTTTTTTTCTTTTAATAGATCCTGTAAGACTTGGAAGCTGTTGTTGAGAGCTATCTTTTATTCTCTGAGTTTGTTAGTACCTCAAAGGAAGACTACATTGAACCTTTGTATTACTGTTCCCCCAGTTGTCCAGTATTTCTTTAGCTTCAGTTTCATCTTGGCCACCATCAGGTTATGATTTCAAGCTATGTCAGCTCCTCGCATGGTTCTCAGGTCTTCCATCAACGTTCGTAATTTTTTAGTGATGTAAATAAGATTGATCTGATTCGTCGTAATGTGATTCGGTGAGTCCCATGTAGCTTTGTGTATGTGTTTATGAAAGGAAATATTTTCGCCTATAATACTTTTGTTGTTTGCACATAGATTTGCATATCTCTCTGGTCGTTGTCGTCGTAGTTGCTATCATTGGTGTGCGCATAACATTGGATAACGTTCATTGTGATCCCCTCCTTCATTTTGTAGGATGCTCTGATGATCGTGATCCATGAGTTTCCCGTGATTCTGCTTTGGTTATCACAAGTTGTGGATCGCAAACATACGTCCTGCTGGGATGGATGAATCGACCACCTCATTCAGATACTATCTTTGACAAGTTGTTAACATTTTTTATTGTTTCCCATCAATGACACGCGTTTAGATTCATTGGATACATAATTTGCTCGGCCCTACGTTACATGCAGTTCAACTTCCTTACCAGAGCAATATAAAAAGTTGGAGAAACAACGGGTGTCTGACATGTGTGGAACCTTACTGGTAGAAATAATATACTTCACTCAATGTTTACAATGAATTAATAAATTTTTATGAGTGGTTACTATGTAGAATTACGGGCTCACCAATGTAGAATTACGGTCTACTATGCTATTAGTACTGCTCTAATAATAGACATTATCCATAAATTGTAGATTTGTCACGATGCAACTGCCTAATCTATAAGATCTTACGTGGAAGTTACATCATCGTCTACACTAACTCATTGCATTGTAACAATTACCAATACATGATAGAGAACAAGCTTAGGCTAGAGATAGAATATATTTAATATGAATAAAAGATACAAGATAACATTCAGCTGGGACCACGCCTGCAAGGCCGAGCCATGCCATCCGACCAACTCCTTTATTCAATTCATTATTCCCGCCTTTTTCCATTCTTCTGTATTTCTCCGCGTTAAATGTAGCGTGTTTATCTCCCATATTGTCTCGTGGTAGGGCCCAATGCCACTACAACTATACTGCCAGACTCTTAAGCTGTAATGGAGTTCTGGAATACGCAGTATAATCGAGAAACATGGAACCATAGTGAATCTCTTACTCGGTGTTTACCATGAGAATCATGCTTCACCACAATTAACACCGACATTGAAATTTCTGATTTATGCATCTGTTTGGTGAATTGCCTTGACTCCACCGCTCCGAGACTCGACTATGTCACTTATGACGCTAATGGGAGGCAAATACTCTCAAAACTGTTAAGAGAGAGCTGACGAAACTAGTGCATCGCTAAAACAAATACCATGACTTGCGTGCAATTTTAAGCATACCTAACCTAATTGCTAGAAATGATTCGTTTGGAAGCAAGTGCCTTTTTATTACAGAGAACAAAGCTTCAAGTTATAAAGACCCAAACTTATCAATACTTCAACTGTTCAAATCCCATGAGGATGGGAATTTCCTTCATATAATTACATTCTTCATGATTAACGATGACATGTTAGTCGACTGTAATGCTAATCACATCAACGCATCACTATTTCTGGCGGTATCACAGTAGCGATATTGAAACCTCTGTCAACATATTTCCACGATTGACATCCACGCATGTATTCAAAATTGATTTTACATCCTCCAGCAACAAACAGGCTATAGCGGCCCTGGAAATGTCCTATGGAAACACGCCCTCTTACGTTTCTTAATCATTCGTGAAGTGAGGTAGTAGACGAGGAGAGCATTAGAGCTGACAAGCGAAAATACATGGAAGACCTACCAACGGAATCGGGAAAAGCTTCAAGAGAAGAAAATATAAAACAACAACACAGCGAGGGAACTGGTAGGGAAATATAATGGGTCAGAGAGATCGGTCAAGGACGAATGTAAGACAATCATTGAGATTCAAGAACAGAAGGGTAGAGCACTGAAGAACTCTTGAACAGACCAGACTCACTGAACCCACCGAACATCGAAACAGCACACTCAGACTTTTCAATAGATGTCGCTACACAGGAAATCGAAGAAACCAAGATGGCTGTCAGACAAATCAACAGACGGAAAGCAAAAGGACCTGGCAACACACCAGCTGAAGCATGAAGTCACATATAGAAGTAACTGCAAACATGCTCGACATACTATTCAGGAAGATTTGGAAGGATGAGGAACAGGCGATGACAGACTGCAAAGGAAAATACCTCATCAACATACCAAGGAAAGGAGATCTCAGCGCATGTACGAACTACAGAGATATCACGCTACTATCATTGCCAGCAAATGTTTGAAAAAGTGTGCTGCTGAACCGGATGAAAGATTCAGTAGACAATTTTCCTCAAGATCATCAGGACGGATTCCGCAATGATCGGTCGTGCATAGACGAAATCGGAACATCGTGGATCATCTTTGATCAACCAACTGGATGGAACTCATTTCTAAACATCGTATGCATTGACCATTAGATAGCATTTGACAGCGTGGTTACGAGAACCTTTTTTGACACTATTGTGTGCCCGAGAAACTCATCAACATCATCCGGCACTCACTCGACAGTCTCCACTGTGTGAAGGACAGCTGACATACTCATTTTGAGTGAGATTCGGAGTCAGACAAGGCTACTCACTTTCCGTTTTTTTTCTTCTGGTGTTCGATTGGATTTTAAAGACCTTTACATCTTAGAAGAATCACGGGATACAACAGACAGATTGTATCCAACCAGACGATTTTGACTTCGCAGATGATTCGACCCCCTATCTCTTACATATAAACAAACGCAGGTCAAGACAACCAGTATAGCAGAAGCCTCTGCACCAGTAGGCCTCAAGATACACAAGGGACAAAACAAGATCCTCGAATACAACACGGTGAACTCTGACCCAATCACACTTGATGGACAAGCTCTGGAAAAGGTGGTATCTTTCACGTACCTGTTCAGCATCATCGATGAACAAGGATGATCTAAGGAAGATATAAAGGCACGGATTGACAACGTAAGGCCAGCACCCCTACAGCTGAAGAACAAATCGGACTCAAAACAACTGTCAACCAGCATCAAAATCAGATTCTTCAATAAGAATGTCAAGACAATTCTACTGTGTGGAGTTGAATCATCGAGAACTTCTGCAACCATTGTTGAAAAAGTACAAGAATCTACGAAACAATTATCTACTCAATGTACTCGATGTCCACTGAGCGGATGCCATCATCAGATGAAATTCGAAAAAGTCGTTGGAGGTTGGTAGAACGTACATTGCAGAAGTCATCAAGCTGCATCATGAGGTAACCTCTACGTTAGAACATTGAAGGGAAATGGAAAAGAGGAAGGCCGGCGGACAAATTGCACCGGGAATCGGAAGCAGACATCATAAGGAGGATTAGTAACTGGAAAGGATTGTCCATGACAGAGTTAGATGGAGAATGCTGGTGGGCGGCCTATGCTGCTCCATGAAGAGTAACAGTTGAAATTAGGCAAGTAAGTTTGTGTGGAGCATTTCTTTAAGTTTGACTGATCTTGATTATTTTTCACTCTAAGTAGATTCTTCTTTATTTTCATCTTGAGTATTACTCAGTGGGCATGTGAGGGGACTCTTATTATTATTATTAGAAAATCGTACCTCAGCAACATTGCGTTAAGTAGCCCGTTTGTGGCAATTTGTCAGATTTTCTTGTTTTATCTTCTTACTTTCCGACGTCTTACAGGCTCTGATCCCCATAGAATGGACACTTTTAGCAAGTCATGAGCTATGATTTGTGGAAGAAATTAAATGATGCGGGATATGATATCAAGCTAGTTAATTATGTGATATCCATGTTTCATCTCTTAATACCAACACAGCGTTGGTCATCAGTGTTTGAAAGTCAAACATTGAACAAGTCATTGATTCTGCTTTTGGCTGAGAAGACATGACTAACATGTTCTTGCTAGGTAAGTTGATCGAACCAACATTCCTGTGCAAGTTGATTCTAGGAGAAAGATAGTGAAACAACTTAAGTTGACTGATTAATAGTTACTTGAAAATGCCAAAGTAAATGTCAGAACATCTAGGCTCAAATGTTCATTCACTTCCTTATATCATATAGGGATTCTTTTTCCCATTTCTTTATATTGAATGTAATTTATGTATTCAATGTTATTATCTAATCGATGGAGTTGTATTCCAATCAATCCTAATTGCACCACATTGAAGTATTTTTTTATTTGATGTTAGGTGGTTGAAGGTATGCTAAGGGAACCCAGTCTGTGCGTTAATTGTGAGTACATCTCACACAAAAATATCAGCTATTCTTAAACCAGGATATAAAGTATTTAATAATTTGTCATAATTGATAATTCGTAAAAACTTATTATTTAACAACAGTTATCTCATCAAAACAACTTTGATGTCGTTTGATTGTTTGAGAAGTAAGTTTACTGCTAAAACTGAGAAATTAACTACTAGTTTTGCTGTGAATAAGACGAAGACCAAAAAGGGACATACAAACAAACAAAAATCATGATACATCAAATTGATAGTTTTACAAAAAGAATAATAAATGAATAACAACCAAGTTAGTCATCACAGTATTCTGTTACATTTAGAATAATGGAGTTCATTTTGTGTACATGTATTGTCTGGGAAAATTCTTCTGACGAATTTCTTTAATTTTGGCATTGATTTGTTTGTAGTTATCTTCACATACATCAATGAATGTTTTCTGAGTAATATCATCTGAATTTACGGAACGCATTTTAGCAACACTATCATCCCTAGACTCTGAAAATAAATTAAACGACACATGATTATTTAACCAATCAATCGGATTTTCTAACGTCTGTTGATTACCATTAGTAGGAAAGGTAATTTTAGTAGTTGAAGAATTACGGGCTCTCTGGCATGTAGCACATTTGTTTTCACTAATTATTCTTCGTAAATTCTTTCGTATAGACAATTTGCATTCTTTAGAATTTGCAACTTTTACCAAATCAATATATTTTGGTGCGAGACGATGAATTAATGGACCGATTTGTTCATTAACTTGACTAAGGAATCGATTATGTACAATAGTTTGATACCACATTGGATATATAGACCATTTACCGTTTGTTCTTTGACACAATGCCCAGTCACTTAAATTCAAATAGACGAAAATTAATATATCATTCCATGAATGATTAGTATGATTTGATTGATAATGAACTAATGCACGTGTCATGTAATACTCTGATTGAAATGGTGCTAAACGAATACAGCGATCTAAATAATTTATTGCATTTGACCAGTCACTTTGTTTAATTCTACTTTTACTTAACTGGTAACAAGCTGAGCAGATCCTTCTATTGATTAAAATAATACTTTCGGGAACTTTCATAACATTGTTATTACAAATGCAATGATTAGAATCGGTCAATAGTTTACTAATTATTGACTTTGCGTTTTCATATTCTTCAAGTGATTTTTCATAATTATTCAGAAAATATTGACAATCAGCAGATAAAATCAATAATCTATAATTTTTGGGATCCACTTCCAAGAGTTGACGAGTTAATTCATTTGATTCTTGATATTTCTCTTGTTTTAATAGTCTTATTGCATAAGAGTTCATTGTAAGAAATAATTGATTTCTCCCTAATTGGTACAGATCAGCTGAGTTCTTCTTATCAGTATCACTCCATGTATTGAATAAATTTATTCCTTGCATAATACAATCTAAAGACTCTGTTAATTTGTCAAGTTTCCTTAAAATCGCTCCTTTATCAAAATATAATGAAACATTCTCTGGTTGGGCATAAATCGCTATAGTGATTGAATGTAATGAATCAAAGAAACGATTTTTCAACATTAATTCAACAGCTTCTTCTTGTTTATTGGAGGATATAGTTTCAAGTTGATGTAATAAGCTGTAACTTTCTAAATGATTTGGACAATAACGTAATGCTTTTTTCAAATCATAATAAGCTTGTATTATTGACTGACCATGTTGTTTCGACAATAGATTAGCTCGTGCATACAGTAGATCGGATAACTCTTTTAGGAGAAAAAATTAGTTGTCATTAGTAGTATACCAAGGGAATAATCAATTTTATTACAATTATTTATTTGAAATATTGAGCTAAAGTGTCAGGAAAAATGAAGACATTTCACACGGAATTATCAACCTTAAGTGACTGAAATTCCTAAATATAACAAGTAGGATAAATGAATCACGCCATGAGAAGCTGGCGAATTTCATTATTTACTTGGCATACCTAATAATAAGTGGATTCTTTATTCACTGATTTTATACGATTCAACATAAAGAGAATATTTCTCAGAGTTTCTAGAAAATATTTCATAAGCCTATACTTCTTTACTTGCAGACAGACGCGGTTATGGACAAGCTGAATGAATATAGGTATCTACAGATAAATATTTGTTTGAGGCTGTAGTATAAAGAGAAGCAATTATTCAAATAAGTAAGAAGAAAAAGGCTGGATATGGAATAAGTATAGAGTGGTAAAGTGATCCGAATCGAGAAGAAGACATCAACATGATTCATTTCCTGCCAGTATACAACAATTAACCAATGCGAAACAATGATGACTTTGAGACAATTCTCAATGGTGCACGTTGCTACATCTCATATCAGTGTAGCACATGACAGTTAAGGAGAGCACTAAAATTCCGTTATTAATGATATCTGAAAAATGAACACAGGATCCCTAGGATTTTCCAATTATTCTAAAGATCATGGACTGGATATAACAGCATAAATTCACATTGAAAATCCTATGCAGTAAGCATAGATAGAGAAACTGTCATATGTTAAATACTATTTCAAAGTTAGAGCACATACACCTACGAGGTACATATAATCTCGAGGTCAAGATAGGATCTCCCGTTAGTATTTCCTCTGGAATTTTCACATTTTCACTTTCCAAATTATTTATACATTTTGTTATCAAATCCACATAGTCATCATTGCGTTTCATTGATTCATAGACTTGTAAAACACCCATCAATGTTACCAATGTTCCTGGTGTGATAGATGAGTTAGTAATTAAGTCTTTCATCTGAGCATATTGATCAATGAGGCTTCTGCTTAACTCATATTGTTTCAGGGCTTCTTCCAACTTTCCTTGATCTTTTAAATTCTTCCCATGAAATAAGTGGAGCTGACCAGTCATCAATAAAGCATTTTCATATTCTATACGATCCAAACTTACAGACATGATAGATGGTGACTGTAAAGCAGCGTTTGTTAAATCTCGATCGACTGACATAGTGTCTAGTGATTTTGACCCTAAAGATATGGCCAAGTGTAAGTCGCTTATTGCATGTTGATAATCTAATAGCTTATGTAAATTGGATAATTGAGAAAACAAAAAGAAAACAAAGTAAGAAAGGTTAGTTTTTAAACAATTTTAACAACATATGTGGCATTAAATGCATCAAAACAGCTGATAACTACATATATTTTCAATCCTATTGACAATGTTGTTTCAACTAGGTCATAGAAACCCTACACAGATGACTTCTAACTGGTTGAGAGTCAAACTAATCCAATTAACCGCACAAGAAATAACAAAGTTAACTGTGTAATAATACTTCTTGCGAAATACACTTAATTTTCCTATTTATGGGCATCAGAATCAAGAACCCGAAATTGTGATTTAAATTCAATGCGGTACAAAGTTAATGCATTTAAAATGAATAATGACAATGTAATACTGTGGTGTGTGCTACTTATGTAGACACAAGTAGTATATGATGTCAGTTGTGAACAGAATGTCTGGCAGCAGAGAGACAAGAAGATCGAACAGTAAAAAAGGAAGACAGAATGCAATTTGTATGAAAATGCAAGAACAATGAAGTCTGAGTCATTTTGAGACAATTGATAGACATTTTGCAAATTGAGCATTTAATATATGGTTGTTAGACTTTATTAACAAGTTCTGTAATGTGTTGTCTGTTACATTCGACTGTAACATAAATTATGCATTTGATTTGTTGTAAACAACCTCTGAATTTTACTTGATTGTTTATAACGTTAGATGATTTTTTATTTTAAGATGTAGACAACATCTTTATCTAAGACTAGAAATACCAGCTGTTTGCAAATCGAAAAAAGTTATGTGGATACTGACAGAAAAGAACAGTTCAAATGATCATTTAGACATTGATCTTAATCTAAATGTCAGAATATTTAAACAGAAATCTAAAAAAGAACTGTCTAACAAATAACTCCTGTTTTATTATTTTTTTATGCTCAGCAGTATTCTACCAAGTTTATTCCACAATTTGTCGTGCGGATATTAGAAGGACTGATGATTTATAACTGCAACTTACATGTTCGTATATCGGGACAATTATCTACGAAGATAAAAGTTTAATGCTCAGGTTTTAAAGGGCAGTAAGACGTCGTGTTTCGCACATAACGTACTTGAGACTGTACGACAAAAGTCTCATAAGAAATGCATTCAAAGTGTATTGTATGTAACAGTGTTTAGTTTTGCAGATGAAATAATATTTTAAAAACTGGTTATTATCACAGATTACGTGAAAGAATGTCATTTAAGCAAAGTGGATACTTTTACATTTTAGGATCATTTGATTGAAGAGATCACTGCAAAAGAAAAAGTAATCGAGTAAACTTCCTGTGAAGGCAAGAGTTACGTCAACCTCTAAAGACTTCACTATGCTTCATGGAGCATAAATTAAACTGAAGTTAAGAACCGCATTGGATTATTTTGATATCAAAAGTCAAGTAGATTTGAAAAGATTCACAGTGTTTTATTCACAGCTACTTCAAAACGGTGTCTTAACAAACAAATGAAGCAACACATCTTGAAATGATCGTGAAGTGGACTCTCACAAAATATTTTAAAACCGAAACTTTGTTTGACTGTAGTGAATAAATACAATATGTTTTTTAATTCACCAAAATTTAGTGTCATTTTCATAGATTTCAACTGCTTCTTTAATTTGAATTGAAATTAAAGATAAATAATTAATTAGTCTTGTTATGTAATCAATCGAAATAGCCAACAAACTTATCAATTAAGATGAATGTTATTGTTCTTTAACTGTATTCATAGTAGAAAATTGGGTATACTAAAGGATTTTAAACTTCTTTAACTGTAGACGTTCACATAAATTAAAATGTTTTGAAATGTTATCAAATAAAAATTGGTCTTGTCTAAATCATTTAGGATAGTACATACATTTTGAAATCTAGGATTTGAAGCAGAAATGGGTTAGCTTGGAGTACGTTAAACATTTTACTACTCACTAGAAGACTCACAAAGCAAACAAAATCTCATAAAATTAAATTCTTTTGCGCTGGAATTTCAGATCGAGTTGTTCACTCTCCCGGAATACACCGGATCTTTAAACATCTACTTAAACATATCCAGGATTTCCATCTAAATTATGTGTTGAGGTAATGACTAGTAGTACGAATAAAGATAAGCGTTTCAGTATTGTCGTAACTGATCAGTAAAACGTATCTGTACAGTCGACAGTATTCAGTGTGTAATCTAGATTCTATTGCTAATTGCTATCAAGCATGCAAAAGAGTTATAACAGTGAAAAATAGTTCCAATCAAGATACTACAAAATAACCTATTTGGAGTGTGGATGAGATGTAGCTTACAAGTTAAAATCCAGACGAAATTCAATTTACCTTGATATAAATTTCAGAGCGTTCTATAAGAAACTTAGCATTGTGTGGGGCCAATTTAATGCATTGATCAATATGATGCATAGCTTTTGTCATATCTTTACTTTTCATAGCCATTTGTACACATTTGTGATGTTTTCTGATAGTTGTAGAAAAATATTGTGCAGTTGTTAATTTGAATGAAGACATATAATTTTTCGATTCATTACGAATTGAAACTGGACCAACATTGGAAAATGAACGTGGGGTTGCAATAATGGATTTCAATGTATTACTTTTTAACCCTAAATTTTTATTGGAATTCGATTTAAGTACAGAGCATCATTAATACCTTCAACCATAACATTGTGCCCCAGCTGTTCGTTTGCTGGATATCGTGAACGGTTTTCAACGTCAATACAAACAACCGTGTTCTCAGGTCTCCATTCTGTTTTGTTCATTGTAACATTAATTCTACCATAAAATAAATTTTCAATTTAAAAACATTTATAATCACTTTAAAACGGTTGAAAAACTAACTCCAACCTGAAAAGATGTGTTTATAATATGTATATGGGAAATCAGGATGAAATACACTTCAGAAGATCAAATAACCAAGTGCTATCAGTTCAATCTACATGGGTCCACATTAGCAGTTACTTGCCTAAATTAAAACCAACTCTATCTGTGCAGATAAATTCTCTGTGTATCGTGAGTTATACTCTTCATGGTTTAATGTATCATCGACAATTTGGACGTCATTTTTCAGCCTTCCATAACTCTCACATTTTATATTAGCTTTATATATACCAAAGCGGTACCGTGAAGGCTTTTACAGAAAGCAATCAGCCAACAGCTTTCTCTCTTTAGTTCCGCTCCTCTTTAAGAACAGAAAACATGAGTGGATAACAAGCTGACACAAACGTAATTTTGTGTCCATTACGCCTGTTCAACATACCAATAAATTAACTAAAACTTATCAAAAGAAGGAACTTAACCAGAGTTACGGGTTGATTTTATAAGGGTAAAGTAGATAATCTAAAGGTTCGTAGTTTAAAACAACTCACTACCAAAATATCTAGACCTTTTTTTAAAATATCGGAACAGATATTTTCTCATAAATATCTTTTGACTCAAGTAATATCACTTGAGTATCTTTATACTCATAATTTTACTAAAAGATCATTAACCAAAGCAACTTTTTAATGGTATTGTACGTAAGTGTATCGTTTTATAATTTAATAACACGTTCCAAATCAATATGCGACAGAAACAGGACATATGGGTAAGTATAGTTTGTACAAAACATTTATGCCAAAAACTAGTAGTTTAGATTATTTTATCATTTATTCTCATTGATACACCGAAATGAGTTCTAATCACAAACCACACAACCAGACAAAGTATATAGTATAAACGCAAGAAAGTAAAACTCGAGTGAAATTCAATGGCCTTAGAGTAATAAGAAACTGTAAAGCCTCAACGACACAGCAGTAAAAGTCATTATGAGCAAGTTTTTCAAACTAACTGTACATACGCATCAAGATTCATAGAAATCAATAATAGATATAATACTGTTAGCGAAATTATAAATAAGCTCAGCTACACTATACGATTGTTTGAAAATAATTGTTTTAAATAGTAAAGTTAGTATTTTTTCTCTCTTTTAAGTACTTAACGAGGCGTTGAAAGTTAAATTTTCATGGTCTTGCGAAGTTGAAAAATTATTACATAACCATACCACTTCATTGGTATCATGTTATTGCAAACTATATATATATATATATATATATATATATATACTTGGGTGATGAAATAATGAAACTGAGTTGAATAAAACATTTTCAGTCAAAATATACAACGATAATGTGTACATAAGGGTTTTTAATAAGTTAGTATGGTCATCTTCCTTCACATTTTAGTTGAGGAGTAAGCATTTGGATAAAGACGCGAGTGATTTTTCTTTACGGTTAAAAGTACGGCCAACAATAAGCAATATATTCCTAAAGGATGTCTGCAGATACGTAAGAGTTCTATTGTAAATAGGGAAATTCGAATATTATGATAGAAATCACTGAATGAACTTCACCTTTACCATTGAGGAGCAAGTGACTTGAAACTTCTGATATAAATGGTTGCATAAACTTTGTTTATGAATTTACCTAAATAGACAGTCAGTTTTTTGAAAAATATTAAAGGAGTAATCATATGTTGATTTGTCTACAGAAAAAGATCCCTATTTATTGATAACAAAACTATTGATAGACTATGAGCTAAATAATCCACCGATGTTCTTGACATAACCGAGTTGATGACTGATACTCATGAGTGATTCTTAATGTGTTAGGTGACAATATTTATGTCCATTCCACCGGAAACGCACCACGATACTTTAATTAGTTGATATGACACAATGAAATCAACACGCGCCCCCTCCCCAGGTAATTTGAAGCATGAATGAAATGGTAGTGGTCAATGGAAAGAATAAGATAAGGATTGATTCAACGAACACGAGGTTTAGTATAGAACTGAACCATAATGTGAGGTAAAATGCATTCAATAAGGGTCAGATGTGCAAAAATATGGGACCAGGTAGTTAAAACGACAAAGTAGAATGAACTAAATGTACAGTTTGGCGGAAACTGCAAAAGCTAGAAAAAATCGGGTTTCGCACAACCCAGTTTTGAAAATCGGCTGAAAGAAACTTACGTTAGCTAATTCTCGTGGAATCGTTGATGATTGTTTGAGTCAACTCAAACGATCATCAACGATTATTCGTATGATCATTCGACTAAGTAATCAAATAACTTTTTGAATGGCTCTTAGGTTCATTTGTTTGCCTCGTTATGATTAACTAGTTCCGCAGTCTACAGAATAAACACGTACCTAACATGTTCCGAAAGAGTAATATAAATAGTTGTTGGTATTAAATAAATTACTTCAAAGTGACTAATTAATCATCAATGAGGAGATAAAAATAAGCAACTTCATTGTAACAGTTAGACCTTCTTAAAATTAGATTTTGCATAAAGATAAGACGTGTGTTTGGAGTAAGAAGACCAGGGTGATAAAATCAGTAGGAGAATAGAACAGCAGAGCAGATAAACTGACAACTCAGAACGTACATAAAATGCACTAAAATTAATAAAAGGAGTCAGAAACACTGGAAATTGATATAGTAAGGGAATTTAGGCGGTTTGATGATGAAAACTAGATTTTAGTAGTGAGTGACTCGTAATGCGTGACGCGTTATGTTATCCTGAATTCGAAATACCGCACAGAAGTTTCTATGGCTTTGTTTCGTATTCGAAAGGCAATATATCCCTGAAAGGCAACTAAAACCAAACGCAGTTTGTTTTTAAGGTGAATCAGGATTTATATGAAATGATAATATAAATGTTTAAATGAGCTTTGATTAAGACTAGTTAATAATCAGGTCGAGGAGATAACCAAACAGTCATTCATTCATCATGGTTTACGGATATGGCAAAAATGACACCTTAGATGTTTTACTCAGTCTTTTAAGTGACTTGAGTCACAAGAATTATCACAGCTTTGTCATTAACAGTTAGGTGCATACATTATCGTCCTGTTCGAGGCAATATATATTGTTGTTGTCATGCCGGCAAATTCTTATTTAAATGAAAATGGCCAGAAGGCCACTACTAACATTCTCTATGCTTAGAAGGTAAAAGTGACTGACGGTAATGCTTTTAAATTGTGAAAGTGCATTAACAACCTGAAAAGCAGATGACAACTTCACCCAAACTCTTTAATTGTTGTAGGTTAACATGTCTTTTACTTTAATTAATGGCCTGGTTTGAACATTCTTGTCGTAAGTCAACTGTGTTTCACTCACTTGATGCACTTGAAACGTGTTTCGATTAAAGTTGTGTCTCCGATTAGTGTTGCAGTTTATTGAACCTTTTGTTTCTTAGTCACCTGCTTATATCAGAAGTAAATTAATGTTGTTTTGCAGTGAATGTTGGTGAACCTTAAACCATTCGGCGTAGGCAACATAATCGTTTTCTATTCTTATCCAAGAGTGTACTGTGATGAATGCAAAAAATGATTACTCAAAATATATATCGAAATAACACACAAGGCAGAAAAACGACCGTATAGCGTTGTTTCTATATACCGTATTTTTTGAGAAAGCCATGCCCAGTAGAAAAGATTGTAGACCTGTTGTATGCCTAAAAACGCTCGCAAGAAGAATGCTTGGGAGTCTGACGACGACAGTAAACAGCATGGTAGTGCGGTAAACATATACATTACACACATATAACATATTGTTATCTGGGAATATACATATATCATTAATATTCTAGGCTTATTGAATATTCCAACTGGAAAAGATTAACATCATCAAAGACGAAATGATATCTATACAACAAGCTTACCATCGGGAGAAGGGGAGTACTGAGCATTTTAATTTACATAAGTCACATTTCATTCACATTGTAAATCTGTAAAGAAAGACAATGAAGACGAAATCATTCAGGATAAAGGATCGGTTTTGCATAACGTGGAAGCAAAATCCATCTTATCCGAACGACATGATACTAATGTTACTGATTCAAAGAGTCGTAGATCCGAAAATTCCGTACCACGTCTGGTGCATTCTGAAACAGAACCACAAATTAGGCCGGTTGGTGTATAACTTTATTCTCACCACATATATGAAACCCTTACACATTGATATTTGGCGGTCTTTCTTAGCTTTTGATTTAGACTCTCATCGCACATTCCTAAACCACTACTGCCTAATATCTTATTCTACCAATAAATCTTACTACAGCATTAAAATGTTTCAAATTCTATATATGTAATATACATAATACCGTTCAATATTATTCTCCTTCACAAACACTTCCGTCAAATTATTTGTTCACCCTTTCATATTTCTGTTTTTATCTTCATTCAATGTCATCTTAGTATATTTTTAAATATGACAGAACCTGTTTAAATGTGGTGAATATGATCTAAACGTTGTTGAATATTGTGATTACTTGAATTTGCGATGAAACTCAGGATGGTTTATCCATATTGCGCATGTAAGCGTCAATTATTTGTGAATAAAGATAACATTAACATGATGAAAGTAATAAGGTTGCAAAATTAACGGTATGTGGTGTGTTGACTAACGGTGTTTATCAGCACTTCATAAACCCCTGTCAGTTTGTGACAGTTGGGTTAATGCCAAATTGTTCGATGAATTCTCGTGATGTGGAACAGTACAATTTTCCAACGGGTAAAGCTCTCCTATCTTAGAGGCTCTCAGGGATTTATACACTTTCCTAATTATGTGATGGTCTTTTCCCATACTGTGAAGCATCATGGTGACAGCAAGTGGAATAAAGTTCAGTGTATTTTTGCACCATTTTGATATTCTTCTGCGGCTCTTAGTAAGTTCTCATTTGTGCTCTTGCCTTCTTTCTGACCATAAAGTAGCAGACTTTTCTAGTTATAAACATGGGTTTTCTATTCACCTTCCCCGGAGACTTCGAATCATGAATAATTGTTCCGTGACAGTTGTATAAGCCCTCAGACAATATGGAACTTGTGTTAACTTTATGTAAAACTGGTCCTCCATCCTGCGTGATTGCGTCTTCAACTTGCTTCTTTACAGATTTATGATGTGACAACAATGGGACTGATGCAGATTAAAATTATCCGTTCTCCTCTTCATTCAATGTTAGGCTTGTTGTATAGACATCTATTAAGTGGTATAGTGAGAAAGTAAGACTCAGGAAACAGTTAGTCAGTCAGCTGCAACGTAGGACCAGGCACATATATGCATCGGTCCAAGTTGCCATACCGCATTAGCACAACAAGATGAACACCAAATTCATAGGAGTAGTTAATTCAGTGGTGGTAATATATAGAAGAAAGATTATGTATAAGGAGATAGTACAGGAAAAAAGAATTAGTTCCTAGAAAGATATGAAGCGATTTTAATCTCTTAGTTTAAAGGAAGACAGAGAGTGTATACACCGACGCCACTGTGATCGATTCTGAGCCATGTCACCAAGAGTCTCCAACCATTGGTTACGATAGTCACGCGGACCCCAACCAGGTAGTCTGCATCTACCAACATGGCTCAGACCAGAAGTTAGTGACTTCAAGCACTGATGCCACGTTTTGGTTTGGCCGCCCCTAACTTTCTTCCAATCATCCCTAACACCGGTTAGCATTGTGCGTCGTGGTAATCGGTGTCCAGACATACGCAACACGTGGCCCAACCATCTCAGTCGATGAAGATTCATAACCTCATCAACTGATTTACCATCATTCCCTAACACCCTGCGTCTAACCTCACTATTACTTACCCGGTGATCCCAGCAGATACCCGCAATATTTCTAAGGCATTTGTGGTCAAATATTAATAACTTACGAGTATCTTCTACTCTTAAAGGCCATGTTTCGCAGCCGTATCGTAGAATGGAACGAACTGCCGCGCAGTATACTCGTCCCTTAATTGATAGACGGATATCTCGCCTGCGCCATAGATGACGTAAGTTGACAAAGGCCAAGCGAGCTTTTCGAATCCGTGCTGAGATTTCGTCGGACACCAATCCATTAGGGCTGATCAGACTTCCAAGATAAGGGAAGTTCTCAACGCGTTCGACTACTTCACCCCTATCCTTAGTTCAGGTGTTGACGTAGACCAGTCCTGAAGCAACAACTTGCATTTGGAAGGAGAGAAGCGCATCCCGAACATTCTTGCATTGTTGCTCAGTGCTACCAAAAGACTCTGCATTTTATCAGCGTCTTAACCAAACAGGACCATATCATCTGAGTATTCTAAGTCGATAAGTGGACCTCCTGGAAGGAAATCAATACTTGAGAATTCAGTCGATGAGAGCGTTATTTCCATCAGTAGATCTATGATGAAGTTGAACAAAAATGGAGAAAGTGGACAGCCTTGGCGGACGCCACTTGAGGTTGCAAAAGCAGATGACAGTTCGCCATAAGCTCTGAATCGACTAGTAGTGTTCGAGTAAAGAGCCTTCACAAGGTTTATGTACTTCTGAGGTACGCCTTTCAATGACAGACACTGCCACAGAACCTCTCGGTCCACAGAGTCAAATGCTGCTTTTAAGTCAAGGAAGACCATTATTGTCGGACGCCGATAAGTATGCCTGTGTTCTAGAACCTGACGAATGGTGAATATGTGGTCGATGCAGCCACGACCAGGTCTGAAGCCAGCCTGATTTTCACGTGTTTGCAGTTCACGAGTCTTAGTTAGGCGTCCGATAATTATCAAGGCTAGTATTTTAGATGCTGGATTAGTCAAAATAATCCCTCTATGGCTATCACAGGATGATTTTGTCTCTCTCACATATGTTGGGATGATAGGTGACTGTTCATGGAGATCCACTCTAATAGCGCTTGTTCTGCCCTCATGCTTAGTGCTATGCCTACACCTGCCAGTCCACGAGAACTAGCCATCGGGTCTCCAGATACATGGAGGGTGTATCTCTTCGTTTTGGCTAGGTGAGTTCAAGTGAATGACCACACTAAGATCCTGTACGCGTGTTTAGGAAGTACAGATTCTAGAGTCTCAGCCAAGGAGGACTGCTGGTCGATTTGACATATGGTACGTACGTTGAAGTCCCCAAAGTGTAGTTTCAGTAGACTTGGGACAGTGTTCTGCTCACTAGAATGATTGGCCATGGTGATACTTGAGGAGGAAGCCAAAAGAGGAAGTTTAGTGTTGAAAGTTGACGTAGGAGGAATAATAGGGACTGAAGAAAGAGGTTTTCAGTGCTGTTGGAGATGTGAGGGCGGTTGTCACTTCCAGTTTGCCCACACCGTGGAAGGGTTCTTCTTCTGGAGGTACCTGAAAAGAAAATTGGATTAGAGGTGGTCATAGTGACCTGAGAGCGTGACCGCAGTGCCCAAGGGACAACTGCTTGTGGTTGGCTACACACGACATTTTTATGAGTAATTTTCATGTTAGCTCCGTAATTGTTGAGACCTTACCGCCGGATACGGATATTCGTGGGATAAGGCGAGGTGTGCATTTTTAGGGTCGACCTTTCCTAACTGCACCCCCCTTTTGTGAGGAGACAGCATCGCTGTCATGCTGGTTGTTTGAAGGAAACACCTTACTGCCGTCAAACCTCTGTACAGTCAGCAGTTCGAGTTCACCTACGGACCTTGGGTTTGTTGCTTTTATTCTTACCGCTTTTCAACCGACCTGTCTGTCATGGTAGGACCTTGAGGAAAGATTTTTTCAATCAGTATAGCTCTATAGTTTCATCACAATAGGCAAGCCCGACCACCAACCACTTTAACCAAAATATTTTATTATTATATCTAGAAAAATAGTGGATGCAGTGCCCTCAAGAAATACTACAGTAAGCGGATATGCTAACTATAATAACTTTATTTTACTAACACATTTTTGGCCAACCGAACCGTCTAACCTCGACTGTTGCTAGCTCCACATCACTGCCTTGGAATAGTCTTTATATCAGCATGTTCATGAAACTGTTACAAGGAATGAATCCTCGAAGTAAATAGTTCTGTAGGTCTTCGATATTGGTGCCGATCTAAACAATTTTACTGAATTCTTCTAACTGAAAGTGTTCAGTCAATCATCAGCACCAGACCACGGGTAGTTACACCTTGCTGTATGTCCTTTACAACTGTTGACTAGCTTATTTTAAAAGCCTCCCAATATATCAGGAGCCTTCCAAATATATCTTCCGACCACTTCATTTACGACTTCTAATTCGTCTGAATTGGCTTACCTCGATTATAAAGGTGTTACTTGTAAAAGCATCGTAAAACTCTGAATACCTGTGTTATCGTTAATCATTGGTCTTCTCTTGTGTGTGGTTACATATTAAAGTAAGAATATTTTTCGTCTTTATGTTGTCTAGGTCTAGGTATCCTCAGGGCAGATCCGAAAGCTTTAATTTTGCATCTAGAGTGATGAAATACAGCCACCCACATTTCATTAAATTTCATGGTGATGATGGTATAAACCTCGACTATCATCTTAGGCCATTCTTGAAAATGAACTTACTTTCAGAGGACTCGTGCTGTCCGTTGAGTACTGACAAAAAATAATTAGGGTAAACCCTAAAACTTCATGGAGACTAAATAGTTCGACCATGCAGGCAGAATAACTGTTTATATTACATATGTTATCATTAGCAGATCAGAGTTTGTTCTTCGAAAGTCCTTAAATATATGCAGCTGACCGTCAGATATGGCGGATCATTTCGGCCAATGACGTGGTTTCGTCGTAAGATCATATGAATTAACTAGTTACATTAAATCAAGTCAATAATCCTCAAAATTTAACATTTAACACCTTAAGAACGTCGAAAATGGTAAATGCGGAAATACATGGTTGGTATGTCATAGTCCGTTCATGAACTAGTGTTCACTTTGTGACTTATTCCTTTGCAAATCAAATATATCGTTTCATCCACAACCTAGATGTGTTCTTCAGTTGTAACCACAAGTTTTCACTATTGGATGATTTATGGAATGCCAGGTGGACATAATTGCAAAATAATTGAAATGCTGTTCGATGCGACACTAAAACCACGAGGTGATTGGATAATCATAACATTTGTTTCAGTCAATAAAACTATTGACAAACGTTCGAGAAATAGTTGTTTCTCACTCAAAATTAGAAGTGGCTTTTGATTAAATGGTACTCCTCATTATGCAGAATTATCAGACGCAGATTTCGTAAACAGATAATCGTTAACCTATTGCTTTTTTGTCTTACTCAAGTGATCTATAAAGAGCTCCAAAAAATTTGTTCTAATACTTGATGATACAACTGAACTAGAACGGTCTGAAAATTATGTTGTTGAGGCGAACAATACAGGTATATGAAGCCTAATGAAAAGGCCTTCCAGCCACTCAACGTGTTTAGTATAGATGACACGGTCAGTTTTAACGTAGAACAGTACTAATTTCGGGGACATAGGTATCACTTGAGTAGACCTGTGCATAGTCTTACTGACCGAATGAGCTAATAGAAAGATTTGAGTGCCCCGATTGAGTCGACTTGTCGACGGCCATCAGAAGCAGACTCTGGCACGATTGTATCAAGGCGAACGGGTATAAAGATGGCTTGTGAAACACAGAAACAAATAGAACGTCTTTGTCAAAGGCTGGAGTTTATAATGATTTAGGAATAATGACAAATAGTGATTTATAATCCCTATAATGGTGTTATTTAGTCATCCAGCTGAAAAAAATATGTAGAATACAGTACACAACTTATGCAGAGCGGCTTTAAAGGCGTCGTCGACGAGGAGCTGAGATTGTGAAAGGTTACGAAGAGAAACTGAGATGCTTCGATGGATATCGGCAATGTCACAATCAATTAGCATGTAATGTAATACTGTTTAACTGTTTAGTGGACGGTGATGGATTTGTGTAGGATATATTCCAAAAGAGCTCAAAACAGTGATCACGTGATTTATACTTGAACAGTCATTTATTGTACAAGATGTTAAAATGCTGAAATGCTCCGTTAAACCAAACTTATCAATGCATTATATTAAATCGCTCAAAATGAAATCAAGTCTTATCGGTGCTATAAATTTCGAGTCTTACGATGTAGCTGGTGGATTCATCATCTCCTTTCAACCGTAGCACTATCCTCATGTCAAGTTTATGTTATTTTTGGTTATTATTGATCGCTCTCCTTATTAAAAATGCATTTCATAAGGATGCTGTGTCGTCGGGCCACGTAATTCTTCATCATTCCGTTTTCCAGGTCTCTCCACTAGCGCTATTCTCAATGCTCCTTCAGCACAAAATGCACCTTCTGGCTAGATTAAAACCTGAACAATTAGAAGCTGATTGACCTTTCTTCCTTAACTCCGAAAATCATGAGCTCAATTGTTTTTCCATGCTACAAAATTATTGCATGTGTCCTTGTGCTGAAACGACACAATGAATTTGTAAACTACTGTTACTTGATAATGTTGTCCACTAGATATAAGGAGTGAGTCATTTTACGTCAAGTGTTTGGTAACCAAGTTACGAAGACACAAACATGGAATATGATGTTGGGAAAGGGTTCAGTGTGTTAACAAATACCATTATTAAGACTAGAGAATAGTTTCCACTCGATTTTAGACCAGTATGGAAAGTATAAGGTGACTTACATATATGGTGTCTTTATTAAGACAAAAAGGATTGTTTTCAGTCTAGATTGCTGGACTCAATCGAAACCTAGAGTGTTTATTTTCATATGACTGACACTTAAGTTCCAGTTGTTGATATATCAACAGAAATATATTTCTGTTGTTTAATTTGAACACAAACCACTGTTATTGATAGCTTCGAAGTTCATGTATTACTAGAAGCGGTAGGTGAAAACTTCTGTTTCCTCTCTTTGTTCCGAACTACAAAACTTCGTGAGGGACAGTTCAGTAGCTTCTCGGAAACCAGGAAGACTATCATCGGGACTAACACGCCATGAGCATATGAATTAGTACGCAGTCACCGGTTCTGATGTACAAGTCATTTCCGGTGATTGATTGGTTAGTCCAAGGTCATTGAAACTCCAAACATAGAAACCCTCAAGATGTCACTGTTGATAAATGTGTTTATAATATTTCAATAAGTTTCCTCAAACACCCTTTGATATTTTATTTGCACCGCTCGTAATCGAAACCTTTCATGAGGTTTGTCGCGGCATATCACTTTGATGTGATAACATGACTTTATTCGACGTGCAACTCACTTCCGTATTTAGTTTTCGTTTTTTTAAGATTGATTTATTGTGTATCACTACAATTAGAATACATTTTTATCAACTGGCCTAATTTGCATCTGTACATGGCAACAATGAGTTCAATGAATTACTTCGTGATTTGTCTTATGGTTACCAATCTAGATCCCAAACTATAAATCCCAATGAATTTTAATGTAGAATTGGAAATAAACTGTTTCTTACCACTCTTTATCCGCTTCTGTCATACGTCTTCATATTTCAGCGAATCGATTTTGCTGTATTTATGTTTATGTATCTCTTTCCTGTATGTGTTGGAGTCCTTGTTTGTTCACTTGTTTTTCCCCACTTAGATTTTTCACCCTTTTGCCTCTATGAACTAAATCCGTAGATAAAAATTTGTGTGTTCAATCAATCTGTTTCAATGACAGTTGCGCATCCTAAGTACACCACTATTAACAAAGGTCTTTCTGTCACATTTGTGAGTTGTATTGCGTCATTACTTTGCTAAAAAGTAATATTTTTAAGGGTTCGCGTTCAATACAAACAGTCTGGCCAATTTACAAATGTTTACAATGTGATCTATTCAACTTAATGTTGAAGTGTTGATTGGATAGCATAATGATTATGTAGCAGAATGCCAAGTAATCAATACTGTTGTAAACGTATGTTAACTAATTTGACTGGATTATATACTAAACGTAAATAGCCACAAACGTTTGTGGTATGTAGAGTTTAGTATTGGAATGTTCAAACCTAAAGATGAGTCACGCCAATACAGTCACAAACTGTGCTAGGTCATTCAAGAGCTACGAGTTGATAGAGCTTCAGTGGTTTCAGGTTCAAGCTTTTAAGCCAAAACTTTACAATAACTATACTGGAACAAACATATTCACTTGCATATTTTCACGCCGGTATTAAATACACTTTTACTTCATGTCTCTCTAAGTTTATCATTTCCTTCCTTCGAGAAGTTAAAGAACCTTTACGATTTTGTATAAAATGTGAGTGTTTCTCTTCGTTTATAACCTATCATATAACGCTTGCATCAGAGAGCTTATCTAAACAAAAAATATTCAGCTTTAAAAAGTAAAATACTAATTTCACAGAGCTTGGCTGTTTTCTTGTCAACATTACCAATATTTTAACCCATTTTTTTATTAAAATCGTTAAGCTAATTCATAATGAATATATTTTTTGTTACATCCCAATAAGCAGAGAAATTGTATTTCTGACGCTTCGTGACTCAGTGTAAGTCACTTTGATCTGAAGAAGTGGCTTACATTAAATCACAAAATGTCAGAAATACGATTTTTCTACTTATTATGATAAAAAGTATATTTATTATTTACTTTCCAATGCTCATATTATCTGAAAATATCAAGTACAACCTTGGCATTGATACCTATAAAGTCAAGCTGTTTCGTACAAAGCGAACTGTGCTTGATCGAAATTTATTAGTATTTCATGTTCTTAATCCGAAGTCTCGATTTAACTAAAACTGAGTTAACTCACAACTCTTGATCGTTCATCGGTGTAGATCATATAATTTTTTAACAGCCACTATATTTTAGCCATTCATCTTTGTGCCTGAATGTGGTCATGAATAAACGTTTGAGTCTCAGACAGAACGCATCGTAATCTGATAATTGTTTTGTCGTCGAAACAGACAAGTAATTTTTGTCTCAAATATCAGCGTATTCAGTTGAAATTTAGCATCAAGTTAATACCCATCAGCCAATATTCATTAGACTACAAAGTATATTAAATCTATTGTTTGTTTGGTAAATACTTGGATTCCACATAAAGTCATCACACAATCTTTTAGTGAAACCCATTTTCTCCAATATTTAGCTTGAAGCCTTAACATGAAGCAAAATTTTCTCATGTTGATACGAAATCTATAAGGTAGTTGACTTTCTGTATTTGAGTGAGTGAGAAGTTAGCGAGGATGAATTTCATATTGTCAGTTAAATATGATCTATGAGTTGTTGTAATCAGTTATTGAAAACTCTCTTTAGGTCCTCTAAATCCATTGGTCAATTTTCTGTGAATTCACATAGACCTAAAATAACCAAATCATGGAGTTTACGGGACAGTTTTTTTGGTTTGAGACGTGGTAGAGGGTCGATTTCGGATACTCAGGAATGGCAGTATATTGCTCCAAAGCTGTATCAGTTAGAAGATCAGTTTCACCATCCAGCTTCAAAATGTGATGTTTGGCGTTCTCTTTGCCCTCAAGAGTTACCTAATGCAGCTGTTTATCCTACAATACCTGTTTACAGTTTGTCTAACAGAGTCTTCGCCTCCTCTACAGGCCCTAAAAAGGGCTTGTTAGCGGTGAAAAAGTGGCATGGGTCAAAGGACAGCCACAATGTCTGTAAGTGTTTGTAGTGGTTGTATCTCATAGTAACTTAAAACATTTGTACAATATTAAAGGTTTTTCCCAATATGATACATGCGCTCTTAGATTTGATTATACAAACGTTCGTAATAGAACTAGCATCCGTTTTGTGCTCGCCACAAAACGCCAAAATGAATAAAGGATGAAAATTACTTTGGAGCAAAACTTCAACTCCATACCTTGATTCCAGTGATATAATTTAGAGGAAAATTGCTATAAGCTCTAGTAGAAAACTAGTTAGACCGAAAGTTGTAATCTGTTCAAACTATTTTTCATTAGATTTGTTCAACGAATTGTGCATTAAAAAGGTTTGATCTCGAGTTATTAAAATCTGCAAGTTAAACTTAATCGCTTATCCAGTTTCATTTTTACTTTCATCATATATAAAGTACTTCAGCAACAGACTTCATATACTGAGGTTCAAACAACTAGGGAGGAACTACTAGCATGAGACTAGATGTAAAGTTGTTTGTAGATTAACCTTTGTATTTCATGATAAAATAGTTGAAACTAATGAATATAACTGTGTACAGTATCTATATAACTTCAAAGAACAACAATTGGAAAAATAGGTCAGTAGTTTCGAGTGGGATACTTGGTATATAGAAATTTGAAATCAGCTCCACCGGAACGTTACAGTAAAGTATATTCATGTAAATAAGTTTCAGCTTGCGTGAAACTTAGGCGGCTGATTTTAACGAGTACATAAATTATCAGTACTTTCGATATTGTGAAGAACAGCTTTATAATTAAATGTAGATGTAGTTCAAGCGATTTCTGACAGTTAAAGATTTTTTAAACACCAATCTACTATACCAACTTATATTTATTTCTTGTATGTTACTTGAAAGATAATTTTGGTGCCATATGTATATCATTTTTGATTTTCTGCAGACCATTCCAACTACTGGAAGACAATAGAGAATCGAAAAGCCCATGGGATATCTGTTTCTCTGTACGAGAAAAACATAATCACTGGAAAACCAAATGGTACGTAAAATATTTTTGACTGAGGCATCGTAAAGATTCTTAGTCTTATCCTTACCATTTATTGTCTGAGAACTCTGACATTTGCTTACAGGGGGTCACGTTATTTATGAAAATGAAAGCCGATTTCCAGAAAACCGTTTACAAGTACCTCGGTTCAAATTATTTTTTCCGGTTAGCGTTTTGTTGTCGAGATTCTTTTTTACGAGGTGAGGTCGCTAACCCCATTCCCAACTCTTTCTCTATTCAGGCTTACATCGGAATTAACTGTACAGAGGCTCCATACGATTAGGTATTTTGGTACCTTAATATAACTGTATAGTGTTGTGAATCATAGATTGAGGATATAGAATACTTTAATTGTTGCTATAATAGTTGAATCATCAGTCTACTGTTAAATATTTTAAATCATGTGTTTTATTTTTGTATCGTTGAGATATTAGCTCACTTTTGAAATTTAAATGGATTACGAAATCCATAGATTATTTCTGCGCAATAAATTAATGCTTCATAGTTACTTCTGTGCATATTAATTACTTTATCAACCAGGGACTTCCAATCAATCGTAAAAGTTTACACTAGCTAAGAGTTAACTTCTGTTTATATTAAAAAGCTTTATTTAGCTATGAGTACTGTTATTACTAATGCCATAGTCGTATGGTTATGAGAAAACTATCATTCCTAGATAATAATATGATGCCTGTAAGCAGGTTGCGTCTAGCTAGGATATATTTTGTGTACTAAGGGTGCATTGAGAGTAGCGCCAGTGTAGAGATCTGAAAAAGGGAATAACCAAGAAATAGGTGACCCGACGACCCAATAACCTCACAAAATGCATTTTTAGTAAGGACAATAACTAAAAATAACATTAACTCCAGATAAGGACAGTCTTGGAATAGAAACTAGAAGCAGATAGCGGGGAGATTTTGAGTCGCCATATGTCTCACCGTTAATCCCTAGATACTGTCTTTAGAGAAAGTCATTAAAAAGTTTATTATTTTAATGCTCAATTCAGTATTTCATTATGACAATAAAAATAAGATGAAGACATTTCATACCAACAATGTCACTGAATCATAATTATTATGGTTGTTCTATTTTTTATTGAGTACTGAGAAGGGATTCTTAGTATTGATGTATCTCAAAAACTTTCTCGTGTTTACTATTATTAGTACTAAGGTCAGATCGTTTTAAAACACAACGGGGGTTTGCTTATCAGTTTGTTAGTTTATTATAAATAAATACTTCAGGTCAACTAAGTTTTCCGTTATACATTATGTGTGTATCAAAAATGGTCATTCTTCTTAAATTATTCACTTTGCTATTTGTGATTTTTTTAACAATAATTAATCAATGCTTTTTTTATCATAATTTGTATTTAATTGACTGATCATCCAGCTATATTTGAATAGGGATCCAGGAAACGTCTGTTTGTTCTTAATTAATTTTCAAACATGAACTCTGGGATGCAGGCACATTCAGCTGACGAGTCTTACATAAGACGAAACACGCGCCCTGGATTTCACTGCTAGCCATCATCCATTTGTGCTTGTAAACTTAAATCTGTTGGTATTCTTCGTGCATTAATATTAGCTATGTTTAGCCTTCTGCTTCTGAAACTCAATTAAAAGCCTATTTAGATTACTCCTAACAATCTGACAAACAAGATTCATCAGAGAATGTCATACTGCTAATCGGCTTCAGTTCAACATAAAATATAATAAAACTTAGGAACGAGTGTCTTATTCTAATTGAAAAGTTGGATTTTATCCAAGTTAGTACCTGAGTAACTTAAAACTTCTGTATATTTTGTCTGTAAAGCCTTTTGTTCCATTTATGTTGAAAATTAGCGGGCTTATTGGATTATTAACATACAATTCAGCGGTTCAGGAAGTGGTAATATGTACCTAGCTTTTAAACTCAAGGGACACAATCATTTTTAATACGCTTAACCGATTTTTCTCTATTTTCCTGTATTTTCATGTTATTAAACAAACATCAACGTGTTGTATGAAGTTTGATTTTCGTTTAGTACACCTGCATTGTTGACTACCTATGTTTTTGGTGCCAAATTTATTTTGTTTATTTTCTTACACTTGTTTATCAGCACGTCGCCGTTTCAGTACATATTTACTATCTTCTAGAGGTAGGCTAGTTTCGTCTTACGTAGTGTGCAAATTTAATCGCTTAGTTACACTCCACAACAAAACACACATACACAGATCTTGCAACTCAGTAGCATTAAATGTTCATTGTTGAAATGGATTTCTCATCAAGTTACTAAATGCTTAAGTAAGGTCTGACATATACTTTAAATAATTCAATGGTTGAATTCATGAGTCGATTTAAGCAAGACCATGGGTGAAAACCTGAAAGCACTGGACGATCGTTTCGTCCTACTGTGAGACTCCTCAGCAGTGTGTATCCACGATCCCGCACGCGGGATTCGAACCCAAGAGCTTCAGTCTCGCGCGTGAACACTTAACCTCTAAACCACTGAGCTGGCCGGTATCCCATGGTGTTAATGTCTAACTTCAACAAATCCACGATATTGCGCGACCGTTCACTATTGTCTTCAGTAACTAACTGCCTTACAACAGACACGGTTGAACTCAACTGGTCATGGCTTCTCGTTAGAACTCCTGGAAATACATCTTGAAGCCAGTGACTAGTGAGCATGTGATGATTATCAGAATGGGGGGTTGTGTTGATTCAACCATGAAATTACTACAATCTCCACAAACCTCTACTCTGATAATATATTTTAAGCTTAAAAGGCTAAATATTTCTGATCAATTAAAAAACTGTTTACACCATGACTATTAATTTATCAAACCAATGGTAAATGGAATAATTAATTTTACAGTAAACAGCATGTTTAGAACTTAAATAAGCTCATTCATGAAGTGCTCAAGTGTGTGATTCATACTCTAAGTGCTAGTGGTAATGATACTACTCAGTTACCTAAACCGAAGAAGATGGAACAGGGTTCAAACCTGGGACTTAGTGGCTGAATTTTAAATACTTTAATCACTAACCCACCACACTTCAAATGTATAAGCTAACAACTCGTCATTGAAATTATTTAGTGAATTAAGATTAATTTAAAATACTTATTAATGTGACAGAAAACTGCTTGGATGTGTAACGAAAAAGTGTAGTTATTAGAACTAACCCCTAACTCTACAATGTTACTCATATTCCTGGCAAAGTTTAAATCCCAAGGAACATCAATTAGCTGCAATTAAAAACTCTATTTACTAGATACAGTAGTTCAAATAACAGGCTAAGCGACCGGTAATTATTGGAAGATATTTTAACTCCATTCTTCTAAATCGTTTCAGTTCTAAAACTTCAAGTTTTTAATTTATTATTTCTGGTTGGTTGCTTCATCCATATTTACTTATACTGATTGACACCAGACGGGTCATCAATAGTATATCAGCCCATTGATTTCAAAAATTTATGTATGGAGAAGATTTGTAGAAGATTTCCATATATTGTAAGCACTGATATTGTTTACAATGACGATGAAAGCTTTACAAACAAATCTCCTAACACAGAGGACGTAATTCGGACAAAATTTCTGTTTGTTTATTTTTCTTAACTCTTCCTATCTTATCCGTATCGTTGGACTGCAACAGGTAATTTTTACCGACTATATTCTTAAAAGAAAAATATTTTTTGTTCACTGGCATTTCACTCCCCATAGTAGTTAAATTTGTCAAACTTCATAAATATTTGTTAATAAATATGTTTTATTTAATTTCTAGGTGGTCCAATTGCTGATGCATTCGTTGTACGAGCTCGACATGATTCTGCCTATTTAGCTGTAGCTGATGGGGTAAATTGGGGCAACGAATCAATGAAAGCTGCTAGATCGGCAATTTCAGCTATTTACACCTATTTAGAATCTCATCTATTTGGTTATATGAAAGAGAAACACAACGTTAAAGACACAAGAGTAAGAATTTGTGTTATTTATTTAAAATCAATATGTATAACAGTTTCAGTATTATGAGTACAGAAATATTTATTGAGATTTATTATTTACACGTTTAAGTGTACATAAATCGTTTAAAGATATTGACATATGTAGTCTCGAGTTAAAATATAAACACTACTTTTTGTCGATAATATACAACTTGAGAAATCCGGTTAATGAAAGAAATGCAATTAAATAAAATACATTTCGCGGAAAACCAGAAGATCACTGTATTCTTCCACAAACGTTGTTCATTAATACTGGGAAACAGTTTACAATTCGAACAGCTGAAGAGATTTTTATGTGCTGTCTTATTTAAGTGATGACAGGTCATATTCAGTATCAGTAGTGATAATAGATAGGTTGAAAATGAAGCACAAAACATAGCGTTCTAATTTTCTGTTACTAAAACAACATATAAATACTTCACAACTTAGATTTCACGTTTCTTTGAAAGCTCACTATCATAGTGTTTCTGTAACCCTTGAGAAAATCAAGGTCGTATGGAAGTCACATTTTTAACCGAAAGTGACTTAACAATGGATTGGTATATGCTTTGAGCTACCTTTATTTAAGGCTAGATAATGTCTACAGGTTGATGATTATTAATTCTAAGACAAAAACCTAGAAATTGCACAAGAAATAAAGGGGTTTTAGTTGTCGAATAATATTACGGTGAAAGTTTCTGGTTAACTTTTTATTTTCAAGGAGGTAAACCACATTTGTTTTTTTGAACAAACCGGTTAAATACTTATTTTATTTACATATTGCAGAGGCATATTGTAAACTGGTTAAATTTTTAGTAGGATTCACGTTTAGCGTGAACGATGCTGTGTTCGAGCCTCGATGTAACCATCAACACGTTTATCAAGCTGATCAGTCTTAACTGAAATAGATTATTAAATAGTTATATCATAGAAATACACACAGGATCCACGTATGTCGACAAAGACTGGTTGGAATTTAGATCTAGACAACAAGGAAATTATTCAAATCCTTACTTATAAATAGTATCTAGTTCACTTTCACTGTTAATGTGTTCACTTTTCTTATTGTGATTGCATTACAGGATGCGGCCCAATTATTATTTGAAGCGTTTTCTTTTGCCCAAGAGGAAATTGTTTCCGTTACCACTGGTCTTACTACTCTCTGTGTTGCACTCATTTTACCAGTACTAACAACTACAACCTATGAATCACATAGAATAACAGATGAACAAGCTTCAGCATACGGCAAATCTCAATTTTCTGTTATAATAGCAAGCGTTGGTGATTGTCAAGCATTTCTTTTAAGCAAATTCCATGGTATACGTGAAATAACCGGTTGGGTAAGAACATCTGTCTTGTCATCTGATAATTTATCAACACAATCAAATGAACAAAATAAATTGGAGAAAATACTTGGACCACCTACACGGGATTTTCGAGATACTGGTGGTGCATTGGGTGCTGTGTATAAAAATGGCAATCCAGAATTAAACAATCTTATATGTGCTGGTAAGTACCCATTAGTTATTGTGTTTTTATAATATTCTAATATGAAAATCTTATCATAAATTATGTCAAAAGCATCATATAATAATAAACCTACAAACGTTCTATTCTCGCTCACTTGGTTGATACAGGTCATCATGTCTAATTGAATAAAGCTTTTAAGCTTATCTACCATATCCCATCAAATTTACCACATGGTTTACGAGTGCGCCTTTTGCACATTCCGGAAGCCATCGCAATCCATGTTCACAAACCTGACCTTTGTATTCAAAAGAAATTTGTTCAACCACTTTGCTGCCTTGGCCATCGGTATAAGATTCCCTTCAACAGAACTATTTTCCATACTTCTTACATTTGGTTTTTTTTTAATTTTAATTTTGTTTTTGTTGTTTTTTGAACTTTATAATTTCTCAACATTCATCTCTTGATTCTTATGTGGCTACTATTTTATTGACCATCCATTAAAAATTCTGTTCCTTCTCTTTGTCATATGTTATGCAACGTAGCAACTTCTTCATTTAATAATTACTTTGAATATTAATAATCATCCTTATTCCAATTACTCAATGTTAACTTAAATGTCACTATTGATAAGTCTTGCAATTTGAACGCTATACTCGATTCCTAAGCTATTGTTGTAACCCCCAAGCTAGAACTACACAGCGACCTGAACACGAGAGAGAAGGTGCAAAGTATGCGAAAAGTACTATACTCAAAGATTCATTTTAATACAGAAAACATAGGGTTTTTATAATATTCTAAATGTCCTTGGGTTGCTCGAAGATTCTGGAATGCTACTAAACATAGTAGCAGTATAACAATCAGTCAATCAGGACCTCTACATGTGACGTTTCACATCCTTGATGTTTTCTGTCTAAACTACAAGTGAACGCTGACTGTATGAAATGCTTCTTAACGTCTCCTGATCCTTGTGTGTCTTTTGCGAGAATTTTTCTGGACCATCCCAACAATTATGTAATTATTACGTAACGTATCCACTCGAGGAGTATTATATCATTATTGTAAAACATTATATATATATATATATATATATATATATATATATATATATATATATATATATTAGTGTAGAGCCATGATAAAAATTAATTGAAAAGAAATTTCTTCGCTCAATTCGTTCCTTCTTTGCTTAGCTTTTATCTTGACGAGTTTCTATTTTGCTTCTGATCTAAATTTTGGCAACTTTGGTCGAATAAACGTTAGTTCCAGATCTTCGATTGAGTACAATGGATTAATTCGTAATTTTAATATATAATACTGACAAATAGGATCAATTTGATTGTAACCAAGGTCTCTCTTTCTAAGATTCACTTTATCTCTCTACGACTGACACGATGAAAATTATTAAAATGTAAATTCTTGTTTGTATTACATAATTCAATAACTAAAGTTTTATACTAAAAATTGGCCTTCATATAACTTGTCAAATGAAGGATTCATAATTACAAATATGTTTGACGAACATATCATTTTCTAAATCAAATTACAATTATATTTATGTGGAAAAAAAGTGAAGATAATTTCGCAAATGAATTTAGGCATTTCTTTTAGCAACTAGTATATATAGAAATATTTTTCGAATAATGTTATAGATTTACCAATGAAGATGTTAGTTTAGTTGTAAACCACCTGACGTTGTTTAAAACGATTCAATACGCTATCAAAAGAGTTAGTTTCACATTTGAAACTACGCTGTCATAGCACTTCATTGTAGTAGTATTGTTCTTTAATTTTGGTTGCTTTTACTATTTACGATTGGTGTGGCTACTAGCTACCTTATACGTTTTTTTAAACAGTTTCTGTAATGATCATAGCGTGTTCGTTATATATATAATAATCGAAGTTTTAAATGAAGTATTGAGATTCGAAACTATAATAATTTGAGTTTATAAACAACTCAAAGAGGTTCAACAGAAGAAATTACATAACTTATAACGATCTCAAGACTAACGTTTTACGTCCGACCTTCATTTAGAGTCTATAAAAATTTTCCGTCTTTATATGACTTACATTCAATGGAGAAGAGATTCCAGTTAAAATTGATAAAAGAATTGCAGCGACTTAGAAAAAGCTTCTCTGAATCTCTGCTTTCTGCAGTCTATAACTTGGAATGCTATTTAATTGAATAAAAATTGAATCAATACCCTTCTGTGATGATCTCCATTAACAGCTATGGACTTGAACGCACTTGTAGTACTAAGCACATCGAGAAGACCGAAATAACATTTTTTCAATTTTCCCTTCGAAACCAATTTATCAAGGGAATAAGAGTGTTCATAAGTTCTATCATTAAACACTCAATAGATAGTAGAGATAAGATGGATACTATAAAGACATTCAAATTAATTAGTAGAGAACTTCCCATTTAGTCCTCTTTGGAGATACCATTGTCATCAAGCTCTTTTGACCTGGCTTATGTACACAGAAAGAAAGTGTGATAAACCTCTGCTTTCTATATCGACACAGATATAATGTATAACCTCATCTATTACAGATAATTTTTTTTGTCCTGCAACTCATAACAATTACAAGCTTACAACCTCTTTTTGATCATGTCTTTTAAATACGGTATTTATCACTGGTTATAATTTTATATGTGAACTAACAGGTAGCTGAAAAGTTTTTGAAAAGTTTTACCATTTGCTTACCTTCTAAAATCTACTTTCAATTTACTTAATTCGATTTCAAATTTTCAACGAATTATTTAACGTTTTTTATAAACTGCATTTCTTTTTTTCTACTAATTAACATAGTTCTAAACTTCTCTTACTGTAGGAATTGTTTTTTTGGATAATTCAAAATTTTTTCTTCCTTTTTTTCTCCCAACTATTAACTATTCTAGTTCACACACTTATAAATTTTCCTCTCCTTTTACTTGTACAGACAATTAAGTAAAAAAACTTACTTCAATGGTTTTTACTAGTCAGTTCGACGTTCATGATGATTGAAAACTTTTTTATCAACTTGATAAATGTTATTTTTGTTTGTAACTATAGCGTTCAGTGTCATTATGTAAATATAAACAGCACACACAATACTTGTAGTGACTTATTCATTATTCCTTTTCACTGTCTATGTTCTTTACTTTAAAAAAATTACTATAAGCTTAGTCATTGATTGATGGAGAAAATATGATTTTATTATGGCCAGTGAAACATGTGTACCGTGCATGTATATGTATGTATATGCGGTGTGTTGTGCTTTTTTAATCGATAATTCAAAGATGATTTATTCATCTCATGGATTATTTGCATTAGGCATACTTCCAGTTTATTACCTCTTTCGAGCTAATATTAATATTCTTTGTTTACGTGACATAGTTCTAATCTATCGACTAATTTAATCTTATTCCACTGGGATTCTCTGTTAATCATTTGGATATTAAGGTGCTGTTGCTTGCTATAAATTATATAACTCTTGGAATTTTTAGAGGAAAATTAAATTTTTGGGAATCTCATTGATTGAACTGTAAGTCAATCCGACGTTTCGTCTGGCAATCTGTAAACAATGTTGAAAGCGAGATATCTTGAAGTGCGTATAATACCTTTGATGAGGAAAAACTGTGGAAAACAATTCAGTGGTAACATTGTATATTCAATAGAGTCTGGCCATACTATCGGTTATAATGACATAGGAATCCTACAAAAACATTTTAGTTCATACAAAGAGAGATTAACTGCTGAACTTCAATAGGTATGGGCGAATCCAAACAATACTAATAGGAGAAATGGAATATAATAACCTATTGTATGGTAAATAACGATTAATAAGTGAATCTGAACTCCTTAATAACTTTCACTTCATTTAATCTATTGCTTATTGTGTGAACAACAACAGTTACTTCCATTTGTTCTAATTATTTCGTTTATCTGAATATATGATGAACAATAGGCTTGGTCAGCACATTAGCACAAACATTTATTTGTTTAGTTAACTTCATTTTATGCATGCTTTGACGTGTTTGTTCCATTTCACCTATCAAATTATCTGATTTTATCAAAAATCTCTACTTCAGGGACATATATAGTTAATGAATTTTTCTTGCATCAGATCTACTTACACAAACATAAAACTGCTCGAGATAGGTGGTGGTTAGCAGTGAAATCCAGGACTCACGTTTCGATCTATTTGGGACCATCTATCTCTGCTTATAATGCTTGTGACTTAACGGTAATATTGAGGCAATCCTCCCAGGATGCACATATGTTTAAAGAGACTGATCATTTGCAGTCTTAGGCATCAATACACCAATACAAATGAATGCTATTGTTATTGTCAACACTCCGCTTTTCACACCAAATGTCTCATACGCACTATGGCAAATCTCACTTTCAACATTACTAACATGATGGGATGACATTTTAGTATACAGTCAACTATTAAACCATGTATATTCGATAATTTTAATGTCTGGTTGTATTTTCTTGTAGAAGCTTGGACCAGATTGCCAAGTTAAACGTTGGATTTACTTAAAGTCTTATTGATAAGACTTTTACAAATGTATTTCCCTCCTTAGTGTTTTACATTAACTCAGAACCCGATTACTGTGAAACTATTCGTACAAATTTAGACGAAATTTCTTATGGATATGATTTTTGTGTTGAGAAAATTTTGATGTGAGTGTACTGTCAATGAAATATATGACTAAATTTGGAAATGTGGATCGTTGGATTCTTAAAATGTATCGTTCCTCCAGTCATGTCTGAAATTTCTGAGTTCTTTCCCTTGTTAGAAAGTCTAGAGCTAAAATGAAACAACCCTCCAGTACCCCTTGAATTTCAATAGTTCTACAAATAATAAAAATCTAGGATTGAAACAGTCTTCAAATCATCTCCAAATATTAGCATACTAAATAATTGAACTAGTAGTTAAACTGTAGCAAACGGGCAAGCCTTTTTTCATGGACAACGTAAAATCTGGGTATCCTATGGAATATGGTTGTTTTTTTTTTCAATGAATATTATTCATTTACAATAATTGTTTTTTGATATGCTAACAACAGGCTAAAATTTGTTGAGTTATTTCAAGCTTGACCCTTTATTATATCGTGGGTCATACAATTTATTAAGTACAAATTCGTGTAGTCAGCTTTGAATCAAACTTGTGGTGGCCAGTGTGATAATAACCGGGGACCCAAACAGAAATAGGCGGAAATGAACTCAAATCAGTGACCTAGAAGTTGAAAGTCGAACGTCTTAACCACCAAGCGACTGGTTCATCATATAATTGAAATCTCACTGTTACTACCCTGGTTTGATTGTTATTCGAAGCCTATTATGTAAAAGTACGATATACTGGCGGCCATGAGACAACCAATCAAAATCCAGATAACGACTCATGTATTTTGCCCGAAGATTAAAGTGTAGTGGTAAATAACCTGTGTGTTACCACTGACCAAGTAAAAATCGGGGATGTTTGGTTCCTAAAATGCTTGGAATAAAAATGTCTGCCATGTAACCTAAAAAAAGAATTTTGGATTGTGCTTAAGCGAAATTACATGACATGTTAGGCAGATTGTGTTCTAAAGTACCTAATGTCACTCAGTGTTTGGTGAATCTAGATAATATTCTTCCTTCCTTACTCTCACTCTAAATCTCAACCCAAAGTTTTTCGAGTTTGTATAGAGGAAAGTGGCAAGGCATTGCATTACAACTGATGTCAGTTCGTGTCGAAAACGCTAAACCTATTTTGTAAACCTAACTCACAACTCCAGTCAAACTCTTGATAACAGACCCTAACCTTTTTGCGATATAAGTAATGCCAGTTAGGGACGAAGTTCTGTGTGGTAATTATCTTAACTAAAAACACTATAAAAAGTGTTTTTGATCAATGACTGATTTCCTGTTATAAGTCCGAGTAAAATATGGAGTACTAAAATTTCTTGATTTCTTTATCTCACAGCAATAAAATCATCATCGAGAATATGCGAATATTACTGAATGTTATTCAGATCAGGCACTAATCTAAACTATACAAGCACTTGAAAGGACTCCTTAGCGGCACACATTCACAACTACACTGGGGATTGAAACAATGACCTCCAAGTCTAGTAACGAGTGTTCACTTTTAAACTAGTTCAGTGGTTTAAAAACATAGTTAGATTTCTTTTTGAAAAAGTACAAGTATCTTTTCTTAATAAAAATATTGATTTTATAAAATTTTGTCGCTTCTGGAGTAAATTATAGTTGTCATACTCTTGATTTTTACTGAGTGATAGGTTTTACTTATCCTTGTCGTATTCGTTTTTGGTAAACTCTACTCAGTACTATGGAAACATACTTGATCCTTTGATAAATTTAAAGTAAAATGAAAGTAAACTGAAAAAAGATTTGAAGGATAAATTGAATTGGTCATTCTATTTCAAGGTCTATCATCAGATACAAACTGCTTAAGGTTGCGAAGAATAACATGATTAGAAACGAAAATTTGACTTATTTTCATTAATACATATTTCATTCTATTATATTTTTCTAGTAGGATTAAAGTTCGTCCTTTATACACAGTAGTAGCTAGCTCTTTAACTGTACACATTATTAAGTTTTCGAGAAAGACATAACTGAATGTAATGTGATATTCCAATTTAAAAAATAGTAATTTGTCAATTGTTTACTATCACTCTAAAAAATATCTTTTTATTGCTTGATTTTATTTTAGTAACACTTTGTGATCCAGGTGATATAGTTCTACTTGGATCAGATGGACTAATCGATAATTTCGATCCAGTTATTACACAACTAGCTGTTCCTGAATCACCGCATTTAGATTTTGTTGATGAAGAAGGTGAACACGAAGGACAAGAAGGTGATGAGGAGGAAAGCTCATCCATTGATGATATAGGTATTCACGAAGTAAACAATAACGACAACAAAAATTCTGTCAAAAGTACTTCATCTTTATCTTCAGATTCCTTAAGGTGTAATTTTAATAAATCCCCAACTTCATCACTATGTCGTTCATCAAAATCATTGCTACATAATTCTCCTTTAACACCACCACCTCGAGTAAGTATTTGGCCACAACCCCCACCCCCACCAAGTGATCCAACAAAATTAACTTATATACCCGTTACAAATATCAATACTGCTAACAGTAATAATAATAATATCAATAATAGTAATAATAATACTAATGATAACAATGAAACTGAGACAATATATGCACATCAAATTAACTTCACCAATCAACTTGAATTAAACTGGTATGAACGTAGAAAATATGCAGCGAAAGAATTAGAACGTGTGTGGCATGAATTAGATATTAGTACAGAGAATGCTAGTAGTAAAAATGGTACTTTTAGTTCCAAAGATTTATGTGAAGCACTAATTAATCATGCATACAGAATTACGACGAAACGACGTGAATGGTTAGAGAATCCGGATTATGCACATCTTAGACAAAATCAAACTGTAGTACAAAACACTAATAATAATAATAATAAACACTTTGATAATACTTTTTCAACTGATTCACAAAGAAAATGGTTTAATGATATGCTTAGACGTATGCCTGGTAAATTAGATCATGCAACTGTAGTTGCCTATGAAGTTGGAGTTTATCATGGTAATGAAAATGAAGTATATGAAGAGACAGCTCATCGATATCTGGCCTCAAATAATTCGAACTCTCCAACTAATCATTCAATTATAACACATTCAGAGCCATAATAATAATAATAAAGTAACTTAAGAGGAAGCACACTATAATTGTATATGCAATAAGTAATCTCAGATACGAGATATTCCCATTTCCATTTATTTATTGTTTTTTTTTCAAATTTATTTCTAAAGATAGTTCTTAATTTCTTTATTTTGTATAGATATATTTGTATTTTCGGTGTTGTTGTTTATCTTCTCATCATAAAAAATAGGTTACTATGTTGAAAGGTGGTTATTATTTTTTACCAAATTATGAGTATTTATATCATTAGTAGCTTTTATCTATAAATATGAATAAGATCATACTACACAATATAGACACAAATACATGTATATCATGTCTTCATTCAATGTCTCAGTCCCAACATAAATCAATGTTTTTTTTCTATAACTACACTTATATAATCAGTCTACATTTCTCTCTTGACAAAAAGAATGAATATCTGTTTAAATAAGGATCTTATCTTATGTTATTTATTTTTGTTATGTATAGTACATTGTAAGCTTTTATACTAAATGTTTCCAAAAAAAAGAATGAATAAACGAATTATTTATGTATTCTAGATTGATGTCTTCAAATCTGGGCTTATTTTTTATATTATTCATTGATCACCACTATATCTGTGCTCGTTTAGTACATTGTGTTCATAAATTGGTTGATCGCGCAACTTCGTGGATTGGTTGAGGTTAGACATTAACACCGTTGGATGCCGGCTCAGTGGTCCAGTAAGTTAAGCGTTCGCACGCGAGACTGAAGGTCCTGGGTTTGAATCCCGCGAGCGGGATCGTGGATGCGCACTGCTGAGGAGTCCCACAATAGAACGAAACGGCCGTCCAGTGCTTCCAGGTTTTCAATGGTGGTCTAACATCAGTCGATTCATGATCTCAATCATAAATTGGTGTTTTGATTTTAAAATAAAGATGACAAACAAGGGAATAGAAGTTTAGTTAGTCTAACTAGATAAATTAAAATTGAGTGAAAGTTTTCAAGTTAACTTTAACTTGAATAACATAATCTCTAAGTTTTATGTTACAACTGTTTATGCATAGAAAAAGAATACATTTGAAGTTTTCATATGCTAAGCTTATTTGCAAACGAAAAGGTTAACTATTAGAAGTTTGGACACCTTTGGTAAGTAAAACTTACAGTATAGAGATTGTAGTACACAAGCTGATTAGCCGATAGAGACTCGTCAATCCCGTTTTATTGATCAATAACAGCATATTCGAAACTGGTAAAAAAATTTACTAGTTTGATATAAAAGGTGTTGGTTTTAAATCAATTGTCTAGTAAATAATGTTCTTAATTCCTAATTTTCTGTTTTTGAGGAGCCGAAAGATTTTAAGCAATAAGAAAAGCAAGAGTTTATGGGCACAACATTTTTTATTCACATTTACTGGACAAAGAAATTATGAATGTGAAGCACTTCAGCCGAATAACTCACATAATATTCAGGCAAATTAGGAATATAACATCTCTAAACCATCATCATGGTGAAGACTAACATAAATTTAACTGAGACTTAAATCATATGCGCCTTTCTTCAGAGAATGTGCAGTGTATACTGATAAAACTGGACAGTAATTCAACGTAGCCTATAATAAATGAATAATCAAGAAAAAAGGATTACGGCCGAAAATTTGATTTATAAACAGCAGTATTTATTTAAATATGCCGAGTTACACTAATATATATCGTGTTTTTGTTGAAATATACTATCAGTTGAATAATTTGAAATGCTTTTCAATGTAGTGACGAAAAGCGGGAGTTCAAAAACGTTATCTTCTGTACTTACATTTTAGAATGAAAAAGATGAAAGCATACATTTTAAATAATCTATAACGTGATTAAGTTAATATCACGAGCCCCGAATTTATAACAATTTTAAAGGATAAATAAAGTATCTATCATCTGCAAATACTATGCAGAATCTATTTAAATTTTCTACTTACATTATCATGAATGCAAAGCAGAAAATTAATTGAATCCATTCTATCTAGCATTTAAACATTAATCTTCAACCAGTAGAAAAACGTAGATCGATAAAACGGTTCAGTACCGTCTGAAAAAGCACGTGAATACTAGTTTACGTAAATCAGGTCTTAATAAGAACAGAATTTCGCATTACAAATAAGTTCAATTTTTCATCTCATTTTGTTGGAAAGTCTAATCAATTATGACTTAAACTTAGTTTTATAAAAATGGAAGCTTATTTGAAAGGGTGGTTCAACAGAGAATAAAACATCATGTAAACTTTTCTAATACTTCTATCAGTCAGGTTGGGTTTTTATTATCGATCTTTGAATTTTAGTAGTAACTGTTGGTAATGCCTTGACAATTTAATTCTTCTAAATCATTTCTTGTAATTTAGTATTGTGTTTCAATTATTGACATTAGAATCTCCTTTACTAAACTGTTCTCAGAAAATGGTCTTGGTAAATAAATGTTATTACGTAATAGGTTGGTGCGATTGCATCTTTGACATCGGTATTAACATCAGGGAGCAGCTGCTGTGCAAATAAACTAACCTCTATCGCAATAAGTGTTCATTGAATAACTAATCAAATTTTGAGTAGTCCTATGATCTTTCCGTGGTAGAATGCTCGCTTGCCACTTGGGAGGTTCGGATTGGATTCTCGGCCGACACACGCCGATTCGCTACCAAGTGCTTTTGTACAGACGAGTGTGAGGGGTGTCCATTCTCCTCAAAATGCTCTCACCCGGCCTAGCAGGGGAGTCGTACTCGCCACCTTGCGATGGAAGTGTTGTTTACGAAATTTTGAGAACGTAAAGCTAATGTCCGGCACTTTAACCGAGTTGGTGGGTATGGGGGATTCACATAAGGGGGTTGGAAAAGCCCTATGCCAAACCAATGGTGCACATAAGCTCCAGGATCGTGAGGAAACTAATGGTCACTGACTCCATCGCCTTGTGAATTACACCACTAGATAAAAGGTTCGAGGAGTAACCTTCTAAATAAACCACCTGCTTCGGTTTGGGCGCTTGAGCATCAACCGAGCTACGCACAAATCGAATGATCATTACAACTGGAAAAAACTATTCTCGCTTAACTTTGCGTTCACACTAATCACATTCAAATTCATTTGGTAACATCCATTTTTATTTTTTAAATAAAGTAACTTGTCCGTTCCATTTTATTCTCATTGTGGGTATTCGTTTACTTTCTAGAATATACAGCAGTTCGCCTATGGTGGAAGCCGTGCCCTGCACAAAGGACTAACTAGTCAAAAGGTGAATGTTAATGCCAACTACGAATACTGAATCAGCCTTTCTGAGACCACTGTACCATTTAAACTGGCCTCCTTCAACGTTCTCACACTAATGCAGATTGGACAATTGATAGGATTGGTTATGTCTTTAGAAAGTCTCAATATCGATTTCAGTTGTCTATCTTAGACCAGTATTCAAGACTCCAATGAAGTACTACGAATTTGCTCTCCATCTATCGCTTCGTAAAGATTGTTTCACCTGCGTTTGTTTAGAATCCTGTGATGTTTTTGTCCCGTTTTGCTGGCGTTGGTTTCACACTAAGCGCTAGAGCTGAGGCATCACTGATCGATTTGATCTCCATCAACAGTCAGTTATGTGCTGTTAGTTTGGAAAGTTCCATCAGGGTACGAAGAAACGGGTATAAAGAACGATATCTTTTTGTCAACGCCTACACTCCGACAGTTTGCATCCCGGATGCGATCAAGGATAAGCTTTAACACCAGTTAACTGTTCAACAGATATTGTAGTGCTAGCAGGCGACTTTATTGCTCAATTCCGACGTCTGGGTACAGAAAAGAGTTGTTTAGGTGACCGATGGGGACTTATTGGTGGCAGATCAGATAACGGTGACTGTCTACCATAACTTAGAGCAGACTACGACCTGTTTCTGGTTAGCACTAACTTTTGGCATAGTCATCGCCGATACGCTACCTGGAGTCGTCCCTCTGGATATCAAACCTGGACTCAGACTGATCATATCGCGATCAGCTACTGCTGATGTGGCTGTGTAAAAGTCTTCAGCTCTTTATGGAGTACAAATATGGACTCTGACGATGCCCTTGTTTGAACTAATTTTATTTTACGTTTCAGTGGCCAACAAATTTCTGGCCCTAAACGTATCGATGTCAGTAAATTGGTTGCAGCTTCTGTTGAAACTAAATATCTAACCGAGCTAGGTTCATAGCTAGCTATCAACCCACTGAAAAGTAAGGATAAGCATTGGCTATAATTGCATGACACCATGAAAATGGTCAGTAAAGTCGTTTGCAGCTTCAAAAAACGTCCGGTTTATAAACAGTGGGTTTTACAGTCTCCCTACAACTCATTGAAACACGTTAGTTTACTCCCAGTGACTGCAAGTTTGACCATAAACGAAGAGCGATACGTAATCGAATTGTGCAAAGCATGCGTAAGGACCAAGAAGCCTAGTGGTTGGAGCGTGCTAACGATTTGGAAGCAACAGCTGCTTTGAGTAGCTGATGGGACCCATCTTAACTCGTCCGAATCACTGGCGGCAAAACGCTTGGTGTCAGTGAAACAATCTGAAACTGACGGGATACCAACCAGAAGTAAGCAAGAATTAGTTGGGGATAGTGAGTGCTAATTAAATCCAGTTCAGACAAGAAGACCCTCATAGTTATCATTAGTTGTATCTATCTAAATATATCTCAGTGTTTTCAATCCAGTTATATCATAGATGAGCTATGTCATAATTAAACTTTTGACATAGTAAGTAACAAAAGTTGAAAAATTTAGATTTTATGTACAAAAGCATATCGACATAAGTGCTTCGAGATCAGTTTAATTTCAACAGTAGTTTCATCATAAATTGAAGTAGTATGAATAATTATTGGGAAGTGACTTGACGAAATATCTAATTCATGTATAGGACTATTGGCAGTATACACAATAAGATATAACACTGAACCTTCTGGTCTATACTTATGTCACTGTCTCACTCGCGACTTAATTAACTTTGATGGTTTCCTGAAAATTTATCTAAGTTTAGAAACAGTTTATGGTAAAAACGATATAACAAAATAATCTTTACTTGTTTTGGACCAGCGTTTAAACAAAATGAGATTTACAAAAAAATCATGGTACCTTGAATTATTTTTAAATCATCTACTATCCAGTGTTTCTGATGAATATAATATTTTCTCCCATGAACGGTTATAAAATTTATTCCTGATATTAATTACTCAGAACTTACATAAAACTCATCTAAATAGTGTGAGGAATTTCGATCAAAGCAGTATGATATGATTAAACGGTATATATGGTATAAGTGTATTAGTGTCTGAATTATGATTCAATCATGATCTTTTGTATTTTACTTAACCAGCTTCAAATCGGATATTTGGAGTTGACAATATCATAAACCTTATTTCTTAAGTCCTTAAAATTGTGAAATCAATTGCTGAATACGTATCACTTCGTGACGAATATCATTTTGATCAATAGATATGCCATTAATAGTCGCCTGTGTAAAAGAATAAGCGTATTGGAAAGAGAAACATGATATAATTTTCCCACGTTTAGTAATAATCTTCCAGTAATACGAAATGATATTATTCTACACACGTTAAATAACTTCGGTTTATCTGTTGAAATTTCTGACATTCTAGACAAATGATAGTTAGATAGTGTGGTGTGTACTACTTGTGTAGACACAAGTAGTATATGATGTCAGTTGTGAACAGAATGTCTGGCAGCAGAGAGACAAGAAGATCGAACAGTAAAAAATGAAGACAGAGTGCGATTTGTTTGAAAATGCAAGAACAATGAAGTCTGAATCATTTTGAGACAATTGATAGATATTTTGCAAATTGAGCATTTAATATATGGTTGTTAGATTTTATTAACAAGTTCTGTAATTTGTTGTCAAATACATTCGATTGTTCCCCACCCGTGTTCTGTTCACTACAATAGTACATTGTGTAAAACAGAATAAAACATACTATTGATCATCTTTAACGGTAAATAGATTTGGGAGACTAATGATCTTTTCTTTTTTTTAGTAATTCGACTTCAAAACTCTTATTAATAACAGAAAAATTATCGAACTTTCGTTAAACTTTTTTTCCTTGAAAATTATGTGAATCAATTCTCTTGAGAAAGACACTTAATGAACATTGAAAATATTATCACAATCCATAAACTGAAACATTTATAGAGCTGGTGGAGAAGATTTGTAGCTCACGTGGATGATTTTGTTGAAATTTTGTTCTCTGAGCTAGAGGACAAAACTCCATAAAAAAACGCTTATAGAGCAGTCATCCAATATCCAATACCACAGCTTCTGTTTATAGCTCATATAATTCGAAACGCCATACTTTTTTCTTCTTTTTTCCTCAAAAATAATAGGCTTAAATTAATTTACTTTAGAAGGTAAAAAAATAATTTAGGAAAGAAAATTTTTTTACAACGTTATTATTTATTGACATTATTACATTATTTTTTCACATAGTGATCTATAATAAAATCTAAAATGGCTGAGTTACTAATCAAGATACCAAAGGTTAATCAAAAATTTAAAATGTCGAATAAAGTTACGTAACAATCCGAGTGTAATAAGAATGGAAATAATGTATTGAAAATGTCAGAAATAATTGCCTATTTGCTGAATAAAAAGAAGCAAAGAATTTACAAAATAATGAGGGTTGTAGAAGTAGTATGTCAGGCCTCTTATTTTGCCACTTCTTTCTTTCACTGTGTTTTGAAAATATTGTTTTTGGAATTATTAAGTTTTGTTGTCATTATTCAAATATTATTTACTTGCTAGAGCGATCGTTTTATTACTTGATATTTAATTCTTCATATTTTAAAGTTAAGGGCATTAATGTGCACAAACCTTAACCTTTATTACTGTAATTAAATCAGTGTAAATGATATGAAACTGACTTGATCGCTAAGTTATTAGATGTAAAATGCGAAGGTCTGTTCTTAAATTTATGAAAATACTAAATTTAAATATTTAATTCGACTAAGGATTATGGTGGTCTGATATAAGTTACGCTTATACAGCATTGGATTTCGTCTCAGTAGTGTAGTACCGGTTGATATGTTAAGCCTAAATAGTTTATTCTAGCTTCCGGATAGGCCAGTTTACTCACTCTTCTTGAGTCACATTTTCGCCTTGCTAATTATTCGCTTATCAACCTTGACTGTTTTTACGTAAGCGTATATGTGTACATTTCTTATCTCACTCCACTTGTCTGTAACTTATTTTTATCTGACTATAAATATCGATTTGAGCTTGGTTAAACCGAGTCGACTGACATGCTCTCTTCATCGCGTGTTATTTTGCTTCGCTCTCTTCTCTTCACTTCGTTTCTCCGATCGTTTGTCTGGTTCAATGATTGAATTAAATACGCATGTTCAAAATTCATTCTCGTATATGACTTATTTAATTCCTTATTCCCTAACGCGAGTTAAGTCGATAATTATATGCGAGGATTGGTGACATGTATAAGTCGATAACGACAATCACACAATCAAATTGGAGTCAGATATTCCAGGGCCACTGAAGTGGTTTGACAGTTGATCAAAGGTTCTGGGTTGGATTTCAACGTACGGGGTCAGGATTGTTCACTTCTGGAGAGTCCTATACTCTGAAGAAACGGCCTTCCAGTGTTTCCGGGTTTTTTGATGGTTATCTAACTTTGATCAGTTCATAATTTAGGTAAAACAGCTTAGTTTGTTAGCTGCGGATGTTAATTAAACTTTGGGATAACTTATTGTCGTCGATTGGGGTCAACTGACAAGAAATTATAAATTAGAGTGCAATGAGCTGCTATTTCGTCTCTGGAAAGATCATTAAGGGAACTGCTGAGAAGTCAAAAACTGAGGAAAAATACATTCTAATGAATTCTGTTTTCTTGAAGCTTTCTCAAACGAAGTTGATCAATAAAGAAAATTTTTCGTTTTCCGTTTACAAGCTTATAAAGAAAATGTTTCTTTAAAAAATTTAGTAAATTAATCCTTCTCAAGTTTTTTTCATACGACCAACCTTAAATCGAAATCATGGCTAACAAATAGATCATCTCTAAATATCAGCTTTTCAATCTGATTTGTGCTCAAAAACGCTAGATATTGTTTTTTTCAGTAACTTGTCAATGTATTCCTATTTTTACCGAAATATTTAAATAATCCTAACGTCTCGTCCAGTAAACGTGTCTATACTTCTTCAGTGTAACAATCAAAATCAAAATTATCAAAGATATCCTTTAATAAGACCAGACCAGTTTGCTGGACGCAACGATGGAATTATTTAAATTTCAATCGCTGAGACTATCTCAGCTAAAACTTTTTATCTACATCTAATGAAATGATTTGAATTGATTTCAATGTCAATCATTAATTAAGGTGTTATGAGAATATGTGCAAGATTTTAATAAGTATAGGTAAATTATAAGCAATGATGGATAGTGGCTAGCAGTAAAATTCAGGACTCGGTTTTCGTCCTGTATGGGACTCGTCAGCTGGATGTACCTGCATCTCAAAGTTGATGTTCTTTTTGAGACTCGAACCCAGTATCGTCCACTTCAAACGCCATCATGTTATCCACTTAGGTACTGAGTCCTGATAGCTACTTTCTTATGCAATGGGGTGAAGTTGAAACTCACGTGGTACTGTTTACTTCAATCTTCCCGTTAATATCTGGGACTGAAATTGATCTGTCTCTTATCGGCATTTGTGTGTAATATGCACATTGCCTCGATATTGCATTAATTAACAAGCATCATAAGCTGAAGAGTCCCAAATGAGATGAAACGCGCGTCCTGCATTCCACTGCTAGCTACTATCCATCTTTGCTTATAATGGTTGCGAATTAAGGCAATATCGAGGCAACACTCACAGTATGCACATATGTCAATAGGAGACGGATTAACTGGAATCTTAAACATCAATGGGAAAATTCAAGTGAAAAATATCAAGTGTATAGGTAAATCCATTCTAGAAATTACACATAATTAATGCTCAAACACATCTTCATAATGTTTTTAACTATTTTAGACAAAAAAAATCTGAATTCCTAAAGTCAGACACTATATAGTTTTATCATTTTAAAATAAAAATACCCAACTTCAACATTGTAAAACGATCACATATGAGTTAAAACAAAGAGACAAACTATAAACGTCGATCTAAAAGTGTAACATTACTCATTTAGCTCCACCTATCAGAATGAATCATTCACAAGCTTTGAATCTCAAGGGGATTATTACTGATAAATTAAAACAATAACTAACTGTACATTAATCATATTACATTTTAATTTTCAGCTTATGAATGGTTTAAAAAAACTACACAAATTTAAACAACATAATATTTACTAAAAACTGGATATAAACATAACAAATATGCCTATGATTTTTGTTTCAGACCAAGTAATGGAACTTGTCTTTGAATCTATAATTATCTTACCCTAGTAAGCAATTAAGCTATGTAATATTTGTTGGTAAAAAAATTTAAAGTGTTTCTTTTGTCGCATGCGATATATCACATTGGAAATCTACAATAATAAGATTGAAGGATGTAGTTTAGATAAAAATCAATATTTAAGGTCAGTAATTCATCAACCGGAATTGTGTTTATTTTTACTTCTTTTGATTACATTGATGAAAAGTTGAAATAAAATCTCAAATTTCTAAATAACTCCCTTTTTATTTTCTCTATTGATCAAATAAAACTTTGTTTAATTTGCAATTGATGGATTTGTGGAAATGTTAATCTACAAAATGTTTATTATTCCATTTAAGGTTTTTCAAATATTAGAAGTGTTATTCGACTCTATTTCAGGTCGAACCAGGTAACTGACCAGGATATTTGCTTTTTTTGGAGGAGATTTCTTTTTTATTTGCCAAAGAATTATTTTAAATACTTTCTCCAATTTATAAATCTTAATTTTATTGTATTCGCCATTCAAGCTAAGACAGTCATTGTTTATATTGGTTTCTGCGTAAACATTACTAAGAGCATGGTCAAAAACTTACTTTAGTTACATTTTAATCCCGGATTTGCAAGATTTGGCTATGAACAGCTCCAATAAATGATATATATATATATATATATATATATATATATATATATATATATATATATATATATATATATATATATATAGAGAGAGAGAGAGAGAGAGAGAGAGAGAAAACTATACTGTGAACTGAGGGAATGATTTTTATTTAATATCACGAAAGTAAGAATCGAATAACAAGGATTAGAGAATTCGTCTTTAATCCTTATCTCAAATAATAATAAAAGAGTTTTCATTATCATAGAATTAGTGTAGTTTAATCCGTCCAAGAATTTCGCATTACAGAATCTGCATAATTTCCATTTACTGGACAACTTAGTGTCTATAAAAATTCTTACGAAACTTTACTGGTTAGCTTAATTCTTATTGAAGCCTATTGTAAATAAATTAAAAGGTTAGTTATCTATGTATTTAGCTAAGAATTGTTTTGACGTTCAGACATTTGATATTGTTGAGTTCTCTGAGTTAGATGGTTTGATTTTTAAACTTTTATTGTCGTTTCGGACAAAATTATCAAAGCCTATTTCATGCTTCCAAGCTGTACCTTTCTATTTCATTCTAAATTATAGTTCAAAATATAAAATATCAGTAGTGTGTTCTAATGGCTTATTAATATCACCTACCGGTCGTCGACTTTTGAAATATGAAACCAACTAACGCTAATGAGATGTGCTTAAATACATCAGCAATCTGTAAGAAGATATACTCCACATGTTATTAGGTTCAGAAAAAATCCTTAATTTTAACTGAAGAAGCACGGCAAAACAAAAGGATATAATTGACATCGTTTGTTTCATAGAGTTAATAAAAATAATTCCGTAAAGATAAAGAATTTAGTGATTTGTTTAGACTCTTTTTCGATCAAAGTTTATGATTCCCAGTAATGCACACTCAAAATTATCATACAGCATCAAACACAAAATAATTGAGTTTGAACATAAACACAATTCACTTTAGCCATTGAATTGTAACCTGCTAGTCATCATTATTTTTGAGTTCAAACTATTTCTAAAATAACGCGATGATCATCAAATCCTCTCAGTGCCTACTGACTTACATTTTTCATGGTTAGACTCTATTTGTCACGAAGTTCCATTAAAGGTTCCAGAGTCCGTCTTCAAAACTTGTAATTGATGAACTCACCCTTATTATTTGGTTGAATGAATGTTTCAAAATAAGTCTTAACAGCTGTTCAAAATTTCTTAGTTTTCAGCAGTTCTCCAACTTTTGTTAATCCATAGCATCCATTTAGAGATAATGCTTCATTTTTGTTTATAGAAATCATTACCAACTGAATATAAAAATCAAAATGTGAAATATCATGTTAACTAGGGAAGCTCTGTGATAACTTCATTCCTTTAACTACTCATATACCTAATAACAGTTATAACGACATAATTATTCAAAACACTTCATGATCATTATTTATATTTAAGCAAACTGTGAGCTGTTCTAAACCGTTTGAATGTTTTTAGGTTTTTCTACAATTACAGAAATTCTATACTTAGCAAAATCTGATTTATGAAAAAAAAATATGTAATACGTAACTTTGGAAAATCATACCAGTTCAGAGTTGACGATTGAATATTAATTTATACTTTAAATAACCATTATTCTGAATGAGGCTGACCTTAACATAACCAGTCTTCATGTGAATACTTAGGAAAAAAATACAGTAAACTCTTATTGAAGATAATCATTATTCATAATTGATTCACTGTAAGCTGTGTATATAAGGTGTAAATGCATGTTTTATTGCCCTTGTCTCAATGATTATAATTTTCTATTTTTATAAGAAACAGTTAAAGTTGCGATTGTTTTAACTATATTATAGTATAGTATTACGTTCGGTAGGTAAACTACATCCCACAGTAATGAATTATTATTCATAATAATAAATTTATGAATGTTGACCTTTAAAAATTGAGTTCATTCAGCATCATAAATTTACAAGTTAATTCATGTCAAAAATTTATACTTTCAATTGAAACATTTGTATTTTCTTATAATTTATGTTTTATCCTTAATGTGAACTTATTAGTAAAATGTGATCTAAATTTTGAATGTTTGCATGTGAGACCGAAGATCCCAAATTAGGTTCCTGCTTGAAAACTAGTTGCAGATGTGCACAGTTGAGAAGTTCCATGCTAGGACGAAACGGCCGTCCTGCGCTTTTGTGCTTTGAATGGTAATATGGTTAAGATCAGTTGGTGATTCCAACGGTGAAAATACTACGAACTACACAAATCTCCTCTGCCAAATATAAAATTTACCGTACTATTTGCTAACTTTTTCGACTGACTTCAATTTACTTTGTAAGACAAATATTATATGCTTCTACTTCCATTGTAGAGTAGTTAACTCACTGTAGCAGTTAAGAAATCATATGGACTCAGAAACAACTTTTTGCCATCACTTATTCATTTGTATTTTTACATATTTATGTATATGTGTATATTCCTGTTTTTGACTATTTCATCAAAAATGAATACATATAATTTAAATTGAGACCATTCTATAAACAATATTTGAAATAAAAACGAATATATCCTGATCTGTAAGTTCTTGCTCAAATTTGCAAGTCTGTTACACTATCTATTTTGATAAATGAAAACCAGGTTTCTTGAAGTATTTAGGTGTACGGTCAATATGGATGATACTGATACTAAATTTTATCTCTTAAAATAGAATATGGCCAACGAAGTACAGAATAAGTCTACATTGAATGAAACTAGAATGAAAGTTGATGAATCAAAGTAACTTGGCTAACCGTGCTTAGAGCGTAAGTAGAATTGGCGCAGTATTTAGAAGTTATGTCAGTACTTTATGAAAATTTTGTTAAACGAATAGGGTTCGCTACAAATAATGTATACATTTCAAAATATTTCTCGGTAAATGTTTATCGCCAAATATCTTATAAAGTGACAATTTCGTTCACCGGAATACCTAGAAGTATCTTGAGTCGTTGTGTTTATCGTTTAACAGTAGGGTTTAGAATATGCGTAAATGTTCTACCCAGTTAAAGAATTTTGGTGAAATAACTCTTATTCGCAGTGTGTTAACATTCATTTTGATACCCTTGCCTAGTATTTATCTTTTCAGGTATCAGATATTTATGAAAATAGGAACAAGACGATAGTAACTAGCATTATATATATATATATATATATATATATATATATATTACTTGAATCTAATAAGATAGCGATCTAATTTGCTCTAATTATATTAATTAAAAAACAATCCATAATATATGAGAAAAAACAATGAGCTAGAAAAAAATGAAACAATGGTAATACCATTATTGGCCAGATAAATCATTCATATAACAGATATCGATCTAATAAAAATATAGTCTATTGATTACATCTAACCGTTCAATAATTATAACTACATAGTTCTTAGAAACTTCCAAGCTGAAAGTAAACAAGGTATGTTTATTTTGCTCAATATTGAAATTGTATCAACCTTGTTTTGAAAAATTCACTATTCAAGTTACTATGTTCAGGGGATATCACCTAAGACTGGAGAACCGAACGAAAGTCAGCAACATAACAACAGGACAAGCTAAGCTATTCCATTGAGCCCCAGCCTTGTTAAATAGAGGAAGAAGAACAGATTTAGCCGAGAAAACATATAATCCCACGTGCAACCTGGAAGAACGGATGAATAAGCACACAACTCATACGTATATATACAATACAAAGGTGTCCTTAAAACATGTCACAGTATAGACCTATAAAAGATATAACAAACCAACAATATTCAAGGTTCTTCCAGGTGGTAAACACAAACTAAAAATGAAGATCGGTGCCTTTGGCATGAAGTTTAGATTTAAATTTCTATAATTAAATTACACAGAGGAATCACTCTTCTCTCAATACCAGGGTATTGTTAAACAGGATGAAAGACCCCGTAGACGCACAACTTCGAGACCAAAAGGCAGCATTACGTAAGGATAGATCGTGTACAGACCGAATCGCAACTCTGCGGATCATCGTGGAACAATCAATTGAATGGAATTCATCATTTTTGATCGACTTCATTGACTACGAAAAAGCATTTGATAGCGTAGACAGAAAAACACTATGGAAGCTTCTTCGACACTACGGAATCCTATGATAGATTAAACTACAAAATCGTTCATGGAGGACAGTTGAAAAACTCCTTCGAAGTAAAGGCCGGTGTCAGGCAAGGTTGCTTACTCTCACCCTTTCTCTTTCTCCTGGTGATTGACTGGATCATGAAGACGTCAACATCTGAAGAGAAGCATGGGATTCAGTGGACAGCTAGGATGCAGCTAGACGATCTGGACTTCGCAGATGATCTGGCTCTTCTATCGCAAACGCAACAACAAATGCAGTAGAAGATGACCAGTGTAGCAGCAGCCTCAGCAGCAATAGGTCTCAACATACACGAAGGGAAAAGTGAGATTCTCCCGTACAACACAGCATGCACCAATCTAATCTTAATTGACGGAGAAGCTTTGGAAGATGTAAAAACCTTTACATATTTGGGCAGCATCATCGATGAACACGGTGGATCTGATGCAGATGTGAAGACACAGATCGGCAAAGCAAGAGCAGCATATTTACAACCGTAGAACATCTGGAACTCAAAAGAATTATCAACCAACACCAAAGTCAGAATTTCCAATGCAAATGTGAAGACAGTTCTACTGCATGAGGCGGAAACCTGGAGAACTACAAAAGCCATCATCCAGAAGATACTGGTGTTTATTAACAGTCGTCTATGCAAAATACTTAGGATCCATTGGCCGGACACTATCAAGAACAACCTACTGTGGGGGAGAAGAAATCAGATCCCAGTGGAGGAGGAAATCAGGAAGAAGCGCTGGAAGTGGATAGGACACACATTGAAGAAAGCACCCAACTATATCACAAGTCAAGCCCTCACATGGAATCCTTAAGGCCGAAGGAGGAGAGGAAGACCAAAGAACACATTACGCCGGGAAATGGAGGTAGACATGAGAAGAATGAACAAGAATTAGATGGAACTAGAAAAAAAGGCCCAGGACAGAGTGTGTTGGAGAATACTGGTCGGCGGCCTATGCTCCATTAGGAGTAACAGGCGTAAGTAAGTAATTAAATTACATAAACGTGAAGTTTGTCTGGTAACTTCTGGGGATTTGGCATCTTCATCACAAGTTTGAAAATTTCGAACAACTAAAGACGTTTAATGTTTACTCTCCGTGCTTGGTGGTTTTTTCCCGGTTGAGTACTCCATACTCTATAACGTCACAACGTTTCTTTGCATGAAAAATTGATTACTTGCGGTTAGAATTGAAACCTATCACTTTGACATTTACTTACTACATATACAATACCGATAACTGCTTAATATGAAGTTGAAATATAATGGCCTTCGATTCTACAGAACACTAATTAGTAGTGGTAAAGAAAAATCAGCATACTCGATTTAACGGTCATTATCACTGTGACTACTATAAGGAAACTAATGAACAAGCATTTTGTGATTAACTTGTGGTTTAGTTCGCTTCCTCAAACGTTTTCAAATATAACACTGTAGACTCTCGGCGTCATCGATCTCATATACTAGAAACATAAAAAATTTGAGAAACGAACACATGTAAGAAGAACAAAATGAAAGGTTGCTAAAACTAATTTGTTTGATATTTGTGCAATGTTCTGAGGAACTTGTTTGTTTCAACTCAATGGAAAATGCTTCCATCTACTAAAAGATTAAGTCTACAGAATATCTACTATAAGTGAATTCATCTTAAGTAATATAACCTCTAAGATACATGAAATATGTAGACGGCCAATATATGTTAGTAAATTATAATTGACAAAATATTAAATACCATTATGTATACTACTAATGTTTTGTTAATACTAACTATTCCAGACATATGAATATCTAATAAAAACGTATTCGTATTTTTACACACTCATGTTCACTCGAGTTGGATGCATCAGATAAGTCGACATATAGTCTGACGTAATTACCATTAATGTCTAGAACAAAAAATGTAGATCATCAATATATATTTGCTGATAAATTTTGAATTTTCTAGCACATTCAGTGTTTTTAGTATATCTAACATAATAGGAAAAAAGATATATTGCTAAGTTACTCAACCATACGAATTCCCTATATATGAATCAATTCGATTGATTAATTTACAGTTTCTAACCAAATTTATTCAGTTAAAATATGATTTTCATTAATGTATTGATATGATCTACAAAACCATTCGGCGCTATAATACAATCATTTGACAGCAATTCAATTATAAACAGAGATGGATAGTGGATAGAAGTGGAATCTAGGACGCGTGTTTCGTCTTATTTGGGACTCTTCAGTTGGATGTATCTGAATCCAAGAGTTGATGTTCATTCCGGAACTCGAACCCAGTACCGTTTACTTCAAACATCATCACGTTATTTACTTAGCTACTCAGTCCAGATAGCCACTACCTTAAGCAATTAGGTGAATTTTTATTTCGACTTGTTATTACTACCGTCATACATCTTTAAAGAAAAGATTCTGATTTATAGAAACAATCAAACTTTCTGAATTGCTTTGGACACTGCGTATTAAAAGTGTAATTGATCAAAATGAAGAATGATATAAATATTACGTATAAATAACAGATAATAGTTTCTTTATCATTTATAAATGTGTCATAAATATGAAACCAATCAAAAATTTACACATTTTATACTATGATAAAATAATTTATTCTAAAGCTACATCAAAATGAACATTATATGAGAATTTAAATTTGTTAGCACCAATAATTCAAGTAGAGTATGGGTGCTTATGACCACCCATTCTAATATGTCATTTTAGATTGAACTATAATACATCAGCATGGATTCTTTTTAATTACCAGACAAATTGTAATAAAAGAAAAAAAACTAATTGGAATGTGAATGATTCTAAAGAATATTTCTTTGAGAAACTGAAGTTGGTCTCATAAACCCTAATAACAAATCAATTATAAGATTGTTTAAAATAGCTTAACCAAAAACCCCTCTGTCTAATGACCAGTTAGGTATAATGTGTGTCAAAATAAACCTTAACTATAAATCATGTACATGGGTAGATTGGTTGTTATAAAATTACAACGTACTTCGTGAAATTTATTTCAAACGGGTGTGTAGTCGGTTCTTTGCATTAATTCAGTTTCTCATCAGCTGAGGTCAAATGTATTGATAATGTGTCTATAACCAATATCATCCAATTGTTATTTGGTTTATTTATGTCAAAGATTACACTCGTAAACCTGTTTTTACAGAAAGCTTTATCAATGATGAACGGATTGTAGTTATACACGTAATAGGGATAACTGAAAATTAAACTTTAAAACTTTACTTACCATTCACATGATTTAATTTTAAGGTTTGTACGTAAATCCCTTAAAATTAACGTCAGGTATTTTGTGGAATATTGAATACTAATGAAGTTCAGTAGGTCTGTATGACTTTCATTTTCTTCATAACCAAGTCACATAAGATCATGTAAGGTCAAATGACAAAACGTTTTATTAACTAGTATAGATTTTATAAAAATATAGGAAATCCTCGAGTAAAGTACCGAAAACTTTAGGGAGATTTAAAAGTAGCAATCTAAATGTTCAATTTTCCACCTTATTATGTTCCGTAAATGAATTTTTATATATTAAGTATCAGTATGGGGTTTTGATTCAGATTTGATCTTTGATTGAGATCATGAACCGACTGATGTTAGATCACCATTAAAAATCTTGAAGAAGTACTTTGATCAAAGTAGGTTTACTAATAAGACATTTGCTTGTATCTCAGAAAAGTTGCTTTCTGTTCTAGTTGTTTATCTTCGAGGTTTTAAATAAATTAAATTAGAGATATAATTTAGTTTTCTATGACTAGGCTAATTATACTTGATTTATTACCACAATACATTTACCTACTCAAACTGATTTTGTGCCAAAGTTAGGAAATCGATTACAATTTCTAGCCCTACTAAGGGTTATTACACTTGGTTGTTTTTGATTAATGATACCTAATAACCAAGTTTAAATTTATGTAGTTGGCTTTCACTATAACTTTATTCATCATAATAAATCTTATAGAATTTGAGTAGGTGAATAGAAAAGAAACCATGTCTTCAAGGGTGTACAATTCAGTTTCTCAAAATGAATGTTCTTTGTGAAACTCAAAAAAAAATTTGATATACGCATAAACCAAAATAAATTATAAACATCAAATTTTGTCAATCCCATTAATCTTGTATAATACTACCCTTACAACGAATACTTATATTTCTAAAAAAGTAACAAAAAAACATTGGAAAGATAGACACATATAAAATGTACATACATAATTAGAAAAAGAATGGTGATTGGTGATAAAAATTGATGTTTTGTAAAAAGTTAATATGCTTTCAATTTGTCACGAAAATAGTAGTTATCACATGATGTTTTATTTTGATAACAAAAAAAAAGAAATATATGAGTCTGAATAAATATTTTGAAACATTCGAGTTGGTAATGAATAACTGACTTCGATTGCATGAATGTTAAACAGGAATGAATTTTAGTCAATGAAGTTTTAATGTATTGTGAATATATAATTATAGTTGAGAAGCTTAGAAATTATTTTGTTCACTTTAGTATACTAAATGATAAATGAAGTCATTAGTACAAAATCATATTCTAAACGTTTTGACTTAGCAATAGTATGTACACATATAAATTACCCTTCGTTAGAATATAAATATACTGTAGAGTGAAAACTTACTCCTTTGAAATTTAAAGTGTCAGATAGTAGTAATTTCATGTTTTATTCCAGATACAATTTAATATTTTCGAATCATGATTAGAAGTTGAATCCAGAACGTTCTTTTCCATTTTATTTTGTACTGGTCAGTCGGATTTATTTTCACCCCAGTGTTTACATTAATATCATAACTCGAACCTAATACTTATCTCTTCGAAACTCCAGTTTTTTATCCTCTGATATCATGACTTCACATAAACATAAATTTGTCCAACGGGTAGGTTGTTTACTTGTGGAAGATGATATTATCTCTTTGTTAGTATTCACTGCTAGCTACAAACCAAATATATATGAAAACTTGTTACAAAAAACAGTTTTGAGAAAAGCATTAAGAGTACACACATACCAACATAGATTAGTCATAATTCAGTCCTGAATATCAAAAACAGGGTGATATGAATGTCTCAAGGTTATCCTCACTATTTGACAGTATCTTGATTAAGATTTCTTCCCTAACAGAAATTTGCATGACTCAATAATTCACAAATTACACTAGATTTTTATTGGGCATTGTAAACGAGGGAAATATTCTCCTATTTGAGATCATGAACCGATCAATGCTAAACCATCATAATTATGTCAATCAAAACTCAACAATCTCCACAACCCTATGCTGGAAATATTCTTCGTTTATAGGAATATTTAAAAGAAATTTATCATGCGAAATCTGAATTAAAACAATCAATAACAGCTGTGACATATTTAGGAAAAACTTCCTACGAATTGTAAAATGATAAAAATACGATATTTTATATTATGAAATCCAAATTCTGTATAAACGTTTACTTTGCTTTTCATTAATGGTTTGTTTCTGGTTTAGAAATGCTTGCCAACTGTTTAAAAAAGAAGAAATGGACCTACTTTATATAAGGGTAAGAAGTGACCATTTATAACTTTAAATAATCTCTTTAACCATATCAATCCGAAAGTGGTGACAGATATGTAGTTTTGCTTCAGACTGATTGCTTAAAACGTTTATTGTTCACATTGAAGAAAAGTCTTGAGACTAAAGAAAACATTAATTTTATCAAATATAATGAACATTTAGACTAACTTAACTGTTCACTGGTTTATTGGTTGTATTATTTACAGTAATCCTGAAAGAATTGAGAAAGTTATACTAAACCGAATAATTTAGAAAAAGTGACAAATTGTTGAGTGCACAAAGAATAATAACAAAAGTGAATTAATTTTAAAAATCTTAGACAACTTATATGTATATATATATAAACAAAGATGGATGGTGGCTATCAGTGGGATCCAGGACGCGCATGTTGTTCTATTTTCAATTCATCAAATGCACGTACCTGGATTCCAGAGTTGATATCCATCCCGGAACTCGAACCCAGTAACATCCACCTCAAACGCTATCACGTTATCCACTTATCTACTTAGTCAAGATAGACACTAGCTTGTGCAATCATGTAAAGTCCAATTCAATTTTGTATTGATTTTCCTAATTTTCCTATTGATGTTTGGTGCTGCAGTTTGTCAGTTCTAGAACTAAATTAATGATTGGTCTAGTCAATGAACTGACATTTATATCATACTCAGTCATTTAGTAAAAATTGAATAAACCGAGAAATACTCGAATGATAATTTATCGAAAATTAAATTTATCAGGAAGATAAATAAATTTAACTGTAAAGGAGACTTTTATTTACCAGGAGTCTAATCTAATTAGACCTATGATCTTACCAAAGTTTATCACTCCACCTTCGTTCTATTTAGGACTGGGGTGCAGGTACATAAGACAAATAAGACAAAGCGTCCTGGATTCCACTGCTAGCCACCATCCATCTCTGCTAATAACCCCTGTGACTTAAGGTAAAATCGTGGCAATCTACGCAGCATGCACACGTGCCAATAAGCGAGCGATAAATTGCGATCCTAAACGTCAATAAGAAGATTAAAGCAACCAATGCAGTAATAAAATAAAACATACGTGATTCTTTCCTTGTCCCATACTGACGTTTTGCAATAAACTATTTTCTTATCTGAGATATTTTATATATTATATGCATATATTATTTTTTATGATCAATAATATTCCTAATTAATACAAGTTTATGAAAAACTAGTTCACATGACAAACGTTTTAAACATTAGGTTGACACTTTAAGAAGAAAGTCAAAATGAAGGGGGAGACTTTTCTAGCCTATAAAAATATTCATTTTAATAAGTGATTGAAATAAACCGTAGTTATTTTTCATAATTATAGAATTACTTGTAAGCAAACTTGAACTGAATCAAAATAGTAAACAGATTGATAGTTGTGTAGGTCATGTATAAATTTATGAACTTTTAAGAATAACCATTGTAGGATAGCTTTTTTAAGCAAGTTAATTGATTCAACCTTACTTTTTCGGGATATAAACTAAGTGTGAATATTTTTGATTGAGACCATTAAAAACTTGAAAGCACTGGACGGTTTTTTCGTCCTAATATGGGACTCCTCAGAAGTGCGAATCCACGATCCCTCAAGCGAGATTCGAACCTAGGAAGATGATATCTAATTCATATGAAAACGTAAATGTAAATGATTGAACTGAAATTAATAACTACACTAATGAGTGAATAACTTAAAATATCAATTTGAATACGTACAGATTTACTCAGTTTGAAAATTCTTATGTTTAAAGGGATTACGAATTCTCTTAATTGGAGAACGAAACGAAGACTCTGCGACATAATAACTAATAAGCTAGCTATTGCGACGCATCCCAGCCCAGCTAACTAGATAGGGAAGTTCAAGTTTGGAAGAGGGAATTATGTTTCACAAGTAGCCAGAAACACCAACAACCACGACTAGTCTAGTAGGAAATACACTCATCTATATATTGGTTTATACACCCATTTTTGATTAATAAGTAGAATAGAGTCACATATACAAGAAATACTTAAAGTTATAACAAATCACATGCTGAGTATAGTTCATGTTAACTTAATACAAGAATATCTTATGTTATACAGAATAAAATGTCATAAAGCAAAACAAAACCGAATACTACACCGAATAATCATCACATTAAATTAAAACGGAAGTAATGTTGAATAAAAATCATAATGAGTAAATCAATCTAATTTTAACTTTTCATTCCGTTCTATCAAAAATACTTCGTACCCTCGAATACCATAAAATTATTAAGTAGTGATAATCAATGCTCAATTTACGTATTTACGTGATCATATAATAACGCTGTCATTCTCACTCAAAGAGATTGAATTCACACATTTTTTCTCAGTGCTTTTTTGACACTAGTGTGGAACTTTCCTAGAGAAAATGACGTAATTGAGCTGTTTGAAAAATTAATTTATCTCTTCTCAATTATTACGGTCATGAAGAGATAACTTTCTATAAAGTCATACACCTAATTAAATTAAACTCCTGGTAAATAAAAGTCTCCTTTACAGTTAAATTTATTTATCTTCCTGATAAATTTAATTTTCGATAAATTATCATTCGAGTATTTCTCGGTTTATTCAATTTTTACTAAATGACTGAGTATGATATAAATGTCAGTTCATTGACTAGACCAATCATTAATTTAAGTCTAGAACTTACACTTCATAAACAGTGTAAAAGTATCATTTTTAAATAATTAATAAGTTCAATAGTTAAAATCATGAGTCATTTGAAGCTAGACCACTACGAAAAACCTGAAAACAGAGAACGGCCGTTTCGTCCCCGTACGGGACTCCTCAGCAGTGCGCATCCACGATCCCGCCGCCGCGAGATTGGAACCCAGGACCTATCAGTCTCGCGCGCGAGCGCTCACTAGTGACTGACTTCAAGAGGTATTTCTTGGAGTTCTAGTGAGAAGCCATGACCAGTGAAGTTCAACCAGGTCTGTTGTGAGATATCAGCTCACTGAAGACAATGGTGTATAGTGGCGCAATTTCGTGGATTAGTTGAAGTTAGACATTAACACCGTTGGATGCCGGCTAATTGTTCTAGTGGCTAAGCTCTCACGCGCGAGACTGATAGGTCCTGTGTTCGAATCTCGCAGGAGGTTGGATTGTGTATGTGCCTCACTGAGGAGTCCCATACTAGGATGAAACGGCCGTCCAGTGCTTCCAGGCTTTCCATGGTGGTCTAGCTTCAATTGACTCATGGTTTCAACTAATGAAATTACTAAAATCTCCACAAAAGCCACTTCTGATAATTAATAAGCTACTGAAAAAAATAAAAAAAATTCTTCCTTCAGTCTTCCAGAATAATTTACTTCTCGGATATTATACATTCTAGTTTATCAACCAATCAAATGAATCATTAGGTCTTCTATTGCTAATCAAAATAAGGTGAATCAGAACAAAATCTGCATATTTTGAATACGTTACGAGAAATTGTTGAAAAAATCAAATTATTCAGAATGAAATCCAAACACCGTTTTATAACAATAAACTCTTCAATATCATATGATTTATAAGTCTAACAAAACATTTTAGGTTACACGGTTTTTCATTAAACATAATTTATTGACTTCTACTTACTGTTTAAATTCAATTAATCAAAAGCATTTTGACTTCGCTAATGATGACAGTTTTAGATCTTTTTTTGTCTCTAGCTGAATCATAATTTTTCTTTGTTATAGGGAAATTTAAAAAGAAAAAATGAATTTTTTTGGCTTAAAATGTTTTACTCTTCATGTTAAAGAATGTAGGACAAATGATCTTTTTCAATAATTAAACGATTAAATAGATCAGATCAACATATTGATCAGAATACTCATCTTAAGCTAATAGTGTTTTATTCAAATTTTATGAAAAGATAGTAAAAATTTTCTGTTTTGTTATTCTTAGATAATAATTAGTGAGTCTACGTGAAGGAAAGTAGGACAATTTGAAAAATTAAATTGCCATTGTATATCACGAATGAATCTAAAATCAATCACTTAGATATAGTGTACTTTTTAATGCGTAATTCGCATGCATGAATATTTTTGGCTGACACTAATCAAATTGTTTATTTTATACAAAATAACATGTCTTCTTAAATATTCGATGGTCAACATTGATCCTTCGCATATTATCGTCAACTGTTTGTTTAAATTTACCTGTATCCGTCAAAGGAATCACAGTAATAGAACAGAAAAAAGGCTAAAATTAGATTTTTAATAGTATTCTGAAACGTTTTTACTTAAGGGGAATGGAAACATGTAGCAGTGAGATTTCTAGGTATATTAATGATACACGGACATCAAAATGTTAAATAAAGACACTTTCTAGTCTTTGAAAATCCTTAGAATCTACTGCTGTCGGACGATTTCACAGTGACTCAAACATTCAGAGCTAAACATTAGTCAGCCTTTTTTTGTGCTGACAATTACACGCTATTAATGATGACATACATTTTATCAGTGGAACATTCACGGATCTGACAATTAAGGTGACCAGTCAATTCATCCTAAGAGTAATCAAGATAAATCACAAGGATCTGCCAATTTTCTAAATTAAAGTATATATATATATATATATATATATATATATATATCAGTAATCAGCAATAATCTGTTCAAGTTTTATAATTCAACTGTCAATAAATTTGAATAGATTTAACTGGACAATGTATCATTCATCAAGAATTCCAATAAAACAATAGTCATTCTGAATAATCATTCTCTTAATGATTGTAAAAAATTTTTTTAACATCATTTAAATGGCTTAACCTATGAAAGTTTACTCTAATTGCGAAGATTCAGAACTGTTTGACGATAAAATCATTCAACTTACCATAAATGAATTCAAGCTAAAAGAAATTGGTAAAATGTCAGTTTGCTGTTTTTTTTTAAATATTATCACACTGTTCACTTGGTGATATTAGTTTTATTCCTAATGCTATATTTTGGCATTGATTTTATACTTAGCGTGAAATTTTATTCATAACATTAGTTTATTTTCAGAGTGACATTTAAATTTGGTTTTATTATCAATGTAACATTTTAGTTGATAAAATATTGGTTTTATATTTCCCAATGCAACATTATTTCAGGTCAATAGTTTTTATATGAATTTTATTCAGTATGAAAAAGGTTTAATTTATCACTGTGTCAATTATATATATATATATATATATATATATATATATATATATATATTAATTTTTCAAGTGAACTTCGCGTGTATATTGCAGTAACCTCACGATATTTTCCACTTATATGATGTTATTAATTAGTTATCAACTTATTTACTTACTCCACTTACCCCTCGTGGAGGAGCATAGGCCGCTCAACAGCATTCTCCATCCAACTCTGTCCTAAACAATCCTTTTTAGTTATTTTAAGTTGCTATTAATCCTATTCATGTTTTCTTCCGATTCCCGGTGTAGTGTGTTCTTTGGCCTTCCTCTTATTCGTTTCCCTTCAGGATTCTAAGTTAGTACTTGCTTCGTGATGCAGTTTGAAGATTTGCGTAATGTATGTTCTATCCATCAATTCCATCGTCTTTTCCTAATTTCCTTTTCATCTGAAAGCTGGTTTGTTCTCTCCTACAGTAGGCTGTTGCTGATTGTATCCGGTCAACGGATATTGGGTATCGTGCGTAAACAATTGTCTAGAAATACTTGTATTTTTTTATGATGGTTGTAGTAGTTCTCCAAGATTCAGCACCGTATCGTAGAACTGTTTTGACGTTCATATTGAAGATTCTGATTTTGATATTGGGTGATGGTTGTTCTGCGATCCATATGTAGATCTTCCAGGGTTACTCCCGGTCCCGAACCCGGGTAAAGGAGGTTGGTTGGGCATAGGGACAGCAACTTGATCCCGTAGAGAACAACCTTACTAGAAAAATTCTAACTAGAAGAAAATGAATAGTAATCAAGTGTGTAAAAAATCAGTAAATAAATATGTGCGTATACTTCTAATGAGAACATGATTTTGAATGACTTTTCCAAGGACTTATTTTGATGATGTTTCTTTGAAGAATCAATAAATCTTTCTTTGAACGAGTATCATGTTTTCTTACTTTGCGTCATGAAAACTGTATAGGTTCTGTTTTCTAAATATAAACAGTATTGTGGTGTATACAACTTATGTTGACAGACATCAGTAGCATGTAACATCAATCAGAAGTGAAATACCTGACAGCAGAATATTGAGAAGAATGAATTGAAGGCAAAAGGAATGAAGGTACGATGATGATTGTATGAGACAATTGATGGAAGATGTACAAGTGTACAAGTATTTAATGGATGGTATTCATATTCTACGAAGACACTGTAATTACAATAAATTGGTCTTCCTCACTTAACTTCTTCGCTCACTACAATATTGCCACAAATACTACAGAAATGATTAGAACATAGCACTTTGTATATAAATATATACATTCATTATATATTTATTCTGTAAAAATTTCTTTTAAATGATGATTCTCGCTAACAAAATCTCTAGAAACCATGTCAACACTAACATACATTTTTAAAAGGCTTAGAATAAAACAACTGAAACTTCAATTTTTATTCATTACCCTAGATATTTTTTTAATAAGGAGAGTTTTAACTTATATTTAATCACTTTTTTCTAGAAAAATTGTTTCCATCATAATTTGTTTCTTTTTTTATTATAAACTTATTACACCTTGAATGTTGAACCATTTTCTTTTAATAATGACAATGTTAATGTCATTTATTCAATAAAACTAAAAATGACGTGAGAAAGAAAACCATTTTACAACTCAAGTGATACCGTGATACACTTTCTTGATTCAGCTATAATTATATATAATGACAATAGAAAGTTAACAACTGAAATTCAGTAGTATATAAAAGTAGTCATATATATATATATATATATATATATATATAGAGAGAGAGAGAGAGAGAGAGAGAGAGAAAAAAAAGTATTTAAAATCCGATGGGTTAATAAAAATAAGTGACCAATCAATAAGTACAATGTATTTAAACAATAATCAGTTCGAAAAATGAATTAACTCAAAATGTATTTAACGGTACATGCAAACAAAATGTTTTACAGACAATGTTAAATATTTACAAAATTTACAAGATTTTAGAGAAAGTTTAGTAAAATTTATTTAAAATTCATGTTTTAACAGAGATCCACTATTAGAATATTGAAATCCTTAACAATAAGTGTTGCTTATAAATCTGTTAACTAATTTTATTCCAAACAAAGATCATAACAGCGAGAGAGAGAAGTATACTTGATTGTTGGATAAAACAATCTGTTGAACAAAGTGTATGTCTTTTCCAACAATATAATTCATAAATATTAATAAGTAGAGAAATGAATAGATACATTATCACTTCCAAACCATTAATTACAAGTTTTGTTAAATTTTCATGTTTTTTTATTTGAAGTATAAAGTAAAATTCATTCATTATCATTAAGATGTGTTTTTCAACATATCAACTTCACTGATATTGTTGATAAGTGGCTAACTTAATTCCAATTTATTTACCTCCCTTTATAAATATATCTTTCAATTCGTACTTCAAAACATCAGTCTCAAAGCTTGAAATTTCTTAGTTTGACCAGTTTCTGTTCATAGGTGTCCATTGTTGAAGGATTACAAAGATAGTGACAAAACTTTCGTTCAGAGCTCTCTATTTTCTAATAATTTTCCAGATAACATCATTTACTGGTAAAACCTGCTTTAAAATGAATTCATTCACTGTTAATTATAGTCTTTGGAAATTCTTTATTCCAACTAAGGGTATGTATGATCTAACAAAAATTTGATAAAATAAGCAAACTGTTAGTTGGTATGAAAACCATACGAAAATATTTTAGTTTTTGTTAATCGAAAATACATAAATAAAAAATAAACGTATGATTCTTAAACATGTGGTAAACTAAAATGTCATGTGTACAATGGAATATTGAAAAAAATCTCACTGAGTAAATGTAATAAAATTCGTATAGAATATTATAAAACTAATTTTCAAATGCTGATAAACTAACCAATTGTATTTTAAAATATATGTACATGTATATGTCAGCTGAATTCATTTTATGAAACATTTATTAAAAGTATCTATTTTGAATTTTACGAAATGTTAATTCACTTAGTTACAAATATGTAAAACAAGGTCTTATGTAATAAAATGTTGGAGATATCTTTTTAATAATTCATATCAGTGAAATATTAACTATAACCATAAAATACTATTCGTACAATGTTTAAAAATTCCATACTTACTGACTGACAAATTATTCACATTCTCATTGAATTTGACGTTCAGTAAATTAAGAATTTGGAGTGTAACTGAGAGAAAATACAATTAGAATAGTGGAAGGTAAGTATGACAAAATATTTACATTTACATAAAGAATCCAAATGATTATTATCACGTGAACTTTCGTAATCTAAATATCTAAATCATCGCCAAGTTATAAATAGTTTGCATATTCTGCAAGTTAATTTTTTATCTCATTTTTTATATTCTAGTTAATTGTTGAATTTTTTTAATCGTCAACAGACTTATTATGATGATTAGGAGTAATTGAATTATAGTACTGTTATAACGTTCCGTCGCCACTTGTTATAACGCTCCGTTGCCAATTGTTATAACGCTTGGTAGTACTTTGTCTGATGTTGTAACGCTTAACGATTATCTACACTAGATCCCTCCCAGTGTCTATCCTACAGGACTTCAACACAACTCAGATCAAGAACACGTAATCAGCCTGACCAGAACGTAATATATTTTCACACCCAAAAACCGACACAATCCACAACAATGAACAATCAATAATAATAGGATGTATATAAGTGAGTCACAATAATAAGGGTAAGGCAATATATAACTTATCTGACACCTGTCAGACTGTCTACATGTCTGCTAAGCAGACAACCAATCACGATCGTTCTCACCCACACATCAAGTACCAACCAAGAATCCCAGAAATAACACAATTGAATCAAGAAGTACTACATAAGTATAACCGAATGTACTGTATTTGAAATTCGAAATCAAGCATTCAACAAGTACAAAGGAGTCATTAGTTCATTCAAACACCACATCCGCCACAGCTTAAATTAGAGTCTAAGTGTCTAATTGATTGTACGTCTTCTTAAGTTCATTCTGTGTCCGTCCGTCAGTGTATTGTATAAAGACTGTATCATCTAGAATGCACTCATTAGTACTAGAATTAACAACCGAAATCGGAACAGACTCACTTGCTTCCTGAGATTGAGTACAATCATCACGTCGGTTGAGTACTGAAACTACTGCTACCTAGGATTTCAAACATAGACATTCAGACTATCCTCCCCCACGAAATAATGTCGGATCTTCATATCCCCAAGTTATGAATAATGTGGCTTCATTTAAAACATCTTTCTCACATTGACTAGAGTATACATTGGAAGTGACTTTATGATAAGGATAAACAACAGTTGATATGGAATCATCTGAATTGTAATCAGAATCGAGCTCATTTAATACTCGTGCTTCGCATTGAACAAGTTTCTCACAAGAAACAAATGCATTATGAGGACAAGTGATATTTGATATGACATCAAGATTTGATTCTCCTGAAATAGTTTCCTCAAATTTATCAAGAATGTCATTGCAGAGCAAAGGATCATTAAAAAAATCAGCATCAATCAAAACTACATCAGGTTTTCGATCATGATTCTGTTCATCCAAAATATTTTCCTCAAATTTGTAAGAGATTTCATCAGAAATATGTGAATCATTATAAAAAATCATATCTGGTACAATAACATGAGAAATCTGATAGTTTGATTGATTAGAAATTGTTGTCTCGCCAGGATTCTGAGTTTCACTTAACTCTGAACTGCTATATGACTCTAAACTGTCTTTTGAAATCGTTGATAAAGATAAATGATCGTTATAAATACTCAACTTAATCGAATGAGAATTACAAGACTTAATATTAGTTGCAGCGAGATGAACAGTAGTATTACAAACTGACTGAATATGTCCACTATCACCACATTTAAAGCACTTAGAATTACGAAATTTACATGAATTAAAAGAGTGAAACCTGCCACAGGACAAACATTGACCAAACTTATGCCCATTTTCGTGAAGTGCATCGCAACTCCTCAATGAATTATCTGCATAACCTTGAGTATGCACTGGATCGGGATGACGTAGTACTGTAGTGGAATTTTTTATATCCTCATGAATCATTTTACGAAATCTTCCTCCTTTACCGCGTTCAAAATTTGTGTACTTAACATAGTCTAATAGTAATTCCTTAAGAGCTGCATAAGGAAGCGAAATGGGCCTTTCTGGTGAAGCCAGAGTTTTTAATAAGCTATATGCTTCTTTCCTGGTGCATGTGAGGAAACGTGCTACAATATTAACATCGTCAGAATCTTCCTTGGTCATAGCCCAAATTTCGAACCTTTCAAAGTAATCCTCATAAGCATCGAAATCTGAATGTATATCCAACAATTCCATCACAGGCTCAATCGCAACGCCAATATGATGATTAGGAGTAATTGAATTATAGTACTAACCAAGAATCCCAGAAATAACACAATTGAATCAAGAAATACTACACAAGCACTAACGAATGTACTGTATTTGAAATTCGAAATCAAGCATTCAACAAGTACAAAGGAATCATTAGTTCATTCAAACACCACACTTATACTCAATAAACAGTTCGTGAATACTAGTATTCATCATGAAAAATTTGAAAACATAATTTGAAACAAGCTAGAAAATCAGACAGTATATAGCCAGTTAATTGTATTTTTCTACTATTATTTTAACGATTTGTATGTCTTTTGATTAATTGTTTCAGGTTGATGATTGTTAGCCCTACTAGTCTAACAATTTGTTTGAGATGAATGATGAAAATCTTTATCCAGAAGAATTTTCTTTAACAGTGGACTACACAATCATAATGAAAAATGATTACTACTGGGTACTAGTTCCATATTCGCAGACTAAAGACTCATGGTCCAGAGTACTCATAGATTTTAAAGGGCCAATCAATGGTATCAAATATCTGGTTCCCGTTGACGGCTAAAGATTATATTCATGGCTCCATTAACAAAAGCTAAGAGATTTCAACTAATGATAGAGATATTTTTTGAAACCGAATTTCGGATGTCGTAGTGTCAGATAACAAATCTCAGTCAAGTCAGAGTGAATTTCGGTGAACGTGCTATCGACAATCTGTTACACAAACCCATCCAGTGATCCAAATAGCTTTGATGTCTGTACCGGATTTACAGTCAATGAGATAGTGCAGCCAATGCAGTATGGAGATTTTATAGGTCTATATAAACGTGGAAGTCCTTTGCTATCAAATGAAGAAAGGTGTTCTTGATGCTAAATATCAAAAAATTGCGTAATATGGAAAAAATAATTTTTCTAACTAGCATATTATAGAAAGATGATTTTTATTTATTTTTATTTAGATTTGAATCTCATGTTTGAAGAGATTACGAGTTCACCTAAATCTGCAAACGGAACGAAGACTCAGCGACCTAACGACCAAATAAGCTAAATATCCCGATGCGTCCCAGCCCCGATAACTAGAGAGAAGTCCTGGTTCAGGAGAGTGAAAAATGTATTTCACAAGCATCCAGAAGCACAAGCGACAACAAGCACAACTCAAGCGCATATATATATATATAGAGCATAGAAATGTCCTTGAGAAACGTTACAATATGACATATTAAAAGAGACAACGAGCCAATAACATTCGGAGCTAAGATCGCATAAGTCGATGTTCTGATTGGCGATCTTGTCACGTGATAATTGACGGGCTTTCATCGACATGAAAAGATATCTTTCGAAATAAAAAGGAAGAAATATTTCAAATATCATGTTTATATTAAATAATTTACAATTGGAAAATAACGGACTGACAAAGAAAATAATTCATTAATTGGTTAGGTAATAGTGAATGACACCTATACATAAAACAACTATATTACATGATTGATTTTTTGTCTCAAAACTCCTTTGATACTCCGAATCACAATTGATTGATCATTGGGTGGTGATCAACGTCATGTATGTCAAGTCCTTTTTTAGTGTAGATCGAATGTTATCGGCCAAGTTGCAGTGTGGTTACTAGTCTGTGTGACTCGACATTGAGTGCACTATCTTGTGATTAGATGGTGGTTGGAGGTAGTCAACAGGAAACCCTAGACCCGAGTTCTGTGCTACTTGGCACTCTTCAGCAAGGTGTACCTGTAATCTTGCAATGTGGACACTAGTGATTACATATCAGTCCTACGGAAGTTCGGTTGTGGCCCGGATAGTCCAGTGGTGGCACGCGATCGAATCCGTTAGGGAGCACCAGTTCCTTCAAGATTACTGGTACACCTTGCTGATGAGTGTCAAGTAGCACGAAACCCGGGTCCAGGGTTTCCTGTTGACAACTTCCAACCACCATCTATACTCCGAATCACTAAACAGTTGTGGAAAAATGTACGCTTTCTGATTTACACTGTTAGACACAATTCAAATAGTAACAGAAATCTAATCTTGTGATATTCCTTCAGGATGTACCTAGGACAACAAAGACTGCAGAAACACAATTCCTGAATATCAACAACCGGATAATTTAAACCCTTAATATTAAATAAAATGTCTACGTCTGGTTTCCAATATCATTACTATCATTGACGGTTGCAAGATTAAAAATACTTTTAATATATTTTATGCCATACAAGTTTAAAAGTGACTATTTCACTTTAGACTATTAAGACGATATTTGATATTTGTATTTTGGTTAACATTATTCGGTCATATATGCATCATCACCATGTAAGAAAACTAACGAGATGAAAACAAAAAACCACTCTATGAGTATGATTTGATTGTTATACATCATATGTATTAGGGTACAGTCATGATGATAAACTAAATATAAAGGACTTTCTTCTGTTTATTTGTCCTTTTTATTCAGCTTATTGATTGACCAAAACATGTAAAATGATATGTAATTTATTATTACTATTCCGGATGTTGTATAATTAGTGGTAGGGAATAAATCACTCTTCTACATTCTTGTTTTCTCCTTCACATCAACAAGCGATTTTATTGCGTTTCAATCGGTAGCAGGTAGAAGTATTTTATGATCACAGAAAACAACTGTATCATCATTTAGCTTAACTCACAACACTGACATATCTGTCGTGTATTATAATACAATACCAACTATTAAAGCTAGTATAACTTTCAAAGGAATTAAAGTAGTCTGAAAACTTACCATATAAACTAATTAGATTTAAAGGATTTTTCACTCTAATAAGACAAGGTTACTGTTAAATCTAATTTAATTTAAATTTATAAAATTTGTTTTTTATCCTGAAGTTTTTAAATATTTCTTTCTAGCAAATAAAAAACTCAACTTCTGTAACTGTTTACTATATCACTGAGAAAAACATTTATTATTTAAACCTAATGGGAAATCTTTATAACACAATCAAGTGTCCATTTCGGCACATTGACAATTAGAATTTTGTTTCACCTTCAAAAAAAAAAACAATTTTTAAAGATAATATACAAAAATAAAAACATCAAGAGGTAAATTCAGTTTAAATGAATTAAATGTTAGTGAAAGAATGCTTTGGATAAATCGCGTTCGAACAATAGTGGTACTTATTATACCAGTGTAATATACGCGAAGCAATCAATCAAGCTGAGCAAACAATCCAAGTAACATGTTTTAAATGAGAATAATTTTTCAAGGGTATGCAATTTATTTTAAAACCCCTTAACCTACCCCCTACCATTCACATGTATACTTTTTCCATCAATCAAAAACGTTATTTGAGCCGGCCAATTGAATGCCTATTGTCGGACACAAAAAGGTAGTGAATTTGGTAAGGGATTATCTGTTCTAGTCAGCGTTGTTGTAATCTTTGTCTCTTTCAAATAGTGAAGCTGATATGATTAACAGAAAAATGTTCGCTGGTGTAGGATTCTGGAAGGCGGAACTCTTCAGACAACTGTGAGCTTATAAGAATATAACTACCATTTCATAACACAAGACAGTCATCGAAATTCATATGGTTTTTATGTTATATACACATCACGTTCAGAGACCAACAACTCCTCAAGCGACACAAAGGTTTGTTCTGAAGAGAAGTCATCATCCACTAATCTAAACAGCCTATTGGTAGTGGTAATGAGTCCTATCTATTTTCTCGGCTGATAGAAGGCTTTTATGCAGTATCAAGATGGTTGGTGAGACAGTCATGAATTGTTGCGTACCACTTATGAGAAAGGTCCTAGCTTTCGTCGTTTGACACAATAACAGAAAAGTAAGATTCATCCTTTATTTATGTCCGGAATTGCAGCTTTTTTGTATGAAAACTACAGAAAGCAAATTACCACCCAAGAAGTTTTCGATATGCGACGACGTTTATTTTGACGATCAAAACTTCTAGGTCAGTTTATCCTTGATTATTATCTCTGATTAGTGGGTGATTTTAAGACGTTAGATGTCCATGTCATTGAGCTTGTAGGTGTAGCTGAGGTGCACCATGAAGTGAACGGTTGTCTGGAATGCTACGTTTACTACAGTAGATCAGAAAATGTAAAACAAATTGAGGTTATCATATACTGGGATGAAACAGTCGTCCAGTGTGTCCAGATCTATTTGTTTACATACTCGGCTAACAGTTTGACCAACTGTTGCATACGGGTTGTTCCTGTTTTATGTCCAGTCGTTTTCACTGTCATGTCTGGTGTGCAGTGTCTGTTATGTACGGGTCGACTTTGTTGAGTCCGCAGTCTTACTGCCTGTGCTTGATAAACGGGAACTACCGTAATGCCCATGACACAAAAATAACACAAAATACTGGTTCAATGAAAATTCATCGAGTTTCTAAAAACAAGTCCCAAAATCACATCCGCCTAAAGTCCTGCCGTCGTTAGGCCGAAATGCAATCATTTACATACTGACTTTTATACACATTTTATAATAACGTACGTAGGGGGAAATACATATGCTTACTTCAGAAACACGCACAAAATATAATTCGCGTGAGTCAATACAGGGAATATAATTATCATATTGAACAAAGTTTCTCACTTTTCAAACTTGACTAAGTTTACTGTGAATTGATATGAGAAAATTTCGACCCCAAAATATCACACTGAATAAAACTCGTATCTTTCACCCTAACTGAAATTTATAATGAAATGATACAAAAATTATTGATCTTAATAATGTCATCATTCTATCCCCTTATATCTGCAAGCTAAATTACAACTTATTTCCAAAGTTTCAAATTAAAGGCAACCAAAAACTATTAAAACCATTGAGTTGACAGTAATCCACTTAAATATAAGCTAGATTTATGTGAAACTCTACAATAATCCGACTATCGATTCATTCATATAAAGACTTAAGAAGTTAGCTAAAGCTAATACTTCTAGCAATGAATATTCGTTCAGAATTGAAAACGTTTGAGTGTATGACATCTTACCAACAGCAAGGGACGAAAATTTCATATTACCGTGAAAAGATTGGACATGGAAATGTAAACCATCCTATGTCAACACAGTAGTCGGAAGATGAAGTACTCGCTACGAGGTTTGAAGACTTTACATTTGATCCTTAGTAAGAAAGAGAGTGGATATACATTGCTAAGGATTCTTATATTATAATAAAATTTTTCAAGCATCATTCAACGAGTCGAAGACGTGGAGATATATTCATATAATAAAGATCCGATGTATAAAAATACTTTGAATTTGAAGTCATTACAAGAAACGAAAAAGAATCCCCATAAAAATCAACCTTGGAATTTAACATTTATTTGATTATTCGAATTTGTTCATTTAGTCAAAGAAAATAAATTTTGTTTATAATGAATATATATTAATAAAGTGTAAACATATCTCAACAACAACAACAACAACAACAAAAACATTATTCGTACCAATTACAAGTGATTACGGCTTATCAGATCAATGTCTGTAAACGATGTCATAAAATGAAGAAAAATCTCTAATTCTACTTCTTGTTTTCTCGTTCAATGTTCAAATTTTCATTGCGATTTAGTATCACCGGAAATAATGAATACCTACTATCTTGTAAAATGGCGTTTAAAAAATGATTGAAAAATGATTCAACTGTGAGAAAAGTGACACGAAAAACTGACATTATTATTAATCAATATCTGGTTAAAATAAAAGTTAATTATTATTTAATCATTGCATCGAATAAAACGTAATGTGGAATTAAAATTACTGCTTTTTTATTTCGGAGAACATGAAAGGCTTCCCTCAAGCTGGTTATTTCCTATTTGATGTCCCTCAGGCCGGTGGCTTATTGGTTGGCTATATAAACTTTGTAGCATATTTCAGAATACACCGAATGACATAAACCCATGCCTATCGTAAGACTTTGTCTGCCTTCCTATTGTCAACCTATGGCTTAGAATAGATGACTTTGTATATTTCATTCTTTTGTGACTATTGTAATTTTCTATCCATCTATTTAGTAGACAGTATAAGCAGATTAGGATGATGTTAATCAGAGGACTGATAAGAGCTTCATGATCTAAGCAGATAGAAGAACGAAACAACACCAAAATATGCAATTAATACTCAGTCATAGTACATTGCAGATAAACATAATATTCAAGTTACTTTTTCCTGGAGAATATATCGACCTGTGGAATAATATTCGAAACTACGTTTACTAAGTATACATAACAATCGTCGTCGCTATATTTTTTAACGTGTCTTGAAACTATCATCTCCAGAACAGTTCATTTTCCTGGAGCTGCGTAAACTCACTGAGAGATCTCTGTAAACAGTATGCTGAAATATCTCGATTTAAAGGGTCCTTAAAACTTATTATTAGAAATCTCTGCAACTCGAATAGATTGAATAATCGACGTAATTCGTCAATTAAGGTTGTAGTATGTTGTGAGCATATTTAGTTTAAAATATACTCTAGTATAAAAATACCAATAATATCTTATTATTTTGATAAGGAGGAATACTATCAATCAACACAACAATTCCATTGTATATTTTCCATAATTTCCTCTTATTTTAATAATTCTAATCTCATATTGGCCATCTATTTAAATGAATCATCCATTCCAGTTATTTTTCAACTGAACTTTTAAGATTTGACTAATGTATTCGTAACCAACGATGCGAAAATTAAATAAACAAAAGAAAAAAACGACTACCATTTCATTAATCGCTTTCTTATCAAAGAGCTTATCTCTTTACAGTTTTATTGATATCATGAATCATTATAGATAGAAGCAAAACAAAATATTTGTACACAAATTATAATAAACAGTTTATAAGGTCACAAATAAGTTCCTAATTTTGATGCTGATCAAATCATACAAGGTATTATTTGTTTATTTATCAATCAAACCATTCCTTACTTGATTCACTTTTGTATTGCTTGTTTGAATCTTCCCATTGATGTCTAAGACTATAATTGATCAATCTCTTATTGGCATATGTACATCCTAAGAGGATTGCCTTACTTGATTAAATATATACATTTCAACAGTGAATTCAAAGTATACAGGTAATTTATCTTGAAATATATCAATAGATCATTTAAGTGATGAATATATTATCTACTATAGTATTTATTTATTCTGAATTAGTCACAAAATGTCAAAAATATAATTTTCTACTAATTGGGATAAGAAAATAAAATATATTTATTACTGTTTGAGACAATTGAGATAAAGTTCAAGTGATTTTGCATAGATTTCTCATTGATAAGCAAATATTAAACCAACTTAGAAATAATTACGTTTTTTTTTATCTGCTTTAACTATACAATTACATAAATATCATGGATGATTGAATTCAAAACAAAATTTGTTGAATTTTATTGGAATTTTTAATTCATTCAATGATCAATACTGTGGACACTGCCTTAGTTAACTTTAATTGATAAATTACTAACGAGAATTCTACTGATTGATTTGAAAGTTTATGTTGATTAGTCGCTGTTTAAAATTAAACTCTTCGATCGACATTTCAGACATTAACTATAATGATATCTGAAAAAGTTTTGTTTTGTGGATTCTAGGCAGTTTCTTTTTGAATTCAACTTTAAGCTACTAAGCAAACATTTACTGTTATTCCTGATAAAATAATCTATTCACAGTGTTATTATAATATTTGAGTGTATGGATGGATATAAACAAAATGCATGAGAATACTTCATACACACACAATACAAATATCCATCAGGCTATCGACAGTGGTTTAGAAAAAACCAACTCACTCATTTCTTGTACAACAATACAATCACTATCTGATCATGGTTTAAGCCAAACAAATATGAATCTTAAAACAATTAGTCCCTTTGATAAATTTCAATAATGCAATGAGAAGACGAAGTTTGTCAGAATTATATGATATCTTTGCGCAATACATTTCGAACAATCTGATCGCCCATATACTTGTTAAGAACATTTATATATGAAAATGGTCAAATAAGATCACAGGATAGACAGACATCATCCTCCATTGCGAAACATTTGATTGAGACTGGTCATAAGGTTGACATCAAGTCAGCATTTGTAGTGTTATACACAAGACTTCAAGGACGTATACTAAGGTATATTGAAGCCTTGGCTATACGGAAACTAAAACCCCCTTTATGTGTTCAAAAACGACTTGTCCTTACACTTAATCTACCCTGGTAATACTAATTTATTATCCAGAGTGGTAATTACATTTGTTTTTGTGTACTTTAAATTTTTTTTCTCTTTCGTTGTGGCTTACCTTTAACCTGTCTAGCTGACCTTTTAATTTTCATATATAAATGTTCTTAACAAGTATATGGGTGATCAGATTGTTCGAAATGTATTGCGCAAATACATCACAAAATTCTGATAATCTTCGTCTTCTCATCGCGTTATCGAAATATGAAACTAATAATAACTAGACAGACTAATGAAAATGATTGAAGCGTCTTGACTCTGAACGTTAATAAAAATTGCAATAAAAGAGAAATCTGACGTCACCAAACTTCCTTTAGATATAATAGATGAAATGGTGGATAAAAACTAGTTTATGAGCATATTTTGCCTAGCGACAAAGCTTCATAGCTAAGTGGGAGTTGTTTATTTACACACTACATTTTTGTTTATTGAATGTCTTGTGATATCACACTTATGTTCTAGACAGATGTGTATGATCAGAACATCCTTTAAATGCAGTTGAACGAATCTAATATTGTCAAAAACCAATTAATAGCTACGTTTAAGAACATAAATGACCAATAAACTATCATGAAGGTTAAAAATGATAAGTGTTAGCTGAAGTCTGACTGATGGGAGGGCTTATTCTAAAAGATTGTCTCAAGAAGCAATCCGTTATTTACAACGTGGTAGGTATGGTAATCATTTCTGTTTTTTCGAACTGCTCATTGATGAGTAGAATTATTTTTGAATTATGAAAAATTTACAAACCCGTACTAGTCGAATGGCGCATTAGAGAATAGAAATAAAAACTATAAATCATGAACAATTCAGTCATCATAAGGTATAATCTATAAACTACAGAGATAATTTGACTTTCAGTGAATGTTAGTACAGATAAATAGGGTTGTAGAAAAAGGTGAGTTCCACTTTTAATATGACACCTAATGTATATACTCATGTAAGGTAAAGTTTTCTAGAATCAGAAATCATAATTAATATTTGCTCAGGAATAATGATATCACACAATAAAATGAAACACGATTCGTTATCATTCCTTCAAAAGTTGAAAAAAACTTATCCAATTTGCTTATTAATCAAAGAAGCATTAACTTCAGTATGTCAGGAGGTTCTGGGTCGCAACAAGCACCATCATAATGTTATAACGTTCCGTCGTTGATTGTTATAACGTTCGGTAATACTTTGTCTGATGTTGTAACGCTTAACGATTATCTACACTAGATCCCTCCCAGTGTCTATCCTACAGGACTTCAACACAACTCAGATCAAGAACACGTAATCAGCCTGACCAGAACGTAATATATTTTCACACCCAAAAACCGACACAATCCACAACAATGAACAATCAATAATAATAGGATGTATATAAGTGAGTCACAATAATAAGGGTAAGGCAGTATATAACTTATCTGACACCTGTCAGACTGTCTACATGTCTGCTAAGCAGACAACCAATCACGATCGTTCTCGCCCACACAAACATAAGGAATGCATCTCCATCGAAACACTGGACGAGATTCAAGAAAGGAAAAACAAGAAGACATCAATTAACAAAAGCCGAATAAGAAAAGGTATAGTCAAGGTTAAAGCTGAATACACAGAAACAAACAAGAGATTGAAAAGAAATACGTGGAAGACTTAGGAGTGAAGGCGCAAAAGTTTGCAAGAAGAAGGAAAAAAACAACTATGTGACACCACGAAGAAACTGGTGGGAGAATCTAGAAAACCAGAGACCGCTTAATGACAAAGAAGGCAAGGTGACCACTGACATTCCAAAACAACAGCATGGATGAGTGGAACACTTCGAGGAAATATTGAATAGGCCAGCTGCTTTGAATCCACCGGATATCGAAGCAGCCCCTACAGACTTGCCTATCAATGTCACTCCACCAACGATAGAAGGAATCAGGATGGCCATCAGAGCGATAAAGAGTGGGAAAGCAGTAGGATCACCCAACATGCCAGCTGAAACACTGAGGTCACACGCAGAAATAACTGTGAATATGCACCATATCCTATTTATGAAGAATTGGGACGAAGAAAATCTGCCACCAACAGACTGGAAAGAAGAATATCTCATCAAGATACCAAAAAAGATAACCCAGAACGTGTGAGAATTACAAAGACGTCACACTATTATCGGCATCAGCAAACGCTTGTTGCTGAACCGGATAAAAGGGTAAGTAGACGACCAGCTACGAGACCAACAGAACGGATTTCGTTAGGATCGGTCGTGCACAGACCAAACTGTGGCACCACGGATCATCGTTGAACAATCGGTTGAATGGAACTTGTCACTATAAATCAACTTTATTAACTACAAGAAAGCGTTTGACAATGTGGATAGGATAATATTATGAAAACTTCTTCGACACTATGGTGTACGTGAAAAATTTGTCAGTATCATCTGGAATTCATACGAAGGCCTACACTGCTTACTCTCATTTTTTCTTCCTTCTATTGGTTGGCTGGATTATGAATACCTTCATATATGACGGGCAACAGCGAATACAGTGAGCATCTCGTAATTGACTAGATGATTTGGATTTCACAGATGACCTAGCTCTTCTATCCCATACACGCCAACAAATTAAGATGAAGACAACTAATGTAGTAGCATACCTCAACATGTACACAAAAAAACAAGATCCTTAAATACAACACAGAGCATCAACACAATCACACTTGATGGACAAGCTCTGTAAGAGGTGGAAACTTTCACGCACCTGTGCAAGATCGTCGATAAACAAGGAGGATCTGATGTAGATTTTGATGGGCGCCATGGTGGGCGGTCTATGTTACTTCATAAAAGACAACAAGTGTAATGAAGTAATAAATTAATGTCTGGTGTGTCACTTTATAGTTAAAAACATGGATTTAGTAGATTATTTTTGGGATAAAAACTATCTAACTGAACTATAAAAAAATTTAAGTTGGATGCTTTGTTATTTCCGGTAAAATTATTTTCTGTATTTACAACATTAATTCTGATTATATGACAAATTGTTGATTGGCGTGAACACAAATAATTTCGATATACATATCATACAAAAAATATTATCTTAGATAAGAAAGTGCCTCACACCTAACACGGTTTATCTCCGGTGTTTACATCTTCTGACTAGAATTCCAAAAATTTCCTCTCGAATTTAGTTATAAGTGAGTACATGACAGTTGTCAGTTAATGGCTGTGAAGGTTATTGAATTTCCTTACAAGTGCTGCACAACACTCATATAATGCACATAATTTGACAGTGAAAGCAATTATCTCATCATGTCATTTATTATGATCAATTTAGAATGTGGATCGATTTGTCAAACTGATAATTAGTCAAGTAAACTTTTTCCGGAATCATTATACTAGTGTTAGATATAAATTGGAAGAGGAGATGTGAATATTTGCCATCCATACACTTGATGATAACTGCATAATAAAAATATTGTTTATAAAATTGTTGTGTTGTTATTATCACTGATCTTTAGAGAGACCGTATGCGTTGTTTGTTGTAGTGATTGAAATTTTTTTGGAGAGTCAGTTAATATAATTCTCGTCACTTGTGTTCTCTATCTAGCTTCCCAGAGGAGATTGATTGACTGATTTCATTCATCACATCCACAATCCCATGCTTGTATTTCTTTCGACTAAATATATCATGTAATTCGTGATGCTGTCGTTTAACAATGTTGAACTACTCAACCACGAACAATGTTCAAATTTGTGAAATGATTTCCATAACTTGCTGTTATTCATAAATAATGGTTTGATCAAGTAATGAATATTTCGCTTCTAAGCCGAAATAATCGTTCGTTTGAGATAAAGTCAAATAGATTTGATAAAATAATTCTTGAAGAATAGATTAAGCAGCTGATATTCTTACGTCGTTTGGATTCACTTTTACTGTATTATTACGTGTATTCATATGGTACATATTCTGCATAGCCATTTAAAAATACTAGGAACTCGATTCACTTTACAACTGAATATGTCAGATAACTCTGCAGAATAGTTCACTGATATTTTCTTCTTCGAAGTAATAATGCAATGTGTCTGTATTCTAACATGATTTGCAACAGATAAAATAGAGAATGTGTTCACATCCACTTTGTTTCATAAAATTTCATCCCCTGCAAAATGGTTTTTGTTCTTAGTAGACACATACTGCTACGTTTTTTATTTAGGAAATGTGAATTCACTTGGTTATTCGACTACATTCACCAATGAATAGCAGAATACATTTAGTCCAAGAAAATAAACAGATTCAATGTGGTGACCACTTAGACGCAGTCCAATCATTTGTTTGTGGTGTTATTTCTGTATCTTTTTAAGCGTTGTACTTCAATCGACGTATAGAATAGAAATATAATGTATTACAATCAGGTGGTATATCAACTTTAAAAAAGAACATTGTGTAACGAAAGTCAATGTACTGATGACTCGAAAATCACTACTTTGGTGCTTAGTAAACACGATGACAACTTCCAGGAAATTCATATATGTCTAAAGTCCAATTCTCGTTCAAGTGAACATATGCAATGTTAAATTAAATTTCCTAATTACAATTAAATAAATTCTCAATCAATAGTTGCCCGATTAACTAATGTCCATAAATTGTGTCATAATTTAATAAACAAATGAACGATTGGTTACATTAACAGGAAGCGATAGTTACAAATGTTATTAAAATTTTCTTTATTACTCAATTTGTTTTTTTTTAAACATTATTGAATATTTCCTTTTATTATTTCTATCATCTTTTCTATGAAATTTTTTTTGTGAATCTGACTACAGAATAAATATTTAGTTATACTGATAACGAAATTCCTATCATGACGTAAACTATTATCGTTTATGCAACTAGATCGCTTGACAGATAATGAATAACAAGGTTCACAGAATAAAATGAATTCATTCTATTACATAGTTGAAAACGGACTAAAATTAAGAGCAATATAATTACAAACAATTTTTTGACATACGTTAATGATATAGTTGGTAGACAGCAGACAAAATGAAAATATCTTTCTACTATTCAAAACGAATAATTAGCGCCAATTTTACAATATTTTAGGGAGTTAGCTGTTATCAAACTTTTATAAACGAACTTATTTATGGAACAAGAAAGACTCAAATGACTTTCTTTGCCATCTTTATAACGATTGTAATTGAATAATTATTATCTTTTACATGATTTAATTGATACTCTTGTATGAATTTGATTTCAGTTCAAATTATTTCAATCTATTGTGTAATCACTTATTATTTTTATTAGGATTATACAATCCCTTAATTTTTTTATGATTATTAGTAATTATAACCTCAACCCCATTTCTAATTTGGATGACTAATCTTTCGACAAATAAAGGAACATCAATCTCAATAATGTTTAATTTCATATTTTGTCCCATTCCTCGTATTACAACTGTCGGTTCTATTTTGAATAACCATCTGAACGTCACTACCTAATCCACATCAAAACTGTGTTTATAACTAAATAAACCCTCAAAACTGTATAGGTTTTGTAGCCAAGATACTTTACAATATATTTAAATTCACTTCATTCTACAAACCTTGTTATTATCATTTAATCTGAAGAAAAAAACAGTGCGAAGAAGGTTTGCTATGGTACTATTGATCTCAAAAAAATGTATTGATTCATTTAATGTAATGAAAAGATTTGAAATTTGTCCATTTCCCTAGTTTCTTCTGCTAGAAGGCGATATATGAATATCTGATTCGATAGAAAATTATAATCATTTACTATCGATCCTTATTATTCGACTGCAAATAGGAATCCATAATTAATCACTACAGAAAATCTCAGGAAAAAATTTATTTTAAAATATAAGGTAATAAATATTAAACTGTAGGTTAACTGAAGCAATTAGTTTTTCAATGAGTTATGATTAATCGTGGAATTGTGTATACATCAAGGAGAAATACTCTTACATTGTTTTAATACATTTTTTGAACTCAGTATATGAGCTCGTCTCAGCACTTTTGTCAGAATAAAGATGAACTCGAGAAATGTAGTTCCGGGAAAATTATTTGTATCTTCTTCAAAATTGAACGCGTTGAGTAAACACAAGTGAATTTATGCATAATATTGATTTTAACTATAATCTTGCAGAAGTAAACACTATAATACAGCTCAAAAATATTTAGTTTCTTCTTAATCATCCATTTGCCCCCAAATGCCCTGGTATGGCCGAGAGTGGGCTGCGTTTGCCCTCCCTCTCAAAATACTCTTACACGGCCACGCGTATACAGCCACTGCCAGGGAAGTCCTACTCACTGCCTTCTCACACCACGGGTGTTGCTTAAGAAAATGAGAGGACGAAAAGCGAATGTCCGGCGCTTTAACCGGATCTCAAATCAATGGTGCATATGGGCTCCAGTATCCTGAAGGAACAAATGGCGTATGAACCAATCGTTGATCACCGGCTACCATGGGACTGCATCTCCTTACGATGCTCCACTGCCTTGTGAGTCAGACGTTCAGGTAGAAGGCTCGGGGTTGGGCCCCCTAAGAAAACCACCTGCTTCGGTTTGGGCACACGGGCAGTATCACAGCCCTCACACAAATCAATTGAGATTCGTGTGGCGCATATGTATTTGGTGGCTTTTTGTACCAATACCTATGTGTTAAAATAACTAGAACATCTAGAATCGTTATTCTTCTTTGCATGTGAATTTTATAGACGGATGAACTTTAATAAATCATCAAGTCAGTACGGTCGTTCCTAAGGATGAACGCATCGTCCATATATCGGTAGTAAAATGAAAACTTGTCAATCTGATGTGCCAGTGGACCGTTTTTAAGTTTAGCGAGGCAAACGTCAGCCAATATGGGACCTAGGAGTGAACCAATCGCAACACCATCTATTTGTCTATATATGTCACAATTGAATTTGAAGTTTACGATCAAAGTACATTTCAATAATAATTCTTTGGTGATCTCCACAAGGAATGCAGCTTCTATTTCTCTTCTCTAAGTTGTTCACATATATATTGTACAGTCTCCCTGGATGGAGCATTAGTAAACAATGGTGTTACATATGGAAACATTATCGTTTGTCCTTTATTCTTTATGTTTTTGATCTTGTCGTCGAAGTAGAATATATTCTTAATACTGTGCTTCCTTAAGTATTTTTGGAGTGGGTTTAAAACGGTTACTAACCACTTTATTATGGTATAATAAGGGGAATCTTACATGTTTGAAATTGGTCTCAATGGGATATCAGGTTTGTATACCTTCGGTAGTCCGTATAACCTAGGTAAATACGTATTTATCGGCTTAATTGTTTTGTATGTGTTTGGTCGAATTACCTGTCGATTCCTGAGCTTTTTTAAAGACCTGATCAGTTCATTCTCTACCTTATTGTTGACGTCTTTTTGGTCACTCAGTTACTGGAATTTTAGGTATCTATTTAAGATGTTATTCATCTTTTCAATATAGTCTTTCTCGTTAGGTAGGATAGTCCTTGTTCCTTTATCAGGCTTCGTAATAATTAAATCTTAGTCATTACTAAGTTCATTGATAGTCTACTTGTGTTTTTTAGTTAAAATTCTTGTGTAATTATACCTACTGTTTTTAAACTAATAACAACAATCAGCCAGATTTGATTTCAAGTGTTCAAGTTCTTGATCGGAGGTCGGTAATGGATCTGATATTTGATAATTTAGGTTTTCAAATTGGATGTCTGAATCTATATAATTTATGTGGTTTCGTGTATCACAGAACTTTAGACATAGTGCTAATACATCGAGTTTTTATTCATTTGATTCAGTAACGGAAAAATTATGAATATACTTTTTATGTTCAGTCTGAAATTTATTTTCAAATGGTCAATATTCTAGGCTTTTGAGAAGTAAGTTATGTTGCTTGTTTGACATTTTATGGCTTACGTTACAAAGATAACTAAAGAAAAAGAATCATTTTAACCAAAAACAAAAATCTAGCGAATCAAGCCATAAACATAGCAAAAAGTCAATTTCTAATTTATTTTAAAAGAATGGAAATAAAAGTAATTCGATTACAAAAAATTACGATTTATTCTGATAGCTCATTTAATCTTGACATTATCACCACATGATTTTGGGAAAAATAAGAATACGCACACCTATGATGTCCGACACCTAATTATAAACTTACCAAATGATATAACTATTGACGATAAAAGTTACTTGAAGATACCAACTAAAGTAGAGAAAATTTCCTTCCTCTCGTCAACAGATTATGCTCTAACCAAATAGAAATGCATATCTGGTCGTCGCTGGTTGCTATATCCGAAACACTTATCATTTATATTCGGAACGAGGGACCTCCGAAATACTTTAGTAATGAAATAACTATCCATCACTAACATGCAGATTTTAATGTTCACTTAACTACAGGCACTTTGTCCAAACTTATTCACATCAGTAACCAAACTGAAACTATACATTTTGCTTTCCTACGTGACTAAGTAATCAAAAAACAAGTGCAAATAAATACAATGAATAGTAATACTTAAGTGATATGTACATCGTTTGACCAATCTCCCAAGTGATATTCTTAACAATTATTTTTATAACTATAACCGCTTATGAGAAGACAATTTACGAGAAAATCTCCTCATCAAAAATGTTAACCAAACATAAACAATATTTTTATCTAATAAGAACATAATTCATCGGCTGGATTATTGCTAAATATTTTCAAATTTATCTAGTATTTTGTGAAGTTAGAGTGCTTGGTTAGATGTTTGTTAAATTTATATAACGACTTTTTCAATCAAGCTGAACATACAATATATGTATGATGACGATCGACCGGTTGACAATTCGTTCGTCTGTTTAGTATAAATCTACGTTTTACTTCAGTAAAATTAAAATCATTGAATTTGAACGTAAGTGTAGTTCATTTAACAAGGCACAGCATTATATATTTGGTTTCGAGCCATGCTAATGATACTCTACTTGGCTAAATCAAACAAAAGTATATGAAGTAAAAATTGGACCTTTTATCTATAATTCATTTCTATAACTCACAATTTAAAATGAAACAGCTATTCAGTGATCCTTTATTCACTATTTGATGATAACAATTCAAGAAAATATCAATCATCAATAAATTTTTATTCCTTCCCAATAAAACTTGATCAAATTTTCATTAACAATCTCTTTCATATCTAACACAAAGCATAAACATAAAGAACAAAATAATAATAACTTAATAACAGAAAATTCTAATTAAATCAAAAGGACAAGAAGAACGTTTTCAACAATCAAACCAACACTCAAAACATAGATAAACAAAATAAATGACTTTTCAAGAAAACAATTATTTGCATATATCATGTATTACATCAAGTAAACAAACTGTCAGTTTAATTGTGATTAATTAATAATAAGAAAAATCATCATTCTATATTCAGTTATCACTTATCGACACAAATATATATATATATATATATATTCAGTTTTGTTTAAAATTAGCAAATAAAAATAAGAAATCAACAAAGAAGAACTTGATATGAAAGAAATCGAAAGTAAGTCATAAATCATGAGGAATTATATATATATATATATATATATATATATATATATATATATATATATATATATATATATATATATATATATATATATATATATATATAATAAAACCTATGAGAGAATGACTCAAAATCACAATCGTCCGTAATGTGCATATACTAGGATGGATTATTCAGGAAATTAAAACAAACCTCACATACTCGAACTGGTTTAGAAAGTTCATATTTCACAATTGGTATTTCGAATGCTGAACATTGAGCACAAAGTAAACGTCCACAGTGGCGACTAGAAAAAAATAGAGAAATGTTAATATCACGTTTGTTATTAATTAAAGGTACAACAACAATGGTGAAAAATAATAAAATTTTGAGTAGTTTAATGATTTGATGAAACATCAATACTGATAACTTGAGGAAACAGGGATTGAAAATACCCAGATACATACAGAGTAGTGGTTTCTGGCGGTTAAACTGGTCGGGATTCCACACTTACTTCGGATGAAGAAGCCAATGATTACCAATCAACGAGATCTCGAAAAAATGTATGGATCAAAGTTGAATACAGATACTCGTACTTTGTAAATCAGTCACATTTTTAACACAGAAGTTAATGCTATTGAATAGTGAGCTCATTCAGTCAGTTATCATTAACATGGATTGGATCAGAAGACAGTGAAGAGCATAATAACAAAAAGTACCAATATCATTTGTTATTGTTATTAATATTTACAATTTAAGAGCGACCTGAACTGCTGAAGGTAAGTGATTATGGCTCGTGATTGTTGATAATAAAAAGGATCCTGTGCAATTATTCATTCGTTTGTGGTCTCAGTGATTGGTAGAAAAATTACACAGATGGTATTCTAACTTCCGAATGATGGCCGTTAGTCAACATAACGATTGCGATAACGAATGTTGAAAGAGATTGAAATAAGGCTGTAGCAGTGATAATGATAAAGATTGATCATGGGAAGCTTGACTCAAAAAGATAGTCGAAGCGTATGTATGAATGAGTACTGCAGTTTAAAACAGAGAAGAATTTATCGAATGAATGCATATGTACTAATGCGAACGATCCTGGAGTACGTCACTCAAAGTCTCCAATCACAGATCGCGAATGTCGCACAAAAAATGAAATATACAATTCATCAAGCTATGATCGGAAAACTGTATTTTTAATATTCATGTCTTGATTTGTTATATATAAACAGTGGTTGTCACCGCTTTTGATTTATTATGAAGCAAATATTGAACTGAGAACAACATATTAATATTACAATAAATCACATACCAGTGATGTTTTCTGTTAGTTATGCCAAACTTCACGCAACATTCAACACAAACAGAACCATCTTCCCATCGAGGTTCTTGAATAAGTGAATCTAATAATTTTCATTGAAAAAATTCACTTTAATAGCCAAAACCAAATAGAAAAATGTGCGCAACTAAATTTAATCAGTTTATCATAAAACAATATTTCTTTGTTAAAAAATAGCATTGAGGTTATTTGGATAAATTTAAACAGATTTTGTCATCCAATAGATGTGGCTATTTCATTTTCCTTGATTCAGAGCTTTCAATCTCAAGTTATGTAATAATTAAGGTATATTGCGTTGCTTTAAATCAGCCGGTGTAGACTAACAGGTATCAGAATGTTACCAAAACCGTTATAGAAATAAGGATTCAATAGGCAGAGATTCTTTGCAAGAAGCCACAAGAAACTTCATTGGTTTATTGTTCCTTTACTCAATCCTTCTCCTGACAACATTGCTTACTATATTGGTCAGAATTGTCTATCGCGACCATCCATTAGTTATGTTACCTGGTACAAATGTTCTCAGAGGGGTCAGTAAAAGTTATTCATAAAATATCGTCTACATCCTTGTTTCATGGATATCTAGCATCATCAGTTTTATCACAGTAAAAATCTTCTGAAAAGATTGTGCATGACGCGTCGAACGGCTATCAATTTTGGCTCTGAGGCAACGTTCCCAGATAGAAGGTATTTTTAACACAAAATCTGTTTCTTTACTAGGTACTCCTTCTATGGTATAAGATATTGGGAAGTATCAATCACCAGCACATATTTAACAGTATCAGTACTCACTTTGACCAGTCCTATCATACAATAATTTAAAGTCAAGAATATTCATTACCAAATATCTGTATTCCCCTAATGACATGTCTTTACAACAGAAGCATAATGGAGCATGGAAATAAATTTTAGAAATATTTTATTGACTCGCTAGTCAAAGGTGTAGTGTATTGGGTAATGTTTAAAAAAAGAAGAATGATTTTTAAAACATTTGAATTTCAAGAAAAAAAGTACCTAGTAATTGTGAAAGAACACGTCCAGGAGTTGAACTTTTACATTTCTTTTTATTTAAACTAAACACAGTATCCCCTTCAGAATTCATAATTCCTAAAGATGCACCTGCTTGAAGTAATGCGGTACAAAGTGATATGTTTCCTGCTTGATATGCGAGAATTAATGCTGAAAAAGATGGAGAAAATAGAACCAAGCAAAACAATAAAATTAAAACTTATTAAGACCAAATATAATTATTTTTCTCCTAAAAAAACTAACAAAGAACTAGCGAAATGTAAGAAGAAATTAACATTTAGAAAAGAAACAATATTTATGAATGTAAAACAAGATGAGCGACATCTTTTTTCGCAAACATTCAATAAATGCATCCTTGAAATAATTTGATATATAGTTAAATCACATGGTTTTATGTAACTTTCAAAGGTGATTTTTATTATAAGATTACATGAGGATTGTATTATATCAAGAATAAATTAGTGTTCCATAAGTAAATTGTTGCAGTGAAATTCACAGGTGCTCATTGTGACGCTTTTTATTTCTGATATGAGGATTATATGCGTATGACGTTATGAATGAGCACTAATTTGAAGGGATAAACAAAGATGAAGTACCATTCCAGTGTCTTTTGCTTTATTATAATTCGCTAAATGACTTCAGACGGTGGTGAAAAAACGTCAGATAATGGCTTTTCTCGTATATATTTACTCAAATATTCACCTGTTATGTTTGTATGCTTTTTGCTACATCTCTAACAGATTCACACTCTATATTGTCAATGATTGACTGATTGCTTGCTAAAATAACATGGGAGATACTTTTATATTTTGATGGGGTCGAACTCCATTGGTTAACAATTTACTTGCAAATCAGAATACAACTATTAGAACGAACAAAGAACGTAAAAATAACTTGCAAATTTTCAATTAACTACTCGACTGTACGTTATAATAATAATTTAGAGTGAAATCCAAAATTTAACTATAACTAAAAAAGTCCGTACATATATTTCCATATCGTCTTAATCGATAGATTGTTGAACAGCAGAGTTCGTGTATAAGAGAATTGTATGTATTCAGGAGATCAGAAACTTCTAGGCGAAATCAAAATTAATTAATAAAACTAGATGGTTTGGATTGAGACTATGATGAAAATCGTTGGTTTTCCATAGAAAATTCAAATGTGATTTTAAAAATTGTGGCAGGCATTTGAAGTATGCTAAACCTGGCAAGTTGTAAAACGAACTAACTGACGACTGTAATTTTTAAAATAACTAGCCCCTTGTGTTGAACGAATTGTAGCGAACAAGTTTTACTTTGACCACAAATCTAAGCGACTCGTCATTGTGAACTATGTTCCGCTGTCAGCTACTTGAAGGTAACCACCCAAAATAAAATTCGGAAATAATCTACACCATGAGGAGTAAGTCGAACTGCTGGTAACTTTACAGCATGATCAATAGAATTTGATAGGAAAGATACACACATGTTAATACTTAATGATCAATAAGGCTAAATATATTGGTCATATTTGGAGTCGATAATACGTTGAATGACTCGATTTTAACATCCCCAGCTGTAACATTGAGTGATGATTAAAATCACAGTGAGACTTGAGACTGTAGATCTATTATGCAGAGAGGTGACAACTACCTTCTATCGATTGAAGAAAATTAATAAGAAACAGCTTATTTCAAATTATTATATAACTAGTAGCATAATAAATAAATAAATATTTATTGACAAAAAAGTTTGTATTGTTATATAATTTAGACGCTTTAGTTTATCCTTCGTACTCGTAAGCCATACACTTTACCTGAATATTGTTCATTAAGTTTTTTTGTAATGCCTAAAATTATAACAGTTGTTTATGTAGCGTAGACCCAAGTTGTTATAAATCATTCAAAGTCACTAGCCATTAATTATGATATTCTTACGGACTCCAACGCGATAGTCCGCACGTGCCTACACAGCTTAATTCAACAGTAAGTGAGTTCATGGACTGGTGGCAGGTTTCAGCTTTGCCTTCTCTAGCTTTCTTCTAACCTACTCCTCTTACATAAGCAAATATCACCGGTCGAGGTAGGGGGTATCTCAATCACTTCAATTGAAGTAGTTGGGATAGTTAGAGCAAAAAATTCTTCCTGATTCTTAATACATTTTATCAAGTTATACCACAAACGGGTGAAATCAACAATTGAATTATTCACTAATGGTTTCCGATAAAAGAAACACGGATAAGTAATTGAATAAACATGTCAACTTAAATATTGAATAAATAAATTATCAAGAAGAAAATTTATTACACTAACCTAGATTATTGAATACATGTGAGATAAACAAATATTGTTGGACAAACACAAAAAGATTAATATGCTAATATGATTAGTAAGAGATTAAAAGAAAAGTGGTATGGGAAGAAAACCAGTACGTAAGCAAACAAACAATTCCATTAGTGAACAATGCATACTTGTATGCAATTGCGTGTATATGACAAAATAATACGGTATAAAAATCAATATTACATAAAATGACTATAGTTTTCTGCACTGACTTTTCTTCATGTGATCAACGTATAAACTACGGTTTATAAACTTAAGCAAGAAAATGGAGAAAAAGCCATGAACGGTGGAACTGAATCGTGTCGGGTGTGAGGCAGTTATCGATTGAAGGCAGTGGAAATGATCATGTAAAATCGTGGATTGGTTGAAGTTACACACTGATAGAACTGGAGAGTGATTCAGTGATCTAAAGGTTAGGCGTTCGCGCGTATGACGAAAGTTCTCGAACTCGATTCCCACGCCCCGAGTCATAGATGGGCTTCTACGTTTTCAATGATAATTTAACTTGAATCAGTTTTAATGAAATTAAACGTTTTATGTTACAGACTTATTAGATTAGGTCGACTCATTACGATGTTATGACTTGGTTGAATAAAGAAATATTTTTATTGGGTTTTATTCAATTTCGAGAGTTTCCTCTTCAGTGTGACAATTATAAAATTATGGACGAATTGCTAGCCAGATACCAAGATAATATAGAACGAACACACAAACCATGACAATATCATATCCTAAAAACTACTGACGTAAATTACTCACGAGTATTGCCAGCAGCATCTTGGGCATTAATTTGATTGGCAACAGATACCTCCAATAAATACTCAAGCATTTCAACACTGACTGGACCTTGATGTTGAGCCAGCAAGTGAATCGGCAATTGACCTCTAAATAAATTTGGAATTCATAAGTAGTTATCAGTATAGGGTTGTGGAGATTGTTGAGTTTTGATTGAGATCATGGGTCGATTAATGTTGGACCACAACTGAAAACCTGGAAGCAATAGTGTAGATTGATTGATGTTAGACATTACCACCGTTGGATGCCTACTTAATGGTCAACAAGTTAAGAATTCGCGCGCGAGGCCTAAATCCATGGGTTTGAATCCTGCATGCGGGATCGTGGACGCGTACTGCTAAGGAAGAAACGGCCATCCAATGCTTCGAGGTTATCAATAGTGGTCTAATATTGATCGATTCACAAATATTTGCAATCTACATGATCAACTAAATGTAAGCAGAAAATGGATGATTTAACCGCGTTAACTTTATTCTAAAGACTATGATGAATAAATCGACACGAGCTGCAACTTCATTATATGAGTTCACAAACAAAAAATTTCGCATCGTTCAAAGAATTTTAATAGACGGTATTTGGCTACTCATTAGTAGTCAGCTTACATATGATAAAAAAGTTGTGTCTGAAAAGTGAAGGAGTTCAATTTCATGTTGGATTGTTTATTGAAAGGGATTAGAATGGAACTGAAGTAAAAAACCTAGCACTGGATTTTCAAAAAAATATTTGATTATGATAAAGAAGTACAATTAGTGAAAACCGAGATTCAGGTTTAGAAATAATTTTGGAAATTAGGGCTAGATTTACGGTGTGAGACATTATTATTACATCTCGAAAAGAAACATAAATCCCAACAAATTTCAAATTGGACAAATTGTACTACTTATTCTTCTGATGTGCCACGTTGGCACCGATGATTATTTCATTGCTTCCAATGAATTAGATGGGGTTATTTTGGTTATAATGTTTAGCTATATTCAGTGAATATTGGAGCAGAAAAATTGATTTGGACTCAGATACAAATATTCGCTCTTATCAGACTAATGTAGATATACAAGCGAAAAGAGCAAACCCGCAAGAAGACTTACTTGCCAACCAATACTAAAAATGTTTATAGTTTCTACGTGTTCACAAGTAATTAGAGTGATTCATACTCATGAAGATGGAGACCTTGGATGAGGTGAGCGGTTGAGTTGATGAGGAAAGAACGGATACGCTTGTACACAAATAATCACAGACATTTGTAAGACAATAGGGTCTGTGAGGTCCTAATTAGTACATATACTGTAACATATGACACTTAACGCTAACTTATAAGTGGCCTCAGAGGCGATTTAAATAAACGTTAAATGAGTCACTGGAAAGTGATTAACAGAATTTTTCTCGATTTGGACAGAATTATGGTAAAATCAAAAGTTATACACTAGTATATATCTTTTAACGTTATTATTTCAAGTTATGAAAATTAGTGTTCGATTATTCACTGTGTTTTACCATCGTGATACTTCATAAGAACTACTGTTGAATAAATAAAGTGAAAACCACTTTTCACAATTCATATACGAATGTTAAATTGGTGAGATAAAAACATACAATCGAGATTATTTCTAAAGAATTACGATTAAATTGTAATATGTACACAATAATAATAATAATAATAATAATAATAATAATAATAATAATAATATTATTATTATTATTATTATTATTATTATTATTATTATAGAAACTAACCTGATATTTATACAATAACAATTTGTAGCGGAATGATTGAGCATTTTTACAAGACAATCCACTCGAGCATGTCGAACAGCTAAATGTAATGCTTACATAGAAATAAAAGACATTTTTTATTACGAAATAAGTGAGTAATTGAAACATAATAATAATAATAATAAGTAAAATTTTATTTTTATTTATTCGAACACATAAAGATTGGTACAAAGGGGCATGTTGTAAATAATATTTAGTGTAAAATAGCTTGGATATGAATGAATAATGTCTAAATCTGTATCGAAAATTTAACGGTTAAGAGTTTTGAACTTAAAATGACTAAACTCAGCACTTTGTAAACTAATGAGGATAAAGCAAATTACTAATGACACTCACTCGAATATTAGTGAATTACCCTTTTATGTCTATTAATTTGAACATATTGATTAATTAAAAGTAACTTAAAAGTGTATAAGTAGTCACATTGGATATTAATAATTATTTTGTATCACGATATAATGCAAAGTTTAGAAAGAGTTTCTAAATAAGTTACATGCACTTTCTTAAACTAAACTTCATTTGAAAAATGTCAATGTTACCTGATGACTGTCTACTTGAAGTCGTTTTTGTGACTGAACTAAGGGCAAAGCCACCTACCTTAGTCATCGTAATATTTCGTCATTCAAACAAACCTCCGTAACTGATGTCAATGCTATTTATTTTAAGTGATTTTGTAAAAGAGATTTATTGAAAAGTGATTTTTCATTCGTTCGGCTTTGGTTGGAAAGGTTGGTGAAGTTACAAAATCCGTAAGTTGTTACATCCAACTAGCAAGACGACGTGAAATTAACAAGATTCTTAGCAAAAAAGATCGGAATAAAAAAGCAGTAGAACTATATATATATATACTTACGTGTATTACGTTCTGAATCTTGAGCATTGGGGTCAGCTCCATTTTCTAATAAACAATGTACTAATTCCGGTCTATTGTAAATCACAGCCAAATGAAGACCGTATTGTTTTTGTGGTGTCTGTGAGTTAATAGATGCACCAGCAAGAAGCTATTGATAATAAAAACAAAAAAACTCACTCGAAATAACGATGGATGAAAATAAGAAATAGGATTTTTAAATGAAAATGCGACAATCTTTATAATGTCAAGGAAAAAAGGATTGTAGGCTAAATGTTACGTAGACATAAGAAGGTAGAAAACAGTGTAAAGTATATGTGAACATACGAAATTTTATGAAACAATAGACCCATATACATTTCAACAATTAGATCTGTAAAAGAAAACATTCTACTCAAGGTAAAGATTTTACGGTATCTCTCAATTCTGCAGTCTGAAAAAAAGGATGACTGATTAATACAAATCCTAGGTTGACCAGTAACTTTATATCCAAGAATTAATCTAAATAAGGCGAGAACGGCAATCGCAATACGAATCATGCTTCTCAATTGCTTGCCAGTTCAACAAAGCTCATAAAAACATTAATTGTAGCATGAAATATGAACATAATGATTGATTCAACAAAGGAACGAAAAGAAACATGGCCAAGGCAGATACTTTCCCATACTATGTATATCGGTCAACCAGATAACTGTTATTACTCTAATTTCCAATGGTGTACGAGTTCTAGAAGTCGAAATGAGGTAGTCTATTTCAACGCACAGTTCAGATTATACGAGAGAATGAATAAATGATGAATGTAGTTTAACAAGCAAATATTTATTTCCATCAGAATGGGTCATTCAGTATTTAGCGATTAACATTCACGACAGTAACAAAAATATATCTGTAGGTCTTCAAATGCATTTAGACATATATAAAAAATATAGGCAAATTATTATGGTTTAAAATAACATTGTTTGTTGACTAAATATGTTAAATTATATGTTTAACTAATTTGGACACAACTATATGGGTAACATAAGATAAATTGCAATATATTTTGTCGTATCGCAATGTTCAAGCAAAAACCCGAACGACAAACTGTTATGAGAACCTTTCCTTTTTCATTCAGAGGGGATGCGACTTCAATTAGAATTTATAAAAAAGGATTAAAGCGGAGTTAAGAAGGTACATCACTGTAGACTAACTGTCCCAAGTATATCATACCAAATATTCCTTACACCTACCAAAGGTCAGCCCCAAATGGACTAATGAATAGACATTTAACAAGTGTTTTTGATTGCTGTATGACATACTGCACAAGGTTTAATAGAGCCAACGAGTAAATGTACGTGTAAAACAAAGAATCGATTTATTTTACTTATTTTCAATTAGTAGCCAAAATAACACATTTCTTTAAGTATTAATGTGATCATAAAATCAAGTACGCCAAATAGGCTTTGAAAACATAATGTAAAATAGTCCACCAGCTAATCTCAGAAAATATAGAGATATTATAACTCATTATTATCATGTGGTAATTCACTGAACAACTGATATGATAAATATAACAATCTTCATATCTTACCAAACTACGTAAAATATCCTCATCTACGCCAGTTTTAATTGCTAAATGGAAGGGTGTGAGACGATGTGCATCACGTACACAAGCATTCATATCAACTCCAATTTGAATGAGAAGAAAAATAGCTTCACGATCGAAATTTTCTATTGCAATATGTAGAAAATTACGACCTGAACTATCAACCTATTTATAATGCAAAATATTACAATTAGAAGTTAGACGATAATGTTTATGTTGAAATTTTAACTCAATGCTAGTGAAAAAACAGACAGCCTTTAAGAAAGAGGTTCAAAAAGACGTTTACTTTCCAAGGCGAATATGTGATATAAATACACCTAAACTATTATTATTATTATTATTATTATTATTATTATTATTATTATTATTATTAGAAGTATTAGGAGTGAAAACTTCTTTTTCACTTCCCACGTTTCAAGTCCCTAAATTACAAATTCATAGACAAAATCTTGGAAAGTGAGGAAAATATGTACAAATTAGTTAGTATGTTGTAATACATGTTATCAGTCACAAAACGGAAGCTACTCAAATCTTTAATTAAATGAAATTAGGGTAGATGTAAATAATTATCTGATTGAAAAAAATTAGACTACTAAACTACCATTTTCATAACATAAAAAATCTCTGTTATGAATTGGTAAGCTGACGTTTTTATTTCCTGTAGTTCTGAACACAAATATTTTGTATATTTACTTGCACAGTTCCTGAACAATAACAGTCATCAGTAAAAGGGGGTTTATAAAGATTGCTAGAATATTTTCTTTACGTCACGAATTGATCTTAGTCAGACAACCATTGAGAATCAGGAAGCACTGAACAGCTGTTTCTTCCCAGTATGAGACTCCTAAATAGTGGGCATCCACTACCTTATTATGACTTGAATCTACGGACTTCATGTTTCATGACGAGAGCTTAGCTCTTAGATCGCTGACTAGCCATCAAACGTTTATATATTTAGCTTTAATCCATTTTCCACATTGCACAACCATTCTCCATTGCCATTCATGAGTAACTTGCTTCTCACACCATAGTTGAACTCCACTGGCCAAGAAGACAGTTGAGCAATATTCAGAATTGATCTAAATTAAATATGTAAACCGTTGAACAGAGTCTCAGTAGTCTAAAGGCTAAGCGCTCTTTGAAAAACAAAAAGGTCGAAGATTCAGCCTTCATTAATGTAGTAGATCCCCAATGGTTAGAAGACCCATACTAGTTTCAAATGGTTGTCTAACTAAGGTTAGTCCGAAATATAAACTATAAAATAACAAAATCAACCGAACTAATGGTATGGTATTAAAAAAACGAATGAAGAGCTAACCAATATACATAACTGAACTCAAATTCTATAACATTCAAAAAAACTTTCATTTTTTATCAGCAACTAACTTGTAAAGCTAAAGAAGGGTCTTTTTTCAAAAGATTTTGTGCAATTGTACGTTGACGTAAATCCAAAGCTACATGAAATACGGTGTATGCCTGTGCATCACGAACGGCATAGTCTATTTGAGGTGCTTCAATTAACAGGTTGGCAAGTTTTTCATTTTTTGATCTAATTGCCAAATGTAAGGCAGTTTCACCATTATAATCCTAGATGAAAATGACACGAAAATATTGATCAACATCGTGTGTATATATATGGGATAAAGACGTGATACTTTTGTAATTTATTCCAAACATAATAATTATTATCCTCTTAAAGTTTCTTCATGATAACACCAACACTTACTGTTTTCTACAGTACTATTAATGCATACAATACATATTTAGACAAACAGACCAGTTTAGCGAAACGCTTCACAAAAAATACAGGTTTAGGTTCAAAGATAATGGATAGCGTGCGTGTAGGTGAAATCCGATAATCTTTATAAAAAAACCCGGTTGAATTCAAGATGAGCAGAGGGGTACCTAAAACTATATTTAACTAAAATATAAGACCTATTATAGCAGTTGCCAATGAAAGGATGGTTAAATTAGCCAACGTTAAACTACTGAGTACAGGGTTCGAGACCTGCTACAGCTGATTTGTTGCGAGCACCTAGAGACATTCACAAATATATGAAACAATGATCATAAATATTGACTTATCATAATGAGTTTCGCTAAACTATTAACAATAAAACTGAAGACTTACACAGTACTTATAACTCCGATAATTATTTAGTTATTTTCTAATAACTATGTTATGTTGAAATGAATAAATTAGGGTGATAAACTTCGAAAATCAATTCTTGGGATATTAGTACGCCTAATTTTTAATGTGTATGTAGTAAAAGACAATGGATAGAATTTTCATATTCCACAAATTAAAAGATTTCAAGAAAAAATGCTGAATCTAGGTTTCAACCTTTTGATTAGTGAGTAGTTCAAAAGCCATGACATCCCACTCCACGACTCAATTTTTATCAGTACTAAGGTATCATATCTACTTGAAACTACAATGTGACATTCAAGGAGTCTGTGAAGTTTACTCATTGTTGATAACCTTTGAAAGTATTCCAGTTGATTAGTTACTGTTACCTTCAAAATTAACATTCCATGGGAAGTTGTACATACCATTCACAACTTTATTGTATATCTCTATCTATAAATATTTAATTCACTATTTACAAAAATATTTATGCAATTTTTTATTGATGCAATAAAGACATTTACCTGTTGGTTAATATATACACGATTACTGGAGATAAGTATTTGAACGAGTTCATACATTCCAATTAAAGTGGCCATATGCAGTGGGGATCGAGCTAATTCTGGTATAATATGTTCTGATCTTTTCTTATCTACTGAATAATCAAACTGTGCACATGCATTGACATCACAGTTTCTAATTGAATAAGTGTTTGACAATAACAGTTGAGAAAGAAAAACTAATGAAAATAGATCCAAACAAAGTGTGTGTATGTACAAAAATATTTTATAAAACGGTTTGAAAATTCTAGACTCTGATTGACCGAACTTTCACATCCACGCAGTTTTCATCTCCTAGAGAATAGTATTCACAATCCCACAAATAATAATCCAACATTATACGACAAACACACATCAGCAACAAAATAGCGATTACTTTCCCATTCGGATTCTTTCATTGACAGTGTTCTTTAGCGCTATAGGAAAAAGCAGTTAGAAACGCATTTTCTGTGACTGTGATCACGTTCGAAACTAATTCACTATTTGCGTTTGCTTCATTAATTTTGGCTCATGATTAGGAAAAGAGATAATTAACCCACAAATTACTGACTTTTTACATCTAAAAATAACAATAATTGACGCCATTTTTAAAACTAGTAATCTTATTAGACGGGAGGTGACAGTGATGGCTGAGTCGGGATGAATAGTAAGTTAAAAACCACTGTGGTATTAATGTTTTCTGATATGATTGGTGTTCCATTCATGAATTAATGAACACTATTTAATCTAGTGTGACATACACATATCTTTACAAATATTTATACCTTTATTGGTACTATACATGATAAACCGAATTTGTTTAAAAACAAGATATTTCAGTGATACTCAATAAAATATTTAGAATAAGAAGGAAAATATGTGTTTATAACACAGCGTTTTGTGATTTCATAAAGTTTGTTAGTTAGTCATAATCAACATAGGGCCTGGTAAAAATGTATGCTAGCACATTTTGTTATAGAACATCGCCAAGGGGAAAACGAAATTGAAAGGATGTATACCAAAAGCACTACAGAAGTCGATGGTGGTGAGAAAGAGGAAATATTAGATAAAACAGTATTAAAAACAGAGGATACAGTCAAGCAATATGAAATAATATTCAAACTTACGAGTGAATGGATCCGAGCCACTGAGACCAATTGTGAGATAAATTAACAAACATTAACATAATGATTCATCTAACCGACTTTTGAGTAGCCGACAACAAATACTTAAGCAAAGGTGGTTGGATTAAAAGAATGTTCATTCTATTTAGTATATCATTGTCAGATACAGAGGTGATAACCTATGAGTAAGGGTTTTAACTGACTGTGAAGTTCCCTACACCTTAACGTTAGGCTACCCTAAAATGTGAATAAACAGAAAAAGTATTATCAAAATCTAAGTACAATGGTAGCAAATATTAGGTAAGAAGAGAAAATCATTCAGTAACACGTGAATAGGTATACCACCACTAACCGTTTCACTAGAAACACACCAGCCTCTTCATTGTTCTCATGGATTGCCCGATGTAGTAGAGTGATTTTTGCATTTGTTTCATTAAACGGTGCCCATGAATTAACATCAGCTCCATGATTCACCTAGTATTCAAAAATATATACTTTAAAATTAGCGAAAGTGATGAGATGAGTAATTTACACGAACTACTGATTACTTTCAAAAATGAAGATATACTTAAAAATGAGGTGAATTACTGAAATTTAAGAATGAACGTAATTTCGTAGTTTATTTTTTCATCTAGAATATGTATTCTAATCAACTGAACATGCTGTGTTTTACATTTCTTTGACGTTATACATGTCAAACAAAATAGATATTGCTTTTATGTAGTATAACAAGTTATGATCCGGGTATTTTATGCAACAGACTTTACTAAATCACTTTAAGCATGACTTCATAAATGGATATATAATTTCACTCAATTTAACCTTCAATAATTTTTTTTAAGTAATCCGATCTTCTTTTGGTGAATAATTTTTTTGTGCAATTCAAAAATTGAAGTACAATACTATACTGCTTAAACTGAATAAATCCAGATTGAAGCTTAGAAAAAAATTACCCATTGAAATTCTCGTGAGAAATCCACACTCGAAACGTTTTATAAATTCGGAATATTGACCATAAAGTGGATTTTAAAACTACTGGGAAGAAGTGATAAGTTGAAGATGATTAGCTAAAACTGACTAAGTGGTAATTGAGAAATTTATAATCATATTTAAAAAATATGAAATTTTAGGGGAATAGATTGCGAATAAACCATTATAAAGGGATATTGACTGGATAAGTAAGTTTGGTTATATAAAATAACTGGTAGGAAATTCTTGGCCTAGGTTTCATAGTGGTTGGAACATATCAGAGAAGAGTATCTTCTATATCACAGGAACTGATGTGATTCGCTAGAAGTTCTAAAACTAATCACTCAGTGCCGCAGCTGAGGGTCACGTCCTGTAAAGCTGATATGTGTACGCTCATCAGTTAGTGACTTACCGGCGACAGAACCCACATAGGTTGTCATACAACTTAGTTAATATTGTATGGTCCCCTATACAATCAACAATTACATGATCAATTAATAACTAAATTATCTATGAAATCTATTGATTCAAAAATATGTGATCAGTGACACATGATCTAAGTAGATTATTTCATACAAATAATTAAAACCACTATTAGCATCTGTTAACTGTTACTTATTAAATTTGGCTAGAAATCGTTGAACTAGTTGAAAAGCGTTTATATTGCGAACAAATAAGTAAGTAAATGATAATGATAAACACATCGAATAGAATAGTAGCAAAAAACCAAAATTTTGTTGGAAATCAATTGCATTTTTTGATCCATTATAACCTAAAGATTAATGTTCGTTTTCGAATGTAACCTAGCTTCAAATTTCAAGTATCATACAAACACAGGATGTAGGTTTTGAGTATGAAACGAAAATCATTTTTGTTGTTTCAAGTAAATTAATGCTAGGTCAGTAAAAAAACAACTTAAGTCTCGATTAACTTTGTTAACTTGTAAGCTATAGACTTTATGTATGCTATTTATTCAGATTAGAAAGAAGCGTTTCTACTTCAGCTTAGCCCCACATGTACATCAACTGACAAATACTGATCTGTTCGATACTAAACACATGAATGACATTATACGCTTATTAATAATAATAAAGTAGCACACGATACATTTATTGACAAGGAGCAGAAGTTTCAAAATTGTTACAGTAACAACTAGTATGATATGACACAACAAGAAAGGCTAATCAAAGTCTTGAATTTACTGATATTACAAGCCAATCAGAAAGGTCAATTGATGGTAATCAGAAATGACCTAAAGGACGAGTGCATCTCATTGGCTAAAAAATGGATTAATTTCCTAAGGATTACAGTGGTATATATTAGTGATTGTGCATGTGATTCGGTAGCACAATGTATTTTTTCGCTCACTTATATGTGGTCAGTTGGGGGGGGGGAGCGCCCAGCACACTATGTATCAGTAACATATTTCAGACACCGCTTATTACAACATTCACGTAAAGACCTAATAAGGTGAACTACATGCCGGCAAGAAGAAATCACCATTAGTACTTACCTTTTCATGTCTAAACTGCGAAAATTTGGTAGAATTGAATGGAAAACACTTATTAATAGGAGAATGTTTATACTGCTTACCAAATAATCAGCTATTGTCCATCTTCTCAATTTCAATGCAGTCCATAGAGGGTTAATATATGACTGAGAATCAGTTTCGCTGATTAATTTTTAAAATGCAACAAAAGAATAAATAAAATTTGATGTTTAATTAGTAAACTTTTCAATTAAATAGGAAAATGAATGCAGAATTTCAAATTACTTATTTATTCACAGAAGACAGTTGATAGAAGTGGAAATAAACAAATGATTTGATATCTTTTTATCTCCAAAACCAACTATGTAAACTAAAAGTAGCAAGGGAAATATCAGCTGTCTACTAAAAACCAGAGGATAGTATTTAATTTTTGGCTACCGTATAGCAGGCTCGAATAGATCACAATAAATAGAGTAGCAATGAAACTCAGTAAATATTTCTGTATTCTGCCTTGAGACAGATTTTTCGTATGGCGCTAGTTATACAACCAAAGGCTTCATCAAACCAAATAGGAGAATTCCGACCTGCAGTTAAGCGACCGAAAGTCGAGCACATTAACCAAACCAAACACCATGCACGTCTCAAACGCTGCTATATCCAGCCTTATTGGTTACTGGAATTTTAATCTCTACAACACTATACTCACTCGGTTTAAGTGGTCTATTCTAGTTAACGTATTTTGACAAGGTTGTTTTCTAGGGGATGGGGTTGCTGACTCCATGCCTAACCATCCACATGTACTCGGAAATGGAGCCGGCAATAACTATAGAACAGACGTTACTATACCAAAAATAGGAGGAAACAACAAGACCATAAAAAAAATCAACAGAGGGAAAGCAGTAGGACTTGACAATATACCATCTGAAGCAATAACGTCGCACATGAAAATGACTGAAAACACGCTCCACTTTCTATTCAGGAAGATTTGGAGGAAGAATAAGTGCTAACGACAGACTGGAAAGAAGGATATCTCATCAAGATACCAAAAAAGATAACCCAGAGCGTGTGAGAATTACAAAGACGTTACACTATTATCGGCATCAGCAAACGCTTGTTGCTGAACAGGATAAAAGGGTAAGTAGACGACCAGCTACGAGACCAACAGAACGGATTTCGTAAGGATCGGTCGTGCACAGACCAAACTGTGGCACCACGGATCATCGTTGAACAATTGGTTGAATGGAACTTGTCACTATAAATCAACTTTATTAATTACAAGAAAGCGTTTGACTATGTGGATAGAACTTTGTAGAAACTTTGGAGTTCTTGAGAAGATTGTCAACATTATCCGGAACTCATACGACGGACTACACTGCAAATTGTGTATGGAGAACAGCTGACAGACGCATTCTAAATGAGGACCAGAGTCAGACAAGGCTGCATATTACATATCTGACGGGAAACACGCAACACAGTGATCGGGTTAGATGCAACTAAACTGTTAGGACTCTACAGATGACCTAGCTCTTCTATCCCATACACGCTAACAAATTATGATGAAGACAAATAATGTAGTAGCATACCTCAATGTACAAGGAAAAAACAAGATCCTCAAATACAACACAGAGCATCAACACAATCACACTTGATGGAGAAGCTATGGAAGAGGTAGGAACTTGTACGTACCAGGTGAGCGTCATCGATAGACAAGGAGGATCTAATACAGATGCAAACGTATAGATTAGCAGATTAAGGCCAGCATTCATACAACTGAAGAACATGTGGAACTTCAAACAACTGTAAACTAACATCACAGTGAGGATCTTCAATACGAACGTCAAGACAGTTCTACTGTACGGAGCTGAAACGTGGAGAACTATTACAACCATCATCAGAAAAGTACAAGTATTTATAAACAATTATCAACACAAGATTCCCAATGTCCGTTGGCCTGATAGCATCAGTGACAGCTTACTGTAGGAGAGAACAGACTAACTTCCAGTTGAAGAGGATAATAAGAAAAGTCGATGAACTTGATGGACAGGACATGCATTACGGAAATCACCAAACTGCATCACAAAGCAAGCCGTAACTTGGAATCCTGAAGGGAAAAAGAAGGACGCAGAAGACAGAATGAATTGTGTTGGTTATTGGACGCAGACATCAAAGTAATGAACAGCACTTGGCAACAACTGGAAAGATTTATCCAGGATAAAGTTCGATGAGGTATCCTGGTAGGCAAACATGCTCCACGGGGTAACAGGTGTGAGTGAGTAATATTTATCAAGTCATTGACGATAATTACAAAATATAACTTAAAAATGTACAAAGATCCGTAAATGCTATCGATTTTACGTATCTATTAAACGATAAAGAGATCACTAATGTATGACTGCCTGAATTGGCGGTACTAAGAGGGTTAACATCAATGAGTAAGACACGAAATGAGGAGGAACATTTTCAAGAAAATGTATTTAACATCCAGTTTTCACCAAATACATGAAATCAGTAACAATAAATAAAGGGATTTATGTATAATCATATAAACACTACATTGGCTTTCTGAAATTAATACTTTTGTTAAACTTTCGGTGAAATAAAATGAAAACACCGATCATGTCATTGTGAGCAGCTGAAAGGCAATAAAGGATTCCCAATTTTTAGAAACATGCATATCGTTTATGATCATTTACAAACCATACATCTTTATTTTCTTTTTACATAGTTTTCATAGACATCCGCCATACTACAATTGCCCAAAAATTTTCTCGATCAGTAAAACATTCAGTCACAAGACCGTACGCGACTTCAAATGTAACCGATTGGATATGCATATCACATTCACTGATATGGCTAAGTAATATGAATACAATAATACATCAATCAACGAATAAGCAAATTAAAAAACAATGCGTTGGAATAACATCCATAACATACACGGTTAGGATGAATTAGGTAAATAGACACGAAAACAAACATAAAGGAGACATAAATAATATTTAAATATAACTAATATTTTTAAAACTAGTAGAAACTAGATAATAATACTTCTCATTAATATCAGCATCATGTTCGACCAAGAATTTTACAACTTCGAATTGATCACGTTCAATGGATTGAATCAATAAAGAAGGCTTATTACATTTTGTGGATATTTTATTTAGAAATGATTGAATAGCGTTATCGGATTCATTGGATTTAGAGTCATGACTAGCTGATGTATTCTTTGATTGATTGTACATAGATTCTAATATTCTCTTGACCAACTGAAACTGCTCCGACCACAAAAGTAAGCTGAGGACCGAATCACCAGACTCATTCAACAGCAACCAATCAACATTAACTGTGGATAATAAATAGAGATAAACAAAACATAAGGAACATATACTTGGAATCTAACTAGATAGATTACTAAGGTGTAAGTAGAAATTGACAGGTAAGAAATGAAATATGGTGAGGAAGTATAAAAAAGCATTAACTAAATAATTCACACAATTGAATTTTGGCCCATGAAGTATTATTTAAGAGAAATTTCGGTTAACAAAACGACCAGTGGTTATAGTTTGCGCAGAATGAGCTAGATTTAATAACCAGTTAATTGTCTGTAAATAGCAAATAAATCAGACCTCAATATTATATTTATGGAATATATTTTTTCTGTGGCATCAATTATCACGAAATCTGCACGTTAACTAGAAGCCATTCTTTACAAATCACATATATTCATTTTATTAGTAAAGTGATTACCGTCTGTCTTGTGAATTTGAACAAGTGAACAATTTTAAAGTTATTGATAATTAACAATTTAAGTTTACGCTTCATATCTTAAAAAAATTAACTTAAATCTTACGAAAAGAATTCCGTGAATTGTCACTTTAGAGGTTTAAAGTCGCACGCCAAAATAAAGATTTGGCGTTACAAAAATCTCATTCTCATCGACCAATTTTCAGGGTCACACCAAATGCTCTCACGAATACTTGAAAAATTCCCGTTCCCTCATTATTACCAGCAATGATAAACAGACTTTTACATGTCTACTTATTTCTCAACTATTGGGTGTTTGGGATCAAAGAGTAACACAAAATAGTGTGTATCTGAGTTGTCAGACACTGCGCTTAATGGGTTGTTCAGTTACATAGCGTAACATCCATGTTAAATTAGATTTCGACTAGTATGACAGAAACACAAAAACCATAAGGCCGTGACGCGCTGCTTATGTTAACCACGAAAGGTGAAAATAATGAATTTATAACTTTTGATTTTTGTTAGTCCTCCTGGACGGATAAAGCATAGAACACGAAGAAAAATATATCAACACAAGCTGCCACAATTTTCGAGAATACACATTTTATAAGGAAATTGCACAAATATATAACCACAATTTATCCGACCAACGTATGATGACTGACTTAGTAAGAGTAGGTTTGAAGCGTTATCAAACTGATCGAATCATGGTATGATACTGTCAAGTTGATACTTAATGACTGAGGATATACGAAGAAGTTCCCCAACTGAAGTCTATAGAAATTCCCCAGTAAGAAGTGACTCAAAGACAGTTTTAATGACAGATGTGTCCAGTTTTAACATTTTATTATCATAAACATTTTAATATTCATCTTTTTATTAAAAATTCGTTATTTTGCAACCAGCTGTCACTATTTACGATGATATTCCAAAGTACAACAAAGGGGTGTATGGTGTAATGGTTTAACGAAACATAACCTTCAAACGTCAAGGTTACGAGTTTGAATTCTACTCTACCTATTTGAGTTTGGGTAACTGAATAGAATAACTAAGCATGAGGCAGTAACTTTAAAACAATAGGTTTCAAGTACAGACACCGTTTCATCGGCATGAGTCTGAACAATTAGACAGTATCATTAAACCTCACATTAAAAAGTCTGGTTGAAAGCTGAGTATACGAATCCGTACTTGTTATATTTCTTATAAGTCATCGTACAAAAATGAATGCATGTATAGAAGCCTATACGAGGTTATTGAAACAGTTCAAATATACCATTCAGTCAGTTTTGAACTTAATTAGTTAATTAACCACAAACATTACCATATAACACTTTACTGATAATCTTAAATGCAATAGTTTAACTGGTTTACTGTGTATTTAAGTACTCACCTATCAGTCGCATTTTTTGTGTCAGGATTAATGATAAACTCCAGCTACCTGATACCAGAGTAACGTGGAGTTCGAACTTGTGACCTAACGATTGAAAGCAAAAGGTTCTAGACCACTTTAAGTTACTCAATGTATGATCTACCGAATCCAAATAGATATACTGAGAAGACTATAAATGAATAATGTATACTGACTTACCTTTGTTTTCAAGATAAAATTCGAATATTCCAAACATTTTGTGTTGTACAGCAAGATGTAAAGGACTGCAGTATATTTGTTGGGTAGACTTGTGATCACTTTTGGCTGCTCTCAATGATGATGAATCTAATACCGATGGAGTAGAAATAATAGTACCGTTAACTGCTGAGTCAGTGGATAAATGTGAACTATTCACTTGACATGATATATTATCCACAGGGTTAGATAAAATATTGCAGTCATCATTACTTTCATAGTCATCGTCGAAAGGATTTAACGACTTCGTAAAGTTCATTTGGTTAGTTTCTTTCACATAAGTACTTTCGTAAGACGTTTGTGACAGGATTTCCTAAATAGACCGGAAATTAATACTTCATGTCGTATTATTTTCTTTAATACGAAAATGATATGAAAAAAATCAGAGTATTGTACAAAAATGAAAGCGATTTCATGCTCTAAAAATAAATTATTAAGGCTAAATAAGTGTCACTAAGGACAGGGGATCAGTTAAACCCCAATATGTAAAATTACAGAAATGAATATACTTGCAGACAGAGCAAAAACAACGAGGTTTACGGAATAAAATGAATTCATTAGTCCATTTAACGGTTTCTCATTAGCTGCATACAGCTTAAGATAACAATTATTATTACCATTATTAACAAATGTTTTGTATACTCCAGTATGTGAAGTTTGGAAGATAAGCAAAACCACGATAATAATAAAAGGAATTGGGATACACAGTGTATGACTAGACATAGGTAAGACAGAAATGTATTTACGTACTGGAAATTAATAATAAGTGATTATGTTATAGCTCACATGATGAAATAAGCAGATATACGAACATCAATAACATTATGTAAGGTGTGTATATCAGTAGATGGAATAAAAACAATTTAAACCATTTAAACTCTATCCTGGCAGGTGAACGATCACCATTAGGAAGAATTATGACGCCGTATTGTGAAAGCCGAGATTCTTCAAAAATCACAAGGTAGATTCCCATTCTAACAACCAGAGCAACAATTAACGTTCCTTCTATATACTGACAAACTCAACAAATTCAAGATAACTCTCAACAATAGGTTCCAAGCCTTACAGGATCCACTAAAAGAAGAAACTATTATAGTGGACAATTGGGAAAGGATCAAAGAGGCACTAACTTCAACATGTTAGAAGGTTCTGGGTCGCAACAAGCACCATCATAAGGAATGCATCTCTATCGAAACACTGGACGAGATTCAAAAAAGGAAAAACAAGAAGACATCAATTAACAACAGCCGAACAAGAACATATATAGTCAAGGTAAAAGATGAATACACGGACACAAACAAGAGATTGAAAAGAAGTCAATCAGTCAGCTGCAACGTAGGACCAGGCACATATATGCATCGGTCCAAGTTGCCATACCGCATTAGCACAATAAGATGAATACCAAATTCATAGAAGTAATTAATTCAGTGGTGGTAATATATAGAAGAAATATTGCATATAAGGAGATAGTACAGGATGAAAGAATCAGTTCCTAGAAAGAAAGATTTGAAGTGATTTTAATCTCTTAGTTTAAAGGAAGAAAGAGAGTGTATACACCTACGCCATTGTGGTCGATTCTCAGCCATGTCACCAAGAGTCTCCAACCATTGGTTACGGTAGTCACGCGGACCTCAACCAGGTAGTCTGCATCTACCAACATGGGTCAGACTAGAAGTTAGTGTCTTCACACACTGATGCCACGTTTTGGTTTGGCCGCCCCTAACTTTCTTCCAATCATCCCTAACACCGGTTAGCAAGCGCGTCAAGGTAATCGGTGTTCAGGCATACGCAACACGCGGCCCAACCATCTCGGTCGATGAAGATTCATAACCTCATCAACTGATTTACCATCCTATCCTAATACCCTGCGTCTAACCTCACTATTACTTACCCGGTGATTCCAGCAGATGCCCCCAAATGCCCTGGTACGGCCGAGAGAGGGGAGAGTCCGCTTTCCCTCTCGAAATGCTCTCACATGGCCACGCGTATATAGCCACTGCTAGGGAAGTCCTACTCACTGCCTTCTCACACCACGGGTGTTGCTTACGAAAATGAGAGGACGAAAAGCGAATGTCCGGCGCTTTAACCGGATCCCAAACCAATGGTGCACATGGGCTCCAGTATCCTGAAGGAACAAATGGCGTATGAACCAATCGTTGGTCACCGGCTACCATGGGACTGCATCTCCTTACGATGCTCCACTGCCTTGTGAGTCAGATCTTCAGGTCGAAGGCTCGAGGTGTGGCCCCCTTAGAAAACCACCTGCTTCGGCTTGGGCACCCGGGCAGTATCACAGCCCTCACACAAATCAATTGAGATTCGTGTGGCGCATATGTATTTGGTGGCTCCTTGTACCAATATCTATGTGTTAAAATAAATAATAATAATAGCAGATGCGAGCAATATTTCTAAGGCACCTGTTGTCAAATACTAGTAACTTACGAGTATCTTCTACTCTTATTGGCCACGTTTCGCAGCCATAAGGTAAAACAGAACGAACTGCTGAGCAGTATACTCGTCCCCTAATTGATAGACGGATATCTCGCCTTCGCCATAGATGACGTAAGTTGGCAAAGGACAAACGAGCTTTTCGAATCTGTGTAAAGATTTCGTCAGACACCAACCCATTAAGGCTGGTCAGACTTCGGACATAAGTGAAGTTGTCAACGCGTTCGATTACTTCACTCCCTATCCTTAGTCCAGGTGTTGACGCAGACCAGTCCGGAAGCAACAACTTGCATTTAGAGGGAGAGAAGCGCATCCCAAACATCTTGGCATTGTTGCTCAGTGCTACCAAGAGACTGCATTTTATCAGCGTCTTAACCAAACAAGACTATGTCATCTGCGTATTCTAAGTCGATAAGTGGACCTCCTGGAAGGGAATCAATACCCGAGAATTCAGTCGATGAGAGCGTTATTTCCATCAGTAGATATATGATGAAGCTAAACAAAAATGGAGAAAGTGGACAGCCTTGGCGGACGCCACTTGAGGTTGCAAAAGCAGATGACAGTTCGCCATAAGCTCTGAATCGACTAGTAGTGTTCGAGTAAAGAGCCTTCACAAGGTTTATGTACTTCTGAGGTACGCCTTTCAATGACAGACACTGCCACAGAACCTCTCGGTCCACAGAGTCAAATGCTGCTTTTAAGTCAAGGAAGACCACCATTGTCGGACGCCGATAAGTATGCCTCTGTTCTAGAACCTGACGAATGGTGAATATGTGGTCTATGCATCTACGACCGGGTCTGAAAAGAAGCATTAAAGCCGACAAGCAGAAATACGTGAAAGACCTAGCGGAGAAGGCGCAAAACGCTGCAAGATGAAGAAATAAAAAACAACTATGTGACACTACGAAGAAACTGGTGGAAGAATATAGAAAACCAGAGACCACTCGATCACCACTGACATTCAAAAACAACAGAATGGATGAGTGGAGCACTTCGAGAAAATATTGAATAGACCAGCTGCATTGAATTCATCGGATATCGAAGCAGCCCCTCCAATCAATGTCACTCCACCAACGATCAAAGGAATCAGGATAGCTATCGGACAGATCAAGAGTGGGAAAGCAGTAGGACCTGAAAATATATCAGCCGAAGCACTAAAGTCAGACATAGACGTAACTGCAAACATGCTCCATGTTTTATTCACGAGATTAGGAAGACGATGGAGTTGGTGGATAGGACATACGTTACGGAAATCATCACACTACATCAGAAAGCAAGCCATAACTTGGAATCCTGAAGGGAAAAATAAAGACGCTGGGAGTTGCAGGCAGACACCGAAGGAATGAATAGAACTTGGAAACAACTGGAAAGGTTTGTCGAGGATAGAGTTCGATGAGGAATCCTGGTGAGCGGCCTATGCTCCACCGGTTAACAGGAGTAAGTTACCGGTGTAACATTGGTTACGAATAATCGGCACTAAATACCGTTGATTACAGTGTGTTTCTGATACTATCTCAAGAGTTTTCATATTTGAATGACTATTGTCCAAGATTAACGGGAAGTCGGTTGGTGTGAAATGATTTTTCGAAAGAATATTTGATATATAGAATTTCAATATTAACGAGAGATTAAACCATTCTGCCTATAGATATTTTTGGTAACTATGGGATTTACAAGAAATTAAGAAACTATTAAAGTTGGTAAAGTGAAATTCTATATAAATATTGTTTGACTGCTTTAGACATTATGAGCTAAGGGTATAATGCTGGACAGATTTATCAAATAAAGACAGTATATAACTTGAGTATTTTTTATATCGATTTTAATTGGATTACTGAGCGAATGAAAATATTTGATGGTTCTCACGATGACTGATCATTGTGAAATCATGCATATGAATAAACTGTCATACAAAAATCATAAAATGTTATTTCTAGTTAAGCGTGGGTGCTATCGAATAAATATGCGTGTTGCTTTACTTCACTGATCCTAGTGATAGTGTAATCAAACACAAAAGAAATTGACTTATACCCTAACCTGTTGTTAAGATGAAGCAAATATGCAATGCAGTAACTTATCAAATTGGTAGTTACGTCGGTTAAATCTATCCGTCTTATAAATTCTAAACATGCATTTATTAGTCATTCAATGTATATCAACTATTGCCTAATTCAATGTATCGGAATTTACCTATTGACCAGATAAGTAAATCATATATAATTTATTGTGGTTTGATATAGTTTTTGAATCCGCGGTTAGATTATTTGTAGATTTGTTGTAGGTGTGTTGGGGTATTCAGAAAATACCCCAGAAATTATCTAATGCTATTCCTGAATGAGAAATGGTGTCATTTCCCCATTGGTCAATATTCTTCCAACGTGTCATTTTCCCGTTGGTCAATATTTATTTGTGTCATTTCGTGGAGGTCAAATCTTGTACAAATGTTACTTTCTATTTTATGGTACGATGTAGTCTGTTTGTTTGGTATATAAACAGAGTATGTTTGAAATATAATGATTCATATCACCGAGGCTGAGACTTGTATTCTGTACTCAACTGGCTGGGCTAGACAGGAAAGCAGGGCCAATCAGAACTCTAGGCTGTTCTCACGTGTTTACGCTCTTTGGTCCGACCAATAATTCTCTCTCTCTCTCTCTCCTTAAATCGCACGTCCCTCTCTCACAAATATAACAAGGTGCATGTATAAATCTTCGTCTGCAGTCTTGCCTTCTCCAGTGTATTAAATCATATAAGTCTTGTGGTGTTGTAGCAGGTAGCAGTTTTTCCACAGCTATAACAAGTCGTAATATCGGTATGTTATTAAGCCACAACATATATCTTCCTTCATAAAATTAAGACTGTCGCAAAAATCTTTTGAGAAATTCAGATCACTTAAATGGTATATATTATACTGCAGATATGGACCTACTAAATCCAAATGATCGATTTCTACTGACAAATGTACTTTTTAGACAGTTATTGGTACAGTTTATTAGGGAATCGAAGATTTCCTTACTAAAACTATTCGACTTATATTAAAAAACCCACAAAAACAATTATTTTAATAAATAATTAGATACTTAAAGTAATCTACAAAATATCCCGCTTTTTTAGCCCGATCGTTATTAAAAAACTGTAATAAGACTGCAGTGTTAATTAAAAATTGTCCAAGATATATATACCTCACCGTCTGATGTTATTATGTTAACTTTGGAAAACCGTAAACGATTTGGGTCAGTGTCACTCCGCATAATCAAGCAATTGCATAAATTAGACAGTTCAGCTTCTACGGCAACATGAAAAACTGTTTCTCCTTGAGTAAATGACTCTAAAGTAGGATCACATTGTGAGTGATCAAGAAGAAATAAAGCAGCTGATTCCCATCCGATTCGTGAAGCAGCCAAAAGCAAAGTGTCACCTGGAAGTGGGTTCTTCAAAGATTTACTATTCAATGCAGGATAATGAACATCAGTAAATCTATAATTCACGTTAGCACCATTTTCAATCAACTGACTAGCGAAGTCATATGAATTACTTGTCAATGAGTTAGCTGCGAAGTATGCAAAAAGTATGAATGGGTAAGAAACAGTACAAGATAACAGATATATTGTTAGAGACTTAAAACTTATCCAGATCGATAAACTACTTACAAAGTAGTTGAATATTATCAGAAAAAACTTTAGCTTTTACTAATTATATGAATTCGTTAATTAAGCAATAGGATGAGTTAATTAGTGTTATTATTTACTATTGCTCAACGTACTATTAGTGTACAACTTGGTTGGTTTTTAAAGCTCATCGTCATAAAAACATTTACTGGTTGTCGCTTAGTCATCTTTAGCATTTCAAATATTTTACTACTACTGAGGATAGGGATATTACAATAAGGATCGTTGGCTGCAAAGTCAACTATCCAAGCATTAGACAGCTAGTGTTAATGACTTTAAAATATACCTGATTTCCATTATAATGAGCAAAATTATCAACTTTTCTGAATACGTCAAGGGTTTCAATTAAAAATTTGTGATGAACTAATGAGAAGTAATACCAATGACTTAAGTTTTATATCTTTGTTCGTTTGCAACTCTCTTGGAGAAAAAAAACTATTATTTACAGAACTATCGAAATCCAGTGTGCTCTTAATTCACATGCATGAAATAACGTATACAATAACTTTTCTGACATAATAAATAATCTATTAGCTTTTTTCATATATAACTGGCTAAATTCGTCAATTTATTACTATAAGTAATCAACAACGATAACGGAAATGATAACATACATTTAAATCCATAAACACTTGGATCACGAAAATTGAACTTTCTGACAAGCGCTAACCACAGTGGACATAATCCTTGATTATTTGGTAAATCTAAATTAGGCTTCTTGGAATGATTGACCAGCAAATTAAATAAAACCAAATTATTGTGCAAAATAGATAAATGCAACGGCGAACTAAAAGAAAAATGTTTTTTTTAAGCAGAAGGTCAATTCTTTCATTCGTTGAAACAATAAAAATATTGTTTACGACATTTCACTATACAGCATTATATCGTTACACAAAATTTAGAAACTAAATCCATTTTGAATAGTTTTTATAAGCAAACATAATAGACTGGTAATTATTCAAACCTCCAGAATAAACAGAAAAACAACTTTAAACAATTTACTGTTTGCTTGATCGTTTGTTTAAAGTATGTTTGGAACCGCAAAAAGTAATTTGTTAATTTTTCATTAGAATTAGAATTCTTAGGATGAGAACTACGAGTGGTATTCAATGAATGATACGATTACTTTAATTGTTATTTTGAAATACTTTAGAACAATGAAAAGAGAGCTTCATTAGTGAGATTTTTTGGAAAGATACCATGTAAATTAGCAAATGAAGTTACTCATATGGTTGCATACAATTTGAAGTATGTTGACCCGTTCAAGTAGTGCAAAAAACTGTAAAGACGTTGTACTTTTAAAAATCCTGATACTTCGCATATTCGTTTATTATTCGTTGAGATACTTCCAACACAAGCAACCAGGAGAACGTCTACGGAAAACCGAGATATTATTTCATTGTATTTCTTTGGATGCTATGATTAAACGAAATATGATCAGTAGATCTGTTAAGTAAACATTAAGATTAAATATTACTATAAATCAGCCTCACGATTTAAGAATTTTGTCAAAAAATAGCTTACTTTCCGTCTATATCTTGGGAAGAAATATTAGCACTCTGTTGGATTAATGTTTTTGCTATATTTATCACAGCTTCTGACACTTCCTGTGCATCGGTTGCTGCAAGGTTATGAAGTAGTGTGCGAGAAGAGATTGAATCACAGAAATCACACTTGATTTAAAACAAAATAGATTAATAGTCACTTATTACTATCCAAAATCTAAAAGAAAATATTGGTTTGAAATTGTTATATATGTTTGTTGATGTAAAAAGATTATTTTTCATAGGATAAACGAAACTGTATATAAACTATTCCTAACTTTAGGAAAAACTGACTATAACTAAGAAATTTCTTACCTTGCACTTTTGCTAGTAAAATGAAGATTTAAGTGTTATTTACTTATTTAATTAAACACATAAACATTGGTACAATGAGACACCGAATACATATGCGCCACATAAATCATTCGACTTATGTGAGGGCTGGAATATTGCTCAAACGCCCAAACCGAAGCAGGCGGTTTTCTTAGGAGGCCAGTCCCTGAGCCTCCAACCTAAAGACCTAGTCTACGAGGTGGTGGAGCAATCTAAGGAGATGCAGTCCAATGGTAGCCGGTGACCAATAACAGGTTCATGCGCTGTTTGTTCCTTCAGAATACTGGAGCCCATGTGCAACATCAGGGTTTTCCAACTCCTCTCTATGAAACCTCCGTGTCCACTAACCCGGTTAATGCGCCGGACATTCGCTTTTCGTCCTCTCACTTTCGTAAACAACACCCCCATCGCAAGAAAGCGGTGAGTAGAACTTTCCTGACAGCGGCTGTATATGTGTGGCCACCGGGTAGAAAGATCATTTGCGTCTATTCAGAGTCTTTTTCTCTATTTGTTACTTTAAATAACAGTCTAAATGTCCATCCTTAATTATTATTAGCAGCCGAATAGTTCATTCGTTAGATTAGTTCTTAAATCCATTAACGATGAAATTCCCCAACACTGTTATAACTTGTGACCTGTGTGCCCTGTTAATGTATAACGTAATGATACCGCCAATTAGAGAGAAGTGAATTATCGATCAGATCAATGACGTGTAAATCCGTATGAACAGTCTACAGTCCTTATTGGTCCTGCTTTCCGCCTAGCCCAGCCAGTTAAGTCCAGAACACCAATCTCAGCCTCTGCAATATAAATCATTTATTTTAAGCATACTGGGTTTATATACCAACCAGACAGACCACATCGTATCAATAAAACAGTAAACAACATTTATACAAGATTTGGCCAAATGTGGCTGTGAATGTGGGAGGTATTAATTAATAGACATGGCATAATTCAAGAATGGTAAATCGTATAATAATGGTTCATAGGTCAAAATAAGGCTCATAATAAGAGGGACATGAATATGAATAGTTTAGTTATTTAACAATTATACGATAAAAATATACGCATAGTACTTGTCCATAAATGGATCCCAAAAGTTACCATTCATTACGCTTATAGGAACATAACACACTTGAAGAAGTGTACCGCTTTTAATCATTATGACGACCAAATTACTAACCCAATAAATAAGTTTATTATTGTGTCATTCTCTTGAACTATTTAGTTTTTCAAAGTAAATAGTCATTTCATTTTATCTTATGACTTTTCAAAATTGTGTTTATTTAAATACACAGTTGACTGAATCCAAAACTTTTGGGCCCTTTAAGCACACTTCGTCACATAAACAGTAGTTGGATGGTTAGCCCAAACTAAGTACTAAAAGAAATAGGAAGCCCAACTACCCATCAAATTACTGAACAAATAAATGGGCTAGTTAATGTCTAACGTATGTCTAGAAGTTTCACATTCTTGCTGCCTTGATGTTGAATTTCTTGTTCGGACATTTCAACATACTACATTCACAAAACCAAGTTGATAGTTTCAGTGAACTATTAGATACTTAAAACAAATGCAAATCACTTTTTCGACAAAAAAAGAGTCAAGAACATAGTGTACTCATCTAAATAACAATTCTACAACTAAGTGCCTGGAGTACTTATATCTCATGTATTACTGTAATCTACTACTGTCGATTTGTCATGCAGAAATTGTGTTAAACCACAGATCAATTTCATTTTCTTAAGCAAATGGAACCATCCGAACAGAACGATAGAATTAATGAGGTCCTTAGTTATAAACTATCTCCTTCTACATCACGAATCGAGAACTCAAAGTAGAAGCCAGAATAACTACCAGAGAGTATGGTTTAAGACAACCGTAATTTCGATGAAATCATGGACGGATAAATGTTAGACTACCAGCAGTGCCCATCCACGATCCGGCATGCGGAGATTGAATCTAGGACATTCGGTCTCAAGTGCGAACGTTTAAGCTCTAGACCGATTTGTCGGCATCTAATGGTGTTAATGTCTAACTTCAATTAACTCATTATATTGAAATTCAACAATCTCCATGACCCTACGCTGACAAACCGTAATTTAACTGAACTTCCAAGACACCAAGGTCAAAACATTTACAAACCAATTACATTGGAACCATGAAGCAAGAGAAATTGGACAGCTTCATAATGGCTTTCTCTAAACGCAAACTGAGTAACAGGTCGCTTTTCGTCAGTAGGGCCAATAAGTGCGTTTATATCTGCGCCTAGACCAATTAGTTTCTCAGCAAGCTCAAAATGTGCATCCTTTAGGGCCATATACAACGGAGATAGTCCATTTTCATTCAGTTGATTTACGAGACGTTTAGCCTGGAACAAAGAATGTTAGCAAAATTGGTGAATTACAAGACTACAGTAACGGTAATAAAATTAGATATGTCATTTATGGACGTCTAACTTCATAGTAGTGTCAGTCAGCGACATGGCATTTCGGCAACTTATTGTTATTCCGTACACTAGGGTATGAGAACACCAGCTGTGTTAGATTTGAACTTACAGGACTGTATTACCTGAATACTCTTAGTTGATAATTGGGTCCTTAAGGATGAAAAATCTCACAAACCTCAGAAGCAATCAATATCTTCTAAATTCCACTCGGAGTTAAATAGGCAACAATGATAGTTCATTTCAGATGAAACTCAACAAAATACAACAAGGAGGTAGCTGAAGACCAGTTAAATAGTTCTTTAGCATCACATGAACGGTATGTTATAGACGTTTACTAATTGTGTCTCTGAGTAATATTTCAGAAAGCACCACTATTCTTGGGAGAGTTAAATAAGTAAAAGTAGTTAATTTATAACTCTAAGGTACTTAAAATTTCTTATATTACTGTAGTCTGCCATTCCATGTGATTACTACGTAAAAACTGTAAGGTTACGGTAAACTTCCTTGCTAACTATTATTTATAACTGGAAATACATTGAGGAAATCATCAAACTGCATTACGAGACAAGCGCTAACTTGGAATCCTGAAGGGAAGCGGAAAAGAGGAAGGCCAAAGAACACATTACGTCTGGAAATAGAAGCAGATATGAAAAGGATGAATAAGAACTGGAAAGAGCTTAAAAGGATTGCCCAGGACAGGGTTGGATGGAGAATGCTGGTGAGTGGCCTATGTTCCTTCACGAGGAGTAACAGGCGTAAGTAAAAAGTAAGTAAGTAACTATTATTTATAAAAGAAAGACGGTCACTGAAATCCCAGGTTGAAAATTTAAATGCTTTATCATGGTAGGATGTCACCGATTATACAGTATTCGTCGCTTGGAATAAGTACTAAGTTGATATTATTACCAAAACACTTCAGTTAGGATAACAGTGTTAAGCCACAGCTGAACAATTTTTTGAATCCTACGATTCCAATAAGTGTAGCTCATAAGAAGTAATAAATAAATTTTAAAGAAAGCTCCCCAACCTTCTTTAAAATGTTAAACGCTGATTTGGTGGTGGTGGTGGTAGGTGATTGTGATGCTCAAGAAGATAGGCTAAGCCAAACTGAATGGCTTACAGTGTAGCGGCTCAGCGAACAGATAATGTCGAACGTCTTTTGCAACTACACTTCGATAACTGTCTACTCTTAACAAACACCAACTTTAGGCATAAAGAAAAACATCGTCTGATGTGGCGACCCCCACAATCGACTCAATGGAGGCCTTAGTAGACCACATTACCACCACTTATTGTTGGAGAGGCTCAATAGTAGCAGCTGCTCATTCTGAAACACATGTTCGGATTTACATCATATTTAGGTTCAAACACGTACTTATCTGAGTCTTACCGGACGTAAAAAGACAAAACAAAAACCCTTAAAGTTCAGCCTAATGATGAAAAAGCTGAGAACATACTTCATGAACAACTAGAGGAGTTAACCAACCACGAAACTAATAACCAACCCGAAGTAGCTTGACATGGTATCCAAAAAGCCGTGGAAACTGCAGCGAATAGTTAAGATAAATAAGTGGATTTCGGAGGTGTTTACTGAACTGGTGAATGCTTGAAAACTTGTCTCATCTACATTGGGACACGATGTCTAAAATATTAGTCTCAGCAATACTTTGAAGTTCTACTCCGTTGATCGAGAGGTTCTGTAGTAGTGTCTGTTTCTGAAAGGCGTACCAAAGAAATACATTACCGTTGTATAGTTTCTCTATCCGAACACTACCGGTCGAGCCAGAGCTTATGGTTACTAAAAATACAGGATACTTGTAGGTTACTGGTATTCGATCATAGGTGCCTTTGAGGCATTGGTCGTTTATTTTGGGATCACCGAGTAAGCAATGTCTGGGTTAGGAATAGAGTATTAGTTAAGGACAGTAAATCAATTGATGAGGTTGTATATCTTCATAAACTAGGGTGGTTGGAATACGTGTTACATACTCCTAACCAATCCCTACATCGACGGGCGATTTTATCTAGTGTAGCAGTAGACTAGAAGAAACGTAGGGACGGACAAACCAAAACAATATCAATCCATAATACCATTGTATAATGAACTTAGCCATGTTAATGAATGTAGGCTACCTGATTGGAGTCCATGTGAAAATCATAACCAGTGGTTAGAGACTTAGAACGACGTAGCTCAAAATAGTTTGCGATGACACAAGCGCATTCTGTTTTCTGTCTTCCGTTAGATCTTAAGCCTATAAATTTCTCACAATTTTTTCATTAATTCATGTTTTCTTCAATCGTGTCTTTGATCCCTAATCTTTTCTATTACCACATATACCGCTATTACCACTACTACCTTGGAATTCGGACTGACAATAGGGAAATAATCACTCCACATTAAACTTCTGCGTTTGTACGATTATCTATCACAAGAAATGAATCAGCGTAGTAGATCTCCATCCTTCCTACAGTTTACTGGGGAGGTAGAGGATGCTCAGTCAAAGAAAGCCAGTTTGATGTTGCATTGCCACCGAATAGGTATACGTGAATTAAATAAACACACGATCTCGATATATACTTTTAGAGTTAAGATCAGTTGTTTAGTGTCCTGTAATTAACATCCGGGATTCATTAGGATATTCCATGGGACTTTATTCATCTAAAATCATCGTGTGTTCCACTTGGCGTCACCAAAAACAAACGACTTTCCACATATATACAGTCGCGATCAAAAACCACATAGATGAATAAAATCTAGAACTAAATTGATTTGTGTATCTTCATTTTAGTGACATAATGCACTGCGATACATATATTGATCCGTAAATTTATAAATAATGAAATGATGTCGTACAGACCTACGGTGTCAACAACCACATAACGTCAGATAGGTATGCCCTATCCGAACTAATTAACCCTTTGGTTTTGTGGGGAATTCAAAGAAGCAAAACGAAGAAGTTGTACAGTAGTCGTGCACATTATCGACGTTTTCTACTTTCAAGAAAGGATAATTATCATCATCTCAATACACTATATTGAAGCCAATAACATAACTCCTTTAACAACTCTTAGGTAATAAGTAAGTAGATGCGGACTTCTAAAGGACCCTGTACTACGACAAAACGGTCATCTAGTGCTCCCAAGTTTTCAAAGGCGGTCTAGCTTAGGTCGACTCATGAATTTAACTGTTATAACAAGTAATCGCATATCAAAATAGAATCTTATTAATCAACGGTTAATTTTCGGTGGGTGATAAAAACTTGGAGAGCAAGCCATACATTATGTAGTGTGACTAGTCTATGGTAACGACTGACTGATATAATTGTGGTAACACATAAACTTAACTAGAATTAAGCGGAACACGAGTTATCATGAAAGAATTTAAAGGAGCGTTTCCCGAAGACATCGAAATGTTACTGGAGATAGCCATTTGTGATGGATGTAAATTTCGAGAGAACTGGCATCTGAATAGAGATATATAAGCGTTTTAACTGAACCATCTCTTTAAAAGTTCATGACAGCTCCCAATAAAGATATCAATTAAATAGAAAATAACTGGTAAATAGAACAATGCAAATGACAGCTAAAATAAAATACCTTTGGATGATCAACGTTAAGCAAAGATAAAACTGTATCATCTCTTCCAAGTTCAATTGCTGAGTGAACAGGGAACTTGGAATACTTCTCGAGAAAAGATTGCAAGACAGGAGCAGAAACTGTAGAAATTTCTTTCACTGAAAAATTAGGCTGAAAAATCTAGTAAATATTAATCAAATGCGTACCCAAAGACCTGACATGAACGAAAAGCAATGGTCTAACAACCGTGTAGCTCTTAATCTATACGAAGACGAATATAATGACAAACAGTTTTCTTTTGTCACTAGAGGAATTAAAGCGATTTCGCACCTACGACTTTAAAAATAGGAACACTTACTGTGTAAATAAGGAAGGCAAGCAAAATTCTCGTGCAAGTTTCATTAGGTCGGACAAACATTGTGATTCGTACTCTTCCAATATGCCCCTATAAGTCCATAGAATGAAAGCTTCGCATACATTTTGACAATAACCTTGAGAGACTGAAGCCAAATGGAATTTAACTACCTTGTATATTTATATATTCTACACCATCCTCTGTATAAACATTCCAAACTCCTCCCCTGGCATCGAGAACAAATTTGTGCCCTGGGACAAGAACGTTCGGTGTTTTGAATAGTACATCGCTATAATAAGTTATTAGAGAGGCCACGTTGCAGCTACCTGTATTTCGTATTCAAAAACAAACTCTCAACAAATGCAAGTATATTCCCACAAAAATTTTGTTCCCTGTGTCCGAGTTCGGCCATGAGCATTTCTTTTTCCCTCTCAAGCTTTTCAACTCTATCTCTAAGTTTCTGATATTCTAACTTAACGTTAGAAATATAAAAGTCCGAAGCCATAGGAAAAAAATAACCTTGAGGTTTGAAAACTCACAACCGATTGCAATTTTCAATTCCTAATTAGTCCTAGTGCTATACTTGGACATTGCTAAAGCCTCCGACATGGCTAACCAACAATGTCTTGTAGGTAGACTTTCATCTTACGGGGTCCTAAACCCCATGTTTGCTAGGTTTAATTCCTTCCTCAGCCACCAACACTAAATAGTTCACATTGAGTTTTCCTTGTAGAGGGCGGTCTCCGTCGGAACAAGGTAGCACAGTGACGCTCAAAATTTGCAGCTAGATCTTTACACAGCTAAATGTGGATGAATATGCCTCGGTAAAACATAACTCAAGTTAGATTTTACTATGAATGTTGAGGTGTTATCTAAGTTACATACAGTAGTAGACTTAGGTACTACTACGATTTATCGTTTACAGAACAGGTAGTAAAACAGACCTCTGAGTTTCAACGTCTTATAGATAGCACAACTTAAAACATTTATAACAATGGGCCACGTACTTTAATGTACAGTGTTTGGTTCCGACCACTTCTAGAATACTGCACGTTTATTCTTAGTGGTGTGTGTGTAAAGAATAAATTAAAATTGGAATCAGTACAGAGACGATTTAATTGAAATTGAGTGTACCTTGACCTGTAATTCTGGATGTATTAAACCTGGGCTTGACCCAAGAATATCCCTTTACCCTAGTATTCCCTAAAGTCACTGCATCCACCATTTTCCTAAACGTAACAATGAAATATTCGTGTTTAGGTAACCGTTTGCTAGGTCATACCTGCTCATTATGTCACCTAATAGATGTCTATACAGCAAGCGGGATTCTTACCCAGGGCCTTCGGCCTCGCGCGCGAACGCTTAATCTACTGAACCACTGAGCCGACATCCATTGATCTAATATAAACCGATCCACGAAACTGCGCGACCATCTTGCGAGAGGGCTCGTGGATGCGCATCACTGAGGAGTCCCACAATAGGAGGAGTTGTCCATCCAGTGCTTCCAGGTTTCCAACGGTGGTCTAACATCAATCGGTTCATGATCTCAATCAAAAGGACCATTTTTATAAGTAGACAAGCCTGGTGCTTCATGGTCAGAAAGAAGGCGAGACCACAGCTAAGAGCCTACTATAAACCACAAAAAAATATCGAAATGCTGCCGAAATACACTAAATTTTTAGCCACTTGCCGTCATCATCAGACTTCACGATATGGAAATGGACTATCACATAATTAGAAAGGTGTATGAATCGCTGAGAGCCTCTAATATAAGAGAGAGTTTCATCACAAATGCAAGTAATCACAATATTCAACAACGTTAAATAATGTTCACCTTATTAAAACAGGTTCTGTTATATTTCAAAATATACTTAGATGACATCGAAGAAAAAAAATAACACAAATAGCGACGGGTGTACAAATAATAATAATAGAAGTGTTTGTGATGGAGAATATTATTTAACGTTATTTTATATATTACATATATAGAATTTAATATATTTCATTGCTGTAGTAAGATTTATATGAGGAATAAGAGATTAAGTAGTGGTGGTTTATGAACATGTGATGAAAGTGTGATAATTAGCATTATTTGAATTATAGTTCGAAATAAGAATCTCAGAAATAACTCAATAGAACCAAAAAGTACAAGATAAGCACGAACGAATGTATTGTATTTGGAATTCGAAATCAAGCATTTAACATCTACAAAAGAATCATTAGTTCATTCAAACACCACATCCGCCACACCGTAAATTGGAGTCTAAGTGTCAGCAATCGATTGTACGTTTTCTTCTTAAGTTCATCCTGTGTCTGTCCAACAATATATTGGACAAAGGCTCTGTATTATCTAGAATGTACTCATTAGTATTAAAATTAACAACCGAAATCGGAACAGAATCACCAGGTTCCTGGGATTGTTTACAACCATTGTGTCGGTTGTGTACTGAAACCACTAATATCTAGAATTTGAACCACAGATTTTCCAATACTATCCTCTCCCACAAAATAATGTTGGATCTTTATACCCCCAAGTTATGAATGATGTGGCTTCATTTGAAACATTTTTCACACTGATTAGAGTAAACATTAGAAGTTACTTCGTGATAAGGATAAAGAGTAGTTGATATGAAATCATCCGAATTGTAATCAAACTCGAGCTCATTTAGTACTAGTGCTTCTCACCGAACTAACTTCCCACAAGAGACAAATGCATTATGAGGAAAAGTGATATTTGATATGACATCAAGATTTGATTCTCATGAAATAGTTTCCTCAAATTTATCAAGAATGTCATTGCAGAGCAAAGGATCATGAGAAAAATCAGCATCGATCAAAACTACATCAGGTTTTCGATTATGATTCTGTTCATCCAAAATATTTTCCTCAAATTTGTAAGAGATTTCATCAGAAATATGTGAATCATTAGGAAAGATCATATCTGGTACAATAACATGAGAAATCTGATAGTTTGATTGATTATAAATTGTTGTCTCGCAAGGATTCTGAGTTTCATTTAACTTTGGTTTGCTATGTGACCCTATACCGCTTTTCAAAGTCGTGGATAAAGATAAATGATCGTTAGAAACAGCCATCTTAATATAATCATAATTACAATTTGAGCACTAATTGTAGCGGAATGAACCTTAGTATGACAAACTAACAAAATGCGTCCAATCTCTCATGAATTAAATGAGTGAAACCTGCCACAGGACAAACATTGACCAAACTTATGCCCATCTTCGTGAACTGCATCGCAACGCCTCAATGAATTATCTGCATAGCCTTGAGTATGCACTGGATTGGGATGACGTAGTACTGTAGTGGAATTTTTGATGTCCTGATGAATCATTTTACGAAATCTTTACCGCATCCGACATTTGTATACTTAACATAGTCTACTAGTGGTTCCTTGAGAGTCACATAAGTAAGAGAAAGAGGCTTTTCTGGTACAGCCAGAGTTTTTAGTAAGCTGTAAGCTTCTTTTCCGATGAATGTGAGGAAACGTGCTACAATATTAACATCGTCAGCATCTTCCTTGGTCAAAGCGCAGATTTCTAATCTTTCAAAGCAATCCTCAAAAGCATCAAAACCTGAATGTATATCCAACAATTCCACCATAGGCTCCATCGCGACGCCAATATGATAATTAAGAGTGTTTGAATTATAGTACGAACTAAGAATCCTAAAAATAACTCAATAGAGCCAAGCACGAATGTACTGTATTTGGAACTTGAAATCAAGCATTCAACATGTATAAAGGAATCATTAGTTCGTTCGAACAGCACAGAAAGTCCCAATCGATAGCTCAAAACGACCGCCAAATATCAATTTCTAGATGTCCTATGTATGTGTTGGAAATAAAGTCACAAACCAGTCGACTTACTTTGCGGTTACATCTCAGAACGCACGAGATCTGATACGGACCTTTTGGATCTATAAGTCTTCGACTCGGTGCCAGTTGTATCAAGTCGTTCAGATAAAATAGATTTTGTTTTCATTCCAGATAAAACTGATCCTTCGTCCTGCATAATTTCATCTTTGATGACTTCAATTATCTTGTAGCTTAAATATTTATTAGGCTTGTAATATATATATATATATATATATATATATATATATATATATATTCTCATGTGTGTGTTCACCTCACTAGCATAATTTCCACTATTGTCGCCAGAAACATTAGTATTCCTTCCGTGAAAGGTTTTAGCTAAACGATAGATCTACAATATTTTTACCGGCCATATCCTCAGTATACAATATACAGAACCGTGATAATCAGAGCCTAAACCGAATGGTACAAAGTTCACTAAAGTCCATTGCAAAGCAACACTAATACAATTCTTATATCAGCAAATGACCAAGAATCAAAAAGTTCAGTAAATGCCTATGCAAATCACAAGCAAAACTTTAGTTGAAATGCACTTTAAGTGTTCTAAGGGGTTAAGGCATAGCTTAAGACAAGCACGTGTGGTTCAGATTATTAACTAAAACGAAAGGCATGCTAATCTTGAACAATCTAAGTTTTTGAATGAAGCTGTTACTATTTTTTCAGGGTGTTGATAGATTTTTACAATTTTGAAGCAGCCATTTTTAAGCATAAAGAATGTTAATGATGTCATCCTAGTCTTTTTCTTCTGGTATGACAATAATAATAAATATTCTCTCGAATAAGACGATTATTTATGTAGTTAACTGTTAATAGTGAAGCTGTAGCGAAAAGTAAAACCCCGAAATAAATAGTTCTGTAAGTTTTTGACACTGATGTTGATGTGAGGTAAAAAAAATATTTTGAATACTTTTTTATGAAACTTTCGTTGTATAGTGTAAAGTACTTTATGTGCGAAACCCGACGTTGTACTACTATAGTGTGCTCCTAATGTCAACAGATTTAAGTAATAGATATCATGAATCTAAAGTGAAATGTCTGGCGGCAGAAGATCAAAAAGATTGAAGAAAAGAGGAGGAGAACAGAGAGTGATTGGTATGGGAACGAAAGAACAATGAAATCAGAAACGATTGATTGATATTTTGCGAATGAAATGTTTACTTTATGATTCTCAGATTTTCCTAAGACGTTCTGTAATTTTGTATTCAGATACCTTTGGCAGTCCGCTTTTGTGTTCTCGTTCACAAAACTACCACTTGAAACTTTGGCATTAAACTTTTATCTTCGTAGATAATTGTTCCGATATACAAACATGTGAGCTGTAGTTATACTTCATTAGTCCTTCCAATATCCGCACGACAAATTGTAGAATAAACTTGGTAGAATACTGCTGAACATAAAAAAATAATAAAACAGGAGTTATTTATTAGACAGTTCTTTTTTCGATTTTTATTTAAAAATTCTGACATTTAGATTGAGATTATTACCTAAATGATCATTTTCTGTCAGTCTCCACATAATTGTTTTCGATTTACAAACAACTGGTGCTTCTAGTCTTAGGTAAAGACGTTATCTACATTTTAAAATAAAGGATCATCTAATATTATAAACAATCAAGTAAAATCCAGAGGTTGTTTACAATAAATCAAATGGATAATCTATGTTACTGAAACGAACTATTATTACACCGTTATTATTCTTTTTAAATGCATTAACTTTTATATTAACTATTAGATTATCAACATGCAATAAGCGACTTACACTTGGCCATATCTTTAGGATCAAAATCACTAGACACTATGTCAGTCGATCGAGATTTAACAAACGCTGCTTTACAGTCACCATCTATCATGTCTGTAAGTTTGGATCGTATAGAATATGAAAATGCTTTATTGATGACTGGTCAGCTCCACTTATTTCATGGGAAGAGTTTAAAAGATCAAGGAAAGTTGGAAGATGCCCTGAAACAATATGAGTTAAGCAGAAGCTTCATTGATCAATATGCTCAGATGAAAGACTTAATTACTAACTCATCTATCACACCAGGAACATTGGTAACATTGATGGGTGTTTTACAAGTCTATGAATCAATGAAACACAATGATGACTATGTGGATTTGATAACAAAATGTATAAATAATTTGGAAAGTGAAAATGTGGAAATTCCAGAGGAAATACTAATGGGAGATCCTATCTTGACCTCGAGATTATATGTACCTCGTAGGTGTATGTGCTCTAACTTTGAAATAGTATTTAACATATGACAGTTTCTCTATCTATGCTTACTGCATAGGATTTTCAATGTGACTTTATGCTGTTATATCCAGTAGATTTCACTGTTTGCCTCAGTAAATTCAGTTTTAGTCTTTGTTACACACGCTTGAGTAATGATAATTATTTATTAATGGTATAAATTTTTAATATAGCCTGATTTAAAATATGAAAATTTTGTACACGCTTAGGAAAGATTTATTGCAGTCCATTTCAATATGTAACATTGATTGAGACAGAAGTGATTTACAAGCAAGGTAATAAACTAAGCAATGGTATCAATTCATGTGGTTTTTATTACAAGCTATTTAGCGTAATATCAGGTTCGTGTCCATGATCTTTAGAACTCCATTATTCTAAGTGTAACAGAATACTGTGATGACTAACTTGGTTGTTATTTATTTATTATTCTTTTTGTAAAACTATCAATTTGATGTATCATGATTTTTGTTTGTTTGTATGTCCCTTTTTGGTCTTCGTCTTATTCACAGCAAAACTAGTAGTTAATTTCTCAGTTTTAGCAGTAAACTTACTTCTCAAACAATCGAACGACATCAAAGTTGTTTTGATGAGATAACTGTTGTTAAATAATAAGTTTTTACGAATTATCAATTATGACAAATTATTAAATACTTTATATCCAGGTTTAAGAATAGCTGGTAATTTTGTGTGAGATGTACTCACAATTAACGCACAGACTGGGTTCCCTTAGCATACCTTCAACCACCTAGCATCAAATAAAAAATACTTCAATGTGGTGCAATTAGGATTGATTGGAATACAACTCCATCGATTGAATTTCAACATTGGATACATTGCTTGGCTCTACTTTAATACATCTTTTAAGTTTAATTGATCTCGATTAGATTAATAAATAGATAAATAATTATTTACTATGGGTATTCTTTGGAATGATACGTCATGATATTTATATCCTTCCTGGACGTGACGCCGAACATCTCGTTCATTGGATGAACCATCTAAATTGAATAAATGAAGTGTTTTATACTTAATAATTTATTCAATACGGTATTGGTCTATTTGATCTTCAATGTGACTGTATCATACTAATTAACTCACTGCATTTTTGCCTCCTATCGACAATCGCTCAGTTTCTCAAACTATCTAATCAATAATCGTTAAATTGATCAGCGTATAACTGAATTGACCTTAATATAAATAAATCTTCCAGGATCTTGCCAGGTAAACCTTCCTTGTAGGATTCGTCTTTTGAAGTAGTCAGGTTTAACAGAGTAAAAAGCTGTCGCGTCTTGATTCAAATTATCATTACAGTGGTCATCTTCACATTAAGCGTATCACAGAGATCTGGGTTCCATGAAGAAACTGTTTTTTTGTGATTAACATTAGGCCATGGAATTATGTAAATCATATGTATTAGTACTATCGAAATAATCAATAGTCTGTTTTATTATCATGAAATCAAATACCGTACTAATGAAATGAGACTTTGAGATATGAATAATGATAAAAATTGCTTGCAAATGCAGTCAAAATTCATTATCTCTACACAAGCAAAAATCTACCTGCTGGATTACCACAAAAGTTGTTTTTTTGAATGTACTAATTAAATCTGTCTAATTATTTTAATATGTTTTGAGCACATCTAAAATATTTTAGCGGATGAAAAAGTATGGTAACTGCTTTATATTGTTGCATAATATTATAAAGTAGTATAAATACCAAATGAATAATAAATTCATTTTGTGTAATAAAAACCCATTAACAAAACACTCGTTATCTGATTAGCAGTAAAAAAATTTGAATGCGAACTCTTTACTTGACGCAGATAGAAGGCAAGGTAGACCAATGAATCGAAACTGTTCAATAAAGGATCAATTAAACACTTTTATTCATCACTTTTCAAATCTTGTGCAGTTAGATATAAATGATCCATCTGTGAAATTTTAGAATGGCAAATCGAAATAACAAGATAGACAGAAAATCACAGACTGAAAATGTAAACATACAGATTGAGTTCTACTCACACAACAGTTCAATCATATTAACTGATTGTTGGTTTTCAAATATCGCTTCCGCAAATCGACCACTTTGAAAGGCAGTCTGGTTAAGGCTACTTCATTTTGTAGTTTTCTTTTGTTATGTGGTATGTATTTAACAAGTATTTAACAATTTGAAAACTAAATGTGTTCTTTTTGTCACTGATACATACTTTTCCAATTCTTGAAAATATCGAAGTATTTATTTTAATTTTTACTGAACCAAGAGGAGATCAATGGAAGGAATGTACATTTCCCTTCATTTTCGTAAAGCTTTGATCAACTGATCACTTTAGGATTTTATGAGTTATAAAAATTATTAGTAAAGCTGGAAGTGTGTTCAAGAAGATCGATAAAAATAGGTTTTGTTGAAAATGACAAATTCGCCATCATTCTTAATGACACAGTTACTTGAAAATTTGGGTTTGATCAATCCTGAAAAGCTCTAAAAATGGCCAGAACAGATATGTAGTCCTTCTTGGCTTTTACTGGTCCTCCAACTGATGTATTTCTGTAATATGGACAATTTTGATATAGATAAAGTGACTGTTACATGTTATTTGGTTTACTTGACTTTTTTTTTCAGAACATTTAGTTATTCCCGTAATTTCTCTTAGTTCTATTTCCCTTTCTGGGGTAGGTTTCTCTTGGTTGTAATAATATTCAGAATCCGTTATGCTAAGGAATCACCACATGATTAGTAGTGACCTACTATGAATGGTAATTTTCTGAGTTCTACCTAGAAACCGTGACCAACAAAATTTGAACATGTCGGGGGTGAGACATATATTACAAATATCAATAAATGATGGTCACACAATGTCAAGAACTGACTGACTCTTGGATCCCAAGGGAGTGATCAGACAGCTAAGTGCTTAAGAGGATTAATCAAAGTTATGGGTTCAACCGTTGGTTTAGTCGTGTATGTATGTCACTGAATCATCTCTCATAAAAACGACGATCTGTCCTGTACATCTTGGTTTTCGATGGTCATCCAACAAAAGTCAGTCAATAAGGTTAAGCCATACATATTATAAAATAAATCTATAACCACATGAAATGTTTTTAACCATCAAAAGTCACCAGTATAGTGAAAAATAATTTTGTTTTTTTAGTGGCATCAAATTTAAAAGTGTAAAAGCATTCTCAAATATGAATCACACGTCACTCAATGTTCAAGCTAATTCTAAAACTGGTAATAAGTACTATGAAGCAAGAGATTGTATTTTCAATTAATAAATAAACTAAGAGAACCACTAACAACTATCTCATTGAATAGTGTCTCTATTCTGGTATCTTTGTTGTTTATCAAAGCATTTGCAATATTCAGATGAATCCCTAAAATGATTTTGTGTATGGTCTACACAGGTGAAGTCATGTAATACGATAAATAAATCATGTCTTAAGAAATCAAGTGGTTTCTAATAATAAAATAGCTTCAAACTAATGTGTTTTTTTTAAAAGAATTGGTCTTGTTCATTACAAAAGCACTGAAAGTAATTGATTCCAGCATATCAAACAATCTAATATCATCTAATCCCTGACTGAATTTTATCCATTAATTTATAATCCACCTATTAATTGAATGATCAACGATTGTGATAAACTATATTTAACTTTAGATGGTAGGGGTTAGAAGGCAGTAATCATATTAAACATTAGTCTCCTCGTGATTTTGAGCATATTTTGTCAATGAATGTTATCTATAACTGAATCTATTTTTCAGGAAATTCACCATTTCTCAGTAACTGGTTTAAAACAAAACACATTTTAATGTTAGATAATAATGAAGTATTAAACCTACAAGCATCTGATTTGTAATAAAAATATATAACTAAATAAATCAAACATTTATTTCTGTATAGAAGTCTTTTGACCTTTTATTACAAAACAAGAAAATATACTTTTCAAAGTAGAAAAGATTGAAAATTCATTTATCCATTTAAATGACTATTACTGTTATTGTTATTATAGTTCATTAACATTCATAATAATAAAAATAATGTTAAATTTTAAATTATAACCAAGTCCTGAGAAGAAAGTAATTTTATGTAAAAAAGAAAAAAAAGTGATTGATGACAGGAAGTTAATTCATTTACTTTATGAAATACAAATCTATATTACTTGATATAAAAAAAAAATAAAATAAAATAAAATTTTAATCATGCAATTAATAGCAAAGATAGTTAATGACCTTTCTCTAGTTATAAGTTTAACATGACAACATTTTTAGTTATAACAATAATCAGAATATAAGTATATAAAATACAAAAATTTTGAATATCCTTTGGTATTTTTTTGATTTCAACATATAACATGATCATAACTATGAATTAAGCGTTCTTATTAGAAATAATAATAACATAAACAGGAAAATTCTCCAGGTGGTAGACAAGGTTTTGCTCAAAGTAGAACAATAAATTTAATTCTACATGAATGAAAAAAGAGAAGTGCTTATTTACAAAAGAGTTGAATAGTCTTTCTGAAGAAATACAACTCTTCAGAATGTTGTGTGTATAGGCATAACGGAGGTAGAATATGAAATTTCAGAGTCTCGTGCTGTTGTCGTTCCATCTATATCGTTGAATCAGAATCCAATGGTCCACATTTCTTATCTCAATGAACCCGTGAGACAACATAACAATCTAAGTGTTTGAATTCCTCCAATTTCAAAGTCTTACTAGGAAGTCAGAAATTTATCTCGATATTGGGCATCAGTAAGCATGACTACCGTAAAACCATCACAAGAAATATTAAAAGACGTCGTAAACATATTAAATTCAACAGAAAATTATTATTTGTTTATCCATAAGTTTTTCGCACGAATATTGGAGAATTTTGACATAATTTTAGTAATCATCATCTCATATTATCTTCACGATTATTAATTTGTAATTAAAGAGAAGTTCTAGAAATGTCTACTTTTCAAAAATTCGTGAAGTATTAATCGACTGATTGTATAATATTTTGTAAACACAGAAAAGTATTAGAACTTACGAAAGGTATGTGTACACTGTAGCCAATTTTTCAGAAACAATAAAAATCAAGAGTTGTTGTGGTTGGATATATAAACTGTTGGATTTCCGTTCATCGAATAGCCTGAAGCTCAATCATCTAACACGCATATAGGTACTGCTAAGAAATACTAAACCAAGACAAAATAGCTGTCTTGAAGCCTTTCACTTATGGCTATGTCCTCAGTTGCTATCAACTAATGACAAAATTCAACTCTGAACAGTTTGTGCCAAAAGGTTAGTGGTTTGCGTTTTAACTCCTTTGTTAGCATATCTGAAGGATAGTTAAATTGCAGTTTGCTTCGAAGATGCAACTTTCTTGCCCTGAGATTCTTTTCATTTTAATCATTTACGTAAATGAGCGATTGGGAGTTTGTTTTTAAACTCTATTTTTCTGAATGAGTATAAAAAACAGGTCTTTCTACTGCACTATGTGCAGCGGTTTCGAAAGTCTGCTCTTTATAAACGTACTTAACTTCGCCAGCAATCATCCAACCGTTCCTGATTTTGTCATAAATTGATCAGTTTCATCAGTTCCTCATTAGCATGTGATTGAAATATAGGATTTCATCTTTTTGAAATCTTTTCCTCATTATTCGGAGTTTTAATGAACCATATTCTTTAGAATTGAGGAAACGATTCCAACTAATCAGTTAAAATTCATATGTTAACTCCTGGCCTTGATCGCCACTCGTCTTAACAGAGAAAAGATTGTGTGAATTTTGTTGATTGCGATTAATTGCTCGCAAGCCTGAATTATCATCACGAAATGTTTACAGTGAGCGAATATCAAAAAGCAGAATAGTGGGTCAGTTAAAATAAGTCGTTCTATATGACAGAACTGAGAGCTTATGAACAAAATCATTGACACAAAGTAAACATAAATAACTGTAAGATTCGTATTTCATAAGTCCGATTATCAATGTTTTTCTTATTTATCACAGTATCTGCTGCTGATACTAAATTTGCTAAAAGTCTAAATTACTGAAATGTGTCTACTTGCTAGGAATGCCTTCAGTTATAGCATCGAGTGACAAGTTCTGGAACTACATTATATCAGATAATAAATATGCCTCGTTGACGAATGTGGAGTTGCATTTAGTTCAGTTTTAATGTGTTCTGTAAATTATTTTAAACCATCTGAAATTACCTGTTCAAATATCATTGTTGTATACAGTTTAAAATGACACTGGTAAATAGTAACTAACATCATACTGGTTAAACAGAGCTGATTGAAAATAATATTTATTTCCCAATTTATTAGGTGTTGACAAATAAACCAGTTGAATACTAATCATTTGAAATGTACATTTAACTGGGATATGTAGGCTATACATGTTTCCGATCAAGGTTTTAAATATTTCATTAGCTTTACTCATTACTTTCTCGTATGAACAACTGACTCACTGGGACCATATTTTTTTGAAAATACATCTCTTCAAATATCTTTAGTCTTATCTCAAATAGTATGAAGTGATAAGATTTAATTATTTAGTTGAAGCATATATTTAGTTGCTCTTTATTCAAAATTTATATCAAGTTTCAAACAATGACCATTCATCACGAGATCTAAAAATGAAAGTTGTATATTAAATAATGATAAATAGCTTCATAACTTAGTTACAAATGCTCGTGTTTTATTTATATCTTTACTTGTAGTAAGTAGCTTGAAGAACAAAATACATTTGCTCTTTTAAATAAAGAAGGAAATATTTCATGTATTTTGTAGATTTTTGTTAACTTGCTCTACTTAATTAGTGTTTTATTAATCTACTTAACAAAAACTTCTAAATAAAATGGATAGAATTTCTACTTTCAAGATCTAAAGTTATTGATTGTGTTTTATGGAGATATGAATTTCTATTTAGATAATTTACGATTGAGATGTCACTAAACATGATTTAATGCGCAGAAATTGACCTCATTCCATATTCACATATGTGACATTTCAGTTTCAACAGGAACTTTTATAGCAATTTATACATACAGAATTTTAATCAATTTATGTTTTGTTAACAATTATAAAGATCATACACTGGTGAATATTTTAGTGAGTAACACTTGTAATCTAAGATAATTGGTAGCCTGTTACTTATATTGGTCTTACAACTGGTTTTTGTCAAAATATTTCCATTATTAAACTGATAGACATTTTGTGAGTAAAATTCAAACAATTTCATCCAGTAAATCGATATGTATATCCTTAATTTATTTTCACATTGACCTGTTATGTAATCTTTTCCTGATACCTGAAAACGTTTTCAATCACTTTATATAATGGAAGAATTTTATATTTTATAATAGGCTTAAATATTCTAAATAACTATTAACACAATTGTAAAGATTTGGTAAATGATATCGCCTTAAAGAGAGAATTTTCTTCACTGATTTGTCTTGATTTTGTTTTCAATAACTTGTTAGGTTTGTTTGGATCCAAATTTCATTACTATAATAAACATCCTTTGTTATACATTTTATGAAAAAGAAATATATTGTAAGTAACATTTTGATGCAACATACAAATATGATCAATATCTAAAGGCATTTTTCTTCTTGGTTGTTATGGCTTTTACGAAACGGTAAAATAAGCACGTTTTTAAAATTATGCTGCATTATTCAATGTTTTTCTTTTAAAATTCAGTTTAAATTAGACAGATTAAAAATGATTACAATAAATTTTGATTATTCAGTGTATTTTATTTTAATCATACATAGATTTCTTTAGTTTTTTTTTAAAAAAAGTGACACTGTCAGTTTATCATTTACGATAAATATCCCATAGACTAGGTAATTCGTCCATTTCTTTGTAGATTGTTGGATGTGAGTTTCGTTTACCGAAACGAAATATTTGTCGACGTTTATAAGGTGCGATTACACGACTTCGAGGATTATATTCTGAGGAATCCCACGGTTGTAATGAATTATTATCTTCTGTAAAAAAACGAGATGTGAAGAAAAAGAACATTAACATTATTAAACTGGCAGAAAGTTGATTTGATAAATCATAATCATAACACTAATATCAGTAAAGCTCATTTTCAAGGATTGAAAACATGTAGTTTTGTTTTTATTATGAAATGGTTATGAATTCAATAAGTAAAATTCATATATGAACAGATTTCGAATGGAAACTGTTTTATTATGATTGTAAATTATATTCAGACTATGATAAATTAAAAATGTCAAATAATCCGAAGTTGTCTTATATGTAAATCCACAAGACTTCTAGATATTTGAGTAATTGATATTAGCAGAATACACAATAAGTGTCTGATCTCATTTAGGACTTGTCTATTGTATACTCATACAACCAAATGTTATTCTTCGTACTATAAGTTTGATTATTTACTCGACTTCGTAACGACTCACATGAACCACAAACTTTTGATTGGTATGATATTGATCGTAATTTGTAGCATTCCGTATTTCCTCCTTTCTGATATTCATGAAACACATTTTAAATCCCGCAATCAATCACTATCCATGATATAATCGATTTGTATATATGGACTTTGTCAAAATATTTATGCTAAGAGATTATATTCCAATGATTATATATCATTTCAATCCTGAATATTATATTACAGAAATATGCAAGCTTTATAATGGAGTAACTTTTAATATATTTCTCATTATCGGTCCAAGCTAATAAATATTTTTGCTATGAAAATTAGATCGTTTTCAATGACTAGTTAACGTGTAATTTTACGGCTTTAGAGTGAATTATCTGAACAATTTCCAGCTAATTACTTACTTTTTTAAATCCGGTTTATAGATCTGGAATTGACTAAAAATGTTGGAATGATCAGCATGTAGTGTATACATGAATGAAGTTGTAGAACCAATCAAGTTTAATGTTTGATCATGGATTCTGTAAAACGTGAACTTATATGGATCAAATAGGAGATAATAAATGTCTGTTGAGTGCTAAATAAGTTGTTCAAACACATGAAGATTATATCACATAGGTTTTAATGAGGTTGTTTACATGAGGTGTGTAGGATTATGTTATATTAAGTATAAACTATCTAATCATTGGTTACAAATTCAGCTAATGTAGAAAAGGAGGATGGGTCTATTCTGAGATTTGAAGCCCAGTGAAAAAATAAGTTTACAAACATTTATATTCAGTATTCGAACCATTTAAACTCCTGCAAATTAAGGTATTTTCACCATAGCAGAACTGTATTTTAGAACAAGTAATATTTTATTAAATTTAGAAAAAGTGAACAGTATCGAGACTGGTGCTGTAGTCTGAATAGTGTAGTTATATCCAATAATGAAAGGCTATTGGCAATATAAAAAACATAGCACGGTACATAAAAGTTTCCATTAACGCTTGTCATCAATAAGCATCAAAATCGCATCCCATTAAGCTGGTATAAAGTCATCAATAACTCGTGTAGAAATCGCTGTACAAATAAGTAGGGTATCAATACACCCAAATTAATAACAATAAAGCCCTCAGAGGTCATTTACTTTCAGATAGGATTCCTAAGGTATTATTAGGAGATCTTGATATATGGAGTCGACCAGGTCGGCAGTAAGATGAGGGTTTACAAAAAGATATAGAAAGCTCGAAGCTACAAAATATTGATTATTGGACCCAAATTTCATAACTGACGGTACGTGTTCACTAAAAAACGTCAAAATCACATATTCAATCATGTTTGGCACTAGAGTTGTGGACGTTTTGAAAATTTTGTTGACAGAACCATTGTTTATTGCTTCTTTATTCTTCAATTAGTGTCAGTTGATGATGAAAAATATAAAGTATCGTTTCTAAACTCCTGTTTTTCTTTTCGTGTAATAAGTAGTTATACTAAAATAATCTACAGCATAGAACCATAAAACCTAAGCAGTTATAAAAAGAGACAAAAGCCTTAAATTAAATTACAAACTGATCTGGGACAGATAATATAAGGACAGTTCTGAATAACTGACTAATATCACTTATTAAACTTTAATAGTGAACTAAAAAGCTCTAATTTAGGCTAGAATAAATACATTAGTTGGACTTGTGTCTCCTGTATATCATTCAATGCCAACAAATATTATTGTATATATACTTAGGATAAACAGTAATAATTTATTTTAGAGTGAACTATAGTTTGACGCACAATTCAATGCTGTAAATTACCTTACAATCGTATTTTTAAACAGGACAAATAAGTATTTGGTTTCTTTTTAAAAAGTTTCCATTCTCAAACATTCATATATTTTTATCTGTAAAACTGGTACTCTGACAATGGATTCTTAAGAAGAAATAATCCAAAATGTTCCTACTTCTTTCTGATTAACCTTTGGTAACAAAGAAATCAGTTGCATTCTTCTAACCCACTTAACATATCCAGTAATCATTTAGTGACGGTACAATAGGTATCATTTAATTATGAACTGAATTTTACTAGTGCATTTATGGAAAGTCTTGTCAGAAGTAAACGTCTCTCATTGGCCCATTTTGTCTGAATTATTTTCAATCTGTAATCAGTTCGTAAGAAAAATGTCATTTAAACAAAATAATAAAGCTGGATTCTGATCAGTCATTGACAGAATATCGATGAAAAGTCAACAAACAAAAGTATGGGGGTTTTTCATATTTCTTCCGTACTTGAAAAAGCATATTTCAGAAAACAGTAAATAACATTTTCTTTTTATTGTCAACAACTATGTATACTTTTCGTTTTGTTCACATCTGTTTAATGTACTACTTACTGTAACTAACGTTTTAATAAGTTTAGTAAAATTATTTAACACCCATTTATGCATTAAATATGTTTCCAATAGAGTTTGCTTTCAACTACTATCAGTAATGATATTCAGAAATGAATTAGAGTTCTCTCTTTTGAATGACACTCATTATGACATTAATTCAAGGTAGAAATTCTACTTATCATCACTAAAAAGAGAACTGAAATATCCTAAACATTTAATTTAGTTTAATGACATCTTTGTTAAGGATTAAAATACTTTTCAACATAATTTTTGTAACTGTTGAAGCAGTTTGTGTTTCCAAGCAGTGAACATGAAATGCTTATTTATAAATCGAAATGTCACTTTCATGGACTCCTTTTAGCTAAATACTCATTCAAAGTTAAGAATGAATGAATATCTATCCTATTATGGTAGTGCCAGATTACTACAAGAACCAGGCTTAATATATGTATCCGTCATTTATGTACACAGATAATAAATGTTTTACCAAAAAATGAACCGTTTTTTAACCAATTATAGCTAGTAAGTTGATAATCCTCCATTTTATTCGAACAAAAATAAACTTATCACTTTTTCTATAAATCTAACGAAAGAAAAAAAGTTTTTCAACCTGCTTGATAAGACTGTGGGAGATACTTAAAATATACAGTATGTTTCTGATTATAAATTAATGAAGGAAAATATATTTTGTTTTAGTCAGCTGAATAATTGAAAAAAAAAGTAAAAATAAAAATATTTTCGATTATGTTCATATAAGCAATTTATTTTCATTTGGACAACAACCTTTTTTCCTCCTGCAAGCAAATTTCTCCCTATCCATAAATCACTTCTCAAGGAAATATATATATATATATATATATATATATATATTATAGAACAAACTTAGGACTTATGGAAATGTTATTGTTATTGTTAGGAAGTAAATAATAAGTTCTCATGAATAAATATCATTTGATGATAAAACTGTTGAAAGTAGTTATGGTTCAATTTATTAGTAAATAGCTCAGAGTTATGATATAGAATTTTTTATATACGATAACATTTAAACAATGATGAATCTATTGATGAAAGCACTTCATTTCACACTGAAATTAACAAATATAACAACTGGTAGCATTTAGTCTTATTTAAGACTCGTCAGTTAGATGTACCTGCATTTTAGAGTTGATATTCAGCCCCTGAGAATTGAACTTGAGAAGATTCAAGCAACCAATGTAAAAATGAATTAAATACAACAGCTGTTTGTTTAGACTAGAAAAAACTTATATAAATTGGAGGACTGCCAAATGTAATGGTTAATATTAACAACTCGACGAAATTTGTGAACTGTGATATGGTTGAATCTAAATCATTTGATATAGAGTAACTGTGAATTAAGTCAATAAATAAATGATCAACTTCACCTTACTGATTACTAACTAGTACTTTTGAGAATTATAATTAATGTGATCTTCCAGTTGTTCGCTTTATCTAAGTAGACAGGAACTCACATAATATTATTTGATACGTAAACTTTCAGAATATAATGGGCTATCACATAATTCAACCACTAAATTTAACAGAAATTACAGAACGTAACCAACTAAATTTGATACATGTCTATGTAACCATTTTGTACTAAAAAGTTTCAATGAATACTATTTTTGCATATTTTCTAGTTAATAACTGCCTCCATTCGTCTACAACTTTGGTACAAATAAGCATTTATATTTTTGTTTGCCTACCTATTTCATAATATGATTTATCAAACTATACTGGGAATGAGACATAGTGTTTAAATCTGTCTAAATTTATGTAATATTCCTTCAGCTGATCCAAGCAACTACCCATAATTATTTGGAGACTATTATACAATACTTGGTATTAGAGATAATAGAAAGCAGCTACTCTGAATTATATACTATTTAGAACCCATCAACACATCACATTAGTAAAGTTAACCAAATTATAGCTTTTCAGAAATGTTGAACTACTCCGTTGATGCTAAGTTAAAATTAACTAAGGGGATACACCAGTAAGATGTAGCAAACATCTGATTGATCACTACCAAGGGATTGTTCGGTGAAATGGTTTCAGAATAATATCCAAACTTAAGTACATAGTGTTTGTGTTACGACGTCTTTATGTAAACACATAAAAAACCTCCAAATTACGCTGGTGAAAAAATAAATTAATATTTATTTGAAGAAACGTTTGTACATGACATGAATAGTGAGAGGTAATTAAGAATGAATTATACTGGTAATTATATTGTGTTTATGTAGAATTCATTCATTTTGAAGCATTTCATTATATACACGATTAATGTGCCTTATATTAATTAAAAAACTTTTCAAAAGAAACTTATGATTTAAGGATTTGATCAGATCCTCGAATTCTTCATGGATGTGTATCGAAAAGATTAGAGTATAATACTTAAAATTTTGAATGACTTAAACATCAACAGTAAATAAACTGAATGAATCTATTACGCGAAGTTTATTTCCTGTTAAAGATTTTATTCTGACACTTGGATTTTTTGGCAAAACATAAAGTATTTCACGAAGTGTGGAAGGTTCGCTGATGTTTTCATGGCTTTGTTAGCGCTGTTTTTACACAAGCGACGTTCGATTGATTTTCCTTTACTAATCATTTTTAAGTTAACTGATCAAGTTTTTTTCTCATAATCACTCAACTGGATAACTTATAGAACATACCTATATATAACTGTGTTGTTCGATTTTTTTGAAGAAATGTCAATCATATTCAGGAACGAAAACAAATAGACCATTTACAAGTTCATAATCATTTCGTTTTGTAAGTATGAAATGTGAATTCCACGAGGCCTATCATTCACGTTCGCATAAATTTTACAATTGAAGCTCTCAATAGAATGTACTACTCTGTTTATAAAACCGTAAAACCAATTGTAATCAAAGTTTTCCTAATAAAATTCTGAATACAGAAATCATCTGTTGACTCTACATGCGAAGACGTTACCAATGGAGTTCCACCAGGTCTGTTGTAAGAGATCGGCTTACTGAATACAATGATGTACAGTGGCGCGATTTCGTGGATTGTTTGAAGTTAGACATTGACACGGTTGGATGCCGGTCGGCTCAGTGGTCTAGAGGTTAAGCGCTCGCGTGCGAGATTGATAGGTTCTGGGTTTGAATCTCGCGGGGGGCGGGATCGTGGGTACGCACTGCTCAAGAGTCCCATACTAGGACAAAACGGCCTTCCAATGCTTTCAGGGTTTCCATGGTGGTCTAGCTTCAATTGACTCATGATTTCAACTATTGAAAAATAAATATCTTCTTAAATGCTCTTTTTCAATATGTTACATGAATAAGACCAATAAAATCATCACTGATCACAAATTTTTTTCTAATCATACAATTTATTTATGTATCAAATTGAGTTTCTTAATGTGAAAAAAGTATTTAGAGATATTATCATCACAGTAAAACTAAAACAATCCCACCTATCTTAAGTAATAAGTTCTAAATTTAGAAACAATAATTAAACAAATGAATGAACACCGGAAAACGAAGTGAAGAAGTTTTTAGGATTTGGATATTTTGTCTACCCTAAAATATACTACTTATTTTAGACAGTTCTGAAAGGATCATTCATATATCAACGTGTATTAGATTAAGAACCGGGGAAATAAGTCAATATACAGTTTCTGTTTTTGACATCACCTGCATATACATATATTACCAGTAAGCATTAACCTGCTGTTTCATTCTAGATTATTATTTACCGGTACCATTCACTTACGACAACCTTGAAGTAGTGTGAAACAGATATAGTTCAGCTAGTTTATTCTCATAGCAATGTCTATTTTTAAGAACGAATTAATTTTATTAATCCGTCAAGCCAAAAAAAGACAAATCTAAAATTTGACATTATTCACCAAAATATTTGTTTCATTACTTAAAAGTGATACATATTCTCAAATGTTATCTGATCAATAAATGTAGACCAATTAATGATTTCTCAAACTACTGAGAAACTACAGCATTTAGATACATTTTCGCTCTTTTTTCTTTTCCATTCAACTTAATGTTGAAATGGTATCAAAACAGCATTTTGATAAGAGCCGTTTACTTATTAACCAAATTAGACGTTTGTGCTTTTGATTTAATAAAGCATATATATTTTTATCCTTTTAAGTAAACTTGGATATTAGCTAGCAGTGAAATCCAGGACCTCAAAGAAACAATGTTCAAACTTCAGTTCATAATATTAACACGAAGAAAATACAAAAAATTAAGAGTAAAGATCTATTAATTTTACAGTCTTGTTTTGAACCTTCGACAGTTGAAGTACATTGAAAACTGGACTTAGTTTAATTTAGCAAACCAAACAAACAAGATAGGAGAAACTTTTCACATATAACCAACTACAGAAATGTTTCTGTGTAGTAATTACAAATGGACGTCCGATGGTATCATTATTTATACGTATAATTTAGCATGTTTAGACTTCTGAATTTATTTAAAATTAGAAATACCACTATGCTTTAGCAAAAACTATAGTTCGACCTACCTTCACAGGAAACTTCGCTTAATATATATAGACTGATCAATAAATGTAGTGCCAATTTAATCATTCTGAAATAAAAATATAAAACAATTAAGGAAATATGATTATAGTGCATGAAAGCATTATAATAACTTAATAAATTAAAACCAGAAATAAATCATTCATGAATTAATTAGGTTTATTGAAAATGGAACCTAACGGGTTATTCCCTTAAGAAAATATTTATTTTCAAATCCACTATGCTTTAATTATTTTTAGAATTTCTTTTCAATATTTCAACATTTACAAACACATTGTTTCCTAATAATAAGGTGACTGAATGGATGACGTTGTGTCTTAAGACTACATTACAAACAGTAAATTTGAAATTCTAAGACAATATATCCGATTTATGGATAAACAGGAGACCTCTTTGGTCGAAAATTACTCTGTACAAAACATAATATAGGGTGAAAAAGAAAAAAATGATATAGGATGAATCTCATCATAATTGAGTTAAATAAAATATCTCCTTTAAGGAGATTCAGCTGTTCCACTGAAGAAAGCTATACTGGGCGCACAACCAGACAACTGAGCCAACCAGTTAGTGAATGCCTCCTTTGGTGGTTAGGAACTGGCATCGTTTAAATAATATGCATGTCCGATCGTTAGCATTCATGTAATAGACTGAAATAGATCGTCTCTTACACATAACAGAAGCTATGAGGATTCGGGCTAACAGTTTAAGTCTTTGTATCCATAAGAAATTGTAACAACCATATATCTTGTTTGGCCGAATAAACACTAATATACGATTTTATTCATTATTATTTTCCATACTCCTTGATTGTTCATTTTTCTAAATCTGAACATTTCGTATTACGTAATTTTAGTAATTTTTAATTAATGTTTATTCAGTGTCTTTTTCAAGTCATTTATAAACATCTTATCAAGAAACACTGATTCAAGCCTTTATTATTCTTATCAGAATTAGTACACCTGTTATTACGTTATCTATGTGTACTTTTCTTCTTATCACGTTTATTTATATAATCTATCCCACTGACTGATAAACTACCTTGATTAGTTTAATAATTTCGTACATGCATACTAATATTTATGTCAATTAGAGTAAATCCTGATTATAATCTAACTGAAAACAATATTATTTACTTTTATATGTTAGGTCCGTATACCGTATAAAGTAACTTTATGTGAAATTATTTTCAATGAAAATAGATGTAAGGCTTATCCGTATCTGTTTGTAAACACAGCACAGTTTATTAGTCCATCAAAATGAGAATTAATAAAGGACATCTTACGACTGTTCTATTTTTAAGGTTGTATCTTTTACCATACCTGCTAAAATGTGATAACAAACATCGTTCGATGCACATTAAAAAAATAGAATGATTTATTTCACTTCGAATATTACATTGAATCCTTGGGATCATATGTGAATTTAGTCTTATTTCAGACTATACTATAAACCACTCTGTCTACTTTAACATAATTGCTTTCAAGTGTAGCTCTGCTATTACGTTATCTCTTCGTTCATGCTTAGCCTCATGAAAACCATATAGTTTAGTGAGGAAATTTTGTAAGACGTGTCTCTTACAACGGCTTGCATTCCATAAACATATTTCGTATTAGTCACCTGAAGAAACCAACTTCACACAGAGATTTATATTGATAATTATATCTAATTTTAATTACGTTTCAGAAAATAAAAGGCCGTTTTTATTGTAGTTTAAATGAACAATTATGATACATAAATGACTTCAATTGTACATGAAATCTCATGTCGTTTTATTCTAGAAAATGTGTTATTTCGTAATTAGTTTCTTCTGTAAGTGTCCAATAGTGTTTGATGTAATTCATTTTAATACATTTAATATTTATGAGACATTTTCGGTGAAACTATAATTTATGGATGACCTTTGAGCAGCGCAAAATGACCTTGAGAATGTCTACCTACTAACTAGGACTAAAAGTGTTATAAATCAATGTGAGGAACTAGAATTATGATTTACGTTTGATGGTTAGTGTTAGGAGTTAGATTTAAGGTTTTCATCACGAACTGACATCAGCTATAATGCCGAAATAGTATTTGGCCAAATGAGTGTATGAATTTTGCGCTAAAATCCGAGACCTGTTATCTTATACCTGATTATTTCGTTCATAAATTATAGTCTCGCCAAATTTTATTATGTCCAGAATAAATTAATATGAAAACGTCACACCAATTTGTAAATGATGAATGAGTCAATTAATTCAAGAGGCAACTATGAAATGTGCCCGTTTATCTTAAATCAAAGTTTTACTCATACTCACATTCCGAACAAATTACATTAGAAACCTTAATTGTTCATACGTGCATATAGCGACAGACTGAAATTGTATATATAATGTCCTCATTTAGTTAAACAAATTATACATATCTATTTCATATAAGATCAAAACTACGAAAGTTCTAATAAAATAACCGCTCAATTTTGATATCTATCTGCAAGACAAATTTACTTTATATGATTAAAATAGTGAATAAAACTATGAAATTTTTGAAATTCACTTGGTATTATTTACTTAAATCTTCTCATTGATGTTTAGGACTACAATTGATCAGTCTGTTTTTTTGGTATATGTGCATACTGTGCGTATTGCATTGATATTGTCTTAATTCACATGCATTACAAGCAAAAATGTATAGTAGCTAGTGAGTTCTGTATTCCACTACTAACCAATATCCATCTTTAGTTACTATGAAATTTTTATTTTGAAATGTATATATATATACATATATACATAATTAACTAAAATATTTTCCTTTCATGTGTGATACTTTTTAAATGAAAAAAAAATTTAATTTTCCCTTTTAAATTATAAAAAAAGAAAAACTATTGATGTTTATCTTAACCAAAAATACAAATATGATACTCAATTTTTTTTCTTTTTATATCATTTTTGGTTGTTTTTAATTAAATGGGAAGTTATGACATGAAAAATAATTGATTCAGTTTTAGGAATTTATTTTTTTGTTGTTTTTTGTTTGAAAAAAAAATAAATAAAAGAATAAATTAAGGTGATAAATGTTATTTGCAGTTGGGGAAAGTAGTTAGGTAATAAAAAGGGAATTTATGAAAAATTCCATTATTAAATGGGTTTATTAAAATCTATATGCTATAAATTAATAATAAAATTTCGATGTGTATCTAGGTAGGTTTTGTTTGAGAACAATACCGACAATTATACAAACCATAGTATTCTTACATAAATAAAGTTATTTTAAGAATGATCAAAGTATGTGAGTAACTTTAGCTATTTATATGTGAGCCTAGAGCCCCTCTGATGCTACTACTGGTCCCAAGCCCAGATAAAGGAGGAGGGCCAGGCATGGGGGTAACGACCTTATCCCGTAGAAAACTAACTCACTAAAAAAACGATAACCAGAATAAATGCAAGTAACTTGTGAGAGGGTGTTAATATTTTAGTACATCAACCTGCATAGATGGTATTTTATTAAAACCTTGTTAAAAATACTTTTTGGAAATGAATTCAATTAATTTCCTATTAGTTCTCACTCATACAAATATCATTGGCGGATTATTCTGATTACTTTATAAATAGTTAATAATAACAACTAAGTACTTGAAGTTTTAGAAAAAACATCTGTCATTTTTAGGTGAACAATAGTATATACATTAAAATGGAGTATTAAGTTTAAAGAAATATGGTTGGACAAGTTGAGTTTATAGTGTATCATGTGATCTAACTACGACATATGTCTAACTTATTTTTATCCATGACAAGTCATGATTACTTAATGTTTCCTTATAACTCGAACAATTATCTAATGTTTATCTATCCATATATGTTGTCATGTATCCGCAAACGTATCAATTTATATTGCACATTTTCTGTAAGGATGTATACTTTGGTTGTATGCATTTATCTGCTTGTTTTTATTATATATTTTGTCTGTTTTTTGTATAGGGATTCATGCTTAATCAGAATGAGTAGGCGTGTAACATCTCTCCCAGCTGCTTCTATTCAATTTTCATTATTGATTCGCCTCCATTGTACGAACGAAATAACTTCAAATACACTGCATCTGATTTTTTTATACATCTGTTATACAATGGGGTTAGTCGTATACATTTAATTGATTCGTAGTTGCTGATCGGTCATGTTTTATGAAATTCGAAGCGAATTAGTTTAAAATTATCCGCACAAATATTCACTGTTTATAGATGTAAAGTTTATCTGTTTATATTAGTAATACCGAACTGATTTCACGTATGTAGAAATACATAAACAGACTATCTGTTTTTTAACTCATCATTGATCAACGTCTATTTATCAATTTAATCATTTGGTAAAATACCTGTAATAATTAAATGCATATACGATAACAGCTTTAGTTATTTGTATGAATGAAATGATTTTACAAACTTAAAAATTCCTTGATATAGTACATTTTCAGGTATAGTTAAGGTTCAATATTATTAAAATTGGATTCTCATTTGGTCAGTTTTACTAAATTAAATAAAGTCTTTTAGTCTACAACTCAAAAAATATATATCTACATGCGATTGAAGTGTGGATGAAAATTTAAAAAACATATTACTGGAATTTTTTTCGCAAACAATGGTTTAATTGGTGGTGACTAAGATTAAGTTATCTAATATTATGTAAACTGACAAAGATAAATATCTGTGAATGTATGACTTTCGATGCATAGTAATATCATTGTACAATGTATTAAAAACAATGGGAGTAAATAATAAGCTTAAGAAGCTTTTTTAAAGGGTAGTCACAAAGTGATGCAAGAAATTTTGGTTTCAGATTTAATGATTATAATGATCTTTTTGTTTCATTACATTGATAATTATAAATTTCATAAATCTATAGAGTCTGAATAACAAACCTTGTGGATGAGAATTAGTTTTTCAATTTAAAATGTAACCATTAATGTGTAAATATTCAACTTATAATCTTTTATTACACGAGAAAAAATCGATATTTTTTCTGAGCTGAATGGTTTGTGTGTTGTATTATCATTGACATTCAAAGAAACAGCTGATATCCACATGTGTGGAAATTTAAATATGTTACATTTTAATTTTATGACATTATTTATATGAACATTAAGACATCAAAGAGCATAAAACCATCAAAATTATCCTCTTTAATTACAAATTTTCTTCTTACTGTCTAAAAGAAATTTCAGTGTTTAACTATGATTGATAGGGTATAACTACATAGCTGTACAGTTACGGCTACACGTGACATACATATTATATTGATATTTACTTTATCTATCCTGTTAACTAGATTTCATTTATAAGGCTGTAAGTAATATTTTGCATAATTGATGAAATATGACTGACAATTCAAAGTCAAATGAAAGAAATTCATCTGCTTTAATTACCATAGTACAAGTCATTTTTTCCTCGTAATTTAAATCAACATCAGCTGTAAGAATGTAGGTTTTAATATTTTTTTCTCAGATACCAGGATATTAAGTGTAACATACTACCATTTCCAAAAAAATCAAGAATGAAGCAATCTATAAAAGATTAATTAACAGAGATTATCATGAATCTAAGCAAGGATATGCCTGTTAATCTAGAACTATAGTAAATTAATCTACATCATGTTTTGGTTTTTGCTTCAAACATATGGGGCACAGAAATGTTCAGTTAATCGATTTAAAATTTTTTTTTCATTCAGTAATAAAATTAGCTAAAACTGAATGTGAACAACAAAAATATTTTATCCTAATATAGCGATTCTGAAGTGGATATATTTACCACTAGATTATACAACTCTTATAACATTATTAGGTGAATGAGTCATGAGATAGGATGATCACATTTTACTGCTGTAGGTGATTTACGGTTTTGATTATAACTTTCTTAAATTATCAGAAATCATTTTTACAAATATAAAGGCAATACCCAAGACATTCCCATGGAATAAAACTATTGTAATATAGAACCTGATAAATTGGAGGATATTTTCATCAACGAAAAATTACATAATCTTACATAGATATTTTTAATTTAATCAGAACCTAATCATATCTTAAAAAATTCATCAGTTGATATCTATTCCATTCCTAGAATAAATAGTAGTAAAACGATGCTTTAATATAAATGAAATAAATAAATCTAATATAGAAACAAAGTTACACATATAAATAAAAAATTTATAAAAGGTTTACCATGTGCCAACTAGTGACTAGTTTCGTGAGGCAATTCTCGGAGTTCTAGTCAGAAGCCATGACCAGTGGAGGTAATCCTTGTCGGGTAAAGAAAGATATCTACCTCAGTGCAATGGAAGATAGTTGTGCAATTTCGTGGATTAGTTGAAGTTAGAAATTAACACGGTTGGATGCCGGCTAGCTCAGTGGTCTAGAGGCTAAGTGTTCGCGCTTGAGACTGTAGGCCTTCAGTTTGAATCCCATAAGCGGGATCGTCGATAAGCACTGCTAAGGAGTCTCACAATAGTGCTTCCAGGTTTTCAATAATGGTCTTACATCAATCGGTTCATGATCTTAATCAAAAAGGTTTTAAGTCTACTAATTAATATTTTCTCTAGATCATACAAAAAGTTATTAAGATGAATTAACAAAAGAATAGAAGTAATCATTTTAATAAAAAATATTTATTCGTCACTTACATAATAATAAAACTTTCTTCTTCCACTGATTATTATTATGTTAAATTATTTATTTCACTGGCTGTAATAATTTTTTTTAATTGAAGTAGATTTCTTCCATATACTACGTTGAATTATCTGAGTAAAGCCATCGCACTGAGTAAAATATATCGGTAATTCGGCTTTTATGATTGGTCAATTTTATCATCCAATAAAAATTTTTTTACTGTAAATATTAGTGATTAATAATTATTACTCATTAAAACTTAAAAACTGTCATTATTTTGTTAAAAAATATTTACATACTTTTTACAATACATTTAATGGAAAGAAAATCATTATAATGAATTTTTACTTGCGCACTTCTGAGGAGTTCCACAATAGGACGAAATGGCCGTCCAATGCTTCCAGGTTTTTCATAGTGGTCTAGCTTCAATTGACTCATGATCTCGACTATTGAAAAATAAATAATTTAAATTTTTTTCAAAGGATCAGTGTGAATAAAATGAAAGATATCAAACAAAAAATACATAAAATCAAATAAGTTTTCTTGTTTAGGTTCTAATATTAGGACCTTTTTCCCGAGAAAGTATGCATTTGATTGATATATGTTCTCTTTCATAAATAATTTAAGCCCATAGATTTTTAAATAAAACTGCATTGAATATTTATAACGAATCTGTTAGTGATCAATACCTACCTGAAAGATCGGTTATAACGAGAAGGTTCGAAAAAAAATTTGGAGTTTACCATGAAATCTTTCTATTTTGGAGATGTTTTCCTAAAACCATTTTAAAGAGAATATGCTAATGAACTAATTTATATATTTTTTCAATTAAATTTAGTGCAAAAATGAGATGAAAGTGGAATTTTATACAAACGCAAAATAGTTGAAAGTAGTCTGAATATAATGTACAATCGCTGAACAATTAATATTCTGTAATTTCATAATTATGAGCATTATAAAATAATTTCAAATACTCATAAGTTAGGAATACTTATATTAATCATAATAAAACACTTATATCCTCATCAATCTTACGATTCTATGAGTTCAGATATTTATCTATTGGGTTTGTTGTTCAATACAAATTAGTTTTTGAATCACTTTTTACAATAGGTCATTTTAAAATCTAAGCATTTTATCTATTGTTATTAGCCTAAACGAAGTCATTCCTTATTATTGAAAGCGTTAACCGTTAAAAACATGGATTTCTCTAACAAATTTGTTATTAAAAGCATGAAAAAATGTGAATAACTCCTATTATTTAAATATAAATTTTCTGTCTGGAATACTGTATTATACGTCATGGATTCGAATGAGTTTTTTTGATAGTAATGACTACACTTTACATATGTTATATTTCTTTAGCGATCAGCTAGATACAACGTCTTTTACAAAAAAGATTCCTAAAATACTAGTAGTTCAAAACATTTCGATTCGTTTATCTATACATGCAAATCTTGTTAATTTGTACTTCATTGTTCAATGCATTATAAGATTTGATAGTTGGATTCGTGAGTAAATTAAAGCTAGACCACCGTGGAAAACCTGAAAGCACCAGACGACTGTTTCGTCCTTGTAAGGGACTCTTCAACAGTGAGCATCCACAATGGACGGTGGCGCGATTTCGTGTATTGGTTGAAGTTAGACATTAACACCGTTGGATTGCGGTTCAGTGGTCCTGGGTTTGAATCTCGTGAGGCGGGTCAGTAAACGCCCACTGTTAAAGAGTCACATACTAGGATTAAACGGCCGTTCAATGCTTCCAGGCTTTTTATGGTGTTCTAGTTTCAACTGACTAATGAATTCAGATACTAAAATTACTGTAATATCCAAAAAACTCCTCTCTGATCATTATAAAATGTTTGAAAATTAACAAGATTATGACATACGGTGCAGGTATTTTATGACCATATAATGTGAAGTTTCTTCTGTGAAAATTCTTAAATGAAATAAACAACACATTTCTATATCAGAAAAAAACAACAAGAAATATGTACTGACAGCGTCCAAAGTAATTACAGTCAGATATCTGACGAAAAGAACGAACTTCAAATGATGCATCATTTATAGTAAGTTTGTGTTGAAAAGAGTATATTATATTCGACTCAAATCAGTTCTATTGAACTTATAACATTTCAAAATATGAGTTACAGAAAAATATTACATTAGGTCAATAAAGTTATTGCAACTGGGCTGAAATCACTACGAATTCAATCACCATTAACTTATATTCATATATGTTGTATAACTCAATGAATTGAATTTTTTAATTTAAAGAGTTTAGTCTCTCATTAAATTCTAAATGATACTCTCTCAGCAACTGTAATTTTTTTTTTGGTTACCAAAATGATCGTTTCGGAGCATTAAACAAAATAACAGGCAACGTTTTTTATGAAATCTATAGATTTATAATTACACATATAATTACAATTATTTCTTCTAACTAGAATTATTACCATTTGACATGCATAGTTTTATGGTATAATATATATATTGTAAAACCGTTAAAAACGTTCCATATCAATTTTCATTACCGATATCTATTCTGTTTTTTTAATATAATTAATAATTGGTTTATGAATGATCCCAGAAGATTTTGTTAATACAATAAATTTTGAATTAAAATCCATGCATCTGGATATAGAATATTATAAATAATTTTTCAACTTATACTCTGTTTTATTTCGTTTTTTTGTTCTTCTTTTTTGCCGTTCTTTTTTTTAGAAATGCAGAACGGTGATTAGAAGGTAAGGCGTTTTCTAATAAATTCAGTAAATTATTATCTTCTATAATTAAGTTAAATCAATTGTAAGTAAATTTCAGGATCATTATAAAATGTAATAATAATAGTAATTATAATAATAATAGTAATATATATAGCAGTTTATAAAGGAAAGTAAATTAACTACTATGACTTACAATTTTATTAATTTCATCAAAATTTATTGTGTCTAACTACCTAATGTACATCTTTTTCTTTTTAATAATATTACCAATCTAACAAAATAGCTTCTACATAAGTATCAGTCTAATAACAATTAATTCACCTTAAACATAACGAATATTTAGTTAGTGTGTATTAATTCATCAGATGCATGATACCAAAATACTTTTAGCACTACTTTAACAACTTCAAACTCTTAGAGTTTGATAATTTTCAGAAATTACATGCTGTATGACATTTCAATACATATGTGATTTTAAGCAGCTGATGAGTAACGACGAAATGTAGTGAATTCATATTGTTTTGATTCAATTAGTGTACTAACTGTATTCAAATTCTCATAGACTTACATATATTCACAGCGTAAATGATTGGTTTTTCATAGTAAGTTTGAATACCTAAGTACCCGAATAAGTACGTCAGAGGAAGAATGTTCATATATATATATATATATATATATATATATATATATATATATATATATATATATATATATATTCGCATATAAATGTCTTACTTACTATGCTACAATATTTTGTAACTGCTAATTCTCAGTTAATGTAAAAACCTTAGTTTGTTGACATAAAGTACCTTAATTAAAGTTTACAATATGTATCTCAACTAATTCCACTTTACTATGCAGTAATAATTATTGTAAGGATTTAGAAGGCAACTGACTAAAGTCTTATGATGGTTGGTACTTAGATATGATTAGGAAAGTAATGATTTTTTTAAAGCAGTTCAAATTTTCACAGCTATGTATGTTAATACACGGCTATTGAAACTGTGACAGAGTAATAATCAAGGCGATCAAGTCGTAATGTGATCATTATTTGATCGAAAAGTTTTGATCACCATTGATCAAGCACCAAAATACATCATTTACTGCTGGATTTAAAACCAGTGTATATATTTGGTAAATATTTGGAAAGAATGATCAATTGCTTTTGTAAGTGTAAATTAAAATGCCTAAAAGTACACTCACAAATAATCTAAACTTATTAAATTGAAATATGTTTAAGAGAAGTGTCAATAAATCAAATTAGTGATAAGTCATGATAACGTTATCCTATGAATATTATATTAATAAAGTATTTAACGTAATTGGACATTAAGAAGTCAATTATTATTTTCTGATTATGTTAACATGTAAGAGTATAAAAATGAAAATGATTATTAGTACATATTACAATTGTCAATGACTACGTAATCGTTGTTATCTAGTCTTAATACCTGGTGATGAACTAATACAAAAAAAAAACTGAGAAAAAGTACTTACGAAACAAAATAACATGGCTAAATTATGTGTTTCATATGATATCTGAACTTTACGAAAACTTGTTATTATATTGGAAAATGTCAAAATTAGAAAAAAAACCTTGCTGAGGAGTCCTATATTGGAACGAAAAGGCCATACATTGCTTCTAGGTTTTCAATGGTGGTCTAGCTTATATCAACTCATGAATTCAACAGTTAACACATTACAATCTTCATGAATCCCCAAGGTGAAAAATAAATATGATAATAAATTAAATTGTTCGTTTTTATTTATTGAAGTGAAAATAAAATTTGAAGCATCAAATTACCTATCCAGCAACATGATGATAGTTGGTATAAACTTGCACTCATAACATTTAATATTGACATTTCATTTAATTTGTTAGTAAAAACAAAGAAGTCTCTCTATCTATTGAAAAGGTCCTAATTAAAATATATAGGAAGATCGTGATTGAACAAACTATGACAAAACGTCATCACACGTTTCACCATTATGCATGACACTTTAAGTATTACATATGTATACCACCTTCAATTAGATAACACACTTTAATGTTAGCATTTAATGCATGCACATTAGAGAAACTGTAAATTGTTACGTTTGTTTCAAGTTTGTGGATACGTATTTCAGTGGTTTCTTTTGACCAAATCTATGTACATCAACATCAAAATCACAATAAATGATTGAACAGTTTTGCATTTTTTATATAGTAGTTCATCATAAATTTTGTTTTGCCATCCTATTGACTAAGAGAAAATGTTAGACTGAATTTTGAAATTGATCATAAAATCGGAGTTACTGTATTTGTGATTAAGCTTTCAAAGATATGTTCCTGAAGATTTTAAATCTTCCTAATCTTAACTGAACATTGTACACAGTCAGACTCATTCAATTCTTAGAATCAATAAGAAATTCACAGAAATTACATTCCTAATTCAAACTGATTATATTTGTTATATTTCAATGAGTAGAAAATTTGTATTTCTTACGTTTCTGTTAGGGGTGGTAGATCCCCAGAACTCACTTGGTAAATGTTTTATTTTTGTAATTTTATTTTGGAAATTCTGGTTTTTGTTTTCGCTCCCAGAGCACTCTTTTTCACCTTCATGTCATATTTTCCACTTGGGAGGACCTTAAGTGTTATTGGTTTGTCGTCTTTTTTAATATGCGATTTTGTAACGTTTCTCAAGGACATTTTTATGCTATATATATACACATGAGTTGTGTTTGTTGTTGTTGTTTGTGCTCGTGGTTGTTTGTGGAATACATTTTCCCTCTTCTGAACTTGGACTTCACTCTCTAGTTAGTGGGTTTGGGACTCATCGGAATAATTAATTGATTTGGTCATTATGTCACTGAGTATTCGTTACGTTCACATATTTAAGTGAACTCGTAATGTCTTCAAACATAGCAGAATGAAATTCAAGTCTACATAAAAATGAACACAAATCACCTTTCTCTAATATGTTAGTTTCAAAAATTATTTTTTCCATATTATGCAATCTTTTGATATTTAGCTTCATGAACGCATTTCTTCATTTAATAACAAAGGACATCCAGGTTTATATAGACTTATAAAATTTCCGTACAACATTGCTTGCATTATCTCATTGCCTGTGAATTTGGTTCAGACATTAAAGCTGTTTGGGTTCATGTAACAGATTGTCGATAGCAGGTTCGTAAAAATTTGCTCTGACTTGACTGAGACTTATTATTTGACACTATGACATCCAAAATCCAGGACACATTAGACTAGTTAGCTAATTTGTTTATTGTATCATTGAGTATTCGTTTGTTGGTAGATTTAAGTGAACTTATATTCTTTTGAATAAGAAAAAGAGAATTCAGCGAAGAAAATTTTCTTTTCGACGAAATCATTTACTTAAGCTGTACATATATATAAAGGCAGAAAAATTGCTGACTAACTCACTAAAGGAATTGAAAAATAAAGGTATACTTACTCCTGACACACATGACTCACTCAAACCCACTGGGTCGAACACACCGCGGCTATATGGTTTACCTAAAGTTCACAAAACTGGTCTTCCTCTTCGCCCAATTTTAGATATGTATAATTCTCCATATCACAAAACTGCAAAGTGGCTAGTTCGAATCCTAAATTCATTACATAAACTAGTCGTCAACAGAAGTGTGAAAGACGTCTTCGATTTCATTTCTAAAGTGGAACATATGAATTTAAATGGGAAACGTATGATGTCTTTAGATGTAGCTTCACTGTTTACCAATGTGCCGTTAATTGAGACCATTGATTTTGTGTACCAACAACTACAGGAAAAACAATTCAATATTGGAATTCCTGAGGTTAGTCTTAAAGAATTACTTTTGAAATGCACAATGAATGTCCATTTTGTCTTTAATAACACATATTATAGACAAATTGATGGTATAGCGATGGGTTCACCTCTAGGTTCCATCCTTGCGGATTTTTTTCTGGCTAAACTAGAAAACGGATCTCTCAAAGAGGTTATCAATGAGCTTGATTTATACTGTCGTTACGTTGATGACACTTTCATCATTGCAGATCAGAACATTAGTAAAGAACAACTGCTGGAACGATTTAATAACAAACATCATGCAATTAAATTTACATGTGAAGAGGAAATGGATAATAAACTACATTTCCTTGACGTTTTGTTAAGTAGAAAAGAAAATGGTTCTATCAGCAGAGGTGTGTATAGAAAAAATCTTTCCAGCCAATACACACATTTTTTAAGCTTTGTGCCTCTTCATTATAAGAGAAACTTAGTCAAATGCTTAGCAAGTAGAGCCATGAAGATATGCTCTGTTGACACAATTGAAATGGAATTAGAGCAAATTCATAATAGGTTGATTGAAATGGGTTATCCACAGGGTTTCTTGAAGAAACACTTGCCTATAACAAACAAGAGGATAGTGACACTAACAGCTAATAAGAAACCTCTTTTCTTGAAGCTGCAATTCAATGGTGATGTAGCTGGTGATGTATTGCGTGATAGACTGACTAGAGCAGTCAAGAGAACGTTTAATGCTGCCAACCTCTGTCTATCGTATTCGACCCGATCTATGGTGATTCCCCAACTGAAGGACAAGTTACCTGGTTACGCCACTTCTATGTGTATCTACGAATTCAGCTGCTCCTGCGGAGAAAGCTATATTGGGCGCACAACCAGGCAACTGAACCAAAGAGTTAGTGAACACCTCCCATCGTGGTTAGGAAAAGGTTACGTAAAGACAATACGCAGCTCAGTTCTTTCACATTTAATCGATAGTGGTCATGTAGTGGACAGAAATAAGTCATTTAAAGTTATTTATCGTATTCCCACTAATTTTCCCTATGGTGTTCGATCTCGTCTCTTACACATAGCAGAAGCTATAGGAATTCGAGCCAACAAGCCGAGTCTTTGTGTTCAGAAGAAATTTGTAACATCCTTATCTCTCCCTTGGCCTTAATAAATGAATTTATTTATTATTTTCTTTTCAAACCTTCTCTTCGTTTATTAATTCTTCTTCACCCCCTCCTACCATTTTATTTTTATTTTTTTACGGTTCAATCATCTGAACACTTTTCATTACGTCATCTTATAATAATTTTTATAAATATTGTCTCACTATCTATATTTTTCTAATCATTGACCTATTTCCGATTATGTAACATTGATTTGAGCCTTTATTATTCTTATAAATAAAAAAAACTAGTACACCTGTCATCACACTATCTATTTGTACTTTTCACATATTATGTAATCGTTTTATTCATCGTTATCATTGATTTATAAACTACCTTGATTGGTTTAATAATTTCGTATATGCATATAAAGATTACTGTATATTAGAGTAAAGCCTGATGAGGATCTAATCGAAAACAATATTGTTCGCTTATATATGTTGTTCTAAATTCGTATATATAGTTATAAGGAAAATTTATGTCTATTGGAGGATAGAAAAAATTGCATTACCAAAATGGATTCGGGGAAAATAACAAATGGGGTTACGTACTAATCAAGGGGTAAGGAAGAAAATCGTTTATAGGTCTGATAATCGTCCAATTGACAAATATGAAGAAAGGCGACAAACACAAAGGTCATAATAATAAACTGAATAATAATCATGAAAACTTGGATAAGAAAATAATAATAATAACTGATTAGAGTTTAAAATGCAAAATAGTAATTTTAAGAAATACTGGGACGAAACGGCCGTCCAGTGCTACCAGGTTTTCCATGGTGGTCTAGCTTCAATTGATTCATGATTTCAACTATTGAAATTACCAATTCTCCACAAAACCCATTCTAGTAATTCGATAATAATCAAATAAAAGTGCAGAAAAAACAAAAAAAAAACAGAAACATACCCATTAAGGGAATTAGGGCCAAGGAAGGATGAGAGGTTGGACAAATCGTTTCTGCACGCAAAGTTCGGGCTTGAGTTCGTGAATCACCAGTGCCTCAGCAGTGCATAATATATTGATTCGACACCCCTTCGATCCAATTCTTTTCAAACATAATACTTTCATGGCTTAATTTAAGCCACTTTTTAAGAGTTTAAATAGTACAACAGAAACAACTCAGAACGTTTCTACTCATTGGGATGTAACAAAAAAAACTCTATTTATTATTATTATTTTATTCAATATTCAGTTTATTTGAAATTATCAAGACGAACCTTGTCAGAGATCCATGTTTTTTTCGAAAAAAAATATTATAAATGTTAAAAAGAAAAAAAGTTCTGTCTTGTTGACATCATATAAATTCTAAAGGCAAGTTTCTTTTTTTTTCTTTTATTAAATTTACTCTTTACATTATACAAATAGTTGTATGGCGTGAATAATAAATTTTAATTAATAAAGAAATATTACGGTATTTACTGCCTACATAGTTTCATTTATCCAGCCTACAAGAAACAAGTATATATACATATATCAGAAAAAAATTGTTTTAATTATAGAAAGATAGAAAGTGTAAACTTTTATTTGATAATTGATAACAGTCACAATTGATTGATCACTGGGTAGTGATCAATGTCATGTGTGCCAAGTCCTTCTTAGCGCAGATCGAATGCTATCGACCAAGTTGCAATGTGGCCATTAGTCTAGGTGACTCGATATTGTCTGAACTATGTTGAGATTAGATGCTTATTGATAATAGATAACAATTAGTCAATAGATTAATTATTAACTAATCCAATGATGATATAGCATAAATGGTTGACTTCTATTGATATTTCATTTATATAAGTTTCACAATAGTTTAAATGTTACTTTATACATGAATTTTAATTGTAAAGAATATATTAGTATTTACATTAATTATCATGGTAACAAATGAATTCTACATCTATATTTTATAATATAAAAAAGTCGGTAAGACTATATATTTATGGACGACCTTCGAGAGTCGCTAACTTGACCTTGAGAATAACCACCTAATAACTAGGACCAAATGAAGGTTCTAAACTAGTGTGAGGAGTTAGAATTATGATTTACGGTTGATGGTCAAGGTAAAGAAATTAGATTTACGGTTTTCATCACGAACTGACATCAGCCATAATTCGAAAACTCTATTTCCACTACCAGCCACTATTCATCTCTGCTTACAATGCTTGTGAATTTAGGCAATATCGAGTCAATACGCACAGTATGCATATGTGCCAATAAAAGACTGATCAATCGCAGTCTTAAACATCAGTGGGAAAATTCAAGTAAACAATATCAAATGAACATAAATAATAATTTTTGTAATTCTTCAAAAACAAATGTGACTATTTATCACCTTATTGCCCAACTAAAAGTGTCTTTCAACTAGCCTACGCATTCTACACTAATTAGTTAAGTAATATTTGTCTTATTATTCATATCTTACAAATTAATCAAAGTTTTAAAGCAAACATATGCAAATATTAAATAAATAATTATAATGACGAAAATTAGAATCATTAGTTTTATTGTTTCAATAGAATGAACTAGTGTTTCATTCAAGTATTTATTTGTTGAATTACTTCAACTCAAACAACATGAATGTGATAGTTACTTTTACCTAACTTCGGTGTTTGTTTATCGGTACATTTAGATTTTAGGTTTCTAATGTTAAATATCACTGAAAAAAATTCAACAATATGTATTCCTAATACGATTTTGTATACTATACATCGATCAAACACTTGAGTTATAATGACAACCAGCAAATGAAAACTCAAAGTGTTCAAATTAAATCTGTCAGTCCTACTGAAACAGGTTTGATAAAATGAACTATGTCGTTAAAAATGTGCTTCTTCTGCCGAAGAAAACATACTCATCTATGCGTTATATTCTTGGTCTACGATTTATCTAATAAAAACTGAAAATCTTTCCTCCAATTCTGAAGAAAACATTCATCTGACTTAACAGATAAGAAGTACTAATAAAATGCTATCGTTTACATTCCGCATTATGTTCACTATTTGCCAGAGTATTTCAATGTACGTTTTTATTTTTCAGAGGCTTAATTCAGATAAACTCAATAATTATGTGCAGTATATATAGTGTTGTTCGGATCATATTTTGGTACTGAAAAACAAGATATACAAAACAAGGTAAGAAAACACTACACAATAGAGAAATTCATCAATAAGATAAGAAATAATAAGACGTAAGAAGATGTCATATTAGAGTTTGTCCTGGTAAGGGACTTCTCAGCAGTATGCATCCGAGATCTAGCACACAGGACTCGAACCGATGACCCGATACTGATAATTGTAAATGATGTCTGTCTCTAAATCTCTTAAACATAACTGGACTACAGTCAGATACACTGTTCACTAAGAAAAATATTGGAAATATTACAAGGAATTGTTGTAGGTATGACAGAAAATGTTTACCAACGTGATGTAATCTATTCATGACCAATACGTTCTTATGAAATGTTATTCATTATCACTGTAGATGGTTTAATTCATTTTTACATTCGTTAATATTATACATTGTCTTCATCTGAACAAACAATCAAAACCATGGTTTTTTAAATACCTGCTACAGCAAAGTGAGTGTCTTTTTAGCAGTGTAGTCCCAAGAGGTTGTGAGAGTTTAAACTCAGAACCATCATGCCAACACGTAATCTTTGAACCCTTGATTGGGATCTATAAGCCTTATTTTGTGATATGGCACTTACTTATAGAGAAATATCATTATTTAAAGATACATTTCTAAACCTGAATAAGCTGTAGAAACGTAATTTTAGTAGATCTTCACAGTAAGTGCAGTTTTCCGGGTCGCAATTAGGTTAACAGTAAATTACTGACTATAAATCTTGAAATCAGAGTTCTAGCACACAAATCTTGACTAATCGTAACTGAACCTTGTACGTCGTTTAACTATTTTACTTAACGATTGATCAGTTGTTAAATACCACATGAGTTTCTTCGATTTATCCAACGATGACAACAAACAAAAATATCTTTTAATTACCTTTCGGTTATCTTAAAACTATTAGAAGGAAACTTGCGTTAGTATTCCTTGATCATCATAGCAACCTAACATGTTTACAAGCTTATATATAGTTAGTATTTTATGAAATTACACAAATAGCCGATTACTGCTGATTAACATTTCATTGAGTTCATCTTAATTTTTATCAGTTTTGTAAATCAAAGTCATTTTTATTTTGTAAATCATATGATATTTAGTACGTTGAATCGTCGCAATATCTTGTACCAAGAAACTAAAAACTAATTTTTATGAATACAGCACATGCAACAACAAAATAAAAATTTATTTTTTAAAATGATAGGTGTTCAGTTTTTTATTTCTTTTTCAAATTTATTCGTTTGAGTTACATTTAATATTTAACAGCGTTATAACTGAACAATTTGTGAGTATATAAACAAAATTTTCTTATGTTGTTTTTATCATTTTCAAAATTTTACAATGGAAAATATTAGCGCGATTCCATGAACTTATTGAGGTTAGACATTAACACCATTGGATGCCGACCAGCCCAGTGGTTTAAAGGTTAGGCGTTCGTGCGCGAGACCGAAGACATTGGGTTCAAGTCCCGCGAGCGGGATCGTGGATACGCACTGTTGAGGAGTCCCAAAATAGGACGAAACGGTCATCCAGTGCTTCCAGGTTCTTAATGGTGGTCTAATATCGACCGATTCACGATCTCAATCAAGAACTTAACAATCTCCATAACTTTATACTGATAAATATTTGTTCTTGATAATAAATTTAGTCCAAGATATTTAATATACGAATATTTATAGAAGTACAGATTTCCTTGAATAATTTCCTTCATATTCTATAAAGGAAAAATGGATTTCAGCCTATGCCAATAAATGAAATGACTACTGTTTCATAGATTAATCTTTATCCGAGAGAAATCTGAAATAAATGATTATGTTGAATGTAAAAAAAGAACGAACTTTCAGTTGATGCTACAAAGGAAAATTTGCGTTGTGGTCATTGTTCGGATGACTTTGAGGATCTCAATTACTAGATTAACAATATAACACATTATGTTTACAGCTGTGCATTTGTATTTAATATGACCGTGTGGAAGTACAAGTCGAAATTCAAATGTATATAGTAATATTTATAAGTGATTATTTACCTTGATGAAATGGATTCGTTTGTGTAAGCTGACTTGTTGACCCATTGTTTTATTTGTAATAATTACTTACTTACGCCTGTTACCAGCACTCTCCAACCCACTCTGTCCTGGGCCTTCCTTTCCAGTTCTATCCAATTTCTGTTCGTTTTTCCATTTCCCGGCGTAATGTGTTCTTTGGTCTTCCTCTCCTCCTTCGTCCTTAAGGATTCCATGTTAGGGCTTGCCTTGTGACGCAGTTCGGTGCTTTCCTCAATATGTGTCCTATCCACTTCCAGCGCTTCTTCCTCATTTCTTCCTCCACTGGGATCTGGTTTGTTCTCTCCCACAGTAGGTTGTTGCTAATAGTGTCCAGCCAACGGGTCCTAAGTATACAGCTGTTAATAAACACATGTATCTTCTGGATGATGGCTTTCGTGGTTCTTCAGGTTTCCACTCCACACAGTAGAACTGTTTTGACATTTGTATTGAAAATTCTGACTTTGGTGTTGGTTGCCAATCGTTTTGAGTTCCAGATGTTCTTCAATTGTAAATATGCTGCTCTTGCTTTGCTGATCCGTGCCTTCACATCTGCATCAGATCCACCATCTTCATCAATGATGCTGCCCAGATGTGCAAAGGTTTTTACATCTTCCAAATCTTCTCCGTCAATTGTGATTCGATTGGTGCATGCTGTGTTGTATCGGAGAATCTTACGTTTCCCTTTGTGTATATTGAGACCTACTGCTCCTGAGGCTGCTGCCACATCGGTCGTCTTCTGCATTTGTTGTTGCGTGTATTTGTAATAATATGAACTGGTTAATAAAACATTTCGTTAACTTGGCATTTTATCAATAAGCACACATACTAAAGTTTATTTTATAATTAAGAAAACTTTAAACTTGAAAACTAGTGTCTTCTCTTCACTTAATGTTGTCTTACTGCTCAACTAATTACTTTTCAACATAACTGACAGTTTAACATTTAGTGAGCTAGCATAAACGTTAATGTTCATCATAAAACACTATCAAACACATTCATATAACAAACTACTTCGTTATATTAAGGTTTGTTAAGAACATACACCAATATAAAGTAACAAAATAACCATTTTACTGTCAAATAACTAGAAATTTATGAGCTAGCAGATTAAAGGAAGAAGTGTAAAAATAAATTCTACATTGTTATTTTGGTATGGATTAATTTGAAGTTATGTAAATCATATTAGATTGAATATTAACCTTATAAATTGAAAAAAAATAGTACAATGGACATTTAATGACTTTGATAAATAAAGTTGAAGCTCAAGTTTAATTATTAATGTTTAGATTTAATCTAAATAGTTTTATATCCAGATAAGAATAAATGAATGGTAACCGTTAGGAATTACTTATGGACTAATATTATATGTATATTCTAATTGTATGACTATTAAGTGACTATTTTATATGTATATTCATGTTCTTTTTATCAAAGAAATTTTATTCGACCTACTGACTTTTATCATACGATTTAATGACCTTGAGATATTCTCAATATTTTGATGGAGTTTTGTTTTGTAAGCTGGATAGTCTGGTTGTGAAGCTTTCATCAATGTTCTGAACAATATCATCAGTATAAATTTCAGGTAGACGTTTCAGTGTATTAGTAACAGTTTCTCACAATCACTTTATGGTTTAATCTTGTACATATATTATTTTCTATTTTATGCTATGATATGGTCTGTTTTCGCTTGTATATAAACCAAGTATGTATGATTCGTATCGCGGAGGCTGATTTTTATATTCCAAATTTAACAGGTAGAACTAAGCGGAATAAAGACCAATCGTAACTCTAAACTGCTCATATTGATGTATGCGTCATTAATTTAGTCATATAAGTAAGTGTATCTAAATGGACAATCATATTTCACGATAATCTCATAGTAACATAATAAATTGTATGAATAACTTTCGACTAAGCATATAAGTTCCAGTGCAACATTTATATTTAAATTTGTGGGATGAAGAAAATGCAACATACAATTAATCAGACGATATATATATATACATATATTTATCTAAACAATTATACTGAAATAAAAAAAGAAAAATTCAAAGAAATTGGACAAAAAGCAATCATCATTGAATTTTCTTTAAAAATCTTTCATACTTTGAATAATTTACAATAGAATACAATTAACATTGTTTACAACAAAATATACAGCTGTTAATTTACTGATTTTCATAAACCTACTATTCATTCATTATGTTTATGTTAACAGAAAAGAAAAAAAGAGAGAAAAATAAGAAAAGAAAACTCATCCAAAAAATAATAATAATAATTGCATGTATCATTCATTACTTTTATTGTTGTAAAGCAACTAACTATACAATATGAATGACAGTTCGTTGAAAAAGTTAGAAATTTTTTTGAAAAATCAAAAGAAATTGAGCAATACTAGTAAACATAATAATAATCATAATAATAATTATTATTATTATCATTATTATTATTATCAGAATATAATTAAATATCGCCCTCAATAGTTGAAAACAATTATTATTTCTTTTTTGAAAAATAATAAGAAATTTCTTGACAAAACAAATTATTCAATAGTTTTGTTTCGTTAATATTTATCTAGTGACACGTTAAGTTGATTTGTTTATTCACATGCTTAACAATAACAGATGTATGAATTTTAATAATACATATTCGTTTATCGAATAAGACTTGAATTCTTTAACAATGATGTTATTATAATTTTTATACATAGAATTAAATGTATAAGTTAATTTAAGTTAGACTATCATTGAGAATTTGAATTCACTGGATAATTTTCTTGTTTGAGTATGAGATCCTTCACAATTGTTGCATATCCAAAATTTCGCTTTCTTAAATTGAACTCAGGATTTTTGGTATTACACGTTGGTATGTAACGGTGACGATATCTAACTGCACTCAGTCCACAATATGTTTACAAGACATTGATCTATATTACTTGATAAATTCATCTATCGGTACTCCTTTCTTTATTCACAACATTCAGTTACATGAGAACTCTTAGGCCAATCCCTATCATTATATTTTGAGCACTTAACTTAACACCTATCTTAGATACTCAGTGGCTTATACATAGACATAACAGACCATATTACACCATAAAATAGGAAACTTATTGATATACAAATAATTCAAAGCAGTTGTGAACCGAACAACCTAGAAATAATTGATTAGCACTAAGTTATGAATAAGTAGACAATAATAGCTTATAGCCCGAAATGTAAGCTTACAATAAATGAAATATAGAAATGTAGTAGCTCAATTATTTATTAATGATGTAATATAAATGCAAACAATAATAGCTCGAAGAATAGTCTCAAAATTCTATCTTCTTCAATACTTTTTCTGTTACACCAAAACATATCATCTATCAAAGATTTAATCTCTACTTAAGTATAGCTTGAGTACGTATCAAATCTACCTTGGTAATATTAGTTTATTATCCAGAGTGATAAGGTTTCATGTCGTTTTCACATTACTTTTTTATTATCCATGTCTCTTATGCTCCATTTCTAGTCTGGTTGACCTCTTCTTTTTATAGATATAAATGTTCCTAACAAGTATATATGTGATCAGATGTTCGAAATGTATTGCGGTAATATGTTATATAGTTCTGATAAACTTCGTCTTCCTATTACACTATCGAAATTAATCAAAAGGACTAGTTGCGTTATATTTCTCATCAATTTGAATTCATCCATAAGTTACGATAATTGCTTAACGATCAAAGGTTTTATATATTGGATTTCAAGAAATCTGTGTTTTAAGAGATTCCGCTCCACTGTTAAATAAACTTATTGCTTTGTAAAGCTCAATACTGAATCTTTACCTTTAAAAGAACCCGTGCTATGTATTACTTTTACTCAAATACAAGTAGTTTTATGAGAAAAAGTAAAGTAATGCTTACAAATAAAGTTTAAACATTTTTTTAGTATTCATATGTTTTAAGAGTCATCCTAAGAAATCGTAAAGAAATGAAACTAGCTGGAAGGTTAATGAACAATATGGATTACTGAAAAGCTATTAGTTTCAATTAGTTCGTAATAATCGTAACTCCACTTATGTTTATGAAACTAACATTGATTTTATGAAATAAATATTTAAAATTCCATTAGATTAGCACCTAATCGACTGTAATCATCCTACCGATCCGCAGTTTGATTTTCTGGTTGTTTATATGACTTGTTCAAATCTACTTAGATTTCTTCGTATCCAACTCCTAAAAATAGCCGCTCTTACCATCCATGAGCTCAAACTAGAACTATGAGTACAAATGAACTACATCTTATCGTTATCGTTACCTCGGCCTAGATTAATATTGTTATTATTTTATCATTATTATTATTACTGTGTTCCCCTTTACTTATGTCTTATATTCTCATTACTTTATTCATAAATACTCATCATATCACTATATTTATTCTTACAACTCTATGACCTTTCATGACCTTTAATTATTGTAACAAAAACATTTCAATCATGTTAATCATCTTATTATATTCACTAAGTCTATTGTTATTATTCGTATTACATAATCTGGTACTATAATCTTTGTATTATGTCACCTCCGTTATTCATGTTCACATTCCTTCACGGAATTAGTACTTTAACAAAAAATTTTCATCTATGTACGATTGTAAAACTTGATAATAAATTCGTTGAAAAGAGATCCCTTCGTTGAACTTCGTGTTTTAATTTTTAATGTTTAAATGGGAATTATCTGTCAATTAAAATATTTGTCAGAATTTTACTCTATTCTAGCTAGCATACAAAGTTCGTGTGGAAACACAGAACTTCTAATTTACTTTTATTGAATTTACAGTGGCAAGATACTAATACTCTTACTCCTAAAGATCAATAGAAAAAAATTCATTTTTATTCCCATTTGTTGCTTTATTTTATTGTAATAACGTTTTCTCTTTTCACTTGTTTCATTTTTTCTTAAAAAATCCTTGTTATTAACATTGAATGCTTTAAAGACTTTACTATATTTCTAGACAATATCATCAGTGTACATATTAAATATATGACTGAAGTTTTAAAAATTATTATACAATTACCGAAACATTTTGTTGTGAGAATTTTATTTCATTAGATTCCTATTGACTATTTTGTTACATTGACGTTTGTTCAATAAGTAAACTACGTGATAAATCACACTTTTCAACAATGATCTAGAGAATCTAAGGTCAGAAATCAGATTTAAATTTAGGGTCAAGTTACAAACACTGGAATTATTTGGACAGAACCGATCTAACAATTGATCAAAGTGAAGGCATTTAAGACAAACTATTTAAGTTTAAGTAAAGTAATATCAAAACTCTCTTTTTTAGGAAATGGATACTGTTATAAAGAAAGATGGATAGTGGCTAGCGGTGGAATCCAGAACACGCGTTCCGTCCTATTTGGGACTCGTCAGCTGTATCTGCATCTAAGTTGATGTTCACTATGAAACTCGAACCTAATCCCGTTTGCTTCAGCACTCAGTTGCTATGTGAATAAGGCGATATCATTTGAAGTGAACGGTACTGGGTTCGAGTCTCAGAGTGAACATCAACTCTGAAATATAAGTACATCTAGTTGATGAGTCCCAAACAGGACGAAACGCGAGTCCTGGATCCCAGCGCTAGCCACTATTCATTTTTGTTATTAATGCTTTTGAATTCTGGCAATATCAGTGCAATACGCACAGTATGTATATATGTTATTCAGAGACTGATCAAATGTAGTCAAGTAAACAATACCAAGCGAATTTAATGGACACTATTGTTTTTACTATCAGGATAAAATCTTTACAAGTAGATCAAAGCTAACAAAAACGAACATAAACTTTAAAGTTATTGAAGTTATTCATAAATATTCCACGCTAGTGATATGAACAGTTATAGATAGTCATTTCTTGTGAATTATCAGATTTTTATTTAAGATATGTTATAAACAATATTTTTTGCGTCCATATACATTCATATTTTTACGCTTTGTACGCTTAATTATAATCAACTGAATGATCAAATTGTCAGATTAAATTTCATTTTTCTCTGTTATTTTTAGCAATATGTTCAAATATTAGTTGATGAGTGATCCTAGACCAATTTTGGGAATTGACACAATCAATCTTCGTGTCTATAAAATTATTTATCATTATTAATAAATGTGAAATGAGACATATAAACCAAATGATTTTAATGAAAGCAGAATTTGAATACTTCAAAATTGTATTGAGTGGAATAGGTTTAATAAAATATAAATCTAGATTTGCAATTACACGGTTTTTTTTATATCCAATCATTTAAGTTTATATTATTCTGAATATGTTTGTATTCTTGTTATACATCTCTCAATTAATTTGCATGTCTATTCAGTAACTCCATTTCAGTGATAAAGCTTGTCAACCTATTCTAAATTTCAATAACTCAGATTTACACTCACCAGTTTTTAAGAGAAATCTCTCGCTTCAAATCATAACCCATAACTTGTAGTTTATTAAGTGCTACATATTAAGTTAATAGTGTTATCAATATGGTGTCAAACTTAATTTGTCAAGGCACCTAAGTTGTAATTAGGGAATGTTTTGAAACTATCTGTGTTTTTTATTCATTATCACTCAGTCAAAATGTTGTGTAAAGCAGGTTACGTTTTTTTTAAAAATCGAATAGTCGATTTGTAATATCAATTTTTATGGGATGATTATGTCTGTTTTTCTGTTTTAATATAAGATCCTATCGCTTATTTTTTTCATAAACACAGGTTGGACAGTTAATGAAAAGTAAATCTCTCTTGAATTTTCAGATATATAGTTTTAAGATAATGTAACACTTAGTACAAAATAAAATGTAAGTTATCCATTACTTATTCACCAGTCTTATTGAAGAAACACTAATTTACTTCTTTCATAGTTAATGTAAAACAATATTCTAGCTAATTAAAAACTATCATTTATGTTAAAATTGATAATGTAATTTATAAAGATAAGTAAAAATAAAGATAAGTAATTCACCTATAAACTTCTTGTAAACAAATAATTTTCACTAAATTGAATAATATCAGGAGTTCCATTTACTTTTCACAGAGAAATTTGTCACTATTTTATGGTTACAAATGATTCATTGATAAATAAAAAACAAACAACAACAACATCGAAATCACATGTTTTGAGGATTGTAGTTTCGAACAAATGTAAGAATAGACAATATTATATTTGATAAAATCTGAAATTAGCCTTTAAGTGTAAAATTTACCTAAAACATATATATATATATATATATATATATATATATTTCAATGTAAACATTTCTTCGAATTAAAATACAATTAGATAGTATAGATTTCAATAGATTTGGATTGAATCAAATATTTCAAAGAAAGTTGTTATCATTGTTTACTACGATCTATGTCATTGTCTAAATACATCTAACTGGAAGTATTATAATTTTTATTCTCATTACAAAGAACATTTATTAATTAGAAAATGTATATTTAATTATGTTTACCAAGTTTTTGTTTAAATCTAACATAGTAAACATGTATAAATATTAAGTAAATGTGCAAAACTGTATCAAACTTATATTATAGAATTCATATAGATTTCTTATATGATAAATAATTTGTACATCTATCAATTTGACCAATATAAAATAAAACATTTATAGACAAAAAAATGAAAAAAATATGCTTTAGATGAAATCGAAATGTAAAGAAAAAAAAAGAAGAGAAAGTCAAGAAAATCATGTTATTGATTATATAGTTTAGAGAAGTAATTTTTTAAAGAAAAAAAAAGAAAAAGAAAAGTGAATTTAAACAATCATCTGATTCATGCTAATTGAACGTTTATCTTTATTATTTTTTTTATTAGATTTTGTTCTTAAATGAAAAATAAAATGATATTTTTAATACAGCATAACAAAACATTGTCCCATTTAATGCAAAATTTAGTATCTCAGTGAAAGAGAGAGATTATTGTCTTTGAACATAACAAAAAAAAGAAACATGTATGAGTTTATTATTCCGTGTAAGAAAAGATCAATTATTAGCTTATCCGAAACATAAAACTAATTAGATCAGTAATTACATATATATATATATGTATGTACTTTTCCGTTAATTTTAATTTTAAAGAAATAATCTACTGATTTTAATAATATAATTTCACGTACATTAACTTTTTTCTCGATAAACTTAAAGTGTGAACTACGTCAGTACTGATGGTTATCCATTTCTTCTGCGTTTTTTTTGTTGTTGTTAGAAATTGCTTATAAATAAACTGGTGAAATCATCAGTCTCTGAATTTAAATGTTTAGGTGTGTTCTGCTAATACATATGCTGCATGTGATCACTTCTTAATCAAATTATCTTCAAATAATGTAGTATTGCTTTGTCATTCTATGTAAGATATCAATCTCAACACATATTTACTAAAATTCAGATTCACTGTAGAGAAGAAAAAGAATAAAACTTTAAACCGTATGATGAGATGAAGAAGATTAGTGAACAGTAAATCTTTTTTTTTCAATTTGACAATTTACTTCAAGTGAATAATTTAAGGACTGATATCATTTCTAAGATAGATTAGGTTTGAAATATCGAAATGACTTTGATTGTTAATATCTTAGTGGATCGTTGTCTTATAGACGTTTGTGCTAGATTTGTAACAATATTTAAAATGTTGGATATTTTTTCGGAAAACATAAACAAAGTGAAGTAATATTTCCGTACATTTATAGCTGTACAACAATGTATACCTTTTACTTACTTACACCTGTTATTCGTTATATAGGAGCATAGGCCGCTCACCATCATTCTTCATTTAACTCTCTCCTCGGTAATCCTTTCCAGTTCTTTCCACTTGCTACTAATCCTTTTTATGCCTGCTTCCGATTTCAGACAGTGTATTCTTCGGCCTTCCTCTTTTTTGTTTCCCTTCAGGATTCCACGTTAGTGCTTGCCTCGTGATGAAGTTTGATTATTTCCCCAATGTATGTCCTATTATAATTCAACGTTTTTTCCTGATTTCCTCTTCAGCTGTAAGTTGGTTTGTCCTCTCTCACAGTAGACTGTTGCTAATGGTATCCGGCCAACGAACATTAGGTATCTTGAGTAGACAACCGTCTAGAAATACTTGTACCTTTTAGATGATGGCTGTAGTAGTTCTCAAAGTTTCATCTCTATACAATAAAATTTTCTTGACGTTCGTATTGCAGATTCTGACCAATATATATATTAGGCTATTAGTGGATTAAATATTCAGAAGAATTACTTAATCAATAAAATGAGTAGAAACATTTGGTTTGCCGATAATGGAATTATTAAAATGTTTGATAATAAATCAAATATTATTAGCAGTTACGCAACAAAGAATCGGGATTTGAAGTATAAGAATCTGTAATAATTAAATTATAGAGCCATGAAAAAGTATTTTTCGTTCCATCAGACTTTTAATGCATGTGTAAACCGGAATTTTTCGTCTAACGATTTTGGATTTGTTCGGGAAAATAACTACCGTTACCTAAAATTAGTCATAAAATATGTTGTGAATGGAACTTTTAGAGCTTAATCACACACAATACTGAACAAATTCCATCACGATCCCGCGAACCTCGTGAGGCGGGATCGTGGATGCGCACTGTTGAGGGCCCCACAATAGGACGAAACGGTCGTCAAATGCTTCCAGGTTTTCAATGTTACCCCAGCTTCAATAGACTCATGAACTGAACTATTGAAATTGCCACAATATCTATAAAATCCCCTCCTGATATTATTAGCTTTTTGTTGTTAATCAAACTGTGATTAGATTGGGTGTAAAAAAACTGATTTTAAAGTGAATTTCATTACTCACAAGTTTACTTCAAATTAATTGTATAATCATTTTCATTATTACTAAAATAATTTAGTAAATTATCTGTGTTGTTTGCTTCGTCTAAAAATACGATTTACTTGTTACTTAAAAGTCATTATATTCACAGTGAATGTTAATTACTCTCACCATGTTTTACAACCAAAACATAAAAATTAGATTTGGTTCAAGTTCAACAACTCTGATAAAAAAATACTCAGTCTTCTATCCACATACATTTTTTTCGACTGATTGAAACTGAATAGAACTTTCAAACACTGCATCATTGATACAAGTTTTCATAAATGAGAAGGTTGGGATGATAACTTATTAAACACTAATTCAATTTTATATCCCTATTCAAAGGTAAGTTTTAGTTTGTCTATCAGATCGATAAAAGCTGTATAATTATACATCAGTTTATGCGGATAGTTTAAGTTACAAACCATTGTCAGGCTATTTAATTCCTTCTTTAAATAATTAACTGATAATAATAAAGTTTTACCATGACCCCACCGAAACTACTCCTGTAGCTCAACTAGAGTTAATGACGGTCTCAATTCGTGTAAAGGAGAAGAGTTTGGCATAGGTTTGTCAACCCTATCCAGTAGAAAACAACCTTACCAAAAACGCACTAACCAGAAGAAACAATATAAACCACTTAAACTCTACCCTGGCAGTTGAAGGAATAATTATGACGCAGGGATTATTCGGAAGTCATGAGGCCGATGCCTATTCTAACAACCAGAGCAACAATTAACACACGTACATGGAACGTCCGGACAATGTGTGCGACCGGAAGGACCAGTCAAATAGCAACGGAAATGAAGAGATAAAACTTGGCAGTACTCGGAATCAGCGAAACTCATTGAACCTAAACTTGGCAGAAACAGTTAGGAACAGAAGAGATGCTGCTGTACTCCGATCACGAAGAGGAAAATGATCCACACTCTCAGGGAGTTGCTCTGATGCGATACAAAGAAGCACATAAAGCACTTGAACGATGGGAATCTCATGGATCACGAGCACCAAAGCATCCTACAAAACAAAGAGAAGGGAATTACAATGAATATTCCCCAATGTTATGCATCAACCGATGATAGCAATGACGACGATAAAGATCAGTTTTATGAGAGGCTACATTCGATCATAGCGAAGCACTCACGAAAGGACCTAGCAATCCTGATGGAAGACCTAAAATCCAAAGTCGCAATAGACAACAACGGTTAAAAGATATCATGGGACGACATGGACTGCGAGCGAGAAACGAATGTGGGGAGAGATTTGCAAATCTATCGAGACCCTAAAGAAGATTTAAGAAAGTAAGAACAAGAACACAGCAATTAACAACAAACGAACAAGGACACAGAAAATCAAGCTACAAGCTGAATACAAGGAAACAAACAAGCTAGTGAATAGAAGCATTATAACCGACAAGCAGAAATACATGGAAGAGCTAGCAACGACATCAGAAAACGCTGCAACAAAAGGAAATATGAAACAACTATATGACGTGATGAATAAACTGGTAGAGATATATAGTAAAGCAGACAGATCGGTCAAGGACAAAGAAGGCAAGCTAATCACTGACATTCAAAAACAACAGAATGGATGGGTGGGACAATTCGAGGAACTCTCGGATGGACCAGCCTCATTGAATCCACGGGATATCGAAGCAGCCCCTACAAACTTTCCTATCAATGTCACTCCACCAACGATCGAAGGAATCAGGATGGCCATCAGACGGATCAAGAGTTGGAAAGTAGTAGGGCCTGACAATATTCCAGTCGAGGCACTGAAGTCAAGTTCAAGATCAACAGGCCGGATTCTGTAAGGTTCGGTCGTGCACATTTCGAATCGCAATACTACGGATCATCGTTGAACAATCATTTGAATGGGTCTCGTCACGATACACCCCCTTTCTTGGCTGTGAGAAAACATTTGACAGTGTGGATCGGAGAAAATTATGGAATCTTCTTCGACACCATGGAGTGCCTAAGAAAGTTGTCAACATCATCCGGAATTCATTCGACGGACTACAGTGCAAAATTGTGTATGGAGGACAGCTGACAGACGCGTTCCATGTGAGGACCACAGTCAGACAAGGCTGTCTACTCTTCCTCTTTCTTTTTCTTCTCGTGGTTTACTGTATTATGAAGATCTTCACATCTGAACGAAAACACAGAATACAATGGACGAGTTAGATGCAAATAGATGATTTGCACTTCACAGATGATCTGGCCGTTCCATCCCATACACATGAACAAATGCATGTGAAGATAAACAGTGGAGCAGCAATCTCTTCTTCTGTAGGCCTCGACACACACAAGGGCAAAAGCGAGATCCTCAAATACAACACGGAGAACACCAACCAAACCACATTTGATGAAGAGGTGGAAAGTTTCACGTACCTGGTCAATATTATCATCGATGAACAATCGGGATCCGATACAGGTGAAATGGCGAGGATTGACATAGCAAGAACAGCATTTCTGCAGTTGAAAAACAAATGGAACTCAAAACAACTGTCAACCAATATCAGAGTGCGACTCTTCAATACGATCGTCAAGACAGTTCTATTGTTCGGAGCTGAAACTTTGAGAACTACCACAACCATCATCAAAAGGGTACAAGTATTTCTAGACGGTTGTCTACTCAAGATACCCGATGTCCGTTGGCTGGATACTGTCATTAACAGCCTAATGTGGAAGAGGACATACCAACTTCCAGTTGACGAGAAAATTATGAAAAGACGTTGGAAGTGGATAGCACGGGAATTGCAGAAATAATCGAATTGCATTAGGAGGCAAGCGATGACTTGGAATGTTGAAGTTAAATGGATAAGTGGGAGATCAAGGAACATATTATGTCGCAAATTGGAAACAGGCTTGAAAGGGATGAATAGCAACTGGAAAGGATTGCCCAGGACAGAATTGGATGGGGGATGCTGGTGAGCGGCCTATGCTTCTCCATGAGCGGTAACATTCGTAAGTATGAAAGGAAGTTCGAGTGTGTATTTTCACGTGAACCAATAACAAGAACATGATGTAAATTTGTTACTGTAAAAATATCGGCTCTTGTTTTAAACTCTGGTTTGGTTAAACTTCGTTGAATGTATAATCATATTTTTCTCATTATAGATATTTTTATCACCTGGTGCTGGGCCTAAAAAGATAGCAACTTGGTGGGATCAGTACGAATGGGGTCGGTCAGAACTCTTCGTTATTTTGCTAGCACTTTTAAGCATGTTTTTACGAATTGGATTGGAGACAACATTTATTTATTCTAAAACATTTTATGTATTAACACGTAAGTTTCTTTTTTAAATGAACGATTACTTCATTAAACATTTATATATTGTTAACAAGTATGACATTAGTAAGTATTGTGTTAAACTCTAGTCACTGTACAGTGATCAATCATTTATAAACTGAACTTAAATAAGAATTAACGAACTCTGATCATGTTTGTTGTATGAATGTTATTCACTTTTTGAACCATAAATTTCCACTCTAAATGTTAAGTGTTTTTCCTGTGAAGGGATTTTATGTTAGATATTACATTAAAAAAGATCAAATGTTGTACAATATTATTTCACACTAAAATTAATTAAATATATTTGAAAAGAATATTAATTTAATTACAGACAACTTATGATCTATGTGATTAATAAATAATTAACCTTAATAGTTGAGATCGTGAATCAATTGAAGCTAGACCACCATGGAAAACCTGGAAGCACTGGATAAACAAGTTATTATATATACTATTTTACTGATTAAATAATTTGAATCACTCTATGTCAATGACTTATTTGTAAATAACTGACAATGAAGGCAAACGATTAGAGATCAGTATGTCTAATATTAAGTCCAGTTTACACCTTTAATGAATTCATGTAATCCCCATTTTTGTACCACTTTAATAATTAGACCAGAGATATTAATAATCAGGAATCCAGTCAATGGAGATCAATAAAAATTCCTAATAAAAAATGAGGTTACAAACGAAAACACTTGCAGATTATTTCGATTCTGGTTGCTTTAAAATATTTTTACGCATTATAATGGGGATCGCAGTTTACTAACTACGTTACAGACAAAATGAATTTTACAGCATAATTTTTGCATTTATGCTATTCCGTTTAGTAGATAACTAATTGTTGAATAAAACGGGTTGGTTACATAGGGACCAAAAAATGTTTAAATGACAGTATTGATATTTTTATTTCGAAGGAAACCTAGTTTCAACTATTTCTTCTTTATTCTTCATTTTACGTCATATTTACTAATAATTAGTCTGCCTTTGATTCAAGCAAAACTTTCTGAAATTCTATTTCCCCCTGTTCTCACAATGTGCATATTTGTTTTGGATAAAACGATAATTTAGATATGTTTGTTAACGTGAAAAGAAAGCACTTACGGAAAACACAACTAGCTCGTAAAATTAGATGAATGCAATGTATCCATTATTTCTTCAAAATTTATACACCTAGTTAATTTGACAATCGGGAACAAAAGAGTGAGAATCGATAGCAGGTTTTTTAAATTCTTTTAGTGGTAATCGAATTCTATCGATGAAATTACAACGTGATTATTAATGTAATTGAGTCGATATCTCACGATGATACTAGGTGGTCGAGGATAGTCAATATTCTTGATGTGTTCTGGCTAGCGGAAAGTCCAGGTCCAGAATACCTCCAGCCACCCTGAGGCAAATTGCTTTCACCCTACATTAAAGCTTTTCATCAACTAACGGTTATTAGAGTTACAACGAATGATATAGTTCGAAACAATCATGGAACACACTTCAGTTAATGAAGTCTACAGATATATTTAAAAAGAGATAGATCATAACAGAAAGATCATACAAAACATGTTATTCAATAAAGTATTTAAGGGTGGTGTGTATTCACGTTTAAAATGTGATCATAACTACTAGTATTAATCAGACGAACTATGTTGGTTGTTGAGAGCTACAAAGATAAAGATTTTCAGAACCTTAGATTTAGGGATTTCTAATTTATACTCCCCAATCATTAGGTTCCTAAAGATAACATTTACCAAGAATTAGCTTCCGTTCAAACATGGGTTCCAAAGAAAACGCGGAAGATTTCGTAGAAAACTTCACCTCAGTCACTCTAATATATCTGCTCCATTAACAATACTGAGCATGAAAATGATGACAACCTACATTTATCTAGTCAAATACGGATTTGATAGTGTAAAATCAAATCAGATCAGTAATGGCTAATTCTGTTCTCTAGTTCTTTATGACATCTTATTACTCTAATAAACTAATTATCGAAATTCAACATCAACTAAAATGTAAAATTACTCTCACCAACTCCTAACTTATTTTCAGTTGGAAATCATTTTATTCTTACCCGAGTTCATTTCGTGTTATTCACATATTTTTACAATTTGAAGAACAAATTGAAATTAGCCAGATCACAATTGAAATTATGAAAGCCATATGGGACTCATCAGAAGTGTATATACACAACCCAACTACAGAGTATCAAGCCCAACATTGTTTGTCTATGAACCGAGAGCTTAATTTCTAGATCAATAAAACAACATTCAACAGTGTTAAAATCTAATTTTAATCAATTCATAATAATTCAAATACCTGTAATAGATAACTATCTAACAATCAACACAGATCAAATTTCATTATTCATATATACTTACTAAAACTACAATATTTACATTTAGAAACTTGTAATTAATCAACATATGATAAATAATACAAAAAAATTTATAAAGATTATGAAATTTTCATAGTTTATATCATAAATCAATATTATTTAATTATCATTAAAATTTTAAAAGAACTAATTTAGTTAAATTAATATTTTCTTTATTTAAAACACAATTATTTTTACCATATTAACATAGTTTACCAAAAATCAAATATGGATTAAACTTGTGGAGATATGTATGACAAAATTATTTTAAAAAATAGTTTTTGATGTTATTTGTATTTATTCTGTTAGTTTTTCACTGCCTGTACATTTATCATTAAATAATTGTACGTGTTGTTTAAGTGTATGACCTTGAACACACTTTCTTCCATCCTGTTACACTCATAACATGACACATGCTGTTACCTACTAACAAATACACTGCTATACACATACCTCATGTTCTCCATTGCTTGTGATTGTGATAACTGAACTCGAAATCAACTATCGTCTACATTTATAGACTTAAACCAAATTATATCATATTCTACGTATGGTTATATCACTGGAAGGATAACAATCTTACTGGAACTATTAAAAATCTATAATTGTGGATTCTGGTACCAAACTCAACCTAAACACGCAGAAATCTGTTGAATTAAGTAACATCTCTAATTTTCATTGTGTTTATAACGTTTAACTGATATATATATACTATACGGCTGTGAAAGATGGCCTTTAAGAGTAGAAGATACTCGTAAGTTACTAGTATTTGACCACAGGTGCCTTAGAAATATTGCTCGTATCTGCTGGGATCATCGGGTAAGTAATAGCGAGGTTAGACGCAGGGTATTAGAAGATGATGGTAAATCAGTTGATGAGGTTATGAATCTTCATCGACCGAGATGGTTGGGCCACGTGCTGCGTATGCCTGAACACCGATTACCACGACGCACAATGCTCACTGGTGTTAGGGATAATTGAAAGAAAGTTAGGGGCGGCCAAACCAAAACGTGGCATCAGTGCTTGAAGTCACTAACTTCTGGTCTGAGCCATGTTGGAAGATTCAGACTGCCTGGTTGAGGTCCGCGTGACTATCGTAACCAATGGTTAGAGACTCTTGGTGACATGGCTCAGAATCGATCACACTCTCTGCCTTCCTTAAATTAAGAGATTAAAATCGCTTCATATCTTTCTAGGAACTAATTCTTTTTTCCTGTACTATCTCCTTATACACAATCTTTCTTCTATATATTACCACCACTGAATTAACTACTTCTATGAATCCGGTGTTCATCTTGTTGTGCTAATGCGGTATGGCAACTTGGACCGATGCATATAAGTGCCTGGTCCTACGTTGCAGCTGGCTGATATATATATATATATATATATATATATATATATATATATATATATATAATAACTCTGTTATTATTTTTTCAGTTCATATATTAGTTGGTCCACCACAAACTAAATGAATAATCAAAGTATTTTATTTATTTTAATTTATAATTAATTAATTATGTAAATATATATGTACTTAAATATCTTGTTTTTTTTGTTTCCACTTTTATATGATCAAAATTCAATTTAATATAAAATAATTTAAAATGTTATCTAGTTGTGTTCAATAGTTACCGATGCTTTAAAGATAATGAATCAATTAATTATCATCTTTAGAATGTTATATTATATTAAAGGGAAAATTTAGAATAATAAATAAGGATTATTATTATTATTTAAATGAAAGTATAAAACTAACTAAATATAATTGCTTTTATGCTTCACCTCAATAAAACGATTTTTTAAATTTTTTATTTTATTTTATTTATTTCTAAAGTGAAAAGTGTTGTTTACTTGGTCATTTGAACTTTATGTTCAATGTTCTGTAAATGATTGAAAATGAATATTTAATTATACCCGGGATATTTCTCATTGTTACAAAAAAAATTCTTTTTTGAAAATTGAAACTTTCTTACTCAATGGTTTCTTAAATTTTTAAAACTTTTCTAAATACTGAATATCTTATTAATTTTTTTAGCTACTTAACTGTATTATTTTATATTTTTCGAAATATTAAGTTTGTTTTGTAAATCATGTTTTTACAGAAGATCAAGATATTCGGTATTGTAGTGAATGAGAACACTAATGGGGACAGTCGAATGTATTTGAAATGAAATTACAGAGCATCTCAATAAAATCTGAGAACCATATGGTAAATAGTTAATTTGCAAAATATTAATCCATTGTCTTCAAATTGTCTGTTCCTTTTGTAAATATTAGTCCATTGTCTCGAATTTCATTGTTCATGCATTTTCATACCAATTGCGTTCCGTTTACGTTATTTTCTTATCGATCTTCTACTGAAATACATTCTATGCCTGACCACCGTTATATACTAATAATGTGAATATAAGTAACCCACACTATAGTATAACTTCAAATACAGAATGAAATTTGGCGAGATTATAATTTATGGACGAATCAATCAGATTAAGGATAACAGGTCTTGGATTTTGGTGGGAAATTCACTCACCCATTCGCCCAAATGGCGTGTTGGCATTTTAGCTTATGTCAGTTTGTGATGAAAACCATAAATCTAAATCCTAACCCTTACTATCAACTGTAAATCATTGTCTTTATTCTGCAAACTGCTTTATAACCTTCATTTATCCCTATTAAGTAGGTAGACACTCCCAAGGTCACTTTGGCATCGCTCAAAAAGTCGTCCATAAATTATAGTATCACCTCAGATTTCTATTTACTTATTGACTAGTACTGACTTCTTAGAATTAAGTTTGGCGTATCGAAGATAATTGAATACAAGGATCACGACAATTCCCATTGACAAGAAGTAAGAACACAAATAATAATACAATTGGAGATTTACTTACCCTGAAACACGATAATACTAGTCGTAAATATACTCATTTACATATTGATTTATACACATTTTAAAACAAATCACTTGATTGGACAAAACAGGATGAGAAAAGTATTAATAATAAACAAAATAAAATTACCGTGAGATAAATGACATTCCCCATTTAATTAATGGTTAGGGGAAACGTCACATATATAAAATTATAACAAAACCATGTGTTGCATGTCATGCTGAACTATAGTTCACGTTAATTTAATAAAAATAATTTAATATCTTAAATAAACACTACAGTGGAATAAAACAATGTTATACTATGTAAAATGTCGCACTGAAAGTAGAACAAATATTACACTGAGTAGTTAACACATTGAATTTAAAAACGGAAGTAACATTGAACAAGAATCATGATCTGTTAAAAACCTAGTTCTTCTTTCTTATTCTGTTATATCAGTTTGTTAAAGCTAAGTTCACTGACTTCGTAAAACATTCAATTTACTGAAGTATTTTATCCATTTAAATTAAAAGTTTGAGTATTCTGAACCCTTTCACAATGTTATAATTTTCTCTTATTACAACCCAGCTAACCATATTGCTTAGTATTCTTGGACACCAATTCAATCGATAAGTTCTCAAATCAGAACACGGTTGAATAGAAAAGAGATTATGCTCCAAATAACGAGGTTGAATGAATGTAAGAAACACAATAAGAAAAACGTTAGTATATTTCTAGTTTTTACATGAGAAGATTCTAGAGTGTTCTCCAAGTATCGACTAACGCTGATTGGATAAGAATTGGCCAATCTATATCCAGCTAACACACAGTTACAAAAATCTTAATGGGTATATGACTAATTTGATAGTCATTAATTTTTAAAATTGTTTTGAAATTCAAAGTCTTTTCCTTAACTTTAATACCAATGAATAGTGTTTTTTTATTTGATGAACAAGTGTAAAATAAGAGCTGTGTTAGCCTCCAAATGCTTTACTTTGAAATAACTGATGATATACGTTTCCAAACATTCTCCTTTCCAGTTGATGATTATGGAAGATTTTTTTACTTCAGTGTTATTTCATAGATTTCATTGCGTATAAACAGGTTCAGTAAGGTATAATCTCGATCGGGGTAGTGAATATTAAACTTAAGTATCTTAAATTTGTTGTTCATATGTTTACGACTGAATATATAACGAGGAGAAAAAATCATTTGATCTACAAAATATTTTTTATCACATTATCGCCACTTTGTTAACACATTTAATCACATAGTGAGCATAAACAATGACATTTCAAGACAATTTATATTGAACACTGAACATCGATGAGTTCACTGGTGACTTGGATAAATGCATACTGAATCTCAGTATGAAAACATTTCCTCTTTGGTTAGAAATTTATTCACAATACTAATCACAATAATGTTCGAATAATACAGAAAGATTGAAGTGTAGAAAATGTGTCAAAGATCAAATAACGATTATGCAGATAATTTCGTCGGAAAATTTCTTTTTGAGGGTAAAAAATGGACAAACTCTGACATGGTCAATAAAAAAATCACCATCTAAAACTCGATACAGTGGGTGACATTTTAACACGTCGATTCAATAGCTCTGTTGAGAGAACATTTCACGTCGCCAAGTTACATATGGTTTTCTAAACCAAACCAGTACTTATACAACAAATCAAGGGTAGGTTAGCGATTATGTGCTCCTCCATTTGTATATAACAATCCACCTGTTCCTGTGAAGTTAGTTACATAGGCCGTACTCTGAGGGCCTTATGTGTGTTTCCGTGAACATGTACCAGCATGATTGGGAAAAAGAGTCATCAGCTCTATTAACGGCACCACTATTTCTTGCCTGAAAGATAGTGAACATCATGTTAAAATAGATTAAGCTTTCTCTGTTTTATATCAAGTTCCAACCAATCTACCTAAGGGAGCTAGATTACGGCTCACCTATGTAGCTGGAAATATCTGGATCAACTCCAGAAAACCGAACTTATGTGTCCAGAAGAAGTATATTCAGCATCTATGTTTAACTTGGTCCACGACTGAATCACCAGATTCCTAAACTAGATATTATAGAGCTCTTATCGGCCCTCTCAGTTCCTTTTGTGCTTATAACGTTTTAATCTACACATCCACTTTTCTCAATTCACATGAATTCTTTTTTTGATCTAATTACTTTGACAGCAACTCTCTTATTATATATTATATCCAAACAAGTTTATTATTATCACTGTTATTAATATTATTAGCTCGATTAACACGACGAAATTCTCCTACTATACATTTCATTTACACGATTTATTATATTGCAGTTATATTAATAGTAACTCGGCACTTTACTACAAATCATTCTGACTTCTATTAAATAGTGACCTTTGTAATCTACAAATAACACAATTTTGAAGTACTTAATTATGTCATAACAGATGTATATAACAATGTCAAATTCATCAATCCATGCCATATTTTGGCCTTTGCAAAATACCAGGATAATTATGGACTTATAACTGTAGGGCCTCATGATGAAGTTGGTTATTGAAAACAAATGTTCAATGAAATATTCTTTATTTTTAAAAATCTTTGAAGTTAAAACAAACATTAATGGAGATATGGAATTACAGTGAATTTAAAGGTAGCATTCAGAAAAGCAGTAATGATAATTTATCTCAATGCTAACAACTGAATATTTATTTAGCACTTGTTAAAGTCCTTGGAACGGTGAGAAAAACAGTTTCCTAACTCAGAAGCAGTTGGAAGTGAAAACAGTTGTGACATAACACTGATCGTAATAGTAAGATGGTGGAAATCTCAACCATAACAAGAAAAACGTATTAACCCTTAGTAGGTGATATCAATAATAGAATTGCAATCATTGCACATTTACTTATGTGAATGGTGCTCCTAACACTTTTTAAAGATATTTAGTTAATATCCAGATTAAGAGAACTTATCATAAAGTATGTAGTTGTCATTTATATTATGTTCTATGTTCAGTAAAATATTTGATGAAGGACTGATATGACTTGATTTTCTCAATTGACTAGAAACTGGGAGAACTTCCGGTGGCTCTGATACATCAAAAATAAGTTCCATTTCCGATTCACTACTACTAACTTCAGGATATTCAACAGGATTTAATTTACTTGTTTCTACTGGATGTTGTTGTAAAACAGTTGAAATCTGATCGTTAATTGATATAACTGGTGTTTCCTGAAGAAAACAAGAGGTGATACATCAGTTTGATAAAAGAATATACAAGAAATTTAATCAATAAACAAATAAAATAAACTTGTCCAACCATTCTTCATTAAAATGAATTTCAATTAGTCATCAACAGATGAAAGTACATTCAGCTAACTTAGTCAATAACAACGTAGAACTTTGTACATACGTAAATCAGTAATCGGAAACATTAAGGTTCAGCTAAATAATAATAACCACGTTTTTAAATTATTTTAAATGTACAATAGTATTTCCATATCACTGAAATCATGAACCAAAACAAGATTTCAGTGAAATTCAACCATTTCTACAAACTCTTACTAACGATCACTTCACAGTTGATATTTACTCATCTACGTATATAATTCATGACTTCTTTTTAACACATAACATTAAGAAAATCATTTAAACATTAATCTTGAAGCTGATCACTAGTTATAGGAATACTTAATTCTTCTTTCAATATTTGATCAATTATTGAAGATTCATTCCGAAAACAATAGTTTCAGTAAATAGGGATTCATAAATACAGGAAAACATTATAATTCCATTATCTGTTTGTTTAAAACAAAAATAAACGTCGACAACATAAAATGCATAAATAAAAATTGAGTATTGGCAGAAATCATTTAGTTGAAACTTGTTATAAACTCACAGTATGTAATTTCTGAGGTTCTGTTACAACCTTTACATCTATATTGGTAGATTCAGTCGACTTTTCTGTACTTTTGGTTTCACTAGCTAGAAAAGGTTGTTTTGTAAGAAATCAAATGAACAGAATAGATTGAAAACAAGTAAACTTTGTTGATTAGATGCTCATTCTATTTTCACCTATGTGAAGAAATGTTTTTAAGCACATTTTTCGTCATCGGTTGTTAGCAGAAAATATACTTAACACAAATTGTTCTCAAGTTACTTAAACTGAATCATAATCGAATAAATGTGATCGTCACAAAACTATTTCATGTAGCATTCATTCTTGTCAGGAAAGTAGCTTAGAAAATTTTATTTTATGAATAATTATTTAACTTTCAATCCAGTAAATTCTTCAAAAGCCATCTATTCTCAAATTCTTACATAACAACTGAAATAATTACAGTCTACAAACAAAGTGCATCACCTTCACAGTAAGATAATTCTAAAATATTATCGTTAAAAAAAACTACCTGAACTGAAAAATTCGATGTCTCTTGACACCGATTCAACTTTTTCACCAACACTCATTAAACTGCTAAACAATTCTTCAAGGCTAAATTATTTAATAAAAACAAAATGAAACGTATACAATTGTTATGACCATCGTAACATAAACATCTGGATCAAAAACAAAGATGAATTCATCAATTTGAACTGAAATATGCATTTTAGAAAAGACTTATTCTTCAATGATTTTATGGATGTAGGCCTTACAATAACTTGCTTTCTTTGCAAATTTCTAATTTCGATTTATTACCACCAATACGTTGTATCTTATCACAATTTATCATAGCTATCTTTATAACACTTCATATAAACGGAATCAATTTTCACTATTTACCAGCCCTTTGTAACTCATGATTAAAAAACGAAATAACAGTGTGGCTAAATGTATAGTTTGTTGGAGTTGTATATCCTACTGCCTTTAAACCTTAATTCAGTCAGCAGTATGACTTCATTTTGAAGTGGCACCCCATAATAAGGTATATTGCGTTGGATATTACTTAACTTTCAATATCCTAAAAATAAAATCTTTGAATCATATGAAATCGAGTAACAGACGTTTTAGCCAATATCGCTCAACTGGTATATTAAAGTACACGAAATCCAGGTAGCAGGAATAAAAATAAAATTATTCTTTCATGAAAGCTTACCGAGCTTTAAGTTGACGTATTCCAGCCTCAGTTGTTTTCTCACGATCGAGCTTCATTTTTTTCAAGATGTTCCTTTTACAATTCGCTTCAAAGACTCTAATTCTGCGTAAATCATCCTCATCATCATTGTCTTCAGCTTCTTTTTCTTTTGAATTATGTTGTAAAGATTCGGGTATAACTGACTCCATTAAACCAATATCCGCATGATTTGATGACAACTGGGAAAAAGATACAGTAGGCCCTAAACTAGGACGTCGATTACTACGTTCTGTAAATTTAAATAGTTTTGCTCCATCATCTCTTTCATCTTCTGTTTCACTTTTAATAAGAAATTTCACATTCCCTGATGTACTTGAACGAAGACCTAATCAAGATAAGTAAGTAAGTAAGAAAATTTCAAAACACTTACGTAAAACTGTTTAAGTGGTTTATCGATTTCGTTAAAACTCGTAATCCTAATAATTAATTTTATACAAACTGAATTATTAAAAGAAATATCACACAAAATCATACAACAACAGAAAAGAGAAAGTTAAATGCTAAAGTAACTTCCATTTTAGCGACTCTTTAAAATTAAGTTTTGCCACTGTATTTATGAATTACATGGGAGTAGTGGTCAAATATATGTCAAATCCATCGCCTTTTCAAGTATGATGTTTATAATCCAAGGTGTTGCTATTTGTTTAATGGGTAATCGTAGATTAACTACAGTCTTTTATTATTTTTTAAGTTTATGTGATAGTTTTAACCAAACGTTTAGTATAGCTCTGAAATTTTTCAGTATTCCGTTGATAGAGATAGTCCACAGTTCATCGTTCATAAATCATTTGCGGATTAAACAATGTAGGGTTGAAACCAGTTCTATACAGTTTACACATAATGTGCATAATACATAATCTATGCTTTATGTGTAGCATTTGTACTAATAACGTCATATTTTGAATTATGAGCTGACATCTAGAAGGATTAGAGAAAACAGACAAAGATTAACAAAAGACAGTAATCTAAGTGTTTTAAAACAAATGTGTTTGGAAAGAATGTTTAAATTTAGACAAGGCTAACATTTCGTGTCATACTGATAAACAATTTTCATATACCTCACATTAACACATTAGTTGCTTCATCTGATTTACCGACCACAGATTTCATTGTATCTACATAGCACATTACAGTTGTCGCTACGTTTTGTTATCCGTCATCGCTGTGTAGTGTGAAAAGCACAAGGTTATTTCATGTGTACCTATTTTGTCTATCTTCTTGTTATATACTAACCTTTTCTTAAGATAAATCTGTTTATGAACTAGTAATCGCTTGAACACAGTGGATAAGTTAAACTCGCTGCACATATAAACCACTCATAAAAAGTAACTGGATACTTAATATGGCTCAGGACTTAAAACTTCTTTTATTCTATGAAGTAAGTACGATGACAAGACCTCTTGTTCCAGACATAAACGTTTACTACTTCAGACTCTCTTATTGAAGAGTTGAAATGATATTTACGCTCTTTTCAAGAAGATAAAATACACTATTTTATTTATTGTCTCCAGATTCCTACCATCTCCATGAAACTCAACAAAAATGTATAATTTCATATAACCTTATCAATGAAATATCAAACTAAAGCTTTATTGGTATTTTATTCTCGTCTAACTTTGATACCATCTTTCTGTATCCACTTCAAATTAATTCTATATTAAAACATGAGTTAAATAATCACCACTTGAACAAGTGGAACTTCCAAATGTTTTATTATTCATACGGCATACAGAAAGTGTTTACTGCATTCAATGATAATGAAATGAATTCCGAAAAAATTTTCGCTTTTGGTAATGGCCATGAAACTTCAGGAACTGTTCGAGTACCTTAAATGTAATAGGATCCCCTTACATATGTTGCTCTAATTCACAGTAGTGGAATTTCTAGTATTATAATGGAATACAACAATAATTAACATTTACATCAATACAACGATATAACTCTAGTTTCATGTAATTTTTGTAAATTAGCCACTTACTTTTCACGTTCTTTTTGTTTACTTTTGACATTTTGGTACAATACAGAATAAGTTCTATTAAAGCTTGAACTGCTGATAATGGTACAGGAACAATTGGTTTCTTATTAAATTCAACAACCATAAAGAACATATTATACTTCCATAATTCAATCGAATGAAATTCAATTTCGTTAAAAACGTTACTGTTATATGAAAGAAATAATGAAATGTAATGAAAAACACAAGTAGGCGTCATATGGTTAAATGTGAAGATGGAATAATATATGATAGTTAGGGTTGTATATTATCTAATTTCCAATAAACAAAGAACAGATATCAAGACGGTGTAAGTCAGTATTATGATTCTTCACATTATATTTGACATTCTAAACTGCAGTTAGCAGAATAAAAGAATTATTTGTAATGAGGTTTAGTAGCTGGACTCTTTATGTCAAACTTACCTACTCAAGCTTACTATTCCTCTTGAACCATAGACGATCTCTGAACAACGTTGTCACGGACTCCTTTTCAGCTGTTACCAAATGGTATCTACGGTCTTGATGTCGGCCTGGAACTCCCGACGCTATGTGTTCTTCAACCCACCACTTTTCCCTTAACCTAGAGGATTCTAAGTTAGGGCTTGTCTTGTGATGCAGTTCGATGGTGTCTACATGGTGTATTCCATAAAAAATCCAGCGTCTTTTCTTAATTTCTTTTCCCGCTGGTTTGAATTGTACGATATTAAATTATTGCTGACGGTCATTGACCGACGGATCTACCATATCTTGCGTAGACAATCATTTACGAGTACTTGTTGCAGCACCGTATAGCAAAACCGTTTTAACGTTGATGTTGAAACTTTTGATTTGGGTTATGGATGACAGTTCTTCTAAGTTCCACACGTTCTTCAATTGTAGGAATGCTGACCTTGCTTCACCTATTCGCGCCTCAGAACATTCATCAGATCCTCTCTGTTTATCAATGGTGTTACCCGTTTGCTGCGCATGACATCGAAGGACTAAGCCGTCTGCAAATTTTAATTCATCCAGTTGTGTCCGTCCAAGGCGTCCACTATATTACACACTCTCTCTGAGATGTTAAAAACTTCATAATCTATTCAAATGCTAAGAAAAAGATAAACAGAAAGAGTAGGTAGTCTTGCCTAACACGTCTTTGACTGGAATGGATTTGTAAGCTGTCCTCTTGTAAATATTTGAAATTTAGCTCCTCTTAGGAGTCCCTTATGATGAAAATCTTCTCAGGTACTGCGTAGTGTTCTATAAATTCTTCCTGCCCACACAATCGAATGCTACCTCATAAACAAGAAAGTTGACGCACAGTGATAAGTTTCATTTAACTGATTGTTTAATAGTGACTCACGGTGTCGTAGTTTGATCGGTACACGAACTTTCCTTATGGAACACAAATTACTATTCGCCAAATTGGGCGTCTACTGAATCTTTCATTTGGTTCACCCACACTGTTGAAAACTTTTCCTGGTATTAACAGAAAATTGATTCTTAAGCAGTTCTCATATTAACCAGGTATCTCTCACTTCGCCAACTTTTGAGCTGAAACCACGTGTAGTCTTTTAATATTTTACTGATACCAGCTCTTTATCGTACGACCAAACCATCCAGCTCAGGGAACAAAACTCTATCAAAATCGTACACTAATCATTTAACGTCTTATTATCTTGTCTGCTTTTCGTTATCACACGATTATCAGCTCTATTTTTTGTATAATTTTCTAATTTTTCGATTATTACTATCATCAAAATGATCCTTTCTTGAAATATATTTTATATCAATTTTCTCGGTCATCACCTAATAGAATCCTTTCCATTTCTAATTTATGCAAGTCAAACAAGAATCAATCTGAAAATCAGATCCTTTAAGTCATTTTATTGTACCAAACAAATGTAAGAGTTCAGTTTATATTTCATTGTTTATAAATCATTCGTGGAATGAAAAGTTCACAGCTTATTTTATTTTCATTCATAGAAAAGTTGACATTTTAGTTAAAAAAAACAGAGTTCAAAATAACTGATTGTTTGAATCTAAACATTCATCAAAATATTTAATACTCTTTTGCACCATATTGAGTTGACTATGTGTTAAGTAAACTTAGACCTTGATTATTTATAATAAATAAACAATACCTGAAAATAGCGATTAACAGATTAATGAGCAGAGTTCCAGCAATCATTAGATACATAGCCAGAAATAAAGGACATAAGAAGTGATATATCGGACAATTTATTCCATCTGCATTGGTTCCACAACTATCATTCTTAGCTAGTAAAAACCAAAATCAATAAAGTCATCAGTTTAATTCAAAGAAATGAATACTGAAAGCATACATTTATGCTTCCAAGTTTTAGTAGATTAGCTAAGTACACATTTAAAAGTAGTACTTGCGACAGTACATTCGTTTTAAAAAAAACACTAGACGTCAAATAGGTCGACAAACTACAAAATCCTCTTATTTATTCATAAGAAGCTGAAAATGGACAATATTTCTATCAAATATAATAAATATGATTTACGTTTTTTGCAGGAGTCCATTAGACAGAACTGTAGCAAATGTCAGATATTTGTAAACAAATCTGCAACTTCCACTGAAACAACAAGGTATCCTAAATTTTAAGTCAAACCATCGAAGTGTTTATGAATTATCGCTCCGTTTTAAACAATATTAATATCATAAAACAAACAGCTTAGTCGGCGATTGTCTTGTTCAACCGAACATTAATAAAAGCGCTTATGCAGAACACACTGACAGATTACAGAGTCAAATGCGTTCAACTCATCAATTTTAGAAAATGAAAAATGCTTCTCAAACTTTAATATCATTAAGGAGTGGTAGGAGGAAGTCAAGTAAGAAGTCATGTAATCATTCAGTATGGTATTTCGTTCAATACCACAAATCTTTGCTCAACTAACAGTTTATGTTATGTGTATTTTTCAGATCATCAACATTTGTAACTAAGTGAAATTGCGAAATGAACGGTTGATCCAATTTCCCATCCACTTCTAATAATCGCAGACTAAATCTACTAAGCAACGTGAACACAAGACAAATAGCTCGAAGATTGGTGATAAGGATTTATTTGACTCTCATAATAAATCAAAATGATATAAGAATACATCATGTTTTATATGATTTGTTTGCAGTTATATTAACAGTCAGATTCGAACAAATTGAAGTGAATTGTAATAAACAATAATTACTCAGTAGCTCACTATGTGAACAAATTTGCTATATTACATAATGAAGCATCCATAATTCTTCTTAAAACGTGAATACATGTCACAGACGATTGGAAAAAAGACGGTTCCACATGTCATTTGCACTCTAATTAATGAAGCTATTACTCTCCATATCACTAATATTACTTTATCTAAAGTCAAGACCAAAATTCGACTCTTAACTTTGCAATACACCATGTTCCTTTGGTGTCAAAGGTTTTACTCCATTTTAGGTTCGAAATCACACTTGTGACTTCCATCACTCACGAAATTTTTGATACATTATGGTAACTTAATATCTATTTATTCTTAATAAATTGTGTTAATTCTTATAAGTTAAACTAGAAATTGTTAAGTATACTGTTTTTCACGAAGAAGAGTGAAAGATCATTGGTTAGTTATTACCTTTACTTATATCCTTAATTGTGAGTTTCTAAACTTGTTAGTTTCATTGATCAGTGATTCAACATTTAACAATTTATTTAATTATAATCCGAAATTAGCCTTCATGAACAAAAGTATCGTTTCTTTCACTTTTATTATAACAAATATTTTATTATATCAGTTTGAGACGTCGTAATAATGCTCAGTGTCGAATCATGACATATTAATCAATAATTAAGTTATACACCTTATCTCCATGATTTATCTAAAAATCATTTTAAATAATCTTAACATTGTCTGCTGACAGATTATTTTATATTTCAACAAGATTACATATTTAACGAACTGATGGCTTAGTGATAAGTGCATTCAACCTTCAATCAATAAGTTGCCAGTTCGAAAACTTTTCAACCTATTCCGGTTTGAACAGTCAAGTAGTATGAATGAACTTTCATGTCTTAAATTCAGCTGAAAGCCAAATATACAAATGTGTGTTTGATAAATTACTTACATCAATGCAAAATGGTTTATAAACTTACCAAATGTATAATCTAATGATAATTCACCATATAAATTCCAATATGGATAATACAGAACATCACGAACATCGCTCCATGAAAATTCATGACGATAAGGATAAAGTAAAACATGTAAAGAAATTCCATAAGCTAAGAAGACAACAATCAATATGAATATAAATGAAATCAACTCCTCAAGCATACTCCTTATCATGACTAGTTTCGGACCCAAATTCGGATGATAAGAGTATAAACCATATAAGCGAATGTAGCATGAAATTACTGATTGTTTTCATAATAAGAAAATAAATATTAATGAAATAAATGAATTATAAATGAATATGATAAATTGTAAATTTTATCATAAAGTTATTTCAATAAACATATGAATGAAAATTATCAAATTAGAAACACAACTAATAATCATATATTTCTAATATCTTATTGGGTTGTATTGAGTTCAGATAATACAAATGTATCATTAATTCTACTTTGAGAATCAATCTACCTATTACTTAATTTATTTGGACATCAAGTCAAACCTGAAGAAATGATACATGCAAACACATGGATGTTCGTTATAAACATTATTATAACACAAAAGGACCTGAAAAATGGCGTCTAACTTAACACCACTAAGATTACTTTGCATAAAATCAGAACAAATAAAGAGAAACAATTAATTTGATTGATTAATTATTTTCAGAATGGATTTTGTGGATATTATAGTAATTTTAATAGTTGGGGTTATGCGTCAATTGAAGCTAGACCACCATGGAAAACCTGGAAGCACTGAACGGTCGTTTTGTCCTATGGTGGGACTCCTCACCAGTGAGCATCTACGATCCCGCCTCGTGAGATTCAAACCCAGGGCATTCAGTCTCGCGCGAGCGCTTAACCTCTAGACCACTGAGCCGGCAACCAACGGTGTTAATGTCTAACTTCAACTAATCCACAAAATCGAGTGACACATTCACCATTGTCTTCAGTGAGTTACTATCTCACAACAGACCCAGTTGAGCTCCATTGGTCACTGCTTCGGATATAAATCAACACATGCTCACTAGTTACTGGCTTCAAGAGGTATTTCCTGGAGCTCTAGTGATAAGCAGTGACCAGTGGAGTTCAACCGGGTCTGGTGTGAGATAGTAACTCACTGAAGACAATGGTGAATGTGTCACTCAATTTTGTGGATTAGTTGAAGTTAGACATTAACACCGTTGGTTGCCGGCTCAGTGGTCTAGAGGTTAAGCGCTCGCGCGAGACTGAATGCCCTGGGTTTGAATCTCACGAGGCGGGATCGTAGATGCTTACTGGTGAGGAGTCCCACAATAGGACGAAACGGCCATCCAGTGCTTCCAGGTTTTCCATGGTAGTCTAGCTTCAATTGATTCACGATCTCAACTATTAAGGTTAATTATTTATTAATCACATAGATCATAAGTTGTCTGTAATTAAATTAATATTCTTTTCAAATATATTTAATTAATTTTAGTGTGAAATAATATTGTACAACATTTGATCTTTTTTAATGTAATATCTAACATAAAATCCCTTCACAGGAAAAACACTTAACATTTAGAGTGGAAATTTATGGTTCAAAAAGTGAATAACATTCATACAACAAACATGATCAGAGTTCGTTAATTCTTATTTAAGTTCAGTTTATAAATGATTGATCACTGTACAGTGACTAGAGTTTAACACAATACTTACTAATGTCATACTTGTTAACAATATATAAATGTTTAATGAAGTAATCGTTCATTTAAAAAAGAAACTTACGTGTTAATACATAAAATGTTTTAGAATAAATAAATGTTGTCTCCAATCCAATTCGTAAAAACATGCTTAAAAGTGCTAGCAAAATAACGAAGAGTTCTGACCGACCCCATTCGTACTGATCCCACCAAGTTGCTATCTTTTTAGGCCCAGCACCAGGTGATAAAAATATCTATAATGAGAAAAATATGATTATACATTCAACGAAGTTTAACCAAACCAGAGTTTAAAACAAGAGCCGATATTTTTACAGTAACAAATTTACATCATGTTCTTGTTATTGGTTCACGTGAAAATACACACTCGAACTTCCTTTCATACTTACGAATGTTACCGCTCATGGAGAAGCATAGGCCGCTCACCAGCATCCCCCATCCAATTCTGTCCTGGGCAATCCTTTCCAGTTGCTATTCATCCCTTTCAAGCCTGTTTCCAATTTGCGACATAATATGTTCCTTGATCTCCCACTTATCCATTTAACTTCAACATTCCAAGTCATCGCTTGCCTCCTAATGCAATTCGATTATTTCTGCAATTCCCGTGCTATCCACTTCCAACGTCTTTTCATAATTTTCTCGTCAACTGGAAGTTGGTATGTCCTCTTCCACATTAGGCTGTTAATGACAGTATCCAGCCAACGGACATCGGGTATCTTGAGTAGACAACCGTCTAGAAATACTTGTACCCTTTTGATGATGGTTGTGGTAGTTCTCAAAGTTTCAGCTCCGAACAATAGAACTGTCTTGACGATCGTATTGAAGAGTCGCACTCTGATATTGGTTGACAGTTGTTTTGAGTTCCATTTGTTTTTCAACTGCAGAAATGCTGTTCTTGCTATGTCAATCCTCGCCATTTCACCTGTATCGGATCCCGATTGTTCATCGATGATAATATTGACCAGGTACGTGAAACTTTCCACCTCTTCATCAAATGTGGTTTGGTTGGTGTTCTCCGTGTTGTATTTGAGGATCTCGCTTTTACCCATGTGTGTGTCGAGGCCTACAGAAGAAGAGATTGCTGCTCCACTGTTTATCTTCACATGCATTTGTTCATGTGTATGGGATGGAACGGCCAGATCATCTGTGAAGTGCAAATCATCTATTTGCATCTAACTCGTCCATTGTATTCTGTGTTTTCGTTCAGATGTGAAGATCTTCATAATACAGTAAACCACGAGAAGAAAAAGAAAGAGGAAGAGTAGACAGCCTTGTCTGACTGTGGTCCTCACATGGAACGCGTCTGTCAGCTGTCCTCCATACACAATTTTGCACTGTAGTCCGTCGAATGAATTCCGGATGATGTTGACAACTTTCTTAGGCACTCCATGATGTCGAAGAAGATTCCATAATTTTCTCCGATCCACACTGTCAAATGTTTTCTCACAGCCAAGAAAGGGGGTGTATCGTGACGAGACCCATTCAAATGATTGTTCAACGATGATCCGTAGTATTGCGATTCGAAATGTGCACGACCGAACCTTACAGAATCCGGCCTGTTGATCTTGAACTTGAGTGTCCAGTGAGTCTTTCAGCTGGCTCAGCAACACGCGGCTGAAAACCTTCCCTGTGACTAACAGTAATGTGATGCCTGTGTAGTTCTCTCGTTTGCTCAGATCTCGTTTACTTGGTATCTTGATGAGCTGTCCTTCTTTCCAGTCTGTCGGTGGCACTTGTTCTTCCTCCCAAATCTTCCTGAATAGAACGGGGAGCATGTTTGCAGTTGCTTCCATGTCTGACTTCAGTGCCTCGACTGGAATATTGTCAGGCCCTACTACTTTCCAACTCTTGATCCGTCTGATGGCCATCCTGATTCCTTCGATCGTTGGTGGAGTGACATTGATAGGAAAGTTTGTAGGGGCTGCTTCGATATCCCGTGGATTCAATGAGGCTGGTCCATCCGAGAGTTCCTCGAATTGTCCCACCCATCCATTCTGTTGTTTTTGAATGTCAGTGATTAGCTTGCCTTCTTTGTCCTTGACCGATCTGTCTGCTTTACTATATATCTCTACCAGTTTATTCATCACGTCATATAGTTGTTTCATATTTCCTTTTGTTGCAGCGTTTTCTGATGTCGTTGCTAGCTCTTCCATGTATTTCTGCTTGTCGGTTATAATGCTTCTATTCACTAGCTTGTTTGTTTCCTTGTATTCAGCTTGTAGCTTGATTTTCTGTGTCCTTGTTCGTTTGTTGTTAATTGCTGTGTTCTTGTTCTTACTTTCTTAAATCTTCTTTAGGGTCTCGATAGATTTGCAAATCTCTCCCCACATTCGTTTCTCGCTCGCAGTCCATGTCGTCCCATGATATCTTTTAACCGTTGTTGTCTATTGCGACTTTGGATTTTAGGTCTTCCATCAGGATTGCTAGGTCCTTTCGTGAGTGCTTCGCTATGATCGAATGTAGCCTCTCATAAAACTGATCTTTATCGTCGTCATTGCTATCATCGGTTGATGCATAACATTGGGGAATATTCATTGTAATTCCCTTCTCTTTGTTTTGTAGGATGCTTTGGTGCTCGTGATCCATGAGATTCCCATCGTTCAAGTGCTTTATGTGCTTCTTTGTATCGCATCAGAGCAACTCCCTGAGAGTGTGGATCATTTTCCTCTTCGTGATCGGAGTACAGCAGCATCTCTTCTGTTCCTAACTGTTTCTGCCAAGTTTAGGTTCAATGAGTTTCGCTGATTCCGAGTACTGCCAAGTTTTATCTCTTCATTTCCGTTGCTATTTGACTGGTCCTTCCGGTCTCACACATTGTCCGGACGTTCCACGTACGTATGTTAATTGTAGATCAGTATTTCTATAGGACATAGTTTGGCGTTGAACAAACAAATCTTATAGAGAATTTCAGTAGGCTTATAAACGATTTATTCTGCATTATATTCTATCTATTTATCTAAATACATGTACATACAAATACTTTAGCTATTATTAGCTCTCCAGTGATTTTTGACCTGAGATCATTCTAAATAAATCACAATGAAGACTATTCACTGGTATCAGGACTACATGTTATGTGTGTTTTGATTATCCTTATTGGAAAATATAACGGTGAACAATTTATGTCTTTAAAATAATGCGAATTAACGAGTAAATTAGTATCTTTGTTTTTTTTACATTTACCTGTCTAATTATATCTATTATCATAGCTATAAAATAGGCCATTATAAAACCTTCATGTATAGTAATTTGATTCCGTATAGTACTGAATAATAAAGTGTACGAAAAGAATAGCAGAAATATCACATAGACCATCTATAATTTGAAAACAAAAGTATAAAATGAAATATTAGTTAGAATAAATAAACTTTTTTCGAAAGATAATCAAACATAATCTTAAAAAATTACAATATCTAACCATTTTCCAACTTCACATACCTTTCATCACGGGTTGTTATCAACTGATGAATCGTTGAAAATCATGAATAAATAATACTTGTTCTATTCTACTCAAGGATTTCTTAACACTGCAATGGATATTTTGGTTTATCTTCTTACTACTGTGGCGAGATTCATTGGTCTATTTGTTTAATCAATATTGATTAAGATATTGATTTAAGATAATCAATTCTCACCTAAGACGACTGTTACAGAGGCAAATAAACTGCAAGGCGATATAATTATCTAGGTTAATTGTCGACCATTATATAAATAACAAACAAGTTACTGTAATTTCAAGTTAAGGAAGAATAGATATTATTTATAATTTTATGGAAACGACTTGACTCCATAACGAATGATGAAGGAACGAACGAGGAATAAAGCACCAACAGTATTTCTTCGTTCGATTTTGTTATGTTTTACTCAGACCAACTCCGCCTGGGTGACGACAATAATAAAAAGCCAAATACGAATGAAGTCACAATTTATTTCAGACATTCTCATATCCAGAGAGACGATGAGAGACTTGGAAAAAGTAAAAGTACCTGCTCCATTTAAGTAAAACTTGACTGAACATTATAGATATGAAAGATACGAGTTGGCATATAGACGCATACATACTACTATACACACATTTACAGTTTACATGTGTAAATGACAATAAGTGGAACGATTAAAATATTTCATCCATGTAAAAGTAAGGATAAACTTTTTCACTGTATTGTATCAAACTACGAAATCAGTAGAATCAGAGGTTTAACATCGATCATTTCCTAAACTTGTCAAGGTTCAACTTTTACACCAGTGTGACCTTATATGTGAACTTATATCATGAAACTATTAGTACAAAATGCCTAGAGATTAAAGTTTTATAGTGTGAAACTTAACTTTCTTAGTATGTTTGTCAATACCTAAATCTTTAGCGAAAGTAATTCATTAATGAAGAAATGAGTTATGGGTTAGTATCTACGAGTGTAGAAAAGATCCCATTTTGGTTAAGTGCAGAATATCCTGCGGTACGTGACGTTAGTAGCTTAGTAGATCAATTAAAATATTAAAAAGCATCAAAATTTAAGATCATTAGCAGATGAGAAAAGAAGGATACAAATTAGTCGGTAACGAGTTTTTGTCATCATTTAAACAGGTTTGCAAAATAGTAAATTTATAAAAATTTGTCAAAATGTCTTCGAATATTTCAAATTATATTTTGATGCATTAGATCAATAAACATCAAACACTCACCGTGTAAAGACAAAATTTGGTTTTTGGTGCAGTATAAAACATTTTAATTTTTTCTTTAAAATTTCTTTGGACAGGTGCTGAATGTTTGGAATGTTTATGAGAAATATTCTCTTGATCCAGCACATTACCTGCATTTTTAGTAGATCTAGTTACATTTTGATGATTATAATTTACACTGGCATGTGGACGTTTATCTTCCCATGACAAAATATGATCGAAGCACAGTAAAAATGGTAAAATCAAGATGGTAGACGTTATCAACATATTGGCACGCATACCATGACACCATGCGAAATCCAAAGAGTTCTGACAGGCTTGAGAACTAATAAATTTACGTCGAACAGACTGAGCAGCAAGTTGAAGACAATTGAAACCACCCCATAATGATGATTCACCTTCAACCAAATACAAGGTGAATTCCTGGTATTTGAATAGCAAAATTATATAGTTATTTACTAAGACACTTTGACTACTTACTGATATTAAGTAGCAAAAAAATAGATCTAAACAAATAAGCATACTTCAACTGACTACGACTGGTTAACGATTTTGTAGTTGGATCTTTACAACTGATAATTAACAATACATTTTAAAGAAAAGGTTTTCGTGACGTAATCAAATTCACTGGCAATATTAACAACAATGCATATATCTATCTATTTTCACCATTAAGAGAAACTAACCGGATCAATTCCATTGCATTCCTCTAATACACCAATCGCTAAACTTTCAAATTCTTCCACATAAGATTCATACTTCGTTTTGCCTTCTGTATCATACGTTGGCAATAGTTTACTCATATCCGTATACAGACAACAAGCAATCAAAGCTAGTGTCAATGAATCTTCACTTCGTTCCCAAAAATATAAAGCCATTTTATGACGTTGATAAAGTATAGCCCACAAAAATAATTCCTTAAGTGAAAGAAAAAACATTTGCAACAAGGTTAATTAAATAAGCACCGCCTCCCAGAATTCAGCTCTAAATCACAAACCAATCCACAATCTGTAATTAATTTGGATGAGAAGGTTTCTTACGTTCATCCTATTAATTATGTGGTGTTCTTTACAGTCACTAGACAACTGGGCAAACATCATCACAAAGGTTCAATATAGCCTTTCTTCGACATACTGAAAAACTCAACCAATTCAAGATAAATCTCAACAACAGGTTCCAAGCCTTACAAGACCCACTTAAAGAAGAAGAAACTACTATGGAGGACAACTTGAAAGGGATCAAAGAAGCACTAACTTCAACGTGTCAGTAGGTTCTGGGTCGCAACAAGCATCATCATAAGGAATGGATCTCTATCGAGACCCTAAAGAAGATTTAAGAAAGTAAGAACAAGAACACAGCAATTAACAACAAACGAACAAGGACACAGAAAATCAAGCTACAAGCTGAATACAAGGAAACAAACAAGCTAGTGAATAGAAGCATTATAACCGACAAGCAGAAATACATGGAAGAGCTAGCAACGACATCAGAAAACGCTGCAACAAAAGGAAATATGAAACAACTATATGACGTGATGAATAAACTGGTAGAGATATATAGTAAAGCAGACAGATCGGTCAAGGACAAAGAAGGCAAGCTAATCACCGACATTCAAAAACAACAGAATGGATGGGTGGGACAATTCGAGGAACTCTCGGATGGACCAGCCTCATTGAATCCACGGGATATCGAAGCAGCCCCTACAAACTTTCCTATCAATGTCACTCCACCAACGATCGAAGGCATCAGGATGGCCATCAGACGGATCAAGAGTTGGAAAGTAGTAGGGCCTGACAATATTCCAGTCGAGGCACTGAAGTCAGACATGGAAGCAACTGCAAACATGCTCCCCGTTCTATTCAGGAAGATTTGGGAGGAAGAACAAGTGCCACCGACAGACTGGAAAGAAGGACAGCTCATCAAGATACCAAGTAAACGAGATCTGAGCAAACGAGAGAACTACACAGGCATCACATTACTGTTAGTTACAGGGAAGTTTCTTAACCATCATCAAATAGGTACTTGTATTTATAAACAGTTGTCTGCGTAAGATACCCAATATCCTTTGGCCGAATACCATCAGCAACATCCCAATGTAGGAGAGAAATTAGGAAAAAACGTTAAAAGTGGATAGGACATAGATTGCGGAGATTATCAAACTGCATCACGAGTCAAGCGCTAACGTGGAATCCTGAAGGGTAACGGAAATGAAAAAGTTCGAAGAACACACTGTGCCGAGAATTGGAAAAAGATATGAAAGGGATGAATAGCAAGTGGAAATAACTGGGAAGGATTGCCGAGAACAGAGCTGGATGGCAAATGCCGGTGAGCTGCCTTTGCTTCTATATGAGAGGTAACAGACGTTACCAAGTAAGTGAGTTCCTTATTGTGAATATGTTATGACTTGTGAATCGAATGCTACTTTTGTATCTGGTCGTCGCTGATTGTTGTGTCGGAATCGCTGACCACTTATGCTCGGAACGAAGGGACCTCCACAATTCCCACGACGCGAAAGTAAGAACACAAGACTGATATAAGCGAAGTTTTATTAGCTTCAAAACACTATGATGACGACGACGACCTTAGTCGAAAAATACACTCATTTATATATTGATTATACAACCATTTTGATTAATAATTAGAATGAAATCATATATATAAAAAATACTCAGTTATCACAAATCACATACTGAGCATAGTTCATGTCAATTGAATACAAGAATATCGCATATTATACAGAATAAAATATCATACGAGAAAAGAAATACTACATTGAGTAATCATTACATTGAATCAAAACAGAAGTAATGTTGAATAAAACTTATAATGAGTAAATCGATCGAATTTTGACTTTCTTTCCATCATATCAGAATATCTATTCATCAATTATTGGTAGATCAAACAGTTAAATTTGAATGTTCTGTGGTAATCTGCTTTCTCAGGTCAGATACATATCCAGTGTACGGGATACAGATTGGATTTGGCCTACATTGCATTTGCGTTAATCTCGTAAGTAGGTCTTGCATTCAGTGTATATGATACATATTTGAACACCCTTCTCAGTATTAAATTTTGAAATTATCATTGAAAGTGGACATAATGATACCATTTTTCTAATTTTACATCACTTGTTTTCCTAAGTGTTGCTTCTAGTTTCTTGTCATTAAGAGTATTCTCATGATTTCTGACCAACAAGAATTATGTGTGGTGGGTTTGTGAATAATTTATTAAGGATGTTATCATTTTTTTATTAAATCTATATTTAGTTATTGTCTATTATTGACTGGAAGTAAATATTACGATAGACCAACATCATCTGGAAATCAAGAACCGCTGAACAACTCATTCTTTCTTATCCAGGGCTCATGATTAGTGCTCATCCATGACTATGTATAAAATTAAAACCTTGATCAAAATCTTCTGAGTTAAAATTATTGCCCACTACCCTCAAACCTGACGGATCATTGTGACATCTGTAGTTTATATTTGTAATCTTCGTTGAAATAACGAGTACACACTATTGTGAAATCCCGTTTAAGAACAAAAGAACGAGATGATCTCGGGTACTTTTAGGTGTATGATGGCGCTTGACACTTCCCAACTACTCATAACGCGGAAGAATATTTCTTCTTGAGGGACCCGAAGAGGAAGCTGAGTTAGTGATGGTCTTATTGACCTGAAGGAGTAGGGAATTATTTGAAACAGTGAGCTCTAGACACTCCTTTCGTCTTTTTTTACCATTCTTTATAGCCGTGAACCTATAGCTTCGTGAGGGATCAAAATCAAGACAATTAGATAGCGTAGTGATCGTTGCACTCTTAAATTATTAGATCTGTGAGCACGAGTCGGCATTTCCAACCTTAATCAATGTTTCATAACGCGCAACAATCATCGAATATTGTTGGAGATATAGTATGGAAGCTTAACTTTTGAGACTACTATATAAACAATTAATAACTATATTTTGTGGTATAACTGATAGATACTGTGACCAATGAATTTTTTCATTCTATTTCTAAGCTTTATTTTGACCCATAATTCGTCTTGATAAACATTACTGTTCTAGATTTATTATTAATTAACTATTTTCCTCTTACCGCAGTTTTGTGTCATTTATGACTAAGTTATGTATATTGTAATTCCACAATTTTGTTGCTGTATGGTTAGGCATTACAACCCTATTGTCATGTGAGTTTTAAGTCGTGATTGAATCGAGGAAGATACGGAACTGTGTTTTGAGGGTGATTGGTTCTCTGAGCTGGATGGTTGAAATCATAATAAGGTTTATTACTCACAATCATTAGATCAAGACAAAAGTTGTTTGCTTCATTAGCAAACTTATACTCACCTGAAATGGCGAAACAAACGTTAGCTTACTTACTCGACTCCAGTCAGCCCTTCGACCATGTAATATCTGAATAAAAGAATAAATAATACGACGTTGTCTTGTTTAATAGGATGCTTAAACAATTTGAAACACATTTCAGCAATGGAAGTTCGGGAGGATTATTTCAATTTATTTAAAAAGACATGTTTTGGTTATGTTAAATAGTAGAGACATATCTTAGTTACAACTTTTACGCTTGTAACACTACTAAACCCCTGAAATAATGAAATGAAATATAATCAATGCCGTTTATTGCATATGATTCTCTTGTATCAGTCTAACTTACCATTAAGTTCAAATTATCTTATCAGTTACGGTAATTAATACACAAGAACTTATTGTTGTATATTGTTAGTAATGCTTTATCCACTACAAGTCATTAGTAACTGGCGAACTTTCCTTTTCTGTTTAAATTGTCATTATAATATAAAATTGAGAATTTGTTCCTCAAGTCTTGACAAATGATCCAGTTAGCTTAAGGTAGTTTTCTGATTGTGAACGACTGAGATTCGTCTAATACGATCGCCGACCAATGAGAACTCCACAGTACGATCAATGACGCTACTAACGCTTCAATAAGTATCTCTGAATGATGGAATCAGGGAGGAGATAGAAGTGCAGGAAAAACCTGATATTCAACAAAGACTAAATTAAAGCAGAATGACTCTGTATATAGAACAAAGTAAATAAAAATCAAACGTAACCAATTGAAAAACAACGAAGGTTGAGATAAAATATAAATAAGAAAAGATGTATTCGACTTAGCCACAACAGGAAAGAAATTAAAATTTACTGACAACAACTAGATAACCTGGGGTCGTCCTATCAACATGCTGTTAAACAGGAATAGAACTTAAGATGAAATCGTCAGTTGTGCGTGAGCAAATATCGGTTCTGATGTTTCCATCTATTCAAAAATCAAGCTGTCAGCACTTCAAATGTCAAAATGTATTCACTGGTATTTAGAGCTTGGTATTAACCAATCTCTATTGATTAAACAACTAACTTAACAAGTTACCAAGATTTAAATAATTCAAATATCGAAATGTTCACAACATAAACCTATGTATAAAAAAATTATATACAATAAAATGTGATCGCTTTTGATAGTCATGCTGTGGCATAGGTTTTGTTCAGTACAGCCTGATGGAACATAGACCAAAGTAGCTGATACGGATCATCATTCATAGGGAGTAGTAACATTTTAATTATTTACTATTTTTATAACCAAACAGATTAAATTATACTCTGCTCAATATACATTTTTCACATATACATACCTCTGTGTCCATATCATATATTTTATTGGTATACCTTCCAAGCATACGACGTAACAATTTGCATATAGTAGACAAATATATTCTACTTGGAGATGTGAATGATTGTTCTGTTCCAGCAGTCATTTCATTGTTTATCATAACTGGTAAACGGAGTTTAGTACTAGGTACTGTTAAATGTTCACTAGTCAGTAGTTTATAATTTTTTAAACATCGTATTAAATCATTTGACTGTGTTGATTCATTGTATAGACGATGCAAACGTTCAAATGTCAGGAACTGACGCATTACAACACCATTTTGTAGTAAAATTCTTACAAAATCAGTCTTATTTCTTAGTAGAGCTTCCATCATAATTGGTTCCAAAATTTCTGATAAAGTAATATTAAGTATATGAAAAAAATATTATGAAACAGAATGATTATAATGTTATAAACTTATGGAGTATATAAGGTTATTATCAAGATTAAAAAATGCATACTTTGTCATTGTAAACAATAACGACATCATGCAAAGTTATCCACCTAAATAACAGAACTCGACTCCAGCAGAGTTGACGACTGAAATGTAGAGTCTTGATTATTGTAAAAACTTCGCAAAATCTTTTTCAAAATCAGTTAACTTAGTGACAGTCACTCATGAAGTAACGCGCAAACGATCAAACTAAGAAATAACTTTATGACTTAACGCCAATCCTTAAATTTAAAAAGTAATTCAAATACTTTGAATCTGTATTGATGTTGGGAGCTATTAATACAAACATGTTTAAGCATAATAACTTTAACAACACGATGATGAAATCAGATAGAATTCTATTCAAATGACGAAAAAATTTCTTTTCAGTGCAATTGAATTAAACAGTAATGTTCAAGTAAACTAGACTGGTACGGTGATCAAAAGTGACCAATAAAGATGTATAGCTTATGAGTATTTCCATTCAACAGTAACATAACAATATTGGTAAATAATGATAAGGATTCTAAAACTCAATTTAATCGGTAGGTGATAGCATTGTAGTGTAGTGATAGTAAGAGTATTTGTAAAAAAAAGCAACAATAGATTACTGAAAAGATAGATCTATTAAAATAGTGTGTATTTCAGTAGTGCTAAGTTTTAACGTTATAGATAAATAAAATCTATAAACCTTAAAATCATCCAACAAACTGAAAGTAAATACTTGACATTAGATAATTTCAAACCCACAATCTTTTCACGATAATTAGTAATCATATCAAGTAAATCGTTTTCAACTTGCAAATGTAACGGGATCACCCACTCAAGTAAGTCAAAACAAAAACACTATTCATGTCGCAGCACTCAAATTTTCTTAATCGTGACGCTTTACATCAATTCGTTAAACATACATAACTGAGTATTTCTCAATCAAGTCGTAAGCGTATGGTACAAATAGATGTGAAAACAGTTGTGATTACTTCAGTATTTTTCAGTCACACGAAGTCAATTAATTAAATTAAAATAGGGTTAATGGTATTGAATTAACAGAAATACTTGTATACATAGAGACTCAGCAGGTAGTTCTTGATGATTCCTGAAAAGTCTAAATCCAGCAAAACTTTTCCAATACTGTAACTATTAAATGTATCATTATTGTCATGATTGATATCATTTCATTTTAATACACCTGAATCTCTAAATTTTAAAACGTCTCCTAAAAGTCTATTGTAACTTAATATTTAGTTAGCAAATAGATTTTTTGCTTGATATTCTGAAATCTATTTCAATTAAACAGTCTCTATGAAAAACGCAACAAGGAAAGATAATTATCATCCGTAACGGAGATCAGTCAATGAAAACTTTGATCAGTTTAAATTTCTAAAGAACTATTTCCCTACAAGAATTTCATATGAATTACTTATGAAAGAACCGAAGCTAAGCCATTTACACTATGTTTAGATGATATCTTGATTGAATTATCACGTTTAAAACTTAGTGATCAATACTACGGCATACTACTGACATACTTGTATGATAAATACGCCAAATAATAATGATATTAACTCTTCACTAACCTGGTTTAACTTGTTTTCCTTGACGAAATATTTTTGCTTCAGCAATATCACTTCTATCCCATGTTAATGCTAATCTTAATTGTTTATCTAATTCTGAAGAAGTTTTAATTAATGCAAATAGAATAGCTAAATCTAAATCATCTGATTTATTCATATCAAAAGTTGTAATTAATTTTGTATCTTGTACAATTAATTGAATCATTTTTAATGCAGCTTCAACTTTGTTTTTACCAGAAACAATTTTCAACTTTTGACTTAATATTGAACATTCTCTTTCGGTAAATGATGTAAATTGACTAAATTATTAAATTAAATTCATCAATTAATAAGAATTAAATAAAGTATAGAAACTAAATAATTAATTGTATGATAACACGATGTTATACAAGTTAATTTATGTATCTAAATAATACACACTTAGTATTCATACTTCCACTTGGGTTACAATCGAGTTTCGACCACAGATTATGTTATTGATTGATATCTTTCCTAATATTTAGTGCATTGGTCATATGTGGACACTTCTGTTGATTTCAAATCACCTCAATAAAAGACTTACAGTAACTTTACAGTTTCCTAGTTCCGTAATTTGTAACCTTCACAGTCGAAATCCTGTCCAATCATAATTAGTGTACCTATTCTACTTTCAAGGTACAGTATCCTGAGTACAACATATTATTGTAAGCCGATTTGGACATACATTTAATGTGAAAGTAATTTATTCTGGGTCAGAGGATCAATAAAAACACTAATATCTTCTACAATATTAGTGAATCTAGTTGGTGAGGATCAAATAAACAACGAAACAATCACGGATGATATTAAAGCATTTTATCTATCTGAGCAATCTGATCTACACATTAATAGTAGATGTTTGTTTTTTGTCAACCATAGAAAAGAGTAAATTTTATCCCTCAACATTAGTTACAATACGATGATTTCTTTCAGTTGTTGACCATAACAAAATTGTTCTCTTATTTTCACAAGAAAAAATAGGATCTGAGAAAAAAATCTTACTTATGTTTAAGTCGAAAATTAAATGCCATATCTAGTATGTCAGCTGCTCTCCCAGTACCAGAACATATTACAACCGGTACTCGTTCTTTAATACTATTTCGTGCATCAATAAATACATCATGACCACCTTCTACAATTACTAGGACAACCGGAATGCCAAAACCACCAGCTGAAAATTAATAACAATACAGATAAATAATGATTATCCCAATATACATTTATTTTATATCGGTCAATATTTACAGTTAATTCAAATACACTGGTATATTTTGAACTCAAAATCAATGACCTATACATTGCTTTTAATAATCCAGCTACCACAACCACTCATATGCGTGAAATACAAAAAAAACTATGGCTTTTTAACACAAAACTTCCACTTGTACATTATATCAGTGTTACTTAAATGACAACTAGCTGAGTCTCAAAGTCAATATAAATAGGTACACTTTACATACAAGAAAATTTTAAAAAATCACATACTTGTTAAAGCCTTAACTGATTTGAAAGAATTCTCACTTTACTCATCATTCATTGTTAGTACCTCTACAGCCAAAACATATCTTGACAGTTTATTATTGTAACATCCGTTGTACTAATTCTGTTACTGTGACACCATGTATTTTGTTACATTTTAAACCGTACCGCCTCCATTTAATATGTCTTTTATCAGTTTTTTTCAGAAGATTTAATTTGTATACTCTGGTCTTGTTGTGTCTTATTATCGGGGTTCACTACCGCCTACGATGTTACGGGTTTAAGAACGAAAACGATTGAACTTCTCTGATACGATTAGTTCTCTACGGAACTTAACACATCAAACCTCAACGGCTAAGACAAGAATAGGACGAAATTGCAAGTAACTTGATATTTGTGGTAGAACGAGCAACTCAAATGAAATTGGTACAAAAGTTGTTACAATGGTAGCAGAATATGACCTCCGAGCATGTAACAAATTAGCGAAGTGAAAAAAAACATGACAATTAATCAGAGGTCAAAGGTCATGCGGAAAATGGAATCGGTAGTATGCGAGCGGTTATCGTTCCAGAAGAGATCTTAACGTTTCTAATAAAACCTTACAACCGCCTTAGCAAGTTTCTGATTAGTCTGTTTTCTAAACCCATTTGTTTATTAAACGGTAAATAATTCTGCATTCCATTGTGTAATATGAAGAACTGTCAAGAAATAAATGGATGAAACACCAAAATTATCTAATATTTTTATGTCAGTATTTTGAAAACCTCAACAAATGAAATTTACGAATTCTCAAATCATGCGAAATTAGGTAAGAAAATGTTAAAAGTTATTTGGTTTGTTATATTCACAATTAGTCACCTGGATGTACATACAAGTATCGATATTATCATCAAACTTTCTAAGTAAAACTGTGGTGGTTAGAACGCCATGCGTTAGATTGGTAAGCTATTAAGTACTTTTAGATAATGAATTAAATTGATCAATTTTTAGAGTATCAATATTTGTTTTTACTGTTTCCACAATACATATCCAATGGTGAAATAAAAATAAGTATCGTATTATTTCTGATTTCAATTGGTGATGATATATTCTCTAAAATTCTATTGAGGCACAAAATTATAATTGCATAATCTACTAAAACTGTTTTAACTAAAACCGTAAAAGATTATTACGCTACCCCTGTTCGTAACGCTTTGTTTAAATGACTGACATTACCTGCTACTGATGGATTTTCTAATAAATCGCTTAACACAATAGAACCATTTCGTTACTGATTTTAATCAAAATAGTCTCACATATATTTAAACTATTGAGAAAAAGAAACGAAACAAAATATTGTAAAATTTACTAACCTTCTTCTGGAAGAGCTATTTGTTTTTCCAGCTTTGCACGAAATCGAGCTGATTCACATCCACCGTATCTTAAACGCTTACCTTCATCCACAAAAATATAATGAGTATGATTTTGATTTAAGGAGACAGGTTGTCCTGTTTCAATAACAGTGGACACCGTATAAGGTATCGGATGAAAATGATCCTAAAGTTTATGCAATCAAAGAAAGTTTCTTTTCATTTTAAGAAGTCTGTTAATAAGAAAAGAGTAAAGAAACTTGTAATATTTTTGCATGAATTGATTATTATCTATACTTCCAATTTTACTGTATTTATTACCAGTTTTGGAGGCTACTAACTCTTCTAGGCTGAATATTAGTTTTTTTCCATTCTACCCATAATTCATAAAATATTGATGAACCACTAGTTCAGAATAGTAAAATACAAACTGTTCATTTTCCAGTTCTTATGGCTCTCTTTTATTTTAATGTAATCGGCTGAATAATTATAATATAAGTTACCTTTCTTGACCACAATTTCTTGTTTTATATGACTACATTCATAAAAATTGCAATATTTTAAATGATTAAAATACAGTACACTACCTGCTTCTGTGGTCAAATATATATATATATGTCTCAGTACAAATGCACAAAAATGTCGACTGTAATCAATAATAATTCAGATATATATATACAAATTCGCAAAATGAGCACATTAAATAACATTGATTGATCAGTCCTAACAGAATTGCAAGCCCATTACTATTGTAACGAATCTCACCAAAGAACTGAATAATGCAAGTTAGTGTGTTATATCCCGATGAGAATAATGAATGGTAACTGTTGGAATCTATTTCTTGACCAGTACTGTACATATATTTTTATTGTATAATTAATAAGTAACTAAACTATTCATATTCGTGTTCCTCTTATCATAATCTTCATTTTGACTTATGAACTATTATTATGCTATTTACCGTTCTTGAGTTATGTCAGTTTATTGATTACCGTCTCCCACATTCACAGCCATTTTTGGCTAAATCTTGTACAAATGTTATTTTCTCTTTTGTGGTACGATGTGATCCGTTCGGTTTGTATATAAACCCAATACGTTTGAAACATATGATTCATATCGCAGATGCTAAGATTGGTGTTCTGGACGCAACGGGCAGGGCTATGTAGGAAGAAAGACCGACAAGGACTCTAGACTGCCGGACAATAAACTCTTCATAATGGTTAGCATTTTACGGATTGATCATGTCTTTTTGAAGAAATAGTCCACAAACTAATAATTCACTGGTTGAAATAAATTTAATAGTTTGAAAATGACTCTAAACATGCACACAAAATGTAATGTCCATTAGTGAAATCACATCAATTTCGTTTGATGCCTACTTCATAATTGTTAGCGACCAGAGTATTACGATTCAGTACGTAACCCCATGGAGCAATACCAATGCATCTTAATTGTTGAGACAACATTCTTTTGTCCGTACTGTATGATTGTTCTTGCAATGCATCACCAACCACTCGGATAATTCCTAAATTTAAACCTGATGTTACAATCCAAGCTCGAGTTGTTTGTGCTGCTTGGACTAAACCCTTTAGTAGATAGAAAAGATATAAGATGATATTCAGTTAAAGGTTCATTAAAAGTACTGTAGTCCGTCTTTTTTGTAAATATCTGATTTAAAAAATTCATTTAAAGTTCTGAATTTTCAATGTCTTGTTTCTTTAAATATTCGTTTATTCAGTTTTATCGTATAGTAATAATACTTATAACAAATACATTTCCTTTATTTAATGTATATGTCCTGTATGTATATATCCTGTTCATATTGAAATAAGTTAATAGTATAAAGTTGAGGTAATTTTATCTTCCGTAAAATTTAGAGTTTCTTTTGTTTTACTTCCGATTTATTTGTTCCACTCAAGTTGTACGCAAACAAAACTTAACAAGTATGTCTAAATGCTTAAACTCCATAGACTGAAAATTTTATAATTATACTGTACAGTATCTTAGTTGTTTAACAGACAATGAGAGAATTAATTCGATCTATAATATTATGGTTGAAACATGATTCAAGTCATAAGAACCAAGTCTTTTAGCCTCTATTGAAATATTTTAAGCGTTAAATTCGGATTTTCAAGTAGTTTCATATAATATTCTTGGGAAACTAAGTGTTTTGAACGGTTGCATCCATTGAGATTTATATATATGTCAGAAGGAGTTTTGTGGATATTAATGTAATCTTAATAGTTAAGATCATGAGTCAATTGAAGCTAGACTTCCATGGAAAGCCTTGAAGAACTGGACTGCTGTTTCGTCCTGCTGTGGGAAACCCGCTACTGAGGAAACCCACAGTAGAACAAAACGGCAGTCCAATTCTTTAAGGCTTCCCATGGTGTTCTAGCTTCAGTTGACTTATGATCTTAACATAAAAATATATGTGTTCAATTTTCAAGTTTTTAAGACTAATATGACAAAACTTTAAAATTGTTACTTATATCTTTATTTCTGTAAGTTTCATTTACTTATATCACCATTAGCTATTTACAAACGTCGCAGTGATCAACTAAAAATATCTTACTTCATTTGTTTTGACGAATAAATGTGGCAAAAGTGTTACGTCATAATTATAAGATCCCAACTGCTATCCTACACATATTTCCCTGTTTTTTCTAAAAAAAATATTCTTTACATTTTAATTACAGATGGTCTTTCCTTTTATGAATCAATTCTGATTTATCTTCTATTTATTGCCCCAACATTTCAACAATAAAACATCTTATTTATTTTTCTAATCTAGCAAATGTTTGTTCTAGGCTAACTTACACAAACTTACTCATATGAAATGAATATTGTGCTCTACCTAATAGCTCATTTTTGTTAAGCATTTCTAGTTTTATTGTGATTCAGACATTTCTTAAACTAAACCGTATTTTGTTTTCAAAAGGAATTCAGTATTGTGATATTGACAAACACTTTTTCTATTCATTCATTTAAATATTGAAATAAATTAATTTAGATTGAATGTTTATACAATTCTATTTAACTGTATCTGAATAGCTTAATATCACCATTTGACTGTCTTCTTTCGTTTCCATTAAAGTAATTTAAAATGTGGATCAAATATTGATAGATTTCGTTTTAAAAATGTATTAATCAACTATCCAAACGTCAACATTTTCTGATGCATTTTCATCCACTGATCTTGATGGTCTAATGATGAGGCTTTCATTGTCCTTCTAGACAATATTATCAGCACGTACTTGAGATAGTTATTTTCTATAGTTTTCACTTATACTTTGTTTGAAATTATGATCAATCATTATTAAACCTTAATTAATCAATCTAATATTTAAAAACTGTTTATATCAGTGAATAATTCATATTAAAATTTAAGTAACAATGAGTAAATAAATAAATATTTTCTAACAGAATAAAAAACTTCTTTTTTATGTCCTTCAAGAACAAAATTTTTTGCTCCACCAATAACAGAAATGCATAAACTAGGTTTTTCTGGTTCCATCATTTTCCAATAATTCTTCATCAATATCATTACATCTTCTAATTTATCTTCATCTGAGATACGTACAAACTAAAAAGATTAATTAATAAAAAAAATATAAACAGATTAAAAAAATTCGTGAACCTTTTGTTGATCATTCTAGTCAACTTTAATTATTTATTTAATAGCTGTTCTGGAAATTCATTGTCTTTAATTCCACAACCCAAATAGGATGAAATGCGAATCCTGGATTCCACTGCTAGCTACTCTCCATATTTGCTTAAAAAGCTTGTGACCTAAGGCTATATCAAGGCAATCCGCACAGGATGCACATATGTCAACAAGAGACTGATCAATTGCAGCCCTAAACAACAATGAGAAGATACAAGCAAAGCAATACTAAGTGAATTTAAAATTCACCCCATTGCACAAGCAGTTGGCTATCAGGACTAAGTAGCTAAGTGGATAACGCGGTAGCATTTGAAGTGAACGTTTGTAGTGACCTACTTTTGTCAACAGAATGCGATTGGTTTTGATGGAAACAATCATTATTATAACCAATTGTACCAGTAATTGTTTTATTGTGCTCGTTTGTTTGACTGTACTAAAGACAGCCATTACTCTCCTCCATTACTCTTCCATGGACTGTGACCTGGTACACTCGTTCTTCTGCCCACTATTTCCGCTTGTATTCCTTTTGGCACGATCTCGGTATTCGTTCGATACCACGAGATCGCCAACAAATGAATCTGGTTCGGATCCATTCTTAGCCTTCTGATTTGTCTGGTGCACGCTCTTCTTGTAGTGATGTTCATAGTTAACCGCGACTCGACGCCACGCTACACGTTAATGAGTTCGAGTCCCAGGGTGAACATCAACTCTGAGATACAGGTACATCCAGCTGACGAATCTCGAAAAGGTTGAAACGTGCATCCTGTATTCCACTGCTAGACACTATCCATCCTTGCTTAAAAAGTTTGTAATTTATAGTTTTTCTTAACCATTCAATAAAATTAATTGGAACGTATTACATAACATCTTAAAGCTTGCTTAAAAATTGAACATAGGGAGAAGATTATGGGTCGTTCTTCGCCTAAAAAAATTAAAACATCTAGGAAAACTGTGTAAGTTCATATATTTTTAATAAATATGAATAGATTTTATCAAAAAACCACTGAACACTGATGCATTGTTGACATTTCATACTGTCATTAAAAGGATTAAATGCCACTATCAATTGGTGAATAGTAATAAAATTGTTAGGTAATTTTTTTCAGCGCGTTAAAGTCTCACTGTTGATTTGGTTAATTCTACGGATGTTGGTTTCTGCCGAAACTTAAGGAGATTCACTTTGAAGTTAGTCACAAGTGACCACATGACTATCGGCCAGTGATGATAGTATCGTATTTTTATGTGAATATTTTGTATAAATCATGCGCTTATAACACTGAAGTAAAAGTAAATTACGTAGGATGAAGTCCCGATTTAAACAATAGCCCATATGTGCTTCATACTATAAAATAAACTAGTGTTTTTTATGAACTGGCTGATACTTCTAAGCATCAAAAAGCAATGACATCGATCAATCACGAGTATAGTGTATGCTACCTATGCTGACAGAACAATAAACAAATCGAAAAGCGATCGAAAAAACAACATAACTAAAGGAATAGTGGAGTATGTTAGGAACAACATAAAGAAGCTGTGCAAATAATGTATTCAACGTATGATTTTTACAATTTACAAGCCACTGTGCAATTTTGCATTTAAATATAAACTAATTTTTCCAACCTGAGTTCTCGTTCACAACAAGAGAAGTGCTATCATCAGAATCACGTATGAACAACGAAAAATATACTCTCTTATGTTAACATATGCCTATCAGAAGTCTATCCTCTTTCTCTCTCCTTACCTTTTTCATTTAAAAAGTTTCCATGTTAATTAATAAAAGAAACTAGAAGATAATACGCATCAAAGCATTTCAAATAGACAAAATTTAACTTCGTAACTACAGCTAATTTTATAGAATAAGTGTTTTGATAGATGAAAAGATCTCGGATTTTCGAAAATAATAACTTTTGATAAATTTCGTTTTCGTTGTTAGTCAACACTAAGTGGTTGTCATTACCGCTTTTCTGAGCGTATAAATAAATAAATGAAAAACAAAATTAGTAAGGTCATTCATACCTTAAGCACTATAACCACTAAATTTTTAATTTGTGGTAGTAATGCGGGTACCTAATTAAAATGCATAGTCTACTGCTTTAGTTAATAATTGAATTATGTCCTATGATTTAAAAGATACAAGAAAAAGAATCATTAGGTGTGACCAAGTACAAGTATTTCCACTGGTAGTACTCAGATAATATGATCTGTCAATTCTATCACTTCCAGTAGTCACATAAGTGAATAGTTGGGTGCAACAATAAATCTATAATTATTAAAGCTAATTATTATTCGGTTTGTAATGTTTTCGCAAAATTTGCTTTCACAAGAAAATTCGTAAGAAATTGTTCGAAGATTTTTTGAACGAAAAGCTCTAGGATCCAAATAGTGTTGGAATAAAAAGCTTACAGCATCTAAATATTGACTGTGAAATTTCTTTTCCAGTTTTCTAGAGGTGTTCAAATACTGACTTACAATTTTATAGACAATCAATGTGACAAAGGTTTCTTACTATAAAACATCCATCATTCTTACAGGTATAGGCACAATATCTTAATCCTACATACATCATTTTAGATGCTTAAATTTTATGCTGAATACTGTCTCTAAAGCAATTGAGCTAACTCCTATGATTTTGTTGTTCTTTAGTAAAACTTATCTACCTGCTTAAAATACCATTCCTAAAACCTTATACACAAAGAGAATTAGATCACAGACGCGGATTACACAAATTATGGAAATAATAAATAAATTCGCTACTCCAAGTATTCGTTACAACACTTTTAAATTTTAAATATTTTTGACTAAAAAGGAATTGTATCTCGGTCATGTGAAGCGGTAATTGGCTACCACATAATTACCGCCTTCAGTCATTAAAATAAATTTCCTTGGATTCTGTCTAAACATCTCTTTATACCACTTTTGGGGAACTTTTCCACAAAAACCGTGTTACTAAGCTCAACAATCTTCACAACCCTATACTGATAATTATCACGTGCTCACTAGTGTCTAGCTTTAAAATTAATTTACTAGAGATCTAATGAGAAGTAGTGGCCAGTAGAATTCAACTGTACTTGTTTTGAGGCAGTTACTCACCGAAAACAATGGTGAACGGTGGCGTGATATCCTGGATTGGTTGGGGTTAGACATTAGCACCGTCGAATGCCCACCCAGTCATCAAGAGGTTAAGCGTTCACGCGAGAGACTGAATGCCCTGGGTTCGGATTCTAAGAACGGGATCGTGAATGTGCACTTCTCAGGAGTCCTTCAGTAAGACGAAACGACAGTCCAGTGCTTCCAGGCTTTCAATGTTGATCTAAAACTGATCCATTCATGATATCAATTCAAACTCAACAATCTTCACAACCCCATAATGACTACTAAGATATGTTTATAATGTACTGTATAATGTTTTAGCACAAGTATATGTAACTGACGTGATTTCAACATAAAATCATCCATGATATTTCTTAATGGTTTAAAGTTGTCATTTTACGTTGAATGTAGAGCTAAGTCAGAGTAAGGTAAACCAAATTTATCACTTCCTTCCTAATTAGTCACTGAGCACTATCAAACAAATCATGTACTACCACGAAAAGCTCGGGATTGTTTTTGATAGTCTGCTTGTAAAATTAGAAAACCATGTTTACATAATTTAATGGGAAATTTAACCCATAAGATATCTTTCAAATTGATGCTGAAAGGTTCGTCTATAGCGGCTCGTAACATAGCTACTGACTAAGAATTCTCATGCTCGTCAGCGTATTAAAGTATCATTTGAAAACTAGAAGCACGAAGTAGCTATTATCTCAAGAATAAACTAACTAAATATGAACACATTACGTTTATGCTTTTTATCAGAGTCTTATAGAGACTTGCTACTGCATCTTGAGTGTTTCGTAGAAAATGGCTTTATTGATAATACATCTTTTAATTTCAAATCATAATGCATAGAAACCGGCAGACAAACTGCAAAATAATTCGGCCTAATAACAGAGCACACATCTTTACTAATCAGCTCATAGTTTTATACCACTTATGGCTTATAATTAGGCCCATATACAAAACATTACTGGGTATTTGGCAGTCATGTACTGATAGTTTGATAAGACTCTAAATTATTATATCTGGTTTAGAAAGTAATCAGCGATTATTTGAATTATGAAAGCTAGCACTAACTCCGTGGTTAATACTCTATAATTAAAACATTCTAAAATTCCGTTGATGGAACTTTATTTGTGTGTGGGATGCATCCAAAATTACCATAAATTTACGGCCAAACAACGAAATATAATATTTGGAGCTTAAAAAAAAACTATAGTTAACTAACTAACAGATAAATATTACACAAATATCATTGAAACTTCACATCATTACTCTGGATCTACAGACGAAAAAATTACAACTCATCGAATAACTAACTTTTAAACACTACAAAAAGTTAACAATTATTGATATTAAGATGATCTTTCTACACTGTTCTTTTTTAAAGTTTATAACTCAACTACGTACATTTACCAAAAAAACCTACTATGTCTTTTACTGCCTAAACAGGATTGGTCTTGTGTGATATACCAAGTAAATTAAGCTCATCTTTACTCAATATTTGGTAGCCTTTGTCAACAAAAATCAGGTAGCTGCCTACTTAACTCGTGCTATAACTTTTGTTTTCCTGAACTTCCTCGATAACTGGAGGTATTCTTAGATGAACTATAGACCGGGCTTTCATTATGTAATCGTCAAGAAATTGCGGAATCATAACATCGAATTCTCTTTCAAAGTAAATTTTGTTTACTAAAGACTGGTACGTCACCATAATTTGTACAAAGTTTCTCGCAATTTTTGTTTCAAACAACCGATATGAGTTCATCAATTTTACAACATTTGTGCACTACTTAGAGTCAGATTGCAAACTTTGAGCATATTACACATTATTTTGACACAAAAATTTGAGGAGTTACTTTATTAAACTAAATCATACCTCAGTGGGCTTGTGGTTGGAAGTAGACTCTGTTATGAACTCTATCTGTCCGAAAGCATTTGACGGACCAACTAATTGTAAACACTCAGACTCAGTCCACTCTTTATTGCTAGTTTCTGAACGTTTCTGCTCTATACAGAGTAACGTTTGTAAGCATATTCCTCACCCTGAAAATAATGGTAAATTCTATAGTCTCCGCAATAACAACTGCAAGCATAAAGTTAAAATTGATAGTAAACAAACCGATCACTTGGTTGTGTTTCAGTTGCATACTGTGGATCTGCAACAAACTTTATACACTCTTTAAATGTGAAATGCTTTAAAATAAAACTGATTTTTTTCTGTTGTGGTAGTGATCATTTCACAAAGCATGTTACCGACTTCCTTTGTATCTCTGCCATGCTCTTCACCACGCGCAAACCTTTGAGATCCCTCTATAGATTTTTCTAACATTTCGATGAAATCAGTGAAATCCTGGAAGTATATTTGAAGTTTCTCAAGGTCAACAAACTAGAAACCGATAATACCAGATCTCTCAATAAAACAAATAACGACTTTGTGGTCAGATGAAAACAGATTCGATATATAGCTCGGAGTTTCAACTTTTTTCGCAAGGTGTATAGCTCTATTTAGACTTCTTATAGTAGATTCTGCACTTTTAAACAGAAGATCACATTCTTAATTTAAAGATCATAACTCTAACTTGTGTATCCGTAGATAAGTCCCCAAAATCAATAGCTCCGACTTCACAGGGTACATACACTTCGATTATAGACGTTTTTACTGGTCAAGATGTTGTCAAATTCCGAATACGTACGGCATCTTTACGCACCTGGATTCATGTGACTTTTCAATATAGGTAGATTACTAAGTTTTTGATTGAGATCATGGACCGACTGGTTTTAGACCATCATTTAAATCCTGGAAGGACTGGATGGCCGTTTCGTTCTATTGTGGGACCTCTCAACAGTGTGCGCCGGTTTTGCTGACGTTGGTGCCGCACTGAACGCTATAGTTGAGGCAGCACAGACCGACTGGTCCCAAATAAAAGTCGTTTATGTGATGTTAGATTAAAAAGTTCCATTAAAGTGCGAAGAAATCGATGTAAAAAATTTTCTTTTCGTCTACTTTGCCTACGATCCGACGAATTGCAGCCTAGATAAGGTCAAGAATGAGTTTTACCATCAGTTGACTGTTCTTCTACAGAAAAAGAACTAGCTATGTATTGTGTTGTATGTCACTTTCTACATGGTTTAAGTACGAGAATTCACTCTGTTCACCAATCACGAACTTCTTATCTTATCTTTAGGCTCATCATTTGACAAGTACTCTCCTCCACAGTCTAAACAAGTTGACTACATTTCGCAGTTTACGTCAGACATATAATATGTTTCTAGGGCAAACAATGTAGTTGCAGACGCTGTGTTTCGTATAACTTCCTTAAACGATTTCCAGGGAGTCAATCTTCTTATACTCGCTCACATACAAAAAGAAGACATTAAACTTCATCACAAGTCATCTTCAACAACCCTAAAATTGCGTATTAAAAGGATGGGGACAGGTAAGGAATCTTTAAATGTGAGGATCCCGCAGTTGTGCCGAAACACTACCAACGCAACGCCTTTAATGAGTTGCAAAAACGTTCTCATCGAGGTGTTTGTGCAACCAAAATGCCCATAAAAGAATCATGTTGTTGGCCTGGTATGAATAAAGATATAAGGGAGTAAAGACGCCTTGTGGAAGGCAGGGAATTCAGTGTTTTCGAATTAAAACTCATTTGGAGTTAGATAAGAAATAAAGATTAGCATTAACGTGAGCTAAAAGTGATATAGCTGAATATGTCGTCAAAAATGAATGGTCTGAAATGATTGGATTAAGTTGTAGCAAATGAAACTTGCAACGTTAAGCCATCTATTCGCTTTTCCAACCCTGTTGCATTAGCTTTGATTTAAACATTCAATTAGTATAATCAGTTATCATGGAAAGTGTGGTTGGTCTCAGAGTTACCATTTCTCACCAGATTACACTTTAATAATATTAGCACAATACTTGCCGTATTTAAAAAACAGGTTTTGTGTAATTGCGAAGAATATTAGGTTGATTTTAAACAAGGAAAGGAAGGAACTAAGCAAATAGAAATGAAGGGAACGCGAAATACGTAAGTAGTTCGTTAAGCATGTTTGTGAACACAGAACAAGAATAGGCGATTTATGTGTACCGCCAAATGAATAATAAAAAAATGGTAAAAATTAAATTGTCATTGTTGTAGCAGTTGACTGTAGAATAAGTGTATCTGCAGCAATAGTTTGTAGTGACGCCATGAAAGCTTCGATTAATTAAAAACCATAATCCAATATCAACATGTATGAGCTATAAATACGTGGCGAAGATAAAGTGAATCTGAAAAGCTGATTTCTTAAAGCGCAACACAGGATAATTTGCGTTTAGTTATAGACCTTGGATGCTTCGGAATAAAATATGTTTATAGTAAAAAAAAAGGGTACAAAAAGGACATCTAGTGTGTCAAGTGACCAATTATGATAAAAATAAAAATAATAATCATAAATATGAACATAAATAGACTTCAGATATTAAGATGAATAGAATGAAATCAAGATAAAATGAACGACCATAGTTTCAAAAGTTCTACCCTACTCTTCAGTCAAGTAAATGGGTGACGAACATTATCTGCATAAATCATTGTTAAACACATTATTATTCATTAGTTGACAGTCAAGTTTTGGAAATAGAATCATCAAATAGAATTCTGAACCGGGTTACAGTTTCATCACAACAGAGGTTCTCTGGTAGTCTGTTCCACATGATTGAGCAGTGAATAACGAAAAAAATCTGACGTAGGTTTGCGTTGGTTTTCGGAATCGTTGGAATATTTTCCTTAATACATAAGTTATGAGTTGATACCACATAGTACAAAGGGGTGGATGTTGAAGACTATGAAATACCGTTTATAAGCCAGTGGATAAAGACAAGGTTTAGTTTAATACTCCTGACCGACATAGATTCTAAATTGAGTTGTTGACATCTTTCGTGATAATTCTTGACATCGGAATACCCCAAACAACTTTAATGAACCTTTGAACTTTTGAGCACACTCAAACTTAATCAGGTCATTATGCCTACAATTACTGAGTACTAAAACACCATTGTCATTATGAATCCAATGAGATTTCTGGCCTTAGATACTTGAGGTGCAATGTACTCGGAAAACCTCAAACTGTTGCTATATCCCAAACATAAGTCACAAGCAGTGTTGCGAAGTTTGAGTGTATGTTTGTGTATAGCCAAATTTAGGTTAAGGCAGCAATCAATGTAAATAAATCCACTTTTGTCAACATTTAGTGTCAGGTTCCAGAAAATAGTCCATCCGTACAACTCTTTTATTTCTTCTTGGATTACCGCTGAAATATAGCTTTCTTTGGTGGGAGAAGTGAATATTAAACCTCTTTTAGGTCGTAGGAAAGAAGTAAAGGTTTATCTTTTTAAAAGAGTGAACACACATCGTTGATGAATAGGGGAAATAGTAATGAGCCAATCACACTTCTTTGCATAAACCCACCGGTTACATTCACAGGCTGAGAGTATCAAGATCCAAGGCGGAGGATTTGGCTATATTCTGCTAAAAACGTTTGAGCCACGATAAAAGGGGATTCCACACGTCAAACAGAGAAAGTTTCAGAACAAGGAGTTTGTGTGAGACACTGTCGAAGGCCTTACTGAAGGCGAGGTACAGAATTATAACTGGGTAATTTGGTTAAAAATTTCCAGGTGCGATGTGAAGCATGAGTGCATAGTCATAAACCCGTGTTGAGACAGGCTAACCAGACTAGCCAAAAGTAGAATTGATAATATCTGTTTGTGGATGTTTTTCCATAGTTCTTGATTGCACTGATGTCAAGTTAATGAGCCTATAGTTAGCAATATCGCTACTTGATCCCGTTTTGAATTTGGGGGTGATAAGAGATGTTTTCCGTACAGATCGATAGGCCCCATAGCTGATAGATAGGTTGAACAGTTTTGAACAAAATAATGGTAGTTCCCTACCAATATATTTCATAAATGATGAAAGAATTACGTCAGGTTCACAGTCATAGGACTTCTTCAGAACGGCTGTAGCCTGCTTGATGTTGATGCGTGCGAAATCAATTTTAGATAGATGTCTTTATGTCAACATTGAAAACGTATTGATAGAGGTTTCGGTTCCAGTGCTATAGCATTTCGAGAAATGCTGGCTGAATCACTAACGGTTAGTAACAGGGTCGTCAACAATTCTTTGGTTAACTATGGCGAATTCGGTTATGGCAAAAGAAATCGATTTCTTACGGTGTTTGAAAGGCCGATAACTCTGGGCTTTTATTATCTTGGTCTTTATTCTCTACAGTCACAAGTTACTTGTGTTTAAATAAATCGTTTCTGTCGATCTAGTCAAGTATAATTTGAAGCGCATACACGTCATGATGCTCGTGGTAGTGGCTTTTTGATTTTATGAGCCTTCTCTTTAATGTTTGAAAAGTATTCTGACCCCTATTTGCATTATAAGTCACATGGCCGATACTTGGATCAGTGAAGTCAAGGCCATGTGTCAGATTCCAGTACAAGTTGGAGGGCGCAGTGTCAATATTGTCTGTTGAGAAGTAAGATATGCATGGTAAACATTAAAGAAGAGTTTCCGTGCACCTTCTGGCTTGGTAATCAAACTAGCTACTCCGTTACATTGTTGCAGCTCCGCAGTTCGATTGTCGTGTTTAAAAAATGAGTAATACTCACTATGACTCTGTGATCATTCATAGAAAATTCATGGCTGACGTGTACTTAGATAGGGTCTATGTTGATTGTGAATAATAAATCAAGTATATTATCTCATTTAGTTGGCTTTCAGACTTGTTGAACCCATCCGTAAAGTTTTAATTCTTCAACTATTGACCTGTAGTTGAACTTCATATTTTCTGCAGATTAAAATCACCTCACATGGTTATAAACTCATGCGGTTGGTGCGAAGCAATTAAAAAAATTATTAGTGATTTATCGAGGTTAGTATCCCATTGCGTTATTTGTATATGCATCCCACCATCAGATAATTTTGCGATCCACAATTTACGGCAGCCCGAGTGGAGTCATCTATGGTATCAAGAAATTCATCCTCAAATTTACACACATGGATGTACAAATTAATATAGATAACTATACCACTTCTTATTCCATGATGTCTGTCAGTTCGAAAGAAAAGGTGGTGAGACTATAATTTGTGGACGACCTTTCATCAATGATAAGGTGACCTAGAGATCTTACACCTAGTAACCACGACCAAATGAGGGTTATAAACCATTGTGGGGAATTAGCATTATGATTAGGGTTAGGAATTAGATTTAGGGTGGTCATCACGAATTGACATAAGCTATAATGTAAAAACTATTTAGCTAAATGGCTGAGTGAAACTCACGCCAAAATCTGAGACCTTTGATCTTATATTTGATTGGTTTGTTCATAGATTAGTCTCACTGAAAACGTAGTTGTCTACGTGTAAGGAGTGATTGGACATAGACGATTCACACCACGCTTCCATAATAAGTACAATAGTTGGATTTACAAGGAATAAAAGGGTTTTGAAATGAGTAATTTTATTGGACGGAGAGCGAGCATTCAATGAAAGAATAAGAAACTGAGAAGTGACATGGTGAAGTAGGTTAGAGAATAGATCATGGGTGTAGCTCCATGAATACTCGTGGGATTATCTAACGTAGGACACGTGTTATGAGGGAAAGTAGATTCAACAAGTTTGTAATCGTTTAAATATCCCCGTCATATTAAAAGACTAGTATTTGAACGAAGAATATTCTTTTCGATAAATTCTCTTCAGGTTCTACAATTATATATCCAAATTAATAACCCGAAAAATGGCCAGTTTAAGGGCAAAGTACATCATTTAAAGCATGTGAATTTAGGATTGTGATAAATAAAATACAATAAAATTGTGCATGTTGTTATGACTCATAAAGAATGTTAACTTGAATCTGAGTATATGTTCAGTGAGATTTTAAGATCTATGATCAGAATAAATATGGGTCAAGTAGGGTGAGAAAAATAATAGTGCAATTACCATTCGATCAAATAGGTAAGACGTAATAAGGAGGGAAGAATCATGTATAGGGGAGATTAATAATGAATACGAATAATAATAATAATACAATGATTTATGAATAATGATAACAGAGAAAATTACAATTGACTACGAAAGGTCATAGTCAAATTACGTCATTCAATAGTTAAGATTACGATTGATTAATTGGCCTTGATGTTGGCCAGGGGACGAGGAGTGGTTGAATATATTTCTTCTGTACGCATAGCTCCGGTTTCTTCATCCGGATGGCTATTGCTTCAGCTGTTTGAAGGACTTTCAGTCTGACCAGTTTGGGCAAAAAAATTACTGACCTTATAAATAATTGAAAAAGACTGGTTTATACTGGCACTATGACCAGTTTGTACTAAATGGGCTAATATTGGGCTGTTCACTTTCTTCATCAAACCTTTGTTAAGCCACGCTGGAAGGTGTTCACGAGCACGAAAATGTAAATTCCTAGAACTTCGACCAATATAACTCGCTCCACAGGAGCAGTCGAACTGATAAATGCAAAATGAGGTGGTCATTCTAGGTAATTCATATTTTAGTCTCGGTGTAACCATTGGGCGCGTAGAAAACACTAATCGCAGATCTCCGGCGTTAAAAGATTTTTGTATTGTCCTACGTAGTCTCTGAGTTAACATTTCACTCGCCACATCCCCTCTGAATTGTAAACGCATGAACATATACTCAGATTCATGTTTGTAATCATTTGTAATATATTTATCGTTGCCGGCAGAAGAGCCAGCGGAAGTACAAAAATGTCACCTGGTTGTTACTGATAGAGGCGTAGTTTGCACCTTGGGAGCCGGACCAAGAAGGCTGCTAGGGCTATGTGTCCAACCAACTAGCCGTTTGTAATTCGAATTACATATTATACCTGGTGCATGTGTAGCATGTTCAAAACGTTTATTTCCAAGGTTTGCGGTTTGTTTTTAGCTTCTTCGTAATTTGGGGATAATCAAGTGTTGTTAAACATACATGTAATGATTTGCACGACCCAAATCTATCGACGTTCAGTGCGTGCCCAGTTATATAAATGTTATGATTATTTTCTCGTTGGCCGATGCACAGTTTCTGTAACTGTGTGTTGCACTGACAGGAATGTGTACTAAAATATTTGACTCGTTATCGGAACGTCTACATCTTGTTGGATTTAAATCAACATTCTTAGGAGGATCGACATCACCTACATTAATATTAGTTTCTTATTGATTCTGAACTCCTCTCGTAATTACGAACCTGTAGTGTAATTGGATACTAACCACACGATCTTTGAAGCCGAGCATATAATTAGTGAAAAAATTTACATTCAACATGCAACGCTTGGTGAAGGTCAGAAATGGTGAACGAGGAGACATTCATTTAGTTACATAGCATTGCTCAGCCTTGCAAATGTGATCGACATGTGAAACTTGTCGCTACTCATGTAAAATATACTATTCTATTCACAGCCCAAATGTGTTCTTCTTATAGATAAGGTAGTCACGTGATGACATCTGCAGTTATGGGATTAGATATATTATCAAAGTAGTATCATTACCGTACTAGATCATAACTTCACAGAACTTTGGGACAACTCTGACCTTCCTACCGGTTTGTAGAACAAAAGTGATAGGATGCTCTGGTATGAGTTGAACGGTAAGATCAAACTTCCTCAAATCGGGACACTTAGGGTTAAACAGTTCACTTGAGGCAAGGATTCCAAGCACGAAATTCATCCAAGACTCTTCGGAGTAACTTACACCAACAATAAGTTATGTAGGGGATGTTTTACTGGTTACTCACTTGCTGAAATCAGAAGAGGGTGTAAAAAAACCGCTTGATACACCATATTATGGGTGAAATTTCTTCACAAATATCCTCAAGGAATCTCAAGCGTTTTTCCATAGAAGAACTAGCATTGTGCAAGGTGTCCCAGAAAAGGCAAACCCTTACTATGAAGACTATGATATCCTAGAGTGAGAAATCAAAGATAAATCTTTGAACGGCATATTAACCAAACAATCAGTGATATTACTCAAGGAAGACGGCGATTCTAGACCCCGGCTTATGAAATTAATCTTTCGAAGAATGTTGTATCGGCAAACATCGGTTACCGACTGGGCATGCATCCCGATAGGTTTCACGTTGCAAGAATCATGCAGTCGGACCTGACTATTATATTTGTAGACTGTCAAGATCATGGAAAACATGAAGAAAGAACAGAGGCTATCAATTTAAAAACCTGGTTTACGTACATTACCTGTCGATTCACCCGAGGCTCATTCAGATATACAAAACGAGGAAGCACACGCGTATCAAAATGGAAATATAAACTGCTTATATATGAATCCCGCGAGTTTTCCGAATAAAATGGGTAAGTTGATGAACTATGTAATGATAATAATATTCGTCTCATTGAAATGCATAAAACATGGATTTATTCTTTAATTACAGACCAGGCACTAGCGATGCCTGGTATGTCGTTTTTTCGTATTGTGAGAAAAACAGTAGGGGAGCTAGAGTGGCTCTGTACTTGCGATCTTGCTTAGGTAGCACGTCAAGTGTACGCCCTAAAGTTTATCAATCATGATGGATCTGCGTGGTGTTCAATAAGAGAATCAAACACCTCGAGGTTTCTAGTTGAAGTCATCGTCAGGTAGCTCACCACTGACACCGAGCACAACGAATGTACACTAGAGGGATTATCTCCCTCCATTTGTCTCGGATACACTCATATCCTGATTCTAGTAGACTTCAATTTTCCTTAAGTCAACTTCGCCGAACATACGTACATTGGAGACGGCAAATCTGATGGGATTATTCGAAAACGTGAAGCTGACAACTTGCTGGATAAAACATCATACATCGTTGCTCTTAGACTGTCTTTTTACAAGCGAAGCATTTCCAATTGTCAACCTCTCAATCTTGGCTCCCTTGGATAAACGTGATCACGCCGCCATAGCCATCAATCTTATTTGCAAAACTGTACCAAGTTAACGTACTGTCAACAAGCATTGGAATTTCAAACGATCAGATGTGTTAGATTTACAGAACGATCTACAGTAAGTTGATTGAGAAACCTACACTCAACTTGATGAGGACACGCATTAGAACTTGTCACTGCACACGATCTTATGTGCTACAAAACACTGCTCACAAACTCACAGTCATCAAGAATTGCACCGTTGTTTTGCTAAGCTGCGAAAGGCTTTACTGGACGGAATGCAGACGAACTGGTAACAACAACACATGTAGGCAATCCAAAAAATCACTGAACCAATGCGATGATGAAAAAGGAGAAGACGGGCCTCAGTGTCAAACAAAGCTAATCGACAAATTTGTCTCCAATTCGAAAAGCTTATTTAGTAATGCAGCGTCTCTTTGAAAAGCCGAGACTGAAGTTCTCTAATTGCCAGATCCTAATGGCCCAACTAACAATAACGGTGACGCCATCGACCTTCTGGCGGAACAGCACTTTTGAAACTTTCGACCAGCTCACACTAACTATATCCACCTGCAACTGAGCAGAACTCTTGGAGCTGAAACTGAGTACTGAACTGGTGTATCAGAAGCTGAATCGCCTAAACAAGAACATTTCGCCTGAACCCAACATGGTCTATTCCGATATACTGTGAGGAGAAGCCTCAGTCTTGCCAGCACCGCCTAGCGTTATGTTCTCGCGTTTGCTAAGCCTAGGAACGGCACCCAATAATTGAAATCTGGCACACGTTACACCACTTTTCAAAGGAGGTGGATGCAGTGAAACTTCAAGCTACCAGCCGGTAGCACTTTTCTCAATACTCTTGAGACTTGTGGAGTCCCTAATGTGTGACGGTCCGCGTGACTGCTTATTATCCATGGAATTCCTTTCATGCAAACACCACCGTTTCAGAACAGGTCGTTCTTGTATAGCCAAGCTGCTGACCACGGTCGACATATGGACAGGCATCCGTGATTGTAAAAAGAAGGTTGACGTCGTATACCCTTGCTTTCCAAAAGCATTTGACAGGGTCAATCGGATATGTCTTATCACTAAGCTCAAACGTTCAGGTATCAAGCCACCATTAACTGGATTTCTTACTTCAGATCCAAATAACCGACCTTTAAGTTTAGAGTTAACTCCAATTATTGTCAGGCCACAAGAGAGGCTGGTGGGTCAACCAGGGTTCAGTACTAGGACATTATCCAGCAGGTATCGTCTGATTTAATAACTTTCGCTGGCAATGTGAGACTCTGGAGGGAAGGTTTTAGTCATGAAGATGATTTAGCACTTCAGGAGAATCTGACTCGACTTCAAAGTTGAGCAGACAACAACAAACCTTTCTGTAACACTTCAAAGTGTGAAGTAGTCCATCCAAAACATGTTGCAGACTACGAATACAACTTAGATAACTCCCCTTTTGGGGTTTCTCAAGTTGAAGAAGTTCTGGGAGTGTTGCTTTCTCATGATTTGAAGTCTTACGCCAACTGCGACGAAAATATCTTCCGAGAAGATCTTGGAATAACCACGTTGAAGAGCATTTATGGCCATTCTGATGGAAGAACGATCCACCTGATCTCCATCAGTCTTGTTCAACCCCATTTAATGTGTGGAATCATAGTTTTTTCCCTCACTCCAAAAGGATGAGGATACACTGGAATGCATTTGACGACGAGCCACGAAATCAGTTCTAGGATCCAAATTCAAGTCTTATGAACAGCGCTTTCAATCATTGAACCTTTACCCATCAGAATACAGGCATCTTAGTGATGACCTTCTAATGACTTGTAGCATCCTGAACATTTATGGACGTCCCCTTAAACACATACTTCAGCTTAGTCCCAACGCAAACCTTAGGAGTAGCGCTCAGCAACTGGAGAAAGAATATAGCAGAACAGATTGAAGGCACACCTTCCACTCCTTAAGAGTAGTCAAATATTGGTATTCTCTGCCAACTGAGCTAGTCCAAGCCACTTCCCAGGAGTTCTTTAAGAGGCGACTTGATATATTCTTAAGGACTAAGTACAGTACTCCACAATGATTTACTAGTTTTTTCATTTCTCTTTTATCTTTAAATTTACATAGGTTTTTACCTGGAGGCATCAGTGATTCATTACTACCAGATAAGGAAGCCTGTTAATTGAAAGCTTCTTCCATTTCACCCATAACCATTTGAAATCATTTATTCAGATATTTTGAACCACTGTGTACATTGAAGCGCATTTTTGGTCAGTTTGATGGGAGAACTTTCCACATAATCTTCAATAGTTTCATTCGTCCTCATTTAGAGTACGGAAACATAGTATTCCTTCCTACACTCCAAAAGGATAAGAACACAGGAGCGTTTTCAACGGCGAGCCACGAAATCAGTTCGGGGACTCAAATTTAAACCTTATGAAGAGCACCTCCAATCGCTTGATTTTTACCCATTAGAGTATAGGCGTCTTAGAGGTGACCTTCTAATGACTTACAGTATCCTCAGCACTTCTGGACATCCTCTTAAACACCTACTTAAGCTTAGTCCCAACACTAACCTATTGGGTAACACCCAGAAATCGGAGATACAACATAGCAGAACGGACTGCAGACACAACTTCTACTCCTTAAGAGTTGTCATATGCTGGAATTCGCTGCCGAGGGTGTAGTCCAAGCGACTTCCCAGGAGTCCTTTAAGACGCGACTTGTAGCGTGGTGTCGAGTTGAGCTTGACTATGAACACCGCTACAAGACTACGTGCCAATTAACCAATAAGATCCCCGTAGGTCAACATCAGAAGACAGATGATGGCTGTAGTCGAGATGTATTTGTTGGCGATCTCGTGGTATCGAAAGAATACCGAGATCGTGCCAAAGGAGTACAGGTGCGATCGGCAAGAAAAGATACGTGCGTAGTCGAAAACCGCGTAGAAGCAATGGAATACAATGGAAGACTAAAATGGCTGTTATTAGCACAGTTAAACAAACGAGCACAGTAAAACAGTCACTGGTACAATTGGTTATAATAATAATTGTTTTCATCGAACCAATCGCGTTCTGTTGACAAAAGTAGGTCACTACAGACTTGATCTATTCTTAAGGACTAAGGATAGTATCTTACTATGATTTGCCAATTTCTTTTTTTCTCTTTTATCGTTAATATACCTAGGTTCCTGACTGGAGGTGTTGGTGATTCCCTGCTACTAGACACGGAAGCCTGTTAAGCGAAAGCTTCTTCTATTCCGTCCACAACCATTTGAATACTATTTAAGACCCGCCACTAAGGTGGGAAATTCATTCTCTGGGTCAGTCGTGCAGGTAATTCATTGAGTTGGGAGTTGCTTAATATGTGGCAGTCACTATCGTTAGTTTTTACTGTGTTTGCGTTGTACTGTAAGCTAAACATTACCAACTCCCACAATATACACATATATATCATTTCAGCTTCTTTTGGAATATTCAGCTGAGTTAGATGTACCAAGAAGCTATAGTTTATAATTCTTGAAGTGCATGAGACTTTCTAAACTTGGCAGGAAAAGATATTTCTTTTCCTTAATTACTAACAGGTCCGCGTGATTACTGCGAAGTTTCTACCTGATCGACGCGTCATTCTCGGAAATATTTGTGCTTGGCAATCTATTTAATTAACTGAGTAACTACACATGTTTTCCTCAAAATAATACATGAAATTGAGATAGGTTGATTTACTGGGAGGTCATTATGTCTTTAAAAACAACCTAGACCTGCCAAGTAAATATTGTCTAAATGGTTAATTCTGTCAATAACTATCCTACTACCGCTATTCATCTCTTTATAAGGCATACCTATATGTAATGACAATCAAACTGCAAAATAAACCCCAACTCAGTTTATCATCCTAAATCCAGCTCTTACTCACCTACGTTTCTACTCCCTAAATACACCCACCTAATGTATCAAGTACATGTCGCCCTCTCCCGACCGTATTTAATAAGTCCTAAGTTCATTGTTACATTGAGTGCATCAAATCACCCCCCTTAAAGTGGCATCCCTTCTGATTGGTTTACTGAGATTCGTGGCACCCAAATTCTTTAGACGAAACCTGGGACTTAATTTCATTATCCCACTAGCACTTATGATGTCGGTTATATAACGAAATCCACTCAATGTTGATAAAGTAATAGGTCCTTAGTGTATGTATTTTGCTTTCAATAACGAAGTCACGAGCTAAAGCTGTGTCATTTGCAGAAAATCAAACAGCAGACTTGTGGTGTTTTCATAAGTCTGCACATCCCGAACCTGGTAGTCATATATTGGTACCTCATCGGTTATACGCTAGAGATCTTTTGAATGCTGACTATGATGCACTTAGAAATCACATTCTCATCTTCAGGTCATGTCTGTAAAATCTGTAAGCCCAATATAGCTTTCCAAAATAAAAACACCTGGCAATCACATTATAGTGATTGGACGTGGGACTGCTGCGTAACTGCTCAAAACTTCCATACGGCTAGATACTGTTCATCGACGATTTCAAACTGACAGGCATTTGACAAAAAGTGACATTTAAGTACGCAGGAGATTAGTGGTTTAGTGTGCAAACACCAACCCACCAGTAGACCACCGATGTTTATCTGTTCATGAAGTGTCATTACTCATTTCATGCAACAGTTGTAGCTCAGTCTAGTTTAGAGATCTATACACGCCTACTGAGTCCCAAATTTCACACTTGTGTTATTTGATTTTAGTAACTTAGATCCGATTTAGTTTAAATTCACGTGTACGCAGTTATCTCTTCCGGAAGCGTCTATACAGTGTAACTATGGAAGTCATGATGGACAAAAGTCTCAATTGGCTGAATATGATACCGCCCATTTCCTTTCAAAAGTGGTTAATTTCGAACCACAAGTTAGAGGATCCAAATACCATTATACGTAATCCGACTAGAGCAGCATCACACTAAGTAAGAGTATAGTTTAAAGCCGAACACACAAACTTTTATCTCATTCCTGGTTCCCTAATTGAGAAGTCGGTTTGTTGTCCTCTTGTTTTTGTTTATTTATACTGTGCACACTATTTCATGACTTGATCAGAAGTTTTAAGCGGTAGTATTTCATCAAGAAGTGCTACAACCAAACTCCAAATCCAACGATAAGATTGTGAAAGAAATTAGCAAAACTAGCTGCTTCAACACCTGATTAAACGATAGCATGGAAACATTTGCCATTGGAAATCAAATTTACTCTGATTTAGAAATTAGCAAAGAGTAGAAGAAACTAAATGATCCATTACATGTAATAGTAAGTTTGATGAGAGATCAGTATCCAACTTGTCCCAGACTGGTTAAAAATTCAACACCCACATTGACAGGACAAGTGTACAATCTGGACAGTTTCATCAGCGGTTTAAATACTGGTTTTATATATCAATCTGTCAGATTTAGATGACTAACGATGGATTCTTTTCTAGACAAACGAAGGGATGGCACACAAACAGACACCAAGAGACTTCTTGAAACTCATAGTCGGGAGACCAGTGGTAGTTAAGCTTAACTCAGGTGCTGATTACAGAGGTAATTTTATATCCATGCAGCTTAAATAATGTGTAGGTGTTCTAATTTCTCTAGACGGTTATATGAATGTGGTGTTGGAACAGACTGAAGAGTACGTTGACGGTCAGTTAAAAAACAAATATGGTGATACGTTCATCCGAGGAAACAACGGTAAGTCACATCAGCATTTCTAAGCTGTTTCAGTTTTTTATATTAGCACACAAAAGCGTTGGTGATTGATACAATTTGTACAGGCCTTTCTTATATGAACAAACTACGTGCTCAATTCGCAAAATAAATATGCTTACTCCTGTATATTTACGTTTCCCGAAACCATACTACGATTCACAAAACGTAAACAACGGAAAGAAAATATTTGCTAATTAATAAAAATTTCATTACATAAAAAGCACATCTTGATTATAAATACATCTTTCTGAAAAAGTTCTAATTACTCCACGTAGTTAGGATGCACGACAATGTAAGGATCAGCGGTATCAGCAGATGCATCCAATCCTGTACCACCAATAGTTATGAGAATATTATCCTGTAAGGAATAGGAAAGTTTTCATTGTTTCATTAACACTAAATGTATGCACAAAGCAAGTTGATTCAAATATTTTTAAAGACACCTACTAATTAATCTAATTTCTCATAACTCACTAAAACATTAGTGGGATAAACCACATCCATAACTCTACATACAAACATCACAAATTATTGTAAATTTAACTAATAACGCGGTACGTTAGTCACTTTCGCTTAAGTTCCGTAATCCTGTTGCTTACATAAAGAGACGTGACCAGAAGTGCATATGTTGCGGTGAGTATATAACCTTTTAATTGTAATTAACCAACTGTTATTACTATCATAAAGTCCCAACTCCATGAAATTCAGGAAATATTCAACTTTCTGTATTGTTTTTGTTAACTAACTCTTACTACAAAACGAATACTGTAGTTGCCTTGGTCAACAACGTATATTGAAGTGAATGTTTCAGTTTTATTTTATAGTTAGTCGAGCTATGAACGAGATGCAGAAGTGAATGTTACATGACTAGGCTACATAATTTTTTATTCATAAGTAAATAAATATTTTGATGCGTGTTTCAGGTCTAACAGATATTAAACATTACATCTTACAGTTCGAATGATTTGTGTGTTTTGTAAGTAGCAAGGTTTCGATTAAGCCAATATCTGGTCGAATTTATGAAAGTAGGACAAAAAGTTTGACTAAAATCAATAAAATTTATTCCTCTTCATTCAACGTGCTTGGTTTTATCAGGGTGTGTGAATGGAACATTGAAGTAGGTCCACCAACTCTAACTGAAGTTCAAAAGGCTATTGTTAATCTAAAAAGAGGAAGGGAAGCTGGTCCAGATGGATTGGTTCCAGAGGTCTTTAAGGATGGTGGTCCAATTTTAGCGACTAGGTTGACTAATATTTTAGTTAAAATCTGGGAGTTGGACATAATCCCCTCTGACTGGTCACAATCACTTATCGTCCCAATATTTAAGAAAGGGTCAAAATCATCCTGTGACAACCATAGAGGGATTAGTTTAACTAATATAGTATCTAAAATACTAGCCTCGATAATTATAGGACGCCTAACTAAGACTCGCGAACTGCAAACACGAGAGAATCAAGCTGGCTTCAGACCTGGTTGTGGATGCATAGGCCACATATTCACCGTTCGTCGGGTTCTAGAACACAGACATACCTATCGGCGTCCGACAATAATGGTCTTCCTTGACTTAGAAGCAGCCTTTGACTCTGTGGACCGAGAGGTTCTGTGGCAGTGTCTGTCATTGAAAGGGGTACCTCAGAAGTACATAAACTTTATGAAGGCTCTTTGCTCGAACACTACTAGTCGGGTCAGAGCTTATGGCGAACTGTCATCCGCTTTCGCAACCTCAAGTTGGGTCCGTCAAGACTGTTCACTTTCTCCATTGTTGTTTAACTTCATCATAGACCTACTACTGGAAATAACGCTCTCATCGACTGAATTTTCGGGCACTGATCTCCTACCAGGAGGTCCACTTATCGACTTAGAATACGCAGATGGCATAGTCTTGTTTGAAGACGCTGATGAAATGCAGAGTCTTTTGGTAGCACTGAGCAACAATGCCAGAATGTTTGGGATGCGTTCTCTCCCTCTAAATGCAAGTTGTTGCTTCAGGACTGGCCTGCGTCAACACCTGAACTAAGGATAGGGAGTGAAGTAGTCGAACGCGTTGACAACTCCACTTATGTTTGAAGTCTGACCAGCCTTAATGGGTTGGTGTCTGACGAAATCTTTACACAGATTCAAAAAGCTCGTTTGGCCTTTGCCAACTTACGTCATCTATGGCGAAGGTGAGATATCCGTCTACCAATTAGGGGACGAGAATACTGCTCAGCAGTTCGTTCTGTTTTACTTTATGGCTGCGAAACGTGGCCAATGAGAGTTGAAGATACTCGTAGGCTATAAGTATTTGGCCACAGACGCCTTAGAAATATTGCTGGTATCTGCTGGGTTCATCGTGTAAGTAATAGTGAGGTTAGACGTAGGGTATTAGGAGATGATGGTAAATCAGTTGATGAGGTTATGAATCTTCATCGACTGAGATGGTTGGGCCACGTGTTGCGTATGCCTGAACACCGATTACCACGACACGCAATGCTCACTGGTGTTAGGGATAATTGGAAGAAAGTTAGGGGCGGCCAAACCAAAACGTGGCATCAGTGCTTGAACCGATGCATATATGTGCCTGGTCCTACGTTGCAGCTGACCGATTGACTGAACCTGCTTGGTTTCATTAGGGTACTTAGAAGTCAGACACAGATAGTCGCGACATATTCTACATTTTGAGCGGTAAGTTGTTCTTGCACAGTTTCGCATAGATAGCAGTATGTAGGTCTCTTATTTATTTTACTTTTGGTACAGATAACAAAACAAACCTGATTGTACTCGAAAGCGGTAAGATAAGCAAGGATTCCCAAACCATCTACATATGTTCTGCTTACCACTCTCTTAATCCATGAACTCAACAGGAGCTTCCAAAATAACAACGAAGATGTGTTTTTGTATTTTTAAAATTCTTGTGCTTCCGCTGTGTCGTAGGACTCCTGATACACTTAACTACCCATCGCGGTAACTGACTCATTACTTCAGCGAATAATCGTTGGTTAATGTTGCACATTACCATATCAAACAAACGGTAAAATAAGCGACATCATTTGTGGGAGATTGGGACTCACCAACTCTATTCAGAAGTACTGGTACTACAAAAGCACTGAAATATCAAGTAAAATAAAAGCGACCACCTAGAGCAGTGCATTTGTATTATACGGTTTGGGTGTGTTAGTATCATGGGAGTGAGATAATTAGTTCCGAACTTTTGAAATAATGAAGCCTATAATTCTGAAAATCTTTATCTTTGTAGCTCTCAATAACCGACATAGTTCGTTTTAAAAGGACCACCATGAATACTCCCAATCTAGGATTTGGAAAGTAAACAAATGCCAAATGTAACGAAAAGTGATGTGGTGATAAGCTTACCTTTTTTATTAGGCGATCGATTATGCGCTCGACAAGAAGCTTAACTTCCGCTAACTGTGCTTCGGTTTCAAATTCATCAACAACTTCTTCTAGATACCAGTTGACTAGTTCACTCCTTTTTGGGGCACCAGGAGTTTGATCAGACTCACTATCTGTTGCCAAGGTCTCGCACCAGTTTCGGGCCCTCAAAATTAGAAGACTAGCAATCCGTCTGTACTCGTCATATGTTACTCGTAAATGTCCAGCGGTTGTATTTGTCTCGGCAGTTGGCTAGTTAAAATAATTAAAAAGTGGGAAAATAAGTGAGGAATTTGATAAGATTTAAAGAACACAATTTTTTTCAAAAATACATACCTGATCAATAGCTGGTGTTTCCGAAGCATCTGTCAGTTGATGCTGGTCTTCCTCTTCTAGATTTATATCAGGCTGTTCAACTCTTATTATGGATTTGTTTAAGAGGGCAAAAGCTTCTCGTACATGAACTTGTGTTACCTGTTATGAAGAACAAAAGACTCTTAATAGAGTACGGTTTACTTGTATAAGAGAGAAATGTTAGTAGCGACAATACATTGGTGTTAGGATTACGCGAGGAAAGATCATGAAACCTGGAGTTATAAAACGATCTGTTTGGGCTGTTTCTTATAGACTTGATTTTGCGCTATTGCTTGATCTAGTGACAGTTTCCCTAACCTACTGTGGGTAAATTAGTTAACTATAATTGTCTTGTTTAGCTTTGCGCCAAAACGCCTAGTAATGTACGTATTGTTAGTTAAAACACAAAGTAGCATGTTATTTTAAATAAGTGATCACATAGCATGACTCAAGAAAACACAACGTACTTACAATCAGTCCTCAAGTGTTCTGATTTGCGGGCTGAAAAAGTAGTTCCGGTTGTTTCAAATATAGATACTATATCCGTGGAATAATTACTATTGACACAAGTAGTCACGAACTAGATGCTTTGAATAAAATCTCTTATCAATGAACATTTCTAATTATGCTACTATTAGTTAGAACTTTCCATATATTATGGAGTACTTCAATTAGTATTTTGTATGACAACGATCACTTTTACAAAATGACTATTGAATATTTATGTATCAAATTTTTCATAGCTTATACAATTTCCAGTTCCTTAAGGCAACACACTGACGATTACGTTGGTACAAACATTCATTTGAACGCGCTAAAATGTGGCATGAATGTGAGGACCGTACACAATTGTGTGCCCTAAATAAGTAATGTCTGATAGGAGTGATGAACTCGGAACATAAGTAACATCACTAGTTGTTAATCGGCAAGAGTTACCTAAAATACACTGTAAGGTTCGATACAATAAAAATCAGTTATTTGGTGGTATCGGTTGATTTATGGTTTTAAAAGACTAAAATTTAGAATCAAGGGTTTACATAAACAAACGTGCACAGAGTGACATTTAAAATTGATATTGACATTAGGTTAATACACCACAACTTGAACAATAAAGAACTGGGTAAGTCATTTTGAGTGGAATTGTCACGGAAATTATTGAATACGTGAAATTTAGGAAATAAAAATCTTACGGTGTCTGCGCAGTGTAGTCGTGCTGTTGCTTCCGAAAGACGAACAAGACTTTCCAACTGCCTAACAGTGATGCGCCATGCAGACTTTGTTCCACTGGAAGCATCTCGTTGACGCATTTTTTTGTACTCTTCAACCATGCATTCCATAGCTTCCCCGCTTATCTGATGGTATAAAATGCAGTTCGAAAAATATGATTCCACACCATTAGGTAATTTCAAATGAATAACAAGACAACTATATATTCGTACAGCATATGGTAAATTGACCAGTAAATAGTTAAATATTAATACCATAATAATTTTTCTGTAAAACAACACAGAACACAGTGATAGTACATGAAACTGGTTATGATAACAACAGAAATATTTGACCAGGAAATAGACGCAACTCAGTAGTCGAGTACCTGACCCGTGAGTTACACTTACTCTGCAAAGGTTATAAATACTATTAGAATGTTCAAGCCCCCAGTAGGCGTTCTTGCCACCTTTACACCACTACTATTTCGAATCTTTTGGTATTTTTGTTAGCTTCATCTCGAGATGCTGATATCGAATGACAACTTGTTTACTTATAAAACTTTAGGATGATGTGTATTTATGTCAAGCTTTATATTAGGTAAGACTGACTGTTAGGGTTAGATTCCTATGATCTTTCTGTCGGTCTTTGAAGAAAGCTAGGAAACAAACTATAAACACCTTTGAAAACAATTATCTTGATGGCAAAGTTTAGTAAATACGGAAGTAATGTGAAACAAATTATTCCATACTTTTGGTTTAAAACAACGAGCAAAAGCGATGTAGCGACGAATGTTATCAACTGAATAGATGGTGTGAGTATCTTCTGCGCCATGTCTCCCCATGTGCAAATCTACAATTGAACGAGCGATAGCATAATCCACAATCTGGAAAAAAAAGTAATGAGCAGGAACGTAACAGTCAAACAAATAGATTGCACAAAATTAGCATACTTCATTTGGTGATTTGTCAGATATGTCTTGTGAGAAGTTAGGGTATTTAACAGATTAGTGCATGAGAAGATCGGTATTACATTAATTAAAGTCTTTAGAATTTCCTCCGAAATGTAGGTCAAAATTACTATAAGAACGACTGGAACAGGTTTTCATGAATAAGCTGCTGCTAAATAGCTCATTACCATTTACAAAATGTGACACGATACCACTTGCTTTATGTCAATCACGAGGACGTAAGAAAATCAGTAAGCAGACGGAAACACAATCGCTTTTCTCAGGTCGTGTTATGAATTGTTAACTTGTAGGTGAGATCACTTTGATAAATAAAAAACAAGACAGAACTCATCCAAGATCCTAGAGCATCTGACAAATACGTGGTCTCAAGATAATCTGACTTGTGATTTATATATATATATATATATATATATATATATATATATTTACAGCTCTTACAATTCGTAAAATAATTTCTAGGTTTAGAAGCAACTATTATTTGCGATTAATTTGCCTCCCGTAGGTGAATCGGGTACGCAGAACAAAAATTAGAAAACTTACGTCGTTGCATTCATCAATCAGCACAAAAAACAGGTCAAAACGTGATATGATGGGAGCAGACAAGCCAATATTATGTCGTAGAGATTTCGATCTGTCGTAGCGACCACCAATGGGGTTAGCTGCCGCGAGAATAGAAGTGCGAGCATTCAGTGTAGCTTTTACACCAGCCTTCGTTATGCTAATTGTTTGTTGTTCCATCGCTTCGTGAATTGCAACTTGATCTTTAAGATCCATTTTATCGAATTCGTCTATGCAGCAAACTCCCTTTAAGCAAGAAATTTATAACTAGTGAGAAAATTATGCACAAAAACTAAAGACATTATTCAGACAACAATGCTAAAGAAGAAATTCATGTTTGGATCTACTTAGTGTAGTGGTCTAGTGAACCCATAATAAAGGTTCTGCGATATCACTAAAATATTCATTAGCATTGTGGTGCGCGCTACTTATATTGATATAATAAGTAGTATATAACGCGGGTTTTAAACGTAATGTCCGGTAGCAGAAGATGGGGGAAAATCAAGAGAGGAAGAGCGGGAACAATGGAATTTGTATGAAAACTCATGAAGAATGAAATGTCAGTCAATGGATTGATATTTGCAACAGGAACAGTTCAGTTTGATATGAAGGATTGATATTTTGCAAATTAACGATTCTATTTTATCAATTAACTCTGTAATTTGAGCTAAATACAATTCGGTTGTTCTCACCAGTGTTCTGCTTCACTACAGCATATGTGACCATGAATGAAACTGTTTGGAATCAGAGTAATTCCTATGGTAATAATGGTAGATTTTGGTGATCAATCTTGGGTGATGACTGACATTTGTGTGTAAGACTCAGTGCTGAGATTTCAATACATACAACATTTGGAAAAGTGTTGTTTTATAGATGCAGTTGGTAATAAATTATCAAGAGATTAGTAGAAAAAATATCAAGGAAATCCATTAAGAGCTTTCCACCGGGACGTTTATTGTAATTTAGAACATAGAAATTGGTTTCTAAAGAAACAATCCGACATTCGATATACTCAGAGATGTTCAGAGAAGGCAAATTGCTAGTCGTGAGCTCTTATTGTTTAAGAATGAGTTTGGATTTTTGATAATGATTAATAAGATTGCTTAAAGATTCCAACTGCATAATAAATCTATTTTAGAAAGGTGAGATATTTTTATTACCTATATGTTTTCTATGTACCATGAACACGTTTTGCAAAACATAAATCATTGAAAAAGTTGTGAAAATGACTACTTCAAGTAAAATGTTTGAAGTTAGTGACTCACATTGTCTGCAAGCATTAGTGCTCCAGCTTCAATGACAAATTCGAAGGACTCTTCATCCCTGACTACTGCAGCTGTCAAACCAGCTGCTGAACTGGCTTTACCACTAGTATAAACGGCACGTGGAGAAAATCTCTCAACATGTTTCAAGAACTGAGACTTCGCTGTACTTGGGTCACCAACTAGACATACGTTTAGATCTCCACGGAGATGAGTTTTCTCTTCAGTAATCTATAAAAAATTACACAGTACACTTAACTGAAATAAATTAGGAGACAACGTTGCACTAAAATAAAGTAAAAACTAGCACATAATTTCACAATAAGATGCCGACTGTGTTTTTTAACATCAATCATAGCACGAAAGATAAATTGCGATTCTATGCAACATATCTTCAGCTGTGCATATCAACATGAAAATAAATAGCCAGAAGTCAATAAAACAACACAAATTAAGTTCATGATGTATAAGACTACTGATTGTACTAACCTTGGGTACACCACCACAAAGCATCAACAGGATACCTTTCTTAACTTCATCAGCACCGTGAATAGTCGGGAAAAGAGATTTGCACATGTTTGTAAGAAGTTTTCGATCCTGACTCATTTGGCAAATTGTATCGAGCTCAGATGGCGTCAGTCTTTTTGACAATGCTTCGTAAGAGATAGCATCTGACTCTTCTAATTCATCTGATGGCAAGTACTAAGATTAAAATTCCAATATTTATATACAGTACGTAAAAAACAGAATGCTTTAAAACCGTTTGAATGAGGCAAAGTTAAAATCAGAAAAACATAATTTGCTTGTGAGATATGGAAAACAGTAGTAGAATGCATAACACCCAGGGGATTACAAAACAATAATAGAAAATGGAAACAGTAGGACGAATGGAAATGAATGAATACGTTGAAGTATTTAGTGTTTATTAATACATAAATAATTCGTCTTATCTTTGTAAAGATCAAATTTCGGTCAACTTCATTAAGCCCTGATTAAAATCAAAACAATCTTTTAGAAGATTTAGTTCTAAGTGAAAATGATTCAGTGACATTAGGACTACTGTAGAAATCTAGTTGGTAATTAAAAATTTCAGACTCCAAAGCATATGTCCACTAAAACAAGCGCAACACGCACGAAGATTGCGTGTTAGTGATCCTAAATAACATAATATCGTACGGCTTCAAAAATCAATGTGTGAAAATGTACCATCAAATTTAAATGGCAATTTCGCATTATGGAGTAGACTAATAAAAGGTACTAAGGCCTAGTAAACTTCGCTGGATTATTTATTTCGGTTACAGTTAGCACAAATTATTTGCCAAGTATAGGCCTAAGTACTCTCACTTAAGCCACATTTATTGAGTGGAAACTAGTAATATTACCCGGCTGTCTAAACCGAAACATGCAAAGTGTAGTCTGGACCTGCGACATATTGACTGAAAGCCAAATGACTTAACCACTAAACCACCACTCTGATTAAAATTTGGGAAACTACTGCAGATAACTACAACACTAGCCGATGTCTGAAGCTATGGCTAAAGAATTACCACTCATGAAATTAGTGGAAAAAATATTGTTACCGAACGTGAAATTCGAACTGACTACCTTACTGTAATTAACCGAGTGCATAAGTTACTAAAACGTTGTACGTTTACTGTAACTAAGAACTTTATATTGGAACGTACTATGGAAAATTATAGAAACTCGTTATAAAGCTCATGCAATCAAGTTGTAAATTAGACTTACTCTTCCATTTGAAGGTATGACAGTACAAGCCAAAAACGCTGTCCGGTAAGAAAGCTCACGCACTCCTAACGCTTTTAGACCAGTCACACCGCCGATTTCTTGATTGTCTCGTCCTCGTAACGGCTTACCCTCTAACGATCTGTCACCTAAATAGAACCGAAATAGAGGATTTTATCCTTAAGTAACAAAACTGTTCAATTTTCTAACTATTATCAATGCTCATACAATACCCAACTAATCAGTGCAAACATAACGAAACAGTTGCGACAAATGACACAGATGAATTTTAAATGGCCACCAACATTTGGTGAGTAAATATTACAACTTAAAATGTTTAATTTACCGGGTGTCGCTAGTTGTCCAACATCAGGGATAACGATAAGAGTCCCAATAAATTCACATCGATCACCAGGTTGCGCAAGGTCTACTGTATCTGCACGTAGTATGACTTCAAGGCTGAAAGGTTTAACAAAACATGTAAAATGTACTGGTAGCCAAAGCAAATAAAATGGTGACGTATCAGGAGTTAAACTACACCAATTAATATAGGGTTGTGTAAATGGGGAAAAAATTGACTTCACTGCTCAAACACATATACAAAAATATAATGAAGTTCAAATTCATGACTTTTATACGCAATGCCGGTATACCAAAAGCTTTTAGTTATCTATTATGAACAAGTGAAAGTAAAAAGCTTCAGGTTGTTCATTGTCAAATTCAAAACCACAAAATCATATCCAGACATTATCTTATACGCATATATCTCGTGAGATATGTTGGTTGAGTTGGTCAAAATAAATTTTGATGGATTGTGAAACTTATTACTTACAATCCAGGTGACCAAATAACCACTCCCTAATCAATGGTTAGTAGCGATCAATCCATACGGTTTCCTGCTGTTGTTTCGCAGGGATATTTTGCAACATCTCTCTCCAAACTACTTGTTTGGTAAGATGTTCCAGACCAACAAAACACCAACTCATTTGCAGTCTTTCTTGTCAAAAATTACCTTATTTGACCTAGAGCATCTACCACCCATTTACTGTGACTTTACTACCTGAATAAAAAGATCGGATCATATTTCTTATTACCCACAGTGTTTGTATTTATTGGGACTTGTGAATAAGCACACAAAGAAAGTAGAATGAGCTTACTTGCGTGGAATGCTTCCTCGAGGTAATTCAGACTGAGTTTCTTGAACTCGAACTTTCTGGAAATCAACGAACTTCGACTCATTCGTAAGCAACTCGAACTTAAGACGGTTCCCGCATTGAGGATTAAAACATACAGTTGGCTAACGAGGTTAGTAATACGTGATGGTACCTGGGTATACTTGAAAGGCTGCTCCACATTTCTTATCACTATTTTACATTCGGAACATCGGAAAGTACCCATTAAAAGTTCGGGGTGAATAGGGTGTGCTCGTACGACCTGAGCACGTACTTTGATCAACCTTCCTAACTGACTTGCTGTGAGGTCTCGCATCCTGAGAAAGAAAATATTTTAAAACCATCAATACCTGTGTAGGCTAGGTACGTCTGTAAAACTGACGTAGAAGTCCCTTCCTGAATTCTGCGTATCTGGTACGTGATCATTCACGAAATTATTTGTGGCTGAGCAAAGTGCAGGATACAGCCTATTGAAATAAGGATATGATAAAGCTCACCTATAAAACTCGTCCTGAATTAGCCCAGATAACCTCGTATCAGATACTATTATGTCTGTAAAGGTCACTGACAGTGTATTTTTCTCAAGTTGTTTGAGACCGTTAGCAGCTTCTACATATTTCAGAACATCATTTTCCTTAAATCTTAACAGAAAAGTCAGGTGTGGATTATAGTTACGTTTCCAAAAAATGGTGGAAAAGCCTCTGACACTCATCTGCAACTACATCGACCACTCGTATAGTCCGTACTTGAGTTTGAGCAACATCCATCACCAAGATTCAGAATCTGCGGGGAACACAACCTTCACATTAAATGGTACGACAAAACCAAGTCCCAGTCCGATTTCTTAATGTACAATTAGTATTCAGTTCTCATAAGTAAAAATGTTTATGTCGGGTGATCTATATTACTATTTACAATATTTAATCTTTTTTTTAGTTTGTCAAGAGGTGCAGAAGCTCCCGAGCTTTGGCATAATAGGTGCATTATAGGGATGGATAGGAAAGTTCCTATGTGACCGCAAACACAGAATGAGGGTTAGTGGAATGCTATCCTGATGGAAACCGAGCAAAAGCAGTGTGAGCCAATGCAGCATCTTAGGCCCGCTACTTTTCCTTCTCTACGTTAATGAATTACCGCTGTTGCTTAAGTCGTCGACATTATTGTTACCGGACGGTGTAAAAATCTGGAGAACAATAAGAAGTGAGGTTGAGCATTTTGATCTCCGAGCTAACTTAGCTGAATTAGTTGGATGGGCTCGAGGTTGGGTCTTAGAAGTTAATGCTAGGAACAGTGTGCTCATGCATATCGGACGGTAATAGTTACCACTATACTATTAATGGTACATCTCTTCCACGCGTTAAAGAACATAAAAACTTAGAGGTAATAATAAATCATGACCTAAAAACAACAACGCACTGCAACGTAGCTTTTGTTAAAGATTTTAGTGCGTTATGGTCACTTCGCCGAGCATTCAAACGCTTTGACGAGATAATATTTCAAATTTCATATCTCACCTGTGTAATACCACACTTAGTGCTGTATCCAAACAGCTAGTCCATGTATGATAAAGGATACTAACTCACTTGAACATGTTCAGCGTGTGAGAACAAAATGAGTGAAGGGTCTTACTAAACTTCCTTATGATGAGCATTTAAAACGCTAAAACCCTTCCCCCTTGTTTTATCGTAGGATGAGAGGTGACCTTATACTGGCATTTCGTATCTTTGATTATGATTTGGGTATTTATATGTCTCCAGCACTAATAATCCCCGAGGTCATGGGAAGAAAGTTCACAAACCGCGATCTAATAAACTTAAAGTTGGGTCCCGTTTTTCTCATCGAGTAGTCAATGACTGGAACTCCTTATCCGAACAAGTGGTATCAGCCCCATCAGTGAATATTTTCGAGGAGAAACTGTACCTTCACTGGAAGCAAATCTGTCAGGATTAACACAGTTTCACTGACCTACAATCCTTAATACTGAAGACTTAGAACTGAAGGTATGCGACAAGTTATTATGAAATCACCCCTTATCGATAGCGAAAATCAGTTGGGATGTTTAATTCTATATTGATAAGGCATATAAAAGGGACCTCTCACAATTATATCTCTTGGCCGTTAAAAATGTTCTAGCATGTTCTCTGCAAACTTAAAACAATGATTTTTTTGCCTGAACTTCACATTTCAAATGCTGCCTTACGTTTGTAGTAGTAAATAAATCCCTCAAATGAATAGCTCTGTAAGTCTTCGACATTCCATGCTGGACTCACATAGCTAAATACACCTCATCAAGCATCCGCGCCAGATCGCCATTAAATACACTGTGCTACGTCTCCGTTTCAACCATTAAACATATTAAACCAAGCGTTCCTTCGACGTACGGATAACCTTTCATATATGTATTCCAATTTCTTCATTCCTGACTACTGATTTGACTAGATTGGTTTACTTCGATTGCTAAGGTGTTACTGGTTGAGGTGTTGTCGAACTTCGAAAACCTGTGGCGTATTTACATTCGTCGTGTATAACACCTAAGAAATTTCTTCAACCAAATTAAAAAATAACTTATGAAAGCCTAATTTAAATAACAGGATTTCAACAGTTATCCGAAGTTTTGTGATTGTTAATTATAACTCGCAAATTCTCATATTACCACTTCATATAAAAATGTCCCATTTCTTCAACTTTACTTAACTGCTTAGGCCTGATGCCTCTGATAGAGGAGCATAGGCTGACCACCAGCATTCTCCCTTCACCTCTATCCTGAGCCATCCTTCTCAGTGGCTATTCATCCTTCTGATGTCTGCTTCCAGTTCTCAGTATAGTATGTTCAACCCCCTTCCACTTTTGTCTTTCTTTTTAGGATTCCAAGTTAGCTCTTGTCTCGTGATGCAGTTTGATGATCTCCGCAATGTGTGTTCTATCCACTTCCAACGAGTTTTCCTAATTTCCTATTCAGCTGGAAGTCCGTTTATTCTCTCTCATAGTAAGCTGTTACTGATGATATCCGGCCAACAGACATACAGTATCTTAAATGCACAATTGTCTATATATACTTGTATCCTTTTGATGATGGTTTCATCTCCGTACAATAGAAGTGTCTTGACGTTCGTATTGAAGATTCTCACTCTGATATTGGTTGACAGTTTTTTTTGAGTTCCATTTGTTTTTCAACTGAAGGAATGCTGTTCTTGCTATGCCAATCCTCACCATTACACCTGCATTGGATCGCCATTGTTCATCGAATATGATGTTGACCAGATATGTGAAGGATTCTACATCTTCCAGAGTTTCGCCACCAAGAGTGAATGGATTGCTGTTCTCCGTGTTGCATTTGAGAATCTTGATTTTTCGCTTGTGTTTCGAGGCCTACTGATGCAGAGACTGCTGCTACATTGTTTATCTTCACATGTATTTGTTCGTGTGTATGGGATAGAAGGGCCAGACCATTTATGAAGTCCGAATCGTCTAGCCGCATCCGTACTGTCGATCGTATTCCGTGTTTACCTTCAGATGTGAAGATCTTCATAATACAGTAAACCACGAGAAGAAAGAGAAAGGGGGCGATTAGACAGCCTTATCTGATTCTGGTCATCTCCTGGAACGCGTCTATCAGCTATCATCCATGAACGACTTTGCACTGTAGTCCGTCGTATGAATTACGAATGATATTGACGAACTTCTCAGGTACTCCATAGTGTGGAAGAATTTTTCACAATGTTCTCCTGTCCACACTGTCAAATGCTTTTTCATGATCAAGGAAGTTGGCATATAGTGACGAGTTCAATTCAGTTGATTGCTCAACTAGGATCCGTAGTGTTGTGATTTGATCTGTGCACCACCGACCCTTACGAAGTCTAGCCCGTTGCTCATTTACTGAATATCTTTTTGCAGTTCAACAACACTGTGTTAAAAACATTTCCTCGTATATATAGTAGTGTGATGACTTTGTAGTTCTCACACTTGCTTATATCTCACTTCTTTGGAATCTTGGTGAGGTATCCTTCTATTCAGCCCATCGACACTTGGTTTTCCTCCCAAATCTTCATGAATAGGATGTAGAGGATATTTTCAGTTATTTCTGTGTGTGACTTCAGTGCTTCAGAAGGTATGTTGTCTGGTCCTGTTACCTTCCTCTATTGATTCGTCCTGAAAGAAGTCTGTGTTGAACATTCGTGGTGCTGTTTCTTCATTTGTCCATTGCTTCTTTAGCTTCAGTTTCAATTTAGCAGTCACCAGGTGGTGATCTGGAGTTATTCCAACTCCTCTTCTGGTTCTCATATCTTCCATCGACCTTCTGAATTTTTCAGTGATGCAACTACGGTTGATCCGATTCTCTGTAGTATGATCTGGTGAGTCACATGTAGCTTTGAGCATGCGTTTTCGAGGGTAAATTGTTATATCCTAGTGAAAATTGAATTACGAGTAACGTCTGAGATCTATTAACGGACTAATATTATCTATATATTCTTATGGTATAACAATTCAGTAAATAGATTGTATATATCTATATTTCCCTTATCATAAGCTTCATTTTGACCTATAGATTATTATTTTACGATTTTGCTGTTCACAATTAGTTAATTAGTCTCCCACGTTCACAGCCACTTTTTGGCTTTATTGTGTACAAACGTTATTTTCTATTTTATGGTGCGTTGCGGTCTGTTTGTTTGATATACAAACAAAGTATGATTGAAACATATGATGCGATTCGATTTGCATAACGGAGGTTGTTTTTGGCATTCTGGACTCAGCTGGATGTGCTAGGCAAGCAACGGACCAATAGGATGCTAGGCTGATCAGACTGGTCGAACGTCATTGGTTTAGTACAGTATAAGGGTGAATAAGTCGTATTTTAATTGGCGAACAGATTACGTGGTAACATGCGGCTCATGAAGTCACAACAGAAATATTGCCTCATATAACCATTTTTTGAAGGTATATAGATTTACAAGTCAGTCACCCTTCTCGTTCCTTTTTCCCAGTGCATGTCGCCCCATGAGGTCTTAATACCCGGTGCTGTCCACTCCGGCTTTGGCGTTTAGGTCTCCCACCAGGATTTTCAGGCCTTTTCCTGGGCACTTTGCTATTACATCTAGTAAAACTGATTTTTATCGTCGTCATTGCCATCATTGATGGGTGTATAGCATTGGATAATATTCGTTGTTTTGAATAGTGCTTTTATGATCCTGGATCCATAAGATTCTCACTCAACCCAACCATCCTCCTTTACCCCGGCTTGGGACCTGCAGCAAACCTAATAGGGCTACCGGTGGAGTTGGCATAGTTAAACATATTGGCTGAAGAGAAAACGACAAAATACAATGAATTCATAGTATTCTGCAAATACTGTCATTCTTTCTTTTAAATTTTCAAATGGTACCATATATATGAACTAATTGATATCCATTAAAACATAAACTGCATATGGCATAAGAGTGAACCAGATTTCTTGATGGATTTGGTGAAATTAGTTTGCGTGGTTTTTCATGAAATAAAATTTAGTTATGTAGATAAGTTTTTAAAGTTTAGTGGTTGTCTGAAATACCAATCGTTTTTGATAGTCTTCACTTATTACTTTATGTATGTCATTTAATAAACTATTTAATTTAAAGCAATAAATACAAGTCTCTAATTTGGTAACTGGATCATATTCATACAAACTCTCTCAATGTGAATTGAGATTTCTGAATAATTAAGTAAATTGCTTTACACTATAATGAATATCAAGGAATGTCATGATTCTACCTACCTGAATAGGATAAAAATCACTCATCTGTTTCACAACTTTGATGTGATCGGAGTATTATATAAAATGAAGTTACTCGTAACGTTTTCAGTGTCCGTTCATTGAGTACTATATATCGATGCATAAATTTCATAGATTTCATTTCAAGAGTGTGGAGTTACTTAGATGAAAAATAAATATAGTGAAATTTAAGGTTTGAAACGAAATCCCTAGTTAGTATTACACTCATAATCAGAACTTACCCACCAAATTAATAAAAAAAAGAATGACTAGAAGTACAGGAAACGATACATTAGAAAAATATAGTGTATAACTTCGGCCATTAAATGTAGAACAATAAATATATTCATGGAAAAACTATCAATCTATACACACGTTTATCCAATCACATTAAAGATAAATATCTATGACCGTGTAAATACGCATGATTTTATTTTATTCCTTTCTGATTGGTTAATAAAACGCATTAATAAGAAAATGTTTGATATTTGAGAAAAATTGATGATAATACAATTTAATGAAGAGGCGATTAAAATTCATAAAAAAATTTTTTTCTTATCAAAACCTCCTCAAACAAACGAATCAACATACTGAAATAATCATTATGCAATAATCATATGTATGTAAAACAGTTTTGCATTTACGAAGTGAACTTATTCTTATTACCCAGAGTATTTAATTTTAAACTACTAAACAGATTAATTAATTATTTACATATAATAACGACTATTCTATAAATTCCTGTCTAATTTTATGTTCATTATTGTCACTGGTACAACTTAATACAATGGATCATGCTTTTTCAATAGCTTCACTTTTAGATGGTGATAAAACAAAATTATTGAGCAATTCAAATTATACAAATAATAATGACCACATCTATGACAATGCTCAAAGTACAGTTGATAATAATTCAAATTGTATTATGCACGGTGAAAGCAATAATACACATAATCTACTTTTACAAAATAATAATTCTTTTCAAATAAATTCACTGTGTACAACAATGATTTCTACAGTGAATTTACCGTTCGGTATAACACGATCAACAAGGTCAGTAAATGACTCTATTTTCTGTTCTAAATTACACCATGATGATTTTCGTGATTTAAAAAATTCATCCGACTCAATTCAAAGACAAGATATTGACGGAAATGATCGAACTTCTTTAAGACAAAACCATCAAGGGAATAGTGATCTTACTAATAACAAGAATTCCGAAAAGCACTCATCAATGAATCAAATCGATTGGACATTTAACAAACATTATCAAAATCAGAATGAATCAAATCTTAATGAAGCCTGTAACAATAATACCTATAGTTCGGACCCTACTTTGCAGAAAAATAACGAATTAATTTCCCTGTTCAGTCACATCAATAAGATTAGACATGACCATGATAATAATAATAATACGGCCGATATTACTTCTACAGCTGCTGGTGATGCGATCGATAATTTTACTGAAACATTGATCAAAAAGTGGTCTACAAATGATGCACAATTAAATTTAGTTACCAAATCACTTTATAATAATTCGAATACACATGAATCAAATGATAATTATAAAAATGGTAGTTTTAGTACAAAAAAATTTGACAAAAATTCGAAAAACATGAAAATATTCACAACTGAAAATCATAACGATGATATATCTAAGAAACATTTAGATACTAACCAAATATTACAATCACAGATACACTGGTATAATTCGAATATTATTAAACGTTATTTTGAAGGTCATGGTAAGTTGATAATTACTCTGCATAAGACTACTAATTGAATTTTATTCTGATAAGACATCATAAAGTAAACCGATGAAATATCAGAAAGAATAATCAAAGCAGTTTACATAGTATGCCTATATCTCAGTTTGAAATACATCAAAAACATGACATAAACAGTAGTAAACTGTAAGTTTATCGTTCTTTAGAATTATTCAGTTAATGGAAATAGTAAGTTCCGTAAATTAGTCAGTGTCGTATCAGTAACCAAAATCGATAATTAAGTATTAGAATATTTGTAATATGAAGGTGATTAGCAATTGCATTTCAATATGCCTAACGTAAAACCCCGGTGAAGTGAAGATGATTAAAATCATTTAAAATCAATATATATCTACAGTTGTCGATTTTAAATTATTCGAGGATGAATGTTATAAAGTTTGACAGACCTCGCAACAGAAACTGATAGGTCCTGGGTTCGAATCTCGCAAGGTGGGATCATGGATGAACACTGTTGAGAAGTCCCACAATAGAACGAAACAGCCGTTCAGTGCTTCCAGGTTTTCTATGGTGGTTTAACTTCAATTGACTCATGAACTTAACCATTGAAATTACTATAATATTCACAAAAACCCTTCTGATATTAATAAATTATACTTTTGATATAAAAATCAAGTGTAAAAATCACAAAATTATATGCAATTTTTTTTAAAGTACATAGAAGTACTATAAATTTGTATATATGTGTTCTTTGAATGATTTCTATTTTAAAGTGGTTGGTGAATTCTTTATTATTAAATTATCAATGTAATTTTTTTATCATATACAGTAAATGTACTCAAATTATTTGAATAAATAATTTTCCGTTTTGTAAACTAAATAATAAGTTTTCTTGAATAAAATAAATTTATCATTTTAATTTTATTATTTCCAATCAATGAATATTATCTAATGAGAAATAATTATAAGTTTTGATATTAGTTTAATGAATTAGATTTATAGATAAGCTTGAAACAAGTTACAAAATCGATATAACACACTTCTATACAGAATAGGAACTAATGAATGATAATGGAAATTTTCGAAATTATATATTTCAGTTTAGACACTACAGTACCATTAAAATTAGACAAGAAATTTGAAATAATTGTTTACTTATTTTCAACAGAAAAAAAAGATCTGATCATATGGAGAACACGAGGTAGGATCACTAGTGATAACAGAGCTAATAAATAGAATAAAGTGTTGTGTTAAGGATCAGTAAGCATATAATTATCATTAATATATAAACCAATAGTGTTCATTGGAAATATCGATTACTTAGCATGACTAACCTGTTAAATGAGTTATGATATAGAAAATACAACACATTTGCCTTATAAACTGTCTAAGCACTGAATAATATGCTGTTAAGTCGACAGTACAAACATTTACTTGATGTAATTAATTACTCATGTTATTACTTTTAGAAGCTGGATTTAAATCCTTAAGGGTTTATCGCTTATCTCAAGACTTCATGTACCCTTTATTAAGGAATGTTAACTAAAATTTCCCCCCAACTACCTGACACCATCTAACACGCGGAGCTGAGCCACTCGGATCCGTACATAATATGTTTAATCTGGTTGGCGTTTTTTAGCAGGATTGTTTTTTACGGGGTGGTGTTGCCGATCCCACGCCAAACCCTCCTCCTTTACCCCGGCTTGGGTCAGACAGTAACTCTGGAAGAACTACAGGTAGAGTTACTCGAACCTGTGGCCACATTTTAATTTGTTCATTAAAATTCAATCACTCTAGGCAAGCACTATATTGATACTTAATTAGTGATCAATCAATGTATGTACCTATTAGTTATTGATATTAATATATCGCATATTACTAAGATTATGGTCAAAACAAATTATAAAGAGAATGTGGGAATGATTGTTGTATTTCGTTCGCTTACCAATTATTCAACTTCATCATTCTGTACATCCAATACGTATCCAAATAATAGGTGAAAAAGCTTGTAATGAGAGGAATACAAGACAAATATATTTCAAACTACTCAAACCGTTTATTAGAATTCTATTTTTCAATCAGCTGAATCAATTGAATGGTTTTTGAAAATATCAATAGACTGAAGATAATGTTTTTTATTCAAATAAAGATCTAAATGTAAGACCTGATTGATTCTGAAATCCTTGAAATTTCAACAAACTGTGAAATTGATTTTTCTGAGAACACATAATTAATGACCAAAGAATATTCACGACTTATCAAATCCCATTGAAAACATTTTGAATACTTAGAATTTACTGCTGTCTACTTCTCTTATGAATACAATAAAAATACAAGTCAATTACAAGTAAATAATGGCCAGATGCATAATTGCATATAATATATAAGCTGATTAGTTATCATATGTATTTCACAAGATGCCGAAACATAATTTGAACAGGATGATTGACTAAACCCATTCAACTAGCTGCATGTCCAATAAAATTAAGGTGATCAACATTACTGTCAAGTATTTAAAAAGCTATCTATTTCAGGAGGAATCATTAACATAATTAACGTATAATAAACAGAAAAACAATAAATTTATTTGAAAAATCTCTAATATACTGACTTGATATATCATTAGACATCATAGAGAAATTGGCAGTTATTGAATCCAAATTTTACAGTGTTAAGAAGAAGAACTCAAGATTTCAATATAAATTTGATAAGTATCAGAAGGGGTTTTGCGGATATTATAGTAATTTTAATAGTTGAGATCATGAGTCAATTAAACCTAGACCACCATGGAAAACCTCGAAGCACTGAACGGCTGTTTCGTCCTATTGTGGAACTCCCCAACAGTGCGCACCCATGATCCCGCCTCGCGAAATTTGAACACAGGACCTATCAATCACGCGCGCGGACTCTTGACCTTTAGACCACTGAGCCGGCCGGTATCCAACGGTGTTAATGTCTATTTTCAATTATTCCACGAAATTGAGTCACACATTCACCATTGTCTTCAGTGAGTTGCTATCTCATAACAGACCCGGTTGTGCATAAACTCAAATAGTTACTTATTAATACTCAAAATATGTTAGTCGCAAAACTGTAACTTACAGACTTCATTTTATGTTATTTAAATATGAAAAAAGAGCAAATTATATGTTGAAGCCTTATTCAAATTAGTATTTTGATTGTATTGTACTCTTTAAATTAAATGGCTTAGTTGTAGAAAACAATTTCAAAATCTACTGAATGTTAATGACGATGGAAATGTTACAATTCATCCATTTAGGATGTAAAATATAAAAAATATATTCAAAAATCTCCATCTCCACTAAAAATTCTATTTTTTCATCTCACACTTGTATATACTTTAATGATTGAAATATGCTAATTGTTTATGATGCAACATAAACTACTAGTACATAGTGTTTTAACTTTGTTTTCTATTTTTAAATTTGAAACCAAAAAATTAATTGTTTTAAATTTGCTTTACAAACTCATCAGGTAATTATTATTGTTAATTAGCTTTATGAGTATGAAATAAAATGTACATCATATACTGTCATCATTTAAATAACTAGTCAAATTTTAAATGTTTTAATCGATATTTTTGTTTAGACATGTTGCTGAGGTGTACCGTACTATGAGTAAATAGTTGTTCTAGTGCTTTCTAGTTTTTAATATATGTCTAACTTAGATCAATGCATGAAATTGTAGAGGCTAGTTTCCTCTATATCTGACTCCAAAAAATAGCATCCCGTTAACTGAGTATTTAATGCAGGCCAAATCTCCTAGTAGAATTATGAATTTACCCGAGATTATTCAAAAGCCTGAACACCAGTTATAGAGTTAGTTTATTGTTAAAGATTGGTAAAATCCGCAAGCGTACAGGAAGCAAGCCCACATGGCAACCAAGTGTGTGTGTGTGTGAATGAGTGTCAAAAATCCATATATATTTTTGAGTGTTAATCAAGTATAGATAAATTTTTGATTGTATGTGCATTACAACCAATGGGAGAATGCATTAAAGATTGATGTGCAGACATGTGCGCAATCACACAGAAAATTACATGGTGGATCAAGTGTGTAAATTACAGTGAGCAGATAAATAATACAATATTTAAAGCAATTAGTCCCTTCGATAAATCTCGATAATCTTCGTCTTCTTATTACATTATCGAAATAATACAGTAGTTGAATGGGCTTACTACAAAATCAATAAAAAGTGAATAATTTCTACAAACTTATTTATTGACAAAAAAACTACTCATCGACTTCTACTTTCAACAATTTCTAATGTCATATTCCACAAGATTTATAAATGAATATAATTCGATTTTGAAATAATTTGCTATTACATGTTACTAACACTTCTCTCTCTCCCTCTCCCCCCCTATTCAAGATCAGTAATTATTTATATTCACACTTGACCCGAATAATTTTACAGTTAACAATTTTTTCTTATCACTAAGTTATTAACATAAATAAATTATCAGACAAAATTAAGTGGATTGAAGAATACGTCAATAAACATTACGTAATAAATATATACAACATAAGATTCACTACATCAGAATAATAATTAAATGTTTAAATAAGGTCATAAAAGGAAGTACAAAAAAAATTTTTTGGAAACAAGTTCTATTTAATTCATTTTATTTTCTAAACTTTAATTTTACATCAATCAGTCAATCAATTATTCATGAATTCCTTGTGTCCTCAGTAATCTTTATCACAATATTTTTTTTCAAATTTTACTTTATTCTTTCATTTCTCATTGTACTCATCCGTTGTAAAAGAAACAGTGAAAACAATAATTAATTAAAAAAATATTAAACATTGAATTTTGTTTAAAACGAAGAAAGTGTTCACTTAATTTTGACAATATATATGCATTTATTTGCCTGTATGTATGTGTGTTTGTATGTATTTGTGTAGGTGTACATGTATTTGTGCTTTTATACACATAAATATGCTAAGTTACATTTTATTGCTTAATCAACAAATCATAGTTAATTACATGCACGAGTAAACATGACTAGAATGATTATGATAATGATCACTATGATGGTAAGATGATGGCCATGATAAATGTTAAATTTCAGTTAATTTGGAAATGATTTTTTTTCTCTTAAAGTAACATAGAGTTACTCAATTTATTTGAAATCCCTCCTTCCATTATGCTGAAGTCATAATCGAAAAATGCATTTTCAGTTATGAATTTTTTTAAAAAAGAAAGAGAGAAAAGAATGAAAATTAAGACAAATTGATTCAATAATATTTTTTCGTTTTTACAGCATGCATTTCTAATTATTTCTTTTGTTTATGGTTTATTTAATATTCTTCATATAAAACCAAGGTTACCTAAACCATTTTTGACCTTAACAGATATTTCAAAAATTGAAATTTTGAAAAGTTTGAATTTAATGAGTGCAAATTTTATTCTGTAAGATAAGTGAGAAAGTAGTTTGAGTGAAACATTGGATAAACATTTAAAAAAAATCCAGTAAATGATAAGCAGAACAGAAGAGAACATGAGCTAAAGCAAGAATGACGTAGAATGTAGTGCATATGTGCGCACAGAATTAAATAGACAATCAAATGTCACCATAGCAACCCCGTGAAAATATTTTCGTTATGACTAGTTCAGACATTTGACAGTGAAACCAATGGATATATAATGTGTGTGCATACAATTTAAACAGTTTTATACAATAATTTTTAGGACAGTTGTCAAAGTTAATTTATGAAGTTGGTGACAAGCTGATATACTAGGAATTCGATTAAGTTAATTTATTTGATTGGTATCTCTAAACTAGATTTGCTTGTATATTATTGAGGTAGATAAATAATAAAATTTCATTATCTAAAAGTGTAGATGATTAAAAACTCGTATTATTTATAATGATGACATGCAATATGACATTAGGAAAACTTCTTATATTAAATGTGATCACAGAAACAGTTTCATTTGATGTTACTAGAAAAGTAAAACGAATATACATTTCCCTAGTAACCCATTACAAAAGCGAGTTTTATTTTTAAAGCATAATTGTAAATTTCTCAGAAAGATCGTAATCAACTGATGGCTATCTTTAGATCTTGGTTCTTCGAACTACTTTGATTATTTTGCAATAAGAATAACTTGGACCAATAACTGAATGCTAAAGAATGTTACTAGGTAATTTAATTTACAAGAAAGTTTTGATTTGCTTGTTTTTTTAGTGAACTGTTATCAAATCAATATGTGCATATTGTCATTCTTATTTCAGAATTACATTACATCACATGTGCTGTTGTGTTTTTTTCCTCCTAAAATACATAAACTGATCTTGAAGCTTGTGTAATATCGTTGAACAGTCACATTTGGATTTACTGTTTTATTGTTTTAAATTTAGGTTTTCATAAAATTTTATTATTGTTTGCAAAATAAATGATAATAATTTAGTTATTTGAAAACCTAACATGCATATACCCACACACAAAAAGTGAATTTTTGTTAACTTATTTTAATATACAGTGAAATTGGTTAAAGACTCATAATTAGTAAAGTGCATTGATTTGACTTCACATTGGATATTTATGATAATTTTCAGTACATATAACATTTTGAGTTCCTATGACTTTAATTTGTCAAATTCAAATTACTGAATACTTACGAAAAATCAATGATTGTTTGATTGTAACGATAATATTCCCAGCAGATATATTCCAAAATAAATGACTAGTATGCAGCTATATATTTCAATTTATCTACTTTGCAACCAATCAGTTTCATGTTTCCATTTCTTTGTTAGTTTTCTCAGTGACATCGAAATATTCCAATCACTCATTCTCAACTAGCGGAGTATTACGATGTTAAGCTAAAGGAACATGAGGTGTCATAGGAGAAACTTTGAAATTTGGACTAATTTTTTATTTAGTTCAAGTCCATTAGAATAACAAAGTACTTCGATTCTAAACAGAATCTTCTTGATCTAACTATTAAACTTATTCAAACTCGAATATTATGTAAGATTTTAATTCCGTAGGATTTTTTAAATATTACACAACGAAATACATTTGTCACATAGTGATTATCATAACTTTTATACTCAAATTTCACAGTCTAAATAATTCACATGAATTGATTAAGATTTTAAATCATACAGAGGGAATATTGGAAGGAAAATACCCCTGTCTTAAGTACACATGAATTATGAGACAGAATTAAAGACCGTAAACTGCGTTATAGGTAGTTCGAGTAAAGAATAGTGTTTCTCTAAAGCAGTGGCATAGTGATTAAAATGTTAATCGTTTTACTAGTATGTTGAAAGTTCGGACAATTACCACAGCATTCGATGAGGTCCAATGGGGAATATTACTAGTTCTTTATAAATATACTTTCTGAAAGCCAAGTATATAAAACTATTCTTAAGAACCGGTTACGTCAGATATCAAATCAATAAAATAACCTGGAGCTGGAAGTTATATCCCCAACATCAGAATCTCGGTTTTCAGAGATAATAAATATTATTAGGGAAGTGTTGAAAATGTTATCAATGTTTGAACTCCTCCAGTTTGTCAGGTAACTACAACCTATTGAATGACATCAAGTAGTATTATCTCATACAATACCTTTAGATTGCAATAAGTTATACATCATATAACACACTGTGAGTGGGTTTATGAGTAAAAATAAAGTAGGTTAGGTAATTCATTAATTACTGGATAGCTTCACAGTATGTTGATTTTATGGATCACATAATAAGTACTGAGGGGAATGATTGCCTTTTTGTTGACATAGAATTTTGTATGATCACCTCTTCTTGTTATTTACTTAAGAGTTTTGTGAAGAATAATTTATTATTTAGGTAGTATCCGCCACAAAATGGTCTTGTATGGTATGCACTGGAAACTGGAAAGCACTAGACAACTGTTTAATCTTAAAATAGGACTCCTTAGCAGTATGCGTACACGACCCTATCAAGAACAGAATCCATACGATTCCTTTTTCATAGGAAACTCCTACGCTTCGAACCAATGAATTGACAACTGATTTCGTCGTCTACATTTTGAAATTAATCCATTCAAGATGATAGTAACGACAATTTCACTCTGAGTACGTCCGGATTCAACTGAAGAGATTACTGTGCTTTAAAATATGTACCATTAGATATAAACTAACCCAGTGGTCGTGAAGAGATCTCAGTGTCCTGAGCGCAGTTTCTGGTTGTTTCGTGAATGGGTACTACTAAAGAGTTGAAAACTAAGACGAAATATATGTCCAGTGTTCTCAGTACTGAGTGTCACCCCAAGTGTTATAAATTTTTTATGAATATCAGTTGTACATATCATTTATAGGAATAAATTTATTTATTCATCTTTCTTTGTATATAAATATATTTAAAAACAAGAACAGAAAGTGGCATTTCTTTTTTTGTTGAAAGAGGGTAATATATGGATAATTTAGCTAAGTAATTTACAATATTTTCCGTTAGTTTTTTTAACTACTTAAATATGTATATATATAACTCACTAATTATAAAAATTTAAGAGAAATACACTTGACCATTGAAACAAATCATAAGGGCTTTAACTAACATTGATTAAACGGAAAATTAGGTGGTAGAAAACTCAAAATAATTTCGTTTATTGTTTGTTATACAGTCAGGTAAATAATAATTTATTCTATTTATTCATTCTATCGTAATAGTCAGTGAGTAGAGAAGGTTCGGCAGTGAAAAATTTAGTGTACGTCAATTGATGAGAACTATGTTGACAACAACAATCAATCTTCTTTCATTTTTGTGAATTCATCTATTTTGTCACTCTTTTTACAAAAAGAAATAAGAACTTAATCTAGTTTTGACTGTCGATTAACTTCCCCTAACTAAATTATATATATATTCCTCACCATCCGCCTTCATTTGCCTACTGAATTTAATTACAGTTATTTTTTGTATAAACCAATTAGTTTTGGACTAAAGAAAAATACTCTTCATTTTCTTTCATTAGTAAACATTCGATATTAAATTAACTATAAAATGAAAGATAGAAGAAAAAAAAATTAAGAAAGATATTAAATAACCACAATGAATTGATAGTATGTCTTAAATTAAAGAAAATGTATATTAAACTCATCAAATCTGTTTACTTTCCAATGTATATGTGTATCTATGTATGTATGTATGTGTACATGTTTAAACGATATAGATTGGCTAATTTTCAATGTTGGATGAATGAGCATTTGGAAAATTTATCTTCATACCTTTAATTAGTTTAAAACTGTAAACTTAACAAAAATAAAATCAAACTATAGAATAACTCTTCATATTTCTATGGTAATTTATCTTTTAAATTATTCTCTCTCTCTCTTGGAACAAATAGTTTTTTTTTCTAAAAAAATTTCCAAATCACTTTTCATCATTTCATTCTTATTAATCTATTCGTTATCTTTGAAAGAAAAAAAATTTTTCTAAAGAGACAAAAAATATTGACAAATGAACAAACAGGTTGTATAAAACTAATCAGGCATAATCTACCATTTATATAATTTTAAAAATGATTAGTTAGTAGACAGGGATGAAAGAAAATAATAGATATTTTTGATTTTATGTATAAATATTATTCCTCTAAATGAATCCATAATATTCTTTATACTCATTGGTTAGTATGTTGACATATTGTGAGTGTATATGTGTGTATTTTATTTATTAAAAAATGTAAGCTACTTAAACAATTGTAATTAGTCATGAACCATTTCAGTGAAGAAAAACAAAAAAAATATGATTACAGTTGATGAGTTTTAATTTTCTAATCATATACATTTGCATTTCCTTAATTTTACATAGTAAGTATGCATATATATATATATATATATATATATATATATATATATATATATATATATATATATATATAATGAACAATAAAGTGAGACGAATAATAACCTACTAAAGTGAATATTTGTAGATAACCAACAAATATACTGAAAGACAAACCGATAAATCGAGTGAAAGACAACTGGAAGAATAAAAACAAACAAACAACCGACAACAACAGAAAATTAACCCTGAAGGCAGCTTAAAAGGAAATTTTGAACATATATAATCAATCCACAACAAAAACACTAAGAAAAATAATCTGCATATTTTTTTCTCCTTTGATAGAATATAATCAGGAGTAGAATTAATGATGAGTTTATTTAGTTGGCAGATGTGTGTTTATGCTTAGTGGAGAAAAATGGAAAGAAAACGAGAAATATGAAAAGAAAGAAATAAAATAAACGGAATGGATAAAGATTAATTTTTAAATCGTTACCCCTTCCATATTGTCTTATTGAAACTGGATGAGTGGGAGATAGCAAGTAAAGTTTGATGTTGAGGAGAAATAGATCAAGAGAGAGAGAGAAAGAGAAAGAGCAGACAATGCATTTAAACAGTTCGTTAATCATAATGATAAGTAACTAATTTAAAAGAATTAAATATTAACACACACTAAAATTGAAGTTGAATTTCAAATGAATTTAATTTAATTTACAAAAAATAAACAAATAAATTCGAATTATTGGTACTTTATGCGAAATATTGTATAGTCTATTAGAGTTAATAAAGTTTTCTATCAAAAGAATGCTCTTTTTATTCAATATGCAAACATAAAAGTTATTGTAGATGTAAATACAAGAGGATTTAGAAACATGCTTTGAATTTTCACTGTACTACATACTCAAGGTACATTGAAATTTGAACGTCTAATTTGATGTTGTTGTTTTTAAGATCCCACTGTAATCATGATTTTACAATCAATTGTTATTACATTGTATTCTTATTTCTCAGATGACTGTTGCTGTATAATTTATAAAAAAATATATACAAATTAAATGTTATTATTGTAAGAATGGGGATTTGTGGAGATTGCAGTAATTTTTATAGTTGAATTCATTCGAACACGAGACTGAAAGTCCTTGGTTTGAGTCGAACGTGCTGAGTTGTGGATGCACATTGCTGAGGAGTCCCATAATAGTACGAAATGGCCGTTCAGTGCTCCTAGGCGTTCAGTGGTAGTCTGGCTCATGAATTCAACTATCAAAATTAAATTTTCTTACTTTAATGATATTATATCTGACTTTATTCAACGATATTTATATTCATGAAATTATTAATAGTGTTTCAAGTATTAGAAAGCATAACTTTGAAGATTCATTAAGACATCATGCTGATAATGATAATTAAGACTATGAATCTGCATTTACAGAACTCAAGGTAATTGATTGAGATGATTCCCAGAAAATTTCATTGAAGTGTAGTCTATTAACAAATACATCGTTTTTGACTTATGATGTGAACTTTAAAGTCAGTTAATTTCACTTTATAGTATTTGCCTAATTACAAATATATATTGAAGTAAAAAAACACATCTATCTAACTGGGACAAAATTTAACAGCTGAGAATGGTTCAAAAGTTTCAGGTGATTTACTTTTACACTAATTAATCATTCCATCTGCCGATTTTCCCCAAATAAGTTGAATTGTTTTTAACAAGATGTCACACTTATGTATTATGTAGAAGAAACAAATGATGACTGTTGGGAGACAATCTAATTTATTAAAAGTCTAATGGAACAACATGATAATTTATTGAGCTTATTGAGAGAAATGTACTTATGAATTTTTCGGGAAAATAAATATAAATTGATCAAGTATCTTGGAATCATTCGGTTTATAATATCATAACATGATCAAAATACAGTGGTTGCCTCTCTGATCATGACATTCAGTGATACTGGTTATAACTTTATGGCGAACATTATTTCCATTAAAAATAAATATTATTAGAGAGTGTCAAATATCAAGAAAATCTAAGTCTAAACTGACAGAATTAAATCAACACCAGAGACTGGATAATATAACAGTAGTTACTAATCATCAACTGATTGGTGTAATTTTTATAAAGTTTACAAATTAAAACAACCATCTATTGCTTCCAGGTTTTCAATAATGTTCTAGCTTAGATTAACTCATGGATTCAACTTTTAAAAATTGAAATAGATTAAAACCTTTTGTTTCAAAATATCGTTTGTTTTTTTAAAAAAAGAAATATGAATCATGCGATAATTTTAAAACTTAAACAAGCCATTTATACTTGTGTCATTGTTTGTTTTTTGGTTTTGCCCCATTTATAAACCAATTTTGAAATTTTATCTTTGATTTTTCAATGTAATAACTTAAAGTACAATTATACATATTGATACATTTAACAACACTGATTTGCGGCAATCAGTTTTTCATAATTATGTATAATTCCTTTTATTTATATTGGAAAAAGAAATATCAAAATAGAAAACATAAAGTAGACGATTATAAATAAATAGGAAAAAATATTTCTCTTTTCAATAGAAATTTAATTGCAAACATCTCATATATATATATATATATATATATATATATATATATTTCTAGTTGATATTTTGCATCATTTTTGTCTCCAGCTTAAGAATGACACAAAAAATAACAACCAACTGGTGAATAGGTAACTAAAAGATAGATGGAGATTTGATTGCTTTTACTAAGGTATCTATTTTTGTTATGTTAGTTAGGTTACTAGTCTTGCTTAATATGATATGGAATTGATATTTATTTTGTATTTCCATGTAAATTTTTTCATCGCTTCTCATTAAAAGTATAAATAGTTTTCATTGTATTTTCTATCCCTTTGTTTGTGTGTATATGTGTTTTTAAGTATTTTTCTTCTTCATTTTGATTGGATAAATGTTTTCCTTATTTTCATTCAAGCAGGAGGAATATAAAGACTATTTATATTGCACTTGTAAAGGGAAAAATAGATAATTGATGTAATATACTGAAAATTATTATTATTGTTTCCATGTATCAAAATCGTCTATTTAATATGTTTCATTCATACTCATTTCTTTTCTTTCTTAGTCTCTCTCTATCTCTCTACCTATAGAAATTGTTTTGAAAGAAGAAAAAGGTCCATTTTTAATGTTTTCCAACATAAATTTAAGACTGGAAAAAGTAAAAACAGTAGCATGACACTTAGAGGATTTTCAAATCGGGACTCATATCCAGTAATTTCCGATTCAAACGCCAACGCATCATCCACTGAGTTTAGGTAGCTTATAACCTGTGCAGCGTATATGAATTTGATTTATAAAGGACTGTATTTTCCCGTTGTTGATATGAACGACTTAAAAAGACCAGTCTCCCTTCATACTCGTTGTAGGAAATGATTCGCCTACAGATTAACTTCTTGAATAAGTCATACACGAAGTCTTAGCACAGCTATAATCAAAACATGTATCTGTATGTAGCCAACGCATATAGTCTGTTTCTAAAATAAAAATTAGTACAGTTAATACAAAGGCGTAAAATAATAACGCCGATTACAAACAGAACAATAAACACACCTATACTGAACAGTAGAGAGGAAACAAAAAAAGGGAGCAATAAAACTTTAGTCATATTTATATTTCAAAAAATGATGCAGTTTCATGAATGACAGTTAAATGAATAGGATCGTAAAAGCAATTAATCTGGGCTTAAATGAATCCTAAATGGTCAGTGTTTAACTCAAATATTATTGGTTGATTCACTCTTATTCATCGAGATTAACACACGTTGTACATGTAAGTGGTTATTTGAACTCAGTAGCTCAGTGAATAACATATTGGCGTTTGAAGTGAAATGTGCTGGGTTTGGACGTCAGTGTAAACACTAACACTGGGATCCTAGTACATCCACCTGACGTTTCCCAAATAGAGTGAAATGCGCTTCACTGTTCACATTGACCTCCACTAACCAACTTTAACTGAAAGTTGTGTCTACAAGAACATACTGAGGTAATCCGTTTAGGATGCACATTTGCTATTAGACTGATTGACTGTGTTCCTCAACATCAGTAAACGTGAAAGTACAAACTCTTGCAACCTAGGTTAATAACCATCGAAAGACGACATAAACGACAAAAAACGTTTATTGAGAAGTGTGAAAATATTATCTCAAAACAACTGTTATAAAAGAAATATTTGCCGAATTGATTGTGTAGTTTAAGAAGAGTTTAATCACGTTGGGATTGATATAACCATTGGTAATTATAATAGATAATTGTAAAATCATATCATGAATTGACAAAAACTATAGATATTGTCCAAAACATACATCTATAAAGGTGTTGGGTCGCAGGAACTTATTATTGGATAACTTTCAGACTTTACGAAACAGTTCACTAATTGTTTACTAGCTTATATCAGTCAGTGGCCAAAATATATCTCTAAACATTTAATTATGTTGATCTAACTTTTCACTTGTAATATATAACTAATTGCAATTAACGTAGTTGTTAGAAGACGAATAAGATTTTTATGATAGTCTGTAGTGTAACGTTTTTCTTTGATATACGAAGAAACCTGTCAATTAAAATCTCAGCAAAGCCAAGTAATTCAAAGATTCAGTACCTCGTTACAATGTTAGTTAGTTATGTATTACTTACAACTACTAGATTGTCGTTTTAAGATAACTAGGATCGATTTAAAGATCCACTGATGACAAAACATCACTAGACTAGGATCAAAAATGTTATTCAACTTGTGATATCAAATCTCAATACTCATTCATTACTATGTAATATAAGAAATTAATAACTGGTCAAATAGTATGACATTGTTGTATTTACTTCTGTCCAATCTTAAATCAGCTTATGATTGAGCGTCTGTATTGGTACTAAATAAAAATCCGAGTTTAATAATTTCAAGTTAGAAACATGGTTGAGTAACCAAGTTTGACAATAAATAGAATATTTCAGTCTTCTGTAAAGTGTATACTGAAAATATTTTCCATACGTATTTAATCATTATAGCTCACCAGCTATGTGTATCTGCTGAAATTACATTTATGTTTAGGGACAGCAGTGAAATTTTAACCATAACACCATTATGTATCCAAACTTTTACAAAACAGAAATGAATTTTTTGATGGAATTATTCTAAACTGTTGTTTACATATAACTGACTAATCAATTTTTGATAATTGATTAAAAATTTGAGGAGACGGATAGTTCTGTCGGTTAGTCTTAAAATATATTGTTAGAGCTTAAAACTGTCTAAGCGTTCGAACTAAAGTCTAATCATGAGTTTAAACTTATATCGACTGTATTTAGTGTGCTTCAAATGTTTTATTATTGCAATCCCCTCTTATGTTCATTAGATATTTTAGTCAAGCCAAATTATGAGAAATAGACAGACTATGAAAGTTTGCTTTTTATGCTATCATTTGGTTGAGTGAACTCTAAAATATCTGCAAATTCATTTCATGTTCTGTTTTGAGTTGTAGTCTTAAAAGTCTATGAAAATTTGCTATACTACTTGTGAATAGTTCAAAAACTCGTGTTAAAGTATTGTCACGGTTGAAACGCTTATCGAGTAGGTAGAATACGTTTCATTCAGGTCTTTACAGTTTTATGGGAGGTAAGCAAGTGTGCATAGGAAGGTTGTACCTCCAGATGAAAAACATATGTAAAAATATTTGTTATGGAGTTTTCAAATTTTTTAGTGTATCAACACTATCCTGTGCTATAACAGACTACGTTAATGTGAACTATAGATTCAACTGAGTAGCTATACAGACTGGAGTAAAATGAAAGCAAGTCAACAAACATTACTTTCAAGAGTTCATTTGGAGACTATCTAAGGTTTGTTACTGTAAAAAAAACCTTTCCGCGAATTCAACAGTGAATTAGGTTCAATTTTATCTTGTGTACAAGTTATGGGAGTCCAGAAGATATACAGGTATTTATTAGTGTGAGTTAACAGGCTAAATAAGAAACTTTGAAAATCAAACTTCTAATAAATTTTTGGGATTGCGGATGCGCACTGCTGAGGAGTCCCATGATGGGAAGAAACGGACGTCCAGTGCTTCCAGGTTTTTAATGGTGGTCTAACATCAATCATTTCATGATCTCAATGAAAAACTTGATAATCTTCACAACCCTATACTGATAATTATGTTTAAATATTATTCAACTAAGAAATATAAACATTTTTTGCTTCTGATTTATTTTTAATTCTATATTCACTTAATCAGCTGTTTCATTTGGATTATCATCAAATTTTCTAATTGGCAAAACACGTAGACCAAGAACTGCTTTTACTAGTCAACAATTATTGGAATTAGAACAACAATTTATATCGAATAAATACCTATCAAGACCGAAACGATTTGAAGTGGCTACTTCTCTTGGTTTAACTGAAACTCAGGTAAGTTGATTTTTATCTAATTTTTTTTTACCAATAGTTTGTTATTTACTTTCAGAAGAAAATTATTTACCGTGTAATTACAATATGTGATTTCCAAGAAAAACTATTCAAATTACTAGTTAATATTCATATTTTATAATAATTGAGACCATAGCAGAAGAACAGGTTGAATGTGTTCCTTTAGTATGCATAGTTCTTTCTGTTGATTTTTTAAATGTATGATGAAAATTTCAGTAATGCAAATGAAAAAGATACTTTACTGTCTTTAATAGATTTTTACTTACTTGTAGGTGACTTGAAATAATGAATCTGTTTTGATTGTATGACTAATGCTTTTATTTAATGTTTTAATGAATATTTGCCATCTATATCATAATTTATTTCAACTATTTACTGTTCACATTCTTCCATATTATTCCTTTTGTATTCATTCTGTTGGAAAATATGCTTGCATAAACTCCTGAAAGCTAATAGATTGATTTAAAATCATCTGGTCTAGATAGAACACAAGAAAATACCTCATTGATATTTTTCATTATCTTACTGTATTTGCAAATTAGACTATTGTTCCTATTGTCATTCAAAGATGATCAACGGATGTTATTTGTAACCTTTACTAATAAGGTAGTTTTGGAATGACCTAATTACCGCTTTTCATAATAATAATAATAATAATAATAATATTTTCTTACTTACAACTGTTTGAAAAGATAACTCAATAACTTGATTATCTGAATGGATTCTAATAAATAATCTTAAAAAAGATTGTAATCTGAATTAGATTCTTAACATTATTAGATGGTCATTCAAGGGATTTAAAATTTATTTTAAAACTGTGTAGTCCTTTAAAAAAACATTTTTTAAAAACTATTATGCAATTGGTATTGTTTGTTTGAATCTTCCCATTGATGTTTAGGACTGCAATTGATCAATCTCTTATTGGCATATGTACGTACTATGCGTATTGCCTTCATATAGCCTTAATTCATAAGCATTTTATGCAAAGATGGATAGTGGCTAGCAGTGGAATCCAGGGCGCACTAAATATGACGAAACGCGCGTCCCGGAATCCCCTGATAGCCACTATCCATCTTTACTACTATGCGATATTTCAATGCTGAAATTATTAATTAGTAAATGGCCTGTTGCAAATAACTTAAATCTTAGGGAGTTCAGTTGCTTTGAATCAAAATTTTTTACGTTACGTTCAAAAAAGTTCTTTAGAAAAGTATAAACAGAAGAAAATTGGCCACAACAAACAATGAAAAGGTGGTTTTGTCCAAATATTATATAATTTAAAAATAATTTTTATCACTAACTGATGTTAGTCGGAAAAAATATTACGTAACTAGGCAATATTAGACAATGGTTACATTCTGATCTTTGAGATTACATAGTTTATTAAATTTTATAATTAAGTTTTTGTTCAAGTTGTTTAGAAGACTCTGCACGATTATATCAACACATCATTTATTCACTAGTAACTAGACAAAAAGTATATTTCCTGAAGTTGTAATGGGAAACAGTGACCGTTAAAGTTATAACAAAGAAAATAAATGAAATAGAAGAAAATCAATTAAACTAGATGAAAATAGAGATATATTACAAGTTCTATGAAAGTGAAACATCAAATGACAGGATTTCAGCACAATAGTTTGTAGATATTAGGTTGACCTGAAAATCCTAAGTTCTATGTTCGATTCCCTGTGTGTAGTCTTGGTTGCAAATTGCTGCGGGATAACTAATGTTCATGAAACTTTCACTTATGGTTATCTAGTTTTTAAATATCCTCCATCTAATTACTTACTAATGAAAGTCATTTCAACTGGTTATGGTATTTAAAATAAAATAAATTATTAAAGTAAATAACTAGATGTCGAAAACAAATTGAATAATATGAATCTTAATCGGTGTATAATTTGTCATTTTCCTTTAAATGAATTTTTTAGGTTAAGATATGGTTTCAAAACAGACGTATGAAATGGAAACGTTCTCATAGACCAGGTGATAGTGAATCTCCATCACCAAATTTAATGGAAACAAAATCTGATGAAATTCACTCGGAATATGAAAATTATTGTATATCGTCGACTGTAACAGATAAGAATGACCTGAATAACCAAGTAAAAATAAATAATAAAGTAACAAAATTCACTCATCGATGTTCAGGACCAAGATAATTACTGCAAAATTATTTTCTTCTGTGAAGAGATGCATGTGTAAATTAGTTAATTTTTTCTCTGTTAACTTAATGATTAATTTATTAACACATTTTTCTCTCTGGAAATGATTATTAGACTGTTATATTAATGTCTATTTAAATAAATGTGATTCGATATACTTGATATTCAACTTCTCATGATGAGGATTATCACATAAAGTATGTAGACATACTAGACTATATGAAAATTGAAATGACTTGTTTATTAATAAGAAATGTCAACTGTCTTAATTAAGTTCAACTATTTGGATAAGAGATATTCAGTACTATGTACCAATGAAGTTTTATCATCCATTTATATAACTCATAAAATGCGATAATAATACAAGTTTTGTAAACATTAAAGTTAAGTTTTACGTTTCTTTTAATGTTTCTACATAGACAGAATATAGATGATCTATGATGCTTAACAAAGTATTGATCGTAAATACTGTCATGATGTAATTTCAAGAAGTAACTCCATATAGACTATTGATTATAAATACTTGCATTTGTAAAATAGATGTACTGTGATAAAAAAACCTATCTATAAATATTTATGTATGGAAGAACAAGTGAAAGGTCGTTTGAAGATGGAATTAAAAAAAAATAGGGCAGTGAAGCAGAAATTAAATCGAGTTTGGAGACTGACAAGATGGATGGTAAGATAATTATAGATGTTGTTAAGAGTTTGCATAAGACTTCAATCACTTGCAAATAGATATTGACCATTTAGAGTAATAAGGCGGTTACTATTTAAAACTAGTGACTAAAGGGTTAAGTAATAATCATAGAAGATTTGAAGAGTTCACATAATTTTAAAGAATTGAGTGAATACAAAAATTGACGGAGGAAAGAATGATTTTGGTGGATATGAAGTAAGAATTAACCGAAGCTATGAATTTACCAAAGCTGATTATTGTCTCTTTTTGAACTCATAAATCAGGTTTGGGTTTTTTAATTGCTACTACTTCGGCAGACAAGAAACTGTAGTGTCTCGTCGGCAAACCAAAGATTACAGGTACACATCGTTGAAGTGTCAAAAAAGCACACATCCTAACCTAGGGTTTTTCGCCAACTTTCTCCACCTACTCAACATATTGTATATCTACAAATTTATTCAACAATATAAAGTTTTCAGCACAAAGAATTTCAACCAGTCTTCGCTTCTTACTTCTTGGTCGATACTGACGATAAATATTGAATGGTCACCAGTTAGATGTTAGCAGTCCAATAAATCAACATCGAAATAATGTACATTCTTTTCGCTGCATATTGCCAGCAACCACAATATCTCTGATTGGGCTTTTTGTAAATTATACAACGAAAGGTTGTACAATTTGCAGAAACGCACCCGAATAGATTATGCGATTAATAGACATGCTGATGTATTAAAACAAAGAAAAATAGATAATTTGTTAAAATATCTAGGTGGCAGGAACAGGTAGCCCAGATGTACAAGCAGGTCACCAAGTAAAAAAAAGATAAATAATCAAAAAACAGATGTATGTTAGAGAACGTTTTAGAATCTTGACACTTGGTTTAACTAGTGATAATGGAACACATCAATAAAGTTGTAATTTACTAAGTAATAAGTTGAAAACGAATGCTCGAAACCAAACGATGGGCTCTAAATAATTAATAGACCCACAATTAAAAACTTTAACAAAATGTTCTTAATAACAACCAGTGCTACTTGAGCTAATCAGCGCAAATTAACTGATTATTTAAGAAAAAAATTTAAACCAATCTGGAACTATTGTGAACAAAATGCAAAAAATCGAAAAACCACTAGTACACTCACTGAGTAATATCATATCAACAACGACTTTTACTCAACAAATTCCCTAGTCTCTTCAGTTACCAATGCATATTTTTCTAGTTACATAGATAAAGTCCAAGATTGAGGAATTTATGTAAGCTTATGGGTTATCAAGCTAACATAAAACAATTTGAAAATAAAGGGCTGTGAATAAAAGACGAAATATTAGAAAACTATATGTTTAAGTGAAACATATATTCGTTGGTTCTAACCACTAAGTTATTACCGTGATAATTTTAAATAAATTGAATATTAGGTATTATAAGCAAAGATGAATAGCGGCTTGCAGTGGAATCTGCAGCGCGCGTTTAGTTCTATTCGAAACTCGTCAGCTGGATATACTTACATCTCAGAGTTGATGTTCATTCTGGGACTCGAACCCAATACCGTCTTCTCCAAGCGCCACCGTGTTATCCACTTAGCTACTGAGTTCTGATAGCCACATACTTGTCCGATAGGGTGAAGTTGAAATTCACTTGGTATTATTTACTTGAATCTTCCTATTGATGTTTAGAACTGCAGTTGTTCAGTATAAATGCATAGTTTGCGTACCAAGTGAATATTAGTTAGTTTGTGTATAATGTTCTTGTGAATAAAAATAGGATCTTTGAGGTTTTGCAATATGGGATAAATTGCTCCTTTAAAGAATTATTAATTTTAAATCAGCAGAAGCTTGAATAAATCTATCTTTTATAACATCAATCATTATCGTGCATATTTACAAATGTTCTCTACTTAAGTGCTTATTACAAACTACATTTACTGCGATGGGTAAATAAGTTTTTCGAATTGCCTTTTTGGTACTTGTTTAAGATTTTATAAAAAAGAAATTTATAATATACCATAACCTTTTAGTTGAGCGAGATAAACGTATTATTTATTTGTATTTTTCAATCAATACATTCGCAATCAGAGTTGTGGATGTGTCATACATGAAAAAAAACGTGATTCAACTCATAGTTGGCAGTTTAGCTCCAGAACATGATTTGATTTTCGATTAAAACGTGACAGCACTAAAAAAATGAATCAGTTCATCATAATAAAAAGTTTGAACTGTATTTGTTGTCATGTCAATGAGCGCCGGGTATAATTTTGCAATAATGTAGATTCTAAGCAAAGATGGATAGTGGCTAGAATTGGAATCCAGGACGCGCGTTTCGTCCTATTTGGGACTCGTCAGCTGGATGTACCTGCATCTCAGAGTTGATGTTCACTCTGGGACTCGAACCCAGTACAGTCCGCTTCAAACGCCATCGCGTTATCCACTTAGCTACTGAGTCCCAAATAGGACGAAACGCGCGTCCTGGATTCCACTGCTAGCCACTATCCATCTTTGCTTATAATGCTTGTAAATTAAGACAATATCGAGGCAATACGCACAGTATGCACATATGCCAATATGAGAGACTGATCAATTGCAGTCCTATACATCAATGGGAAGATTCAAGTAAAACAATATCAAGTGAATGTAGATTCTGATTCTAGATAACTTGGAGTAATGAAATATGACTGAATTTGATTAGTTTTTTCTTTTTTTTTAGGTCAAATAATGGTTTATACTTACGGTTGAATGTTATTCATCATGTTGAATTTTTCTTCAAGTGATCTTATTCAGACATTTTTTGTAATTGATTTTGACATCAATAACGAAGTATGGATTTCAGCTACATATGTGAACTCCTCAATTAAAGTGAAATATATGTCCAACAAAGAAAAAAGATCCGAAACTGTTTTAATAGTTTTAACTGTAACAAATAGTTCATAACAGTGGAGGCTTGATTATTCTGAAACTTTAAATAAGCTATCATTGTTGACCATGGTAAATTATTAGAGTATTCTAATTCATAACCCAATTATATGATACATGATTTACATCAGTTTTATATCAATATACTGAAAGCTTAGTAAATAAATTTAGTTCATCTGATGTTATAAAGTTAGTTCATATGATCGACCATAGAAAGCATTCTTAGAAAATAAATACCATATTATCATTGCACTGCCTACTATGCACTATCTATTAGGGATCAAGTAAACAAGTAATTTAAATCATTTAAAGATCTCCATCATATTAAAAGACTAATATTTAAATCAGTCAGAATAGAAATGTGCAAGTGCTTTAAAAACTAGAACTCCAGGAACAGTGTTGGGGAACAAATATTTAACTTAGTAATCTATTTGTTTGTTAGTCATTCATTAGTATTTGAATTTGCATATACATCCTTACGCCTGTTACATGTCGTGGAAGAGCATAGACCGACCACCAGCATCTTCTCTCCAACTCTATCTTGAGCGATCATTTCCAGTTGCTGTTCATCCTTTTCATGTCTATTGCCAATTCTTGACTCACTGTGTTCTTCGGTCTTCCTTTTTTCACTTTCCCTTCAGGATTCCAAGTTAGCGCTGCCCCGTGAACACTGTGATGATTTCTGTCACGAATGTTTTATCCACTTCCAGCGTCTTCCCATAATTTCCTCCTCAGTTGGAAGCTGGTTTGTTTTCTCCTATAATAGACTGTTGCTGATGATATCCGGTCAACAGACACTCAGTATCCTACGTAGACAAGTACTTATAAATGCTAGTAACTATTTGATGATGGTTGTAGTAGTTCTCCAAGTTCCAGCTTCGTACAGTAAAACTGTTTTGATGTTCGTATTGAAGATTGTGACTTTGATATTAACTGACAATTGTTCTGAGTTCCATATGTTCTTCAACTGTAGGAATGATGTCCTTGCTTTGCCGATCCTCAAATTGTGTATGTCGCGGCCTACTGATACAGAGGGTGATGCTACAGTGTTTGTCTTGATCTGCATTTGTTCGTGTGTATGGGTTAGAAGAGCTAGCCCATCTGTGAAGTCCAAATCGTCTAGCTGCATCCAGCTAGCTCATTACATCCCATGCTTCCCCTCAAATGTCGAGGTCTTCATAATTCAGTCAACTACTAGAAAAAAGAGAAAGGAATAGAGCATGAATTCCTTAAGATGCTGACGATTTTTTCAAGCACACCATAGTGTCGAAGTATGTTCAATTAGGTTCTCCTATTCACACTAACGCCTTCTCATAGTCAAGAAAGTTGATGTATAGTGACGAGTTCCATTCAATTGATTGTTCAACGATGATACGTATTGTTGCGATTTGATCTATGTATGACCGATATATATATATATATATATATATATATATATATATATATATATATCGTCCAAAAGATACAGGTGTTTATTAACAGTTGTCTACGCAAAATACTTCAGATCCGCTGGCCGGACACTATAAGCAGCAACCTACTGTGGGAGAGAACAAATCAGATCCCAGTGGAGGAAGAAATCAGGAAGAAGCGCTGGAAGTGGATAGGACACACATTGAGGAAAACACCCAACTGCGTCACAAGACAAGCCCTCATATGGAATCCTCAAGGTCGAAGGAGGAGAGGAAGACCAAAGAATACATTACGCCGGGAAATGGAGATAGATATGAGAAAAATGAACAAGAATTGGATGGAACTAGAAAAGAAGGCCCAGGACAGAGTGGGTTGGAGAATGCTGGTCGGCGGCCTATGCTCCATTGGGAGTAACAGGCGTAAGTAAGTAAGTAAGTAAGTATATATATATATATATATATATATATATATATATATATATATATATACCGAAATGTTAATTATGTTTCTGACAATTTCACAGTTTATTATAATTAGTACAAATTCTTAATTTCACGATTTTAAAATTATAGTGAATGCCTTATTTCTGATAGTTTTTAATCAAAATATCAGCTTAATATACAGCTTACCAGCTTCCTGAATCTACACTGTAATTGAAAATGATTGTGACAGGAATATCTCTGTACTATCAGTCTTACCATAGCACAAGTTGTTTATGGTTGAAGAAATTGACAGATCATGTCAAGTCTGTTATTTAAAATGTTAACCGGTTTCATGTGGTGCTTAAAACTCATTGGTGGAATATGGAATTAGTTATGTAAATATTGACTGTTTAATCAAGACTAAACGAGACAACTATTCTACACTTAGTAATTTTTTAATAATGGTTCCGTTTATACGTAAGAATAGGTCTTGTACAAAATAATTACTTCTAATTAAAGCCAAACAGAGAATAGAGACTTTAGTAAAGATATATTCTATGAATTGTAGTTACTTGAACGGATGTATGGACTAGGATTTATTAGGTAATATATATTTCAGATACATGCAAAATTATAAGGCTATGATGTTATTACCATAAACCCAAACTTAAACCTTATATCAATTCTCTGAAATTAAATGTTCTCTTATTTTAAATATTTGCCTCTAAAAAAAATTCAAAACTGGCGTCTAATTTGCTTTGAAAGAATTTTCATTTTAAGTGTTACAGAACATAATACATTATCGTTACTAGCTTTCAGAAAGACTCTCTAAGTTTTGGTGAAGTTCAAACATATAGAGCGAATATCACCGATCGGCAATAAATAATCAGTGAGTATTATTATGGATTAATCGACATTGGAAACAGCTCAACCTAGATACTCTATCCTGAAGGTCTTGAATTCCTTCTAAAAAAGGGAAATAATAATAATTGCCATTATTACTATTATTATTCAAGCTTTCTGTCACTAGAACCTATAAATTAAAACAATGATTCAAAGCAATCTGATTGCAAGTAGACAGCACGAAATCATCATTGTATTTTTATTAAAATAAACCATGTTTACAACAACATTTATTTTTATAATGCTCATCACTATCAATAACAACATTACAACTACTGAATCGACTAGTTATACAATCGAAATGATCTACCATGTTGTGTCATTCTATATATATATATATATATATATATATATATATATATATATATATATATATATATATATATATATATATACATGTAAAATTTTATTATTTACACTTTTTTCAAATAAAATGTACGAGTCTGGCCATATAAGCTGCTTTTGGACCATAGCTCTTTACAATTTATATATATATATATATATATATATATATATATATATATATATATATATATATATATATATATCATATGACGATGAACTCTTTTTACATACACACACGTTTGTGCCCTGTGAAATTTCGCTTGTGACTTGCTTTAAAATAGTGATTACTGCACCGAATTCAATCGATCATGCACCATGTTCATTTTGATTAGATCACTATCAATACAATTAACAGTATAATTCAAATAATTAAAATGTCATAAAGAATCATGCACTGTAATAGTTAAGAGAATAATAGACATCTTTGTCTATACTGTCAATTACGATGACAAGCAGACATATATACACATAGAGCTAAAGATATATGCGAAAACGTGGTAATTAAAATTATGTCATAGACTTTGTCACTGTAGAAATTATGTGATAAATTTGAGTTCGTTATTTTTTTCTGTTTCACTACACTTTGGGGTCAAATGCCTGAGTTCAATGATGTAATTAATAATTAACTTCACTAACCAATCATTATGGTGATATGTGTATATATAAATTGAATGAGATAATTCAACTTTCATTATTTCATTTGTAACTTAATATTTTACTTAAATCGAATTTATCGTTGTCTTTTCAATTAATGAATTCTAGTTAAAGAGTTAAACTCAACTTCAGCTGTGTTCATGTCTTCGATAAAAGATTACATTTGTGTATTCGATTTGATCAATGTCGAAGAAATGAGCACAACTTGGGCTGTTTACTCTGAAGCAACTTAAAATGATCTAGTTTTCAAAAAAAGAAATAAACCGTAAGTTGGATATTTTACATCTAGTTATCATGTAACAATCTTTTAAAACTTAGTTTACAATTAATAAACTAATTATGATTTAGACTGAGTTGCTTAATTCATTTGTAGATAAATTTAAAATTCAATGATCACCTCCAAATGATCCCTAAGTATTCACATAAGGATTTAAAATAAGCTTCGTTTCCATTAACTTATTTAGACGGGTGGTATATGATAAAACAATATCCGACAGAACTAATTAATAGTTCAATACATAAATTTATTGTATCCAGATTTGAAGCAAAACTATTCAAGCGATTATATGAAAGCTTGGATTTTGAAGAATGGTTTTGTTGGTGAGCAAGATGTAAATATAAAGCTAAATGCCAATCTTTTGTTTTTCAGTAGTTATTTAACTAAGTGCCTAGTTTTCCAGAAACCTCGCGACTTTTAATTGCTTGGAGCTATTTATGAAGAAACCCTGAACTAATATTCCTTACTAGTTTCCGTGTCTGCAAGGCACGTCTACAATCTTAAGGAAACCAATACTTTTTATGTGATTCGAGACCGAGTCACCCAGTGCTTCAGTCAGATATCATAGCATTCAACTATATGGGTCACATTGTCTATTTACTTAGTCTGGTGACTGAATCGCAACTTGATACATAAATACCGACAACCGAAAAGTACCATGTAACATAATATTAGTTAACGTTCAATAAATGCTTAGTGTTAAATAATTAATACTAAAGTTCAAATTTCTCCACCGCAAATCATCTCTCGCGGAACATTTTTAAGCATACACTTAAAATTATGCGTTTGGTTTATTGAAAATAAACGAAGATAAAATAGCTGAAGACAGTTCACATTACCAACAAACTTTAGTTAAACACCTGTTGAAAAATGCAGAGGATTGGACTGTTTTGTTTTAGCAAGAGAACTTTAGGTTGTGCTGTGACTATGTTGTCTCTAGACCACCAATTCGGTGTCTAATCGTCTTTATTTTCAACTTCAGCTGATTCCGGGTAGTATATGATCACTAAACATGAGTGATATAGTGTCCCCTTTTATAAGTTTTACTTAAGAATTCTAATGCTATCATGTTTCAATCTTTAAAAATTGATAGACAAAGATACAAGATATATGAACTACTAAGGGATTTCTAATTAGCTTCAAAATAAGTTGTATGGTTTCTTACATAAGCGTGCAGTTGACATAAATCCTTGTTTAGTTAAAAATGGACCAGAAATAACAAAAATGACTACACTATTTACAAAGGTTTGTGGAAGTTATTACAAAGAAAAAATAACTGATTCTATATCGTTCAGAATAAAATGGACAAGAAACTCCCTCCCCCCCCCTAAAAAACGAATTCATGAGTATAGCTGTACATAAGAAAGGTGTATATTTTCATAATTTGTACAAAATATCAAAAGTTAAAATCATTTAAGAATGATAAATTGAAACAAATATCGATATGCATAGATTGGGCAAAGAGATACTTCTTTTCAATCAGCATTTTGTTATAGTTCTACAATAGGCTTTATAATTAATACTAGAATACATATTTAATTAAGTTATTACGAGTTCTTTAATAAGATTCCATATTTAAAATTATTACACAAAAGAGTTAATCAAGATAATTTAAAGATAAAGGTTTTTAAGTGAGGGATTACCCATTAAGGGAATTAGGGCCAAGGTTTTCATTGAATAAATAAATCAAAACAGAGGTTAGTATAAAAATCAACGGATAACAATTGGGTAAGATAATCTTATTAAGCAACAAAATCTTAATAATAGCTACATAAGAGTAAATGAAACCAAATATTAACATTAATTCATTTTATAACTTTACACTGTACACCATCACATTGTTGAAATAAATCAATAAATAAATGTCAGACAGGAATAGATTGATAAAGTAAGAAATTTAATATAAGAAAAAGTGAGAAGTTAAGAAAAAATCAATCATTTCAACGCCACATCCAATAAAGATCCGGTAATATAAAGTTAATCTTATCCAAATTTAATGGTTCTACAAATGTTGTCATATTATTTTCTGGCTTAGACCATATTCGATCATGTACAATAACTTCTTCAACAGTTTGACTATTATTGTTATGAATGGTAAAATTAGTTTCATCAGGACTAAAACTGAAACTACTAGAAGTTTTAGTTCTATTAAACGAAGATAAATCACGATCACAATAAGATATTTGTCTAGTAAGACATTCTTCATCAAAACGATATAAATTTAATAAGTCACTAATATATTCTGGTACTTTATAACCAGATGAAGAATATTTTGTTGTATTACCATTGTTTGTTAATAAAAATGTAATGATTGAATCTAAACTATGCTGACCATCCATTAGTAGGGATTTTGAAATAGACCATGTTTGTTCATTAATTATTTGTGGTTTTTTAGTAAGTTTACGTGAATTGTGTCGTAATACAGATGAAGAATTTTTAGTTTGAAATTGTATTAATTGTTGTTGCATATTTGTATTGGAACTCGTGCTACTGGTTGTGGTAACAGTTGTCGTAGTTGTTGTCATTATTGCAGGAATTGTTTCTTTTGATGACATCCGATATTTAATTTGTTGTTCAGTAGATAATTCTAGTTTATCGCTTATAGGATAACATTGAATTCGTCTTATTAAACCATTTACTTCACCAAATTGTACAAGACTTAATAAACTAATTTTACAGTGATGATGTGTTTGATAAGATGTATGACAATTACAAAGTTTTGATGATCTTACAAAAGGAAGAGAATGATACGATGATGTAGATGATGAGTTCATATAAGATGAACATTCAATAAATCGAATATGTGGATTGGCTGAAACTAAATATGATAAACTAAAATTGGATGAACCACAAAGGATTGTATACAGACGGAAAATATCGTGAATGCATAAACTTTGTAGTTTATGACGATTTGAATTAAACACTATCTGAATGTAAAGAAAACAATACAAAAAAGTCAAATACATATATAATAATAGTACTTATCATCATTATCGATAACTACAGAAAGATGTCAAGCCAATAAAAGAAATACCAAGACAAACTTGTATTTATACAAGCGTAAATTTAAAATCTTCAGTATATTTCATAAAATCCATCCAGTAAGAAATATTTTCTGGAAGCCTACATCCAAACCTCAGCAATATTAAGGGATTAGTTCAAAAAGTCTACATCCCAACATAAAATGATCAATACAGTTCTAAAAATTAACAATGACGACGTCCAAAAACAAGCACTTATATCAGTTTCTGAATACTCATAACTTCTTAAATTGATTTTTTTCTGTACTGAACACCTTAAACCTAAATCTCAGAACTGTTTTACTTTGAGTGATCTCATTAGGCACGAGGTAAATTTTTAAGCATTGGTAATTAAACCCTTATAAACTTTTAATATCCTCCTCCTCAAAACCGTATATTAGTTTTGTTTGATCTTTCTATTTCCATTTCTTCCAAATTAGATTACCTTTTGTATGTTACATTATGCTACTTATTAACATTTAGTAACCAACTTCACTTTTGGTTATTTTGAGCATTTCGCGAGTAACATCCTCCGATTGTTCAGTAGTATTGATAGCTGTTTTTATGAATTTTTAACATTAAACTTACTTATTATTGTAATTGAAACTTCTTAATATTTGTAATAAGTAATTTCATTTTTCTTGCATTCGTTGAACTGTTAGTAAGTTGTCAGAATAAAGTTGTGGAGATTGAGTTTGTATGAGATCATGAACTGATCAATGTTAGACCACCATTAAAAACCTGGAAGCACTGGACACCCTCTTCGGCCCAGTATAGTGCTCTTCAGCAGTGTCCAACCACGACCCCGCAGGCGGGAGTCGAACCTAGGACCTACGGTCTGGCGCCAATCCTTAACCCCATTTTAACCGCTTTCTGGCATTGTGGTTTTGAACATAACTGTTATGTGGCCTATTATATTTTTTGAAAAGAATTTCTGTATGCCTATTACAAGAAACGATTTTCCTTTGATTATATACTGGCGCAATAAGCGCCAACTGGGGTTTATAGATATATTTCCGTAGCAATAGGAGTACCACATTCTAGACAAATACTTCTTTTTTTATTTTGAGGACGTAATTCAGTCGTTTGACCGAAGTTTTAATGGAAATAACACGGCTTCGGATAGCCGTATGACACGAAACAGTTTGCCAACAAACTGAATACAAAGCCTTTGGAAGATAACATATAAACACCTAGACGTGAATTGCAAGTACGATAATTTCGAAAGCAACAACAAAACTCCAGAAAAATAATGACTACGCGTAGAATGACGTTGTTTGAATTAATCAAAATAAAACGAGTAGTCACAACCAAAATATGTTTTATAGATACCTAGTTCCATTCCTAACAGTGGCAACTTACTTACTTACTTACTTACGCCTGTTACTCCTCGTGAAGGAGCATAGGCCGCTCACCAGCATTCTCCATCCAACCCTGTCCCAACCAATCCTTTCAAGCTCTTTCCAGTTCTTATTCATCTTTTTCATATCTGCTTCTATTTCCCGACGTAATGTGTTCTTTGGCCTTCCTCTTTTCCGCTTCCCTTCAGGATTCCAAGTTAGCGCTTGTCTCGTAATGCAGTTTGATGATTTCCTCAATGTATGTCCTATCCATTTCCATCGTCTTTTCCTAATTTCCTCTTCAGCTGGAAGCTGGTTGGTTCTCTCCCACAAAAGGCTGTTGCTGATGGTATCCGGCCAATGGATGTTGAGTATCATGCGTAGACAGCTATTAATAAATACCTGTACCTTCTTGATGGTGGTTGTTGTAGTTCTCCAAGTTTCAGCTCCGTACAGTAGAACTGCCCTGACGTTCGTATTGAAGATTCTGACTTTGATATTGGTTGAAAGTTGTTTTGAGTTCCATATGTTCTTCAGTTGAAGGAATGCCGCTCTAGCTTTGCCAATCCTCGCCTTGACGTCTGCATCTGAACCTCCTTGTTTATCGACGATGCTTCCCAGGTAGGTGAAGGATTCCACATCTTCCAGAGTTTCGCCATCAAGAGTGATTGGATTGTTGTTCTCTGTGTTGTGTTTGAGGACCTTGGTTTTCCCTTTGTGTATGTTGAGGCCTACTGATGCAGAGACTGCTGCTATGCTGGCTGTCTTTATCTGCATTTGTTCGTGTGTACGTGATAGGAGGGCTAGGTCATCTGCGAAGTCCAAGTCGTCTAATTGGTTCTGAGCTGTCCATCGTATGCCGTAGTTTCCCTCAGATGTCGAGGTCTTCATAATCCAGTCGACCACCAGAAGAAACAGGAAGGGAGAGAGTAAACAGCCTTGTCTTACTCCGGTCCTTACTTGGAATGCGTCTGTCAGCTGTCCTCCATGCACTACTTTGCACTGTAGTCCATCGTATGAATTCCGGATAATGTTGACAATCTTCTCAGGAACTCCGTAGTGTCGAAGAAGTTTCCATAACGTTCTCCTATCTACACTGTCAAATGCCTTCTCATAATCAATGAAGTTGACGTACAGTGACGAGTTCCACTCAATTGATTGTTCGACGATGATCCGTAGTGTCGCAATCTGGTCTGTGCACGACCGGTCCTTACGGAATCCAGCTTGTTGATCTCGAAGTTGAGCGTCTACTGCGTCTTTCATCCTGTTCAGTAACACTCTGTTAACGACTTTTCCTGGTATTGACAGTAGTGTAATGCCTCTGTAGTTTTCACACTTGCTCAGATCTCCTTTCTTTGGAATCTTGATGAGGTGTCCTTCTTTCCAATCCATCGGCACTTGTTCCTCCTCCCAAATCTTCTTGAATAGAAGATGAAGCATGCTTGTAGTTACTTCGATGTCTGACTTCAACGCTTCAGCTGGTATATTGTCAGGTCCTGCTGCTTTCCCGCTCTTGATTTGTCTGACGACCATTCTGATTTCTTCTGTCGTTGGTGGATTGACATCTATAGGAAGATCTGTGTGTGCTGCTTCGATGTCCGGTGGATTCATTGGAGCCGGCCTGTTCAGGAGTTCCTCGAAGTACTCTGCCCATCTGTTGCGCTGTTGTTGAATCTCAGTGATTGGTCTTCCTTCTTTGTCTTTGACTGGTCTCTCTGGTTTACTGTATTTCCCTGCAAGCTTCTTCGTCGTATCGTAAAGCTGTCTCATATTTCCTTCTCTTGCAGCTTTTTCCGCCGTCGTTGCTAGTTCTTCCACGTATTTTTGCTTATCAGCTCTAATGCTCTTCTTCACTTTCTTGTTTGCTTCTATGTACTCTGCTTGTGCTTGGACTTTCTCTGCTCTTGTTCGACTGTTGTTAATTGCTGTCTTCTTGTTCTTTCTTTCTTTGATCCTGTCCAGTGTTTCTGTAGAGATCCATTCCTTGTGATGATGCTTCTTGGGGCCCAGAACCTCTTGACACGTTGAAGTTAATGTTTCTTTGATACCTTTCCAGCTATCCTCCATAGTAGTTTCTTCTTCCTTCAGTAGATCCTGTAGGGCTTGGAACCTACTTTGAGAGCTATCTTGAATTCATTGAGTTTGTCAGTATCTCAAAGGAAGGCTGTATTAAACCTTTGCGGTGCTATTTGTCCAGTTGTCCAGTTCTTCTTTAGCTTCAGTTTCAGTTTGGCCACAACCAAGTGATGATCTGAAGCTATGTCCGCTCCTCTCCTGGTTTTCACATCTTCCATTGTCCTTCGGAACTTTTTATTGATGCAAATATGATCTATCTGGTTCTCAGTGGAGTGGTCCGGTGAGATCCATGTAGCTTTGTGCATACGTTTGTGTGGAAATATTTTGCCGCCTATGACCAATTTGTTGAATGCACACAGATTTGCGAATCTTTCCCCGTTTTCGTTTCTCTACCCCAGTCCATGTAGTCTCATGATATCTTCGTATCCGGTGTTGTCTATTCCGACTTTGGCGTTTAGATCTCCCATCAGAATGGTGAGGTTCTTTCTTGAGCACTTCTCTATGATTGATTGCAGCCTCTCATAGAATTGATCTTTAACGTCGTCATTGCTATCATTCGTGGGTGCATAACATTGAATAATGTTCATTGTGATCCCCTCCTTCTTTGTTTTGAATGATGCTTTGATGATTCTGGATCCGTGAGATTCCCATCCTACAAGTGCATTTCGTGCTACTTTGGATAGCATTAGAGCAACTCCCTGAGTGTGTGGAGCATTTTCCTCTTCGTGACCGGAGTATAGCAGCATCTCTCCCGTATTTAGCCTTTGTTGTCCAGCTTGGGTCCAATGGGTTTCACTGATTCCCAGTACTGCCAAGTTGTATCTCCTCATTTCCGTTGCTATTTGACTGGTCTTCCCGTTCTCCCACATTGTCCGGACGTTCCATGTACCTATAAAAATTGTTGCTCTGGTTGTTAGAAGGGGCATCGGCCTCGTGGCTTCCGAAGGAACTCGGCTTTCACCATGAAGCGTCATATTACCTCTAACTCCCAGGGCAGAGTTTAAATGGTTTGAGTTATTTTTTCTGGTTAGCGTTTTTTTAGCGAGTTAGGTTTCTACGGGATGGGGACGCTAACCCCATGCCCAATCCTCCTCCTTTACCAGGGCTTGGGACCGGCAGTAACTCTGGAAGAGCTACAGGCGGAAATTGTAAATATGGTAAACCACTGAAAATCAGTCTAACAAAATTAGACTACTGAAATAAAGCCATACATTTTTGTTTTTGTATTGGTCATCGTTTTTCATGTGATGGCTAATTAAGTAGTCTGTATATTGAGATGAATAACTCTACATTTAGTACTTATATTCAACGATCAACTTTATCTAATAGTGCAACCAAAAGTCTAAGAAAAAGAAAAAAGCAAGTGAAATACTTACCACAGTTTCCAAGCACATTTTGCTAAGAGAGGAGTCTGCAAGTAGAGTGGCCAGTCGTGGTAAACCTAACCATCCAGGAATAAGTGTTGAATTGGAAAATTTATCAGCTTGAAGAAGTTGCATTATAAATGTAGGATATGGTAAGGCACGAACTAATCCTAATCGAGCAAGCTCAATTAAACATAGACGAGCTATAGCCACATCCAATTGAGCTAACTGAGCCAATTCAATTAAACGTCGTCTACCGTTGATATAAGGTAAAACACGTTGAGCCACAGCATCCAATGGTCTCCAACCACCATTCAAATTGTAACCCATTTTAGATTGACGATGATAAGTTGGAGAAGCGATTAAAACAAACACACAATTATCCGTAATCTCTGATTCACTTTGAGGATTGAAATTAGGAAAAAAAACTTGATTATTATGGTGAAGATTGAACTGTCGGATTTTTTGACCAAATTCTAATCCCCAATCATTATCATCAACATTATTATCTTTTAGAATCGCCTCAGACACCAGTTCAAACATATCGAATGACAAATTGCTATAAGACCCGTGATCCTGTCTAGGACTAAACTAGTAGAAAAAAAGTGTAACTATATAAAGAAATCTAAAATATTTAACTTAATGAAGTGGAAAATATTTCGAAGAAATCAATTCTTGTTAATAATTAAACTCAAAATCGTGTCAAGTTTAAATATCACACTTACTTCCTCAAAAGATAATGATTAAGAAAAAGTCAAACAACATTTATAAACGATGAACATCAACTACAAATTCATCATCCGACCTTCTGTATGTGTATGAGTTCCATTTCTCTGATTACAATTCATGTCAGTACACAAACAGTGTACTGAATTTATTGGAAGTTATCTAATTTTGACTAAATAATACCAAAGTTTAAACTATGTATATATCACCACGGTCTATATTAGATTAGTGAAATAGTTGGCGCTATTTTCAAATACCAGATTAGCTTAGCTTCACATGACTGTCAAGTGACAGGAATGATCTTGGCGCATTACTATCATGGTTATCTGTTTAATATTTTGCTTCTGCTATTTCAAAGAGACAAATTCTGGCATCGAGAAGATTGTTAGTTGCATACATAACATTTGAGAAATAATTTTGAAGACATTGATAGGATCAATAAAACATACCCGTAAGTATAAAGAGCCACTATTGGGAAACGAAAGAATACACATTCCGGATTCATGTAATTGTTTGTATATTGATTTAAGGCGGAGTAATTTTACGCACTTTTCTACACCTTCATGGTGTCCTAATGAACGAGACAGAAATCCACATTGTTCTTCTAAAGCATAAAAATATCTATTAATCTTTAGTGTTAATGCCTCGTAAGCTGCTTGTACGTTAGGTCTCAAACCGCCGGCTGAATAATCGTCCCAGAACTGCCAGTGTGATATATCATCCCGATTAGCAGTTGCTTTCGGCTTAATGACAAGACATATATTGAACTGCAATGTATTTCTCTTATACTGGACACCTTCAATGCGTTGCAAGCAGCCAATCACATAGTGTCTAAAAGCCTCTATTGTCACTAACCGAAAAGCTAATTCAGCTCGTGGGATAACAGCGTTGCCAATCTCCTTAAATTGGGTCTGTAAAAAACAAATGAGAAAGTGGAAGTGTGTTATAGGTCAACCACTGTAAACACTAGTAAGAAGATTCTTGACTGCAAGAAAATAACCATCTAATATAGTAATAAGAGGTACGTCTAACGAATGAGATAGGCACATAGGTGAATAAAGTGCTATTGATGTTTGCTCAGAAAGTCCTATAAGTCAAGATGTCTAAATACGAAATATCTCGCTCCGTATAACTTAACTTTTCATGGTTACTCCATGTTGTCAATAGATGAAAAAGACCACAAAGGGATAAATTCTGTTGCTTAGGCTACAAAGAAGTTTGCCGTTTACTATCTTATTTATTTTCGCATTACACAGAACACTGCACAAAAAGGAACACAATATAACCATTTAACTCCACACTTTCGATTTGTCTTGGATGCCGGGGTTAGGAGTCTTTAATAATTTTTCAGACCTCTCCATAGAATTGCTCATATCTAGTTTCAATATAGTGTAACTGATGTTGATGTCAAGCAGCTCATACTCACGTATAGCGGTGTAGCTACGTTCTACGGATGACGACCTAGTAGCTTTTTTATTTAGTGATCTTCACTGACAATGAGACTAGACGGAAGAAAAAATGTGGACAAACTATAACATAGAGCCGTGGAACCATGGATAGCCCATTAAACTTCTACGAATGGTGTACCAAATGTTATACAACTCACTGGTATAGGATGTAACCAGACATCTCAAAATAGGAACTAGTAGCGATATTGATGTAATCTTTTACTACATTCTCCACAAAAAGTAAGATATATGTCTATCAAGAAGTAATAGTTGTTTTATTTTAATTATATTCGTCAAAATATAGTTGTTATTTATTTGACAATTTCTTTCTTTCATAATACAGTATTTTGACGATGTGTGCCCCATTGGTTGGTATATTGTTATACGCAGCTTTTTGAACCACAAATAAAAAACATCTTGGTTATAACTCTTTCGAAGTATGATGCAAAGATTGACATTTTGAAAAAACAAGCTTCTTAGTGAAACGTAACCAGCAAAGTTGATTTCTCCACTAAACTGATAAGGTTAAACGACAAGCGCACCCAAATCCCCTGGTATGGCCGAGAGTGGGGTGGGTTCGCCCTCCCTCTCGAAATACTCTCACACGGCCACGCGTATACAGCCTCTGCCAGGGAAGTCCTACTCACTGCCTTCTCGTGGCGCGGGTGTTGTTCACGAAAATGAGAGGACGAAAAGCGAATGTCCGGCGCTATAACCGAATTCCAAACCAATGGTGCATATGGGCTCCAGTATCCTGCGGGAACAAATGGCGTATGAACCAATTTCTTGGTCACCGGCGTCCATGGGACTGCATCTCCTCACGATGCTCCATTGCCTTGTGGGTTAAACCTTCAGGTTAAAGGCTCGGGGTGTGGCTCCCTAAGAAAACCACCTGCTTCAGTCTGGGCATCCGGGCAGTATCACAGCCCGCACACAAAAAAATGAAATGATGAACTGTATACTTATGGAAAATATTCTTCTTGCTCCGAATAATAATCAAATAACTCACATTATTATTACTATTATTGTTATTATTATTATTATTATTTACTACGTCATTTATTCACCCTCTTTTATTTCCACTCTGTCTATCCTTATTTTTCGACTTATACAGCAGCTCGCCTATGATGGGAATTCGGCTCTATCTAAACGTTCTCGAGTCACTGCCTGGTTGAAAATTGTATGTTACCAGCGAATACGAGTAGTGAAGCAGTTTTTCTGAAACCACGTGCACCATTTAAACTAGCTGCCTTCAACATTCGCACACTTATGCAGGTCGGACAACAGATAGGGTTGGCTATGTCTTTGGAAAGTCTTAATATTGACGTTTGTTGTCTATCCGATACCCGTATTCAAGACTCTGGTGAAGTACTACAAATGCGCTCTCCATCTGTCTCTTCAAAAAGCTTGTTTTACGTGCGTTTATCCGGGGACCCTGTGGCATCTTTGTCTGGTCTTGCTGGCGTTAGTGTCGCACTAAGCGCTAGGGCTGAGGCAGCACTAATCGATTGGATCCCCATTAACAATCGGTTATGTGCTGTTAGATTAGACAGTTCCATCAAAGTGATAAGCAATCGGTGCCTATGCCCCGACAGATTGCAGCCCGGATGCAATCAAGGATGAGTTCTACCACCAGTTAACTGTTCTCCTCCAGAAAGTGAGTTCGACAGATATTGTAGTACTAGCTGGAGACTTGAATGCTCAGGTCAGGCGTCTAGCCTGGACCCAGATTGATCAAATCGCGATCAGCTACCGCTGGCATGGTTGTGTACAAGATTGCCGCTCCTTTTGGAGTACCTATCTGGAACCTGATCATGCCCTGGTCTGCGCCAATCTTACCTTACTTTTCAGTGGCTAACGAAGTGACCGCCACCAAAGGACTGATGTTAGCAAGTTGGTTGCAACTTCTGTTGCTAGTAAGTATCGAACCGAGCAAGCTTTTGAACTAGCTACCATCCCACCGAAAAGTGTAGATGAGCATTGGTTGCAATTGCATGACGCCATGAAAATGGCGGGTACAGTCTGTTGTGGGTTCGCGAAACGTCCCGCTTATAAGCTCTGGGTTTCTTCTGGTTCCTTACAACTCATTGAAGCCTGTCGGTCTACTCCGGTTGACCGTGAGTTTGACCACAAACCAAGGATGTTACATAATGAAATCGGGCAAAGCTTGCGTAAGGACCGAGAAACCTGGTGGTCGGAGCGTGCTAACGAGCTGGAAGCAGCAGCTGCATCTGGTGATTACCGGAAGCTCTTCCAATTCATCCGAGCCACTGGCAGCAAGAAGTCTGGTGTGAGTGAAACAATCTGCGAGGTTGACGGAACGCCAATCACTAACATCCATCGACGTCTTGGACGATGGGCAGAATTTTTTGAAGGGCAGTTCAGTTCAACTGGCCTGCTGCTCCGGCAACATCGGTCAGACTTTCCTGCCCTCCATGGCCGGTGACGACTGATCCATCAAATGAGGCGGAAGTCCGCAAGGAACTTCAACTCTTGAAACGTTACAAATCACCGGGCCCAGACGACTTACCTCCGGCTCTTTTTAAAAATGATGGTGACTTCCTGACTAAGGAACTGACGACGTTGTCTACAAAGGTCTGGGAGCCAGAGAGTGTACTAACATCATGGAATGAGTCGATAGTTGTCCCTATCTTTAAAAAGGGTTCACGTCGTTTCTGTAACAACTATTGGGGAATAAGTCTACTTCTGAATGCGTCCAAACCACTGGCTTCCGTCATACTTCGTAGGTTGTTCAAAACTCGAGAAAGATTGACTCGCGAGGAGCAGGCTGGTTTTCGTTCTGCTCGACGATGTATTGATCATATCTTCACCCTCCGCCAAATGTTAGAACACCGTCATACTTATCAAAAGCCAACAATCATAGTGTTTCTTGACATCACGGCTGCCTTCGATTCGTTGGACAGGACTGTTCTCTGGGATTGTTTATTGAAGAAGGGTGTGTCTGAGAAGTTTATTAACATCCTAAAAGCTTTATATACAAATTATTATTATTATTTTAACACATAGATATCGGTACAAGAAGGCACCAAATACATATGCGCCACACAGATCTCATTTGATATGTGTGAGGGCTGTGATACTGCCCGGGTGCCCAAACCGAAGCAGGTTATATACAAACACCTCAGGCAGAGTGAGGGCATACAACCACCTCTCTCCATTATTCCATTCGAGCAGCGGGGTTAGACAGGGTTGCCCAATCTCACTATTCCTCTTCAACTTTGCCATCAATGACATTCTGGAAACAGCTCTGATGGATGTAAGTAATGGTGGTGTGGATCTGTTGCCTGGAGAAAGACTTCTCGACTTTGAGTATGCGGATGATATTGTCTTACTGTGCGATAATGCCCAAGCAATGCAATCCGCACTTAATCAGTTGTCAATCAATGTCCATATTTATTTATTTATTTATTCGAACACATATATATTGGTACAAAAGGACACCAAATATATATGCGCCACACAAAACAATGAGAATTTAAAGAGTAGGGGAAAAAAGTAAGGAACGTAGGGGATTATAAAAAAAAATAATGGGGGGAGACGAAAAGGTACAATCAAAAGAAATCTTACATTTAAGGAGGATACAGCCACTTTTTATGAAGAAAGTAAAAGAACGTTACAGCAGGATCGCCACTGGCTTCTATTCTGAGCCATATCTGATAACGTTTCTAGCCACTGTGTTACACCGTCTCTCGGACCCCAGCCAGGGAGTCGTGAAGGACCAACAAAAGCTATCCCTTTGCAGCTTTCTTTCATACCATGACACCATGTCATACACTGACCACCTCTCCGCTTTTTCCAACCAGTCCCAGGGTCGGCAAATATTGCACGACGTGGAATTCTCTGGGACGACATTCGTAGAACATGTCCAAGCCACCGAAGTCGGTGTTTCAAGATGGTGACACCAATTGCATTATCGTCTCTGTGCCCGAACACTCGATGCCGAACCTTTGCATTACTGACATAGTGTTGCCACTGGATGCCAGCACTCCGGAGACAACGATGATCAAACACAGAGAGTCGTCTAACATCCTCAACTCGGAGAGGCCAGGTTTCACAGGCATAGAGCAGAACTGCTCTCACCGATGCGTTGTAGATCCGACCTTTCACAGCCAGACTAACATCACGAAGGCGCCAAAGATGGCCGAGATTGGCATAAGCCGCTCTGGCTTTCACTATACGTGCATTGATCTCATCACTCACGCCACCACCAGCACTAATGCAGCTACCTAGATACATGAACTTCTCGACTACTTCTATCTGCTCACCATCCAGAGTGAGTAAAGGATTAAAATCCTGCCAGTCTTGTAGAAGTACTTTGCACTTCGACGGTGCAAAGCACACTCTGTTCACGCTGCGATTTATCGTCTATATCAATGTCCGTAGGTATGGCATGTGCTTTGCACCTTTTCGTCTCCCCCCATTATTTTTTTTAATAATCCCCTACGTTCCTTACTTTTTTCCCCTACTCTTTAAATTCTCATTGTTTTGTGTGGCACATATATATTTGGTGTCCTCTTGTACCAATATTTATGTGTTCAAATAAATAAATAAATAGATGACAAGCCATTTAGGCTTGCATCAAAACCTGCAAACTTTTGAGAACTGAAAATAAATTTTAAAATACTGGATAACATATAAAATTAAACAAAAAACATACCGGGGATACATAGTTGTGTGGATACTGATAGGCGATCACAGTCCCCTGGACATTTTCAAAGGTAGCACAGAGGATTGCGGCTAGTTCCGTGGTTCGAACTCCGGCCTGTAAACAAGATCTAAAATGTTAGTTGGTTTACATATGTCACCATTTTGCTAATAAGTTAGTTGACTTTCAAGTAAAAACTTTTGCGTTTGACTTAAGTGTACAACCATAAACTCAAGTTAATGTGACGACTAAAAAGTCGAAATTATTCCACACAACATATCTAAATTGTTATATTTCGGTAAATTTACTTATTATTAGTGGAAATTTGTACTCAACATGCAATAGCTTTTCAACTACATTTAGTTACTTTCATAATTATTAACAGGACAACAGAAACATTCGAGGGATAAAACTTATTCATTTACTTTATAAATATCGGAGTTTTATTTCAAAATGTAATTAAACCAACCTATTGTTTAAAATCAATACAAATTCGAGTCAAAGACTACAAACAAGCACAATCCATTCTTAAACTATTTGTTCAATTTAAGAAACATTTCATAGAAATAGCACATACATTGTAGAATTTAGACGAGAACTTGGTAGACGAGGAGTGACATGAGCTGATAAACGTTCAGAAAATTAAAAAGATGTACGAAGATAAAAATAAGTTAATTTAAAGGGATAAATCGTATTTATGGAATAAAAAATGGAAGACTTGGTGTGCAAGGAATTTGGAAGCTAATACTAAGACTGGGAACAAGCAGCCATCACACAACACTTATAACTTTGCGATTATTCGGCTTTAATTCACCTTCCATCCCACGTATTACATGTACGCACATTACCAACAGACCACAAAGTGTCATGCTTACCAGCGATACTGTCGGTTTATGAGAGAAAAATATTCAAACGAACTACTACGTCAGTCAGCTACAACGTAGGACCAGGCACACATATGCATCGGTCCAAGTTGCCACACCTCATTAGCACAACAAGAATATGGAATATTTAACTGGAAATGTCAATTTTTTTGATAACTTTAAGAATTACTCGCAAAAGCTCCACAAAAAGCCCAGTGATATTTCATCGAGATTGGAAAGTATGAAAAGATGAACCAACAAACAAAATGAAGCAAATATCATAATTCTACACTATCAGTGTAATAACTTGAGACACCACGGGATTAGAAACAGATTGAGAACCTATGGAAACGTTTTAAAACATTGTCGCTTATTTCAAACCTTAAATATAAGTATGATGAAACGAAAATAGCCAATCATAGTTTATTATTTAAAAAGTGGTCATTTAAAGCAAAAATATCACTTGACTGACTACTTGTCCAGAGTCAATTATTACTGTTTCCATAACTTGTATGCTGAAACCTATGTCATCAATATTTATTGATAAAAGACAATAAATTCAGAAGTCTTGAAATCATTTGGATAACCAACAAACTTGTGATATTCCCGAAAATGATTAAACGCACTCCACACTTAGAACTGTAGTAGCTAGGGTGAATGGATACAACTTCTCTTGCTTGTCCTCATGTTCTTGAGTCGGTTTTATATGTATAGTTGCAAGATATAGCAATTTAGACTGATATTACTTCGATTCAGGATCTACACTGTAGCGTCTGTTCATGATTAGACTAATGTATTATTTATCTACTGAAGACCGATAATTATTGCCACAATAGACAACTAACAAGCAGTACTTTTGTAAATATTTCATCAAGTTACCCCGGTTTGCGAGCAATTAATAGAACAATGAATTTGATCGTTTGAAAGTCCCAGGGTTTAGTAATACAAGAAATATCCACCTCAGACAAAAGCAAGACATAAATGGATAGCGCATAAATATTTCTAGTGTGTTTCTCATTAAGAGTAAGATAATGGATTTTCCGAAAAGTCTAAGAGCTGTATTATGAACCAACAATTTGAGAAATTAACAAATAAAATTATACATATAAGCAGAACAAATTTTATATAAAATAATTTATTCAATTTGAGCACAAATCAACTGAGTAATAAGTTCATCTGGCACACGAGCAACTTTTCGAGGGTACCTAGTAAGTGTGTGAGGACATAGCATCTCAGTCCATCCAACAGGAACAAGGGGAGAGCCACTTGTACTACCAAGAAGTTCGAGAAAGCTGTTATCAGGAGACCTTCCAAGACCAAGGACCACGCCTAAATCAGGCTCAGCAGTAGATAGAAGACAAACAGAATTGGAGCCACTTATGTTTGCATCGTTGGTGGCGGCCACTGAACAAGATATAGCCTGAGTAGTTAACAAAGTGGATAACGTCTGTGGTGAAGTGCTTGATATAAAGGAACCAGTGTTGGTATATGTTCCAGGACCCAAGAGATTAATAACACGAGCTCGAACAATATCACCTGGTCTAAAACAGCAGCCTGGTTCTGCTTGATCGCGTTGCGTAGCACGAATATCCTCACGTCTTATGAGACCTTTGAATGGTCCAGCAAGGTAAACTTCTCCAATCGCGACGATATCGCAGCGAACAAATCTTCGTGTAATACTAGAAACCTATGATGAAAAGTAAAGCTTAATTAAAGAGGTTGAGGGCTTTCAATGTTTTCAAAAAGAAGAAAACAAATAATTATCTATTTTATCGTCCTTTTGATCATGGATTTAAATCTTTCAATGAAGATAAATTAGTTGTTGATACTGTGAATATGCTGAAAACTAAGGGATGGTAATAACCACTACACAAACTGATATACAACCTAACCAAGCATATTATGAATGGGAGAAGGATAAAGAATGTAGCATCAGTATATGAAACCATAGAATGTTCAATGAAAACGTTTGTAATGTATTTATGGCCAATTAAATGTAATAATAATTTTATATAACTTAGTAACAAGGTCCAAATTTAGTCCATTGGTTTTGAGACCCTGTGATTTAGTGGTAGCACTCAGTTTTATAGATTGAAGCATAGTAAGGCTTGAATCGGCGGTGGAAAGTTGAGCGACTCGACCAATCCATTTCTCCGGGGTAAAGAATGAAACTGGCAAGAGCGATAGAAGACAAATTCTAATTGGTAAAGGCATCTTAGCTTCTACTGTAAGAGAACAGGAACTATATGCAAACAGTATTTTTACCTTGAAATACATATACAAGATTAATTAACGGACAGGGAAATATATATGCAACTTGTATTACCACTTAGCTGGTTGTATGGTTAGAATGCATTGCAAACAAAAAAAGCCGTGAAAGGCAAGCCATACCAACTTACTTTGGCCAATACAATTGACCCAGTGTAAGGAACTATGCCAGAAGTTTTCAACGGCACAACTGAAAATGTTTTCTAACATTAGCTACGAATTAATGGATAAACATACTGATCCGTCCGTATGTGATTCCTCCTTGACATATCCAAATGCACTTGACAATATATTCCCCGAGCAACAGTACGTCGATGGCCCACTTTTCTTATTGACATCTAAAGAAGATATAAGGTCCCCAGGGACTACAATTCTACTGCTACACATTAAGTTTGATTTTTGGAAAACAATATAGCTGTTATACGTCAAAGCCTGAGCTGAGTATGAATTTTGTCTACGAAGACGACAATCTGAAAGGCATATGGACAATCACAACAAAACAAATTAGACGAAGCAGTCGGGAAATCAAACTCACCGTTACGTATACGTTTGAACGGGACTCTAAGGCCGTCTAGAATGCAATATTACTAATTTAGCTAACATTGACCTTTTAAACTTTTCAAGGTAAAATTTAATAATTATTATTTTCTCGAAATCTTTCCTTGAGGATTGTTCCATTGATACTCCAAGTGCTCACAAGGAGTAAAATATTGGTTATTAAGTGCTTCGGGAAAAATCACCTTAGTAATCTGCCTCATCACTATTAGAACTGTGATAAATATCAAATCTCCTTCGGAAAGAAATAACGAGGTCGCCTTTCACTATCACCTTCTTGTGTGAACTCCGTGGTGTAACTAGTGATCACGTGATATTTATATTTTATTTTTACGCCTACTCTTCCGTGTTCTTCTCCTTAATGTTGTCTCAGTTCTTGAAACTGAAATTGAAATATAATAGAAAACTATTATGACAGAGGATTACGAGTGTTATGGGGCGTCATACCTTTTTAGACGCCAAGGGGTATGAGTTCGGTTCTTGGTGAGCTGACCAACGTTCCTGGCTCCCCTGGGGAAGAGCGATCACACCGTTATAGCCTTCAGTTTCGTCAGCAAAACAGAGCTAAGATATCCCGACAACAACAGGCGCTGGAACTTCAAACGGTTGAATACGTCAGCTCTACAGGATTATCTACAACAGGTGGATTGGGATGTTCACCCTCAACTTGATGTGGATGCTCATTGGGACTCCTTACTGCGCACGCTCTCATGTGCTAGTAAGCAGTCAGTTCCTCAAACGGTCCCCAAAAGGCACAAGCAACCTACAATCATCAAAAAACGCACTCTTCGTTTTCTAAGCCGTAAAAGGCACTGTTGGGCAGAATACAAACGAACCAACAACAACGGCAAATACAGGCAATACAAACATATAAGGAACATATGTACGAAGGCTATAAGAGAAGACAGGCTTCAGTACCAGTTAAAGCTTATGGATAAATTTATTTCCAATCCGAAAAGCTTATTCCGTTATGCAGCCTCTCTTCGTCAAGCCAAAACTGGAGTTTCTCAACTGCTAGGTCCTAACGGCCCGACCGATAATGACGGTGACGCCGCTGATCTTCTGGCTGAGCACTACTCCCGGACATTTCAGCCGACCCACATCAACTATACTGATGTCGGCTCTGTCTGCAACTGCACAGGACTTTCCGTAGTGAAACTGAGTGCTGACTTGGTGTACCGTAAACTACAACACCTAAGAACAGACACTTCTCCTGGTCCAGATATGGTCCACTCTGCTATACTGAGGGAAGCAGCTTTAATCCTAGCAACACCGCTTAGCGTGATGTTCTCACACTCGCTAAGTCGGGGCAAACTACCGGATATTTGGAAGCTGGCTCATATCACACCAATCTTCAAAGGAGGTCGACGCAGTGAACCTTCAAGTTACCGACCGGTGGCCCTTCTCTCTATACCTTCAAAGATCATGGAGTCCCTGGTATACGATGATATACATGACTATCTGCTGTCCTTAAATTTCTTCTCACCCCAACAGCATGGTTTCAGGAAGGGTTATTCCTGTATGACGAACCTGCTGACCGCGGTGGACAGATGGACAAGCATCGTTGATCGCAAGGGGAAGGTAGACATCATTTACCTTGATTTCTCTAAAGCTTTCGATAGGGTTAACCACACATGTCTTATTAACAAGCTCAAACAATTGGGAATCAAACCACCTTTAATTGACTGGCTCAGTTCATACCTCACAAATCGACATTTTAAGGTCAGGGTAAACTTCAATTTCTCACGCGCTATGGAATGTTCTAGTGGGGTCCCCCAGGGCTCAGTACTAGGACCTCTCCTCTTCCTGATTTATATAAATGATCTTCCTCAACAGGTAACGTCAGACATTCCGCTCTTTGCCGATGACGTGAAACTTTGGAGAGAGATACGCAACCAAGAGGACATACAGGCACTTCAGGAGGATCTGACTCGACTTCAAAGTTGGGCAGACAACAACGGACTTACCTTTAACACTTCAAAGTGTAAAGTAGTCCATCTGCGACACGTCGCAGATTACAGTTACAACTTAGGAAAATCCTCTCTAGTAGTATCCCGAGTCGAAAAAGATTTAGGAGTTCTAGTGCCCTACGACTTAAAGTCTTACGCCAACTGTGACGAAAATGCCTTTAGAGCAAACCTTGCACTGGTAACATTGAAGCGCATTTTTGGTCAGTTTGACGGGAGAACTTTCCACATAATTTTCAATAGTTTCATTCGTCCCCATTTAGAGTACGGGAACATAGTATTCCCTCCTACACTCCAAAAGGATAAGGACACTCTGGAGCGTATCCAACGGCGAGCCACGAAATCAGTTCGGGGACTCAAATTTAAACCTTACGATGAGCGCCTCCAATCACTCGACCTTTACACATTAGAGTATAGGCGTCTTAGAGGTGACATTCTAATGGCTTACAGTATCCTTAACACACCTGGACACCCTCTTAAAAACCTACTTAAGCTTAGTCCCAACACTAACCTAAGGGGTAACACCCCAAAAACTGGAGATACAACATAGTAGAACGGACTGCAGACACAATTTCTACTCCTTAAGAGTTGTCAAATGCTGGAACTCGCTGCCAGCTGAGCTAGTCCAAGCAACTTCCCAGGAGTTCTTTAAGAGGCGACTTGATCTATTCTTAAGGACTAAGGATAGTATCCTACTATGATTTACCAATTCATTTTCTTTCTCTTTTATCGTTATATACCTAGGTTCTTGCCTGGAGGTATTGGTGATCCACTGCTACTAAACACGGAAGCCTGTTAAGCGAAAGCTTCTTCTATTCCGTCCGCAACCATTTGAACCATTTGAAAGGTACTTCTATTTTTCTTTTCATCCATTTATTCTAATCAAGCTTTCTTGACAACCCAAAACATCTCTGTTACCTTCGATTTCACCTTGGGTCTCAAATTATTCCGCAAACAACTTAGAAAATTACTGACAAACAATTCGAGAAAAAGTGGTCCTTGGCTTGATGTTGTGAATCAATACGACAGAACCGATTGAACCACAGAAGCCTGTTGTCGTCCACAAGCTAGTTCTTCGGCCTCGTAATCAAGTACCTAATAATACCAAATGAATTCGTTTTCAGTCAAACAATCATGTGATTGGCCTTTTCAAATGCCTCGGAAATATTTGTATTTTATACACTCGTGACAATTATGCCCCATTGATAAAGTTCAATTATTTAAGTTTGTCGACAGACCCATTTAATTTAATTTGTATTGAAGTAACCCGTGTCGAAAGGCTAAAAAAGAAAATGTTTTCATTTGAGTAATCTCTGAATTACCCTATGATTCTTACCACAACTTTCCCAGTTTCAGAGAGTGAGTGGGTAGAATTCTAATTAAAAGACTCAACCTTATTACCTTCTTTATGAATGGATGTAACGGTATGGGCATTTTTGCTGCGAAGCAAACTATTTCCTTAACAAACTATATGTGAGTCTTTTTCCATACATATAGTTGGCGAAACGAGTCTGGAGTTTTATCTTGACACTCTTTTAAGATATAATTTATTCGTACTTAATAATCTCTGGTATTATTGGAAGAGCGTGATGAATTCCTGAGTGTACAGTAGCTTCTAATGATTTTGAACGCGTTGAACTTGAGATGTTTCGAAAACTTCCATAGTCTAACACAGGAGAATAAATACATCAGTAGACTAGAAAGTCTTCTCACATGAGTACCATAATTTATCCTCGTCAATATGGTTATCACGAATGGCTGATTACTTTCAACATGAGCTCATCTACGTTTCCATCAAACAAGATTGCCAGCCACAACATAACCGCCTAATATATGTGAGGTTGAAGCTATACAATTCGAAGGCACTATTTTGGTACTCTTTAATCAGGTGGTCAGGATGTCTCACTTACTAAGCACTTGCGTATGATCACATTCAGTGAGCGCGCTGTTATATAAACGTAGTGGATCATAAAAGACGTTTCAGTCGTCCAGGACCATAAAATGTCATAATAACAGACTATTTTTATTAAGATTTTTAGTCCATGGCTTAAACTTTATGGGGTTCTATAATGAACTTGTAGATTGTCAACCTAGGTGATCCGTGTCGATGGGGGAACGAGGTATCTAGTTTTTCGTCGACACCAGACCTCACGGCTAATACGTAAGTTGAAGTAAACCTCCGCTGTATCCACGTATTATGACTACTATATTGATTGTACAACACAAATAACATTATTGTAGAACTGTTAGAATAGGTACAAGAAACAGGGTATGACCAGCTGCATGCCTCATATATCACTATGGTTATCATTAGTGTATCATCATCTCCGTTTCCCTCTCAATTCTTTCAATTCCGTCGTCTTACATATTACCAATTAATTCCAATTATCATTTTACTCTTTTCACGTTGCAACTTACCAAACTAATGCCTGGCGATGCAATAGCTGCTGGTAAACAGAGTTTTTTATGCCTGGAGACGAACCCACCCACTCAAATTACATGACATGCAAATCCCCGTATAGCTAATAAACTGGCTAGAATCAGTGTAGTCATGTGGTTAGACTGTAGAACTGCGGTTTACTTTGTTATTAGTACTGCTCTAATAATTGACCGAGTCCTAAAATTGTAGATTTTACATCATGTAACTGCCTAATCTATAGGATCTTACGTGGAAGTCACATCATCTACATTGACTCACCGTATTGTAACAATCACCAAAATTAGTTATGTACACATTTAGACTGGAGATAGACAACATATTTAATATGAATGAAAGAGACTATTTGCACAAGAATGACCCCGCCTGCAAGGCAGAGCTATGCCATCTGATGGAACTTGAATTAACGTTAACGCTTTTCTTAGTCAACCTTATCTTCGTGCCAATCGCTGATTATATGTATGCTCGGCTTCAAAGGTTGCATGACTAGAGTCCAATGGCACAACAAGACCGCCACTTATTGAACATTACCACACACTTGTAACCGTACCGAAACAACAAGAAGCAACTACAAATAAATCAATCGATTCATAAAAGCTAGTGACAAACATATTGTATATATTAGATGTCATACAATTTATTCTTAAGGACCCAGGATAGTGCTTTATTGTAATTTACTGATATTTCTTTTATTATTATTATTATTATTATTACTATTATTATTGGTACTCCTCACACTTCTGCTGTGCTTTTGAGTAACAAAAGTACCATTTTCGTTCTGGAAAGTCTGTCATGAGCTAAGCTTTCGTCAGACCACTTTTATTTATGGTTTTGAACCGAGTTAATTGTCAACTGTGGTTTTGATTCAGCCTACTACTCGGTCATTATGGTTTTTCACATCGAGGTCAGTTTTTGTATATTCTAATCTTCTTTACCACCCATTTGATCTGCTTTACCCGTTTTGAACCCTTTGTTTTTCGTTTCTCGGTTTTAAACGTATGCTAGGTTCTATCTAACAACTGACATTTCACATTAGTCATGAACAGCTCATGTAAGCAACCTGGATGCAGTTTTGCTATCACAAGTGTCATTCAAAGGTTGTCTTCTCAAAGCATGCACAGATCTTACAGTAACTGCTTACAACAAACAAAATAGGTCAGATCGCATTTGGGTATTTGGTACGTCCAACATAAATGCTGAGGATCTGCTGAGCAACATCAGAACTCCCTTGACAAGTCTGTGAAAATTTGTCAGCAAATCTGAAATAGGAAGTCCTAAAATGGATGATTAAAGACGAGCAATGAAATAATGAAGAGGATCCACGCCGTCACTAGTACCGATGGAACGCGTCGAAACTAGTAGGGATATGCCAAAGCTTATCACCATCATAACATCGACGGTGCAGAACTCATTCAGCAAAATTGTGTTCCCCACACCTGCTCCTTGTGTGCAAAATTGGTCCGAAAAATTCTGTAGGTGACTAAACCCCCGTTAACGGAGCTAAAAGGATAGAGCGTTACCGTCTACAAAACAGAACATCCTAGGTCTTGTAGTGAAATAGGCTAGTGAGTTGACTGTATAATCTACCTCTAGGAATATCCGACCAGTCATCAAAGAACACGGGAATCCGGAATGTATTTTCTTAACCAAAAAAAAGACCCAAACCTGAACGCACCCGAAAACCTGGGGAAATGATCACTGTGATTCTCTTATAATCATGAACTTAAAATACAGCTATGACCTTCTCAGTCTGAGTGAAAAAATGGTAGGTGTTGTGTGAAGACTTGAACAGTAAGCTCAAAATTCTCTGAATCGAGCCTTTATGACTTGTACGGCCTGCTTGAGGAAAGAATTTCAGGCAAAATAATACTCATCTGAAATATGAACCTCCCAAATAACAGAGAAAGCTAAGAATAAATGGCATGACTTTGTTTCACAACGACAGAAAAACAGTAACGGGGATGAAGTGGCCTTGTACCTACTATCTTGCTTAGGTAACACATCAAGTGTACACCCTACAGTTCATCGGTCTTGATGGATATGTATGGTGCTCAGTGAGATTTTCCAACTCCATGAGGTGTTTAGTTGTAGTCGTCTTTATGAAGGTCATTACTGACGTCAAGTACAACGAATTTACATTAGAGGGATTATCTCCCTCCATTCGTCTCGGATACACTCATATCCTGATTCTAGAAGACTTCAATCTACTTAAAGTCAACTTCGCCAAACATACGTACATTGGAGACGGCAAATCTGATGGGATTATTCGAAAACGTAAAGCTGACAACTGGCTGGATAAAAAGTCAGATACCGTTACTCTTAGACCGTCTTTTTTCAAGCGAAGAAGATCAAATTGACAACCTCTCAATCTTGGCTCCCTTGGATAAACGTCATCACACCATCATAACCATCATTATCTGCAAAACCGAGCTAACTTATCCTACGGTCAACAAGTATTGGAAATTTAAACGATTAGATGTGTTAGATTTACAGAACGATCTACAGTAAGTGGATTGAGAAGCCGACACTCAACTTGGTGAGGACACGCATTAGGACTTGTCAGTGCACACGATCTTATGTGCTACAAAACAATGCTATAAACGGTCACAAAAATTTACAAGCAACTCACGTTTGTAGTGACCTACTTTTGTCAACAGAACGCGATTGGTTTGATGTAAACAATTATTATTATAACCAATTGTACCAGTGATTGTTTTATTGTGCTCGTTTGTTTAACTGTGCTAATGACAGCCATTTTGGTCTTCCATTGTATTCCATTGCTTCTACTCGGTTTTCGACTACGCACGTATCTTTTCTTGCCGATCGCACCTGTACTCCTTTGGCACGATCTCGGTATTCTTTCGATACCACGAGATTGCCAACAAATATATTACAACTACTATTATCATCTGCCTTCTGAATTTTGGCCTACCGGAATCTTATTGGTCTATTGGCACGTAGTCTGGTAGAGGTGTTCATAGTCAAGCTCAACTCGACACCACGCTACATTTGGTGAGTCAAATCTTTCAAAGAAGGCAATTCGGTGAGTCTATTGTTTTATCGATCCACGTCTGTCATATATTTTCATATTAATTTTTAATATATATATTTGACATGACGGATAGCGATAAGAATAGTATTATATAATAGACTCCGATGTACGCGTACCGAATCCTCTGCACTTTTTATTCGCGTGACGATAAATTCCACGCTTTATTCGAGAAATCCCCCAGAATAACTAAACCACTCGAGGAGATTTCATCGGTGACCAGTCGTGTGGTACACCACATAGTCACACGCAGACCACCAGCCACGGCAAGACCACGTTGACTGGCACCGGACAAATTAGCCTTCGCTAAACGTGAGTTTGACAATTTACTATCTGCTGGTATTATTCGTTCTTCTCACAGTCCTTGGGCCTCTCCTTTACACATGGTGCGCAAAGAGGATTGGGTTAGTTGGAGACCTTGCGGCGACTACCGAGCATTAAACGTAGTCACGCGCTTTGATAGCTACCACATCCCCCACATACACGACATCACGGCATCGCTCAAGGGCACGACTATCTTTCTGGGTCACATCATCAAACAAGAGGGTATTCTGCCTTGCGAGGACAAAGTTCGAGCAATCAAGGAGTACAACGTGCCGTCCTCAATCAAGGAAATGAAGGCTTTTCTCGGTTTGGTTAACTTCTACCGACGTTTCATCCCTCACGCGGCAGAACGGTTACGACCATTAACCGATTTACTACGCGGTAATCCACGCAAATTAGAATTGAACGATACCGCACATACTGCATTCTCAGAGATCAAAACGGCTCTCGCTCAAGTTACACTCCTCGCTCATCCTGACCCATCAGCCACGGTTAGTATAGCGGTTGATGCATCAGATTTCGCTATAGGAGCCGTCATGCAACAGAATATCTCCGGTAGTTGGCAACCCCTTGAATTTTTCTCACGACGCCTTACTCCCACGGAGACGAGATATTACGCTTTTGGTCGCGAGCTGCTTGCAGCCTACTGCGCCATCAAACATTTGCGGCACGCAGTAGAAGGACGCCAATTCATCTTATTCACCGACCATAAGCCCTTAACGTATGCCCTGCATACCAAATCTGACCGCTACTCACCACGAGAGTGCAGACATTTGGACTATATCTCACAGTTCACGACAGACCTTCGTCACATTAAAGGCGAGTCGAACTATGTTGCCGATGCTCTATTACGTATCCAGACGAATGCAGTTACCTTACCGGTGCTCGATCTTCCTGCTATGTCCGCCGCACAAGCAAACGATCCTGTCTGTACAGAAGCACCACAATCTTCGCCCCTTCAGTGTCAGGAAGTACCTCTAGCTACTAGCTCAGGTACTATCCTATGTGATATTTCTACCGGTCTTCCTCGACCCATCGTACCCTCTACCTATCGCCGTCTCGTCTTCGATGCCCTTCATGGATTGTCTCATCCAGGTATCACAGCCACATTACGTCTCATCGCTGCACGATACGTCTGGCCGTCCATGAATAAAGATGTTCGTATGTGGGTAAAGCAATGCTTACAGTGTCAACGATCAAAAATGCACAGGCACGTAGCTGCCTCCATTGGCACGTTCGCTACGCCTGATGCTCGCTTTGATCACGTTCATATAGACATTGTAGGACCATTGCCACCATCACATGGGTATGATCACATACTCACGTGCATTGACCGTTTTACAAGATGGCCCGGAGCTATTCCCATCACGTCTATTACGGCGGAGACAGTTGCTCACAGCTTCGTAGAACGATGGATAGCATTGTACGGTTGTCCCTCGACTGTCACGACTGACCGAGGACAACAATTTGAGTCCGCATTATTCTCCTCACTGGCCCAGCTGCTTGGTACGTAACGCATACGCACTACCGCCTACCATCCAGCATCAAATGGTTTAGTCGAACGGTTTCATCGCCAACTTAAAAGTGCTCTTCGAGCACACGAAAACGACAATTGGTACGAACCCTTACCGCTCGTTCTCTTAGGCATCAGAACGAGTTTGAAGGCAGATATCCAATGTTCCGCCGCTGAACTTGTATACGGCACGACATTGCGTCTGCCTGGGGAATTCTCCACACCACGGAGCAGTAATGATTTCGGTAAATCAGACTACGTCCATCGACTGTCTGCATTTATGCGAACGCTGTCTCTGTTGTCAACTCGAATACAACATCGACAGGTCGCTCTCCCTGGAGAGTTTTCTACCTGTTCACATGTTTTCATACGAGTAGATTCGGTACGCAATCCTCTACAACAGCCTTACGAAGGCCCTTTTCACGTGATCGCTCGTCACGAAAAGACCTTCAAGGTTGATCGACACGGCCGCGTCGAGATCGTCAGCATTGATCGTCTCAAACCAGCACACGTCGATGACAGTGCCCTACCCGATAACTTGAGACTCAACGCTAGACCAATCAAACCTTCTAGCGGGATCTCTACGTCTACCTCGGATCCCACGCTAGATACATCAGAGACCTCATTCTCACGTCCGGGTCAACAGCACGCGTCATCTGCACCATCTACGGACGAGACCACCGTCTCACGTTCCGGTCGCCGAGTACGATTACCCGTACGCTTTCGCGACTAAACGCACAGTTAATAACATACGGTGTAGGATTATTCCTATACTACACGCATGCTACACTTTTCTTTTTTTGATTTTTTTTGTATCCTGAGCCCACGCCTCCGACCATCGTCCATTTGATAACGTCGACTTCAGTCAACTTTGGCAAAAGCTGGTTTGGCCACCCACGCTCTAGTCAACGCACTCAGTCGATTATCTGGTCTCGAATTCGCCTGGCATACGCTTGGTCGTTATGGTCGCGTCCGGTTTCTTGGCTCAACGTGGTTTCGTCCTACGTCTTCAGCGTTTTCTGGTTTACATCCCTACGAACGCAATCATCAGATTCTGGATACAAACCACTGGTGTGGTATGCTAATTCGACCAACAAATACAGCACACTTCTCCTGGTACCATTCTGCGCAAAAGACCTTCGTTGGCAACTCGAGGATCAACGATCACTTCCTGTTCCGCCAATTTCCTTCGTCCTACAACCACACTTCTGCCGATCAGTCCCACGAATCAAACCGCTAACTATCGAAAGTGTAAACCCTTTCTAGCGGGAGGCTCCTGTAGTGACCTACTTTTGTCAACAGAACGCGATTGGTTTGATGTAAACAATTATTATTATAACCAATTGTACCAGTGATTGTTTTATTGTGCTCGTTTGTTTAACTGTGCTAATGACAGCCATTTTGGTCTTCCATTGTATTCCATTGCTTCTACTCGGTTTTCGACTACGCACGTATCTTTTCTTGCCGATCGCACCTGTACTCCTTTGGCACGATCTCGGTATTCTTTCGATACCACGAGATTGCCAACAAATATATTACAACTACTATTATCATCTGCCTTCTGAATTTTGGCCTACCGGAATCTTATTGGTCTATTGGCACGTAGTCTGGTAGAGGTGTTCATAGTCAAGCTCAACTCGACACCACGCTACATTTGGTGAGTCAAATCTTTCAAAGAAGGCAATTCGGTGAGTCTATTGTTTTATCGATCCACGTCTGTCATATATTTTCATATTAATTTTTAATATATATATTTGACATGACGGATAGCGATAAGAATAGTATTATATAATAGACTCCGATGTACGCGTACCGAATCCTCTGCACTTTTTATTCGCGTGACGATAAATTCCACGCTTTATTCGAGAAATCCCCCAGAATAACTAAACCACTCGAGGAGATTTCATCGGTGACCAGTCGTGTGGTACACCACATAGTCACACGCAGACCACCAGCCACGGCAAGACCACGTTGACTGGCACCGGACAAATTAGCCTTCGCTAAACGTGAGTTTGACAATTTACTATCTGCTGGTATTATTCGTTCTCCTCACAGTCCTTGGGCCTCTCCTTTACACATGGTGCGCAAAGAGGATTGGGTTAGTTGGAGACCTTGCGGCGACTACCGAGCATTAAACGTAGTCACGCGCTTTGATAGCTACCACATCCCCCACATACACGACATCACGGCATCGCTCAAGGGCACGACTATCTTTCTGGGTCACATCATCAAACAAGAGGGTATTCTGCCTTGCGAGGACAAAGTTCGAGCAATCAAGGAGTACAACGTGCCGTCCTCAATCAAGGAAATGAAGGCTTTTCTCGGTTTGGTTAACTTCTACCGACGTTTCATCCCTCACGCGGCAGAACGGTTACGACCATTAACCGATTTACTACGCGGTAATCCACGCAAATTAGAATTGAACGATACCGCACATACTGCATTCTCAGAGATCAAAACGGCTCTCGCTCAAGTTACACTCCTCGCTCATCCTGACCCATCAGCCACGGTTAGTATAGCGGTTGATGCATCAGATTTCGCTATAGGAGCCGTCATGCAACAGAATATCTCCGGTAGTTGGCAACCCCTTGAATTTTTCTCACGACGCCTTACTCCCACGGAGACGAGATATTACGCTTTTGGTCGCGAGCTGCTTGCAGCCTACTGCGCCATCAAACATTTGCGGCACGCAGTAGAAGGACGCCAATTCATCTTATTCACCGACCATAAGCCCTTAACGTATGCCCTGCATACCAAATCTGACCGCTACTCACCACGAGAGTGCAGACATTTGGACTATATCTCACAGTTCACGACAGACCTTCGTCACATTAAAGGCGAGTCGAACTATGTTGCCGATGCTCTATTACGTATCCAGACGAATGCAGTTACCTTACCGGTGCTCGATCTTCCTGCTATGTCCGCCGCACAAGCAAACGATCCTGTCTGTACAGAAGCACCACAATCTTCGCCCCTTCAGTGTCAGGAAGTACCTCTAGCTACTAGCTCAGGTACTATCCTATGTGATATTTCTACCGGTCTTCCTCGACCCATCGTACCCTCTACCTATCGCCGTCTCGTCTTCGATGCCCTTCATGGATTGTCTCATCCAGGTATCACAGCCACATTACGTCTCATCGCTGCACGATACGTCTGGCCGTCCATGAATAAAGATGTTCGTATGTGGGTAAAGCAATGCTTACAGTGTCAACGATCAAAAATGCACAGGCACGTAGCTGCCTCCATTGGCACGTTCGCTACGCCTGATGCTCGCTTTGATCACGTTCATATAGACATTGTAGGACCATTGCCACCATCACATGGGTATGATCACATACTCACGTGCATTGACCGTTTTACAAGATGGCCCGGAGCTATTCCCATCACGTCTATTACGGCGGAGACAGTTGCTCACAGCTTCGTAGAACGATGGATAGCATTGTACGGTTGTCCCTCGACTGTCACGACTGACCGAGGACAACAATTTGAGTCCGCATTATTCTCCTCACTGGCCCAGCTGCTTGGTACGTAACGCATACGCACTACCGCCTACCATCCAGCATCAAATGGTTTAGTCGAACGGTTTCATCGCCAACTTAAAAGTGCTCTTCGAGCACACGAAAACGACAATTGGTACGAACCCTTACCGCTCGTTCTCTTAGGCATCAGAACGAGTTTGAAGGCAGATATCCAATGTTCCGCCGCTGAACTTGTATACGGCACGACATTGCGTCTGCCTGGGGAATTCTCCACACCACGGAGCAGTAATGATTTCGGTAAATCAGACTACGTCCATCGACTGTCTGCATTTATGCGAACGCTGTCTCTGTTGTCAACTCGAATACAACATCGACAGGTCGCTCTCCCTGGAGAGTTTTCTACCTGTTCACATGTTTTCATACGAGTAGATTCGGTACGCAATCCTCTACAACAGCCTTACGAAGGCCCTTTTCACGTGATCGCTCGTCACGAAAAGACCTTCAAGGTTGATCGACACGGCCGCGTCGAGATCGTCAGCATTGATCGTCTCAAACCAGCACACGTCGATGACAGTGCCCTACCCGATAACTTGAGACTCAACGCTAGACCAATCAAACCTTCTAGCGGGATCTCTACGTCTACCTCGGATCCCACGCTAGATACATCAGAGACCTCATTCTCACGTCCGGGTCAACAGCACGCGTCATCTGCACCATCTACGGACGAGACCACCGTCTCACGTTCCGGTCGCCGAGTACGATTACCCGTACGCTTTCGCGACTAAACGCACAGTTAATAACATACGGTGTAGGATTATTCCTATACTACACGCATGCTACACTTTTCTTTTTTTGATTTTTTTTGTATCCTGAGCCCACGCCTCCGACCATCGTCCATTTGATAACGTCGACTTCAGTCAACTTTGGCAAAAGCTGGTTTGGCCACCCACGCTCTAGTCAACGCACTCAGTCGATTATCTGGTCTCGAATTCGCCTGGCATACGCTTGGTCGTTATGGTCGCGTCCGGTTTCTTGGCTCAACGTGGTTTCGTCCTACGTCTTCAGCGTTTTCTGGTTTACATCCCTACGAACGCAATCATCAGATTCTGGATACAAACCACTGGTGTGGTATGCTAATTCGACCAACAAATACAGCACACTTCTCCTGGTACCATTCTGCGCAAAAGACCTTCGTTGGCAACTCGAGGATCAACGATCACTTCCTGTTCCGCCAATTTCCTTCGTCCTACAACCGCACTTCTGCCGATCAGTCCCACGAATCAAACCGCTAACTATCGAAAGTGTAAACCCTTTCTAGCGGGAGGCTCCTGTAGTGACCTACTTTTGTCAACAGAACGCGATTGGTTTGATGTAAACAATTATTATTATAACCAATTGTACCAGTGATTGTTTTATTGTGCTCGTTTGTTTAACTGTGCTAATGACAGCCATTTTGGTCTTCCATTGTATTCCATTGCTTCTACTCGGTTTTCGACTACGCACGTATCTTTTCTTGCCGATCGCACCTGTACTCCTTTGGCACGATCTCGGTATTCTTTCGATACCACGAGATTGCCAACAAATATATTACAACTACTATTATCATCTGCCTTCTGAATTTTGGCCTACCGGAATCTTATTGGTCTATTGGCACGTAGTCTGGTAGAGGTGTTCATAGTCAAGCTCAACTCGATACCACGCTACACATTCATCAAGAATTGCACAATTGTTTTTCTAAGCCACTAAAGGCTTCACTGAACGGAGAGCACATGTAAGTAATTCATTCTTGTATAGTCAAGCTACTGACCACGGTCGACATATGGACATGCATCCGTGATTGTAAAAAGAAGGTTGACGTCGTATACCCTTGCTTTCCAAAAGCATTTGACAGGGTCAATCGGATATGTCTTATCACTAAGCTCAAACGTTCAGGTATCAAGCCACCATTAACTGGATTTCTTACTTCAGATCCAAATAACCGACTTTTAAGTTTAGAGTTAACTCCAATTATTGTCAGGCCACAAGAGAGGCTGATGGGTCAACCAGGGTTCAGTACTAGGACGTTATCCAGCAGGTATCGTCTGATTTAATAACTTTCGCTGGCAATGTGAGACTCTGGAGGGAAGGTTTTAGTCATGAAGATGATTTAGCACTTCAGGAGAATCTGACTCGACTTCAAAGTTGAGCAGACAACAACAAACCTTTCTGTAACACTTCAAAGTGTGAAGTAGTCTATCCAAAACATGTTGAAGACTACGAATACAACTTAGATAACTCCCCTTTTGGGGTTTCTCAAGTTGAAGAAGTTCTGGGAGTGTTGCTTTCTCATGATTTGAAGTCTTACGCCAACTGCGACGAAAATATCTTCCGAGCAAATCTTGGAATAACCACGTTGAAGTGCATTTATGGCCATTCTGATGGAAGAACGATCCACCTGATCTCCAACAGTCTTGTTCAACCCCATTTAATGTGTGGAATCATAGTTTTTTCCCTCACTCCAAAAGGATGTGGATACACTGGAATGCATTTGACGACGAGCCACGAAATCAGTTCTAGGATCCAAATTCAAGTCTTATGAACAGCGCTTTCAATCATTGAACCTTTACCCATCAGAATACAGGCATCTTAGTGATGACCTTCTAATGACTTGTAGCATCCTGAACATTTATGGACGTCCCCTTAAACACATACTTCAGCTTAGTCCCAACGCAAACCTTAGGAGTAGCGCTCAGCAACTGGAGAAAGAATATAGCAGAACAGATTAAAGGCACACCTTCCACTCCTTAAGAGTAGTCAAATATTGGTATTCTCTGCCAACTGAGCTAGTCCAAGCCACTTCCCAGGAGTTCTTTAAGAGGCGACTTGATATATTCTTAAGGACTAAGTACAGTACTCCACAATGATTTACTAGTTTTTTCATTTCTCTTTTATCTTTAAATTTACATAGGTTTTTACCTGGAGGCATCAGTGATTCATTACTACCAGATAAGGAAGCCCGTTAAGTGAAAGCTTCTTTTATTACATCCAGAACCATTTAAACCTATCCGTTCACGATCGTTCGAACCATTTTGAAAGTAAGGTCAAGTGTACAGTGTTCGTCTTCCGTGAGTTTTAACTGAAATATAACTCATCTTGTTGGGTTTAGAGCATACTGAAGGGTAATGACTACTATCTTAAAACATTTGATTTCATTGCTCATGACAAGACTGGCTAACAAACAAAGCGGGCATTTTGCGCACTATGGTGAGCGGAATTCGTATGTATGTATAACGGATTGACATAGATTAGTATCTATAAGAGGTTACTGATAGATGGACTTAATGGACAAGAGATTGTGATATATGTTCTTAGTTAACCTTTCGGAAAAAAACATGGAGTGTTGCAACTCAAGTTGATCGACATCCACTATAGTTGCTTAACTCGACTTATTAAAATATGTCGGGAAATAGAACAGGTCGTTGTGCTCTTCAGAGTTAAAATGAAGTGAAATTCTGTTGCGCTTTTTTTTGCAACAACGAGTAAACGACGACTTTGCTACATATTTTTTTATCATTAGAGGTTAGTTTTCAACTAATGCCTACAAATCGTATTTCTTAGAGTAAGTAGTTATTCACATGTCATTAAATATGAGTCAGTGGCATAATAAACCTTCTATTAAGAACGCCGTTTCGTAAATGATTCGTTACGCAATTAAACACCTGAATAGCAAAGTTTTTATTTGCGCAGTACTAAGGCTGTAACTCACCTTAACTACGATATGTTGTGTGTCTTGGTTATATATGAATTTCTACGTTAGTACCTAGGATGAATTGTACGTGTTTTCATCAGTAGCAATTGTGATACTTATCATTGTTATACGAACCAGGAATCCCAGAAATAGTGCGATTTAAACCAAGAACCAGGTGAGCACGAACGGACGTATTGCATTTGAAATTCGAAATCAGGAGGAGGATCAAGTACAAAAGAATAATTAGCTCATACAAACACCAACTGCCACCGCTTAAATGGAATCGAAATTTCTTTAATCGATTGAACGTCTCAGTAGTTCCATTGTATGTTTGTTAGACTGTGTATTGGACACAGACTGTATGATCTAGATTGTCCTCATTAGTATTAGAATTAACAACAGAAATCGAAACTGAGTTACCTGAATCCTGGAATTGTATTTCACCAACTTGTCGGTTGTGTGTTCTGAGATCACTGATATCCGGGATTCGAACCATAGATCTAACACTATCCTCCTCCACGAAATAATGTTGGGTTTTCACACCCCCAAGTTATGAATGATGTGGTTTTATCTAAAATATATTTCTCACATTGATTAGAGGATTCTTTAGCAGTGACTTCATAAGTATAAGCAACGTCTCAAATGAAGTCATGCGAATTGTAATCCAAATCGAGCTCATTTGGGACTCGTGCTTCACATTAAACAAGTTGCTCACAAGAAAAAGATGCGTTGTGAAGTCAAATAACATTTGATATGACATCATCAGGATTTAACACTTGAAATATTTTCCTCAAGTTTATTAAGAATTTCATTAAAGAATAATAAATCATTAAAAAAAAACCAGCATCTATCAAAATTGCACCAGATTTGCGATCATGATTTGATTTACTCGACAGTTCCCTCAGACTTATAAAAAATTTCATCACAAATATGTGAATCATTAGGACAAATATCTGGTAAAATAACATGAGGAATCTGATGAGTTGATTGACTAGGAGCTTTTGTTTCATAATAATTCTGAGTTCTATTTGATTTTGGACTGGTTTGTGTTTATACAGTTTTTTGAAATCATGGCTGAACATAAATGATCATTAGAAGCACTCAACTCAATAGGTTCGGAAATACCAAGTTTAGCATTAGTTGCAGCGAAATGAACAGAAGTATTACAAACTGCTTCAATGTATCCAATCTTATCACACTTAAAGCATTTAGCATTACGAAATACACATTAATTACATGGGTGAAATTTACGACAGAACAAACATTTTCCAAACTTGTGCTCATCTTTGTGACCTGCTTCGCAACTCCTCAATGAATTTTTGTCTAAATACGTATTGGATTGAGATGACTCAATAATCTAGTAGAATTCTTGACATCCTAACGAATCACTTTATGAAATATTTCTCCTTTACCACATTCGGAATTTGTACACTATACGGTTTAGTAGTAGCTCCTTGAGAGTTGCTTATAGAGGTGAAATAGGCCTTTCTGGAAATGCAAAAGCTTTTGTTTAGCTTTAGGTTTCTCTTCCGATGAATGTAAGGAAATGTGCCACAATATTAACGTCCTCAACATCTTCCTTGGTTGCAGTCAAGATTTCGAATCTTTCTATATAATTCTCAAAAGTATCCAAATCTGGATATATGTCCAACTGTTCCAGCACAGATCCCATATCGACACCAATGTGATGATCAGAAGTATTTAAATTATTATACTAACTAGGAATCCCCGAAATAGCACAATTTAAACCAGACATAACCGGGTGAGCACAAATCAACGTATTATATTTGGTATTTGAATTCGGACAGTCATCAAGTACAACGAGTCATTAGTTCATACAAATACCACAACAATAACTCACTCACTACAATTTTCTGTAGTCAATCTTAAGTTACACAACAGTGATACACCACAGCCTAGTGACACTACTCAGCGGCTGAGAAAAAGTTATTTGAGCTAGGTCCCTACTTTAATGGATAAAAATAGAGTACTTTAACCACCTGACTACTGTCCATTGAACGCTGACTGTTGAAGAATCAGGTTCAAAGGAATCTTGAGGCACCCGAACACGTGTTATTAGTCCACGTAATCGTCGACTGTCAGTCCGAGGGTTGTAAAGAGGTTCAAACGCTGATCAGGGTACTCGCGATAATCGGGATCAGTGGTTGGAAACCTCACGTTGCACACCCCGAAATGGGAAGGAATGGATCAATACGTTCGTTGTTTATCCCATAGATCTCAAGTTTCAATGTTGTCATTCTTTTGATCCCCTTTTGATTTGTCTTTTCTCACTGAGCACCAGCATAGGACTCAGTGCGAATGATTCTCGGTCCACGTTCTCATACTTCACAATATGAGTGGTAAGAAGTTAACAAGGTAAGAAAAGGAGAGGGATTTGTTCCATTTGTGATAGGTATCTAGACGTAAGAGAATGGGTTAAGAAAACGCAGTGTTTAGTCACATTTCTTATCACATACGCTACCATTAGTTTGACCCATCTTTTATCAATATGATTAGTGTTATCCCGTACATCTGTTCCAGGCTTTGCGTTAATGACTGAGATGATGTGACAACTTATACAGTCGCATATTTTTTTTTGACTTACGTTGTTCATGATTGTGTGTATTGCTGTCCTATTTTTGTGTACGTACTTATTAACAAGTTTACTACTCATGTGAATTCCAAAACTGTGCTTGAGTTCTTCAATTCCCCAGTAGTATATGACTGATTATTCGAACGTACTTAGTTTTCCTAAAGCAGAATTACCCATTTATACACTAGTCATACATTTTTACATTTTAGTTTCTAGAATGGCAGAAACTCGGGATCATTCTTCTTATTCTGATCCAAGCATTTATACAACGGATAAATTAGAAATTGATTGGAAAATAAATTTCAACGCACAAACCATCAGTGGTTCAGTCAATATCTTCTTGAAGAAAGTTTGCCCAGACAACCTTAATCCAAACATTGTATGTTTTTTAAATTGTTTATGAATAATATTTGTCAAAAATTCTAAAATGCTTACTTAAGACAAACAGACTCACCATTCTTTGATTGACTGTCAGACTTACGTCAAGAAAAGCAAGTTAGATTAGCTATCTATTTATGGTTCAAAGCGATCTCCTTTTAGTTATCCTTAAATTTTGTTTTCTAGCCATAATATACACCGAGTATAAAATCAAAGATTGTAAATTCGTGATGTAAAGTGAAAGATAATTATAATTGGCTGGGATTGAAAAAGCATATTGATCCGTATCAGTTCGCTTACAAATACAAAAGAAGTGCCTTAGATGCTGCTGTGCCGCACCATAATATAGCATTCAGTTTGAAAGAAGGTGGGGAGTATGCTCGATGCTCATTTTTAGACTATATTTCTGCCTCTAACTCTGTTTCGTGACCACTATTAGTAGGAGAATTTTCCAGCGTTAACAGTAACGACTGAATAACCAATTGACTGTGTTCTTACTTCTCTGAAAGAGAATAGTATATTGTGCCTGATGTAAAGTGTGTTCTGCCACAAGGAACTGTTCTTTGTCTCCTTTTCTCATTTTTTTCTATATTCTTCATTTACAACAAGCACTTATTAAGTATGCGAACGGTCTCACTGTATGTATACCAGTTTCTTCTTCCTCAAATTCCTTTGGTATCAATCGGTTCTTGTTGCTCACTGAACGATAGTCTGAAAACAATGTCACAGGTCATTTAACTTGGTGGAAGTTTTTCCTCTAATCTGTTGTGATTTCAAGTCTTAATACAGCAGAAAATTGTCCGTCTGGCTTATTTTATAAAGAGGCTACATGTTTTCGATATTAATCGATATTTACTTTTACGATATGTAAGTTGTATGTTGCCTATTATAATTCACTGTCCCCCACTTTTTCCTGGGCTTTTGAGAAAAGATTTTGCTGTGTTGCATTGAGTACTGAAGGCAGTGAAGTATGTAGTGAATCCTTTGATGTTATTGCGAATATGGTTGTGGATAGAAATTCGAAGTCTTGGAAACTACTGCCAAGTATTGTTTAATAAGATGCTAACCATACACTCCATTCACATCTCTATCCTTGTATATTTTCTGTTAGAACGAGACGCAGATGCATTAGGATCCACTCATGCAAACTAAGTACAAAAGCTTTATAAGACTGTACCTAACACACACTATGCAACGAACATGTCTGGAGCTTTAACCGGGTTGGTGGATATGGAGGGTCTACCTAAGGGAGTTGGAAAACCGTAATTTCAAACCAATGGTGCACATGGGCTCCAGGATCGTGAGGGAATAAATGGTGTATAAACCTATTGTTGGTCACTGGCTACCATGGGATTGCATCTCCTAACGTTACTCCACCGCCTTTTGGATTAAACATCTAGGTCAAAGGCTCGGGGAGTGGCCCCCTAAGAAAACTACCTACTTCAGTCTGGGCACTCGGGCGGTATCTAAGCCCTCACACAAATCAAATGACGAAGTGTGGTACGTATGTATTCGATGCCTTCTTGTACCAACATTTACGTGTTTAAATAAATAAATAAGAACAGGTTGTAAGAGCTAACCTGATGGAAAGCTTATATTCATGAACATGTTGCTAACTCACGGTTGAGTAGGTTCTTATTTTATTAGAAATATTTCATTTAATTCTAAATTTTTCATCTCGCATGTATATGTATGGACTTACCTATTTTTTCGTGAAGAAACTTGTTGAAATATTGTGTGATGAGAATTTTATATTGTACTAAACAGATACTATTGAATAAGACCATAGTTATTATTATTATTATTATTATTATTATTATTATTATTATTATTATCATTAATGAGGTAGATTCCGGCAAATAATGACTCAAGATTTTGTTAAATGACTTGAAGTAGTAACGACCGGGGATTCGATATTCGTGATAAAATGATTGAAAATGAAAATTTACTACGTCTTTCTTGCACGTTTGTGTATTGTTTTCTTTCTTGTCATTACGTGTATTGTTATTTGTCAGCATTATATTGTTCCTGTATTGTTTTGTGAAATGCATTCTTCAATGTCATGGTTTTATCTCGAATAACAACAAAATAACACACTGGTTTTTTTGATGAATTTATATCCCTTAAAATGTGTTGTGTTAGCATTGAGTTGAGTTTTCGTGTTTTGAAATTTCAGCTTCTTGATACAAGGAACCTAAAAATTCATTCAGTGCACGTAAATTCGGAACCAGTGAAATGGAATTTAAAACCCATTACTGTCCAAGCTTTTGGATCTTGTTTGGAAATAATACCAAATACAGCTTCAAATAGGTAAAAATAAATTCGCAATGAATCTAGAAGTGGTAGTTTGTAACTTATTTTCTTGTCTGTTATAAATGTTTTGTCGGTTTATATTTTGGCATAGAATTCGTGTCAGAAAAGAAATTAAGTAAACTGCTGTTCATAGATGCACCGATAATTAAATTCAATAAGAGAAACCTAGTGCTTCAAGTGTTTGGGAACCCACTTGTCCGTAGTTTCAATCGTAATAACCACATAACTCTTGGACTTAGTTGCATGCAAACCAACCGTATCCGAAAAAGCGAAGCCATATTGCCAGCCCATCTATCGTACAAAAAAGTAAAGAAAAATTACTAAACGACCTTTCTTTTAAAAAATGGCTGCTCACGCAATTTCACTGAAATACCTATCAAACTCACCACAAGTACAAAACCAACCGCGGTGACCAAAATACTGGCTACTCCATTATAATCGAAAAACATAAGAGATTAAAACGGGACTATTGTTGCTTGTGGAAATAAGTGTGACTTACAAGATAGGAAAATTTACCTTCTGTACCATTCATAAAGCTGGTAGCTTAGTGTAAAAGTTACGTAATTTGTGAGTTGTATTGTTTTCGTAAGTAGCTTAAATCTTGTTTGAAGTACTATTATTTCTCATGTATGGGTGAGTCTTGGATCTAACTCTCAATTTATTCCATTTCTCATAGGTACGATGTCAAAATCGACTACGAAACTTCTCCAGATTCTTCTGCTCTCCAGTGGCTAGGACCACAGCTTACTGCTGATCGCCGTCAACCGTTCATGTTCAGTCAATGTCAAGCTATTCATGCTCGTAGTCTTCTACCTTGTCAAGATACTCCAACTTCAAAGTTTCCTTTCGAAGCTAAGGTAAAGTAGATGGCACATCCTTAACTAAGTTTTGGTGTCATAATTTTCAGTTTTCGATAAAGCTATGAACCTCAACTTACCGCGGTTTACGCGATAGATCATTACTACATTAGTTGATCTACACGTCGTTTTCGTGTACAACTTACGCTTTTATCTTTAAATGACTTGTAATTTTCAAGTGATATTTCCGTATTCTACTACTGAATTCAAAAGTCTTAGCGTTTTGTTGTTAATTTCGTAGTGTTTTTAGGATCTCCTTTAGTTTTATACGCCTTAAAAACGTTCACTGTGAGTTGTGGTACTTTTACATGGTAGTGTTGTTGAGTTAAACTTATCATTTTAGAGTTAGTGCTTCATTTTACTATCAGATAACCTCTCCTACAGCTTCACTTAAAATAGCTTATTTAAAAGCAGGAAAATCGTTCAGTTTAATATTTAGTATAGAATAACTAGTGAAATACATTCTTAAGTGACAATGTACACATCGGATGAAGAACGCTTCCGACAGTGTAACAAATCTTGTGTAAACATCACCAATTATATCATTTATTGCTTCCTTGGTTATTTATGATTTTTTACAATAGGGAAGATCATATAACTTATTTACTCAATATATACTAATTTGCTTATTTATCAATCATAACTCACACATCATTTAATTTTTCATATGTAGGATTTTAAAACGTCTAGATGTTTTGGTCGTATTCCTAGTTATCTCATTTTAACTCCTACTTTTATTTGTGAATTTGTTTCCAAAATATTTACACCCAAAACTGCCCATTCACTTATATAATGAATTTTATAGTTACAGCTGTACTTTAAATATTAAAAATTTTCAGGTTGTAACTACTGTTCATTACTTGAATACAAGTATTCATGAATAAATGGTGTTGTTTTGCATTAATGCTAATTAAATTTTGTGATTTGAACCGAAAAATTAGTGCTAGACGTGTCGGATATATTTCTTCAGCACATCTTATCAAGATTTATTTTTGAATAATCTAAGCTTTAAAAAGACGATATTAAGCTATGAAGATCTTTTCTCCTAGAAGTTTTCAACCTGGTAATTATTCTGATTTAAAAAGTCCAGATACCACGGGCCAATTTCTGTTTCATATACTGTAGTTTGGCCTAGTGGTTAGTACAGAGAATAAATTTCAAAGTCTGGTAAATGGGTTCGAACTTGATTATTAAGTTTTATTATTTAAACAAGTAAAACGAATTTGTTTAACGTTAAGTTTGAAATTTTCACCTTCCTTTAGGTCTGTTGAAGTTGATTTTGACCTTCAAAAATAAATTACATCTTTTGCGAGGTACAGTTACATCATTTTTCTCATAATGGTATTGTTGTATCAGGATTCAGTTGCACACAAATAAACACTTAATTAACGAGTTTTTGCTGAAATATGTCTTATCATTGATAAAAGGTAACTGCTCCAAAGGAAACCGTTGTCATCATGGGTGCCAAACGAATTGCGGAGCCAATTTTGACCGACGATAAACACATTACTTACCACTTCAAACAGAGTGTTCCGATCCCCAGCTATCTGATCGCTATTGCTTGTGGGGATCTAGCTAGCAGGTAAGCTCGCTGCTACATAACATGGAAGCCTGTGTGTATTGCATTATTCCATTCTTGGTTATATGAAGTGACGTATTTAAGAATTACTATGAATGTACTGGTGTTGCAATTCTAACATTTTCTGGTGTATCTTCATCATCGTTTAATTGTAAAAGTAACTAAAATCAGTTTAGTTCACTTTTATACATGTTATTTCAATATTATATCACGAACAGCGTCTGCGTAAATCTAGTTAGGCCGAACACAGATTAGTTTTATGCTATCATTTCATTCAAACGAGTTTTAATAGTTATCGAAATACTGTTCAGTCTGTAAATAGCATATGTGCAAATAGTTTCTGTATATTACCACTAATCTTGGTTTTGATTATCTTATAGCAATTTACAGTACATTATTTTTGGTCTTATCCCTTAAAGAGAGTTAATTCTTGTAATATTTCTAAATTGTGTTTTGTAGAAAAATTGGTCCACGTTCGTCTGTATGGGCTGAACCCAGTATAGTTGACAAAGCAGCTTATGAATTCGGTGAAACAGAACAAATGATTTTGGCAGCTGAAAATATCTGTGGACCTTATGTGTGGGATATATATGATATCTTAGTGCTACCGCCGACATTCCCCTATGGTGGAATGGAAAATCCATGTTTAACATTTGTTTCACCAACTTTATTGGTGTGTTCTGCTATTGGATAAAAATTTTATGTTGATTCCTACTACAAGCTTGTTTTTTTAAATTACACTTGAGAAATTTGTCATTTCGATAAACTAATTCTCCAATCGTGTTTTGACCAGTTATTATTTATTCTAGGAATATATAATAATACATGGTCATTATTAAATAGTGGACAGTAAGGATAACATTTTCTATCCAATCGTCAAATGTCCTTTAAAAACGATTTGGGTAATCACTTGTGAAGTCAAAAAAGGCGTGAAAAAGTATGAGCATATAAATATTCATGTTTCAAACAAACTTTCTTAATTTAAGTACACAAACTACCGGCTGTATTATATCTTTCTGATACCACGTAAAATCTGAAATAAAACCGTTTTTCCCTAATTATAACAGTCAATTTAAGAAACACTAAACCCGTCACATTAATCAGGTAGTCACATCTACCAAAGTTGACTCATAAAGGCAACCATCAAGATAATCTGAATGATGTAAATAGACTACCAACCAATTGAATGACGTAATAGACTTAAAAAGTTAATGAAAGATACCTTGTGAATACAATTATATTAATATCATTATTTTCTGATCTTATTTCCATCCACTGATCGTGCAAATGTGAATACAAGGGTATGTATATGTCATACTTGCTATATCTGCTATGTTTTGATTTAGTTATTTTGAGGCTGTTTGTCAAACATCACTATCGGCAGCCTTTGAATACACAAAAAGACTCACTGAGGATAGGTGAAAGATTCTTTGAACGGCAGCGTGGATAAGGTAAAGTTGAACGATAATGGTTTGATAAAAAACATTTGAAAAAGTTATTGATTGTTGTTACCTCATGGTATGGTTCGTGTTAAACTTGTTTAGCAATGTACAATTTCGGGAAAATAATTTTCAGTAGTGTAATTTACTTTTTCAAGATTTAAACGAGACTCACCTGTCAAAAAATACAGATTTATGTTGAGATCATAAAATTGAACCTATAGCTATGTCTATAGTAATTTTAATTATAACTTTTCCATAAAAAGATGAACTTGGCGAACACTTCCAATTTATCGGCTTGGAAGTTGTCGGATGATGACATGTTATTTTAGAAAATGAAAATAGCAGCCTATTTTAAATCTCTACTCCACTCATCAGTGAAGATAGTCATTAATATTGAATAGTAACTTAAAAGATCTATTCATAAGGATATATTTATTGTTTACCTGTGGAAATCGTTACCTTTAAAAAAGAGTGGTTTGCCTCCAAATGGTAGTACTGTTATCTTCAGATTTGATCGTAGTAATTGGGTTAATTTCTCTTGTTTTGTGCCAATTCATATGCTACACTTATACACATTTCAGTAGCGATTCTTTGTATTTTCTTTATGTTTAATACATCATCCCTTCGGGGCTTATATATTTCAGGCTGGTGATCGATCATTAGCTAATGTAATCGCTCATGAGATTGCTCATTCATGGACTGGTAATTTAGTAACAAATTCAAATTGGGAGGATTTTTGGTTAAACGAAGGACATACTGTGTATTTGGAACGCTTAATTGAAGAACACATTCATGGGTCGCATATGAGACACCTTCATTTAAGTTTAGGCTACAAGGAACTGTTGGAAGAAGTAAGGTCTATTAATTTAACTAAACCTCATGAATTAAACGAGGGGATTTTTAAACATTTATTTACCACTTCATTTTATGTAACAAGTAGTATTACTTTAACGATTCGTAAAACGCTAAATTTTTTACCAACTTAAATTATTGTTTGAATGTTTCTGTTTCCGTTGTCTTGGTTTATGCTTCACAGCTCACGAATTTCATCAATGCAATCAACAAAGCTATTGATTTTGGATTTTGTTTTTGTTTAATGAAGTATTTTTTGGCGAATATCTTTACTGCCATCATTAGGTCATAAATTTTAGTGGAGGTTAATGAGCAACCAGTCGTTATTATCAGCTAATACTTGTGCAACACTTGGCAGTCATTGTCATCTGTTTGTATGCTGAGATTTGTAACCTTAGCTTTCTCCCTTGTGGTGGTAAATCGGTTGTGAATGTTTCTGTGGCCTAATTGAGCTGTACTGACTACAAACTTTTTTTCTTAAGATCGCCATGTTAGCTAGATTTATTAAAAAGCTTAAAACCAAAAGCAACTAATGTGGTGTTCAAAATGCTGTTACACTTTTGGGTTTATATATAGCCAATTTTCACTGATATGTTCAATCGTTTGGCATCGCTGTAGCGTTTTTCAAGCCGATTATAACCTAATGCGAATTTACCTCTCCATCGTCAAAATAAATAGTTGAAGGACGGTTGTAAAGTTATTTCTCACTTCCTCCTCTCTTACGGATTTTCATCATCCGTAAAAAGCTTCGTCTAAAAGCCAAACTTTGCTAGATCACAATTTACAGAAATTCCATCTGCGAAAATTTCCTTCTGCTAGAGCTTTATCGAGTTAGATAGAACTATTCAATAGTGCACAGTCAGTTTGTTTTCTGGCCGGGTCAAGAATTTTCAGTTTAGGTAACCGTAAAGTTTTAATTTCACACCAAACTTTATGCCACCAGAATATGTACCGTTATCCTTTTTCGGTCTATGGTGTCTAATTTCTACCTGTGATGTTTGGGATTGATCTATAAAACTGCAAAACAGTCGGATTCTGGTATGTGGCTTATTCTAGCTAAACGTGCTGTGGTTCGATGGTTACACGGCATAAATTTTAGCTACTGGGCCAGGGGTTTGAACCCCACTGTACCGTCTTCCGTTTTGGTAACTAAACATTCTTAAAACCGAATATACAAACTTATGCTTGTTTGCTAAGATACATCAATATTATTAAATTGCTACGTTTCCCAATTTGACTGTAGCGTCTCACTATCTATAGAAATGCGTTGTTGATTTTGAGTAAGAACATCTGTAATTATATAGGTAATCAAGATTTATTATTTTTTTTGATGACCATAACAACTACGCAAGGTAATTATATTATTTTAACGCTTATCTGTTACATTATATTATCACTTACAACTTTACCCCTATTTCTCCCTTTTTTATGATTTTATTTTCAGCACAAATATGCTAATCAATCTTAACTGTTATGTTAAATGTGTTGTTTCCTCTTGTTTCTTAAGTTGTTTCGAACTAAATTTCATTGATTATAGTATGTAGTAACACTTTTTATGATAGTATTTTTGTTATAAATTTAGGCCGTCTGCAGCTGATTAGAAGTCTCAAAATATATTGAATTCATTTTGTTCTGCAAATATTGTTCTCACTTTACTTAACTTTATCAAAGAATCAGGATTTATGAGACAAATATGTTTCTTTGAGAATATGCTTCTTTTTAGACGTCCGCTCTCCCTCTCGAAATGCTCTCATATGGCCACGCGTATACAGCCTCTGCCAGGGAAGTCCTACTCACTGCCTTCTCGTGGCGGGGGTGTTGTTTACAAAAATGAGAGGACGAAAAGCGAATGTCTGGCGCTTTAACCGGACCCCAAACCAATGGTGCACATGGGCTCCAGTATCCTGCGGGAACCAATGGCGTATGAACCAATCGTTGGTCACCGGCTACCATGAGACTGCATCTCCTTACGATGCTCCACTGCCTTGTGGATCAGACGTTCAGGTCAAAGGCTCGGGGTGTGGCCCCCTAAGTAAACCACCTGCTTCGGTTTGGGCACCCGGGCAGTATCACAGCCCTCACACAAATCAATTGAGATTTGTGTGGCGCATATGTATTTGGTGCCTCCCTGTACCTATACTTATGTGTTAAAATAAATAAATAAATAAATAGACGTAGGGCTAGATTGAAGTTGGTGGATAGGTTTTGATAAAATCTCACTGCAGATACTGATTGCTTGTTCTAAACTACTCGTCATAAAGTTTAAGGAGAATTTTTGAATATATATGCATTAGTGCACTTCTCTCGATTTTGTAGTTATCAAGTGCACGTGTGAAAGTAGGAAACAAGGTTTCTATATACACTAACAACTTTTAATAGGTCTGTAGCCTAGTGGCTTTTACAACTTTTAATTATTGAACCACGAGTTTAAGCTAATATATTATGAAGTTAGATGACTATAATTGATACATAGATGTACAGTAAGTTATCGAGTTACAGTGCATTTAATAGTCATATTAGGAAACACTAAAAACTAAAATGACTTATCTGGTTCCTCAAAATTAACAGATCAAAAAGCTTGGCGCATCGAATCCAATGACAAAGCTGATTGTAGACTTGAAAGGTATTGATCCAGACGAAGCTTATAGTCGAATTCCATATGAAAAAGGATCTCTTTTACTCTACTACTTAGAGACTTTATACGGAAAAGGTAAGCCAAATTTTTGTTACCATTCGATGTTATGATTACATTTTTGGGTTATTAAATCGCCTTTTCTATGCACGCTCTTGTGCGATTCATGTTTACTGATACTTCCTTTTATTGGTATCCACTCTTGTTGGTTGTTCTAATGCATGTCCTCTCATTGAACAGTAACCTAGGAATGTAACTCCTGTAAACGTTTCTCCTTATTTTTTGTTTTTATCTATTAGCGCCTTGTTCATAATTACAAATTTTACTCTCGTATTTCACTCATTGTAAGTTTTCCGCTTTCCAGAATTGAATCCTTTCTTTGTCGTTTTTATTTATTGCCTTCCAGATTATCGTGCAACATCTTTCTACTTTAAGCAATAATCTATTGCTTTCCTCCCAGATATTCTGTTAATGTGATGTCCTTTTACTAATAATTTAGTTATCCATTTGATGTTGTTATTAATATGACTTTGTATCTCTGGGAAATTATACCAAAAAATAATTTTTTTTTTCTGAAATGTCTTTAGTTAATTCAGAGATCTTTATCCCCGTTTACATTGATGTTAACTTTTCAATCAAATTCACTTTAATTGATTAGATAATGACATTTCACACATTGAAGCAGACTTTATGTAATGAGCAACTTTTTTATAGTACAAAATGTTAAAAAACCATTCTTTGTGCAAACCTTATTTAGAATCTATGCTGAATTGGTTAAAAGCTTATGTGAAACAGTTTTCTGGAAAATCACTTGATTCAAATACTTGGTTGAAATTTTTAACAAGTCGACTAGGTTCCGATGTACTTAACCCGAAACATCAGTTGGATGCTTGGATGCATAGTCCAGGTTTACCCCCATGGATACCAAAGTAAGACAGTTTATAACTCATCTGTAAACGTTTTTTTACTATATTTTACATAATTTTCCACCATAACTTCCTCGGTCATATATTTGTATATTTACATACAACCAAAAGCAATAGTCTTTATTGTTCGTTGTCCATTTATGGCTCATAAGTTTAGAGACTCAAGTTCCTGTCAATTATTCACCGAGTTTACATCCACTGCACTTAAAGCCCTTTGTGAAGACGGCTATTATAATTAACCCGTATGCGATAAATATGACTTATTACCTATTTACTACATCAAGTGGAACTCTCTTTCAGAGTTATATCTTTCGTTCTCGCTTCTGAACCTTTATCTTACTATAATCATTCTGTTCCGATTGCAATAAACGATCACTGTTAGTATACCGTAAACACTTAGGACACTACCTGATATATGCAGAGGGTTCTACAAAGTTTGTTACCAGGTTTACTGAAAAATTTCTCCTGAACTCCATTCATGTAATAACTTTGTGTGAAGTATGATTCAAGATTATTAGTGATCCAACATTCTTCACATAGTCCATTTTCACAATGCCTAAAGTTTTTCAAATAGTTTAGATTTCAGAATACGCAGTCAAGCTAACCAATTCGATCATCAATAAAACAATCCCATGATGGCAGTGAGGAAACAGGACGAATATTTCATTTTAGATATAGATCAGGTTTTGCTAAGTGATTCCGCCGTATAGAGAGGCCATAATCTGGTTGTATACTTTAGTAAATTATTTGGAACCTGGTGTTAAACTGAAGGAGTTTCCGTTCGCTGTGGTGTAATTTTCATTACTTACCAGATGAAAAGAATACTGCCATTTGTTGACTTAATAACTTCTTTTATCGTTCATATCAGTACAGGTTTGCAACTGCGGAGAAATAAGACTTCTTAGATGCGACCTATGTAACTGCCCCCACAAGAGCAGTTCAAGTGTGATAAATCCATCTCTGATCCCTTACTACTGTTTCTTTGTATCAGTAATAGTTTTTTTAATAATTTATCTGAACAGAAATCCAAAAGTTAGCTAGCCGACTGATACACAAAAATTACGAGAAAAATTACTGCACATTTCAAATCAACTTATAATACACTTAAACACTCTAAAACGCATACATAATATGGGTAGTTAAAGGTTTATAAATTGGATATACCTTTAAAACGTATTCATTTTTATCTCACTGTTATCATTCAACAACATAATAGTTGGCTAAACCGTTAGAGACATAACATCGTTTCCTAGTTATGTTTAATATGAAAAGTTTATTTGAATTCATAAGTAAAAAAATATAAATTAAAAAAGGAACTGTTTTGTCTCGAAGCCATATTTTGTTTATAAATATCCCGATCATAGAAAGTACCGATTAGATATGCAATTAATTTATAAAATGAAAACTAATTCGGTTAGACAAAATGTCTATACAATAAATACGTATTTTATGCTTAACAATCAAATTTGTATGCAGACGCAGTTGTAAAAGGATGTTTTCTTAGTTTTATATTAATCAATATCTGTTTAGTAAGAATGGAAACTGAGCTACCAGCTGGCACAGTGGATAAGCTCGAAAAATGTTAACTTCGTATAAATAATACAGTTATCATTCTGCAAAAGACCAGTAAACATGAGGATTTGAACATGTTTGGTAGAGTTCATCCAAATATTGGATCTTCCTGCAAGAAGAACAAAAGCGGTATAGAATTTCCTGATGCTCTCTACTTAAAAAGATGTGAAAAACTACATTCTTTAGTATAAAGATAAGATAATCTAGAGCCGCCTGGATGAGTTTATTTACTGTACTTACTATGAATTTTTATAGAAATTTTAATAACTGAACTGTTAATCAGTTATTACACTTGTCGATTTCATGTTTTGGTTTAACAATCGTACCTTGTCACTGATTACTGAAAGTATGTGAAGAATATCTAAGCTATCTCATGAGATTCCAATTTTTAAGTCTATTGATCAACTAACTTGCATAACCCAGTCAGAGATTGAAATGATGATACAATGAAGAGACCCACTCATGTGCTTTCCATACTGCTCCAACCAAATACCTTCACATTATCGTTTCTTACAGCCATATTGTAGGGGTTACTTCTCCCCTGTGCTTTGCACTAGCTTCTTAGTAACCTATGCGATGTCGCACCAGCGCTATGTATTATCCTGATTGTCATAATTGTTAATAGTTTGATGAATATTCTTGATTGTGAGTTTCAGTGCCATTGTTTACCAATGTGTATGGTTTGTTTCGATTTAATCTCTTGACGGGTATGTTTATATTTGAATTATTTTATTTGATATCATTTTGCTAAAGTCGCACAATTCTCATCATGTTCTAATGTGGCCTTTAATATGTATATGATACTATTGCACAATCATTTCTAAATTTTGATCTTTCAACCATCAAGTTCTTACTGAATATACTATAACGGATTGAAATATTTCGTTTAATTCTTGTAATTTACTGTCTCATAAGGTTTGATGCTGATGAGTTACTTTCAGAATGTGACAGTATGCAAAAATTACTTACTTCATCTGATCTTTGTTCAAATGTTACTGAAATGCAAAGTTTGACGCAACTGTGGAATAAAATGTCACATGTACAACGTGAATTAACTTTGCGCCATGTTGTCGACTCTGAACCAATAAATGTTAATAATTTATGCAAAATTGATGAATTATTACAGTTATCTAAACAGAAAAATGCTGAGATACGAGTACAGTAAGCAATTTTTCCCAAATGTAACGATTAATGCTTATTCCTGCTTTATTTTATAGTTTTCGCAAACGTTTGTTCTGTATGTTTAGCCATAGGATAATCTACCGTACAACAAATTAATGGAATAAGTACTTTAATACTGTTATTTTTTCACCTATTACATGGTTGGCAATAAATATACCATAATTGTTCTTCATCAACGAAATAGTTATAAACTTGTAGAGACATGAGTGCTACGATATCCATAGTCTACTAAGTATTGGGCACTATGAAGAGAGCGTAACTTAATCGTCATTGATAACATAACAAAACTTGACTCTGCTTATATTTATTCTAACAACTCGTGAAATTATATGAACAAATAAATACAAACACGTTTTCCTCTCTTTCGTTTACATATAAAAAGTGTTTTATTGAATGGATCATTCGTATTCTCTGTTTTGCTGGTGATGCTACTTAGATATTTATTTCGAGTCAATTTCTTCCTCATTTGACACTTGGGAGTGAAACATAGTTGCTAGGTGTGATGGAGGTTAAATAAATACCGTAAGATTTTTAATTTACAGTGCACAGTGTCAGTAGCATCTGTTTTTCTCGGTTTCTTGGAGGTCTGTGTTGGTTCATTAGTCAAATATCAAGGGCTAGTCATATGGTTTTGTATTTAGTTTGCTCCTCAGAATAAAAATGCCATATCGTAACACTCGTGAGTTTAGGAATACTACTCGTTAACTGGACATGAGTACTTTGTGATTGTTGTCTTCTATTCTAATTAACATTGCAACCCTGATATCAGGAAGCTTTTACAGTGTTTTATTGATGGATTTGTTAATCTTACATATTTTTCAGAGGACATTTCAAGCACTTAGATACTAATAGTTAAATTCATGAGTTGATTTAAGCTAGACCACCACTGAAAGCCTGGAAGCACTTAAATATTAGCTAATTGATATTTCAATGGATACGATATCGATTATTTTGTGTTTGGTGAGTAAAATTTAAAGACAAGTTGTTGATAATGAGGCGAAATTAAAAAGGTTTTGGGTCAACAGTTTGTAACAAACAATCAGTTGTTGAGTTATCCGTTCCCTTTTTTCATAGTTGCAAATACATAGTAGCTACATTCTGAACGGACAATAAGTAAAGTAATTGTGGGGGTATGTTTTAAATGGAGACAATATTTTCCAATAAAGTTGGTAAAATCGTTCTCGTTTTCCCACTAGATTATTCACAATTCATAGAAGGATGACTAACTTTTTCTTAATTTCTAAGAATAGTTTGTAATGTAGAAAATTTAAGAGACGTAACGTAAATTACTTAATATCTTTCCGCACCTCCAATAATATCCTTCATTTCTTGATTGACTCTCACTGTTGGTCTAAATAATTCTTTAAATATATTTAGTGTAAATAACTCTGTGATAAAGAAAATATTTTTTTATTGCCTTTCTGGAATGTTCCATCATCCCATTATTAAATCATCTGTTTTTTATTAATTAATCTTTTTGAAGAGGGTCTTACTGTTTTCTTATTCTTAGGTGGTGTTTAATTTGCATTGGTTCCCGTTATTCACCCGCATTGGGTCACATTTTTGAATTTTTAAACAGTCAGGGTCGTATGAAGTACACTCGCACCATATATCGGTAATTTGTGTATATTTTGTATAATTTTCATAGCTAATAGTCCACTTAATATTATTTCTTAAGAAATTTCTCAAAAACATTTTGTATTCCACCTAAAGTGTTTGAGAATATCCTAAGACATATAAATGCGGTTCTGGTTAAACGGTTATTTAAAACTGAAGAAAGATAGACAGCTGGTTTACCATGTTCCTAATCTTTGTGGGAATTAGGCCCTCAAAAATACAAGGTTCACCTTGTTTCTTTAGTTTTGTAAACATGTTCTGTAAACTTTCGGAATCTGTTTATTTCTGGTTACTTGGAGATTTTACGACTAGTAATAAAATGTCGGTTTTCGAAATTAAGGCGCTTAATATTGCACATTCCTAGTTCTTAAAGCTCACGGACCTTGTTCTTACCAATTAAGTAATATCGATATTCTACGTGACATATGTATGTGAGAACATAGGACAAATATCCACCTGGTTATTGAACTTCATTTCTTAGTGCAATTAAATCAATCACTAAGGCGTTTCTGACGTTCATGTGTTTTCAAAATTCATTTAATATCCGCAATTCATTGTTGGAAGTAAGTTTAGAATCTATCGATTCTAGGAGTATGTATCTAATATAATTTTTCAGAATCCAAGTGAAATCGACTTTCGGTCCTTTGTTCTTTGTTAAAGCCGTAATGTCACTATATGTCTGGGTATTTGAACAAATGAAGACATAATTGTTGAAAAAGTTTATTTCATCTCTTTATATCTACAGTTAAAGAATACACTTACTGTTGGTATGGGTCGTATAGAAAAGTACAAACGTTGTCTAATTTGTTCTCATGATAATAAGAACGTTATTGAAGATTGTAAGTAGTATCTTAGACTGCGATACAGGGATGCTGATATAATCACCTTAATAATCTTCATGCTTTGTGTCGACTGATATCATTTTTATTTCTTTAGACATTTTTCCTTCATTATTCATTTCGTGGTTCTGTGATCTTGTAAGCTGTGAAAACTTGAACCTTTGCCTTTTTGTTACTCTCAGGTTTGACATTAGTCTTAGTTTTATACTAGTATATATGGTCTTTTCTTCTTTAATTTCACACACTTCCTATGTAATTTGTACTCAGCGCTTTAAACGAATGGCCAGAAGCTAAAGAACTAACAATAAAAAATTTCTATGAACAACGTCCATTTATGCATCAAACAACTGCAATGCTGGTTGAAAGGGATTTAAATCTTCATGAAAATGGGGAAACTGTATCTACTACTTAAATTCAGATAAATTTACAGATAACATGTATAAACTTTGATGTGCGTTATAATTGATATTGTTGTTGTATACCGATTCAATATATCATTTCGATGTTATGGTAATAAATTATTTCGTTTGGGTTTATTTTTCATACAATATAAAATTCTGTTTTTCCATCAGAATTAAGTAATAAGTATATAAAATAAATTTATTGTTGTTGTTTCGTTCTTCAAGCTGATAGAATCATTTTCAGTACAAAAGGCTGCGTGGCCCGCATTAGTTCACACAATGAAGGTCTCTCAGTCGATCTAACTATTTTTGAATACGTGTACAAACAGGACTTCAATCATTTGTAGAGGTAAGGAGTTCGACTGATAGATGAGCCAATAGGAAAACCTTAAGTCAGCTCGCAATTAGTTGTCATTGGATTGCAAACGTTTTTGGAGTGTCCTCGTAAATTTTCTGCTCTGGAAGATCAAAAAATTACAACCACATTCACAGTATAACTTCTCGTTCATTACGTTCTGTTTATTTTGTTATATCATCTGATAAACAATCTCTACAATGTGATATAAAAGGAGAATACCATTTCCTCTAGATATAACTCAGGTTTTACGAATTTTTGTTCGAAACAAAGTAGTATCTAAAACCTAAAATTCTCAACATTGAAAGCAATATAGCGGATGATTTAAAATATTTTTCTCACTCAGGTGTACTGTGATAATACGTTAATACGATAATAAGACTAATCACGTTATATCAGATCCAAGATTCACGACCCAGAATAGAGAACCAGATTAACACTAGATAACACTATATTCAACACAATTCCAAGCAGTCACTCTCAATGAGTCTGGACTAGAAATCAATAGCTAAGATTACTGTTGATTAATTGTCCTTGCGTTTGAGGATATTTCTTTTGTACACAGCTCCAGTTTCGTAATTTGGATGGCTACTGCTTCCACCATTTGAAAGACTGAGTCTGACAGGCTTTAGCAAAAAAGTACTGACCCAATAAATAATTGAAAAAGATTGGCTTATAATGAGACTATATCTAGTGTGCACTAAACGGGCCAATAACGAACCGCTCACTTTTTTCATTAGACCTTTACTCATTCACGCTGGGACGTGTTAGCGAGCACGAAAATGTAAAGTCTTGGAGCTTCGACCAATACAACTCGCTCTACAAAAACAGTCGAACTAATAAATACAAAAATGTCATTCTAGATCATTTGTCTTTTAGCCTACGTGTCACCATTGAGCGCGTAGAAAACTCTAGTCGTAGTCCTCTGGCGCTGAATGACTTGAGTTGTTTTGTGTGATCTGTGGACTAATGTTTCGCCAGCTGCATCCCCACTGAATTGTAGGCCTATGGAAAGGGATTTCTTATTCACTGTTTGTATTACGCCTATTCTAACATTCGTGATCATTTCCCGGGGTATCAGTCCTCCCAAAGTGTATTAAGCAAGGTGTGTAGCACTTCCTCAATTATATTAGCTTTCTTTGCACTGTAGAGGTACCAAACTAAGGAAATGCATGTACTGTTCAGTTATTTTTTCTGTCTAAATCCATCAGCTCTCTTGGTTAACAGAACGTTCAAAAAGGCTATTTTACCTTGACTTTCTTCCTTATATGTAAACTTAGTGACTGGGTGTACTTCATTAAATTGCCTAATAACTCTTAGTTGTGATGTGCTATCTTTACAGAAGATGAACGTGCCATCCATATATCGACAGCAAAATGTGAATTTTTGAATAACCTTTTTGAGTTCACCATTCTCTAGTTTGGTTAGAAAAATTTCAGTTAGCTCAGAGCCCAATTGTGAAACCATTGCAACTCCATCCATTTGTCTATATATTTCTCCGTTAAACGTCAAATTCATATCCATGGAACATTTCAGTAATAACTCTTTTATGACATTAATTGGAATTTAGTTTCGATATGGTTTTATCGAAGCTGTTCACATATATATTTTACAGTCTCCATGATTGGAATGTTTGTAAATAATGATGTTGTATCCAAAGACGTCATCGACTGTTCTGTAGTATTTGAGTTTTTGATTTTGTCAACAAATTGGAATACATCCCTAACAATGCTTTACAAGTTTTTCATGGAGTAGTTTCAGTATAGTTATCTAAGGCTGGTTTTAATGAGATACCTGGTTTGTGCACCTTCGGTAATCCATACAATCTTGGAAAATGAGTTCTCATTGGTTTAGTCATTTTGTATAAACCTGATGAAATTATCTGTTTGTCCCTGAGCTTCTTCAAAGATCTTGTTAGTTCCTTCCCTATCTTATTATTGACAACTTTTCTGTCAGTCAGTCTCTAAAATTTTGATTTGTCATCTAAGATGGTACCCATTTTGTTAATATAATCACTTTTATCGAGAAGAATAACTGAACCTTTGTTAGACTTCGTAACCAATATCGTTCATTCCATAGGAGCATATTAATAGCTTCCTTGCTCTTCTTCGGGAAAATCCTTTTGTAACTAAACTTATTGTTCTTACACTAATAACAACAGTTGACAAGATTTAATTTCGAATGTTCTAGTTGTCCAGAATTTGCAACTAGATCCCGTGTCTGACTTTATAGATTTTTGAACTGTATATCTGTGTTTTTATGATTACGGGTATCACAAAATTTCAGACCTAAGGATAATATCTCAAGTTTAACACTTGAGGAATCATGGACACACCTTTTGGAATCGGTTGGAAATTTGCCTTCAACTCTTTGATTTCTTAGAACTTTCAGTAGCTGGATAAGTTCCTTTACTGCTCTCTGTTCTGTAACGTTCGTAACATAGTCCATAGAGGGTATTCTCAAATCATTCGTTAGGTCGTTTACAGTGTTTTCTAAAAAAAGCTTTCATCTGTATCTCTTTACTATCAGAATGCAAGGCATCAATCTGGCTCAGGATGTGGCGTTGCAGTGTCTTTCTATTAGGGTGAATTCCGTTCCGTCGTAATGGATAACAACCTGATTCGATGCAGCTGTTGATAAATCCCACGGAAATTTTCGTTTCAGTTAACTTTACAGTATACTTCAGGAACTCATTGAGCAATTTCAACGCAATGGGTTGTTCACAACATTTTCATTGTTAAAAAATCCTCATCATACTAAAAAGCTGATATATGAACGAAGTACTAAGTTTAAACTCACCATTCAAGGTTTTTCGAACTTCCAAAATGACCACATAATAGTAATCGTTGATAGCAGAAAAAAGAATGTGTCTTAGTCAAAGTATTAAATTACACAAGTGTTACTTTTTGCTCGCAAATATGATCCATTCTAAACAGCTGCACCAAGACGATTAAAGGGATCTATATCATCCTTATAGAATCAATGATATCATTATCCGCCTTGCTTCTTTAACAGAACCTGTCATCTTATTCTTTCTGTAGATTTTAATCAGCTTTTAGTTCAAAAAGCCAATAGAGTAAACTCGGACGTTTTCTTACTTAATATACTGGCCCCTCGACCCACTGTCACTGAAAAAAGAATGAAATTTCCGCATTAGATTTTTGACACTCAGATAGGTTGGTCAGGTGTTTATTACATCGCATCTACTTCTGAAAGAGGATTGCAGTCGTTGAACTATCATTTGCCTTGTATGAATACCTCCAGATGACTGACCTCAGCATTCTTTAACTTTTACTAAATAATCAAGAATGATTGTCATTAAGTCAATCCTGATAAATATTATCCAGTCATGACCAGTAGATTTAAACCAGTTTTACAAAGGATAATAAACTGTAGGCTTACCACACCGAACGTAAATTATTTGGTGACAGCATAATAGTCGTAATCCTTCACATACAACTGAACCGCTTGACCTAATATAATGGTCGATGTTTCATATTATATAATCAAATTAATTATTACCCATAACTGCGATTATTCTAGACAGGTTTTTATTACAAATCACTTTAAATATATTGGGATTCTAAAGGAACTACAAAAAGTATTCGTTTCACTAATTTTGTTGTACCAATGCTTTTTCAATTTTTGTGAAAGTACATTGCTTTAAAATGATGTAAGAAAACGTGTAGTAGCCTCATGTTTGTGAGTAGGCATACGCAATGAATGAGCTATTTTCGAACATTTAAAATCATGTTTTAGCTTTAGAACATGCCTGGAAATCTTAAATTCATGACGCGTGATGACTGCATTCTGTACTCTCATATTGTGTATAGTATCGGATATAAAATTTCATTTAAAACGTCAAATAAAAGGGATAAGTTCCAGTTTGTATTACGTGTCCACATTTATTCACTGTTTGATTTCTTAAAAAAGTGTGAGGAAGTGTTCTTTTATGTGACGAAATAATTTAGTTTCCTCAGCATTACACCCTCATAATTAGTTTTTGATCATTCGCTGTTAACTACTTGTAAGTAGTTAAATTTTAATGAATGATATTTCCAAGAGTGTTTCGAATACCATTTGGCGAAACATTGAACATTTATTTATTCATAGTCCAAGGTTTTAAGCAACTGACATAATAATGAATTACAAAGTTCATTTTTTATAAAATTTCTCAGCTATATGGTTTGATGCAAGTGTTTACCAACAGTTTTCTAAGCAAAATACTTCGAATCCGTTGACCAGACATTATCAGCAACAACCTACTTTGGGAGAGAACAAACCAGATCCCAGCGGAGGAAGAAATCAGGAAGATGAGCTGGAAATGGATAGGACACGCATTAAGGAAAGCACTCAACTGTGTCACAAGACAAGCCCTCACCCGAAAGCCTTAATGCCAAAGGAGGAGAGAAAGACCAAAGAACACATTACGCCTAGAAACGGAGACAGACATGATAAGAGTGAACAAGAATTGGATCGGACTAAAAAGGAAGGCCCAGGACAGTGTGTTGGAAAATGCTTGTCGGCGGCTTGTGCTCTATCGGGAGTAACAGGCGTAAGTAAGTATGTAAGTAAATAAATGGTTCGGTCGTGAATTTTTTTGAGATGATATCATCAACAAATTGCAATGATTTTTAGGTATTTGGTTTCACGATCTAACATTGAATGGTCCAGGAACTGTGTTGTTCATCGTTCAAAGACTTTTTGCTGAATGTTGCGCACATAGAATTTTAATAAGGTTTATGGTGTCTTTACGCAGTATTTCTTCCCGATTTCTCTGTTGAAGACTAGACAATATCTTCCTTTTAAAGTTAGTCGCCTAAGTGTTACTAAATTTGAAGCTGAATATTTCCAACTAAGGATAATCTATAAGTTTTAGGGTAGTCAGTGTAACAAATACATTCACTTTTTATTAACCTAAATTTTATGGAACTGTTCAGAAATTCACTAAGTCCTTATTCTCATCAAAAATGTTTTTCTTTCTTGGATAACAAAATACAAAATAAACATAATTAATTATAGGCCAAAATTATCAATATTTAGATGATAGTATTTTTTCGTAAATCACATACAACCTAATCAAAGTGATGCTTGATTTTCAAGTGTAATTTCTCTAAGCAACAATTTCAGGAAATTCACTCTGAAATAAAACTATAAACATGTTAAACTTCACTTCTAAATCACATTTTACTTATTGAATTTTTAGTCTGAAAATATTTATTCACCTCTCTAATTTGATTCTCTATCTAGTAATAAGTATCATAGTATAGTTCTAGACAGCTTAGTCAGTATAAACGTCTAATAATAATAATAATAAAAACCTTCACTCTTGAATAGTCTAGTTTAGAAAGAAGGAATGAAAGAAAATATTTGAACAATATGTATATTAGTTTGTTGTAAATATCTTCCAGTAACCACTGTTGATAATAAATTTTGTAAGAAAAAAAAAACGATACCTAAAACTAATAAAGTAGACTATTTTGTTGTTGAGATATCTATCATACATTGAAATGAATCGCATAAATTTAGTTCAGTGCACAAATATAATTATCACTTTATTTTTATTTTATTTTATAAAATTATCTAGTTGATAGGAGAGAAAATAAATTACTTTCAAGATAATGAAATACTGTAATGCAATGCACTTGTCTTTAATAAGTTACTTTATTCAAAGTACATAAATTTGAATGATTTATTCAAGAAGAATTTAAGTACTTTTTTTAAACTGATAAATTAGATAATTTAACTAATAATTTCAATAGTTTACACTTATCTACTTGTCTACTTATTTATCTAGACTATTATGGAAAACTTGGAAACATTAGATAACCGTTTTGTTTTAGTGAGAAGCTGTTACCAATGGAATTCAACTAGGTCTGTTGTGAGATAGTTTGATGTGCGCTACTTATATCACAATTGATTGATCACTGGGTGGTGACCAATGTTATGTGTGGTTGATAGCATTCGATCTGCACTAAGAAGGATTTGACACACATGACATTGATTACCACCCAGTGACCAGTCGACTGTGATTACATCTCAGTACTACAGGAGGTCGGTAACGGCCTGGACAGCCCAGTGTTAACGTCTCTGACTGTGAAGCTGGGCAACACGGGATCGAATCCGTCAGGGAACACCAATTCCCTCAAGATTACAAGTACACTTTACTGACGGAAAACAATTGGTACGAAAATGCAGAAACAATGAAATTTGAGACGATAGGCTGTTATTTGCAAAAGAAACAGTCAAGTTTGAAACAATGGATTGATTGAGAATTAAAGATTTACTATATGGTTGTCAGATTTTAGTGTGATATTCTGTAATTTTGTGTTCGGATACATTCAGTTGTCCCCACCCGTGTTGTTGTTCACTACAATAGTAACTCACTGAAGATAGTAGTGGATGGTGGCGCAATTTTTATTTTCATTTATAAAAAGAAAAAAAGAAGTATAACTGAGGTTTATTATGAAGTCCTATACATTTTAAAAATAGGATATTGTTTTATATTCATTAAAATGGAATGTAAATGATTAGTGTTTTTAGTTAAGTGATAAAAAATAAGACCTGTTTTCATCATGACTATATTTACTATGCTATGAGAAACAATATATTATTTCTTTGTATTATTATTATTATTTGACTAGTTTATTGAACTATCGACAAACACTGAATAACTATATAGAGGTAACCATTTTCATGTATCTAGTCCTTGGTATTGATAGAATTCTACCAATTAATTCATAATATAACCAAGAGTTTAAATGAATCGATATATAACAGTGCATTTTGTTTAACGTCAAGTGGTCGGAGGTGTTCAGCAGGATACCGTAAATTCAGGTTTCGTATTGAGTGAAAGTAATCAATAAAAGTTGTTTACAGTATTCAGGAGATTATTGTTCCTGTGGAAACCGTATCTATAACACTGTATCATAGTTTGTGACAAATGTCAACTAGCACGAAAATTAGGTCCAGGGTTTACAGCCGATTGTTTCCACCTACTTGGAATTATTATACGCTCGTGAAGGGAATGGCATATAATGAAGGACCATATTTTGTTTTTATGTTTGCAAATCCAAAGCCATTGATTTTAATTTAGAATTGTGTGAAGCTCTAAATTTTATTTTCCACATTTATCCTTATTATTCAGTACAAAAGCAACATATACATGTGGTGGCTACCTAGAAAGTTAACTGAGTTGTTGATTATAGAGCAGTTTCAATTATAAGAAGGAGAAAGTCATTCATTGGTGAAGTAAAATATTCATAATTAGGGTGAGTTGGATGAAGTAATTATGTTGATTACTATAATGCTCAAGGAAATAGACTGGAGTATGTTACAACAGATAATTATGTTAAGTGGGTATTACAAGTAACCGTTTACCAGTACTATGCAACATCAACTCATCATGTTTCCAGTTAACAAAAAGTATGGAATTAATATTTAACGTAATCTAGCTGTCTTAAATATTTCATAACTCACTCCTAATTGTGTAGAGATCACGGATCAATCAAGGCCTCATATAGCCCAAGTCCACAAGGAATAGTCAACTAATTCATTGTAGCAGATAAGAATGTTCAGCATCCAAAGAATAATTACTAGTTTTGGTATGCGTCATTATTCTGATGACTACATTACAAAGCCTTACAGTAGAAAAAAGGATGACTAACATGTGAAAACCTTCTGATACAAATCTGCTTTTGTGCACAATTTCAGCTGAAATATTTTATTCAAAAAATTTCATCTGTAGATCAAAATGATATTTGTAATAAGTAAAACACAACGGCAACATGCTAACTCTGAATAGCCTCTCTCCAGATTTTTAATTATGATATTCGGATGATTTCATAACTTGACAATATCTTATTTAAAAATATTAGTTCATCCAAGTCTTTGGGTCGATATACAGGATCATCTGTGAACAGACTCCACGAAGTGGTACATACATCATTAAGTATAGAATAGATTCCAACAATGTGGGAAGTGTAAACTTCCTTAGTGAATATTACATATAATAGTTAAGCTATATAATAGCTTCTAATTCTTTACTTCATCGCGGCTGTTCCAAAGGAAAATAAATGTTCTTAGATAACCTACGTACCTGGTCAGTATCGTCGATAAACAAGAAGGATATTATACAAATGTGAAGGTATAAATTAACTAAGCAAGAGCAGCATTCCTACAGTTAAGGAATGATTAAAACTTAACAGAAAAGTTATCCATAAACAAAGTCCGAATTTACAACATCAATGTTGTAGGGTACTGAAACTGGGAAGACTACTACTACTACAATCATCAAGAAGGTACAGGTATTCATTAACATTTGTTTATGCAAGATACCCCACATCTATTGGCCAGAGACCATCAGAAATAATCCACTGTGACAGAGAACAAACCAGTATCTCTCTGAGGAGGAAACTGAGAAAAGACACGGGTTAGATATGATATACTATGTGAACATCATCAATCTGCATCACAATGCAAACACTGATTTGAAATTTTAAAGATGAGAGAGAAAGAGGTAGATCGAAGAAAACATTAAACAAGGTGTACGAGACAGATATCGGACATAACTTGACAACCAGTAGGAAGGAGAGATCAGGACAATAGGTGTAGGTAAGTATGTAATTAACCTCCTCACAATGATTTCACACTGATATGTGAACTATTTCTTAGTATTTTGTTAACTTTGCTTATTAAATCTGTTAATTAAATTCAGATATTTTTAAGCAGTAAATACTCAGGAAATTTCAACGTTTTTTACTTTGAAATTATTGTAATTATCTAAGATGGAAAAAAAGTCCTGAGATATCCATCAGTATGATTCCAAGATGTCATCAATGTAATCAAATTTTCATTTAATTAAATAGTATGTTCTTATTAAACTGCTCAAAATTAATTTTGTCATGGATTTCCAAATTATAGTTTAAACAATTCTTAAATTTATTTCTAATCACCTCATAACACTCTAAACATCTTTATTCAATGGTTTCATATTTTCAGTTCAACATGAGCATGCAAACGAAAGTATATATATATATATATATATATATATATATATATATATATATGTTTTACAAGTGCCTTCAATCCATTTTACATTCAAACAAAACTTCATAATTCATGCTGAGCTTAGATGACAACTGTCTAGAGATAGTTTCTCTACTTAATGTTATTATTGTCTATGATGAGTTAAAGCAAATTATTTCATTGTATCCTTGTTACTTACGAAATTCATTTTTCGAATGATTCATTATGTCATAATTACTACTATTAACTTAAACCACATGATTTATAAAATTGATGATTGGTATTTTATCTTCTAGGTCAAATATGCAAATTTTTTTTGTCCATTCGAATGATTACAAATTATATATTAATACACAAAAAGAAACACACACTAATTATGCCAATATAGTGATTGTTTTGTTGTTGTTGTTAATTTGTTTGTTTTTTTCGTTTTCAACACTTTCTTTTCGATTCGTTCGCACTTTATTGGGTTTTGTTTTTTACGGTGGGTCTATTCAAAATCCGATAGTTTTGGTTAGTTACTCAAATTATTTTTTTCTGGAGTAATACAAGTGTAGTGCGGATTATTATTATTATTACTATTACTATTCTTACTGTCATTAGCCGAAAGGCATAACATTAATTTGTCAAGTGTACACCAACCAATAATCAATAAACTAGTGAGTTTATTTATTAAATTAAATTGATAGTTCTTGTTATTTCACCATAAAATTTATCTTAATATTATTCAACATACAATAATAGTTTCGATAAAGAAATCAGAAAAACAAACATGCGTAATGGTCAAGGAAAAGAAGTTGCATCAACAAGTGTAATGATTAAAAAATATGTGAAATTAGATCCAGATGATGAGTTCAGTTCACAAACATTAATTAAACGACATGGTGAACAACTAAAAAATAAACACAAATCTTCAAAATGGTGCCGATTACATATAACAAATGATGAATTATGGTTATCTGGTGCTTATTGGTGGCCTAATTCCATATTGAACGGTATTCATTTAAGTGAAATCAATTGTTTAGTTAAATTTTATTCAACACCTAATTTATTAGCTTTGGGTATAGCTTCACGTTTATATGAATCTGAAAAACAATATGTTATACTCTGTACAAAAAGTGGTTCAGATCGTGAACAATTAGTGAAAACTTTAACTACACTTTGTGGAAATCGATATACACAATCAGAAAGAAGTTTTAATGTTCCAATTGTTGGCCCTACTGTTAACATTGTTGAAATTTCATTATCGCCCGATTTAAAAAAATCAGTTCCTGTAGGCAAATCAATAGAAATTCATAATGAGCCTAGTATACAACCAGTATCATGTAATAATCCTGAAACATATATAAAAGAAACGACTATCAAAATTGAAAGACATCCTACACCTAATCATATATCAACAGCACCGATTTCACCTGATCACATAACTACTAATGTGACTGTTCCTGCTAATAATACTACTGTTGCTACTTGTACTACTACTGATAATAATTACAATGATGCTGTCAATAACCATGCTGTTCACCATAATGACTGTGATACTATTAATGCACCATGTACTATATCACCACCACAAAAACCATGTCAAGAAATTCAATGGATTTCAAATGATATCATAAGACCATATCGATTGAAACGTTTTATGGCACCTTATTGTGAAGGATTAGAGTCTGGTTTAAATCCGAAAGATTTAATACATGTTTATTATGATCCAAAACAAGGAAATGTTATTTCACCAGATGGACCAATTTATTTATATTGTGTCAATTGTCCTACTGAATGAAAAACAAACGAATTATTTCAAAATGAAGACAATCTATGATTATTTTTACCATCACTATTACTACTGCTAATCACTACTTTCTATTAGTCATTGTAATGACACCGATTTGAGATCGATACTTATTCCACATGTAGACAAAAATCATTATTCACACAAACTATCACAGCCTTTTTTCAATGGGAAGTTGTTAATTTTTTTTAAAAAACAGAATGTATTATTTGTCTGTTTACCTCATTATGTAATTATACATTTTAAAAATAGCAACATCACTAGAGAACACTAACCGAGAGAAACCATGACAACTAGAAGTTGGAGTGGGGGCGAAATTTACATATTATTTTAATGAATAAAAGGAAAAAGATTCATTTTAAAATAATCCAATGTGTTTGTTACATTTTATTTCTACAAATGTAAAGTGTTTGTTGCGATTACAATTTACAGTTTTAAAGTTATTTACATTCATTATTTATAACGAAGAGTATTGAACAGCTTTGTAATAATAATAATTTGATTAGCTTCTACGCTAAGTACTTTCCATGGAAAGATACTTTTGACTAGTCTTATAGAAATTACTTATGACTTTATATATGTTATCAAAATTTCAGATATTATACCCTTGACAAAAATCTTGTTTAACTTTCAGATCGAGAGGTTGTACTATTCATAGTTATACTTCCAGAATAAAGATTATCCCATTGCAGTTTTTAGATCGAAACTATGAATCTCTGATTTGTAGAAGTCTGTTACATACTACTAATAAGTATATGCTTTTGTGTACTATCAGAGAGGGTCAATTATTATATGATAGTAAGTTGTATTGGTTGGATTAAAAGCACCCTACAGAAAGCCTTATAGTCAATTTTCTTACTGAATGGTATTCGTCAAAATGGCTTTATTCCTTACAGAGATTTAAATCGATTCCATAAAATTCCCTCATTAAAGGCATAACTATGAGCTATTCGAATTACATTCTAAAGGTGATTGGTATAAATCGAAGAGTAATAAGAACTAGACAATATGATATGGAATATTTATTCATCGAACAAATAATATCATGATCTTCTTTCCGATAAAGCACTTATTAAACAACAAGCTTAAATACAATGTTTGACATTCATCATATGAAGTAAATAAGTTGGTTATATAAATTCAAAGTCGAGATTTCGCAGTACAATGAAATAAGTTGCAGCTACCAGAAATCATGAAACGTTATTAATTGTTCTAATTTGGAAAAATGTGAAGTAATCTGAGTGTTTAAATCGCCTAATCCATTTTTGGACTAAAACATTTAGTGCTTCATTAATGACACTTTATTATTTATTCATAATAGATTGAATACAGATTTGAGTTCAAAATTCTCAGAAAAGAATTAATACTTTATCATCTGGTTTGTATTACTGCTGATCAAAGAATTAATCAACTATCAATGTAATATTTCATAGGTATTTACTGTAATCTATGTATCTAAACAAAACTTTTAGATGACTTAAGAAAAGAATTCATATCATTAATGATGTGCTTAGTAACAGTTCCATTATACAATTATTTATGGTACAGAATGCTTATTAAAGAATTTATTCGTTTCGATACTGAGTTTTAAAACGTTTTTAATATATCTCAATAGTAACTTATCGATGATCACATCATTTTTAGAAATCATCATTGTAAATATTCTAAATCAATTTTTTTCGTTTAACTCGATAAATCAACTTTTTTGGATCAATATAATGAGCTCCTTTTAAGTTACGTTTTAATTATTGTACCTTATAAATATATAAAGTTGTTACATATTAACGAAAACCAGATGAATTGATAGAAAAAACTCTTAACGGTAGTACGCAATACTACTACAATAAATCTCTGATCCAATTCAAAACGATACTGATACAATGTAGAATGCTCAGATATAGAAAATTTTGAAGTGTCTTTACAAATTACATACTAAGGATATGAGTTTTAAAGCTTCAGATTCGGTTATCTAGACTTTTCGAAATAATGATACAAAAAGTAATTTTAGGATGGTTCTGGATCAGTGTTTTAGAAGTACTACATTTCTTAACAATTATGTTGATTAGTATATGAGTGTTTCTGTGGGTATCGCGTTCATCCTAAGCTTTAGATTTATGCACCTCTTCATTTACTTCTGTATGAATAACAAGGATTTACTACTAGCCAATACATAATAAAAGTATAGCCTAAAAGTAGAAATGAGAAATTGGATTAGGTTTTTGAAAGATTAACTGTGGTGAATGAATAAGAACCAGGACCGAATAAGGAATTTTAATTAATTATATACCAAAATTTAACTAAACTTATCACTTAATCGTTTTAAAGGATAGAATATAATGTTATGTTATCACTCAAAATTGACTCAAATATTACTTTTATTTTTGGATGTTATTCCTTCTAATCTCGAAATTATTTATAAGTAAACTCATTATAATGAGAGTTGTAGTTTTAAATCAACGTTTCACTGACCAATTGTCTTATTACATAATTTCAATAAATGTTAATTCAGTAATTATTTTCCAATTCATTGACCTACTTTCTATCAAATCTGGGATGCAGGTACGTCCAGCTGATGAGTCCCAAGCAAGATGAAATGCACCTCCTGAATTTTACATTTAGTTACAATACATCTCTGTTCACAAGCGCTTGTTATTCTTATCACAACTAGTACACCTGTCATCATCCTATCAATTTGTGCTTTTTATTTATTGCTTATTTATATGGTTTATTCCACTGTTATCACTGACACGCAAACTACCTTCATAAATTCGTATGTGCATGTGAATATTACCGTATATTACAGTAAAGCCTGATGAGGATTTGGTTGTAAACAATATTGTTCGCCTATATATTTTGCTCTAATTCATAAGTTGGGAATTTTCGAAATGATGTCATTTCATAGATTTCGTGTAGATAGATGACTTGAAGTCAGTGTCCATCACAGAGTGGCATTAGTTGGAAAGCTTTGAAAATAAGGTAATAATAAGCAGTTCTTTATTTATAGTTTGAAATTCCACAAGAACTCCGTTCGAACTTTAGGTCTTGTGACAAGAATAACACCATTTAATTGAAATTCAATATTACATACATTCATATTTAGTAGCACAGTCATCCCCTATATGACTATTCTCTTAAATAAGAAACTGTTGTTATTTGGGTTACGAGACTTTAATCCAGTTTAATTTCCAAATGTTCACCTGGATCAGAAATAAGTTTTGAATAACAGTGTTAACAGGAAATCACAAAAAAGCGTCTAAGATAATAATAGAACGGTTTATTCATTTTCACAACAGACTTTTGATCTGAATTCTGTCATCAACAGATTTCTAAATTACCAAAAGCACTCGTCAATAGTTTTACAATTGTCAGAAGTTCACATTCACCTGATGTTTCCACTTTCTATCTGATCTAATGGTAAATAAGTTTCATAGAATCTGTACATATTACAGAAACGTTATGTTTAAATATAATATACTACAACAATCTGCTATATTATGTTACCTCTATAACGAATGTTTAACACTATCGATGCCTATAATTAATATACTGTAAACACTGTAACATTAAAACCTGACCTCATTTAATACACTTATTGCATCATACAAAATTTTTAATCTTTCAGTTGTCGAATACTTACATTTTAATGGATTGCATTATTCAATCAATCAATCTAATCAATAACTTTTACCTCGTAATAATAGCGTTCACAATAGTTTTAATAAAAGTAATCACAGTGACAGTTGGTTAATGGTATTTCCTAATTCTAGAACAGATTTAGCACACAAATTTATTCAATCTTTTATATTCAGCACACCGTTGTTTATCTCTTTCTTTCTTTATATATTTCTATAAGTCTGATTATTCATAACAAAAATATAATCATGAAGGATACAGATCAAAAACACAGGTCAGTAACTAACAAAACATTAGTGTATGAATTATGTTTACCAAATTAAAAAATATTGATTAGTTATTTGACAATCGATATCTTTGTATTAAAGTTGAACTGAAATGTTAACCCTCTGTTTAACGTACTATATACATTTATCCTGATTATTATAAATTTAAGCCTATGGACAGATTTTAAAGTGAATTTCTTTTAATATGCTTTCCATATACTGTCTATTATTATCTGATAAAGAGTTAAAACACTTAATTTCATAACACTAAGGTGCAAATAAGAACTTGGCTTTATTTACTTCGTGTATTCTCACTAACTCGTATAATTACATGTGTTTCATAATCTAATATATGGATTTGTATTTGATAAATAAACAGGATTAAACTAATTAAAGATTTATAATAAAATTAGGAACTCGGTTACTGACATTTAATAGAGGAAAACTAAACTGTAAGTCTTACAATTTGAACAATATATCTTTTCACAAACAGGTATCTTCCCTCATTGTTTTTCTTATTATTAATAATACAGTAAACGTGATTCTGATGTGAAACTTTAGAAAACAGGAACCCTGATTCATCATAAAGTGGATGTTGAACTGTTTTTTATTTTCAATACAATTTCTACAGAAAGTGTAAGAAGAAAAATATAGTTGGTATAAGGTCAACTATGTGTATAATAGTCAATTGAATCAGTCATGAGTGTTAAGTACTACTATCATGATATCTCAATTCTTTTAAATTGAGCATAAATAAAGTCCACTTATTGTTGATGATAGTGATTTAAAATATGTCAACATAAAGCAAGTACGCTTAACATCAAGTTAAATCGACTAGATTAAGTGGGAAAACAGTTTCCAAATCGTTATATTTTAAACTATTCATGCCGTAAGAAAATGGATATAATGCATTGTTACGTAAAGTTGTTTATTTTCAAATACTATATTCCTGTTGACTTACCATTTGGACTGAATGTTTGATTTTTGGTGAACTCTGTATAAATAGCCCAGTAGGGTATGTTAAACAGATTACATCTCTATCAGTTGTATCTAACAATATTTATTTATCTTAAATGTAAGCATAACCAACTTCATATAGGTGTAACAACCCTTGAGAATTAACTGTTTTGCACAAAACTCTTATAAGAACATTTCCCGTTAACCGTATGTTTCAAAACAAGCAGTTTCTCGATTTACTAAGACCAAAAATGATTTATCAAGAATTTTAACACTGTAGATACGTAGCAAGCTCCTCAAAATTTTGATTTACTAAGTGAAATCCTTTCCACTTCCTTAAAATACAGTTTCCTATTTTGTCTCAACAATAGTTTCTTTTCACAATATAATGTTGACTTTTAGTTCCAGATATAACATTAAAGTTTACTTCGTTTAAATAATAAGTTAAAAGAGATGATTTTTACTTACCTTTAAAAGTAATAAAAAAAATGATCTATTGAATTTCAAGATAATGATCATCAAAAATAGCAAACACTTGAAAATGTTGTGCATTAATAGTATGGAGTTTATGAGTTGATCAATTTCATATTGTTTAGAGAAACCCTTATTCATTGTTTACAATTATTCATAACTTGTACACAAAATGTTACAAAACAAATTTTGTTTACAAAATATGTATCACTTTCTTCATTGATAAGAAAGAGCAAACTAAATTATCGCATAATATGTGCATTCATTCATTAGTATTCTAATGATTCATAGGACAAATTAATCACAAGTGAGAAAATGATAACGAAATAGAAAATAAGATTTATGAGTTGCAATGTGTAAACAGAGACCACAGATTTATTAGCGAGTAAACAAAGAGTATTTAACACTCTCTAGTGTATAAACAACTTCCATGATATGTTTTCGTATAACAACTACATGGATGTTTGCACAAGATTAAGACTTGTTAGTTAATACCAAAAAATACGAGACTGTTGAAACATTATAACTAATTAGTTGAACTAGTTTTATACAGTTTTCTTTCAGCTTAAACGAAATTATGAGTTCTGGATGATATTCTACTTTGATAGCGATTTGTTACTGAACGATTTTTATAAACTGGGTTCAAAGTTAATTCTTTTTTCCTGTTTTTTTTTTTCGAACTAATATAAATTACTTGAGAGTTATGGTATGTTATATTACAATACTTAATATAAGGATCAACATTCTGGTAATTATTGCTTGCATTATGCTATGCTGTGAACTCTTCTTTATACTACTTACTGATGATTCACGTAATGGTAATACTATTAACTGTGATAACTGTCCAATCAATTTGATAAAATATTGAAATGTAAACAGTAAATTGTATGTAATAGCTACAACGTCTTTATTATGAAACAATATAGGATTTTTAAGCAAATGAGTTTATTCAAGTTTATAATTCTTAAAAAGAATCATTGAATTTGTCGCTTTTTCCCCCACATATCTTTTGATTCGTGTATTGATTGTTCGAACTAAATGAATGTCCTGTCTCAAAGACAATCAGTAGGTGATCAAAGATCTAAGTTCCTCTCATTTTAACACTTAACACCAGCTATATACACTTATAGGTTCAAGGGACATTTAAGATCACAACCAGAACAAAACACTGTGAATCGAACTTGCTGTAAACGAAGGAATCAGTAAGATAACCTGGTTACCATTTGGTAACCTTATTTTCTCTATCTAATAGATCCCATCGTAGTCTTTACATTGTCTGGTTCGAGAATAAGTAAACGTGTAGCTGTGAAGGAACTTGAGACAGTAGACTATATGACTGTTTATATTCACCTTCGAGTTGAAACATGTTTTTTGGTGTCTGTACAAAATGATAAAAACTTTGTAAATAATTAAACTCTTTATTCTTGTACTGAAATATATTCATGTACGTCAGCAGTCTTTTTCATTATGCTTGCGCTAGTCTATTCTGATAATGTGGTATTTGTGACTGATGTTGATAGATATAAATGGTGTGTATTACCAATCGAAAGTTGAATGCCTGACGGCAGATAATTAAGAAAATCGAAGAAAAGAAAACGAGAAAAGTGTGTGATTGGTATGTAAACGAAGGAACATCAAAGTCTAAGACAATTGATTGACATACTGAAAATGAACTATTTACTGTATGATTCTCAAATTTTATTAAGACATTCTGTAATGTTGTACGAAAACATATTTGTTTGTTGCCATTCATGTTCTCTTTCACTACAATATTACTATCTGAACTCTTTCAATTCAACGTTTAGATTGAAAACCGGCACATTTGGATTATTCTATTTCTATTCTATAACTTCTAGATTTATATTTGTATTAAGTATTGAAACAACACTTATTAGCTAATAATGACCAGTTCGTCACATTAATTTATTTTGTTTGCTTAAAAGAGATGAACAAACCCATTTTCGTAATACTACTACTATTATTATTATTACTATTACTATTATTACTACTACTACTATTATTACTACTACTATTACTACTACTACTATTATTACTACTACTACTATTACTACTACTACTATTATTACTACTACTACTATTACTACTACTACTATTATTACTACTACTACTATTACTACTACTACTACTAATAATGATAATAATGATAACAATAATATAATCAAACACAAAGTAGTATCATGTGAGAATGTTTAGTACTTTAGTACTTTACTTCACCTTATCCTCAAGAAAATGAGTTTATAAATGAGTAGAAAATGCACACAAGTGTGTACATGATTATCATCATTGTTTATTATTATTATTATTATCCAATTAAAATTCATTGATGAAAGATTATTATTTATAATCATTTGAGGAAAACTATTTTCATTAATTTTCTTTCTTTTTACTTCCAATTTTGTTGATAAACTCAATTATTACAGTTTTTTATTTCAACTTAATAATAAACAATCACTAATAACATTAATAAAATGGTATTAAGAAAAAAGAAAACAACACCAACACCTACTACTTCACCTGCTTCTTCAAAAACATCACCAACATCAATAAACACAACACCAACACTGGTCGATATGAATCAATCACAAACAAAATATTCCAGTTTTAAAGTTTTTATTGAATATTGCGTAGAAATTGATGCTAATCAAACATTTACTTCACAACATTTGGATGCACCTGTATCAGTTAAACATGGAATAGTAAAATTTGTCAATATAGACAGAAGTTTATTATTAATGTTGACAATGAAAGAAATGTTCTTAGATAAACCATTATGGTGGCCTGGTACATCAGAATTATGTATTACTTATGAACAATTACATGATATAATTGAGTCAAGATCAGATGAGAGAAAATTTGCTTTGGATATTAAATCATCCAATCCTGGTAAGCGTTTAATTCATGTATTTTCAGCTGTCAATAGGAAAGAGAGAAATGAATTGTTAGCAACGATAAGTAAGAATGCTCAACAATATCAACAAATAATGACTCAACAAAGAGCTATTCAACAACAACAAGCCACATATTATTTAAGTCAAGCTAGTGCACAAAAATCATCAACATCATATGTAGATCAAACTTTAAACTCAAAAGAAGCAAATGTTACTCCTGTTGTTACAACCCCACAAAAAAAGAGGTCATCTGGTAGATTTTCTAGAAAGACTGCCCTCAAACCACCTCTGAAACCACTTTCATTTGAAGATTTTCCACATTCTGCTAATAGTAGTTCACCAAGAGTATTCAATTTTAATGACGTTGATTGTGAAGCCTTTGGATATTCACCAACTATTTATCCGGTTAGTAATCAAAATGACTCTTCAAATATGAAGTTTAGGAACAGGTCTTTAAGTCCAACTCCATTGCAGTGTACAACACCAGAAGTTTATCGCTCTAAACCAAATTTTACATCTCGTTATTCAGGACATGAAGACAAAGGAAATCAATTCGATGGGCCGTTGTCATATACAAGACCATTATCCAAATCTCAACCACAACTAGCCTATTCATATGATAACACATATTATCGTCGTGATGAATACACTCCAAGATATGAAAGTCAAAATAACTACAGATCTCCTGGTTATGCTTCATATTCACCAATTGTCCCTAAATATGCAAATTCAGCCTCAGCAGGAACACCTCATGCACCGAATCGTATTGTTCACTACAATGATGATGAAGATGAAATCGGTTATGATAACGGCGGTTCTAATTCAAAAAGTTTTAAAGTGGATGGAGATGATTTAGTCTTAAAAATCAATTGTTATAATCCAGAGAATCGTTCTAAATCTCCAAGAACCACACATGTAGTTCGTATTAGTCATGAAGATAATAGGGAAAATAATAACAGAAAGTATTAAACTCACTGTATTGTAATGAATGATATGAAACTATATTGATATACTACTCATTTTTTTCTGTGTGTATGTGCCTGAGTTTTTTTCAAAAAAAAAAACACAAAACTCTTTAGTTAGGTAACACCAACCAAGTTTAATAAACATATTTTTGTTTATTTTTAATCTAGAGGATACAAATTTTTCCCTCAATTGAAAGAGTGTCTTTTTTTTATGAAAGAATGACTCTTGCTATGATATTTATTTAAAACATAGATAGCATATGATTGTTTTATGATTTTGAACTTTAATAGTATCAAAGTTTATTCAATGTGTGTTTTCTCTTTAATTACTAAACTAGTGTTGTTATTTTCATAGCTATTTATTAATAAAATTATATCCCATTATTTATTTAGTCTAACCATATTATTAATTTTTTGAGTAACAATGGGATGGGGGTCGATGTTAATTGACATTGGTGACTAAATGTTTATCTCATCAAAATATACATCGTTGCAAAAGTGTTTGAACTCAATCTCAAGTTATCAAATTTTTTATTATTTAACAAATTGAACAAAATTCAATGATCATTATTTTCCTAATTTCATTAAATCAATATATCAAGCATACATTATGCCTTAATGTTTTTATTTAGTATGTCTCCTCACATCTATAACTTTTATTTAGAAATAAAGGGATTTTCTTTTTGAAACAAGTCAGGGATTTGATGCATAGTTCAGGATCTAATAAATTTCTATAGATTTTTTCAAATTGGCTTACAGTGTAGTGAATGAAAATTTGGTAAGGACAAGTAATTTATTGCTTATCGTAAAATCACATAGTGATTTTGTAAAATAAAATCATTTGTTAAATACATTATTTGCATATCTTCTTTGCATTGTTTTTGACATACTTCATTATTCCTCTAATTTTGTTGTTATTTTTGACTACTCTCCAACTTACATCCTGTTCTCTTCATTACAATCTTCCACTGTCAGGCATTGGTGCTACATACTACTTATATCTGTCAGCATACGTAGTAGTAGTAGTAGTAGTAGAAGTAGCGAAAGCTGACTTTTCCATTTTATTTGCTTGTCATTTCTTCGATACAAAAATTACTTTAATTTGTGATTCAATCTTTAATAAATTGAATACTTTGAAGTAACTTCATACAACTTAATTAACTTTGTGAACTATAACAATCGCACTATTATTTACTTTATCGATAGATTTTAAAATATTCTATTGAATGCACAGTAACATATTATATTGATTAATAAAGTTATTGATGCTTATAAGCATTCTATAATGGTCTCGAATATACTTTAAAATGATATTTCTTTTATAAATTATCATATTTTGTAATAATAATGATATTAAAGATATCAGAAAGTTATTACTCTGACGTGGTAATAATTCTGTCACGATTCAGCGAATACTAGAGAATGAAATGTAAATCGAAATTATAGTAGTATTGACTTGATTTATTGAAATGAATGGGTTATAAAATGTTTCTATATCCTATTATTAACTAAGTAATTGATAAATCATAGGACAGTGGATACTTTTAAATCAGTACTTTTTATAGTCTTTTAGTGGCCCGGGATCTAACTCCAATTAAATTGTATGAATGATTGCTACTGAAATATACATCCTAATTATTCTCGTATATTATTATCAACTTATACGAGAATGCATGTTTGAATGCGTATATTTTGTACACTCGTTGGTCGGAATAGACAATCAGAGAATCGCAGCAAATGAGATGAAGAAGAGATAGCGAGGCGAAGCGAAAGGATGCGCGGTGAGCTGGCTTCCTTTAATCAAGCGTTAATCAATATTTATAGCCAGATAAAAATAGGTTACAGGCATGTGGTGAATAAGATAAGAAGTGCACACACATACGCTCATATAAAAACAAATCAATGTTGATAAGCGAATAATTAACATGGTCAAAATGTAGCTTGATAGGAATGAATAAACTGGCTTGTCTGGAAGTTACAATATGCTATGTGGGCTGGACATAGAACCATCCACTACAGTCACAATAATATATAGTTTAACTAAATATTATATGAATATGGTTAAACTTTTGTTTGAAATTCGCGTCTTTTCATATTGATTGACTAGTTTAAGCAAATAATAGAATAAATGGTAAATCTACAAACTACCATACAACTTTATCTGGTTTATTCTTCTTTCGATTGCATTTGGACCCGTTACAAACTCTGAACACACACAAACACACACAAATAAGCACAAGAGATAAGCACAAGAAGATAAATGTCCTTAAATTTCAGGTTAAATATAGTAATGTATTGTTTTTAAAAGTAATATTTTATTAATAAGCTGATGGTCGATGACCAGTATACAATTGTAAATGACTATATTACTTATATGATGGCATTTATTATTGAATAATTAAATCTATGTAGATTTCCTAAATAATGAATTAATAAGAAAATAATAAATAAATTTGAATAATCTAAGTAATAAGTTATAAAATTCCATATTTTATGGGTATGTTTTAGCATAATTTCAAAAGAATTCTATACTTACTATTAGTTGTAACTGACATATGAATTTGTGCATTTTAAGTTAGTTTGGTTGTTAAAATGTACTTGGGACAAGATCGGAGAAATTGATCTATTATAACATATGATTGTAAGCCTTAGATAATATGATTTCAAAATTAGTTGCAGAATACATTTTTCACTTCCCAACAGATATTAGGTCAGATCGTTTTGAATGTAACAAGGGAATGCATCATTTTTTGGGATTTGTTGTTTCTTCCTTAGACTGCAAGTTTTCTGAAGTAATGGTAAGAAGATGCGAACTAGTTATGTATACGGAGTGAATGAATGATATTTTCAAGCGAATATCATATTTAGAAGGGTGTTAGACATATGTTCAACCGCCAAAAATGTATTACATAAGCCACAAACTCACTTTTTGCCTACATAAGCGGGACTTGAAATAAAAAACTCTGAAAAGCGTAGTAGATTTCCTTTGCTCCACTCAGTTATTAATTAAAAAACCTAATTTAGACCCAGTATCGATTCCGTGTCAACATGTGAAACTTCTAGGTCATCTTACTTACTTACGCCTTTTACTCCCAATAAAGCATAGGCCACCGACCAGCATTCTCCATCCCACTCTGTCCTGGGCCTATCTTTCTAGTCCTATCCAATTCTTGTTCATTCTTCCCATGTCTATCTCCATTTTCCGGCGTAATGTGTTCTTTGGTCTTTCTCTCCTTCTTTGGCCTTTTTGGATTCCATGTGGAGGCTTGTCTTGTGACACAGTTGAGTGCTTTCCTTAATGTGTATCCTATCCACTTCCTCCACTGGGATATGGTTTGTTCTCTCCCATAGTAGGTTGTTGCTGATAATGTCTGGCCAATGGATCCAAAGTATTTTGAGTAGACAACTGTTAATAAATACTTGTATCTTCTGGATGATAGCTTTCGTAGTTCTCAAGGTTTCTGCCCCATACAGTAGAACTGCTGTGACATTTGTATTGAAAATTCCGACCTTGGTGTTGATTGACAGATAGCTTTTTTGAGTTCCAGATGTACTTCGGTTGTAGATATTCTGCTCTTGCTTCGCCGATCCGCGCTTTCACATCTTCATCAGATCCACCGTGTTCATCAATGACGCTGACCCGATATGTAAAGGTTTTTACACCTTCCAAATCTTCTCCGTCAAGTGTGATCAGAGAATCTTGCTCTTCACTTCGGGTATATTGAGATCTACTGCTCCTGAGGCTGCTACACTGGTCTTCTCCTACATTTGTTGTTGCGATAGAAGAGCCAGATCATCTGCGAAGTCTAGATCATCCAACTGCATCCTAGATGTCCACTGTCTTTATGATCCAATCGATCACCAAGAGAAAGAGAAAGGTTGTGAGTAAGCAACCTTGCCTGACACCGGTCTTTACTTCGAACGACTTTGTCAACTGTCCTCCATGGACAAATTTGCAGTTTAATCTATCGTAGGAATTCTGTATGATATTGACTATCTTCTGAGGCACTCCATAGTGTCGAAGAAGCTTCCATATTGTTTTTCTGTCTGTGCTATCAAATGCTTTTTCGTAGTCAATGAAGTTGGTGTAGAGTGACGAATTCCATTCAACTGATTGTTCCACAATGATCCGTAGAGTTGCGATTTGGTCTGTGCACGATCTATCCTTACGGAATTCTGCCTGTTGGTCGCGGAGTTGGGCGTCTACGGAGTCCTTCATCCTGTTTAACAATACCCTGTTGAAGACTTCCTGGTATTGAGAGAAAAGTGATTCCCCTGTAGTTATCACAGTTGCTGAGATCGCCTTTCTTTAATATTTTGACCAGAAGTCCTTCTTTCCAGTCTTTTGGTACCTGTTCCTCATTGCAAATCTTTCTGAAGCGAATGTGAAGTATCCTTGCAGTTACCACTACGTCTGCTTTCAGTGCCTCTGCTGGAATGTTGTCTGGTCCTGCTGCTTTGCCACTCTTGATCTGCCTGATGGTCATGCTGGTTTCTTCAATTGTTGGTGGGCCAACATCGATTGGGGGGGTCCGTGGGTGCTGCTTCGATGTTGGGTGGGTTCAGTGGAGCTGATCTATTCAAGAGTTCTTTGAAGTGTTCTACCCATCTGTTTCGTTGTTCTTCAATGTTGGTGATTGCCTTGCCTTCCTTACTTTTCACTGGTCGTTCTGGTTTACGGTGATTTTCAGAGAGTTTCTTTGTTGTGTCATACAGTTGTCTCATATTTCCTTCTCTTGCAGCCTTTTCCGCCGTCATTGCCAAATCTTCCACATATTTACGTTGGTCGGTTCTGATGCTCCTCTTCACTTGCTTGATTACTTCTGTGTATTCAGCTTGTGCCTTGGCTTTCTCTGCTCCTGTTTGGCTGGTATTGATTGCTGACTTCTTGTTCTTCCTTTTTGAATCTTATCCAGTGTATCAGCAATGATCCATTTTTTGTGATGGTGCTTCTTGTGGCCCAGAACCTCATCTAATATCCTTTATTACATGTATTGAAAGATGTTAATGATTGAGTTGATAAGTAAAATGAAATGAGTTTTCAAACAATAAGTCACATTCATAATTTCTTATAAATTTTCCTCTGAACTACTTTTTTTAGTTCGTTTCGTAAATCTAGATTTTGTAATAAAGATGTAACGTTGTGTTTACTAAGTTTCAAACAGTTTGGTCATACTTACTTGTCAAGGCATTTTATATAGAAATTGAGGAAGAGTAATCATACAAAATGAAAGAGAAGTTGAACATGAAATAGTTATTAGAAACCTAAGTGAGAGAATGATATGGAATGAAGAGAATAAGATGTAAGACATAATAAAGACAACCGAGAGAAGAAAATTCGCCTTACGACAACATTTACTAGAGCTGTTAAATCATATTTCCCGTTATATTATACATAACTGTCTATAATAAAATAGGATATTGTTGAGTCATTAACGAAGATACCAAAAGTTAGTCGAAAATTAGAACAACGAGTAAACTTGCATAATAGTTATGAGGTTATAAGATAAAAACTAACGTATAGAAAAATATGGAAGATAATTATTCACTTGAGTTGTTAAACTGTCATTGGGATTAAAAATGGTTAAAAATTACTAATCCCGATTTAAAACTAGTACGAACTGTTTGAGTATTCGGGAAAAAAGCTCAAAGCTTCTAGTAGCCATGAGTTTCACGGACCCAAGAATATGCTTTAACAGCGTACTATTGTTTTCTTTAGTTCCATTTTGCTTCCATATTATGTCATTCCTTTCTCTCCCTCACATATTTATGATTACTAATTTGTGTACATTTCTCTTTTAATTATATTCAATAAATATTTAGTTTTCACATAAAATGTCCTGACAAGTATGTTTGAGCAAATTATTCGAAATGTATTAAACTTATAGAATATTACATCCTGAATTTCTGTTTCGCATTCTCATTACAATATTAAAATTAGTTTCATTTATTTGTTTGGTCTTTCTTACAGGCAATATGAATCTAAGGCAAAACGGATCTACTTTCTTACCGGGAACTATTTTGTCGTATATCTGTTACTTAACATTCAGTGTTTACGTCTGACTAAGTATATTTGAACAGGATTAATATTTCTTCGTAATGTCTTGAGTTTTCTGAGCTATCCGTACATCTGTGGTTCATGGAACCTTTTTTGGCTGTTCAGTTAAGTACTTTTTAGAGATAATCAACGATTTATTCACAGTTTAAGGTCAAGTAGTTTTTAATTTGTTAGGAAGAAACTTCAGTGCATATTATAACAGTCCAGGTGATCTAATACTTTCTCAGTTCATTTTTTCTCTTGGCAAAAAATTATTTTTGTGGTGTGCCCTTGAAAACACTTTCAATGTTTTTGGTAAAACCCATTTTTACTTATTTTCTAATTCTTTACATACGTTGTTCGAATCTGTTAGTATCTTGAATGACGTGGTATATCAAAACAGATTTTAAGCGATTTGTCAGATTACTAATAAGTAGTATAGAAAATAACTAAAAATTAATTCAAACCACGACTGTACCAATGATCCAATCACAAACTAAATGGAAGTGACGGTGATTATTCATTTCCATTCGGCTTGTTTGAGGAGGTTCACTCATCCATTAGTTCCTGTCATTAGTAAGCGAGTGACTTCAAAGATGTTATCACTATCGCTAGAATATATATATATATATATATATATATATATCGTGAAAAAAGACGAACAATTTAAAACATAACTAAATGTCAAGAATTTTATTCATACAATAATAATGATGAATCCAGTTGTTCCGTCCCATGTAATTTTAAGTACTTATGCAAATGTATATCCTAAGTTTTGGTGTTTCGTCTTCCTAGTTCGTTTGATCTTAGACAATCTACCTACATTCTGAAGGACTACTGACTGAGGAAGCTAGATGCTATTGGTTTATCAGTACTTTTATTTATTGAAAGTTGGAGACTAACAATAGAGTCCTAAATAATTCTGTCAATGATCCATTTTCTGTTTTTATGAATTTCATGTTTTGATACTGTAAAAGGAACTATTTTTCTCTGGCAAAATATAACTCGAATATAACCCTAGTCGTCTCATCATTAACACCAGAAGCATTGAAAAACAGTCACCATAGATTTAATGAGATCATTCTAATTTTCCTCAGTATAAAAAAACAAGAATATTTAACAGTTGATTTACCTGGATTTTCAGATGTGTGGTCTTCTTTTACAGGTCTTTTTTTAACAATAATGTATTTTAGGATTCAAAAATTTATCTTTTACTTAAGTTCATTTCCCTTGATTAGTTTGGGCAAGGTAAGGAAACAAATATACGTAGAGAAAAATGAATTTAAGGCCCTTTGATCATCTATCAATAGTTTAAACTATAGTGATTAGTGTGATCAGGAAAATAGCTTGACGTGTCTCGGTTAGGGCCGTTGAGATTGCTGTGCGATACTAAATAGGAATTTGTAGGGAAATTGAGATATAAATTATTCATGTTTAAAAAGGTGAACGGATGTTTTTAGGACCTTTCCATATAAAGTAGAGCTGTAGACATTAATATTTCTAATAATTATAATCAAAAATCACAACAGAAATAAGTGATTACTTTACTAATCTATATGATCTATATAAGTGAACATTAGCGAACGAGTTACAAAGTTGTGTTTAACTGAGACCATGTTAGATCACCAATAAAAACCTGGAAGCACTGAATGGTCGTTGCGTCTTAGTATGAAACTCCTCAGCAGTAAGCGTCCATGGTTCCGCAAGCGGGATTCGAACTAAGACTTTCGGTCTCTCATGAACACCTGATCTCTGGACCACTGAGCCGGAATATGATAGTATTAATGTCTAACTTCAATCAATCAACGAAGTTGCACGACTGTCTCCCATTGTCTTTGTTGTGTAACTGCCTCACACCCGACATGGTTGAACTACACTCGTCACAGTTTCTCACTGAAAATCTGAGAACGACCTCTCAATGCTGATTATGTGATAGTATTTGGTTTACTTTGCATTTACAATGACAAAGGTTTACTACTCATTTTTTCTGTACACGTACTTCCCGCGAGATTCGGACCCAGAACCTATCAGTCTTGCGCGCGGACACCTAACCTCTAGACCGCTGAACCGGTATCCAACGGTGTTATTGTCTAACTTCAACCAATCCACGAAACTGCGTCCACCATGGAAAATCTGGAAGCACTGGACGGCCGTTCCGTTCCTAGTATGAATCATTACTTTTTGAGGTATACTAACTTAAAAGTTATTCTAGTGAAGTAAAATCTAGTTCATTTTTTATATTCCCCCCCCCTTAAATACTGTAAGCATGTTATAAATACACCTCATTTAAATTATTATTCTTTTCTTCAATCAATTACCATTTAATGAAATTTGTTATGTTTGATGAAATAGGTGATTCAACAAAATGCTTAGTAGTCCAATTTTAAACTGCTGAATAAACAACATATTCTGTAGTAATTCTTTGTTTCTATTCTGGAATATGATAACCATCATAATGTCGCATTCTATGTATCTTGTAAATGTCTAGCGTATATATTTCAAATAGATGATGGTTTTTTTGTCAGGAATTGATTTAAAACTTGCAATTTCATTAAGTCACTGTTTCATACTATACGATAATTTTAGCATTTAGAATAGATCGGTAGGAATCCTGGGAATTAGGCTATGTGCTGGTTGGTACTCCTCAGAAACTCGTTTACAGAATCTTGAGCGGATTATTGCTAGTTTGAGATTCAACTAGGGAGTTCAGTTACCTAAATGTATGACCACACTGAATTTAATCATCACAAAGGATATACACAAAAAATCGTATGAACTTAAATGATTGGTAAAATACAAGTTCATTCATAGCTACTATTATGAAAAATGATTTCATTCAGTATCCTTATTATTATTATTTTTTTTTTTTTGAAAAACGAATTATGATCTCATTTAAGCTTGAATTAAATACACACTTTAGCATATATAAATATGACAGTTCTTATATAAACATAAAGTAACGAAGATAAATATCCTAGATAAAGGACCAAACTTTTTGTACCATAATATTTTTTTAAATCTTAGTTCAAAACAATGGTCATTACATTATTCTGTCCATAATCATTTGGACTGTTGACAATAATATCAGAGGTTTCATTGATCAAAATTGTTCTTAAATAATTTCACATTCCATATTGAAATATTTACTAAAAGTACATCATATAACTGTTAATCTACTTAAGAATCTATCACATGTCTTTTTAAACTTTTAAAAAGGTTTTAGTTTTCTTATAATATTTGTTTCAATCTTCGTATATAAGTGATACACATGTAAATGAGAACAGAGATATCAATGTTTGTTTCGTTGGAAACATAGTCAAAAATGAGTAACGTAAGCATTCATCATATTAATTCATCAAATAATTACAATAGAGATGGAATATACTTATCGAATCAATTCCGGATTATGATAATTCACGGAATAGTCAACCAAATGAAGGTCAAAAAGTGATGTCCATACCTAATAGGAGTTTTTATGGAGATAATCAACCATCTGGTACTATCTATCCAGTTCAAAATAGACCAGTTCTTCAATCGTTTAATCAATCACCTTCACCCAATTCATATAGACAAACACCCGACCCACCTGATACTCGCCCAGTAAAAATAATTAGATATGTTTCTCTGTCTAAAATTCCATCAACAGATGATAAATCTTCTCAAACACTTACTGATCAAGAGTTGGAAAGACAACATTCTATGGTCGTTCAGTCAAGTTATGCCCCAAATACATCTGAATCAAATAATTACTTTTCAGATTCTCGAAATCTTCGCAGATACAGGTCAGCTAACTCATTTTCACCACCTGAATGGCGTGAACCAATAAAACCAACAACTATTGTATCAAGACAGTCTAGTTTCTCTTCAGCATCACCTGCATGGAAAGACAGAGAGATCGTCCCTGTAAATGCTAAGGATGACAGTATGAATAAGAATACAGATTCATACGAACCAGAAGTATGCATCAAAAAGAAACTTTCACATGGTGCAAACCATTATATTTATATTACACATGGAAGAAATTCACCTTAATTTCTTTCATTGATGATAGTATTTCAATAATAAAGAATGATTGAACCATGTTTTTTTTAAAAAGGGATGAATTGAAGTGATTTCCGTGTTTGTTTAATTTTAATACATACACATTTTAATAAATTTTGGTCTTTTAATTTATTTTGCATTACATCAGCAAGATATTGTACTCCGTATATTTTGATACATTTAGATCTTGAATAGTGATTAATTCCATACTACTTAAAATGACAGAAAGCATCAAGTCTATCTCATGAACTTAGTTCCTTTTATTGTCATTTCATGTTTATTTATGACAAATACTATTCTACAATATCTAGTCATTTATTATAACTGGTGCATCCTGAATCTATTTATTTGTTGAGGCTGAAACAGATATGAGGACAGTTTCCATAAGTGACGTGCAAAAGTTAGAAAACTACTGAAGACTAAGGAAGTTGTCAGCTTTGTACATTGACGAGGTCACACAGGATTTAGTCCAGTCCTGCCAGTACTCGAATGGGTAATGATATGATTCAAGCGCTAAGTTTCATAATTTTTATTTTAAATAAATCACGATATATTATTATTATCGTCCAGTTTCGTTGAAGGATATTCATCTAACTTTGTACACATTTGAATTCAGAAGTCACAGGACCTTACTTTAATGTTCTAACATTCATCTTAATGCAAGTCGTTCACCAAAATGTGAAAGTTTAATTCAATTTATTGATTATGAAAAACTATTCAAGTTGAAGGTGATGTGTTCTAATATATATCCTAAAACTAGGGTAGTAGATCTATTTATTGCTTCCTCCAACTTAAATCAGCGTAACTCAATAATCAAGTTCAGATTCTTGTCAACGTGTACAAAAACTGGATTACTCAAACCTGATTGAAAGAATTTTGAACGTATTATCTACTAGTTGGAAGTCTAAAAGCTTATTTACTAAAGTCAACCCCAAATAAAAATTTAGCCTCATGTAATATTTTAACCCTATAAGTCTGTTCAGCAAACGAATAGGAAACATATATAGATGATCGCTAGAATAAATTTCATGCTTCTGTACTTACCAAATACTATAAATGCAAAAACTTAAAGTAATTTTCACGCTGTGCTTTCAGTTACTTACCATTGAATAGGAATATTCGAAACAATAATCGAAAACAAATTATTTATACCACTCACCAACAAAAGTACAGTACAGTATAAGAAGATTTGAATTACTCGACTTATCTTTGATATGTACATATCTGGCTTCTTCTTGCCTTTTATTTTAATGGCATTAATGTTGTGCTTGTCGAATCCTTAATGTTGTTTACAATTCATAGGTCAAGTTGTACCATGTCTATTTGTTTTAACAAATCAATAATGAGTTCACTATATTTTGACGAGTGTTAACTTGTACGAAACCTAGCTCCAGAGGTTACTAAGAATCGTCTTGAATCATCTAACTTTCTCCAAAGTATGTTTTCAGAAGTGGATAAAAAGAAAAACACGATTAGTGATTAGAAATTCAGAAGCCTGATAATGAATTAGCTCACTCCGGAATGGAAATAAATAGATGTTAGAATTGATGGATCACTGAGTGGTTGCCATTACTATGTTTGTCTAGTTTCTTAGTGTTGATTAAACTCTATTTCAATAGTTTAAATCATGAATCAATTGAAGCTAGACCACCATGGAAAACCTGGAAGCACTGGAAGGCCGTTTCGTCCTAGTATGGGACTCCTCAGCAGTGCGAAACGGCCTTCCAGTGCTTCCAGGTTTTCCATGGTGGTCTAGCTTCAATTGATTCATGATTTCAACTATTGAAATTACCAATTCTCCACAAAACCCCTTCTAGTAATAAACTCTATTTATCGGACAGTACTGTGACCACTATTTTAAGCGATGCAACACAGTGTGGACCGTTTTGAAGTTTTAGATAGTCAGGGGTAGTCTACAGGAAACTCACCTGAAAGGTGCACTAAAAGTCTCGGAAGAACTGATGTTCTATCTGTGGTTCGGTAAGCGCCAAAGAAGTAGACAAACATAACGTTAGCCACGTCTCCATGATTAACAATTTGTATACATCTCTTATTGTTGGTGACGCTGTTATTTCAAATCAGTCTCCAGATGTGTCGGAAAAAGCCATTATGCATGCATCCCGCACACTAACCCCAGCAGAAAAAAAATACAGCCAGATAGAAAAGGAGGCTCTTGCGCTTGTGTTTGCTGTGAGCCGTTTCCACAAGTTCCTATACGGTCGGAGATTCACCCTTCTCACAGATCACAAGCCTTTACTCGTAACGTTCGGATCGAAATCTGGCATTCCAACTCATTCTGCAAATCGTCTTCAGAGATAGGCCTTAGCACTCTTGGGATATGTTTTCGAGATTCAATACCGGCGCACTTAGCAATTCGGTCAGGCGGATGCCTTATCACGACTCATTAGTGACTAGTTGGCGGCTGAGGAAAACACGGTAATCGCATCTCTGCTGGCGGAAGACCACACCGACTGTTATCTGACGACCGCAATACAAGCTTTGCCGGTATCTGCAACCGACATACAAAATGCTTCTAAGAGCGACCCCATCATCCTGATGACTATGAGCTATGTCACCAACAGTTGGCGGTCTAATAAGTTTGATGGTGACATGAAACAACTGTATCAGCGGTGGGATTCGTTAAGCATTGTAAACGATTGTTTGATGTTCGGAGAAAGAGTGGTTGTGCCAGAATCCCTTCGTGCAAAAGCTCTGAAAAAGTTCCACCTTGGTCATCCGGGGGTTAGACGAATGAAATCCATAGCCAGGAGTCATGCATATTGGCCGCTAATGGATCAACGTATAACGGAATTGGTTGGAAAATGTATGCGATGTCAGCAAGCGGCAAAAGTGAACGCCAATGTTCCACCAGTTTCATGGCCACAACCTGATGATCCTTGGTCCAGAATACACGTCGACTTTGCAGGCCCGATTAACGGAACCATGTATCTAGTTGTAGTCGACGCCCTTTCGAAATGGCCAAAAATCAACCCTATAATATCGCCAACGACGACCAAAACAATACAAATCCTCACAGAACTGTTCTCCCGAAATGGTATACTGGATGCCATTGTATCTGAAAACGGTTCACAGTTCACCCCCAGCCAATTCTAGTCATTCTATCAACGGTTAGCCATAAAGCACTTAAGGTCGCCACCATACCACCCGCAGTCGAATGGGCAATCAGAAAGGTTTGTGGATACGTTTAAAAGAGCTTTGGCTAAGACAAAAGGGGAGGGGACGCCAGCGGACGCGTTGCAAAATTTATTATACGTGTACCAAACAACACCAAATGAGACGTTACTGGAGCGAAAGTCCCCAGCAGAGATCCTCATGAGAAGAAGACTAAAGACTATCCACAGCCTGATGCATCCAAGTAATGCACCGACACCAGAACGGACAAAGTTTGAAAAGCAGTCCACGTAAGAAGTGGGATGTCCTGTGTTTGCCCGTGACAACAGACCAACCCATTGTCCATGGACGGGAGCGCGAGTGGTCAGAAGAGTTGGCCGAGTCATGTACGAAGGTGAGGTAGACAGCGACAGATGTCAACGCCATCGGAATCAGTTACGCAAACGGTTAGCAGCAGACCGCTCACCAACCGAAACAAATATTCCTTTGGACATCCTGATAGACACATTCAACTTACCGGCAACCCCACAACAAGAAATATCTCAATAACAAGTTGAAACACGTTCCAGACGGCGGCCTCTCCGACAGCGGTGAGCAACAGTCAAGATGCAGGTAGACCCCAGGAAAGCACGCTATTAAAAAGGGGAGGAGTGTTGAGGACGATAGATCCCCCAAAACTCATATTTTGTAATTTTATCTTATCGATTAACTTATCGATTAAATGTTTAAATATTTGAATGGAAGTCGATTGACGAACTTATTGATGAATGTTTAAAAATTTATACGACAATATCGATTATATATATTTGTATATATACGTTTTAAATTGTGTTTGTTGAGATCGCACGTTTTCTGGTTGTTGCAGAATATACTTCCCATTCTAAGCTTGGACTTTTCCCTCTAGATAGTGGGGCTGGGACGCATCAATAGCTAGCTTACTGACCTTTGGTCACCGAGTCTTGTTCTCGTTCGCAGAATAAGTGAACTCGTGATAGCTTCAAACCTAGCACTTATCCAATCAGTTACTGTCCTAATAGCCCAGTCGTAACATCTCGAATTGTGAAGCTAAACAACGTGAGCAGTTACCGAAAAGGAGAATCAGTTTCCTGAAATTACTGGTTCACTTTGTTTACTAATTCCAGCCACAATGAAACCTACGTTCGAAATTTTTTATCAAGTATTTTCGAAAGCCTAACAAATAGATATTTATTTAAAAAGCTGCGAAACAGTCATGTTTTGGACTTAGATTGATAATTATTCCCTTTTTCGCATAATTTAAAATGTATCTTCACTCGACAATTTTTGAAATGTACACAGAACATTGTAAAACTTGATTTTATATTTCCTTTCTTGACTTAAACAAACTATGAAGAAATTTCCCGTTAAAGTTTACTTTTTAAATACTCTGAATGTAATGAGATTTGATTCAGTAAGCAATAACGGTGATATCACTTAAAGTTCAATTATGGACTGTTGAATTAATCTTTTCTTGATAGTACTATAACATTTTATAAAAGCATTAAGTAAATTTGTTGTAGATGTCTCGTAACAAAAACGAAATTAGAATCACTGGAAGGCCGTTTCGTCCTATTGTGGGACTCCTCAGCAGTCCGCATCCGCGGTCCCGCGAACCTAGGGCCTTCACTCTCGCATGCGAATGCTTAATCTCTAGACCACTGAGCCGGCATCCGTCGGTGTTAATGTCTAACCTCGATCAATCCACGATATCGCGCAACCATCTCCCGTTGTACTGAGGTAGATGTCGTCTCTACTCGACATGGATTAGTCCCAATGATCACGGTTTCCCTCTCGAACTCCGAGAATTCCCTCACAAAACTACTGATTAGTGAGCACAAAACTGAAGGCCCTGGGTTCGAATCCCGCGAGAAGGATCTTGGATGCACACTGCTGAAGAGTGTCATACTAGGACAAAATGGCCTTTGATTGCTACCAGATTTTCAACGGTGATCTAACATCAGTCGGTTCATGATCTCAATCATAAACTTAATAATCTCCACAACTTTATACTGATAAATTAGAATCCTTTCTCATCTTTAGTCATTATTTACTAATATAAAATAAAATATTTTATAAATTCATTGAAAAATTCTATATTCATGTTACAAGTCGTAATATCCTTTACTGATTAAAATAAAATTGTTAATTTTTTCTCTACATAAACAAATAACTTATGGTATAACTAATGGCATTTACAAGTATCACTGTAGGATATAATTTATATTAGATATTGTACTTTTAACTATGATTAAATCTATGGATTCTTAGAAGAAGAAGTAGTAGAAAAAAAATGCAGTTTAAAATAATATTCCTTTTCATTTTAAAAGTACAGATCACCTTTATAATTAGGTAGTTTTAATTTATATAATGTGTAAACAGGAAATAAATAGTATCATTTTGTTAAATTTTCGCTAGAGTGCAAACACTTTATGGATCATATGATCTAAGTGTTTAACATCAATAGTAATAATTCACAGTTATTTTATTGTGAGTATAAATTGTTAATTTAGTTTATGTACAACTAAGGATATGTGTTATATCCCAAAGAGAATTATGAATGACAACTTTTAAGAAGTATTTATGAACAAATACGATACATATACCTTTATAACAACACATATAAGCGAACAATTGTTTTCAATTAGATCATCATCAGGCTTTACTCTAATATACAGTAATATTTATACGAAAATGTTAAACCAATCAAGGCAATTTTGGGTCAGTAATTATAATGAAATGGGATAAGTCATCACACATAATAGATAAAAGTACAAGTTGATAGTAGGAAGACAGGTGTACTGATAGTAGGTAGGAATAATAAAATACGATAACAAAAGTCTTATCAATAGTTAAACATTGGAAATAGTAGGTCAAACATGGGTAAATGGAGTAGTTATCACAAAACATTAAAATCATTACGTAGTAAGAAGTGTGTAAATAATTAGATAGTGAAGAATGCAAATGTAAAGAGGCGAATAATTCCAAACAAATAATGGATAAGTAAATAAGGTTAATGATAGAATATTAATAATAATAGTAATCATAAAGAAATAAAAAAAAAGAAATAAAAATTAATCGTTAGTTAAGTTATCACTGGCCATGGAAGGGATAGGGGGGTTACAAATTTCTTCTGTACACATAGATTGGGGTTATATGTACGGATTCCTATGGCTTCAGCTATATGTAGGAGACGGGAACGAACTCCATTGGGAAATGATGGGGGTATACGATAGATCACTCGAAATGATTTCGATTTATCTACCGCATGACCACTATCAATAAGATGCGCCAGGATTGAACTGCGTACTGTTTTTATCTGGCCGTTTATGAACCAAGTTGGTAGATGTTCACTCATTCGTTGGTTAAGTTGCCTGGTAGGACGCCCGATATAGTTATCTCCACAGGAGCAGCTGAATTTGTAAATGCACATTGAGGAGGCCAACTCAGGTAACTTATCCTTCGTTTGAGTAGACATCGCTGGTCGACAAGAGAAAGTCAACGCAAGATTGGCTGCGTAAAATGTTCTGTTGATTACTTTCGTTAACCTATATTTCAGAGTATCACTAGCCACATCCCCGTTGAATTGTAGTTTCATGTATAAAGGTTTCTTACGAACAGTCGAAATCTCCGACTTCTTTATTATATCATACATGTACTTCTTAATGAAAGCACCGGGGTAGCCGATCTCGGTCAGTGAGTTGTTAATAAATTCAAGCTCCTGACTTAAAGTATCACCTGTACAAATCTTTTTTGCTCTGCTTGTGAGACATCTAACCAAATTTCTCTTGTAGCGGATAGGTGTGAAACTGCAGAAGTGGGTATATTGGCAGGTAGAGGGGCTTTTTCTATACACGCTTCTACTTAATGTGCCATCACATATATATACCTTTATTGTATAATTGTTAATTATCTAAATTATGCATATTCATGTTCCTCTTACTATAAGCCTTATTTTGACCCATAGACTATTATTATACGATTTACCGGTCATGAGTTATACTCAGTCTATCACTTACGATCCCCCACATTCACAACCACTTTTGGCTAAATCTTCTACAAATGTTGTTTTCTATTTTGTGATGCGGTATGGTCTGTTTGGTTTGTATATAAAAGCAGTACGTTTGGAATATATGATTCATATCACGGAGGCTGAGATTGGTGTTCTGAACTTAACAGGCAGGGCTAGGCAGGAAGAAGGACCGATAAGCATTCTAGACTGCTTGTACGGGTTTTATGAGTCATTGGTTCAGTTGATAAATCGCTGTTCTCTAATTGGCGGTATCAATACGTTTATATTAATTGGACACAAGGCCACAAGTTATAACAATGCGATACTAGATATGCAATATGTTTATCTTTATACATTAAAACTCTTTGGACACATTTCTGATTCCCAAGCATGGGAAAATTCAAACTTTATGAATAGAATTAGAGTCGTTGACCAAATTCAAACTACTAAACAAAGAACATAGTATTGCATTTTACTACCTAAATGATCGAACAGTAGTTATCGCTATTTATGGTATTGTTACTAGTTAAACAAAGAGTTTATTGATGGAAAGACACTTTGCTGTTTAATTTTGTCTGCTATCAAATAATGCAAATGAATAGAATAAAAAACTATCGAGAACATTATATAAATATACGTGATAGTGTTAATGATGGTAATAGGATAATAAACGATATGACGTGGTAAAATAGTCTTTAAGTTCAAATGTATGACAACATCTAAATAAAGCCTGAAATCGACGCAAATGATTTTTATCACAAAACTACTGCAATAAAATCTCAGTGCATCGCAAATTCATTTCAAATGGAAGTATGAACCTAATCTAAAGCTATGACGATTGCCCCAGCACTTGAAAGCCATAGTTGACCAATAACAAGAAAATTCAAAAAAAGAACGAAACGACTATTCAGTGTTAGATACCTTTCTCAAACAAAGTGTCAGCACGAAAACATGCATAGTATTTCTTGTCGAATGAAAATATATAGCCTATACGATCAAAGATCATGACAGGTATAGGTCTCAAAGAACTATTTTTATTTAGTAGTAAAAACCCTAGTCACAAAAGTACCTCCAACCCATTAAACTGTCAGAGAGTATGCCATACAACATCTTAGGTTCTCCTCATTATCTGTTATTAAACAGTTTCGCTTAAACCTGAGACAACATTAGTAAATTTGATTCCATTTCAATGTTAAAGAGTGTTTCAAAAATTCACAACTTCTTTGTTAGTACTAAAATTACGAAATGTTTTAGTCTCTCTGATGGGATTTTTTCTATCTACATTCTCACACAACGCTGTGGGACAACATAATAGGTGGATAAATATTTTAGGCACTGGACGGCTGTTTTGTCCTAGTATGGGACACTTCATGATCCCACATATGGGACTCGGACGCCTAACTTTTAAACCAGTGAGCCAGCATCCAATGATATAGAGCGCAGCCTTGTCTGTTGTGAGGCCGTTACTCAGTGAAGGCAATGGTGGCCAGTAGCGCAGTATCATGGAGTAAATGAAATTAAACATTAACACTGTTGGATGCCAGTCCAGTGTTCTAGAGGTTAGGCGTTCGAGCGCAAGACCAAAGGCCATGGGTTCGAGTCCCGGGTGGAGGATCGTGGATGCACACCGCTGAATAGCCCCATTCTAGAACGAAACGGCCGTCCAGTGCTTCCAGGTTTTATATGGTGGTCTAACATTGATCGATTCAATCAAAATCTCAACAATCTTCACAACCCTATACTGATATAAGATTTGCATTGTCTTCGCACTATGCTAAAAATTGAATTGTTTTGTGCTTGTCTAGGCAACAAGTGTAATCTGATCTTTGGTAACTGATATGATGTAAACAGTTTAAATTTCACTACTTATCTAACATTTTATGTCTGAATATAAGTGTGTTATCTACTTTAATTTCCTCAAGAAAAAGGAAACATGAAATTTGACTAAGTCGTTTAAGTCCATTGTATACCATTATTATTATGACTTTTATCTTTTCAACTATGAAATATCTTTATTCAATAAATAAAATACAACCAAATAAATAGTGTTGTACAAATGGATATCATGTTAACAATAAAATTAAAAAGGAGTTATTCATAAATCTACCAGTCGGTCAAATGATCAGAAAGAAAGTTGACTTAATAACGTTATATCGTTATTTTACTGTTATGCTAAATGATGTATTCACTGAATTAATCAGGAATATTGTATTTGATAAAATGGACAGTAGATTTAAATTTTTTATGGGTGATGGTAGTAGGAAAGAGTATTATAATACAGGAAAGCATTTAAAGAAGCCTATAATTTGCAAAATCACAGTTGTGCAGGTTAAAAATACGCTGGGAAATATGCATTCGACTTTGGTTCTTTCATAAAATGCTATATATGGGGGGTATTTTTAAGAGAAAAGAATTCATAATCCATCTATTCATACCACATAAAAACTTGCTGTTTACACTATCACGGCTTGACGAAGATTCCTGAATATTGTTCTCAATAAAATCTGCTAATATTCCAGAAATGAATTCTGTTCTATAAAAACATGTAAGAACTGATATCCACGCGTTATGTGTAGAGCTGAAAGATTAAGTATAATAGTTATGTAAACCTATAGTTAAATGCCAGATAGTTTTTTGCTGTATTCATAGTTTTCAGATCAGAGAGAAATAGTAAATAATATCAACTGGGTTGTAAATAGGTGTAATCTAAAAGTATAGACTTTGAGGGAAAATATCTTTTCAAAATTGAGCTGAAGAACAATTTATATTGGCACATCTGGGGCACCACACCAGTAATCTCTTACATTTCCACATACAGTCGTACCCATGATATATAGATTTTGTAATATGCTTGATATCTTTACATTAATCACTCATGGTCCCAATATTTCACCGTTGCAAACTCACTCAGCCTGAAAAATGTTACAGTCTTCATCCAAAACCATAAGTATATTATTAACTTACCTGTGTTTGAGCTGAACCTACTAAAATTGACTTTTCAATACAACCTTTCTCAACTTCTGTCAATATTGACTAGACAACCATTAATACAGTAGATAAGTTGCCGGAAATATTTTGTTACCAAGCTTATTTTCATCCAGTTTTTGATAGCGGGTGCATAAAAATAAAAAGCCCTTAAATCGGACCAAAATCTGTTATCAAGTTTTCATTATTATTTTAGCTGATACCATTTTGTAATAACATCGTATTCAAGATCTAAAGGTATATGAAAAAAACCAATTAGCCCACAATATGTGTTAGTTTTCGTGAGAAATAAATTTTTTCATGTGACTACCATAATAAATGACTCAACAATGCGTGCGCTATGTTTAGATAAGATGGTAGTTGGAGGTGGCCAACAGGAAATCCTGGACCTAAGTTTCATGCGACCTAGTCGATAGGATTCGATCTGCACTAAGAAGGACCTGACATACATGAAAGTGATTATTACCCAGTGATCAATCAATTGTAAATATATCTCAGTCCTACAGGAGGTCAGTCGCGGTCCGGATAGCTCAATGGTAACGTCTCCGACTGTGAAGCTGTGTGACACGGTATAAAATCCGTCAAGGAGCTGCAGATCCCTAAAGATTACATGTACATCTTGCTGACAATTGCCAAGGGGCATGAAATACTAGGTTCAGGGTTTCCTATTGACTACCTTCAACCACCATCTTATCTCAACACAATGACCGTCTATAGTTAAATCTTTGAAATGTTTGTCATTTTTAGAAAATACATACATTTACATTACATGAAAAATACAAATCGTTTTCTTAACTAATTAATCAACCAATCAATCGATGAATGATTGAGAATGCTTTATTTTCTCTTTGAATAAATAATCAAGAAAATATGCATAAATATATATATTTTATAGTAGACTTGGCGTCTATTCACTTCTCATTACAACTCTCTCTCTCTCTCTTATCTAACATTAACTAATCGATTTAAATCGAATCATTGGTTACACATATTATTATTATTTTTATTATCTCTTGAATTATATTCAAGTAATAACAAAACAGTTTACACTATTTATCTGATTGGTTATTTAGGAGATTAATCCAAAATAAGAAAAAAAACTAAAAAACAAACAAAGAAACAAACGTTTCTCTCTAAACTATAATATCAATATTTATGCATATTGATCAATTCATTTATACATGTTCATTTGATATAGAATGTTATGAAAAATGACTGAACTATTCATTTTATTATAAGAAACTTTGAGTATAACAATAAGTCACATACACAATTTAGATTTTTTAATAAATTATACTTCATTTTTCAAACAAAATATTAAAAAAAACTGTAACTCAAATAATCATCCTACTTTTATCATTGAAATGTAATATAAGTATATAAATATAAATTAATGAATTGTATTATTTAAAGGATAATTTAATGACATTGATAATTTATGAAATAATAATAATGAATAAACAATCATTGAATACAATTACACCATTATTATGTATAACAATACATATAGAAAATTATATTGAATTATATATCCATGATGAATATTCATTACCAATATTAAAATATCGTTATGAACAATATTATATTAAACCATGGAAACAACCAAAAAAATTTATTAAAACAAAACTTATATTAACCTATACATCATTAATATTAAAAAATGGATCATGGTGGCCATATCGTAATGAAAATTTAATAAAATATAAAACAATACAAAAAATTATTTTATTAAATCAACATAAATTACAATTAGCTATTGGTTTATATGATGAAGATTATGCTGAAAAACAATTTATTATTATATCAACAAAAAATATATATGATATTGATAGATTAATTCAATTAATTGATTCACAATTATTTATATGGAAATATGCATTAAATAAACAAATAAATTATCCATATAAATTAAATAAAAGAAAAGTAATAACAAATAATAAACAATCAATATTATTCAATAAAACATTGAATAAAAAAGATTTTATTGATAAAAATCATATGGTTAATATTATAAATAATATAACTGAGGGGAAATCATTAAGAAATATGTCTTTAAATCAATTTAATGAAAAGATAGTTAATAAATCTAATGGTATATTAGAAATTGATTATAATAATCCACAAGGTTATCGTGATTATAATGAACATAAATCAATATTACATATGTATAATAATATAAATGATAATGATTTATATAATGATAAACAAATAATTGAAGTGGTGCCAAGTACTTCAAATAATTTTAATTATAATAATAATAATCATAGACATCATAAAGAACGAACAAGAAAAGAAAAAGAAGAAAGTAGAAAGATAAAAAATAAATCTTGTCAAACAGATCCTATTTATATTGAGAATAATATAAAATCATGGGAAGTTGATATTAAACATGTACGTTATGATCCTATACAAGGAAATATTTTAGATGATAATGGTTCAGTTTATTTATATTCTGCACATGAAATTGACTAATATATATATATATATATATATATATATATATATATATATATATATATATATATATATATATATATATATATGGAGTGATCTATTAAGGAGTAAACATGTTTCAAATTATTTGATTTTTCCAGTATAATGAATGGAATATCGATTTGTTTATGTTTATTTTATAAACATTTATTTACTTTATATTTTCCATATTTTTTAAATGATATGCTATTTTCTAGAAAGAAATATTTAACTCTAATCCATATTCATTATTAATGAATTGTAATAACAAAATTCAGATAAATTATTATATCTATTACTGAGTAAATTTAATAAGAAGTAACTTTCATCAAGAACGGATCATATAAAGAAAGTTTTATTATATGATAATAATTAGCTTAACTTATTAAAGATATTAGCTTAATTTACTAGTGAGAAACATATATATATATATATATATATATATATATATATATAAGATGATAATTGATTCATCTAAGTATGTTTTTTTAAACTTAAGTAAACAGATTTCAGTTGAATAAACTAAGTTGGTTGCTTTTAAAGATTTCTAGTCTTTTGCTGCTAAGATATTATTACATTGAATTCTAACCAAAGAAATTAACTTATCTCTACTTAGTTATATCGGGTTTATCAGGATGAATTACTAATAAAGTTTAGTGAAATTCACTTTAGTATCGCAAATTGACTAGATTCAAAAGTGTGGATCACCAAATTCTAACTTATTTTTCTACTGATTTTATTTTAGTCAAATAAACAGAAGAGAGTTCCCTAATAGCCTACAATAAATGAGTAAAGCTAGCAACAAGTTACGAAGATACTGTGAATTTGGGATGATATTTAAGTGTGAACGGACATCATTGTCTAATAAAGATAAAGGTTGAAACTCAAATAAACTATCGATGTAATGTTATCAACTCATTTTTCAGTTCCAATAACTTCGTTGACTTGTTACACTCATTTTAATTTTATTCAGTATGAAGAATTTCATCATTTTACTTATTACTGAGTGAAAAAATTTGAAAAAAGACTAACTAAAGCTTTTGGAAAAGCTTTAAACAAATCTATAATATCACTGAAATCATGAACCGATCAGTGTTAGACCATTATTGAAAATCTGGAAACATTGGACGGCTGTTTCTTCCCAGGACTCGACTCATCAGCAGTGCGTATCTAAGACCTCACACACTGGACTAGAACACAATACCTTCGGTCTCTCATGAATGCTTAACCTCTAGACCAATGAGTGGTCTAAAATTGATCAGTTCGTGATTTCAATGAAATTCAAGAATTTACACAACCTCATGTTGAAAATATATTATATAGATTATGATGTTCAGTATATGTCGCAACAAACAAAATAATCCAAGAAGATGAGTGTTTTATAATTTTTATTTCAAAATAAAGATTAATGAACGTGTATTGTAACCAATTAATATATGTGGAATTTTTCTGGGAAAAACGTTTTTATAAAACATGTTTTCATAGAAAACTTAATGACACAGATAAGTTCATCTATCATGTACTAGAATAAATATAGTTTGATAATTGAGAACAATTGAAGTAATGGGAAATATTTTCAGCTCAGTTTGGTGTTTTGAATATCGCTAAGTACATTTAAAAGATAAACGACACTAAGAAGACATTTCAAATGTATTTGAATTTCTTGACTTTTACAACTGACATCTTAAAAACAAATAAACTGATGTAATATATCTTTTCAATTAGTTTTGATTGTCACTTTGTACTGATACATATGAATTACAATAATAGTATAATACCAGTTAATTAATAGTGTAACCTAACAGTTTTACAAACATTAATAAAAAACCATGTCAAATAATTAACTAGATAATTGGAAGAAGAAGAGAGTTGAGGTGATACTAATGTTCAAATGAATTGTTTGGTAACTAGTCAAATACTAATCATAATTATACAAGAATATAAGAACGATTATTGTAGTTATGTGAGAACGAAATAGAAAATAAACGAAAGATAAGTTGTTCATAAGGTGGTTAGGTATGGCCTATATCAATGCCTAAAGCAAGACAGATACTTGTACAACTTTTTTTCAAAAGTATAAAATGGGTTTATTTAACCAGATGAAATATTTTCTCAATATAATACTTCATAAACAGTTCTGAATTTTGCATTATTGTACAATTTTTTTTCAATTATCAGTATTATGGTTTTTTAGTGTTATATAAACAAAATGTAAAGCTACTTGATGAACGTTGAATGGTTCTAGAAAATAGTTGTGATAGTTGAAATACCGTTTGCAACAAGCCAACATTTGTTCATTAGATCTCACTTCCAAGATAGTTACTTTTTAAGTTTTTGTAACTCCTACTAAAAAATTCACAAGATGACAGTTTGACAGTAATTTTCAGATGCTGGAATTACGTCTTTTTTCAATTTCGGAGCCAATAAATCCCAATTACATAAACTTTCACATGGTTAATGTTTTGCAAAAATGTCTACTGATGTTAATTGAGAATGGGAAGACAAAATTGTTGAATGGAAATGGGGACTTATGAATGAAAATTTTTCAGTAGATTATCTTACGTAGCTATGACTTTCTCAATAGCTTGAAATTTGAACCAAAAACGTTGATACATTAGACACGTGTGTCAATGTATGGTGTCGGTGACTTAATTGAGTTTAGGTCTTGAATATAAAATATAAAAAAATATCAGCTGGAGATTAATCAGTATTTTCACAGTTCACGTGTGAGACCAAACGCACTGGGTTCAATTTCTGCAGCGATGTCGTAGATGTGCCCTTTAGGGAGTCCCATTGTAGTATGAAACAGCCATCTAGTGCTTCCAGGGTTTTCAGTGGCGGCCTAAGATCAGCTCGTGATTTAAACTGTGAAAAGTTTACAATCTCCTCGAGTCTCTTTTACTGAACCGAATTTACTGTATTTTCATAACAATAGAACTACAAAGAATTTGTGAAACATAATTGTACCAATGATGGTTCGTTTTCGAAAATTATTCGTAAGTATCTTAGGAATATTGTCTACTCGATGATCATCAAATAGCATTTAACAAGAAGTTTGGTTATTGTATTATTCCTGATTCACAGGGTTTACTCTTTAACTTATCTAATGAAGAACTAATTCTTTTCAGACAATAAAATAAAACGTTACGGAAGACTGAGATCGGCTGATATTGAAAATCGAAATTAGCCACCCATTAACTAACAGAATCCATCTCATAATAAGCTAGCAACTCGAATATGAAATTTCAGGATAGTAAACTACTATATTTACTAACCAAAGTTTAAACCTATCACTGCTCTTCAAACATAATACCAAGCATATATTTCATCAGCATTCAAAGCTTGAAGACAGCGTCGTTTTCAGTTTTTTTAGTCATCGATTGACACGTTAACAAAATAAGGTTATCAAGAAGCTTCAGAATAATGTTCAGATTTGCATTTATTCATGAACTAACAATATTGTGATATACACGATGAAATATTAATTAATGTTGATGAATATGTTACATTGAAAACAAAGTTAGTGTTATACTTTCATGTATTTACGTATGTCTAGATCAAATTCTTACAATTTTGAGTTGGGAAGAATTTTGATTATCAAAAAACGTTGTACAAAGTCCAGATAAGACAATTTCTGAATGATAAATGTATTGGCTAATGTTATCAGCTAATTAATTACAATTCTTATATTAATTTAATTGATTCGGGAAACCAATCAAGTGAAATCCGGACTTATTGAAAAGGAGTATCCATTTAAATCATATACAATCGACTATGAACTTAGATATGTAGAACAACAAAATTGAGATTAAAAAAATACATAATTAGATTTATCATCAAGGAAACTCTATGCTTCAGGTATGATATAAGAATCTCTAGTGCATCAAAAATTAAGGGGCGAATCATCGTGTAGCTTCAACCCAAATCACTCTATTAGAACTAACCGTTAAGTGACTTAAGCTGAAATTTGTTGAAAACGGTATGCATTACCTTAGTGTATTTGATATTTTAACTCACTATTTAACGAATACTACTAATACTAATCTAACGACTGTCTCTTATGTAATGAGTTAATTACATCACAAATTCTTTTCAAAACAAAATATTTGAATGGATCATCAATCTTTTCAAATTTCTTGATACCTTCAGTAACGTGATATCAAAATTAATTTAGAAACCAAATAATCTTGAAGTTTAATTTTATTTTGAAAGATTTCATCGTATTTTAGCTTCACAAATAATGGTAAATAAAAGACAAGATGATAATATTGAACAACTTAAGAATGATAAGACTTACAGAATTAAAAACGAATTCATTCGATTTTAAGGCTACAAACAATAATAAGATTGTCATTCAACAAATTTGAACTTTCAGCACTTTTAATTTTGAAGACTATACTTTCATTCAAGTAAAGACTTGGGAGTACTAATTCCTAAAATCTTGTAGAAGTCCTTTTCTTAACTCTTTTTATAAACCTGTTACCACAAGTACATTGTAATCCAGTAATACAGTTGACAGTGGTATCAAAAAGTTATAATCAACTTTTGAATAGTTTAAAAAGAAATCCGTATTGTATACTGAAACCAGTTGAGCTGAAGAAGAATGTGTTTTTTTCGTGCTCCTCTAATTCTTTTATAAATTCTTAGTAAAATCCTATCCACATAAAATGGAAAATAGAGTTTCTGTTTACGATTACCAGATTACTTTCCTTCGTATTTCCTAAAAACATTTTTTTAGATATGCATTTAAATTATTCTTTCCAATGGTTCTTTGATTTTTTCGTCTGAACAAATAATTCCAAATCTCATAGAGTTTTTAAGCAAGATTTTTATCTACCAGGACCAAAACTGTCTTAAGTACTACATCGTCAATGTCTCTTTCTTGTACATAATTTTTTAAACAGTCTTATAACCTTTTATTTTATTTCAAGATCTTAATAGCTAAATCGGTTATCATTATCACATAGATATTATCAGTAACTTTAAAGAATAACGGGTTTGATATAGTCAGACGTTTTTTACTCTTCAACTGATAACATTATTGATCTAACACAATGGTTTAGAGCATCTAACATTATATGGTTAATAATAAATTTTACAGTGATTGATATGATATGATTCATATTTATTTAGGCCGGCTTAAGACTGAAATAATTACGACTTCTAGCACAAGATAAATCATGCTGTTCAATATTCTCAGAATTGTAAGTTCAGAACCTATTCGTTAACTATTTCCTGATCACCGTCGATATTATTAATTTCTTATTGCCTTTTGTGTAATTTTTGAATGTTTATCAATGAGATATGAATTCTCTATCATTAGTAATATCGATTACAAAAATGATAAATTAAAATTAGGTAATGCGAAGATAATGTTTATCATAACCATCCGATATTTTGGTATATTGTATTTCAAACGACTTAATCACACGCTATTTTTATTAAAATAGATTTATATGATAAATACAAAGATCAAACTATTAGATAAATTAAAGGATAATAAGATAAAACAGAACTACTCACATCACCTTTGATATTAAAATGTGAATCAGTATAATCATAGTAAGTTTGTTGTAAGTACAAACTTTTTTGAATATGTATATGGTTAAGACTCTAATAAATTTATGTATTCAACCTTGATCACTTCCACAAAACACTATAAATATTATCTTTAAATGGATTTTATGAATCAATTCTGCTTTACGTTTATCAATAAAAAAGAATGAGTATTTATTATCAGTCCACTGGAATTTGTTTGTTTTTATAAATATTCAGGAAAATATTCAACTATCTCTATTTGAATATTTTGATTACTTCTGTTTACGTGTTATGTGGATGGTGTTTGACGAAATCGCTTGTATCAAGTTTGGTTGTTGAATAAAGCATAGACTTTGTTTTTTCTATTATGATTCAGATTTTGAGTAAAAGACATTGTCGACCACGGATTCACGTTTCTCTTTGAATACAAGATGACTGAACTAACTTCTGAATGATATTTGTTGTGTAAACATATTGTTTTAGTGATGTCAACGTAATTACCAATTTATTTTGGCTCTTTCATTGATTTTTTACACTAAAATAAATGTAATCTCTATTCCATGTAACAGCTTCACTATATCTTCGCTAACAACTTTTGATCAAACGCCACTGATTGTATTAAATCGAATTTTTATCAAGACTTATTAATATAAGTCTACAAAGAAGCTATGAAAACTGAGTTACTGTCTTATTCACTCAGGCCTCTTATATGTTTCGATTCGCCATATAACTAAGAAAGATAGCTAACTGTTTTCCTTTTTGTAAAATGAAACACTAGTAAAATTTTCGATTGTATTTAGTTTCTTAATTGAACTAATAAGATATGACAACTAAAAATGGAAATCTTATCATTCTTTTTTTCTAGAAGTGATAATAATTCCTAAAATCTCATAGCATAATACATTCATAAGACAAGTAGTTAAAGAATAAATTTGTTTGCCTGATTTATTCGGAAGGTCAGACGAAGTGTTTGAAATATATGAAGAATTATCTTGATTAAAACGATCATAGTCATGAAACCACAAAATATTGACTGTGATCTACTTCAGCATTACTATGAACAACAAAGGCTAACGAAATATGTTTATTGCTTTACTGATCTTTTTTCATGAATGTATTCATCATTCAAGTTTTTCTGGAATGTTATATATATATATATATATATATATATATATATATATATATATATATATGTACTAGTCTTTGTGTAAAATAATGGCTTAGTAACTAACTAACTTCTTAACTAATCAATAACATGTAATTGTTGACCCGATAAATATTATTCTCTTAACAAAGTGATTTACATGAATCTATTAAATTAATTATTCTGCATATATTAGCATTCCTAAATAAATATTGGTCACGGTTTAAGTGATTATATATACAGAACTGTACAAATTGAAAAGTCATGTGCCTAAAAAATGGAATTACAAAAATGAAAATAAAGAAATCTACTAGAAAATGAATCGTTTATTGAAAACTGAATGATTTTCGTACTATTTCATTGGTAATTTGAAATAGATATACGGAAATAATCAAATAGAAATAATTAGAAACTTATCTTAAATCCAATGAGACATTCTTTTTCATAATGTATTGTTGTTATATAGTTGCTATTGTACAATGTATACAAGAACCATCATTATCGATTGTCGTCCTAATTCAAGTTGGAATTAACTAGTACAATTATCGTGAGTTTACTAAAACGTAATTAAACATTGCACCGATCAATTGTTGAATAATAATTAATTTCGTGCTTGACCAGTTTTGAATGTTGATCGAATTGTATTGATCAAGTTGCAAGGTGGTCACTGGTCTAACTGAATCAATATTGCATGCAATATATTTCATATTGGATGTTTGTGAGTAACCAAAACATATATCTAAACTTAATGCTAGTTAGTACACGTCAGCAAAATGTATCTGTAATCTAGTGGCCATATCGCAATTTGATCTATCGAGTTCAACCAGTACTAATAAATAAATAAATAAATGTGATATTGGTTACTAATAGGTAACCGATCATTATAAGATACTTCAACTGTACATTAAATCAATTTCGACTCGAACAGAACAGTAGTAGTATCTCCGTTAGTGACACTTCGTAATGTAGGCCCAAATTGTACAGAAAGTACATGTTGCTTCAAGGTTACAAACATACCATACTTACAATTAACAATAAGCTCAAAATCTAAATTCAGAGCTTCATGCTAGTTGAAATCTTTTTCACTCTGTAACGGAATTTGGATCAAACGGCTAATCAAATTGATAGAACATATTCAATACCAAAGATTAGTTAAAGCAATACTAGTAAGCCCTTAATTTAGTTCATATTCTAAAATAGAAAATAATCAATATAATTTTTCAAACTTTATTTTTTTAAAACAGATTCGTTTTTTTTTCTCTCAGATCGAACATAATTTGTTGTGTCAGTAAATAATTAGCATTTAATATAGGGTCAGGTAGAAGAAAACTTTTTCACTTCTGTTGAAATAAACAAATAGGTATTAAAGAAAAAAAATGGACATAACAATAACGATGAGAAAAATTACGACAACAAAAGGAAGAGAAAGAAGTTGAAAAAAGAACATGTAAAAACAGAATAGAGGTTACGTAAAAATCAATTTAACTTTTTGTTTCAATGGCTAAAAAATAGCACGTATAGTGAGTGAGATTAATTATTATTATCATCATCAAGTAATGGACAACAGAATAATAAGAATAATCGGTATTATCATCATTATGATTCATACTATTTAGTTACTTGTCTAACATATCAAAGAACAAAGAAAAGATCTAGAATTGAGAAAAGATTTTATTTTGTATAAGTAAACATGCGAATAGACTAGTGATAAATTAAAAAAATTTCAAGGGGAATTGAACTAATTTCAAATGATTACATTAATCATTGTTCATTTAGATTATTCTTATTTGTAATAAAGCAGAAGAGATGGTTGTTGTTTTTGTTCTTGTTCTCGTTGTGTTTTTCTTTTTTGAAAATCATAAAATCTTAATCAACAGTTTTAGTAAGTTTTTACTTACACTGTAGCCTATTTCCTTACTACTCATTAAATTCGAAAGAAATCATAACAGAACAATAATAATAATGATAAATGATTCAATTAGAGAGGTCAATAACTTTTTTTAACAATTACGTTGTTAATAGAAGTAGAAGAAGAAAAGGAAGGATACAAATACATAAGATAGAAAAAGAAAATATTATTTAAAAAGAGTTAAATGAATAAACGAGATAATGTATACTTTCTGAATACGTACGTACATACAACTTGGAAACAAAAATCAACACTGAAAAGCTAACTAAAAAGTAACTGTTAGAATTGTTTTATATTATAATAAAGTTTTGTATAGTCATTTTCTTTGTATATAATCATAAAACTTCCATTTAAATATTTAAAGAAAATATGAGTATATAATAAAGCACCCGGTTAGGCAAGGAAGGGAACAGGTTTCTTTTTATTTGTCAATAAAGAAATATTCATGGGAATGAGAATAGGTAAATAAATAAAATGAAAACAAAAAAACATAAAGGGAGAAAGCACCAAAGAATTTTGTCTAAAAACACACACAAAAACAGAACAGAGTAAGACAAGATAAATGTTGAAATATTTAATCACATTAATAGTTATCATGATAAATAAGAGGTAATAGTATACACATGTATTATATTAGATAATCCTTTCATTTTTTGCAACAACAACGAAAATTTAGAAACAAAAACAAACAAAAGAAAACGAAATAGGAGAAAGTAAAGCGTTGAAAATGACAAGTTTTAGTAATAGTTTTTTCGTTGTTGTTATTGTCGTCGTCGTTGTGTAAAGTCACAAAATACATAAGTGAACAATCGGAAACTGACTTTCGATGACATTCATAACGTATCATTGTTTTTATATTTATTTAATGAATATGATCTCATCTTATACATACAAGTATGTATACACATTGAAATGACTAGCAAAATAATAACATGAACTAAGAGAAAATGAAATATTTCTTTCTTTTTTTTTAACAAAAAAACTTATTTAGGATATTCTTTCTGTTGGTTGTTTTGTTTACTTGAAAAATAATATTCCTCTAATGATTGTATCATTTACACAATTATTTCCGGAAATTTTTATTAATTTGTTTGAATTCTATTCAAAGTGGGAAAAAGCATTTCTTGTTAGTATAACCAAGGGGGGGGGATAAAAGGTTTCTATGAATTACTAATGTTTTGAGAGAGAAAAATCAATGAATAATAATAGTTCATAGATTGTGTGTAATATTGTGCTTGAATATGTAAACATAATGTTTTCTTTTCAGATCATAAATTTATTATGAAATGTTAGTTAGTTTATGATCTATTACAATTTTGAAGTCATTTATCATGATAACACTAGGATAAGTTAGTTTTCCTGTACAAAATATGTAATTTTAAATAACTTTAACTGAATTATTATCATTCATCAATAAAGATGGTATGACTTGTAGGCAAAATTTACATACAAATGAGTTACCATTAATATCATTGATTTTTACTGAATAAATTCCAGAATCTTTTGATGCTTTCACCGATGGAAGGATGCATATACTAGTTTGAGCAGATTTATCAAAATCACAATAATTAGGATCCAACGGAGTATCGTTGCGAAACCAAAAAACTAAAGTTTTATAAAATGGATAAAAATTAATAAGTTCGATCAATTTTTTAATCCTTCGTACAGTTAACATTGTGAAAGCATACAAGTAACGATAAATTATCAATAGAAACCAATGAAGAAAGAACTAAGTCTTAATAAACCGTGAACTATTTACTTCACGTCACTGATCAACGGTTGTTATTCGAAGTACCAAATCTTTGATCACAATAGTTTTTAAACACATTCAATTTATTTGTTAGGTTGCTTTAGAGTCTTAGTTTGAAAGTTAAAATCAACAGGGAAATAAGATGTTCGGGAAGATATGAAGCTCATGCAGATGATTTTGTAGGAGGTCGTTCTCTGAGTTGAATGGTTTAATCGTGAAGCTTTCATTATTCTTTTGAAAGACATTATCAGTGTAAACTTCAAGATAGAATAAGCTGTCAGTAATATTTGTAGATGTTCGAATAACTCACTTCTATCCCAATGTTGTACTTATAATGTTATCTAATATAACAATGAAAGCTCCATGATCAAGCTATTCAGCTCAAAGAACAAAACTTTAACAGAAAAAGAGTTATTAATTTCTCGGAGACTCTGGACCCAGTAGCACTATCCTACATGTTATCGAGCTAATAATCTTCAAGCGTCGGCTCAAGTACGATATCTTTTTCATCCAAGTTCATTGATTGATGAATACAAATCGTAATCCACAAAATAGATCACAAATGAGTGAATAGTATTTCATGATAACTTTAAACCAGAGAGATTCACCTTGATCGCCAAGCTTAGAACTCAGTTTTTACTTTATGAAATAATTCCTGAAAATCTACCGAGAAAATGTTTATGAATTAGGTGAATTCCCTGAACCACTATGGACCATAGAATGTTTAATAAAATTAAAGACAAATTCTTAGTATATGAAGTTCGAATAATTTCTATATGTAACATAAGATTAAATATGTTACTACTTCACTCCACTAGCAAGTTTTAATTTACATATGATGAAAATTAAACCATTTAACCGTATATTACATTTACACTCGTTATGCTTCATTTTAATTTAGGAAAATTAATTACAAGTTAGTAAACGAAATGAGAAAACCCACTTTCGCCCTCTCTCTCTCTTTCTTTTTCTTTCTCTTTCTCTCTCTCTCTCTTTATATATATATATATATATATATATATATATATATATATATATATCCTGAAAGATTACAGTTGATGAGTGCATTTGTATTTAGATCAACTGAAGATAAAGCAAAAACGTTTTATAACCCAAATAATATAGTTTCATTCTTCAGTGCAATTACACAGGTTTCGAGAAGTTTGTTAAATTAAGTACCTTTTTGAATGTGAAACTAGTTAATGATGAATTACTTCCAACCCTTGAGTAATACAATCCAAAAAAGAAATCATGAAAACAATAGAAAGTAAATCAGAGAAAAAGATTGGTGGGATTACAAGTTCTTTTTATTTCACACTTAATTTGAATGCGTGTGTGTTTTAAACCGAACTGCTTACTCACCTTCTTCAACTGGTGAATCACCAAAGGAACATTTCAAAGTAACAGATTCATTTTCTTCAGCACTACGTGATTGTGGGAAAGTAAGGAAGTTAGGTCCTTTTGGCTCTTCATTTGCAGCTGTAAGATGATAAAACAATTTTTTAAATCTTTCGATTTATAAAAATTAGATGACATCACTTGATGTTTAAAGTGAAAAACAAGGTGAGATATGTATACAGAATCATCATCCACTTAGTAAACGTATTTTCATAACTGTGACTAGTCCTTTTGTTTGTATTTGGAAATCCATAAGTTACAGTCAATTACAGTAGACGGCTTCTGTTCATTTAGACACTTGTGAGATATATTTTGTGATGGTTGTTGACAGGTATATAGATACAGAAATATCCATTAATACTTGACTAAAAACTTTGATACGCCAAAGTATGTGTCAGATGCTTATTTTATAGTTATCTTGGGGCGTTTCAAAGCCTTTAGTATCTCACTAAAATTTAGGCTGTTATAACTACTTGTGGAAGATATGGAGCACGAACACTATTTCTATAGTTTATATATTGTTATTCTACAGTTAAATGTTAAATATAACTGAGCTGCAGATATATAGCAATCAGTTAACGAACTTCAATACCATTTGTTGTTGTTAATAATGAATCAAACGATTCTACATAGAATGCCTCTGTCTCAAACTTAATAGTTCCTATTAAAAGTGCCATTTCCACTTATTTTCGTGCATGGAAATAATGATGGTTACTTTGGACTAGGAAGACAGTTTACTGTTTAGTCTTTTCGTTTAGTTAATACCGAAGGAGATTTTCATCATAAACTGAAATCAGCCTAGATAAAGACTCACTAGTTCAAAGAAGTAACTTACGTTCGACAACAAGGAAGGCAACAGTCGATGCTTTTCCCATTGAACTTGTGGCACGACATTCATAAGTACCAGTGTCTTCGGGTAATAAAGCTTGTAATTCAAGCTTTATGATTTCGTTATCTTGAGAAAATATATGTCCAGCTTGAATGGGACCATCATTATAATACCATTCAGCTTCTGGAATGGGATCTCCTGATACAGTACACTCTAAACAAACCGTATCACCTTCTTTGACAGTTTGGCTTATTGGATGGACAGTGAATAATGGCGCTAATCCAGCAGCTTTAGGTATGATTCCTTCATTATTATCATTTATTACCTGTTCAACAGCTTGACTAGAAAATTCATCTGACAGTTCGTCGTCAATTTCATCTATCATTCCATTCAACGAATTAACTGGGGCTATATATGCAATAAAAAAAGTATTTTATATCAAGAGTAATGTGATTCACAACTATTAAATTTGTCGTACAAATAAGAGTTTACCACTAAATTCATTACTTATTAAGATTGATAAAAGAAGTTTTGAATGCTATCTTCGAGCAAATCAGGTTTTAAAATCTGGTAATTAGGAAATCAAACGATGGAGTTTTGTAGATCAGTCATACTACCTCCTGCTGATTCGGAATGTGATTCAAATGACAAGATTCAGTATGGAATTTTAAGAAATGTTTGATTCCTTGTATTATACCTTACTGACTACAAGTATAAAATGAGTGGAAACAAGTTTTAGCCACTAAATTCGATTAGTATATATATAGTTATCAACATGATCGATGAGTCTTTAGATTATATTAAACAGTCTTATAACATTTAGAACATAACATCTCAACTTATTAGCAACACAATAATGTACTTGTATTCTGTTGTGAAAGAAATAAAAAAAAGATTATAAAAATGGGATATATACTATGAAATATTTAACCAATCCCTTTTTTGTTAACGGTGTATGATGGGAAACTATTATGAAATCAGTTGTTTGGAGTTTAGCATAAAATGAATTATCAAAGCTTCTCAATCTAATCTAAACAAAACAACTAACATTTCAAAATATTCTTCTTGCATAATTGATACATACCTTCAATTTTGACACTGGTTCGAGTAATAGTTGTCCCAGCTTTAGCTTCGTAATCACCTGCATTTGCAAAACTAGAATCAAACACTTCAAGATAACTGGTATCACCATCTTCAGATGTTGTGATCTTTATATTACCATCTGAAGTAATTTCCTGCAATTTAGTGCAAATATATGACACTTAAAAAGTTACATAATTGAAACAATCTGTTTTATTATGATATAAAAAACGTTTCTTAATTGAAAAAAGTGGGTTTTTGTTTAGTGCCAAATAGTGTTACATGATAGATAAAAGTGAACTTAATAAAGATTTTCTCTATTTATATCAAGTCTTTAAATAATCTTTAAATAACAGTAGTAACCAAATGAATTAAAAGTGTTATAATTTATGAGATATATTTATCAAACAATCAAGCTTTAACTTCATGAAAATGCTTAGCAGTATGCGTATGAATTTGAATAACCTAATGGCAGAATTTCCATTTAATAGTTGGATAATATCATTTCAAATCTGTGATAAAAACCTAGTGTTGATATGCATGGAATCTAGAGTTGGTGATTGTTGTCGATTAACCCGATTATGTTATGCACTAGGAACTAGTCGGTAAATTTGAATTAGATTACTATTTTCACTCATGTACGTATCACGTTAAATGAGCCTAGGGCATTCTCTGATCTATATTTTCAGTACTTTCAACGAAATAACTTCAACTAATTGCTGTCAATAAACCACGGGGATGTTTTATAAGATAAATATCGTAATACTAATGAGAGCGAGTGGTATAACAATAGATCTAGTCAAATTTCAAAAATCTTTAAGTAAAACAAGATTCTGGTGATCAGTTAGTATTCAATAAATAACAGGAAGTATAAATTTCGAATGTAATGAAATAACAAATACAGTGTGACGGATTGGTATTTATCAGTATTTGTGAATGTTTAAAAAGATAATGATGAAAATATACCATAAAAGTAGCATCTATCAAATTAAATTATAATTGCCGTACAATACCTGCTCTATTGATTTGTTTCGCCAAAAACACCGATATATATAAACAAATATTTAATTACATTTAATTGGACTCTCATAAAACAATAATTCATTACAAAACCTATTCAAACTAACTTGATTATTAAAACTCCACTGAATTTTAGTTGGAGGATTTGTTGGTTCAAATCTTGCCTCTAATTTGAAACTTTTGCCTAATTCAACTTGCGTAATGGGTTTTAACCTTTTTGACAATTTAGGTGCAGCAACTCGAATTGGCTGGATTTCACCATTGGAAGGTCTATGTTCCACTAAGTCACGTAATCCTCTGATTTCATTATTCGACCATTTATCACGTGTTTCATTAATTTCACGTACTTCTGATGCATGTCTTTCAGTAAGACGAGTCAAAGTTCTTTTATCATCACGCCATGAAGAATTTTCATTTCTTGATTCAAAACCAGTAGGTTGTTGACTACTTGAACGAATTTTTCGGTCAGCATGTTGAGCATTGAGAAATCGTTTAACACGGCTCGCTGTGAAAAAATGAATCGAAATTCACCGGTTTAGAAAGATTAACTTTAGTTGAGCGAATTTCCCCTTAAGAATATTAAGTTGTTGAGTTGTAAATTTTATTAACTTGTGTACAAATAGAGAGTAATAAATTATGAATCCTGTATAGACAGAATAGTGTAAACAAAATCTTCTTGAAAACGTAAGTGCTTGTTGCAGACTAACTCTATTTACACTTAAAATGTAGAAAGCAATTATCTATGAATAAGAATAATCCAATAGATTCTTTTAATATGACTCACCTTCAACGATAACCTTACATTCAGTTTCATGTTCACCATGACTATTCACTGCACGACAGGAATATCGTCCAGAGTCATTTTCTGAACAGGAATATATTTCAAGTGACGTGATACCAAGCATTTGTTGAATTTCATAATTCCCGTCACCTTTCCTTAATTCTTTACCATTCTGTTGAAATAATGTTACCAAAATAAAATGGTTTTATACTTTACCAGGAAAATGTATAAAAAAGTTTGTCAGCATACAAAAACCACTATAATGCATAAGAATTTCACAGGCTAATTAATTAAAGGCAGTCGATAACTGTAGATCCATTTAATTATTGTCAACAATCTAAAGTTTCTTACCTAAACTATAAGTCTAAATAAATCTTTAGGATTATGTTTTAATAATGAATAGCTTCCTGTTTACCATAATTGTTATACAGTTAACTTATCGTGAATATAGTTTCTACTATTAGATAAATATTTAAATCACAAGATGTCATTACCTTCTCTACACTAGTGATACAATTAAAAAAAATTTCTGTTTAAACCTCAATGTTTAAACAAAACGCAAGAGATTAAATTGGAAAGCAAAAGAGCCTGACAGAAAATAATTATCTTTCACACCGAATAGGACAGACTACAGTATAACAAATGCCACCTTATCCAAATAAGACGCCATGAAATCTCTTCTTCAAACCGCAAGTGGCTGATATAGCATTTATACAGAAGCCAGTCATAAAATGATATCAGGAAATATTCAAAAATTTTAAGTTTTCCTTGATTTTCCAGAAGGTAGTACCACTGATTAAAACAACATTCAGATGAATAGATAGTAGATAGGCTTTAAAATGGTACCTTTCTCACTATTCAGAAAAACACAATATCTTTAAAGTTAAGAATATGAAAGAATCATGTGATATTAGAGTTTTATTTTATTAGTATCACTATGAAATCTCTTTACTCTCTCCCTGTATGTTCTTGGTTTTGTGTCTCACTAGTTTAGTTTAAGCTAAATAAACCCTAACTAGTATAATGTAAATAAGTAAATTAGTTTAGTTATTAAACAAGTCCTGTTATAAAACCATAGTGTTAGCTGGAAAATTTCAGGTTAAGATCTCGGCGTATTTGCCTGAGTGTGATAATTCTTTGAGAAGAATTTGCATGAAATTAAATGTATTAAGCAACAACTCAAAAGAAACGATTCCTTCCTTTATTGCTGATATATATTTCCGAGAAAAACTTTCATCACAAAAGTAATATGAAGAATTTAGAAATTCAATACATAGAAATTTGTATATTAACTTTCAGTTACTAATAAGTAGTATACGACAGTAACTACTCAACATTAATTTCGTTATCATTTATGTTTCTTGACAAATTTTGAAAAAAAAAGACTTATCACCACATAAATAATTTATTGCCATGGTATGTAAATTTATAGATATATTTTTTATTGAGATCATGAACGGATTGATGTTAGACCACCATTGAAAACCTGGGAGCACTGGACGGCCGTTTCGTCCTATTGTGGGAATCCTCAGCGATGAGTATCCACGATCCCGCTCACGGGATTCGAACAAAGGGCCTTCGATCTCGTGCGCGAACGCTTAACCTCTAGACCACTGAACTAGCCGGCATTCAATGGTGTTGATGTCTAATCCACATTGGGTAGAGACAGGTATCTACCTCAGTACAATAGAAAAGGGTCGCACAATTTCGTGGATTGGTTGAGGTTAGACATTAACACCGTTGGAAGCCGGCCCTGTGGTCTAGAGGTTAAGCGTTCGCGCATCATATACACTGGGAAATGAAATGGTAACTATTTCTGCGATATAATATGAACTTATTTATTTTAAACCATTCATTGCATACAAGACTCTTTTTATTCGTTTAAATAATTTCGAATAAAAGATTTTTCTAAATGGGTTCTTTCATGATACATTTAGTGCTTAATTATAACATTATGAAACTAAACATTATTAATGTCATTATTATAATGATAATTACTTGTTATTAATTATAGATTACTGAAAATCATTAAATAAACCATTTTTATATTGATACGCTTTTACCTTACACTAAATTCAATGCAATAAAATTAGTATCATTCAGCTTTAATTAAATAATGTAATGTTAATTAGTTAACATAATACACTAAATATACGCAATTCTGTTTTATGAAATGAGAATTAATTAAATTAGTGATAATTAATCTTGTGTGATGTGAAATGATTCATCAGGAATATAGTAAATTCGAATTCGCTAGTTTTAAACCGAAAATGTAGTAATTCATAACAAATAATGAATATATATATATATATATATATATATATATATATATATATATATATAATGAAAAATATGTATGTCCTGGGTTCGAATCTTGAGAGGCGGGATCGTGGATACGCACTGCTAAGAAGTCCCACAATAAGATGAAACGGCCGTCTAGTGATTCCAGGTTTTCCATGGTGGTCTAGCTTCAATTGACTCACGACCGCAACTATTGATATAAGTAATATTTTTATAATTCTAGCTGAATAGTGATTTACATAGGTTAGTAAAGTTTTTTTATATGTCAATTGATAAGACATATGTGTCTGATTCTTCTTTCATAATACACTGGTTATATTTTAAATGCATCATATACATGTAAAATCGTATCTCAGTAGATGTGCTTATAATAACGAGATGAAATGTGTTATATCCCGATGAGAATTATGAATGACAACTTTTAAGAAGTATTTATGAACAAATACGATACATATACCTTTATTGTATAATTGTTAATTATCTAAATTATGCATATTCATGTTCCTCTTACTATAAGCCTTATTTTGACCCATAGACTATTATTATACGATTTACCGGTCATGAGTTATACTCAGTCTATCACTTACGATCCCCCACATTCACAACCACTTTTGGCTAAATCTTCTACAAATGTTGTTTTCTATTTTGTGATGCGGTATGGTCTGTTTGGTTTGTATATAAAAGCAGTACGTTTGGAATATATGATTCATATCACGGAGGCTGAGATTGGTGTTCTGAACTTAACAGGCAGGGCTAGGCAGGAAGAAGGACCGATAAGCATTCTAGACTGCTTGTACGGGTTTTATGAGTCATTGGTTCAGTTGATAAATCGCTGTTCTCTAATTGGCGGTATCAATACGTTATATATTAATTGGACACAAGGCTACAAATTATAACAAAGTGAAAATTTATTTAACGAAGATAAGGAAATAGCTGCCTACAAGTAATTTCAGTATCGTCTCAGAAACAGTAGTCTATGTTCAATTTTTAATAATAATCGTGATTTCAATTATATAGTGAGTGTACTGTGTATTTTATTATGACTTGTATGAAATAACTCAAGAAGCTATCTAAAACAACACAATTATTATTCCATTATTCATTTCATTAATATAATTACGAATGATAATAGACATTAAATTATAATATCTATAGTATTATCATAATATTATAAATCCCCTATACTTATGAACAGTATAAAATATCAGTTCAACCAAACATAATTAATGGACTGGTGACTACGACACAAGTTTCAGAAAAAATATCTATGATTACATATATTAACCTATAATGAACAACACAGTAATTCATTCGTTGTATATTAAGCACGAATGAATACGGCCCTGTTTTGATCCAAGACATTATTTACTGTTCTGATTTACAAGTTTGATACGTCTGAGTTAGCAAAAGTGGTGTCAAATATTGTTGCAATCTACCTCTTACTTTTCTCTCTCTTTTTACCAACGGGGAAAAAAGACTAAAACATTTTGATAAAATTAGATAGTATGATAAGGAGACGAATTTAATTGTGGTCATATGATATATTAGCACAATAGATATTAATTTTGCAATCATTAGTGAGATACAGACAAACACTCTCGTATACTCAAGCCCGATCCGGTACGCGAATAATATATTGAATTTGAAGCAGTTCGTTCCTTTGATAATAAGATGACGAAGTTTATCAAAACTATGTTCGAAATGTATTGTGCTAATATATCACATAATGCTAATAATCTTCGTTTCCTTATTATACTATCCTAATATATTAAAACCAAGACCCTAATACAGTACATTAATTTGCGATCAATACCACGACTCATTTTAAACATCTCACCTACTGTTTGTCCACAAGTTAACATGTACCCATAATGTCTCTTTGACATGAAATATTTCCACAAACAACTTGGACATATAATTGTCTACCCACTAAATCCCTCCAATAGGTTGAATGACAGTTTCACGCTTCTAAACTGATTTACACCGTAAGTGTTTGATGAGAAAAGGATTATGTAAAAAATGAGATACAGCTTGAAAAACTGAACAGTTGAATCTCAACTTGGATAAAGAATACCAGTGTTTATCGTAAGACCTAAACTTTCTTTGTTGAAATACGTAGTGATGAATTGATATGTGGTGCTAAGGGATTCGAGATTAGGATAAAAGACTTTTTGGAAGTTCTTTGGTTTCACTTGACATCATAAGTTGATGAAAACATGGTCATTATAATACTGACGCACAGTGAAAATGATTAGTAATAATAAAGCTAGTCTAATGAAAGTACAAACTACTACTACAGACTACTTTTAAATCTTTGTACGACTGTGGATTCAACAAACTAAGGGCTTATTACTGATCGCTTCAATGTGGCATTATAAAGGGAAATGTTAGGTCGTTTTACAATTAGTTGGTAATTTAATATGCTATGTAAAAATGGATCTATCGGATGGCTAAATAGTTTCAGTCAATAGATTAGAAATGAATTACATAAGCCGGTTTCAAATCTAACACATTGAATAATAAATTATCATTAAAAATGTATGAAATCTGAGTTCCACAAATGACTCTTCTCTTGAGTACTGTTTTCTTACTTTAAACCATGTGATTACTGGAGTGGGATAACCATCGACAGAGCATGTCAGTTTCACACTTCCACCTTCTTGTATATAACGATTTCGTAGATGGAAAGCAAAACGCGGTGCTGTCTCTTCTTCATGGAACATTTCGACGGGTGCTGGTTCAATCTTTTTACGTGGTACTGGTGGCAATGGTTCTATAATTAATGAAAAGTAAAAGTATATTATTTTGTTGAGTATACTTGAAGGATGTAAATTTGAATGTTTGGAATAAAATCAACATAAAAATTAAAGAGAATTACTAACACCATCTTACCAATTTTAATTTCTTGTAGTGGTTGCACTGTTAGTAAGACAGGGAATTCACGTTTTCCAAAACTGTTTTCAGCACGAACAGTATAATGTCCTGAATCCTCCATACGTACCCTATTTATTTTTAGGGAATAATCGTGCCCAGCATAGCGTTGCATATGTTTTACACTTTGAGATAATTGAACGTCACCAAAATGCCTGAATGTCATGAATAAGCACAATGAAACTGTTACCATATGCAAAGAAATGATCACTAAGATTAACCTAAAAACCGTATCTTAATAATGAGGAGCTTGGAAAGAGGTTATTTTATTAGTTCATGAAATTCCATACCAGAATGCAAAACCTGATTAGAAGAATATTATGTTCATTTTATTTAGTTTTTATTACTAGTCTAAGCATTAGGAAGAAAATCCAGAATAATCTTAGTAAGGTATAAGGATGTACTAAAAATATATTCCACTTATTTGATATAAAAAAGTAGCAGTCAACGATCAGAGAGTGAAAACGCCACTAGTGAAACTATTCATATTTCAAATATTTGACTGTACTACAGAAGAATATTGGACTGTCTTTGACCACTTATTACCACTCCTATTGCATTGTTACATGTTAGTAAGTAGAAAGACATTTATTCTTAAACTTCATAGCATAGACATTTGTCATATCGGAATTTAACTGAAAGATGGTAGTCAAAGGTACACCTTGAATTTTATGCTTGCGTAAAATACTCCAATGGACAGGAAAATTGTATGTTTACTGAGAGCATTTGCATCATACATATACACAGCCTTCAATCTTCCATTTGCACTTTTCTGTTTTCTGCAATATGAACTGTCTTCTCATCTGGTCTTTAAATGTTCTGCCAACGCTGTGGTTTCGATGCACTGAGACTCCTCACTCTATCTGACAATTGTAGCAATTTTGACATCTCCTTCCGCTACACACTACTTACAAACAATCTTGCGAGTAGTGTCCATTACACTAGTTGGAACGCTTCAAAGAAGCGTACTTAAAAACTTAAAGGAATTCATGTTTTCTTAGATGTGAATCCGCATCACCTGGGTTGATATTCTGTCACGTAAAACTGAGCATTCACTAACGACTATTATATTCATAATTGTTTGTCAGTGAGAAGTAACCAGTGTCATTCGATCAACACTAAGAAATGGACAAAAATGATACTGGTCAGTATTCAGTGACCAATTAATTAAAAAAAACTGAATATGAGAATGAGCAACTGAGAGTTATGTTATTGTTAGAGGTCTACATAGTCTAATAATTACTGTTACATAATCAAGTGATCAACATATAGGAATGTAAGCTTCGTGTATCCTATGATATATATGAAGTTAATTAGTTAATCTTACGGTAAACACAATTGCTGTCCATTTCAAAACAATCAAAATAGTGTGATATAATGAATTACCATGTGACGATGGGCTCAGAAAGTGCCATAACACGACAATTAAATTGTGCATTTTCACCTTCCATCACCAATTGATTACTAGGCCATTTTACAAAACGTGGACCAGCCTCCTTACGGTCTGAAACATAAAAAAGTTTTGCTCAAAAATGTGTGAATTAAACATCATGGTTAGGATAGGATACGCGTCTGTGAAGTTTTAGAGCATCTACCTTTCAATGTTCATTATGTGTGCAATATCTGTCATCTTCCCGTTCATTTAGTGAGTTAATATTGCATGTAAGAGGAAAATTATCACTGAGGATTTCATTCAAAGTTTTAAATTTTAACTTCATTTGCTTTTTATTTGGAAAGTTTGAATGCGCCGTGGCACTTGAGAAAGTCAGATATTTTCTCCAAGACCACTTCTCCATGATGAGGTCAAATTATTTGAAAAACTCAATCTTATTCAATTATTTCAAATGTCTCACCAAGACAAAACCAATAAAAACAATTATTTTTTCAAAAAAGTATCACACTAGCGCTAAATGTTCAGTACCTGGCACTGTACTGTTCTATTCAAAACGATGAGTTATTCTCTTAATTACGCTTAGTTCTTCTGAGGAGGTAAAAAAAGCATTAAAAATTGGTTAGGTATAGAATAATTGGTCTGGGAAGACACTGTCTTCACAACAGGTCATGCTGAGATGAATTCAATTAGAATTGGTTAGTCATAGATTAAGTATATCAGACATTCAGAAAAACCAGATCTTAGATGATAAGTATACTATTTTACTAAATGAACATGTCACGAATGTTGAAAAACAATAAAAAATTTCAGTAATGATGAAGCATGTCCGAGTTAAATCATTGTAATATAGTGCGGCAAGCAGATATTTATTAAAGAGCATAAAAAGAAGTCTTTTATGCATGACTTTTACTTCGCATACCGAAATTTGTTTCTTGTATTTGATATTTATCTCGTCTATTTTGACGTATTGATGAATAATTTGCCAAATGACCAATAGCCGGGCTTCTTTGATATATATCACCCTATAGAAAAGAACATTTGACAAAAGGTAAAAATGATTAGATAATAGTATTTAGAAGTTGTTTGGATAAGAAATGACTATGAAATGATATAAACGATTTGGTGGTGGCGTCCTCTGACCTGAATAGTTTAATTGTGAAGCGTTCATTGTCGATCTGAACAACAATAACAACTACTTCATGTAAAAGTGAACTTTCTAACTACTCTACAAGTGTTATATTAGTTGGTTTTGATTTAATTGTTTATGACTGGTAGTCTTCATAAGTTGTTAAAAGTACCAAACACAAACAAGATCATCAGAACTAGTAAAACACTTGAGGTAATACCTGAAGGCCTTACTTCTACATGAAGTAGGAGCTGTTACTGTTGTCCAGGACTGCAATGAACGCTCCATAATTAAACCAACTAGCTGCGAGAGGATATCCCCAGAAAAATGACTGAAGTTTGACTCATAACTAATTTCATGCTCGAAATGCTTTGAGACTAGTGTTTCAGCTGATATAGAAAATAAATCAGCTTCCCTTACATATTTCATGCAATATGAAGTACACAGTTTTACCAACGTATTAATAATTAAATTCGGGTGATTGTCTGGTAACCTTTTACTTAGCGTCTGTTTTTCTCGGCACAACTCAGTAAATCCTAGCTTTAAACCCGAAGAAAACAATAATAAGTAGAAAACATTTATATAAAGAACTACGGATCATCCGACGAGATTTACCAAGATATTTTTCATTTAACATTATAATTTGCTTAATCTAAAGTATATTTTATAATAAAAAAATATTAGGGAATACAATAATCAAACTAGTTCCACAAAAATGTTATCCAGTTTGTAGGTGTTTTTCTTGACTCAGTGGTTTAGGGTTTAAGCGTTCTCGCGGGAGACCGAAGGTCCCTAGTTTGCGTCCCGCTCGTGGAATCGTGAGTACACACTCCTGAGGAGTCTTGTATCAAGACAGAACGACCTTTCAGTACTTCCAGATTTTCAATGACAGTTTAACTAAGATCGACTCATGATTTCAATGAAATTTAACATTCTCCACAATTTCATACTGAGATTTCTCTTAGTGCTTGATAACGACCTGAACAATAGAATGTAAGTTACCAATTTTAATGAAAATACAGGTCGACGTTAGATCCACTATGGTCGAAAATGAATGAACATTAAAAAAAGTAGTAACTGTTTTGATTATTATCAAAATAAGTGCTCATTGTAAACTGGTGTGCATGTTTTGTCTGCAAAAAGAAATATTTAATTGGTTGTAAATTATTTCTATATTTGACCTATTTATCTGAGTTTAATAATGTCTATTTATTCTTAAATGAATACCAAATTTCATTATTCTTGAACTTTTATATCTTATTTAATAAGAAATTATTTTACAATTCTCTTCAATCGTTTGGAAGTTACCTTAAATGAACAGAAATAATAGATGAAATCATGGGTCAATTGAAGTTAGACCACCATGGAAAACCTGGAAGCACTGGACAGCCGTTTCGTCCTAGTATCGGACTCCTCAGCTAGACATTAACACCGTTGGACGCCGGCTCAGTGGTTTAATGGTTAAGAGCTCGCGCACGGAGCCGATAGGTCCTAGGTTCGAATCTCGCGGGAGCAGGGGCGTGGGTACGCGCTGTTGAGGAGTCCCATACTAGGACGAGACGGCCGTCCAGTGCTTCCAGGTTTTCCATGGTTGTCTAGCTTTAATTGTCTCATGATTTCAACTATTGAAATTACTTAAATCTCCACAAAACCTCCTCAGAAATAATAGACTTCACAATATTAATAAGAGAAGTCGTCAATAGATGAAATTACAATTTTCGTGAATATCATAATCTTAGTTTATGATATATGCAATATGTGTCAACTAATTTGTGAAATGTGTCGTTAATCAAAGACTTTGTGATCTGGTTACAACAGAAATCCTGAACACCATTCATCGTTTCCATAAACAGTATACATAAATGAATGGGTTTGATTTTTGACATAGTCCCCTTGATGATTATTTATCCCTTAGTGAACAAAGTACATCATATGAGAATATTGTTGTAGTCAGCTTAAATCTTGTGATGATTTAGTTTTTACCGTTTGCTTACCATTCTTTCATGCATTTGTCTTTGACATTCTTTATAACGTGAAGGTGGAATACGTCGACGCTGTTCGTCCGTAATTGCTTCATTAAGCCAGGGATGTCTTAAGGCTTCATAGATAGTCATACGTTGGCTGTAAAGATACATAAAAAGCGAAAAATTAAGGCTTTTAGTCGAATTTTTAAACATCAAAATCTACAGGTGTAATTGACAGTATAGAAATGCTGGTTTGAGCTGAGTAAATTGATAAATCTGTTTTCATTCCGATTCATTTAAGGGATAAGTTTTAATAGTACTAAAGGTAAATCTTGATGATTATAAAGCTCTAAAATAATTATCGGTTGGTCTTGTCGAAAAACTGTTTCACAACTATTTGTTATATTGAAGGGATTGCCATTTAACTTGGGGAAAAATGTATCCAGAGCTTCGTTCTACTTAAATAAGGGGTTGAAATAAATGTTTGTCTATAAATACGTGTATGGAATGTCATTCGCGTGTTCAGCCACATTACAATGTATGCCCATTAAACGTAAGCATAACTAATTTTAGGTGTGTCCGATGAAAAAAGTTTGAACGTGTTACTCGTTTGACTGATCAATGATTTAAAATGTTACCAACAGTAAATTCCTGTTATAATATTCTTTTTGTAACTTATATTAATGTACGAGAAAGGAATTTATTGAATGCTTTCGAAAACCTCCTCCAGACAAAGTAAATAAAGAAAGGTTGGTAAGTAGAAACCTAAAATAATGTAGTGGTTGCTTCTTTATGTCCTAGATTAAGAACATTTGACTTTCTGATAGTTTGTAACAAAACGTTTAATGAGTCAAACATGGACGCCGCTTCATTTGTCTTTCAAAGTCTAAATATTCATTTCGTAATCAATGATCTCATCCATTAATTCGTAATGCACAAAAGGCCAACAAATTTAATAAAGGAATCATATAAATTATTGTTATTATAACTAGAATCTTACCAAAAGTACTGCGAACCTTAACGTGAAATTTTATACACGGAAGATATAAGCGCCGAAACTGAGTTTATGAAATAAACTTTAAATTCAAAAAGGAAACGTAGTCGAATTATATTCCTTCTCATTCTTAGGACCTTAAATTCGAGTCTTAAGAGGCTGTCAGTGTATACCGACGCATAATACTTGAATGATGATAAAAATGACCATTGTCCAGCATTGTTTAATTTTTGAAAAAACCTATAATAAAACTCGCATTATGATGTGAACTGTATAAAAATAAGATTTTATTCGAAAACAAAACTCATTTGTGATTAAAATGATCCAGTAAACTTTTTTTCGATAAAAACAATAACTTACTTTGGTTGTTTTTGTAACAATTTACTAATGAAATCTTTACCATTAGCCGAAATTCCATTGAATGCATCATGGTCGAATGTGAATTGACCTCTCCCAATTTTCTCCATTGTTTCAGCTGGAGTATTTCCAGCAAAAGGTGATAAACCGCTTAAACTAAAAAAGTAATTGTGAAAGATAAAATATTCTACTAGTAGTAATTAGTAGAGAAACAGGTTTTAAAAAGTGTTCAGTAAAGCACTGAAAAAATTATAGTAACAATTGTGCAAGACTGTTAGAATGTTATTTGTGTAAACCTTATTCCAATAACATCCTAGACATATTTCATCCTAGTAGAAAAGTATCGGTCATTTGGCTTAAAAATCATTTATTTATCCTGATTTATAAGATGAAGAGTATTATCCCATAACTTGTGTCTATACTAAAAGTAAAAGACAAAGTCCTTTCGTATATATGTATACATATATATCCTCCACGAAGTTATCTGTTGTTCAGTTCGCTGTGATTAGAACACTCAAAGATCCAGGTTCTCATTCCAAGAATAGAACCAAATTTATGAAGATTATGGATTTAATATGCCCCTAATTCCCTTTAACCACCGAATATCTAAGATAAGTTTTACCTAAAATTTAAAAATGAAATAAATCACTTACATCATATAAGTTAAAACTCCAATTGCCCACATATCTGTATAAAATCCAATTGATTCAGATCGTATAATTTCTGGTGCAGCAAATTCTGGATGTGATAAACTAACTTTAACTGGTGTTTTAGGATCTAATTTCCTTGATAAACTGAAATCTACAATTTTTAGATTTTTTGATTTCGATGTTTCAAACATTAAATCTTCCGGCTGTAATAAGTAAACAAAAACAAATTTTAAAAATTAAACAAATTATTTTATAATATAGGAATAAAATAAATTCATCATTTATTACCATACACTCCATACAAATACATAAAGTGTTGGGGACGATAGATCCCCCAAAACTCATATTTTGTAATTTTATCTTATCGATTAAATGTTAAAATATTTGGATGGTAGTCAATTGACGAACTTATTGATGAATGTTTAAGAATTAATATGACAATATCGATTATATATATTTGTATATATACGTTTTAAATTGTGTTTGTTGAGATCGCACGTTTTCTGGTTGTTGCAGAATATACTTCGCATTCTAACCTTGGACTTTTCCCTCTAGATAGTGGGGCTGGGACGCATCAGTAGCTAGCTTACTGACCTTTGGTCACCGAGTCTTGTTCTCGTTCGCAGAATAAGTGAACTCGTGATAGCTTCAAACCTAGCATAAAGGATGATTTGGGAATGACTGCTCATTGAGTCTTTCAATTTTTACATTCAATATACCTTATCACTGCTTATGGCTTCAGAATTTTACTTGCGTTTTACTTAAAAATATATGCATTTGAAAAAACAATAGTTGAGACTGATCACAAAGTTCTGGTAATATTTTTAATAAGTAGCAACAATAATACAAATAAGTGAGCAATTTTCTGGTGTTATGTAAATATGGATAAAAGAAGTTTCACTTTCAATTTTCAACAGATACCTTACCTTTATGTCCAGATGTATGATATTGGTATCATGCATATGTTGTATACCTTCGCATACTTGTCGAATATAATTAATAGCATCAGCTTCGGACATTGTAGAATTTTCATCTGCTAATCGGTCAAGTAGTTCACCGCCAGTAAGTCTAAATTATTAGTAATTAAGCAATAATTAATATACATAAATCTTGTTACTTAAAGTATCGTAAATAAATTCTAAGTCGGAGAATACAAAACACAGAATTCCAGCTTCTTAAGTACTCGTTATTAATCTGTTAGAAAGAATATTCCCAAGAATTAATCGTAATACATTGTTTCTGCATGAACCACGAGTATACATAGCCAAACGGTGTTCCGAGCTTCAGTAATAAATTCAGGAGGATGATGTCATATGACGCATACATTATGATTTTAAACCTTATTAAAGCCTTGATAGCCAAACGAACGGAACGAATGAGGATGGCTTGTCGATATTCTTAATGTTACTTCATGGGTAGTGAGCATGTTGCTAAGTAATTGAAGTGCATTTGCATTCGCCTCAACTATGACTCATATTCGGATATTTTAAAACACTTGAATACTTCAAAATAGATGTAATTTCTACGAGAACTTTGTGAATATTTAGATATTGCTTTTATAAAAAACACAACAATTGGAAATATAGTGAAAATCAGCGAGAACTGAAGTCTCATCCTGGGCTCGGACTTCTCAATAATGTGTATTGGCGACTCCGTATTAAACATATACACCAATGAGTTGAAATTTATTGACTCGAATTTTCATTTCATTAGAAATAACTCAGGACTATCATGAAGTATCATTAGTGATACGTGTCTCACTCTAAATATTATTGAATTATATAGACCACAGTTCCATACTGGTAAGTCCTAAAATCCGTCTTAATCTGTCATCATAATCCCGAATTATTTACCAGTACGATCCCTGGAATGATCTTAATGTCTATCCTAAATCTAGTTTAGATCTTATGATTAGGAAATAAGGAAATAATCAATAACTGAATAAATTTAGTCAGTTTCTGCATAAAACAACCCAAAGTACCAGAAAACTGTTATGAGATAAATCACTAAAATTCTATGTATGATTAAAATTTAAGTGGCAAAGACAGTTTAGCCTATTAAGACTTATGAATTTGTGAGTCTTGACACAGTTATCAAATTATTTAGTAATGTTAGATCAATTATAAGCTATAAACCCACAAAATAGATCCAATTTAACTATGATTATTCAGCATCTAAATATGCAGCAAGTGTTATAACTACACATCATTCTTACGTTCATGTTTATTCAAAAATAAAGACTTACAGTTCCATAACCATCGCTACATCATTCTTATCATCGAACGCTTCGTGTAAGTTGAGTAATTTCGGATGATGTAATTCTTTCATCACTTCAATTTCATTTAAAACGACATGTTTATCTTGTGGTGTATCAGTGTTCACAAATTTACACGCATACGAATTACCCGTGGTCTTCTCTTGACATCGATGAACGGCACCAAATGTTCCGCTAAATTATTAAAAGGAGAGAGAGGAAGTATAAAAATTTAAAACTTGAGTAACTACTTTGTATTAAGCTGGGTACAATTTTTCTGAGAGTTTTAATCAATTAGTTGCTCATAGTATTTTTCTGTAGTTTACATTTGTAAAATTTTTTCTTTGGAATTCGGTCGATAGAGTTCGGTCAACACTAAAGAACTAGACAAACAATAAATTGTTTGCTGATAAATGAATGATCATCTGTGGATATATCGGTTATACAGGAGGTTATTCAAAGCCCAAAAAGCTCAGTGGTAACGTCTCAGAGTGTGAAGCTGGGTGATGTGGTCTCTAATCCCCTTGGTAGCATCAGTTCTTTCAAGATGACAGATACACCTTGCTGAAAACCGTTAAATAACACAGAACTTTAGGTATAAATTTTTGTTCCAACTGCCACTAACGACCTAATAGATTTCATAAAGTGATATATATATATATATATATATATATATATATATATAAATTAGATATTAAAGGCCAGAATTACAATGTTAAAGTGAATTGATGATGAGCCGAAAACAGTGGATCAAAGAACTGAACAGAATAATATTTTCGATGGTTTAACCAGAGGGCAACACTAAAATTGGCTACGTAAATTAACGATCTTGGGATCAAAGGTAGAATTTTAATAAGAACATGAGTAACAAAGTTGGAAATAAGATTTTGATAGTATTTCAAGTGCTTTTATAAATCCAGGTCCAGGAAAAAAACTTAAAAGAAATAATTCTCTTAGTAACTAATAGTAGGATAGGATCCTTCTTCGAAAAACTCGTTATCACATGTATTAGTGATAGTCTAACAGTTACGAGAATTATCAAACTAAGACAGTTAGAAAACCTATTTTGTCTCAGAGTGTATGTTAATGCTATAGCCATAACTAATTCCTACCCAATGTCCAACTGTATATTCAGTCATCGTTTTGAAACATGAAAATAAATTATTATAAACCACTTCACCTTAGTGGAAAGATTATTTATTGTAATAATCCGAAATATCTTAAAGAAACCATTTGCTTATTATTAGATAACTTACATCCCAAGTTCTTCCATAATGTCATAATAGTCATAGACACTTTCACCTTTATGAACTTGAGTTGGCAATGGTATTTGTTTGTCCCAAATGTTTCGATCTACAGCAATTCAAGATATTAATCCAAAGAATAGAATTTACTAGGTAGCACTTCAAAATGTTAACAATAAAACAAAAATTATTCAGTTTAATTCAACAACCATATATCATACAGCTTGGTTCGCTTTAAAAATTCCGAATTATTTGATGTGGTATTTTGTTCTAACGTGGCTGGCTGATTAAATACGAATGAGGGAAATCTTTGAATGGATGAAAGAACTAAACAGTAATGATTTCCAGCTGTGGTTCAATCAAATATGAAGGATAAAACCGAATAGAAATGAATAACATCACTGAATATAATCATTTTTATCTCTGTCCTCAGTACAAGCAGAAAAAATCGTACATCAACATCATCTTTTAAATCTGCAAACATCAGGGTTTTAATAAACCATCATTTTTTCAACCTTTGAATTCATGTCAATCTATTATGAAACAGTTTTTAGGTGTACCGTATTTCTACAAAATCACCCCAAATAAATAATAGGGATTACCGAATGTCTATTAAAAATACACCATCACACATATTAGGAAGCATGATACCAAGCTAATCATTCTATGTGGTTACTTAAAAGCTTGTTTTCTGAAGTATAGAATGAAATTATTTGCTTTTAAATGACCAATTCACAAGCACGATCGTGTTGGAAACATTCAAAAATTATCAAATTCCTTTGTTCGAAAATGACAGTCATGTGATTATAAAAATGTTGTAAGTTTGTTTAATATTTAATTGCTAACGCTAAAAAAAATAAATCTTGGGAAACAAATTAATGAATATTTGCCCATTCTCACTATTGGTTCATGTACAGTAAGTGGTTTGTCATTATTTAGAATAAAACTTACGAAATCTATCATAGTTTTCAATTGGAGGTCCAGTATAATCACTACGACCTTCTTCGCGTTCTCGACGAACACCACGCTGACGAGTATCTGCAGCAATTAAGTGACTTTCAGTAGGTTGACATGGATCACTTCGACCATGCAGATTTTCTGCAATTACACGGAATCGATATTCTTTACCATTGACAAGTCCTTCACAATTATAAGTTGAGAAACTAATAATAGCAAATAATAAGTGTAAGGTTAAGGTAGTAGATTTGGTTTTTTAGAAATAAAACTATAAATTGGATTAATTACAAAAGTTGCAAATTTCTTGTGACTATATTTGCAGGTGACAATAAAATATAGTTATCTTCGCTTATCTCAACAAAGTGCCACCACCATCTCATACTGTACTGAACACAAGGACATTATGTATTTTAGAAAACAAAAATGTCGTTAAATCACCAATTTGCAAAAATAAAGTCCATATTGCCAATCTCACAATTAAAGTATGTAGATCATCGGTTTTTTGACTGTGATCTTGAACACCATCTAAGTGGGGTCATGAGCACAGTCGTCTAAGGAGTTCGTAACTAGAATAAAATAAGACTTTAATTCGTTCTGATTTTTGCTAGCCTTGAGAAGGATATTTGTCCGTAAAGAAAAGTAATTATAAATTGGATATATTTTTATAGACGATCAATTGTTATATCCCTAAGTTATTAAATGCTTTTACAGGTGGGATGAAATCCATTATAATTAAAGCAATTAAATCTTGTACAATTATATACATAGGTTTAATTAATTGCCTTCACATTTCATGCTTAATATATAATCAGTCGAACTGTTCACTTTTCAATAAATTATTGCAAGTCAACAGCATATTATGGTATTTCATTATTTTATATACAAGTTTATAAAGATTCACTAATTAATGTCTCAATATTGCATAATATAATTATATGGAAGTGGTATGGTCCATGAGTCATAATGCCCTTAGTTTACTTACCGATTAGTACCTGCTCTAATCCAAGTATCACCAGGCATTTCACATCGTTCAATGATATACTGAGAAATATACCCAGTCCCTTCGGGCATACTCCAAGATAAAAGTGCTGATCCATCAGCTACACCTTCTACTTTTAAATTGATTGGTGGTGGTGGTCTATCGTTTATTCTTAATTCAATATTTGCTGAATCTGATCCCATGTCATTTTCTAATGTTATATTTAATTTTCCCGAGAACTCTTCGCCGACATTCTCCAAGGTGATTATAGCGTGACGATCTTTCAGCACAGTATTGACATTCTTCCCTTCCCTTATATCTTTACCATTTAATGTCCATCTTGCTTTAGGCTTAGGGAATCCTGTATATGGTACTTTGATTACAATAGAATCACCACGTTCCCATTCTGTAGGCTCTTGCCAACGACTTGGTAAATGTATTTGAGGTTTAGCTGAAGAATGAACAGTGCGAATATGATAATAACAAATTTTCTTAATAAAATATGCATTTCAAACACAACACATTGGTTGACCAAAATATCCCAAACATGAAATATTATTACCACATGGTGAAACACAATGTCCACTATTTAGTTCATTTATAAATGAATTGGTGGTCAAGTATCTATAATACTGAAAATTGTGCATTTTGTTTTCATAATACGTAAAATTAGGTTATCAATAATCTGGTCAAGAAACACAATAACCATATAAGACCGCTTTAATTTTTTGTATGTCCATAATGAATATGATAATCGATAAACATGTGGCGTTTAATAAGTTCCATCGTCAAACTTCATATATATTCACATGAACTCATATACGCATGTATTTAATGTATATCGGAGTGATTCTAATGGTTTTATTTTTATTATTATTAATAGCTTTATTCAATATTAGATTTTTGGTACAATATAGAATTCTCAACACAAAATATTTCAACAAGTTTCCTTTTCTTATTTCTTGATCTATTATGACGATAAATATTGAGTGATCGACAGTTAAATGTTAGTAGTTCAATAATTAACATCTGAATAATATGCATTCTTTTCCATACATATCACCAGCCACTACGATGTTTTAAATTGTACTGTTTTGTGAGTTGTACAACGAAAGGTCATATACTTTTCATAAACGCACCTAAATAGATTATGAGACTAATAGGCATAATGAAGTGTTAAACAAGAAAACAGAAAACTTGTTGAAGTATCTAAATAGCAGGAACAGGTAGCTCAGATATTAATGCAGGCCGCTAATGTTGACTGCATTAACTGTTTGGTTAATGTTGTGGTGATCCAGAAAATTCCTTGCAAAAGACAAGCAAGAATCAGGAAACACTAAGAAGCTTTTCATCCAATCAGCGTTCACTTGACGTTTTAGCCAGAAACATTAAGGAAGTGAAACGTCACATGTAGCGGTCCTGATTGGCTGATTGTTATACTGCTACTATGTTTAGTAGCATTCCAGAATCTTCGAGCAACCCAAGGACATTTAAAATATTATAAAAACCCTATATTTTCTGTATTAAAATGAACCTTGGAGTAAAGTACTTTTCGCATACTTTGCGCCTTCTCTCTCGTGTTCAGGTCGCTGTATAGTTCTAGCTTGGGGGTTACAAGAATAGCTTAGGAACCGAGTATAATGTTCAAATTGCAAAACTTATCAGTTAAATAACAATAATATTAGTGTGAATCGCGTTTTCATTGAGTTTACGAGTTATGGTCAATTTGAACATTTTTTAAGACAAAAAGAATATTACAATATTGAAATTAGTTAAAGCCTAATAATTTAACTCTTCTACATAACTAAAATTGATCTTCAAGCAGAAAGGAAAAAATTTATATCATTTCCACTAACGTTCAACTTCAAGTTATGTAATTAAAATCAACTTATTGACATTTAAACTTCACTTTAAAAATTCGCATCTTTCTTCATTTACATTGGTTATTTACAAATTTATAATACTACTTATATTAAGACAATAACTATATAGTGCAAACTATCACTTCAATGAATGAATTTTTTCAATAGTTGAAATCAAGAGTTCATTTAATCTAGACCAGCATGGAAAACCTGGGACAACTGGACGGATGTTTCGTCCCATTGTGACACACCTCAGCATTGCGCATCCACGACCCCGCACCGCGAGATTCGAACCCGGGACCTTTCAATCTCACGCGCAAACGCCTAACCTCTAGACCACTGAGCTGGCCGGCATCCAACGGTGTTAATGTCTAACTTCAACCAATCCACGAATTAATCTTTCTTAAAAATACAAGATTTAATTAAAATTTCATTTAGGATAAAATGTCAAAATAATAACAGACAACTATATTTAAAACGTTCATGTAGGACAATTTTTTTTTCTACGTTATCTTTGCATGACGCCACTTTGAACAATCAGTTATGGAACTTTTCTGACATCATAAAGTTATAACAACTGTTAATGTTAATAGTTACTGTTTCACCACAGATTTAAACAAACAAATAACTATAACATTATGTTGCCATAAACATACAATAGCTATAGAGTAGGTATTATGATAAATGGATATTAAAAAAACCCTTTATTTTAGAATATGAATAGACTTCTAGACTATTGATTAACATTACAAGTTTTCAGTTGTTTAAAATCACTGTTAGTACAAATTTCGCAAATCATTCGTTTTATGCACAATATATATTTCTATAGTGGCTAGCCGTGGAAATAAGAATTGTGGATTTTAGAACTAATGACATCAATATTCCTGGTAAAATTGAATTTCACAAAACAAAGTCATAAAGCAATCTGTGGTACATTTAAACTAATGCATTACTACCATTTTATAGAAATTACGTGAAACTTGAATGAAATCCTTGTCTGTTTTAAAGTAGAACATTAAACTTACATTTGACAGACAGTGGTGCTCGGCTGACTTTGGAACCACCTCGATTTGAAACTTTGATGCTATACTCATCAGTATCTTCAAGGCCACAGTTACGAATTGTTAAATAATGGAAGTGTCCGTCTTTAGTCATTTCGATACGATGGGACTCAACAAGATCTCGAGGACCTTTTGACCATACTACATCGTAGTTCGATGAACAGTCGACTTCGATTTCAAATACAGCATCTCTACCTTCATTCACAATCTGTGGTTTAAGACCACTAATGAAAGTCGGTCGTGAAACAGCTTTATAAGTAAGAAAAATTAGAAAGTAAATACAATTAAACCATTTCAAAACATGAAATTCACCATGAATGTAACTAAGAGCTAAATTTGGAAAATATTTTATGATGATGTAATGTAAAATAAAAGGGTTTGCAGATCAATTTTCTGATGCCGAGTGATGATCGACTAAACGAAACTTTAGATTAACCCTTTAAAATAAAAAAGGGCATGTCTAGTCATTCCTTATCATGGTGGGTTTTGAAGATAGTTGAATTTTAGTGAGATTCCGAACCGATCTAAAGCATTCAGATCCTTAATGGTTGCTTAATTTAGATCAGTTTGTGATTTCATTAATATCCCTTTCCAGTTGAACTTCACTCCAGATGGTAGCCTAATTAAATAGTGAATCAATCGAATATGGAAAGCACAAGATTATTGATTCGCAATCTATTTGGTAAATGTCAATGTACACTTTATAGGAATTAAAGTTATAGTGTGGAACTTCGTATCCTGTTTGGGTTTAAAATGCTAAGGATTTAAAGTACAGAGAAAAAAATCTGTCCAGTGAATCCTAATTTTTCAGGGGTACTCAAGTTCATAGACAATAATTTCAAGACTATTGAATTCTTCACAAACCACCTAACTATATGAAAACGGAGTAAAATTTATTGCAGACTATATTATCAATAATTTAAAATTATGCCACTCATCAAGTTACACTCAACGATTAGCACTTGTTTGTTCAATACCATAGATCGATTTTTTGATTTATGTTGAAACATACAAGTAAAAACTATGATTTATTAGGGAGATTCAATCTCTTTACCAATGAATGAAACTATCTTATTACTTCTGTGACCGAATTCTATAGTTCATTCATTCACTTAATCCAGATATGCCTGGAGAGCGAAGTATTGACTAATCAAACTCTAATTTATAAAAACGTTTCTCAACCATCCACTGATTAGAAAATAGTGCCTCTCAACTATTTATTCTATTCTTTCATATGCATCTTTGAAAAATAAATGAAACTGCCGGTATTTGGATATGAAAACAAAAAGTAAGGTTAGTCACAATGTAAGAAACCATGACTAAAATATTAAACTCTCCAAGAGAAAACTTTGTGAAATGAAACATTATCTACCTTTAGGATCTTTAACACACACGGGTCGATCTATCATAGTTGGTTCGCTTTCGCCGGCATCATTGACAGCCATAACACGAAACTCATAGGTTTTATCCTCAATCAAATTCGGGACATTGTAACTGAGTGTAAGTATAGGATTTGAAGTGATACGTGACCAGTTCTGTGCACCAACTTCACGTTTTTCTACAATATAACCACGTATACGACCACCACCATCTGTGGAAGGTCTAGTCCACGCAAGATTAACAAAATCTCCACCTACTTCGTTAGCAGTTAAATTACCTGGTTTTCCAGGTTTGTCTACAAAATAAATGAATAATTTCATAGTTAGTATTTGGTATATTAATAATTTGTTGTGAATATGGTTTTGTAGAATTTAAAATTCAGTTGTGATGGTTAGTTGAATATTTTTAGTAACCATGATCACAGTATCTACAGTATTTAGTGTGATCACGTTCAATGATGTTATTGAAATAAAACATTTCATATAGGGATTATTTTATAAAACGTTTATGAGTACTCCTTCATACTATGATTAACTGCATATATATAACTAAGTACAGATTTATGTACTTGTTTTTGTACAGCAGATTCTGTATGGGAGATAAAGATACTTTTTACTGTCTAATTATAACACGGTAAATGAAAATAAAAAAGGGATGAGAAGACTTAGTGAGGAGAGTCGGTTTACAATTATTGAGACCAGGCGCTATGTTTATTTGTGTTGTAAAACATTTATTTAATAATAGTTTTTTAAATTAAATCCTATGAATTGTTTCAGCTGGTTTATTAAACATTTTGCGAGGTCAAAATTTCAAATATTGTCTTTTTTGTAGATAGGTTCGATTCAAGAAAGCTTCTACTTCTGCAAATACACCCATATTCTTAGTCCCGAATTCAATTTTGACAATAGATACGACTGGAAATATTTCAATGACTTACCAAACGGATACTTAGCAATTACTTCATTAGGCACTTGGAACCAATCACCTTGACCACAATCATTTACAGCAGCCACACGGAACAAATAATGTGTATTTTCCTGAAGACCTTGTATTTCACAATTTGGTTCCTTACTACAAGATGATACAGGGACCCAGCGATCTTTACCAACCTCTTGACGCTCGATAACATAGTGAGTAATTTTAGATCCCCCGTCATCCTTTGGAGGTTTCCATGACAATCGCGTACTGAAAGGTGTTGTATCCGTAACAGTAATTGGGCCTTGACATTCTCCTGGAGGAGCTATAAAAGTTCAAAAATATATGTTTATATTTTTAAAGGGAATGACTTCATATCAAATGACTGTAATTATTAGCTTATTTAACTACCCCTAACATTGCTACAGTTTATACAGTAAGAATACTGACATTATTGACTTGATGGCGTACGTAACAATAAAGGAAGCCTAATAGTTCATTTATTTGTATTATGATTAGTTAAAGAGTTAACTTCTCGAAAGACATTACAGAAACTATAGGTTAAGAACGTATTTGAGGACTAAATTTTTGCTAGTTTAAATTACTACTAAGTTATAAGCCATATAATTTAGATAAAAAAGGAATGACCAATTTTGTTGAAAGCCATAAGACATGCGCAGTGATAGTTTACTGACACTTACAGGAATCGGAGAGACAATTAGAAGCTACTTTCAAAATTTTGTTTGAAAAGGGATTTTCTTTTTTAATTTGAACACTAATATCATAAGCAACAAGTGTCTCATAGACTACTTTGAAGCATAGCCTAATGTGTCTATGAAGGTAAGTTTATAACTTCTTACATTAGTTTGCATTCCGTACCCCGGAGTCTTATTCGGGACTTCATGTCCTTTTTATAGACTATTATAACGATTTCGTGTAATATATTACCGGTAAGTACACATCAGTATAACATAAATATTATTCACATTTAAGTATTCATTTTTACATAACAGTTAAGTATTAGTGACAATATGTTAATAAACTGAAAGATAGTTCTAGAGTTTATTCGTCACATACTGATCTTAGTTGAAACATCATTGAAAATCAGGTTCAATGGATAATGGACATCCATGAATTTAGAGCTCGAATCCAGGACTTCTAGGAATCACATAGAACGCTTAACTACAAGAACAACTAACTAGACAATTTTTAAATAAAATAATAAACATCAAGAATGTAAAAAAAATAAACAATTATTGTTTTATAGTAATACTTTAGCTATTATTTAACCATAACTTACATGTTACTTTTAAATTGAATGGTACTGAACTGAAACCACTTTCATTTCCAATTTCTAAAGTATAGTATCCGCTCATATTTCTTGTTACATCTACATCAACCAAAATACACAATTAAATTAATTAGGCAAAATAAATTACTGTTAATAAAGCTATACTATTGTTATATCCCGATTCTTATTGCAGAGGCTGAGATCGGTGTTCTGGACTTAAATGGCTGGGCTAGGTAGGAAGCAGGATTGATAAGTACTCTAGACTGCTCACACAGGCTTTATGCGTCATTGGTCCGATTGATAAATTACTGTTCTCTAATTGGTGGTATTATCACGTTATACATTAACAGGGCACACAGGTCATAAGTTATAACAACTATGGAGAACAATCCAAATCATTAATGAATAGAAATTTCTTTTGTTTGATATTTATAAATTTTATAATGAATTAAGATGAATGAGGAAAATGCTGTATAAACTGGTATTTGTGAATACACTTTAAAAATTTTTTTTATTTAAATGATACATATCTAATAAGAAACTGTTAACTTACGATTAAATGAACAGTTGAATAATTTTCAAGCTAATTCTAATGATGAGATTATGAATTTACAATAAAAAAGAAGCTTCGATGAAACTAATACATAATTTGTTATACATTTTTGACTATAATAAGCGAGCATTAAGAACCTTAAAATTGGGAAGACTAGGACAGAATATCAATTCAAGAATTAGTTGTGTAGGTATGTCTGGGTTTCAGAATTAAAGTTCTTTATGTGTCATTTATAGATGATTAGTTAGATTTCGGACATCATATCAACATTTAGTTATTAGTTACCGCTTTCTAATCGCATCTATCTTTTTTTATTTCATTGAATCTGGATTTTCGTTGATTATTTGTAAAATATTATGATTTATAGTAACTTGGAGATTTGTATGAGGTTGTGTTATCACACTCGCTATCTATCTACATTTATCATTCTAAATAATTAGCTACAGATAAAATCTATTTCTTTCGTTAAGATGAAGAAATCCAGGCTACTCGTTACTCAGTTTATCCCAACTTCGTGCATACTCTGCTTAAATTCGAATAACACGATTGTGTTTAAGTACATAAAGTTAATTCAATAAAGTATTACCTTTTAGTTGAATAGATGCTGTTCCATCTAAATCCATCAATTTAACTCGACTAGATTCCGGTAATTCATGACCATTACACTTTAATTTCAACGTGATAGATCCTCGACCAGAGTAAGGAACTTTAAGTTTAACAAGATCGCCTTCTGAAGCCACTTTGTCATCAATATTACCCAGTACCTTAGGTATTGCTATGCAAAGAAAACAAATAAATATCAAGTTAGGGAATTGATAGGTTTTTCCTAATAATTTAATAATTCGTATTGTAATTAGACGTATTAAGGTCACCGAACCTACCCAATACTTCAAATGGAGCTGAACATGAGTTTTTACCAGAAGGATTTGATACTTGACAAGTTATTGTCCCACTGTCTTTTTCGTCAAGATCATGTATTTCAATGCTCGCTTTCCCATCAGGACCAGGTGGATTGATCTTAATGCGGTTACCTGGTAAAAGTTCTATACCATCTCTAAACCAGCGTACAGAAGGAAGTGGTTGACCATCAACTTGTACTTCGAATCCAGCTGTACCACCGATAGGTGCAGTTGTAGGACGAATTTTCGTGACAAAATCAGGTGTTGCGGTAGCTGGTTTTTGTTTAAAAGAAAGAATACATTGATTATTAGCTTGATTACAAACTGATGAAACAAATATTTGGAGTTCTAAATCGTAGTAATCTTATCTAATAGATATATATAAATTCTTAAATGAATTTTCTAAACTTCCTTAAGTTGTTCAGTTCTTTATTACCTTAGTTATATTGAGTTTGTAAGTGGTATTCACGTATGATTAAAGAGAGGCTTGGTCGTTAGATTTCCATCAATCATCCAGACATGTAACGTAGAACCGGGAACATATGTGCGTCGATTCAAGTTGTCATATCACAATAGCACAGTGAGATAAAATTATGAAGAGAAATACCAGAGTGGCGAAAGGGGTAAAAGTAACATTAGTCGTAGGAAAAACCAAGTATAGAAAGAAGACAAGAGTATAAATAGATTTCAGAACTCAGGACATAAATGAAGATTAGGAGTGAATTCACCTGAGCCACTGAGAACAATTCTGAATTATATAACCGAAAGTCTCCAATCATTGGTTAAGATGATCACGCGCACCTCATACACCTATTGACATAGTCAAGTCCAATTGTCAATGTCTTCATGAACTGGTGCCATATCTCCATTGGACTGTTTCTAACTGTTTTCCAACATGCTCTCACACTAGAAAACATAGCATCGAGGTAGGCACCATTTGAGCATATGCATATCACATATCTCAACCACCTTAGTTAATGAATATTCACTACTTCGTCAGTTGATTCAAAATGTTTACTTAATACCCTATGCTTAAGCTCGATAGTGGGCACTCAGTGGTGACAAAATACACGAGTGATTCTCCGAAGACACTTATAATCGAATACTAGTAACCTAAGAGTATCTTCTAATCATAATAGCCACGTTTCACAACCATAAAATGGGACGGAGTGAACTATTAAGCAGTAAACTTAATCTCTGGTCTAAAGACGGATGTCTCGTCTACGTCACAAGTGAAACAAGTTAGCAAAAGCCGATAGAGCTTTCTGAATCCATACCCAGATTTTGTCAGACACCATACCACTAGCACTGAGACTCCCAAGATTAGTGAAGCAGTCAGCACGCTCAACTACTTTACTCCCTATCGTTAATTCCGGCGCTGACGCAATCTAACCCTGAAGCAACATTTCGCATTTGAAGGATGGGAACAGCAACCCAAACATGCTAGCATTGTTGCTCAAGGTGATTGGAAGACTTTCCATTTTATCAGCTTCATCTCCGAACAGAACTAAGTCATCTGCGTGTTATAAGTCAGAAAATTTACCTCCTTGTAGGTCAATTTGTGAAAACTTAAATAACGTAAAAGTTATCTGTATAAGAATGTCTACAGCAAAATTACATTAAAATGAAGAAAGTAAACGATCTTGATAAAGATTACTTGAGGTCCATGAATTTGATGATAGCTCTCCACAAGCTCTAACTCGGTCAGTAGTGTACAAGTAAAGAACCAGTACAAAGCCAATGCACTTGTTAAGTTTTATATTTGAGAAAGACTGGAAGAACGGTGACTGCCAGGATTAATTTATCAACTATTAATGCATATATATAATTCATATTACTTCGTATAAGCATATTTTCTAGCTAAATGACCTTCAACATTTATGTTTAATGAATGGTTTGAAGATAAATGTTTTTGTCTGTATAAACAAGTGATTGATAAGTAACACTGAATAAATCATTCAAACGCATACCCTTCGAAATTAATCTTATTAGTAATTACAGACACATTTGGTTATCTTATAGAAGAATTTATCAGTAGACATCGGCAACTACTTATTTGCACATAAAAACATTTGAAATCAAGCCTTTTTGGAAAAAAAGTTACGGGACAATCATGTCGAGCAGTTATAATCTGAAATTCCCTTCTTAAACTCTCAATACTCTTTCATATAATCTTATGATAGTGGTAATCAATTTCGCATTGCGTTATTTTCGTTATACTGGTAGTCACAGTAACCAAAGGATTCTCATCCAAAATACTCTCACCTGTTTATTGAAAATTTACTCTCTCTAGTCAAACTATTGGGCACATATTTTTCTAATAAGTATAACATAAATTTACTTACGTTTCTTTTCTTCAATTCTGATAATGGGAGTCGGATTACTTGGTTCACCTGGTCCAGCTGCAGTAACTGCTTTGACACGGAATTGATACATATCTCCTTCGTTAAGATTATCAAGACGTACATAGTTACTACTGATAGGTTTACCATCCGATGTCGCTACCTCCCAATCTGGAGAGTCTTTTTTGCGCTTTTCAACAATATATCCAGTAATTCTAGCACCACCATCGTTGTTTGGCCTTGACCATGATAAATCAATCCAATTCTTGCCAACTCCATCAACGTTAGGTTCACTAGGGCTACCTGCTAGTACTTTGAGTGGGAAAAGAAATATTAAAAAAGAGAAAACTGATTTATTACAGTTAATATTCACTGGCATTATGTTTATTTAGTGTAACCAATATTGTGTGCATTTTTTGAGTCATTTGTTAAACTACTCATACACTGCTATAATAATATACCTAATACATTGATCAATTATCACTTATTCTTTGCATTTTGCATTGAGAATAGGGATTTAAATTTGTGCTGATGTAATATACGCATCGTAATATAACTAAGAGCTATGCAGAAATAACAAAGGCATTCAAATAGTGTGAAAACAACTACTTAAACAAATAACTGTCGGTTTTAAGCATACAATTCCATCAATAACCAAACATAGATAAAAGATCATGAACAACAGTGATGAATGACAAATATTTTCACTCAGTAAGTGTTATTAAACTGGTCCTAAAACTTTCTTATGATGGATCGATGAGATCGATGATTGTATGCCTAAACTTGGAGTTAAGTGCAATTTAAAGATATCACAAGTTGCTTTTGCTAAATCCAATCAAATATGAGTTCTTTTAGAAAAATAAATGAAACATTTAAAAATATGGAGTGGATTATTAAAAAATACGATCTAATTATATGGAAGAACGAAGTAGTCAATCAGATAGCATATTTAAAAGCCAATGACCATATAATTTTGTGTGTATTTGTTGATAAATTAAAGTAACTGTACAATAAACTAACAATGTTATGAGGTCACTTAAACTGAACAACTTGGTCGATAGCATTCGATCTACACTAAGAAGGACTTGACACACATGACATTGATCACCACCCAGTGATCAATCAATTGTGATTACATCTCAGTCCTACAGGAGGTCAGTCGCGGCCCGGATAGCCTAGTGATGACATCTCTGACTGTGAAGCTGGGTGACACGGGATCGAATCCGTCAGGGAGCATCAGTTTCCTCAAGATTACAGGAACATCTTGCTGACGAGTGCCAAGTAGCACGAAACCCGGGTCCAGGGTTTCTTGTTGACTACCTCCAACCACCATCTAATCTCAACATCATAAATTTAATTTTATTAGGTTCCGGAAGAAGATGTTGGCTCTCTCGCAAATTTCTAACCTTCCATCAATCTACGAATCTTGAACAAGCGTAAAATAAGAAATAGGCCAAAAACAACCGGAGCTTTGCTTTAAGGTTGACTTAGGTTATATATAGAACTTAACTGTTATTAACATAGTCATAAGTAAAGTTAGAACTCTGGAAATTAAATTACTATTAGTATTTGAGTTTGAAAAACTGATTTAAAAAAGAGAATAAATTTTTCAACTCCCTAAAATCATTGAGGAAACTGATTGACTAAAAGGATTTTGAAGATTTCCTGGTTTCTGTGATATTCTCTGAATAATTATTGACTCCAACTTGACAGATTCATACTAATAATTTTCTCTAAGTAATATACAACTTCATATAAGAGAATTGTTATGTAGAAAAATATTTAATCAAAATATTATCAGTTTAATAATAATTATAATAACAGGTGAAATGACAAAGAAAAGTTATAATGAATTACCGTATTTTGGTTTACATTCAATAGGACGTGTTGATGAACTTGGTTCACTAGTGCCAACATCATTTTTAGCAAGAACACGAAATACATATTTTTCGCCGGGGGAAAGACCAGTCACTGTAAAAACAATGATAAAAATTGATTTAAAAAAAACATGGAGAAACATTTAAATATGGTGGACTTTGTTTACAAATTCACTTAAGAAATAAGTCTAGTAAAAACGTAAAACTATTTCTGTATGGTATGAATGTTGTCATTAATTTGAATTATTAAGTGATAGAATAGTTGTTTGATATAATCTTGAATAATAAGTAATTAAACCACTTTGACTTTGAAAACTGATACCAGAATCTTAGATGTGATAAACACTGAAGAATTTATTCATTACACTTTAATCTTGTTCAATGATAGGTTAAGTAATTAAAATAACCCATAGCATCATTGAATAAGAAAAAAAGAATTCAGCGAAGAAAATTTCTTTTTCATCATTTACTTAAGCTGTCAATTGGACTATTATCTCACCCATAAACGATTTTCTTCCTTACCCCTTGATTAGTACGTAACCTCATTTGTTGTTTATTCTCGAATCCATTTTTGTGATACAAAATTTTTTCTATCCTCCTACAGATAGGTCAAGTGTTTAGTCATTTTAATATAAAGAACATGATTTTATAGCTCAAAATCATCCCCCAGAACTACAAATCTTCACCAACTCAACATGATTTTATATACTGTAAATGTTACGTTACTTTTGAATGTTATACAATGAAAATCTTAATCAAAATGTTGGTTTCAGTGTTAAAACTGCGAATGGTCTAAAGAATGATAAAAATGTACGTTTCTCATTGTATTGTAACATGTCTGAAATATGCAGATATTATTCACAAAAAAAACTATTGACTAACCCCATATAGTTTTAAAGATCAAAAATCAATATTTAAAAACTTAGGTTAACATTGATAAAATTATCATTCGTAGAGATACATCAGTTTATGTTTCCACTTTTAACCTTGATATTTGAATATGTTTTTGTATCCCATTACCTTTTATCTTCAACTTAATCTAATATTCGATTATTTTATTGTGAAATCGTCTAACTTGAACTAATTCATCGTAATTATTACTGACTACTTATGGTACTAATTGTATTAAAATACAGCAAAATACACGACATAAATCAATTAATTTTATCTACCTGTTCCACTATTTCCCCTAATAGGTCCTGTTGGTGCTTTCTCCCAACTTCCACCATTTACTGGTCTAAACTCGATTACATAACCGTTTATTTTACTACCACCATCGGATCTTGGCTTGGACCATTCTAATGTAACTGAATTTGCATCAACATCGGCAACTTCAACATTGCCTGGTGCTCCAGGTGCAGCTAAAATAATAAACAAATCAATAAATAAAATCAACTTTAAAAAAGTCCTATACAATTATGATTAAAATACTCACTATTTTACTCAATGTTACATGCTTAGATAAAGTAAAGAAATCTATAGCACAGTATATACGATATTATATGTAATCACCATAATTGTACGGTTGCTTTGTCCTGTGTGGATGAAGCTCTCATTATCTTTCTAGACAATATTATACGTATGTAACTTTGATAGGAACTGTAAAATCCCATAACTGAGCTATTATTTAACTTAATCATATCAAAATTTATATCATAGAACATTTTAACTGAAATGATTTTAAAATAGAATATTGAAATTCATCATTTTGATAGCGATTTCACTTTGTCGTCTAGCTTGATATCACTCCATTATGTATAATAACTTCAAATGTAAATCAAGTCATAACTTACTTGATGGATTCTCTGTTGTAATTGTATGATCTAGTTCAAGTGGTTCACTAGTACCAAATTCATTTGCAGCTCGAACACGAAATTTATGTTTCTTGCCTTCATCTAAACCAAGTACATCGTATTCTGTACCACGAACAAATTTACTAACTGGTGTCCATTCACCAGTACTTTGATCTTGTTTCTCAACTACATAATGAGTTATTGGACAACCACCAGTTTCCTAAAATTATGTTATAAAGTTTAGGTATGATAGTTAGATTTAATTTATTAAATTAATCATTAAAAACCAGAATTAATTGAAAAACCCTGTCGTATGCAGATCGTCTCATAATGCATCGAAACTAAGAATATTCAGATCACTTTGGTTTTTAGCTGATGTAAATGTGTGATACATATCGCTTTTAGAATATAAGAAATTGTCTAAAACCACCTCAATAATTAATGATTAGATCATCGTCTAATGAATTACCTTATTACGATACAATATGATTATGATATATAACTGTTAAATAACTTAAAATTAACAATTTATGCTTTATGCTTACAAAAATACATCCACTTGGAATGTATTTTTAAAGATTTATTTTCTCTTGAAATCAGCATTGTCAAGATTAACTTAATCGAATGTTATTCATTTAGAAAGAAACAACTTGACTACAATGAAAAGGTGCATTTACAAGTGAAACTTTAAAATCTATCTACTTACCGAGTAATTTCTCTTTACATTTATAGGTTATTATCTAGGTAGTTTAATGTGAAGATGAAGTTCATCAAAACTAATATGACTTATTAATTCAGTACTTCATGAATAAATTGATCAAACGACAACTTACTAAGATATTGATGAAAAATAAAAAACCTTAAACAGATAAACTGGTACATAAGAATAACCACAAGAATGGCAGGAAAATCACTACTCATGTTACCATAGATATTAGAAATCACGATGATATTAAAAACATTACTTTCAGGGTAAAGATAATTTATTTGTAAACTGCTTTTAATACACAAGAGAAGTCTAAGCTTTCACACGGTTAGAGCTTCAATAAAGTCAAGTAATCACTTTTATCCACTTTTTAGATTTCACTATTACCCATTTAATATTTACCATTTTTGGATCATTGTAATTTATTTGTTTACGCAATAATTCAAGATATTGTAGGTATCATTACCAAGGTTTGACTTGATAAATTCCAATAAATTGAACATGAGGTAGATTGTTATAAATAACAATATATTTGTAATATCCCAATGAGTAGAAAAATTAAATTTTCTGATGTTTCGTGACTCAGTATAAACCATCAAATCAAAATTAATCCAAGTTTAAATATTTCAAAGGACCAACACAAGAGTATTATGTGCGATCAATCTAACCATGAAAGTCACACATTTTTCATTCTTAACCGTGCACAAATACAGACCAATTTACATACATGTCGCTTATGAATCACCTTGAACGAAATAATATGACATTGATTTACTCGGACCTGTTTTTTGATTGATCGCACATAATACACTTGTGTTGTTCCTTTGTACTATTTAAACTCGGATTAATTTTGATTTGGTTATCTATTCTCTGAAGAAGTGGCCTACACTGAGTCAGGAAACGCTAGGAAATTTTTTTCAAAATATTGTTCAGTTACACTTGATTCACCTATCCCAATAACACTTTCCTACATGTTTATGACAGTATAAATATCTAAATTGGTAATTTATTATTTATCCTGTCTAGTCAATTTCACTTTGATGATCTTTTAGGGGATTCTGTAATTATTTTGATAATATCTATTGTTGTGATTATTGTTTACTTAGCTAGTTTATTTTATTCAGATGATTTTTGTACTCTCGAATTTGGGTCACAAATAGCTAGTTTACATTTAACAGCTCGAAGTGTAACACATATATCATAATTTATTGTAACAAACTTTATCTCAACTCACCTTTGGTGGCTTCCAACCAAGTGTACATGAATCTGACTTGATATTTTTCACTTCAAGTGGTCCTTGTGGACTATCTGGTGGTCCAAGAACATTGATCTTAATTGGTAAAGTATCTTGACCTTTATCATTTTTTAATGTTATCTTATATGGCCCTTCATCTTGTTTATCTCCTTTCTTCCCAACGATAATCACTTCGTCAGGTGTAATAGTTACGACGAATCGACCATCATCCAAGATAACTGGTACACCATCCTAAAAGAATAAAACAAATATCGATAAATCGATAATTAATATCACATTATTCATGTCACTTGTTTAATTTAAATTTCATTAGTAAGTTGGTGACTTGAAAGCAAACAAATATCTACCGGATGAGAACAATCAAAATAGATATCGTTTTAAAAACAAGTGTATGTATAATGAATGTCCACCCAATAACAATAAATTTTTGTACCGAATGAGTCTATTCATGAATCGTAATTTCAAGTAACAGAGCTGTCCGATGATTTTTATATAGAGTCACTTACTAATGAAGTTGACTTTTTAATTATTCAGTTCTCCATATTCTACTGAATTTATATCTAGTGACTAGTTGATACAAACAAATTTCAAATGGCAATCATGCAGTATCACCGAAAACCTTAAATTGTTAACCATTAGATTTTAAAACGGCAGACAAATGATGTTTTCTGAAAGCACAAAACTGTTTAGAATTAAACCTATATAGTAGAGAATGATCCTTGATTAGTAACTTTTATATAGGAAGTGACAGTAACCAAATGTTCATTAGCCTATTTAGTCATTGAAATCGTCTTAAAAAGATCAAATTATATTACACGCTTAGTCTCTATACACTGTACACTATGAAAAAATATGCAATCGATTTAAATGTGAAATAAATTATATGAAAGTGTTATTATTACGAAAATATTTTTTAAATATAGTTAAATAAAGTTTTATTGTGGTGTGTGCTACTGATGCCGACAGATATAAGTAGTATGCATCATGAATCGAAAGTGAAATATCTGTAGGCAGAAAGTTAAGAAAATCAAAGAATGGATAGCGAGAACAGAGATTGATTGGTGTGGAAACGAAAGAACAATGAAGTCTGATACGATTGATTGATATTTTGTAAACAAATTATTTATTGTATAGTTCCCAGATTTCCGTATGAGATTCTGTGATTTTATGTTCAAATACATGTGATTGTCCCCATTTGTGTTCTCCTTCACTATAATATTACTGATATAGTAACAGTAATTTAATTAAATTGGGTTACATAAGAAATTTGAAAGTAGTAAACTCACTTTGGTAGCTTCCACAACATCTGGTGGACTTCCAGTGTACGGGATACGAATTTTAAACGGTTCACCTTTTGTAACATTTACTTGTTTAGGTGCGTCAGGACTGATTTTAGGAGCGGCTTTATATAAAAACGAGATAGTTTGTTTCAAAAAGAATTATTAGCTTCATTAACAAAAATACCATAGTTCATTTAAAATGTCAGATTACATAAACATAATTAGCAAGAGATTCAAGTTAACATTTTAAGTATACCAAATTATTGTTTAATAACCATTGTTAAGTCTTCAAAATCTGGCGGCCTTCCTAAATATCACAACTACATTTTTTCTAATTATTTATATTTTGAAACTAACTTTTTTTCATATTTCCGATTAGCTTTTTTAACTAACCGATATTACCAATCCACTACTTACTATTGCATGTTCTTATAAAAAGCTTACAGTAGATTACAATGTTAAATACTTCAGTAGGTAATATATTTTCCCTAATCTCTGTTGTCGTCCACTTTCACATGAATGTGTTGAAAAGGTAGATTTCCATTTCTTGAAAAACTGTCACTTGCCACCAATTTATATTTGTTATATTTGATAGTTATCATAAAAATATGTTAAACAAACAAATGTTTATGTACATATTAACAGATAGTGAAGAAACTATAATATATTTTCAAAAGGAGGTTTTTGTGGATTTTATGGTAATTTCAATGGTTGAAACTAGACCATCATGGAAAATCTGGAAGCACTGAACAGCTGTTCCATTCTATTGTGGGACTCCTCAGCAGTGCTCATCCACGATTCCGCCTCGTGAGATTCGGACCCAGGATATATATATATATATATATATATATATATATATATATATATCTTTCGATAATGTAGTAAGAAGACGAAAATTATCAGAACTATGTGATATATTAGCGCATATATATCATATAGTTCTGGTAATCTTCGTCTTCTTACTACATTATCGAAATTTATCAAAGGGATTAATTGCTTTAAATATATATATATATATATATATATATATATTCATTATTTATTATTGAGAAGATAAAGAAGGGAGGAACGGGAACAGAAAGCAATTAGTATAGAATTGCAGGAACAATCAAGTCTGAGACAGTTAATGAACATCATGTGAATGAAGTATTGGAGTATGGTTTTTCCATTTCACCAAGTAACTCTGTAATTTTGTCTCTAGTCAAAAGTTTGATAAATTTGAATAATCTATATGAAAGCAGGAACCTTTACTATCATGATAAGTAGTATTTTAACAGTAGACTTCATTAACATTCTTGAAACTTTAAACATGATTGATCTTGCTTAATGTAAATCATAGTCATACACAAATTTTGACTATTTAAAATTGCCATGCTTTAAAATTACATTGAAAATTCAAGGGAAGAAATATAAGTGAATATAAGAGAATAGATCAAATTACAATTATTAGATGTTTAATGATTACACTTTAAACGAGTTATAAGCGACTGATATTATCATTCTAATGGAAACAATTTCTATAAATCATTGAATGTGAAATTTAAATTAAAAATAATCTCAGCGATTGAAATTTAAATAATTCCAACGTTTCGTCCAGCTAACTTGTCTGGACTTCTTCAGGGTAAACGTTGGAATTATTTAAATTTGAATCGCTGAGATTATTTCAAATACAAATTTCACATATAATGACTTCTCTATACTCGGCACCCAATTCGATCGAGAAAGTTTTTCAATTGAAATATAATAAAATTGAGAAATTAGTAAGTTTATGGTTTGGTCAGTTTGATTAATGACATTTATTTGCATTGATGAATTGTTGAAATACATAGTTATGAATTTCATATAGTAAGTTTTCAGTTGATTCAACCTACTGGACTATACAGATTCGTTTATGTAAAAATTAATCTCACTGTTTATGAGTTGGGATTCGAAGTAAATAACTGTAGTACTGGAAAAATCTAAATGGATTGAACACTCGTACATCCCTGTCTTTAATAAAAAGTACATTGGTACAGTAAAACTATTTAAGAAATGAGTGTTCTAATATATTCTTAATCTTAACATAAGTAATACCTTAATACGAGTTTTCGAAAATGTTTCAAATATTGTAAATGTAAAGCATATTCATGTGAACTTTAATTTTTATGTATTTACCTTTGGGTTTTTGAATTTTAACGTAACCTGTTGGTTCACTAGGTTCACCTGCACCAGCAGCATTAAATGGAACAACCCGAAATTCAAATTCTTTACTCTGTGGTAAACCTCTTACGGTATATTCATTTGTTGATAATGGATGCACATTTACCCTAGATTTGATTTTCAAAGAAAAGACATACATGTTAAAATATGGAGTTTAAAATCAATAATAATTTGTGCTTTTACATACAGAGTTATGAAGTTTTTAAGGAATCACATTTTTGTCCTGCAGTTCTCAAACTTTGTTACTCTACAAATACTAATGGACTGGAAATGTCAGTTTACGATTATTATTGATAGTGGGGATATTTGAAGTATGGAATAACTACTTCTAACTTTCTTGTTCCGTATATGATTTTCCAATTTGTGATAACATGGGAAGGGAAATCGTGAATTGTTAAGTCAACAGGGTATGTAATGAAGATAATTATTTATTGACAGCACTAGATGTTATATTTTAACTAATAACAAATAAATAAATAAACAAAAATGACAATTGAAAGAACTTTGGCCTAATATACACATGACAAGATGTACATCCTCAGATCTAACGATCTTAATTTCGGATCTTTTCATAAACCAGTGGTTACACTGTTGAACAACCATATGTGGAAACGGGGTAGGAGATTAACACTCAGTGGTTTATCCTCAAAATAGATGTTAATTTTGTAGTAATCCGTGACTAAGTCTTCAAAATAATAACCTTCAGAACCACTTTTGGTACACACTTTATTGTAATGTGTTTTGCTTAATAATTATATCTTATCCAATTATCAAATATATCAAGAATGAATGTGTGAAATGTTTTGGTGTAAGGCGAACATAACTTTTCATCATTTCGAAAATTTTATTATTCTTTCGATTAAGCTTGGCCAAAATCCCCTAAAGATGTTTTGGTGTAACATCCACTCCAGTGAATTGTTTAGTCACTGTAGATTTATAAAGGATTATATTTTAAAATGATGCAGTATGATTTTAAGAATAATATGAGTTAGTTAAAAGGTTAACTTTTTTCAGTTCATCAAGAATATGTTTTAAAGTTTGAAGGAAAAGATTTTTTTAGCAAATAACTGATGTTGTTTCAATAAAAAAGGCATGCCAATCAGTCTAAATTTTGCTTTGAAGTAATGGATTGAATCTTCTCTCCTCATGGATATTTATTATAGAAACGGAAGTAGTGTTGTAAATAATGAAACTTCGGACCTAACTTGAAGCGTGTTCAGTAATTAAATGAAAATTTTGTGTGACACTCGATGATAAAATAATGTCTAAATCAATGAAATGGCTCAGACAGGCTTAGACAATAAGGTGACAAACCATATACTGTTATTCTTGACTACTTCAATAATAAACTCACTTAGTCCAAGCACGATCTCCTTTTCCACGCTTTTCTATTGTATAACCAGTAATCGGACCTTTTCTAGGTGGCTCCCACGATAATGTCACTGAATCATCTGTAACATTCTCAACTGTTGGCTGTGACATTCCAGAAGGTGGATCTAGAACATAGAGAATAATGTATATGGCTAATATATATGTCAAAAAAAAGACGGACATATATAAAAAAGATATCTTAAAAGTAAATATTTAAATGGTCTCAGCAAAAATTACATATTAAGAATCCTTTTTTCACAGAAATTATTACCTGAATTTTCGTTTACCTAAAACAAGTAAAACAAATCTTCCCTTGGTTAGTTGTCATATTTAAGACTTTAGCCAGTAAGTTAATGTGTCTTTGTTTCTTCATCAATTCAACTTTTCCAAGCTGTTTCCGAATGGTAAAGAAATGACTAATACACTATTTTAAAATATTTAACAAATCAATTTCACTAGAAGCAACAATTCAGTTGTTTAAATTGTATTGATTTAAATAGTTAAATGTCAATAATAGTAAAGTTGCCTTATTATTAAACTTCAATTTATGTTAATAGCAACTTTCGGTAATTCAATAAATGTGACTGTAATGAAAACTTCATCCATTTGCTGAGATAAATGAGTATATAGTTATGTAAAATATTGTTTTACAAGTGTGACAATAGTTTTTCAAGCTGAAAAATTAAATGTGTACTAATTTGTTAGATTTTTTTGAGATTCATAGAAGAAATCTAAGAACATTGTTACATTGAAATGTTTAATTGAATAGAAACCAGTAACGATAATATTTTTGGGATATATGTTCAAAAGCCAAGCATGATCTCAGTCAGTCAGTCAGCAACAACGTAGAACTTTGTACTTACGTACATCAGTTCAAGTTGCCATACCACATTAGCACAGAGATACAATTGTCCATTCAAAGCCAATAATGGTAGAGATAGCAAAAGTATAGGCAGTAATCGGAAATATTAGGGTTTGAAGATGTTATTCAAGGAGTATAATACGGTTAAATAAATTTGGGAAGAGAAAAAATGGGACACGAAGAATTTAGATTAGAATTTGGGAGAACACAAAGAGTGGATGCACCTGAGCCATTGCAAACCATTTTGAACCATGTCATTCAAGGTCTCTAACCATCGACTGCTATCGTCTGGCGGATCCCAACCAGGTAGTCTACACTTACCAACATGGCTCAGTACACTTGTAATTCAATATGTTGTGCTAAAAAATCTCACCCATGTAAATTGTTAATCATGTGTACATTCATAGAAGCGCAGAAAAATTGGTAAATGAGTCAATTTACATGTTAATATTGAATGCTTTTATTCCATGTATTGCTCTTTTAGAACGACTATTCAATCGATATTACGAGTAAAACTTTAAAACTTTTCCCTAATATGTAGAAAAATTGTTAACACTAACAACACCAAAGTATGTAATTGAATCTCATAGTTTTTATTTCCAGTTAATTTTCAGGGAAAATTGAAAACTATTTGTTCAATTGTAAAAGATTTACATATATGACGAACTTACCAAATGGATGCCTTGCTTTTATTGGTGAACTTGTCATGAGTGGTTCACTAAGTCCTAGTGGATTTTCAGCCATAACTCTAAATTCATATTCTGTACCTTCTTCAAGATTTCTGACTGTTGCATTCGGTGATTTTAAAAATCCACTAACTGTCTGCCAACTACATTCAAGGAAACATAGTAAAAAGTGGTTTTTTTAAAAAATATCTGACTGTAATAGAATTAAAAATACGACAGAAATGATTTAAAAAGTTAAAAAGTGACTGACCTATCTGAACCTTTAGGACGTTTTTCAAGTCTGTAATTAGTAATAGGCTGTCCACCATCATCTGTAGGAGGCTTCCAGCTCAAGGTTATTTCATTTGCACTGATATCAGTTGCTTCAAGAGGTCCTCCGGGTGCAGATGGAGCATCTTAGAATGAAAATAAAAACGAATCAAATTTCAAAATATGATATAATGTAGTTTGTGAGTAATTTTGTACGTCTGCAGGCTAATTTCACACCATGAATTAACACTAGCTAACAAACCATTGCAATTACAAGAGAAAAATTTACAATTGTATTATTTTGATTTAAGAATATTTGAAATATAAGACCTTCAGGCCTCTAGATGACTTTATTTTGTGATAAAATCAGCTACCAACTAATAATTGGAAGATTTATAAAAGTTTTCTTTAAAGAAATAAAGTGTGCTAACAGAAATAATCATTTGCAACTGAATAACTGTCATCACTCACCACTTGTATTCGAAGTTAATAGCTAAATTAAAAGACCTTTTCATGGACGTAGTGATGCTACTTAAGAGACAAGGAGAACTGGAAGTGTGCAATTTGAATTTAACTTGGTAATCTTGTTACACAGCGACATATTCCATTAAGAACCTTTCGAGTTAAAATACTCAACATCGATACATTTATGTCAAATATTATACAGTAGTGTTGATTTTTGTTTCCTTTTAGGCAAAAAGTAAATTCAAATGCCAGAAAAAATATAATGGTTGTTGAGTATATGTATTGAATATCTTTTCGAGAAATTTATTGAAGATTCATTCAGATCTACGTACAGAAACGTCAGGAAATTTTAGATTATAACACCAGTAGTAATTCGAAAATAAATTTTAACGATTGAAATAGACGTAAAATATCTCCCATCATAGATACACTTGATTTATCCTTTTTTTATTTAACTTACCACTATTCGATCAAACAAAAAGACGGATTGTTTAGAGTATCTGTCATTGTAACATCTATTATGGTGATAACTATACTAAATCTATTAGCTGGTAAATTAGTCAATCAATTAATCAGGATTTTTAGTTTGTTCATAGACAAATCTGGACAAATCCCATATGAAGTTATTAGTGCTGACACCTTAAAGAAAAGCACAACTACCCAGTGTTTCCTTCTTTTCAGGAGTTGTTTAACTCGTATTAATTTTGTATGAAAGCTCTTTACTGAAAAGAGATAGCTGTAAATAATATTGTTAATTCATTTTGACTTTTGATAAAAGAGACTTATCCGAATTTTAAGAAATGTATGTTTATTACCCGATTGCAAATCAATTAATAAGATTTGTTAGAAAAATGTTAACCAATCGTTTCTCAATGTATTATACGGGGTTTTAGTAAACTGTTCATTCTAAATTATCAATATGATTTCTATCACCGTATACTCCTATTGTTCCCTTTATTTTGCAAATCATTTTAAAAAATTATGCACGAAAAGACCTGATAAAATGGTGTTACAAAAAATAGTCACTATTCTTTTAATGATTTTGAGTTAGAATATTATTGAATTATAACCCATCGGGAATTATGAAAGTATGATTGAAATCAGGTACCAGTTGTTATGTAACCCACCCATAACTTCTACTTGACATGAAGTACTTGCTTGACCCAAATCATTCATTAATGTCAATTGATATCTTCCATGATCAGATCGTTTCACTTTAGGAATAACGAGTAAGACAACACCACCAGGTGAAAGTTCTAAATGTCCTCCAGGTCCAGGATGAGAGGGAGGTGGTAAGGGCTCGTCTTTTTGGATAACACGAACTCCATCAATCTTCACGGGTTCACCATTTAATGTCCAATTAAATGTAGGTTTTGGATTACCAAACCATGCTACTGGTAATTTTAATTCCTGTCCAGCCTGAAATAAACAAACATTATTATCTGATATTATTATCGTTAATCACAATTTGTTTCATACTTTTATATTAGTTTGAGATAATTAGTAATCAATAGTATAAACACAATTATTCAACCATGTACAACAAATGAGCCTACTTTGTGTTATGATATATGAATAGAAGCATCTAAAAATTTTGTTAGACTGCTTACCTTTATACTAATATCCTTCAAACCACCAACTCCACTGCCTAAACCACCAACACAATCATCAGGTGTACATATTCTCGGTGCCTCTGGTTGATCTACAGCTGTCACAGGTGCAGTAGGTCGAGTCGGTTCACCTGGACCTTCATCGTTCACTGCACGTACACGAAATTGTGCAGTCTCACCCTCCTTCATTGGAATAAATGCACACGGTTCTGTAGTCTGTTTCACAGGTACCCAATTACCATTTTCATCTTTCTTTTCCACTTGATATCCGGTGATTTTACTTCCACCATCTTTTCGTGGTTTTTGCCATGATAATTTCACACCATTTTTATTAACTTTATCCACATTTAATGACTCTGGCGCTGCAGCAGGATCTGTTAAATTAGTAGTAAATATAATTTAGAAATTAATTGTGTGATTACTTCTCCTAAATTTGTATTTTAGTAAAACAGTACCATTCATTTCCATCTAATTGGTGACGAATATAATATTAAAATTAAACGTGCTTCCTCAGATATACATATGGCGTGCTCATAATCATTTACTAAAAGGTGAGAGATTACGCTTACTCTACATGGCTGAAGCAATTGATATTAGTTCAAGGATACCCAAATTATGTATACGAAAAATATATATACACCCTTTCTAATCACAGATGAATGGTGGTTAGCAATAGAAAGCAGGACGCACATTTCGTCTTATTTGGGACTCCTCAGTTGAATGTTCCTGCATCCCAGAGGTGATGTTCACTCTGGAAATCGAACCCAGTACCGTTCGTTTCGAACGCCATAGCGTTGTACACTTAGCTACTGATTTCAACATCCATCTCTGTTTATAATACTCGTGACTTAAGACAATCCTCACAGGATGAACATTTGCCAATAAGAGACTGATCAATTACAGTACTAAAAATCAATGGGGAGATCCAAACAACCAATGAAAAAATGAATTATACACTCTTTCTATTTAGCTTGGCACACATTAGGATCATTTCATCCTTAGTTCCCATTGTGTTGTGTTTTCTTCATTATGATTTTAACTCCCTTATAAAGCACTTTTCTTATCTTTAATTACATATTCATCTTTCTTATTCTGCATGATACGCTCGTTACTAATTGTCTATTATCTATCATAACAACTACAACACAAATTTCTATTTTTTATTAGCCTGTTTTACATAAGCTTTCAACTTGTTGGTCAGAACTCATCACCTCACAATTTGTCATTATTTACTCTTTACGTATGACCTTTTTCCTAATACTATCAATGATGTTATGCTATCTTGTTAGTAATTTGAACAAATTTAAACTCAGTCGACAAGAAGTTTGCCATTTTCCTTTTCTAACACCAATTAATTCAACTTCAATATTTTGTCGGTTGCAATACCAAGATACTAACTTTGGATTTGTAAATGTTCAGTTTCTTCTAGACGATAGTTCGCTCTAATGCTCTTTGTTTTTAAATACCTAAATAAATGGTATGTGTAGAAATTTACTTTAAGGATATACAATTTCATAGGGCTGCACTTCCAAAGTAACTGATTAGAAATTACAAAGTGGTTTTATACTAAAGTTTAAATTTCTAAAAAAATGAAAGTGGCGAACCATTCAAAAAAGGACTTACAGCTTGGGTCTTTCATAACATGAGGTGCTGTGGCTCTTGATGGGCGTCCTGGTCCAGCGTCATTCACGGCACTTACACGGAATTCATAAGTTTCACCCGGTTCAAGGCCTATTAAATGAGCTGAAGGATTTGTAACCAATCCACTTGTTGCTTGTTTCCATTCACCTTTAGGTGTACGCTTTTCGACAAGATATCCTATTTAGGGTGATAAAAACTTTGGGTTATTATTATTATTATTATTATTATTATTATTATTATTATTATGACACAACATAGTCAATATAATAACATTAACTCTCATGACTTTGTAAGGACGCCTAACTGTATAATAATCTTATAATATACTTATTATTTTAGTGAACAAACACACTACCTACCTTTAATAGGATTTCCACCGTCATGTTTTGGCGGAGTCCATGAGAGATCCACAGAATGTTTATCAAATGAATCCATATTTAAATTATCAGGGGAATCTGGTGCATCTGTTTTTAAAAAAAACATGATGGATTGAACATTCTTAAAAATAAAAATGATCTTACCGAAAGGATTTTTAGCCGTTACAGCATTTAATAATTCAGTAGGTTCACTTTGACCTAATGGATTAACAGCTGATACTCGAAAGCGGTAACGTTTTCCTTCAACTAAACCTTTAATAGGACATGATGTTCCCAAAATTAAAGCAGGAACTTTTTCCCAGATTCCAGTTGTTGCGTCACATTTTTCAACAATATAATCTATAAATAAGAAATAAAATTATCGGTAATTAGAATACCTTTTTTATCAGGTTACGCTTTGCTAAAAGAATGCATAACTTCGTGACTGAGAAGTTCAAAAAGTTGCCAAACATGCATTTAATAAGTAAAATTTGAATGTAAAATGACGAGATAGTTTTGAAGGAATAGATTAGTCTTACATGACTTTATCTTTCTGCAATAGGCAATTTTTTTATCAAGATGGTGATGATGATGACGATACTTATTTAAAGTTGTGTAACACCATTTCAACAAAAAGTCACTTTTCAATATTGAACCAAGTTGTATTGTAGGTCGAGTAAAAGTCATTTTTAGTTGCACATTCATAAAAGTTAAATCTTAAAGAAAACGAAATCTGCATATTCCTCATAATCTTACTGTTGTGAACAAGTTGTAAATTTAAGTGAATAGCCATGTACATACTACAGTAGTAAATCTTCATCTACGCTCTCAGTGAGAAGACTGACACTATTTTAGGGAGACATGGTAGTTTTATGGTAGAATCTTAGGAAGTATGGTTTGAAATCAAACTCAATCTTTTGTCTATGCAACTTGCGAAAACTAACAGCTCTCATTTCTCGACACTGAATACACACAAACCGTCTAGTGAGAATCTACCCAGGAATATAGTTGCAAAATGTCACGGCTCAATCAACAACCTATATAAAATCATGAAGCTTTCAAAGCGTTTTGTTGACAGTATTATCGTATTTTGACGATGAGGGATCTCGTCACTATCTTTTGATGAAACCAATAGACAAGAAAGCGAAAAATAAACTGAAAAAGCTCTTCAAATATGCATTATTGGCTAAACTCTATGTTTTATTGACTTAGGATAAGTTTTGAAACTTGAGAAATTTCGGACTTATATGTTTAGCCATTTTGAGTTTACAAGTGTTTTTATGTATGGAATTCAGCAACCTCATATATAAATTACAATTCACAGTACTACGCATTACAATAACCGAAATAATATTTGATTATAACTAGTGAAAATCTGTGCATAGTTGCACCTTGATAAGGTGAGATTGCAGACTGCAGTGATTTAATTTAAATTTGGTGTATAACCTGATGTGATATTTGCGTCCATGAAACATTGAACGCTAGTAATTTCTGTTTTAGATATCGATTACTATCTTGAAATAAGCGAAAAGTAGGGGGTAGCAATAAAGTCTGGGTGAGGAATATCTTTTTCTATATTGATAAATAACCATAATCTTTGTAATTATTCACACTAATTTGGTTCAAACGGTTTCAGTACATCCATTTCAAGGAATAATTAATTACTAATCAACTTCAGTTCTGAATTCTCCAAAATGAGATCTAGAAGCGGCAGAATAATAAAGACTATGGTACGGTTACGCTATTAAAATTGGGGTAGGACCCAGTAGTGTTCGTATATGTTTCTGTTAAGAATCATCTATTTAGGAAATTATCTTTAATAAAGTGACCCATAACACATTGCATAACATAGTTTTACCCGTAATCGGAGCGCCTCCATCTTTAGCTGGAGGTTTCCAGCTTAGTTTACAGCTATCCGCTGAAAGATCAGTTACTTCAACGTCTTCAGGTGGATTTGGTTTATCTTAATGTAACGAATAAGAAAAAAGTAAGTAAAAAGTAGATATATATATATATTAATTCTGTTAGTAAAATTCAATTCATAGTTGTTATTGTAATAAGACAGAAGCCAACATTACAAAATCATCAGTGACAGTTTAAATCTAACTACAATAGATCTTAGAAAAAGTATTATACATTTTCTAACCACGAGATGAAAACTGATTAAATGAGCAAATATACATGTAACTAAACAAGAATATGAACGCAAGCCCCTGAAGTCTTCATCAATTTAAGTAACTAATTCATTGACTAGTTAAATCGGTTGCTATAAATGAATAAATTTAATTATTCTGAATTCAGCCAACATTTCATAAACAGATACATTTTTCTCTATAGGTAATTTAGAAATCTTGACTAAAATGTACTTCAAATATAAGTTCATTGTATGGAAGGTGCCATGGGCTAATGACCTTCTTTACTGGAACACATTTGAAGACCTAGTCTACTTAAATGATATCCGTAAGTCAAAGGAAATATATATATTTATCTGATCATATTATATTCAACTGTTCAACTTATCATGTTGTTACTGAAAATCATCTAAATATCATTTGCCTTCAGATAGTTTTGATGATTACACTGTAAATGTTTGAGAAATTAAAGAATACAAAGGATACTGAATCAATAGAAGTCTACTACTAAACTCAATAGTTTTATAGCACTACGATAACTGTTCGACAGTTGAAAGTGATTTTTATAACAATCAAGCATATATCTACATTCTTAGTTGCCCACTTAAACGGAAATAAGGAATCATAAAATATTTATATCATCTACAGAATACCAGTTACAGTATGACTTGAGATAAAAACCTGCTATTTATTTACAGTTATTTATAATCATTTAATGAGTCTCGAAAATGTATAGTCCGAACATTCGATTTTTTTCAGATTTCATCAACTGTTCAGTTAGTTTGTTCAATAATGAGAACATGTAAATTATGACGTAGAACAGGAGATAACCAAATATAAACATAAAGTTTACATAATACTCATCTGAAGTAATACTTTTATATTGATAGTGAAAGCAAAATATAAATGATCACTGAGCGTCGACAAACTGGTACTAAGCCTACTGACGATTAAATATGTGATTTCCTGTTATTGATTTCTACTTCGAACTCAGTGAGTAAGACTGCTTTTAATTGCGTTGAATAAAATATTATCTAGCGATTATTCTGATTCTCTGTTCTGGGTCGTGAATCCTGGATCTGATATAACTTGGCTAGTCTTATTATCGAAGTATACTTGAGAGATAGAAATATATTTTAAAACATCCATCATATCATATATAATCTAGATTATTTTATTTATCCTTACTTATAACTCGTCAACATTAAATTATTTACCATCATTAGGTTTTAAATAGAACCGTTACTTATATAATTATAAATGTCAAAATTAAAAAAGATATGTAAATAATTGTTACCTCTTTTTGGTCCAATTTTGGTCATCGGAGTAGGTTCACTTGGTTCACCAACTCCAGCTGCATTTACTGGTTTGATACGGAATTCATATTCACCATTCTCATCTAAATCATCGATGTGAGCTTGTGTACCAGTAACAGGTGTATTTCCTGATACAGCAGGTTCCCAATCTGGTGAATTCTTTTTCCGTTTTTCAACAATATAACCTGTCACCTTAGTACCACCATCTTTAGCTGGACGTGACCAGGATAAATCGATTGAATTCTTCCCTATATCATCTATATTTGGTCGTCCAGGGCTATCGGCTGTAGCTGTTAAAATTGAATGGAATTGAAATTTTACACTTCAGTAGATAAAAATTTGTGTATAAATTTATGAAGATTAATCAATGGTCTTCACAAACCTAAAAATTTACAAACTAGTGGTACTGTGGTATATGCTACTTATGTTGATAGATATAAACGGCATGTAGCACCATTCGGAAGTGGAATGCATGCCAATAGAAGATTGAAATGAAGAGAAAAGAGAGCAGAAAGCAATCAAAATAACAACATGAATGTAGTAACGATGAAGATTGTAAGAAACAACTGATGGAAAATGTACAGTGGTGTATTTAATGGATGATTTACATATTTTACGAAAGAACTCTGTAATTTTGGTCTTTCCTACCTGAGTATTCGTTCACTACAATACTATTTCTATATTTTCTGACCAATCATAATATTTACTGAGAGATAATTGTCGTAATTGTCAAGCAGAAGCTGAATGGCTTTCAATGTCTATGAAGTATTCTGTACTGATAAAATATATTTACTTTAGATTTCATAAATCCGTCGGAAAGCTATGGCTGTTTTATATGATGAAAACGAGAGTAATGAACCAACAGATTAATTATGATGTCAATAAAATATTCCACGATTTTTAAAGTATTGAGTTGAATGAAGAAATTGTAATTCACTTTTGTCTACTATGAACATAAAAATAATAAGTTAACGTCGCAAAATCAGAAGAAAGTTGGAGAAGTGTTTGTTGGGTAAGAATCAAAATGTAGAAAAAATCATGGGTATTTATAGATATTAGCATTTGTTATAACATCATCATAATTCAGTCAGTCTGCAAAGAGACAGGTTATGCTACTGTCCAATCGTAGTATGCCACGTTGATATTCTAGAAAGCTCCACCACGTTCTCATTGGATGGAAACTCTTCAGCTTCTTTAGGGCCTATGGAAGCTCCGTCGTATTTCTCGGGAGCCGTCCCAATATATATATATATATATATATATATATATATATATATATAGCTTAAGACAATTCGAAATGCCTAAAGAATCCTCTATGCATTAGTAATAGTTTACGAATTTCATAAATTTACTTACTATATTTCGGTTTACATTCCACTGCACGACTGGTTGAGCATGGTTGACTCACACCTACTTCATTTCTAGCACAAACACGGAACATATATTTCTCACCCTTTTTCAACCCATCGACTTTTAAAATATTTAAAACGAAAAGAAATTATTATCAGAAATCTTTTAAAATTAAGTAACATAAATGAGAAGTAATTTCCTACAAAAAGTAATCTAGCTACAACACAAGTATGTTCACTACCTTTCATCAACACTCAAGTTTTCTCCTCTTTTATTCTTCCTTCTTGTGAGTCCCGGAAGAGGTCATGAGTACCCACAATTGTTAAATATCCCTTGACATTCGATGGTACACTAACTGAGGTCAATACTTAACGAATACCACCAATAACCATTCAGCTTGTTCACATGCTTATAATTTAGTGCATGTATGGATTTCGAAATGATCTCCTTTGAAAAGATTCGTTTGTCGAACTATTTTGCTCTGATATATTACCGCAATACATTTCAAACAATTTAATTACACATTTACATCTTCAGCCATTCGAAATATAAAGTACACATTGTTTTACTCAGTTTGTCTAGTTGACCTTTATTTTCCATATATAAATGTCTTAACAAGTAAATGTCTGATCAGATTGTTCAGAAATGAACGCCCAAATATATTACTTTTCTGATAATCTTCGTCTTCTCATTGCATTATCTAAATTTATCAGAGATAAACTGTTTTAAATTGCTATGCTAATTACTATGGGAGTGAAGTCGGTTTGCTTAAGAAAAAATGAATATAAAATATTCATTCAGTTTAATAGTGTATTTTTGATAAATTAGTTCACTAACTCCGACATACCCTGACTCATATACATGATTATACTGAATCTATATGATTGTCATGCCAAATTATTTACTTTCAAAGCATTCTCATGAAAATCACGTAATGGCAGACAGTGGTCATACTACATCTTCATGCTGGTAGAGTCTAACCGTGTAGGTAATGAGACAGTCAGCATCCATAGTGTTACATGATTGTCGCTCTATGTCGTGAGATCACTGAAATTGAAAATGAGATCCATGGGATTCAAATCGACTGATAGAAATATATTGTGTGAGCTGAGAGACATCTAGATGTCGTGTGAATAATCCAAATATGTTTTGATTTATAGGGTTGGCTAGGAGGCTATGCATTATACAAGACTAACCATTCTAAGCACTTCATAAAACTGTGTGCATCCAACATTCTTTTGGAGGCTTTTAGGATGGCATTTGTCTGGGCTAACCTTTCACCCTATTAAACGTCAGTTTTGTGTAACTTTCTAGTTCATATATAAAACGAATATAATTTGTTTGCGTAAAACAAATAAAAACATTTATATTTCTTTGAGATCATTCTCAGTCACACTGTTTGTGCCGGAAGATATTTATGATGCAGCAATTTGAAATGCTGTGCATATTTAGTGAATACTTAGGTAGTTAATATGTTTTAAATTACTGGGTAGTAGCCTCAGAAACTTACCAGTGGCAGTTAAATCTTTTGCAATAGCAGCTTGTTCCCAGTCTGTTGAATTGAGTGGCTTGTACTCAACTACATAACCATTTATGCGTTTACCACCATCATTACGCGGCTTAGACCATTCCAGTGTAACTTTATTAGCATCTACATCAGCCACGGTCAAATTATTTGGCGCATCTGGTACAGCTAAATAAAGAAAAAAGTATGCACTTTTTAGTTGAATGATTTCTGTGATTCTCTGCTACGATAACAAAGAGTATTGTTATGTTATAAAAGTTGTCTAGTAGCCCTGTATTAAACACACTAGATTTAAGAATAAATTACTAATCGAGTGATAAATAAAGATCCACATATGTAACTTACTACTTGGTTCTTCAGCCAGTATTGAACGGCTTGTTTCTAAAGGTTCACTTGTTCCAAGTTCATTTTCAGCTCGTACACGAAATCTATAATTGTTTCCTGGTTCTAAACCAGTAACTTCATATTCTGGAGTTCGGACAAATTTACTAACAGGTAACCATTCTCCAGTTCTCGGTTCCAGTTTCTCCACAATATAATTTGTTATCGGACTGCCTCCATTATTCTGAAATATCAAGTTAAATTATGTCAAACTGACTACATATTTCAAGTGCTTTGGAATGAACAAAGCTCATTGTCTGTGACTTGGATTCGAGATTTTAAGGCAACAAATAAATCAATAGATTGCTTATTAATGTACGCGACGAAACACTACAAGGCAACATAGCGTCAGCAGTTTAAGTTTAAGATAGACACTTTTCCATAGTAGGAGCTCTAAAAGGGGTAGAACTAAGCTAATCGCTGATCTGTAGCAAGATGTAATATGATTATTTCGCAACTCTACAAGGTAGTATTTTTGTAGTTGTCTTTATAGATTGAAATTTCATTCTTAATATCATTTCTTAACTTTACCTGGACAATAGGTATGGAACAATCATACGTACATAGATTGTGCACGTTATCTTAATGCTTAAATGATTAACCTAATATACACGTTCCAACATAACTAAAAAATGATTTCATAACTAAGCTTCATGATTTGAGAGAGATGAACGCAAAAATTTACCTACATGGATCGGTGAGCTGGCAAATGCTGTTTGGACGCAATGAATTGAGTGGACACTTTTATCTAAACAACTAACCCAGATACCTGACAGTCACCGACGTTACTTAGTGTTTTTTTTGGTTGGGTATTGACTGAAAAACCTTACAGGCCATAGGACAACTAACATTCATTTTGTACCCATTTTGTATTACTTAGCAATAGACATTTATGACTCCATACAAAATAGAAAGCAGGACCCTCATGTGTTTTTGAGAGATAGATACCTATAAACCACTGGGCTGAAGTCAAGTGGTTTATAGTTCATACTTTTAACGACTCTCTACATAAGGTGATTATCATCCAATCTCCTGGCTGATAACTTTCTTGCTGCTGATAAAATTTGAATTCACTAGTCAGGATTTCGCTTAAAGATGTTGGAATCCCACACTAAAGTTAACCTCGAGTGTACACATGATAAGTGTTTAGTTTGGCGGTTTGTGGGAATTAATTAAATTGGAATTCAAGAGTCAGATACTGTCATTAATGTTTGATAGTCTCATAATTTGGCCGAAGTATATGATATAAAATATATCGGTTACTCGCTCAGTCTTCTATAGGGATGTTGCTTTCTGTGGAACCTGAAGGTACTGAGTTTGATTCATTGTGAAACCACTGAAGCAAATAATAGATGAATGCTAAACTAGGATTAGCCCTCCCTGATTCTTAATAATTCTTCAAGTAATGTTTATTTACGAGAATACTTATCATTGAATGTTGATTTGATATTAATGTCAATGAAAGGAGCACCTAATTACTTGTAATTCCCAATTATAATTATTTCAATCAGTCAAGTGAGACTTGAGAAAATCTCGATCTAAAACTTTATAGAGGTGATACTACTGTTGTGATCGATAAGATTTGGAACGATTACTAATCAAAAACAACAAGGTATCTAGTCATAGGATAAAGCGATTTATAAACAAAAATCAGGGTTAAAAAATATGATCCTTTGTATTTTATCTACACCTAAACCTTGATGCGAGTATTCTAGGATCAATCGTCGTTCTCATTATCAAAGTAGCTGGTAAATATTACGTAGATATTACAATCCATGACGTATAGTAATATATTAGTGAAAAATTACAACATTTAAATAAACGTCTACTGGATAACTGTAAAATTTACTGTATGTGTCCCATGTTGTGTTCGAAAACGTTTGAGAAGAACGTTTTTATCGAGTAGTATAATGCTCAGGATGTTCATAAAGTGAATTTTTATTACACTATTCAAATTTCGCTTTACATAGAAATTCTTATATTAAAAACAAAACTAGTTGTTTTCCTAATTGCATCTATTTTCAATGAGAATTCAGTCAGTTTCATTTGTATCGAATTACATATTACTTATAACAAACCTTTGGAGGATTCCATGTTAATTTGCACGAATCACCTTTGATATCAGTAACTTCCAAAGGACCTTCAGGAGAATCAGGTGGACTTAATACTTTCACGGTGAGTGGATGACTGGCTTCACCTTTTTCATTTTTCAAAGCAACTTTATACTGTCCAGCATCTTCTTTTTCCGCTTTTGTATCTGTGATAATAACTTCATTCGGTGTCACTTCAAGTTTAAAACGATTTGTATCTAGTGGGACAGGTTTGCCATCCTGTTATTTTAAGAAAAGAAAAAGGAAATAATAATAACAGTCATACACGTTTTCAGTAGTTTGGAAAACTTGAGCATTTAGAATAAACTTTAGTATTTCTGTAGCATAAAAGCGATGTACATACGTACAGGCTCTACGTTGTGACTGACTAATAACATAAAAGATACTGGCTATTTAAAAAAATCAATAAAACTTAGGAATGATTAGTTCCAGTTGAGCCGAAATAGTTTCACGGTTATCATCGATGTTAGTTAACTAATAATACTTTATATAAAGGGATATCTTATAGTTAGTCTTTACTCCAAGTATATACAGTTCAAATTAACTTAAAAGACAAAGGACCAAATATTTGGTTTTCCCTGAACAGTGATAAAATTTAGTCTAATCACATTCTCTTGCGAAAAGTATAAGGTCATTGAAGTAAACTCGGAGAGAATAACAAATGTAAGATGATAATATGAAGATTTGGATGAAGATCAAAAACAATTACATTTGAATCAGTGTGATCAATATTCCACTAGATTGAGTATCTTGAGCTACTGTTACTTCATTTATGAAATCTACAATATCGTGGACAGATTAAACTTAAATCAATGGAACCATGGAATAGCAATAGCTTTTGGTATGAGTATAGTCAAGCCTTGTCAGTTTATTTTGACTACAACCAACACTTCATTTCGAGATATATGCTTACACTGGGTGTTATATATTTTTCCGAATAATTCAGCCAGACTAGATTCACATTTTTACTGAATGACTTAAACTCCTCGCTTAAAGAATGTAACTGGAAGTTTCTCAATCTGTAGTTCCTTAAAATGCAAGAAATATTTATCTTAATGGACAGTTAAATATAAATTTTCACTTCTTCCACCTGCATATGACGAACAGCACTTCTGTTATGTATAATTCTCTTTTGGTAAACATACATATAACCAAAGCCTAAAGCACAATATATTCAATGCACCTTCCATATCAATCTTGGTATTCTGTATTATTGTAACAACTAAAATAAGCGAAGTGACCAGTGTAGTTATTTAACCCGATCCATATTTCTGTGCTAAAAGTCGGCGTAAACTAGTGCTCAAGTATGTCTTTACACTAAACTCATGAACACTTAAGATTGATATCTTTAAAATTAAGTAACTGTTTTTGGATAGATTTAAAGGCAAAAATGACATTAGTGAAAATAAACCATTCAAAAAATATCCTAACACATTTATAAAACCAAAAGAAATATACCAAGAATATGTGTGTGTTATCAAATGCACAGTTTAGAATTGAGTATTCAAAGTAATATTGTCTTCACTCTAATTTAGTATTATTTATATCTAATACAATTCATTTAGCGAATGACAAACTTGAATTAACTTTCCAACAAAATACGTATGATTTCACATAATGTTTTGACTAATTCTTAGACAAGCAGAATAACTGAAGTTAAATAAATTTTCCGATCATTGTGAAACCAAAACTAGCAGTTCAGTTTTATTCTTTTTTGAATGTTTCTATAATAAACTAATTCAACTGGAAAGCTGACAAATAAATACAACTAATGCAACTTAATTATGAAAGATGAAATAATGTTATCAGTATTCAATCTTCTTCTCTCTCTTACTTTTATCAACTCGACTTCTTCTGGTGGTCCACCAGTAAATGGGATTCGAATTTTAAATGGTTCACCTAGGCGAGCATTTATTTCTTTTGGTGCATCAACAGTTATCTTTGGAACAGCTGTAAGCAACAGAAAAGGATAAAAATACCAGTAGAAAAAATTATTTCATAATAAACTTTAATCCCGAAATAAGTAATGGTAAGACTGTAAAAAGGTGTTTAGTGATTTCTTCAGTTCTAAGGTAACTTTCTTCATAAACTGACAATATTTTGAAAATCATTGAAAATCAAGGATTACCGGACATATTTTTTGTCTTGGTTCTGTCAAAATTTAGTTCTAAGCTCCATTATATCATTGATTTATTAAAACAACAGTTGGTTTATTTCCTATTGGTTGGAAGTAATTTATAAGTTAATCAAATTGTATATCGATATTTCAGCTCTTTTTAGTACATGTATATTGTTTTCGCTAAGATCTTTGGGAAAATGGATGTGATTATAATATATATCAACATTTTATCTTATTCTCAATACTATGGCATCAATTTGTTGTAGAAGCTTTTCATTTGTAATTATTTTTTTGACACTTTTCATATAGACTCTTTTGAGTATCCCTAAATAATATTAAAATTATTGACTTAATAAAACCCTGAGAAGGTAGAACATGAGATTAAGAAAAAAAATTGATTCAGCAGTGAGATCGCTTTGTAACTATTTTAATGTTAAATCTGCACAATCCCAAATATATGTAGGTCGAATAAATTAGTCCCTTTGATAAAGTCGGATAATACCATGAGAAGACAAAGTTTAAAAAAGCTATGTGATACATCAGGTCTGATCACACGTATACTTATTAAGGCATTTATATATGAAAAACATAATGTTAACGAAACAAATTGGAAGATAGCGGGAAAACAAAAATCATACCGAAAACGATTTTTTGATATCATGGTCATAACTGACAAAAGTGAGGATGCAACCCTCTTGGAAATGAACTCAATACTCTTCAAAGGTACATTTGTTCAATATATAAAGAGAGGATGAGTAACCAGCTTCTCCTCTTAGGCATATTAATTAGTAAAAAAGATGATGATTTTATCAAACGTTCGGTACATTGGAAATCTACATGAACAGAGAAATATATCAGTTTTTCTAGTCATTGTCCAATCCGGTTCGAACATGGGTTAGCAAAGGGCTTATTCAGTAAGTTCAATCATATGTGTGCTAGTGATACTATTGACAACGAATCAAATATCTTAAATGAAACGTTGATAGACAGTGGTTAGTTAGTGAAGTCTATAAGCTGAAGTGCTTCAATATAGTGGAATCTACTGCCCCTTTCGCACTCAATAAAAGTACTTATATCATCTTATCATTCAGAGATAATCCAAATAGTCTTACGTTGAAACAAAAATTTAAGTTATCGATTTTCAGGACGTTTTAAACAGCCCAGCTCATGATTTTCAGGTAGTCATGATTTACTTTTCACCAAAAATCTAAACACCATGTAAACAAGTTTGTTATATCTCAATGTGTCTACGTATGTTTGGACACAAATGTGGGGAGGAGCATTCATGAAATGCATGTTAGGGTTGTTGAAGACATACCTAAGTGGCTGTATAAATGAATGTATTATAATGGTCAAATAAGATCATAGGATATGTAAACATTTCCATCTGTTCCAAAAAGTTTCGTTGATACTGGTCATAAGGTTGGTATCAAGTCAGCTTTTATAGTCCTGTATAAATCTCCCAATAACGAACTAGCACTCATATTTGGCCACTTTGGCTTGTGTTTGGATAGTGGCTGGAAACGGAATTCAGGATACACTTACTATCTTATTCAAGACTGGTCAGCTTCACGGACCTGGATCTTATTTTTAGTGAATATACTGAATTTCAAACACATCTACATTGTCAATATAGACATATTGTGAATGAAGTGAGTGGCGAAACATCGCTTTAAGTAGTCTATAAGTTTACAGAAAATATTCAAGCGCATCCATGAACGTCGGGAACGGGAAAGCCAAAGCCCATGCACCTAATAATACCTATGCTAATGCTGACTGTTAACATCATGTTTCAAATCCCGGTGTTTGTTGAAAATTTTGTGACTATAGTCACTAATTCATTTACAGTTTTTTTTTTATCTTTTATTTACTCAAAATATGCAAGTTTGACCCTGGTTAAAACCGAAATCTTAACTAATCTTCGGCCATAACTCATATATAATATCACAACTTTTAGTTCCATTTATCCTTGAGGTCCAGATATTTGTATTTACTTTTCTTTTTTTATTATTCCAACCATACATATTTGGGAAGAAAATGCTTGGACTAGGCATGCAGTATGAACTATGGAAATTAAGGAATCCATTTTATTTATAATAATAGGATAAGTACTAAAAAGATATCGTTTTTAGCATCTTGGTTGATAGAGATATATGGGCAATAATCACAAAATAACATATTCGAATTCGAACTTAACCCTGAGTTCAGTCATAATATACTCCCTATTACTTTTGAATAAATTAAACATTAAATTTTCTTGAGGTTATAAATCGACCACTGTCAGACCACCATTGAAAACGTTGAAGCACGGCTGTTTCGTCCTAGTATATAACTCCTAAGCAGTGCACATCCAAGATTAATGATCTCAATTAGAACTCGACAATCTCCACAACCCTATACTGATAATTATTAAATTCGGTCACCAATATGATCGGTATTCTTACTGGTGCTACATTTTTCTTCATTACCATAAAGTAATTTTTTAAAGTACGAAAACTTTGAAGTGATAGATCATCAAAAACACTTCAAAAGTTATCATCTATTCAAACATATGTGAATTTAAATTATTTAAAATAAAAAAGGACACACATGATGAATGTCTTATGCTTCTAATGTGCATTTTCTCTCTCTCTCTCTCTCTCTCTATATATATATATATATATATATATATATATATATATATATTCTCGATTTTCTTCATTCAAAGCCTTAAATACCAAAGTGACTGACTAAATATAGCATTTAGGTACCAATAATCGGCATAATGACACGGTTAAACCAATTATTTAAATGTAAGTAATCATTACCTTGCCACGTAGTAGTCCTCACGGTCAACCAATTACTACCAATCGTTTTTCCTAAGGTCACGTTAATTACAATTAACGATTAATCATGGTAATTTACGTATTGAAGTAAAAAAATAATATGATGTTATGATGTAACTTTTTCACTTACTAATTGGTTTCTGTACTTTAATTAATTTAGTCGGTTCACTTGGTTCACCTTGACCAGCTGCATTGACTGGAATAACACGAAATTCAAATTCTTTTCCTTTCGGTAGATTTTTAACAGTATAACCTGTACCGGATATTGGAGCTGCATTGGCTCTGTTGTTGTATAAAGAGAAATTGATTACGGAAAAAATGATGAATTAGTAGAGTTAATAACGTAACTGCTGAATTTAAATCAGTGGAATAAGATGTTAAATGTGCTGCTGACTAAATAAAGATATGATATCAGTTTAATATTAAGGCCTAATCAAGTACCTAATTGAAGTGCTCAAAGGAATCATAATTCAAGGTTGATGTGGCTCAAAATATATCGAAACTGTATAAAGTTTAAGATTTTATCGGTCCATCGACCTTTAGTTTTAATATAATTTCACATTTTTTGTCCCTCAAATTTCTCTACTTACTTTCCTACTACCACTGCTTACATTATTTAAATTGTTTCATCTTTTATTTTGATAAAATCCTTTAGCTGTGTTACTATTAGTTATAGGAAATTCAACTGATGGAATTTTCTGTAAGTTTTCATACTCATTATAAATGACTCAAGATTAAACAATACTCATCATATTTTTACCTTCGTTCGTCTTATATCAAATTAGCAAACATATAAAAAAATTATATGTTATGTTGACATACAACATCTGGAGCATTGTAACTACAGTTACTTTGATTACTTTAGAATACGTAAATAACATTCCGGATAATTCAAATTGATTGTGGTGCCTTACTAGCTGAAAGAATACAATACCCTCCAATTTAAACTAGGGTACAGGTATTCAAATCAAGTATCGATCTAATGTTTTCAAAGAAATTTGTGATACCGCACATCACATATGAATTGCGATTGCCAGTTCTTTCATTTTAGTTTATTGAGTTAGTGGTTCACAGACAATCAGTTGAAACATTCAATGATTTGTCACAAATCACTGAAATAAAGAATTTTCCTAGACTTGATAAATGAAATTTATCGTGCCATAAACTTAAATAGATTGCTGAAATTCCTAAACTTGTGCAAGGAAATTTTTAGACAAATACTAATTATTTTTTGATCGAGATCATGAACCGATTGGTGTTAGACCACCATTGAATATCTGGAAGCATTGGACGGCCTTTTCGTCCTATTTCGGGACTCCTCAGCAGTGCACAATCTCAATCAAAAACCTAATAATCCCCACAACCCCTATACTGATAGTTGACATGTGTGCTCACTAGTGACTAGCTTCGTGAGGGAATTCTCAGAGTTCTAGTGAGAAGCCGTGACCAGTGGAGCTAATCCGTGTCGGGTAGAGACAGGTATCTACCAGGTACAATGAAAGATGGTCGCGCGATGTCGTGGATTGGTTGATGTTAGACACTAACACCATTGGATGCCGACTGAGTGGTCCAGTAGATTAAGCGTTCACGCGCGAGACCGAAAGCCTGAGTTCGAATCTCGCGAGCGGGATCGTGGATGCACACTGCTGAGGAGTCCCAAAGTAGGACAAAAAGACCGTCCAGTGTTTCCAGGTTTTCAATAGTGGTCTAACATCAATCGGTTAATGATCTCAATCAAAAACTTAATAATCTCCACAACCCCTATACTGACAAATACTAATTAGGTATCTTTTTATATTCTAATCAGTTTTATTATCTTAAATTCTGGAAAAATGTCTTCAGTCAGCATTGAATCTCTATTTAATAGTATATCTGCAGTTTATTTACATAGGGATTAACATGAATCAGATTATAATATCACTACTAGGTATATATTAGCAAAAGAATCAGTTATTTTATGAATGTCAAATATTCACATCATGAACTAACAGTATGTAGACCATTCACAATTTCTGTGATTCAATAATCGTTCATAAATTTGATTGCCTGATTTTGTGCTTTTTAAATCGTAATCACATCTTATTAACCTCTAATCACTTTTCATGGTGTATATTCAATTGTACATTGTGATCTTTCGGTTTTTCATTTCTACTTTATATCTGTTAAGTGGTTAATTATTTCTCATGTTTCTGAACTATAAATTATTTTCATTCTACTATTCTTTCCTAACCACTCGTTCTTTAGGCAACCTTCATTTTGATTTTTTAAACCTCGGATCACTTTAAATGGCAATCTGTTTCTATTCCTCTATAGACCTTGTCATACAAGTATAAATACAAATGTAAATGATTTTATTGAGAACGGAATTTTTCTAGCTGAATTCTTTTTATTTTCGTCCAATGAACAATGGGTTACTTTAATTATCGAAACAAATTCATTTATCTCCATAGAAAACTCAAAATCTAATCTTCACAATAGTGCTACTTAAACGTCCAAGTAAAAAAAGTACTTACTTAGACCAGTTTTTATCTCCTTTAGCTCTTTTTTCTACAATATATCCTGTAACAGGACCTTTACGTGGAGGTTCCCAGGCTAAAGTAACTGAATCATCACTTGTATCTTCAACAGTTGGCTTTTGCATACCGGATGGAGGATCTGTAAATGGATAATTCATAAAGAAATGATAAATTAGAGTGTAAGTAATATTGTGAAATGAATAGATATTGATTTAGTGAAAGTTACGCAATCTAATTAAATATTTATCAAAAATAATATGATTTTCCTAAAATCAAAAAACGTAGCGCTAGTTTTTATCGCTTACCTTCCATAAATGATACAAACTTATGGCAACTTACGTAATCACAGTTTCCATTAACAAAGTAGAAGAAATGATATAAAGACCAATGCTTAAAACGATTTATTTTCTATTGTTAAACCACCAATAAACAACTCTATACCAGTTTTTTGTCAAGTTATACCACACAGAAAAATAACTTCTTACTGTCATGATGAACTTTTAATCCCACATAGAAAGACGTAAATCTTGAAGGATGAAAGTAATAAAATATTTACAATTTCCACATATACTAGATTCCCACTAAAAATGTCTAGTTTTTCATAAAGTGAGCATGATTGTAATGCTACTCTGTTTACTAAATACTTTCAAGAATTGGTAAATGTCACATCTCTGTAAAGCAAAAATAATCGGATTTTCGGAATATTGAGAACTGTTCCAATTACAATCCTCCAAATATGTCAATGAATTGTTCACTATGTTAACTCACTTTTCGTAGTCAGTAAAACTAGGTAGTTCACAAATTTATATTATCGTTTGAAAAGATATAAATAAATTACTTTATTATCAGTTTCAAATTTCTGAAGCTAATTTAGCCACAAAAAGCCTGTCACGTAGGAAGCTAAATCTGATTGTTTAGCAATAAAAGTAGTCTACTTTTGGATTATTATTAATGGCTTCATTCAATATTATATTTTTGTTACAGTACAGAATTCTCAGCACAAAGTATTTCAACAAGTTTCCTTTTCCTATTTCTTGATCGATTCTAACCATAAATATTGACTGGTCGCCAGTTAGATGTTAGCAGTTTAGGAACTGACGTCTGAATAATGTTCATTCTTTTCAATCATATCGTCAGCAACCACAGTGTTGCTGATTGGGGTTTTCTAACTTGTACAGCGTAAGGTCATAAACTTTTCATAAATGCACCTGAATAGGTTATACGATTGATAGACATAATGATGTGTTAAAACAAACAAGAAAATAGATAACTTGTTGAAATATCTAGATGAGAGAAAACAGGTAGCCCAGATATTCAGCGAGGCCGCCAATTAGGATGAACTGCCATTAGCTCTGAGAATTTTAATCGGAGTAGAAAAATAAGTTAGATACTCTCAGAACAAATGGGTTTGCTCTTACTTACCAAATGGATGTTTAGCTTTAATCGGTTGGGTTGTTATTAAAGGTTCACTTTGACCCATTGCATTTTCAGCCATTACACGGAATTCATATTCTGTACCCTCTTCTAGATTTCTAACAGTTGCATTTGGTGAATTTAAGAATCCACTGACCTTTTCCCAACTTGAGTTGAACAATGAAAACAGTATTAAAAACAAAAAGTTATGTAGATATATTATTCATTTCTTATCAAGTCAAACAAATATTTGAATGATAATAAAGAAATGGGTTTTTTCAAGCAGCACCAGAAACATCGGAAAAATATACTAGCATCATATAAGACTAATTTAAGTCATCATTATAATCAAAAATATTAGTAGCTTCTCTGACTATATGTTTGTCTATTAGAACAGTGTAAAATCATATGACAGACTAATCATTCTAATCATGTTGGTTACGTAATACACTTTCATATCTGTTCATACTAGTATCTAAACCGTGTTGGACTCATTCAAGTTAGATTTTGGGACTTGACCATATTTCCTTTTACATACGTAGTTCGTATGTGTTTTTCTGTGTCGCTATTTATTCATGTCTATTTTTATGTATATAGTGATTTGCGCTTAAAACGAACAACGTGGCTAAAGCCACTTTTTATTTGTTGACAAGGTTGTATGTTCATATATGAATGCTTGAAATATATTCATTTGGGAGACATTGTTTTGGATGTTTAAAACACCTCTGAACAGTGAGGTTTACTACTATAATGCATACGAAATTAAGTTGGGGATCCAAATAAAACCTAATTTGTAAAACTACTTACACAAATTGTGTTGCTCAGTGCTGGGTATACAAAATCCTTGTAATTACTAAACGAATTAAAAGTAACTATATTTCAAGGTTTTTGTAAAGATATGAAAACTTACTTATCTGAACCTTTACGTCTCTTTTGTAGCACATAGTTAGTTATTGGTTCCCCACCATCATCTTCAGGTGCTTTCCATCTCAAAGTTATTTCATCTGCTTTCACGTCTGTTGCTTCAAGTGGTCCACCTGGTGGACTTGGTACGTCTGTTCAAAAAAAGATACCCAAGTATTTAAAATACAAATGTCGATGTTTGAAATCAACTCTCTCAATGAATAAACCATGTACTTTTGAAAAGTGGGAGAAAACCGAAATCATATTTTTCTTTAGAAGTACAACAGCTAGTCAAGGGAAATTACTTACTAATGTAGATTCATACGAAATCTGATTACAGTACTGATGTGAAAAAAGAAAATAAAGAAGCAGTGACAAACGGCGGAAGTTACTTTTAGGGATAATGTCTCGTTTATTTTAAAATCTATAATATATTAGCTTTTGGTTTTGTCCCTGATTTATTCCAGAAGTCATAGGCTTTCATTTAATTACTGTAATTTAAACGTGATATTTGTATTCCTTTTTTTTACTATAACACCCTAGTTTGGACATGATTTTTTTTTTCTAATTATTTGTACTTCGTTGTCTTGCTACCTAAATATTTATTCATGTGCCCTTTGAGTTAGCTCAAATTAGAAATAAAACGATGACCATCCTGTTTAATCGTCTTTTCTCCTTGTGCTTGGCAACCTATAAGTCATATGTTGGTTATCAGTCACGGTCGAACTAACGCATTTCAAGTCTCAAGGTTGGACCAGGTAATTTATCGGGACGAAGAATTAAATTATATCGAGGTAGCTCTCTCCTCCTTTATATTAAGTACCGATTGGTAAGCAGACAGACCAAAGATGTAATAAGTACACTTATATTATAGTAACATCAAAGGCTGAAAATCAGTTATCTTAATTGTTTAGATCAGTTGTCAAAATTTATTCATTTTCAGGTTGATTACAAGTGATTTATCGTTCCTTTGACTGAGCATTTCTAAGAAAAAGTAATATTTCCGTGCTAAAGCAATACTAAATTATTCAATTACTGAAAAATATGTTTATGTAATGTGTTAACATGAATATGGAGGACTTGCTTGATGCTTTTCGATTTAATGGGTTTTAAATGTCATTGACAACATTCTTTACATTTCCTGCATACTTGTATATGGTTTGTGATCTTCAAAGAATATTTCAATTATTTATATGACTTTTTACTTGGTCTACTTATGTTTTGTAAATGAAATGTTAAATTCCACTATTAATGAACATACTTACCAATTACTTCTACTTGACAAGAAGTAGTTGCTTGACCTTGATCATTGACAATTGTCAACTGATATTGTCCTTTATCAGCACGACGGACTTTTCCAACTGACAAAACTACTGTACCTCCTGGAGACATTTCAAGAACTCCTCCAGGCCCAGGATTTGCAGGTGGTGGTAGGGCTTCATTTGTTTCAGTTATTCGTTTACCATCAATTTGTATAGGTTTATCGTTTTGACTCCAATTAAATCTTGGCTTTGGATGACCAAACCAAGCAACAGGAAGCTTTAAGTCTTGACCAGCCTTATAGGTAGATAAAAAATGTAAATTATTTATCAGTAAGGATTTTGAATAATAAAAAATGTAGATAACAATAGGTGAGTAACGTTTATAACCAATCGATTTCAACAGTAACAGAATTGAAAATTCGAAAATTTCTTGAAAGTTGCTTCACTTACATTTCAATAATCCATGAGTCATGCTCAAGTACATAAAATTATGCTTTAAATGTATCATACATAAGCTAAAATGTGATAGGAATATGGAGATCAAATATCCATATATGAATTCCTTCAGAGAGATGAAACCTTGGATTCCTAATAGTTTATAGTAAATGAGGAGTGGAAATGATGTGTTATCAATTGAGGATAGTAGATAATATTCTACCCCTTTTTGGGCAAATGATTGTTTGATCATAGATAACACAATTCTAAGTTGGGAATCTTCAACTTGGACCTTATATTATCAACTTATGAAGTAGACTTATTATATTTTGAGTCTTGATAGCTCTGAAATTAGTGACATTAATTATTTATTTTCTAATAATGATTATATTAGAAAACTAACTTATAGTAATTGAGTCTGTTTGATAACTTTTTTTCGGAAGGGGGAAATTAAGGACCGTTGTCTAAACATTTAAAATGAGCTGTTCTACAGCCGAATTAAAACCAGTGAATATAATAAAAAATTGTTTCATGTAATTTATTTGTGAAATTAACAAACACTTATATTTAAACTTCTTGAAATAATGTATAATGAGTATAATCTAAGAGAATAGTGCTGGCTATAATGAACAAATAAGAGTACTAACCTTCAGCTTAACATCCTTTAGGCCTCCAACTCCACTTCCTAAACCACCAACACAATCATCAGGTGTACATATTCTCGGTGCCTCTGGTTGATCTACAGCTGTCACAGGTGCAGTAGGTCGAGTCGGTTCACCTGGACCTTCATCGTTCACTGCACGTACACGAAATTGTGCAGTCTCACCCTCCTTCATTGGAATAAATGCACACGGTTCTGTAGTCTGTTTCACAGGTACCCAATTACCATTTTCATCTTTCTTTTCCACTTGATATCCGGTGATTTTACTTCCACCATCTTTTCGTGGTTTTTGCCATGATAATTTCACACCATTTTTATTAACTTTATCCACATTAATTGAATCTGGTGCACTAGGTGGGTCTAAAATCAAGCGAAAATGAGAATTCGCATAATTATGCACAACAGAAATGATTAGAAAGCGAATTCTTAAAAATAAATGAAAAAAAACTTACAAGTTGGATCTTTTATAACTTGAGGCAATGTCGCTTTAGATGGACGTCCAGCTCCAGCGTCATTTACTGCACTAACACGAAATTCATAAGTTTGGCCTTTTTCTAAACCTGTTAATTTGGCCTCCTTTCCATGCACTAATCCTGTTGTGGCTGGTTTCCATTCTCCGTTTGGCGTACGTTTTTCAATCAGATAACCTAAATTAATCATGAAAACAAGTACAAGGAAAGTATAAAGATTTGAGTAATAAATATTTATATAGTGTTTATAGAATAGACTTTCTATAATTATCGTTTATGAATAAATTTTTCAAAATATATTGATTTTACCATGAATTGGATTTCCTCCATCATTTTCTGGTGGTTTCCATGCTAATGTAACTCCATGACTGTCAAATGATTCAACTTTTACATCTTCTGGTGCATCCGGTGCATCTGAAAACAAATCAAATATGAATAAGAACTTTCGTCTAAATTTGAACGAATAGTTTCACAACATTTGGGCGCCGAGTTAATGTGAGACATTAAATTTAATGCATGCTGTGACATATTGATTCATATCATATAAAATGATATGTTTTCTTAATATACACATACCGAAGATAATATGTAGTTGAATGAAATTTCTTCTCACATCACTTACGTAGACGCACAATCTGTTATCTTAACACTTTTCGTTTCACAAAACATGTCTCTCACACACTTATATAAATACCTACTTCAAACAGTGTTCACGTTGATTGGATGTCTTATTCAGTATACAGTAAACTAGAGAACTATATACCTATTTATATTCGATAATTTTGTTGTTTGAATATATTTTCCTTGAAAAAGTTTGGACCAGATTGCCAGGCGAAGCGTTGGATTTACTGCAAATTCTTTCGCTGAGATTTCACAAATACATTTTCCCTCTTTAATGAATCAACTATGAAGTTATGACTTGTATTTTATATTCCATTTTAATAAGAATGTTGGTGAATAATATCCTTAATCAAAGAAGTATAAATATCAAACAAATGGTAGATATTTAAAGCAATTAGTCCCTTTAATAAATTTCTATAGTGTAATAAGACGAAGATTATCAGAACTATGTGATATATTACAGCAATACATTTCGAACAATCTGATCACACATATAATTGTTAAGAACATTTGTGTATAAAAATAAAACGTCAACTTGACTAGAAATGGTGGGTAAGAGGAGATAATAATGTGAAAACAATTTGAAACCTCGTCACTCTAATATTACCAGGGTAGGTTTAAGGTGAGAACAAACTGTCCGGATACACAGAGGGGGTTTGAATTCTCGTATGGCTAGGGTTTCAATAAACCTTAATATGTGTCCTTTTACACTTTTGTACAACACCATTAAAGCTGAGTTATGATCAATCTTATGACTTGTTTTAATCATATGTTTGGTAATAGAGGATGATGGATGTTTATCCTCTACTCTTATTGGATCATTCAATTATATTTGTTTCTGCAACCACTTAGGTACATGTTAACATGTCCATTTTAAGATCACGATTACCCAGATTGTTCAAAATGTATAACGCTAATGTATCATATAGTTCTGATGATCTTCGCCTTATTACACTATCGAAATGGTAGATAGTCCATGTGAAGTAGTATATATCCATGTCTTTAAAAATAATAAATGACATTTCTGATTTATCAGTATAGGGTTATGGATATTATTAAGTTTTTGATTGAGATCATTAACCGATTGATGTTAGACCACCACTGAATACCTGGAAGCACTGGATGGCCGTTTCGTCCTATTTTGGGACTCAGCAGTGCACATCCACGATCCCGCTCGTGGGATTCGAACCCAGAGCCTTCAGTTTCGCGCGCGAACGTTTATTATCTAGACCACTGAGTCGGCATCCAGCGGTGTTAATGACTGACCTCAACCAATCAGCGAAATTGCGCTACCATCTTCCATTGTACTGGGGTAGATATTGTCTCTACCCGACAGGGATTAGCTCCACTGGTCTGATTTCTGATTTAATCGATTACAAAATAATAGACGGTAAACGTTGTTTCATCCTCTTTTTCTTAACAATAGTGTCCTGAAAAAAATAATTCGTTTTAATTAAATTCGTGACCTTTGCTCATTGAGTTAATTACATCTTAATTTTATCATTTAGTTAACTAATTTGTTCCATTGACTAAGCTCTCTTGTTATATAAGGCTACATTTTCAACATATGAATAGTTAAAACTTAAAAACTTAAAACTACATATCGGTAATGTCATTTTTTTGCACTTCACTTTTTAAAACAGTTTTGTCGCATTTCAAGGTACCCTCTTAAGTTCAACTAAATTATATCAGTCCTTTTATTATCTCTACATTTAAACTGTTTTTAGTTTATAAAAAGTTGTTAGACAGGATGAATTCTATTTTCTATGAACAGTTTTTGTTCTTAATCTCTTTATAATTATCAGGTAAATAAAATATAAAGGACTAAAACTTTTGAATATATGTATTTTCTCCAGTGACGTCAATCATTACTCGGTGCAAATTACTTATGTAATTTACTTTTCTAAACAAATGAAAATCCTATGAATTGAAATTTCATTAGTAAATGAAAATGTCAGACAGTTAGCTGACTTGATTGTTAGTCTAATATAACAGAGTTATACACGTAAATATGATACTTGGAAATTTAATTAAAATCTAATTTAGGCGAAATATACAATTATTACTCTTATGGGTTAAAAACGTCGATAATAAAGAAAAGTTATTCAGAACTTCTTATAACTGATATTATTAACTTAGCTCTTATGGTTTAAGCGTTGTTAAATAATTTATTATTTTCATTTACCAAGTTGTTAATATCTACTGATAATTCACTACATGTACTATTAATGTTGTACTTACCAAATGGGTTTTTAGCTGTAATTGCTGTATTCGTTTCTGCTGGTTCACTTGGTCCCATAGCATTTACAGCAGATACACGGAAACGATAACGTTTACCTTCAATTAAACCTTTGATTGGACAGCTTGTACTAGTGACTACAGTTGGGACACGTTCCCACACTTCAGTGGTTGCATCACATTTTTCAACGATATAGTCTGAAAAATCAAATTTTATTGAGAAAATGTAGTTTGTATTGAATATATCAATTATTTCACTGTATTTTACAGTTAAATGATTCAATTATGTAATGATTCTGAAAATGAACACTTGATAACTAACAAAACACTTGAGTAAATTTATTTCAACTTCACATATAATCGTAATCCCATAGTATATCCAAATTACTTACTTATTGATGTGAACAGAGAAACAAGAAGCCTTGACAAACTAAGGAAGCTATTTTTCGAGACGTTATTTCATTTAATTCAGGGCTTGTAAAACAGTAACATTTATTTTTGTCCCTAGTCTATTCTACAGATTATAAGCTTTCGTTTGATTCACTGCCATAGCCACTTTTGTTCCAAAGCTATTGTAATTTAAACATATTATTTTGTACTCTATTTCTACTCTAATTCCCAGTTTTGGACATAATGGTATTTTCCTAATTTTTGTACGTTGTGGTCGGGTTAGTCATCCATTTATTTATGTACTCTTTTACACAGATCTGAAATCGGGAGCCAGATCGGGATTGAGAATAAATCGAGTAGTGTTCCAGTCGACTTGTCTTCTCTCACTCGCGTGCTTATCAGCCAATCAGGTGATAGGATAGTTTTCTCTCTATCCCACTTCGAACTCACGCGTACTAGACTCAAGGTTAAGCCGGTCAGCCTATCGCGCCAAGGTCTTAATCTAGATTAGACAAATTATCCTCAGCACCAAAAGTGGATAGACAGATCAAGGACGTAACACTTATATTCTCAGTTGATTCAAGGGTATCTCAGTATTCTTTCGTATTTTTTTTTCTTTTCATCTTTACACATATTTTGCCATAATGTTATGATAAGTGAACAAATAATTTACTCACCTATTCCAAGTACCATTACACAAAATTTCGAACTTACATTAAATTTAGAGTTAATCTTTTCTTACGCATTTGGTAAAATACGTATTACCATTCAAGCTTTATAAAATTAAGTATTTAAATACAAAATGTTATACAAAGTAATTTTTGTGATTACAGAGACGTAGTTAGTGACTGATAAAAATTAATTAACAATCCATCTGAAACTTTCTGGATTGGTAATGGTCAATAACCAGTGGTCTGCCATCAGCCTAGTCAAAAAAATACAATTTGATATACTGACCCAAATGAATTCGCTCATTTCATATTATGTGTAATAACTAATCAAATCTACTGGGATGTATATGGTTGCATCTTTTGATTATATAGATGTACTCAGTCTATAGTCAGGTTGTGAATACAGAAACAGTTTGTTGAGTCAGTTTTTTATACATGCCTTGAGTTTCTCCCATATTCTTTGGCTGACATAAAGTGACTGTGGATGTTTTCCCCTAGCTTTAACAATAAATTTCGAGGATACGAGCATAAACATTTTTAAAATGTAGTGATTAGTTTAAAAGATATCGAAATATGTACTCAATAAGTCCAGATAAATATCTTTTTGCGCTTCGATATGTAAAACTGAAACAAACTGAAAAACAAAGTATTTCTAAATATAACGTTTGAACTCGGTCTCAACTAGGGATATGGTAATTACTAGGACTTATCGTTATTAAAATGGCGATAACTGCACAACATATTGGCTTTTATTAATATCCGGAACTAATAATAACCGATTATACCAATTTTAAAATTACAAACATTACTTGTAGAAAGATATCGGAAAGGAAAAGAGGGAATGTTTGGAAAACTGTTCATTAATGCGTGGGATGCTGAATTACGAACTTAACCCACAGTTCTTTTAGTGTTATTAGTTTTCTCTGAAGACTTTAATAATGTTTTTCTCATCGGTATATTACACGAAGTCTCATTCGTTTAAACTTACTGTGCCCTAATATTTTCAGTCACAGTTTCTATTTCTCATACGTATTTTTAAAATGTGATCAGTAATATCATTGAATAATCATTTTCTATATTTCGTATAGCTCTCTAATTGATACATTCAATTTATTTAATTAATCCGCTAGTATAAACTGCACTCTGTCAGATTTATTGTTAAACTCGAGTACTGATAAAAAAAACATGCAAAAACCACGACATAAATTGTTCCATATAAAGATTGGCGTAGTGCTTTGAAAATGACATTGTTACGAAGGCGATTTTCTTCGTAGATGAATGTCGTCATCAAATAATATCAGAAGTAGACTATTTTTACCCAGGAAGCACTGGACAACTATTTAATCTACCTACAACCCTATTAAAGATCGAACTCAGTGCCTACAGGTCTAGGTTGTAAGTAAGAAACCTTCAGACCACTGTATTACAATCCAACAGCCTATATTTACTTTGCTAAAGTGTTCAACTTGTTTTATCTTAACTGACCAAAGTTCGTAATTTTTTAATAATTTAACAAACATTTTTCTAATGTATTTAAGAGTGATCATGATTTTCCCAGTAATCCAACCTCATTTTTCTCGAAATGATTAATAATGACCTTTAAAATTGTTACTCATCGCAACTTACAATAAGTTAGTTAATTATTGAAATGTTATTTCTGCTTACCGATTAACATACCACATATACATACAGTTATATTAACTTATTTTAAATGAATATATATTCTGATAAGCTTAGTTTATTGCTACTTACACTATAATGATTATTATGATCCTGATAGTAACCTAAAGCTACATATGGTCTGTTTATTCATCTACTATAATTTTGACTGTTGCCTTCGAGAAGTTCGAATCACTTTGTCTAGCGAATCGTTAGTGTTATGAAGTTACAATCACTGAAATTTTCATAAGTATATTATTATGTTATTATTAAATAATTCCATGACAGATATCATAATCGAACTGGTGGTTTCCAGCAGTACTGGCAGTAGCTGTTTTAGTAATGCTTGTAATAAGTCGGAGATTTAGATTTGTAAACAAATTAATTCCTGACGTTTTTTATTAATGAATATAGACAGTTAATGTTTCATCAATTGATTTTATTTAGTTTGAATCATTTCTCGACTTACAATTTATGCTGGTGAATGTCTTAATATCTAGGATGGTAGAATCATCATGATAGATTTATGAGCTCACTACTTTGCATTCGATATGCGTTTTCCATAGATCAGATAAATTATCCATTGATTATCGTTCTACAGTTCGCCCTGAATAGTAGAGTGATATTTTCTAGCTAAAACAACCAGCTTTCACTCAACATGGTGTAGGTTTATACCTAGATATGTCAAGTTGCCTTCGACCGAAATTGATCTTCTGAGAGATCGTTCTCAAAAATCCCTAAACTGTTTTCTATCCTGAGGTTCGTTGCTCTCATCAAGTTTTTATAGAATTTAAATGCTGACGGGTTGTTTTAATTAAACATGTGACTTTATGATATCTTCAATGTGAAGTCATCACTTCAAAGTAATGGAAAGTACAAAGGTTAATAAATTCTATCTGGTCATCTATACTTATTATTGAAGATTAGTGAATAAATTGACCATAACAAATTATATGTGAGTTCAAATCATTACAGCGAATGAATGATATGTTGGTTTAGAAATAATCTAATAAAGGTCATTTTAATTTTACCTATGATTGGACATCCGCCGTCTGATTCAGGTGGGTTCCAGGTTAATACACAACTATCAGCATATATATCTTTGGCTTCAACGTCTGATGGTGGTTGTGGCTTATCTAAAGGGAAGTATAAAGAAGACAAACATGGTATATTTATCTGACTAAGATTCAATAAAAGTTGTACATTTTAAAGTGATTATATTTAAAATAATTTATTAATTTCTGTTTGATTTTTAATACAAAACACTGTCAAAATGAGATTTTAAACCGGTCGGATTTTGTATCTCAATCACTAGCGCATAAAGATGATAACATAATGACCATTGAATTGGATTATTGTTGACTAGCATTTACTTGTCTTTTTTATTCTTTTTGCTTATTTACAGGCTTGAAATATCATTAAACGCAAGGGGGTTTTTGTACAGCTTGGTTACCCGAGTAAAATATTCATTCAATTATTCCCATTGGTCATATCAGTGATTTGTCTATAATTAGGGTGAAATAACTCTCACCCTATTTTACTATTCTTGTAATTTATATCATTGCTGACATTCTATGCATGACATAATCGTCAACATTTTATTTTATTTGTAATTGGATTATTATTTCTCCCCCTCTCTGTTATCTAGATTATCTAGATCACTGATCACACGATTTTAATTGGCATAGGGACTCATCATATGTACATATGTAAATAATTTTACTTTACACGAAGACTATGAGTTTGTCAAATGAAACCAGTTTACAATTAAAAATATCATCGCTAATCAACCGTGACAAATAATGTCGTATTTCTTTTCTGCACTAATAATTTACCTCTTTTGGGACATATTTTGACTAATTCTGTAGGTTGACTCGGTTCACCGATTCCTGCGGCGTTTACGGCACTCACACGGAATTCATACTCAGAATTCTCATCGAGACCATCAATATGAGCATTGTTATTCATAACAGGCTTTCCGTCTGGTGTAGCAGGCTCCCAGTCAGTAGCAAACTTTTTCCGTTTCTCTACTAAATAACCGGTGATACGAGCACCACCATCTTTCATTGGCTTAGACCAGGTTAAATCGACAAAGTTCTTCCCAACATCTTCAATAGTAGGTGTACCAGGACTATCAGCCGTGGCTAAAATAAAGAAATATTGCTTTCAGTGATACTATTTTCACATTTATAAGTAATGAAAATCTTTATAAAAATAAGATACAACAGTCTGACTAATCATCGCAACACTTGTGCCATTACTATAATGTTATAATATTGTTTGATGTAAATAGTTAGGAATTATACTGATAATAGATTTCACAAGCCATATAAAGCACTTCGAATGTCAGATTTTCAGGTTTTGCTAAATCAGTTGTTATTTTAAATCGATTCCTTCTGGTAAGGATTTCGATATCACGTAAGTTATCACTAGTTATATTCGTCATGAAATTGTATTCAGTTCATAAAACCAAATCAATCTGTCTAGTTGGTTAGTGAATATTCTATTCCGCGTGAAATTATTAGTTATGAATGGTGTGCAGCATATCAGTGATGAAATCAATTATATATCAATAAATCCTTGAATATATACTTTGCTTTAATTGTATGATGTTAGAAGTGTTAGAACTGGTTTTAAATACTAGTAGGATGAGCAACACAAATATATCAAGCCTATGAATTACTAAAATGAGGAAATATGATTTTTATATTTCATAGATGGTCGTTATCCAGAGTAATAATAAAATTTTATATTCATCAATATGTCGAAAGAGTCCATACGTCAACAGAGACTAACCAATCCAGTTACCAATACCAAACCAGGAGAGTGCATGCTGGTTTATAAATGTACCGTAGAGATTATATCAAAACTAGTTAAGTTTTATGATAGAACAGACAAAATATCGAATCAGGAATTTATTAAAAGAAAACTTAAGTGTTTTTGTAGTTGATCATGGATAGAGTTTCTGGTTTCGATAACGTTAAATGAACAGCTTTCTTGATTTTTGACTAAACAAAATCAAATTTGTTGTACAATTTTCGAGTAACATACTTCTTATTCACTATCTGTTACACCGTGCGACATAATTTCCAAATTAGTAAATAATATTTACACGTTGGTATTGTTGACTGAAAGGTATTTAATTTACTGTCATCGGATTGTTTGTCCCTAAAACACTTTAGTCAACTTTAAAATTGTGAACCCGGTTCTTGGGTATGAGTTACACATTGATAGACCTAGGAAATGAAGGATTTTTCTATCATTTCTGAGCAACCACATAAAAATTATCAAGGATCCGTATAAATATTAAGTTTATAAAAGTTTATATATTCTCTATATTGTTTTCTTAAGTCGTTAGAAGTGTGGAAATGAAGTTGATATCAGATTTATAAACTTATTTCAAATAATGTTACATCCATAGATACCATCAACTCGGTAGAGCATATTTGAAAAATTGAAAAAAAAAAATCAGATAATTCAGATTATTTCAACCTGGAAATTTAAATGAAAAAGCTCAGTATAGTCTGAGAACATAAGCTCAGTATTATTTTTATCATATTACCCTAACTGACTTGTCTCTACTCCGTACTGATCTATTCAACAGATCCTTATATACCATGAAAATGTGCATTATTATTATTATTCATATTATTCCAATGCTAAAAAAATGGTTTGACAATTATCGATTAATAGATACATAATAAAATTGACTTTTAATTAAAAACATTTTTTTATTATTAGAAAAAAAATTTCATTTTGTGGATATATACTACTTACTGAATTTAGGCTTGCATTCAACTGGTCTGTTAGCTGTACACGGTTCACTAAGTCCAACCTCATTTTTAGCACAAACTCGAAATAGATATTTTTCTCCTTTCTTAAGTCCATCGACTACACACAAATAACAATAATAACAAATACAGATATAACTAACAAAAATGTCAATTTGTAAAAATTAGTTTTATCGAGAAAAAAAGTGAACTGGTTTATCATTAATTTCCAATTTGTGATGCACATATAATTTATTAAAATTATTTTGATTTAAATGTATTGAATTAGATTAGAGGATTTATTAATCAGTTTTTAAAGCGTCTTGATAACCTTGACATTTACAGTGTCTTTGGAATTCTTATAGAAATCCATGTTGTACATATCAGTATTGGCGAAGTTTGTTTTACTTAAATGACGTCTAACTTTTCGAAGTTTTAAAATACTATGCATTAATGTTAGTGCCTACGTTAATCGTAAAAGTAATCAAATAATATTGTACTATCAATGATCCACTAAAGTAGATAAATGAGGTGTTCAAGACTTGATGTTTTATGTGTCGTTTATTCAATATTCTGGGAAGATAAAATGGAATACTTACTTACTTATGTCGGTTACTCCTAATGGAGCATAGACTGCCGACCAGTATTCTCCAACCCACTCTGTCCTGGGCCTTCTTTTCTAGTTCCATCCAATTCTTGTTCATTTTTCTCATGTCCCGGCGTAATGTGTTCTTTGGTCTTCCTCTCCTCCTTCGGCCTTAAGGATTCCATGTGAGGGCTTGCCTTGGGATATAGTTGGGTGCTTTCCTCAATGTGTGTCCTATCCATTTTCAGCGTTTCTTCCTGATTTCTTCCTCCACTGGGATCTGGTTTGTTCTCCCCCACAGTAGGTTGTTGCTAATGGTATCCGGTCAACGGATCCAAAGTATTTTGCATAGACAACTGTTAATAAACACCTGTATCTTCTGGATGATGGCTTTCGTAGTTCTCTAGGTTTCCACCCCATGCAGTAGAACTGTTTTGACATTTGTATTGAAAATCCTGACTATGGCGTTGGTTGCCAATTGTTTTCAGTTCCAGATGTTCTCCAGTTGTAAATATGCTGCTCTTGCTTTGCCGATCCGCGCTTTCACATCTGAATCAGATCAACCGTGTTCATCAGTGATGCTGACCCGATATGAAAAGGTTTTTACATCTTCCAAAGCTTCTCCGTCAAGTGTGATTCGGTTGTTGCTTGCTGTGTTATATCGGAGAATCTTGCTTTTCCCTTTGTGTATATTGAGACCTATTGCTGCTGAGGCTGCTGCTACACTGGTCGTCTTCTCTTGCATTTGTTGTTGTGTGTGCGATAGAAGATCCAGATCATCTGCGAAGTCTAGATCATCCAACTGCATCCTAGCTATCCACTGTATCCTGTGCTTCCCTTCAGATGTCGACGTCTTCATGATCCGGTCGATCACCAGGAGAAAGGGAAAGGGTGAGAGTAAGCAACCTTGCCTGACACCGGTCTTTACTTGGAACGAGTTTGTCAGCTGTCCTCCATGCACAATTTTGCAGTTTAATCCATCACAGGAATTCTGTATGATATTGACTGTCTTCTGAGGCACACCGTAGTGTCGAAGAAGCTTTTATAGTGTTTCTCTGCCTATGCTATCAAATGCTTTTTCGTAGTCAATGAAGTTGATGTAGAACGGTGATTTTCATTCAATTGATTGTTCCACAGTTATCCGTAGAGTTGCGAAAATGGAATAAACTGAATACATATTACTCACAGTACTTATTTTATATAGATTACTTCTCTAATCACTGTCATCGTCTGATAATATAACTTTATTCACCTTGTAATAACTATTCAACGACCAAGAACAAATTAGTTACACCGGTTAGGTATATTAATTAGTCCCAATCCAAATAATTAATAGTAGTAAGCAATGTAACTGTTATCTGCTTCTCTAGGAATTTATTCATTTATTTCTGTTAACATTTTTATCTTTGAAATTAGCTAGATAATTTTGTTTCCAATGAATAATCAGAATTATTAATGAGACGTCAAATATTCTGAGGGAATTCTTGGAGTTCTAGTGAGAAGCTATCACCAGTGGAGTTCAACCGTGTTGGGTGTGAGGCAGTTACCCATCGAAGAAAACAGAAAACGGTCGCGCAACATCGTGGATTGGTTAAAGTTAGACATTAACACTGTTGGATTACGTCTCAGTGGTTAGAGGTTAAGTGTTCGCGCGCGAGACCGAAGGTCATTTGTTGGAGTCCTGTGTGAGTGATCGTGAATGCGCACTACTGAGGAGTCTTATAGTAGAACGAGAAGGTCGTATAGCGCTTCCAGGTTTTTAATAGTGGTTTAACATTGAGTGTTTCATGGTTTCAATGAGCTTCAATTCATTTAGACAGTTTTAAAAGTGATTTGTTTAGTTCTAATAAAGATTTAAACATGAATTCTCTTAAGCTGAAGGGTCATAGAAAATTATGTAATATCGAGTAATTGTTTTTATTCCTATTTTGAAAATATCAGCAGCTCACATTAGCGGCAAAACACTGAATCGGATATAACTGTTTGTTAGATTTTCACTAAAAGAATAATCACTTTTTTTGCTATAACGATGAGTAGTAATTAAATTTGGCAGCTATTTCACTCCATGTTTATTCATTTAAATATACTGTTATCATATTATATTGTTAGAATAATAGTCTGTTTGAATTTTGGTCAAGATTTGACTGATATTGATTGATAAGTCAAGATTAATATGAAAATGACCTAATACTTATTTCCATCTACAGTCATGTGTTTGGTGTATTTTCTACATGGAAATCGAAATTAACAATAATAGTAGTAATTTGTTAAAATACACTAATGGACATTTTCCACCTAAGGTATTTAACTAGGAATTCCGATTCATCCTGACTATTTATCTGTCGTGCATAATTAAATATTTACAGTTACATTTTGATTATTCTTTACCGGATAAATACTTACCAGTTGTGGAATTACCCTTGACTAATCCTTCTGGAGCTGAACGCCATTCATCTGAATTTACAGGTTTATATTCAACTACATAGCCCATAATACGACGTCCTCCATCTGATTTAGGTTTAGTCCATTCTAATGTCACTTTATTGGCATCCACATCTGTTGGTGTAAGATTTCCAGGAGCTCCAGGTACAGCTAAAAGTAAATATTGAAATTTATATTATTAGGTAGAATACATTTTTTAAAAATAAATTATCAATAATACGTGTGATAAGAAGTTTATTACGTCTACTTTCTTTATAGCTGGCATCATGTTTCATAAATTAATTATATTTATTACGTAATTTTAAAAGGATTAAGTATCAAGGATCATATTTCTCTGAAATAAATATATCTACGATATTTGTAGTTAGTTTAACTATCATTTCTCATCAACGTTATTTTACTTAGTAATCTATGGCATGGAATAGTATTAAAAGTATTTTGAAGAGTGAATTTTTCTTTGAAGAAAAGTTATTATGATATCTCTGAATAGAATAACCAGATATATAGTCCAGATTCTAGGTTATTTTTTGAACTGTCTGTTACGTCGAAGGTCTTACGTGAAATATTCTAATACGATTTAAGTGTTGTCATCTTGAAGCTAGATCGTTGATAGGATAAATTTTCAGTAAGTTGTTAACAGTATTTGTATTCCAATGGAGCATTCCAATGGAGGAAATATTAAAGCGGAAGTATTTTATTTAAGTTTATGTTTCCATCATAAAGTTTATAATTGAGATCATGAATCGAATGATGTTAGACCACCGTTGGAAACCTGGAAGCACTGAACGGCCGTTTCATCCTAGTATGGGACTACTCAGCAGTGCGCATCCACGATCCCGCTTGCGGGATTCGAACCCAGGGCCTTCAGTCTCGCACGCGAACGCTTAACCTATATCTGTAAATGGACTTACTTGAGGGATTTTCTGCAACTATCGCTCTGTCTGCATCTAGAGGTTCACTTACACCAATTTCATTAGCTGCACGTACACGAAATCGGTACATATTACCTTCATCCAAGCCAGTTACATCGCAGTTCGGTGTACGAACAAACGAGTTGACGACACTCCAATCACCGGTCTTAGTATTTTGTTTTTCAACAATATAATTAGTTATTGGACTTCCACCATTATCCTGTTTAATAAGAAATTAAATAATATCGAAAAAGATAATGCAAACGAAAGTAATGAGTCTAGTTCTGAAATGGTTATTTCAAATGTTAAAATCGATAATTCATGCCACAGAAAGTCTTTGGAAAGTTGAATGTACCTAGACGATCATGGAGTGCTTTTGTGATAGCTTTTTGACTATAATGACGATGACGGTGAAGTATTGATCCTAATTAACATTTTCTTTAAACTTAGCATGTTTATAATAAATTTATATCAAAAAGTAGAAGTATAAATGCTTTGAATTTATGTAGCTCATGTATTTTTATAGACAGATAAATTATCTGAATGAATAAATCGGTGTAATGTGAACTATGAATATTGGTAGCCAGAAGACGCTTAGTTAAGTGTGACAACGTTTTTAATCAAATAATGTCTACGATATGTAGGGACATATACAATGAAATACATACATAAATCTGGGAAAGGTACATTATTTACGAGTCAATAATTACACCCACATAAATAAATACAATATGATTAACATTCTTGAAAGAGAAAATATCTGAAAACGTACTTGATTAAAGGTTATTAGCTAATATTGAGGATTGTTTCTGAATTTTTAGTAAGATTAGAATGCTTCGTCTGTTATATGTTTTGTTAAGCTATTTTTATAACGCTGTTTAAATAGATAGGGATATAATTTAGATTAGTAGCATGCGACACCACATTCTGCGGTCCTTTTGGTGATCGGACACATCAATGACCTGTTAGACATAAGTTTATGATGGGAGACTGACGATTACGAGATGTTGTTTGACAATACATTTGTACAGGTAACTCGGTTACAGATTACATACACAGGTGGATTTTTCACTGATTGACATTAGATATTCTTTATCATAATTTATAGGGTTACATTGTTTGACCTTCGGTAATTGATATTTGTAAAAGAAAAGGGTGGTCATAAATCAAACAGATGGCTGAATTTCTATTATCCATATGCTAAGATGAAAATAACACTGGGATGTTATGTACTTTCTTTTAATTCTCTTTAGTACGATCGATCGATGTATATAATACGTTCCTGTTCGTTACTTTGGATTCTTAACCGATAAATTCACTATATTTCGTTAATTTCTTTACAGTTTGAAACAAGTTAGTACAAATCAATGAATAAGTGGATTCAAAACCAATTTTATTTTCCTTTTACGATCGACTTTTAACTTCCATTAGAAATGATTATCATATTAATAAACATTAGGAATTATGATTAATTAGTAATGTTTGTAATTTATAAATAAATGAGAGGAAATATTGATAATGATTTGTCCAATTACTTACTGTTGGTGGATTCCAACTTAATGAACATGAATTGTTTTTGATGTGGCTAATTTCCAATGGTCCTTGAGGTGGTTCAGGTGGTCCTACAACTTTTACATTGACAGGAGCTGAATCACGACCTTTCTCATTTTCCAAATCAATTTTATATAAACCTCCATCACTTTTTTCTGCCTCTTTATCTGTAATGATAACTTCATCAGGAGTGATTTCCACTTTGAAACGACCACCTTCAAGTGGTACAGGGATTCCATTCTTAACGATAAGGTGAAATAATTATAATTAGAAAAAATAATGTGTTGTTTTTGATTAAAATCGAGAATGGAAACATTAGTGCAGAACTATGAGGAAAACATTCGAAAACAAATTTTCTGGCTGAAAATGTCCGCTACTAACCGTTTTCATAAGTGAACACTGTCCTTTCAAAAAAGATTTATCTCATAACTTTATACACGGTGTTTTTCTTAAAACTACATATTATTATAATGATAATTCCGTAAATATCTGATTTAACCAGTATGCTACTTAAATATCCTATTATCGCTGATTACAGTCGTTATTTTTTTTTTTTTATGATAAGTAAAAACAATGATATTATGTTCTAAGTTCCTATCCTTTGATAGTCACATTTCGCCGATATATATTTAATTTACTCAAGTTTTTGTTAATTCTATGCAGATGTTATGTCGCAAAGTAGCGGGCTTAAAAAAATAACACAACCTACATTTCAAGTGCATTAGGTAATTACCAGTTAAAAATGTCATATGATGTTTACTGGTAGTATAATTTGACTGACTGAAGACTTCTTAAAGAGATCGCAACCACTGTCAGTTCACAGAAAATATTTTCATTCGTTCAACTCTTCATGCGTAGGCGAATAAGATGGTGGCTACTATAGGTTTCACAAGAAATTTCTGTATGAAATCTGTTTCATTTTTACATATTCAGACAGTTACTGACATTAATATCTCACTGAGGTTCAGAAGCTGTATATCTTTCAGAACTATGTTTTTAGTCTATGAATAATTCAGTATTCATACATCAGGTCACTTGCTCGTTTGGAATTGTATCCGTATGTCGTTTGCTAAAGACTCCTTATCCCTGCAATCGAGAATATCACTCAATATCTTTTTCAAAAGGACAACAGAGACCAATCACATTCTCTATTTTACAAGATGTAGACTATGAGCAGTCAGGCTCAGATTCTTTTTTTAATAGCATTTACAAAATCTAGTAAAAAATTCCGAGACTTTTACTCCAGTCTAGTTTATATAATAAATGTCTTAATTATATTCAACCTAAAATCAGTTTTAAGGACAAAAACAGTACATTGGATTAATCTCTTAACTATGGGTCCAGTTTTCGTTTTTCTGTCAGATATCTGAAACTCTCACACATAATAAGTAACATAATAGAAAGGATTGAAATTACTGGTAGATCACAAAATTAGTCATTTCATGTTTTTATATTTATGTTTATATCTAATAACCTATTCTTCAGTAAATGACTATCGACTTGATTCATCGTAATCATGTTTTTTACAAGTGATTTCTGAGATGATTAGATTTTCTACATTTTATTGAGGACTATTATTGTCATTTAAGATAAATTATACTGATAATGTTGATAATGCAAATAATTATTATCAGAATGGGGGTTTATGGAGATTGTAGTAATTTGAATGGTTGAATTCATGAGTTAATTTAAGTTAGACAAGGTTTTCAATGGTGGATTAGGTAAAATTGACTCATGAATTCAGCCAAATAATTATTATTACCCAGAATTCTTTCGATTCTTAATTAGCTCAATTTAAAGCATGACTTGTGGTACGTGAAAGTGAGTATTTCTACATTCGAAGTTTTTGGGAAATAAATTTCCACACTAGAAAATACTGATATTATACAGCCCTCGTCAAGATATTTTCCTATTCCGTTTCAATTAAGAAAATATTATTAGTTAAAAAAATGCCTTATATATAAGACATAATATTCTGAAACTTTTTGAAGTGGATCAGATTGATGATAACGTTAATACCTATGGTACGAGAATAGTTACGAATTCTTATGCAGATAGATTAAGCAATTTGTGCTTGTCGTGAGAATTATTTCACTGCCTAGAAGTTTGCGTTTCCAGAAGAGCTGAAAGTTATTGGTTTGATTCTTAAATAAGTGACACATCTAAAGCATTGTTTAAATTTGATAATTGGCGTATATTTGAAAAAAAAACATTGAAAATCAATGGTCATGGGATGGGTTCTTCTGCAGTATTCCCTAACGTTCCTACCCAGAATTAGGCACAATATATTAAGATTACTATGTTTCTTACGCTTTGTATTTCGGTAGTAATCCGAGTGGATTCATTTACGATACCAGTAGACAGTCATTTAGTTCCAGTATAAGATTCTTCAGCAGTGTTTATTCATGCCTGACAGGAATTGAAGCCATGACATTCAGATCATCCATCTAATACTTGGTAATTCGATCATTGAGTTATAATCAAATCAGAAAGTAAAGTTGGACACGTGGACTATTTAATGAACAAATTTATTTGTTCCAAAAAAGAGATAGCATAGTATTTATTGAAATTAATTTACCTTAGTCACTTCCACTTTATCTGGTGGACTTCCAGTAAAAGGTACATGAATTTTAAATGGTTCTCCAACACGTCCAGTCACTTCACGTGGTACATTACGTCCTATTTTTGGTGGAGCTGATAATCGAACGGTAAAATAAACGTTATTAGAAAGCGTAAAGACCCATAATATACTGGTTATCAATATTGACCGTTTAAATGATACCATAAATGTTGATGAATTGCTTCGAGGTATTGTATTTATGATAGACTACTGAATAACTTTGTGAGTGATTTAAATAACCTTTATAAATCTTTGATTATTGCTGTGCACTAGCCAGTATATTAAAGGAGACTTTGGTCTGATTTATTCATGGTTTTTAACTTGGAAATAGCTGATTTCATGTCGATTAGACCTCAAATATTTAAAAAATATCATTTACAAAATTGAAAGGCGTAAGGAAAATAAACACTTTAAGATTCTGTGTTATAAATAATAGCTTTAACACAAACTATGAAAACACGATGTAGTGGTTTTGATAATAATAATAATAATAATAATAATAATAATAATAATAATAATAATAATAATAAGGTTTATGAATTAAGGAAAATGAATCCTCAATTAAGAATATTTCATGGTAAGGGGGAAGGATAGAGATCTACACTGAAGGAAGTGGTAGCAAAGACTTATGTATGTCTAATCTAGATAACGAAGTTATAGATGAAGTGACTATGGTGAGTTAGGGTGAACTGAAAGACTGAATACATTCCTTTTAAATACTAAGGTTTGGGTTCTTTCAATTAATGAAGTGGATGCCCACTCTTAATATCCTCTAATAAATTAATCAGATTCTAGTAATAAACTAGAGAAGACTCCACTATCTTGATATGATATTCACTGTCTTTCAAACGAGAAATAATTATGTTATGCATATAGTGAATGACTATTTTTCATATACAAGCCGACTAATTTTTGTAACCAAGCTAGGATAAACCCCTCTGAGCACTGTTTTGATTTATGCGCTAGGACAAAATTAAATATTTAGTGGTCGAAGAATTAACAACAGAGGTAGTGTCGATTGCTTACAAGGAACTTGAAGAGGAAAAATGAAAACTGAGTATAATTTGAAAATTGTTTCATTCACTGACCCAAAATAATAATGATATCCACTTCAATAAAAAAAGGTGCTGTAGTAAACTATTGACCGATAAATTGTATGAACCAATGTAAAGAGGTCGAATGATGATTAGTGGGGAAACTTGTCTGAAGGCACAATCTGCCAAAATGAACTGATTTCAAAATTGACACAAGTGGCCAGCAAACAAGGTTATTTTCGTTTCGTAAAATAGTACAAAGATACAATATATAATTAAAAAAAAAAACAATTGTAGAGGTTTCCTGGATCAATACATTATAGTTTTCATAATTCAATCATCTGTCCAACGGGATTACGAGTTGAATATATCACTTAATTGTAGCTCATGGTATACTTTTGTAGTGTCGGTTACTATGTTAAGTCCACATCGCTTATTCTAGCTTCCAGATAGTCCAATTTATTTATTCTTCTTGAGTCACATCTTGACCTTGTTAATTATTTGCTTATCAACCTTGACTTTTTATGTGCGTGCATTCCTTATCTTACTCATCGCATATCTGTAAATCATTTTTGTGTGATTATAAATATCGATTCACGCTCGGTTAAATAGAGTTGGCTCATATGTCTTCTCGATTGCGCGTCATTTAGTTTCTCTCCTCCCACTCCTCTTCGTTTCCTTCTCTCCGTCTCCCTGACTGTCTGTTCAGATCAATGGTTATATGAAATATATGCATTCGAACTTAATTCTCGTATTTCACCTATTTAATTCCGTTACTCACTAATTCAAGTTAAAGCGATAATTATATATGAGGATTAGCGACATGTATATTTCTATGATAATCATCATACAGTCCAACAGTAGTCAGATATCGGACCACTGACACATTCAAGTAAACAGGTTATTAAATTTAAAATTTGAGCTTTCAGTAGAATTTTGTATGGAATACATTTGGAAATCAATAAAATCTCGAAATAGAACCAATAAACTTTGCTATGTTATTTATTTAACGTAATCAAAAATAAAACTGTCATCTTATCACATCTGATATATAAGTTTCAGAATATATTTTACGTACGAAGCTATTCGCTCTCCTCTCTGTTATGTGTGTGTATGTTTGTGTCTCGATGTATATTTGCGGATATGTTTATTACATTTTTGTTAGTTTAATGAAAAATGACTAATGATGAAGATAATTTTATTTGATCTTAGACATTTATCTTTCGGACTTTTTACTGTACAAAAAAGTGATGTGGGTGGGGGGAGAGCAGAGGGAAGAGAAAGTGACATGGTTGATGTGATTTTCTTTAATTGTTACAGTACAATTTTACTTTTTCATAACTTCAAGATAAATAACAATTTACATACTAGATCGTGGACATTGAATTGGATGTTATATGTTCTATTTTTATACAATAATTAGTTAATGGTGTTATTACTGGGATAATGACCGTGACTAGTATGAAAGTTTTCATCATATATATATATATATATACATATTGCTTTTTTCAGGCTGTTATCAGGTTGTGATTTTGTAACGCGTTGGACACCTATAGGTAAATGAAGTATCTTAAGAATTGTTGAAATAATAATTCAACGATTTCAAGTAAGGATGTAATTTACTATCGTCATTGTTATTACTTATTTACTCACAAAATGACCTGTGTCCAATGAGTGACGAAATGATGGCTAGTTAATCTCAGGATAGATACGATAACTCCAATGCATCTTGTAGAGCATGCCTTTTTTGAAACTAGATAAGAAAGATTTTCATTAGGTCGACGTTTCCAAATAAGACAATTTATAGACTTTTAGTATTTCATTGCTTGCGTGAGTGATATTCAATTCAGATGACAAACATCTTTAACATTGTCGAAAGTCAGTATTACGCTATAACAAAAGCGTTAATTTAATTTAGTACATAATTAAAACATTATCATTTCTTACTTGTTGGGAATTGAACTTTGACTAATTCTGTTGGTTCACTAGGTTCACCAACACCAGCCAAATTGTATGGTACAATACGAAATTCAATTTCCTTTCCTTTTGGTAAACCTTTCACAGTGTACTCAGTACCTGTTACATTGCCTGTATTCGCTCTACAATTAAAATTATGATGTTAGTTATAATAAATGAATATACCTAATGATGTTTCAAAGTTATATATTTTTATTTATTTCCATTCTGAAAAATACTAGATTTTGTTAATTACCTACTAAATAATCTTTAGTAGTATGGCGAGTTTTGATAATATACCAGCTCGATATAGTTAAAGCTAGGTAGAATTGTCATTTACTCAGTTTTGCATGTTAAAAGCTTGAATTATATTCACCAAGTGTCAGTTACAATTTAAATAATAAAGCCGAAACAAATTTTCTTAACGGTAGCAATAAGTAGTGTGATTAGTTTCAGTGAACATCAGTTACGGTAATGTGATTTTAAATGATTTATCATAAGAGTATGTACATTTCTGCCCCATTTAGTGCATCACTTATAAAGTATTTCTGCTGTAAATAATCATTATGTAATAAGAAAAATCCCTGTTATTGAATGTATTTCCGTAAAGGCTGATTAAATGTTTCGCTTAGATACGTTAATAAATTACTTCTCTAACGGAAGAATCTACACACTCATTATCCTGAATGGAATATTCTTTCTGCGCATGCTTGTCCGCATCAACGGAAGTTTGTTAGTAGTAGTGCCACCGTATACAGATTTTATGAAAGTAGTCCTCATCAAATACCATTTTGTAAACTAGTCAGTTGGACGTGTATGTTATTCATCAATCAATTGGAACTTGATATTCAATCATAAAAAACTGTTCGTTTTAAAGTTGTTCAAGTTACCACTAATTTGTTTAGTTTGATGTATATTTAAGTGAATTGTAGGAAGATTAATGGCTTTAGTTGTTTTCCCTAGAAAAATTTTCCAACGAAAATGGGGTGACTTGGGTTGTATATGATGCATGAACTAGTAATTAAATTCCTAATTATTACTAGTATTTTTGTAGTTAGGCTTGTAGCACACTGATAATAATCCCTTATCAAATTTGGCTCTGACCCATCAAGGTCAATTTTGTTTCCATACGTTACATTACAATTGATCTTTCAAAGCTCGTGCTATCGTCTTTGTTTGCAGATTAGTTGTCATGTATGGTAACAGTATATATTGATCCAGTTTATTCAAGATGGTAGAATATTCATTATGGAATTGTGATATCTCATTTTCAGCATTCGTATCTGTCTAAAAATCTATCAGAAGCTATCACTAAAATGAAAAGAAAAGTTTGACTGAGATTTTGGTATGATGAACTATTTTTTATATGATAACTGGATTGAATAATCTGAGATTAACGTGAAGTCGAAGTATTTTTCGGAAGTCGTCATGACTTATCAACTGTGAAATGTTTCGATGGTCGATAGAGTGCGGCTTATTGATTCAGTGGGTTTATTATATTCTCGATTTAATGTTAAAAAGATTCTGCAACTGAAAAAAAACATTCCTAAATCTTCAGAGAGTTAGAGAAATGGCCAAGTAATCTCAGTGTGTATTGATCAAATACACACTGTAATGGTTTAAAAAACGACTAATTATTAGATGATCACGTACTTTGTCCATTCTCTGGAACCTTTTGGTCTTTTTTCTACAATATAACCAGTGGTTGGACCTTTCATTGGGGGTTCCCAAGATAAAGTTACCGAGTCATCAGTTGTAGTTTCGATGATAGGTTTCTTCATACCTGAAGGCGGATCTGTATCGGATAAAACACAATATAAACATAAGTTTGTATTTAAAAATTTAGCGCATTGGGATGATGCTTAGAACAAGTTATCCTAGTTACGTAACGATCTGATTATAGAGTATTGTGTAGACAGGTAACCATATAATGAAGTTGGCTGCGTGATCAATGCCTTACTTTACAAATATCAGTTTTGTGACTGTTTTTCATCACTCAACATTAATTGGATAAAAATCGAAACACTGAAAACTGTTGATAGATGTACTGTTATACTTTATGATTAATCAATAATTTATGAGATCACCTTAGGTTACCGTCGAAATCACAATGAATGTGATAAATTTAAAATAAAAACTTTTAAGGTTCATTCCCTTAAACTCACAGAAGTCCATAAAGAGGTTTACTGTAAGCTTGAATGATAAATATATGAATGATAAATAAAACAGTAATATCAATAATTATAATTAAAATACGGTCACGGCATAATAAATATATTAAGTAGAACGAAGAATGTTTTGTTACCAATCTATTTCCAAGTAAATAGATTCATAGGTAAGTGGTAAACGAGTAATATACCTAAATTTTTCACTAATATCTGTTAAAATACACCAGATACAAAATATGTAATTGCATGACAACTGATGTCATCACATAGCCTGGATTCAAAATTCTGAAATCTGACCTAAAATCTTATTTCTCAGAGCTATAATTAAAGTACATTTTTTGTGTTCAGCAACATTTTCTACAGATAATGAAAGAAAAAAATGAATTTAGCCAACCGTTGTGTTGCTAAAAAATTCAAGACAGTTTCTCGATTTACTGTCACAGATTAGGTACATACTGATGTGAGGACGGTCCGATGGTGAACTCAAGGAAGCTCTAAGAAGCTCAGAAAGGGCCGAAGATATTCCATCCAATCATCTTTTGGAAGAATATTTCAGAATCCTTACGTGCAGCTCTCCTAGTGAACGAATGCTAATAACCCTCTGTGTGCGGATTGAATGACTATAATGATGATTTAGTCGTTACTAGAAACTAGAAATACCTGACAGTTTTGTACGATAATTGACACTGTTTGAAATAACATTTATTTCACTGATCTTCTGTCTTCTCATTTGCGACTTGGGAGGGTTTTAGCGCTCGAGTGCTCAAGTTATAGGCGTCATATTAAGAATCTAAGTTCTAGATATAATAACTCAAAAGCCCTCAATAATGCCATATGCTTTCATTGTTTGCTTCACATTTCTTTGAAAGATCATTGGCCAGTATCAGAGAGAATAATCTTTGAGAATAACAACTAACTGTTTCCTTTTAAACAGTGGTGTGTGAATGCTAATGTTTTACCAAGTAGCCTTATGTCTTCATTAGTTCCGATTTGACCATATATTTTTAATGAAATGTCATAAACAGGTTTGATCATTTTGGTTGATCATAATCACATATTAATATTGATGAAAATAAAATATTGTTTAAAAAAAATAATAATCCATCATTAAGATTAAAGTTTATTACTTACCATAAGGGTGTCTTGCTTTAATAGCTTTTGTTGTTAAAAGTGGTTCACTAACACCCATAGGATTTTCAGCCATCACTCTAAATTCATACTCTTGTCCAACTTCTAAATTTTTAACAGTTGCATTTGGTGAATTCAAGAAGGCACTAACTTTCTGCCAACTAGAATTTGATAAAAAATTTAAAAATATCTTGTCGGAGAGTAAATTATGTTTAGAAAAACATTTTTAAAACTAAATATTTATGATAAATATTTAGCGAAAGTCGAAATTGTGTACAGTTTACATATTTAGTTTATAGTTGAATTCATGAGTCGATTTAAGCTAGATCACCATTGAAAACCTGGAAGAACTTGATGTTCGTTTCGTCCTGGTATGAGTACACCGCTGAGGAGTTCTATACTAGGATGAAAAAGTCGTCTAGTGCTTCCTTGTTTCCGATGGTGATCTAGCTTAAGTCGACTCACGAACTCAACTATTTAATTACTACAATCTTCACAAACCTCCATTCAGATTTATTTTAATTGAAATATAATAAATTAACTTCATCAGTACCATATTTATACATTCTTTTAATAATAAAGTCTTTGTAATGAGCTTGAAGATAACAATAATTCTATTTCAAAGTTGATGACTTCTATCTTCACAGGAAAGATGCATTTCATGAAGGAACAAGGGAGTTTACGGAAATTTTACTAACTCTTTATGTTATGAGATCGATAGAGATTATTTTAATGTTGAAATCTCATTGATAATATTTAAATGATTTGACTGGAACTGAAAACCAATCCTGGTAATATTAAATTTTTTATTAGTACATTAAATGATCTTTTGTATTCTTGACTCTGTCACATTTTATTTTATTTATGTGATTGATTGTTAAATAGCAGATGTTTCATGGTAATTACGAGTCGGTACCGAGCTTAGATTTTATGCTCACTAGTATTGATCAATAAAGTTAATATCCTAACATGAAGATAATAACACTAACTTTACCTGAAACAGTTTTAGCTTGTCTGGATTTTTCTCGTTGAGGTTAATACCATTAACTTAAGCATAACTTCTATATAATTCAGTTAACAATACATTTTTCTATACTTCGTTTAGAGTTGGGTTTTCTACACATGAGGTCTAACAATACCAGATGGTTATTTAAAACGGAGTGAAGAACAAAATTGCAGCCGTGTGGCTACAAGCCAAGTAGTTTAACCACAAGACCATCATCGTACATAGTATCATCATTCGTACAGTCATTCAGTAATCGTGCTGTTCTCATTTTATAAAAACTCATATAGATTTTGTAAGAGTGTACTTACTTATCACTTCCCTTAACTCGTTTTTCAAGAATATAATTTGAAATTGGTTGTCCACCATCATCTAATGGAGGTTTCCATTTAAGTGTGATTTCTTCAGCATTCACATCAGTTGCTTCTAAAGGCCCTTCTGGAGGTCCAGGGACGTCTAAAAATTATTATTTTTAAGGAGTTAAAAAGAATGATGAATTGGAATAGCCTCAATAAAATTTGGCCGATAATTTATGCACAAATTTCAAAATAATCAGTATGCATTGAATTACCTCTCTCTCCCTATATAAATCAATAGACTGGATTTTTTACTCTAGGTATATAAGTTTACGAAATAATTCACTGATAGTTGCTTTGTGTTACGTCATGAAATAATTACACGTGAAACACTTATAATCCTTTTATTTGTGAATATATTATCATGCAGTGTAATGAATTTATGGAATTTTGCATTTTGGGTATTTTCATTGTATCACATATTGATTTAGTTTACTCGCATTGTAAAGTGAATACATATGGAATCTCTATGTTTGATGACAGTATTCAGTAAACTGAGACACTGTATACTCTGGATTCGGTAGAAAACTGATATGTTGAAGTGGGAGTTTGTGAAGAATAACGACAGTATGTCTGAATAACAACAGAAGTATTGCAGATTACTAAAAATTTTACTGTTCTATTACATCGCTTTACATTCGCATCACATTAGTTTGAAACCGAAACACATTATAGAAATGTTACCCAATAAAGGAACAATATAGTTGTACTATTCATGCAGATGATATTCTATTGTTATTAAGAAATTTCAAGATGACATTATTTTAAAAAAGTCCCAATGAGCGTATAACATTGAAGTACCTCAAAAACGATGGTAGGCTAGAAGTTATTAATATAATAATCATAATTATCATTTTTCATATTTACAAAACGCATACCTAGAACTTCAACATGACAAGATGTCTTGACTTGTCCAAGATCATTCGTTAGGGTCAATTCATAGTTACCGCCATCACTTCGACGTGCCTTTGGAATTCGAAGAACAGCTGTTCCACCGGCAGATTGTTCTAATGCTCCTCCAGGACCAGGGTTGGCGGGTGGCGGTGGAGGTTCATCTGAGATTTGAATAAGTTTGCCATCTGGTTTGACAACTTTCTCATTTAGTGTCCATGTAGGATTTGGTTTAGGACTTCCAAACCAAGCCGCAGCTAATAACAACTCTTGACCAGCCTGAAAATGCAAATGATTATCAATTAATCAGTTGAAGTTTTTACTGTGTTGAATCTTTAGGAAAAATGCGAAATACAATAGCTTCACAATACTGTCCCCTATTAGAATTATTTCTTTACGAGGATACTTACCTTGAGCGTAATATCTTTCAGCCCACCTACTCCAGAGCCAGGACCTCCAACTCCCTCTTCTGGTGTACATATTCTTGGAGGTTCAGGTGGATCTACAGCAGTGATTACAGCTGTCGGTTTTGTTGGCTCTCCTGGTCCTTCTGAATTGACTGCTCGAACTCTAAATTGTCCTGTTTCTCCTTCTTTCATGGGGACAAATGCGCATGGATTAGTTGTATTCTGAACAGGAATCCATTGATCATCATCCCCTTTCTTTTCTACTACATAACCAGTGACTGGTGCATTACCATCACGTCGTGGTCTGTTCCAAGAAAGTTTGACACCATTTTTATTAACCTTTTCCACATTCAACCCTTCAGGTGGTCCAGGTGGATCTAGATTTAAACATCAAATCGTAAACAAACACTGATCAAGATTTTAGTATTAAGTCAAAAGAAATTTTCAAAATGTTGTATCACATGAGACAACTATGAATTTCTTGTACAATTTAGCCAGTTAAAATTTTAATTTGTATCTTTTGAACAAGTTAATTAAAAATGTATACCGATTGCTCTAAATAAAAGATTTCATAACACATCTTGTAGAGAATAATGAACGTTTATCACAAATAGACTGATATTGTAAAAATTTTTAAATAAATTACTGATTTTTTTCATATGTTCAACCATTATACAATCATTATACAAATGAAAAAGTTGATCAATTAGGTTTTGATTCTGAGAGTAATTAGGTGTCTTATAAAATATGCAATATAGAAATATAAAATAGGAAGTTGTATTGGGAATGTTGAAGTTGATTTTTGAAGGTTTTTAGTGATTTACCACAAAGTGATAAGTGAATATGATAGACATCTCTTATTGTATGATCGAAAGTACTTATTAAATCTCTTTTCTCTCTTTTTCTCCCTCTCTCTATATCTATCTATCTATCTATCTATCTATCTATCTATCTATCTATCTATCTATCTATCTATCTATCTATCTATCTATCTATCTATCTATCTATCTTTTATTTCAGATTCTGCATTTATAAATTCAAAATTATTGTGTTTGTGGTACAAAAGACAAAATACTAAAGTTGAAATAATCCATGTCGTAAATTGGAAATAGTGAACTCTACACCGATCGAATCTTAAATGCTACAGATTACTAACAAAAAGAATGACATCAGTGATAATATTAGGAAAAGGTCATTTGGAATATTTCTTATTCGTCAATGCTTGTTATTACCAAAATTGATATTACTGTACTTGTTATGCCTAATTTATTTTTTTTACGTCAATTTATTGTGCAACTGTTTGTTGGATGTTGTTCGATCAATCTATTCATTAAATGAAAATGTTCACCTTAATGTGTGCATAAAATATTACATCATAAACATTCCACATAATACGTTGATAATAAGTCAATGAATATCCTCATTTGCAGAGGTGATATGGATAAATCTGTAGCAGCTGTTCTTATTGTTAAAAATCAATATGAGTCAATGTCGCATAGAACGAAGCATGAATCCAGAATTCCACGATCAACAGTCATTAAATATTAATATTACAATTTCAGTTACTGTATGAAATATTCTTATCAATCATAATAATATGATGAGAGGTGGTTGATCTTTAAAAATGATAGCAACATCATATTAATTGATGTTCTCTGTATCATTGCATGCACAGATGAAGTGAACGAAAACTCAGGCGGAAAAAACCAATTTCTTATTTAACGCAATATGAAACGGTGGTTTAGCAAAATATGAAAATCATACATTAAATACATCATTTGCATATCTTCGCATTGTCCTTTACACACGCCATAATTTCTTTAATTCTGTTGTTATTTTGAATGCTCTCCAATTTCCATCCTGTTCTCTTCATTGCAATCTTCCGCTATCAGGCATTCCACTTGCGATTTGTGCTACATAATGCTTATGACTGTCAACGTAAGTAGCATACACCACACTGATAGCTTCATTCAGCTAAATATTTCGTGAACACAGTGTTCTAAATTCACTATTGCTAAAAGAATTTGATCAAACTAAGTTACCAGTTGCTCAATGACCATGATACCTATACCTATTAATTGCTTATTTTATTAATCACTATCTGGTATTCGATCGTTTAAAAGATTTATCAATCTAAGAATTGTCAAATATAAACTCTCATTGTGAGCCAGCCAGGTTGACTTAATATTAGTTTAGAATTCGGTATTGAATGAAGATATTTTTGTTTGTTTTCGAAATGACATAATTACCAAAAAAACAACTTAACGTCATTCATGCAATCACTAGTGACTAGCTCCGACCTGTATTCTTCAGTTTCTAGTGAGGATTCATAACTGATAATGCTTAATCATATCTGAATTGAGGTAGTTATCACTGATGATATTAAATGGTCGTTGGGATATATATCAAAATTTATCTGGAATTAGAAGCACAGAGCATTAAATTCCATCACAGTAGTCAGTAGATTTCTTGTCTACTACGAAACTGAGGTCATGGTGCCAGTACAAATAAATCGTAATAAAATGGATAGAATTGTAAAAGAAATATATTTTCCTAAATAATAAATAGATAGTAAGTATATTAAATTAAATTAAAAGTTCAATTATTAATTTAACTTACAAACTGGGTCCCTAACTAGATGTGGTTCAGTCGCTTTAGAAGGTTTACCAGGTCCAGCATCGTTAACGGCACTGACACGAAACTCGTAGGTTTGACCCTCTTCTATTCCAGTAACTGTTGCTTCTGTGCCAGGGACAAGTGATCCTGTCGCCTTACGCCATTCACCTCGAGGTAATCTCTTTTCAATTAGGTAGCCTTTAAAAAATATATCAGAAAGTATGTACAGTTGATCATTTTGAGTTTACTTCATGAGATTTAACTAGCAATCTTAAGATAACTTTCAAGCGATTGCCTGCCAGTTTTACTTATGTTAAGATGAAACATCATTATGTTAGTCATTTTTGTAAACGGAGAATTACAGTTGTAGAGAGACAATGAAGGATACAATAAAATTTGGTTGAGTCTAGTTAAAAACGATCTTAGTTCCCTACTTACATTCTTTTGTAAAGATAATCTGCAAACGATAGATAAACTGTACTTATTTTTTAATTAATGCATTCTTACCACTTATCACTGTAGTCAGTCACGTTATCAATTGAATAGAAAACCGATTATACGACTGACATATGACGAGATAAAAAGATAACATTATTCAGGTCAATATTTTTTGCATCAATTCATCACAAATTTCAGTCAGGGCGACAAATGTGAACTTTTGTAAAATGTAGTTTACAAATGATCGCATTGTGGTCTAATGACGATGTGATTTTTGGGACTCGTTTATTGAACTAGTCTTTCGAACTCTTACTTAGAATCGTGGGAATTGTGGTGATCCCCGATTGTGAGCACAAGCAGTAGAACAGTGGACCCAATAGAGTTGATGCGCAAATAACAGCTGCGATACGTTGAAAATATAATCACAATCAAACTGGTTAGTACTATAGTACTATTGATTGATGACAAATCACGAAGTTCGGTATTATGATCCTACTAAGGTATAGAACCATTTCAATAATGGTTAGTGTTGCATTGATAGAGAGTGAGTCACCCGTCAGCCAACATTAAAGATAAATGTTAAATGAATTACAAGTTTTGTTAACCTGATAATTTGGTTTATAGAATCGTGTAATCTCTACTAATAGGTACTTAGGCAATGAAGGAAAATATTTCAGCGATCAGTCAGTCAGTCAGCTACAACGATGTCAAAAGTTTACTAGATAATGAACACCTTTTCGCTCTAAAATGCTTATTATTATTGCTATTATTGTGCGACAGTGGTAAATTAATTTCTAACTGAAGCGACATGTTTTGCTTTTGGTAATTCCGGCCTAACCTTACTAGCTTCTCCTATAATCAGTTTTCTCAGTTACTCAATACCAGGAAAGTGTAAAATCTACTAATCACTTAAGTGTCTGAGTGAGACAAGTATTGACTTTATGTTGATGGAATAAAGTAAAAATATGAATCAATCAGGAACATTTAAAAGTAAACGGCTAAATTTCAACTGTAACGTACAAATTTTACTCTATTATAAAGTGAAACTTCAGTAATATTATTAATATTAAAAGATAAATAGCCACTCATCAGTTATACATCCTTTTAATCTTTCAGGTATTTACTATAGAAATGAAGAAGATATGACAATAATATAAACCTAGAATTATTTACACATTGTTGTAGCACTAATCTGTGAACTTGCATAATAAACAATCTAAAATTATCCCTAAAATCTTATTCTAAAATACATATTTTTGATAGAAAAAAGTATATATCTACAAATTACTTACCTTTGATTGGATTACCTCCATCGTCTGCTGGAGGTTTCCAAGATAATTTCACTGAACGTTTATCATATTCATCAATATTCAATTTTTCTGGTGCTCCAGGAGGATCTACATAGAAAAGTCATAGTTGATGATTTAGTTTAATAAAACAGTTACTCAGTACTCTGAATATAAAGAGATTTTTTATTCAAGTTTATGGCTAAAAAAATATAACTTGTAGCGAAGCGTTGCTTAAATTCACTTTATTGCAAGCAGTTTAATTACAGAGGGTCCATGCATCTATATCATATGTTCAAACGCTTTTTGGCTAACATTTAAGCAATTCAAATTAGGATTGATTTAGGAACTACCACAGTTACAAAAATATTTTGTTTTTTTAAAGCGAAATCGGGAAAAAGTGTTTCAATGGAGTGGGAGCATTGAAAGATGTTTATTCAATTACAGTTAGCAAGAGTGATTATCCATTTTGATGTAAGATGGATTAATTGAGTTACGTAAAACTTGGATACCAAAATACTCAAATGAAATTATCAAATGAAAACTGATACAATGTCATTTTTTTGAATATCTCGTAGTGTAAAGTGTAGCGTATGCAACAAAAGTAATCTTAGTTTATTTTCAATCAGTAGTATCAACTAGTTTGTGTTTGAATCATTGGTCAAGTAATTTTTATTCCTTTTTGCTTACATTATTCAATTTTAATTACTGAGATTCATATTTTAATTATCTACATGAATCTGTTGAACAATATTTTTGAAGTTAATGTATCAATCGCTTATCGAGTTTTATTTTCCATATATACTTTAAGAGTAAATAAATGGAACAGATCAATTTACATTGTAGAAAACTTGCTAAAGGTGAATTTGAAAAGCATCAATGTATTATTAATTTTATCAAGTTGACTTTAGGTTGAAAATGTAGTATATGTTAATCTCAAACTCATAAACACTTACCGGAATGTAAACAAACTTAAAAGAGTTAGCGCAGTACAATATCAAATTTTATAAAATTAAGTTTGATTTTATTCGTAATGATCCTTACTTATCAGTTTTACTTCAATTTTGTTAGTATCCGAAATGAAAATATCTTCAGGTTACTTATTGTGTCCCATTAGAATCAAGAACTGATCTAAGTTAGACCACCATTCAAAACCTGGATGCAATGGACGACTGCTTTGTCCTAACATGGGATTTCTTTGTACGAGGAAATCGAACATAGGACCTTCAAAATCACGGGTGAACGCTTAACTATTAGACCATTGAGCCGACATCAAATGGTATACAAGTCTATCTTTAATCGATCTACCAAACTATTCATCCATCTCTCATTGTCTTTGATGGGTAATTTCCTGACACCTGACATGGTATAACTCCACTGGCCATGGTATTCAGTCATCAACTAACTTAGATCAGTTCGTGATTCCAATTAATTTTAAAAGTTTCCATGACTCCATACCGATCATTATTATGTAATCTCAAACAAAAATTAATAAACGGCTGAATAGTAGGAAATATTCCAGTTAGAATACAATATTTTAGATCAATGAAAACTATGTGATAAACATCAGATGATCTCTTGATTCTTTTTCGACAAACAATTGTTTCTTGAGTTTCACTCGAGATTCTGGTATTTAATTTAAATCGCTTTTAGGCTGAAAATATTTGTTTTAGGATCAATACTTTATTATCAACTAGGTGGAATTCATTTCTTTACACCTTATCTTTTCAGTGAAACATAAAACAGGACAAAAATTTCTGTCTTCAATTCAGACGATTTACTTGCTAATATGTTATAAAGCGAATTAAATAAAACATACACTCATTGAAAACACTAAGCATACCATAAGGATTTTTGGCAAGTATCGCAGTTTTTGTCTCCCCTGGTTCACTATTTCCTATCATATTTACAGCAAATACACGAAAACGGTAAGATTTCCCTTTAATCAAATTCTTGACATTTATTGAATTATCTGTAACCAGTCCGGATACACGTTCCCAAATGCCAGTTTCATCACATCGTTCAACTAGATAATCTGGATTTTGTAAAATAGAAACAAAGATTAATTGGTGAGACTGATAACGTCATAAAACCTAATAGTGGTATTATTTAAAGGTAGTTCTACTTCATAAGGTAACTTCATCTAACAAACCATAGGAAGCCAGTGACGGTTTAATAACTGTTTGTTTATTAGTTTGAATCGCTTCTCCACGATCACACGTTGGATAGAACTCAACAACCTTACCTCGTGTAGCCAGCACGATACCCTTAATCCACTGAGTTCGAGTTCGTTAGTTCATATTTCTAAGTTCACTTAATTTACTATAATAGTGCGACGATTAATCAATAATATCTATTTTACAAGTCCTTTTTCATCAGACCTATGGACAGTTCACAGGCTACTCAAAAATAAGATATAGGAAAATGTGTATTCGCGTACCACTGTCAGTGTTGAAATATCGTTGTGAATTAGCTATTTAATCAGTCTAGTCCCATTAAATCAGCTTTCATAATAGAGATATCGACAATCATTCTCATTTTAGACTCTAAAAGTTTATAGAAAACATCATCTTTTTTCGAAAACGAGGTGGATCTGTCTGTTAGGCTGTTAAGATATGGCAAACTTTTATACAATAACTTTTTACTAGTTATTAATTTTCCTTTGATTAAAAGTAAACTAATATATCATTCGGTGGTTTTCAGGGATCAGACTATTTTCCTGTTTCATGGTAGTCTAAAGATATAAGTAAACTAATAATATTTCATCTTTACAATACCCATAGTCATAGACCCATGTAAATTAGTTGTCTAACGGGAGCTGTAATTACACGTTTTTATAATTGACAATATAAAGAACAATCTTATTAGTAGAAGTATGATGTAGTTTCAAGTAGAAAATTCATTATAGTATATGTAAACTCGTGATTGTTCCTTTCAGTGATTATTTTATGGACAATTTTACTGTTATTTATTAAATGATGATTCTCGTCTTGAGCTGATCTATCGGTTAACACTTTTGATAATACAGATGTAAACTACAACATCTATTAATTCAGTATGTCAACTGACTCACATTTTTTGCTAGCGTATTACATACCGTCAAATTCTATCTTGTAACTCTAACAAGCAAAGTTTCTAAATTCACTGTTAAATAGTTTAACAAATAAAATGGGTTCCCAAACTACGATGCTTTATTCACTGTTTAAGGTAAATAGTCGCCATTATAATAAATAGTTGGGTTACAGACGTTTATGATTGTGTTCGCATGAACCTTAAAAGGCGAAGGATTTCGTCTTAGATAGTTGGAGATAGACGACAAAATGTCGTGGACCTAGATTTCGTGGTATTTAGCATTCATCACTAAGACGTGCCTCAAATCCTGGAGGAACCGATGCCTCTAGGCGGATTCGAACTCAACCCAACCACATTCACAGTCTGAGATATTCCTACCGAGTTCCTTTTTCATTAGCCTTGCTGACGAGTGGTAAATAACTTCAAACCTAGGTTTAAAATTCCTCGTTGAATACTTCTAATCACCTGAAATCCCAGCATAGCACTCGCGATGTCGATTCACTTAAGCTAGTCGCCATCTTTATAACCTGATCGATAGGATATGATCAAAACTATATGGCTCAACAAACATTAAAATAATCACTTCACAGTGATGGATGGATTGTAAAGAATTTTATCGAATTCACCGAAAAAGTAAGATGGAAGATCATATACTATTATCATTACATAAAGATCAATAAACTAATGATTAACACATTTTCAGAAGTTTTGTGGAGATTTTAGTAATTTCAATGGTTGAAATCATGAGTCAATTGAAGCTAGACCACCATGAAAAACCTGGAAGCACTGAACGGCCGTTTCGTTCTAGTATGGGACTCCTCAGCAAAGCGCGTCCACGATCCCATCCCCCGCGAGATTCGAACCCAGAACCTATCAGTCTCGCTCATTTGCCTGGATTCCCAAATTAATTTTCACTTAGAATGATAAATGGAGATTATTTTTTCATTTTTTTAAAAATTAATCAATAAGGTAAAGAATTTCATTTGTTTGTGCAAGAAACTTTTTAAACAAATATTTGATCAATAAAATGAATTGATGATTTAATTACTCTTTTTCCATAATCAGGACATTTATTAACCCAATTAAAATCATCCCATTTATATTGATATTTTACTAAAACAAAAAGGATTTACTACTAGAAAAAATTTGTTGATATTTTTATTGTATTTTGACGGGTTAATCATAGAGAAATAAAATTGTTTCAAAAGTCATCTATGAAAATTTAGAAACATAAATAATTTCTATATATATAAATGGATTAACTATAAAAATGCATACCTGTTATCGGTGTACCTCCATCATCCACTGGTGGTTTCCAAATAAGTTTACATGATTCAGCATATACATCGATTGCTTCTACATCGACTGGTGGTGAAGGTTTATCTGAATTATTTTTTGTGTTTAAAAATATTCGAATAAATAAAAATAAATAAGTAAATCAGTAATCATGATTGTGATGTACAAGAAAAAAGAATTGCAATGGTTTATTATACACAAATATGGAAATATATTTCTTTCTTAAACTAATAAGTTGGTATGGTTTTGACTTATTTTCTTTTTTCATCAGCAACCAGGCGAGGGTTGTCAAAGAAAGGGCCGCATTCCTTCAATTAAAGAACATAGGGAACTCAAAACAACTTTCAACCAATATCAAAGTCAGAATCTTCAATACCAACGTCAAGGCAGTTCTACTGTACGGAGCTGAAACTTGAAGAACTACAACAACCATCATCAAGAGGGTACAAGTATTTATCAATAGCTCTCTACGCAAGATACTCAACATCCATTGGCCGGATACCATCAGCAACAGACTTCCGTAGGAGAGAACAGGCTAGCTTCCAGCTGAGGAGAAAATTAGGAAAAGACGATGGAAATGGATTAGACATACATTACGCAAACCATCAAACTGCATCACGAGGCAAGCGCTAACTTAGAATCCTGAAGGGAAGCGAGAAAGAGGAAAGCCAAAGAACACATTACGTGGGGAAATAGAATCAGATATGAATAGGATGATGCACGACTGGAAAGAGCTGGAAAGGATCGCCCAGGGCAGGGTTGGATGGTGAGTGTTGGTGAGCGGCCTATGCTCCTTCACGAGGAGTAACAGGCGTAAGTAAGTAATAATGTCGACCGAAGAACAGCTAAAACTTAGGTAACATTAAACGGTTATTTCCTCATGGTTTGAAATTTCTCAAAGATGTGTACAAAACCATATATTGACTAACATTTGATAAATTTTAATTCTTTCTGATTTCTATTAGTTATTTAGGTCATATAGTCTGGTAGTGAAATGTACTAAAATCAGTCAAACTTTCATCAACTTTTACTTCAACAAGAATTGAAACTTATTAAGGAAAACAAAATTGAATTAAGATAACAAAGCAGGAAATCTAGGATTATCGTTATGAGATCAATAGTTTTTGTAAAGGAAAATTTCAGTGAAACAATTCTGCGTGCTCATGAATATTCCCACTCGTATAAACTGATGAATCAGTTAAGAAAATGTGTTTATTTCAAATTTCAGAAATAGTTCCTTTAATCAAAAGAAATTTTACTCTCAGTTCTCTTATTTATTTACAAACAATTTTGGTGAGCTCCTAAGCAACTTTATGATTATGAAATATGCCTATATGCTAATTAAATTAGAAATTAGGAAAAAGGTAACAATACCGATGGAGGAAAGGAAATAGTCCACTGACAAAAATATTTAAGCTAAACTTGTTATCTTTTACATTCCTGTAAAACATCAATAAGGTAGATATTAATTTAATAAAGAATGTTATAGTTTTTAAACATTCATAATGAAGTAAACACATTTCTGAAAAGCAAAATGTCTACCCACACCAGTAATTCTTCATGCAACATGGTGTGTGTAGATCTATACGATAACAACTTGAAGATATAAAATATAACTGAACAAGTTGACTTATAACTAAACTTTTCTAGCCTGTTTGAATTAATTTTAATAGAGTATCTACGTATTTATGTAAGTAAAACTAATTTTAAAATATAACATCTAGAAATACATGTTGACCATCAATGGGTATTAGTGGAGAGTGTTTTTATTTTCTTTTGACAGATGATATGTAATAACCATTGTTGGACAAGTTGAATTCCTACTTATGTGTTCAATGATAGTTCTAAAAATTATTCAGTAGTTCATCTAAACTACATATTTCATAATTCTAATTTATACTCCTAAATTTGTACTAATTAAATTATTGGCAAGATATGCATTTACCAAGCGACAAAGCAATGGTAAAAACAGAGAAATCATACTACTTATTACATGATAAAGATTTGATTGTTACATCTATCCGTATATGTTCACTCTCTAGCTATGCTTAAATACTACATCAATCTATGTAGGACCTCTTTAGTTTCGAAACAATACATTTATGTAAAAGAATAAACATAAATAAATTACAGTCATTAAGTGTTTTATGTGAAAAGAGGATAACATATAACAGAAGTATTTTTACTGAACATTAAAGGTCAAATGGAATTTATTCTTGTCAGCTAAATTTTTTCTTACACAAGATTGTCGGTAACTTTATATGAACGGGAACACATAACATCATAGGAAGATTTTTTTCGATTTTGTTGCTTCTGTAGTATTGAGTCGGCTTCCGAGAACTACAACGGAGCCTCCAGAGGCCCTAAAGGAGCCGAAGAGTTCCAGCCAATCAGAACATAGTGGAACTTTCCAGAATATCAACGTGGTATACTACTATTGGTTAGTAGCATAATATGTCTTAGGGGATTGGCCAAAATATAATGTTGATTTAACAAATGCTAATATACATAAATACCCGTGATTTTCTGTACACTTTGATTCTTACCTAATAAACACTTCTCCAGCTTTTCTTCTGTTTTCTGATTTGCGACAGTGATGTTCAACGTTCGAGTACCGTAGTTGTAAACCGTATTGTGCGTAAATCAAGTAGCGAACTTATCATGTAGTCTAATTAATCGTCAATTATTTGTGAAGCAAAGTTTTTGAATTCATAAGAACGATGGAAAAATATTTCATGTACAGAGATTTTTCATTATTTAATAACAATCTTAGTAATATTTAGTTCCTATGGTGATATTTCTGGAACTCATTGCGCTTGATTGTCAGGTCTTAATTTTATACCATGGTGAATGTCTTTTTTAAAAAAGTGAGTGTTATATTGTGAGTTGTGTAACATGCACTAATCTCTTTTAAAATGATTTATTTTCGCTGATTGGCCGTTTTGTCTTTCATTACCCTTTCTTCAGGAACTTCAGAATATAAGTCTAATTTATAAGTAATTATCACATTATCACATTATCCAGACGATTGGCCGCATATTTGCGCAATTCATTGAATCAAATGAACTTTTTCTCTTGTATTAATAGATCTAATGCAAATAGATTATCATTGACTTATCGTATAACACCATAATAATACATGGATAGTACTTTTAAATTCATTATTTATCCGATTCATTTAAAAGGAAAAATAGCACTCTGTGGTGACCTACTTTTATGAATAAAACGGGATTGGTATAATGGATGCAATTATTATTATAACCAATTGTACCAGTGATTGTTTTACTGTACCTGTTTAGGTGTGCTAAGAAACACACATTCTTCCGTCGTCTGTGACCTTGTACGAACTCGCGTACGCTCAGTAGTCCCACTTGTAAACTTTGGCACGATCTCGGTATTATTTCGGTACCACGAGATCGCTAACAGATACATCTTACTACAACCTTCAATTACCTTCTGATATTTGGTCTATGGAGGGATCTAACCCGGTAACTGGCACGTTGTCTTCCTGTAGTGGTGATCATAGTCAACTGCGACTCGATGCCTACTACAGGTCTATCACTTATGATATTAAAATGAAATAGCTAATAAAATAAAGTTATAACAGAACATTTTACACCTTTTAATTACAAATTTTAAGCCTCTGAAACATAAATTTTTTCGTTGTAAGTATCGATGTTTTATTTCTGACTAAAAATGGCACTATCTAATTGACAAAAAATTTTACTATTCATTCAAACTTGAGGATAATGTTATTATGAGAAAAGAAATCAACCAGTTTTTCTTTTATAATTAGTTATCACTAGATCTATCATTACGAAATTATCGTAAGCATTGTTAATTAAACATGTTAATGTCTTATTGCTATTCTTCTCTTAAATATTGGCTACCTTTTTTAAAGTGTCGTACGAAATGGCCGATCAATAAAAATTGTTAATAAACATACCCATTACAATAACTTTAACAACTGCTTCATCTTGACCATATTCATTAGCTAAATGAATTTTATAAAGACCCGAATCATCACGTATTGATTTGGGTACATCTAAACAAGTATGTTCTTCAGAATTTTGCAGTTGACAACGAGCTGGCAATGGTTTATTGTCTTTGGACCATGTTATTGTAGGTGTAGGAGCACCAGTAATTGGAATAGGCATATGTAATGGTTCACCGGCTCTTAATCGGATCTCTTGTTTTATTCCTAATGGCAATTCAGTTAGTTTCAATTTAGGAGGTTCTGGAAGAAAAAAATTCATTAGGTTACATATTAGCCAGCTGATTTTCGAATTTAATTAGCTAGACAAAAATTTCCAGCACTATGCAGAATAACGAAGTGTTATAAATGGTTTGTTGTAAAAATTATTTATAGTTTAAGCATTGAAAACAGCAGCTTATCTAATTATAACTACAAGTGGAATGTCCCTGTTAATAGTTTTATAAATTTTTCATCGTGTTCTTATACCTTCAGTAAGAGAAATGACTACTGAATAGAATTAGATTATAGATAATTACTTCATTGATAGTAACAAATATCATACTCCAGGTTTTAGTGTGATTCAGCTTTATTGGGCAAAAATTTACTAAAGTTGATAATATGTAGTTTACAATTTCAAGAAATCCAGTCTTCGAATTTAACATACATCATAATCTAGTGTATTATGAATATTTACTGGTTTGAAAATCTTAGTAATTAATTAATTTAGCGGTGATAAATATTCTCAGTCCTAATAAAGAATTCTTGAGTCTAGTAGGAAGGATAAATTTGTAGGGTCGTTTGATGTGTTAAACTTCGATGAATTGGTACAAACGAATCAGTGATCAATATTAGAAAAGGTGAATTCAAAATAACACAGTATCTGTGAAATTTAGTCATTAGAACAATGCAGGCGAACTTTTTATACAAAGAATGGACTGGAATGAGTTATCCATGGAGAATAATATGATTTTCTACAGTCTCTGAATAAATATACAAGCTCTGCGGTTTGTGTGGTGTTTGATCCAGCTTTGTATTTGGCTAGATACATTATTTTCGTCCGGGTAATAATGAGTCAAAGACTAATGGATGAAACTTACCTCGACTAGCCTTAGCAAATTGTAAATCAGTCGGAGGACTTGGATCACTTAAGCCACCTTCATTCACTGCTATCACACGATATTCATATTCTTTTCCTTCACGAACCCCGGAATCAGAATATGTAAGTTCCTGTTGAGGGACACGTGTCAAACGCATCCAGCGTTGCGACCTTGGCTCTCTGCGCTCAACATGATAGCCTTTTATAGGTGCACCTCCATCATCTTCAGGTGGTTCCCATTCTATATCTATGTGAGTGCGATCATAGTCAGCAATCTTTGGTTTCTCTGGTGGACCAGGTCTTTCTACAAAATCAAATTACAAACAAGTAATATTGTATTCTAAAAATCATCAGTATTTAATTTAAGTAAACAGTTTTGTGATCTTAAAATTAAGGTGCGTTTAATGCAGAAACTCATTCCAGTAACTGAAGATCATTTCACTCCTAATCATTTTAATGCTGATGATTGTATACAACTTCCAAGTTGCTTTTATATCTACCAAGGAAGTAATAAAGTTTATGAGAGATGATTTAGCTATCATGTTGAAATCTACTTGGATTTCTACACACCACTATTAGGATAATACTCATAGGAGATGATTTCTGACAAATACTAGTATACTAGTATAAAGAAAATTGATTAAACTACTCCGTGAAAAGAATAAAACCATTTACAATTGGACTGAACCTGAAAGCTTTCCAGACGAGAAAAACCTCCCTACACTTTTGATCACAACTATCTTACATTACATATTTTTCTGATAGCTTACAAACGTTTTGACATTTTATAAAATATATTCTAAAATAATTCGGCTAAACTAATAACGATCAGTGGAATAAATAATTATATTCTTGTTTTAAACATACCAAATGGATTTTTAGCAATTATTTCAGTATCACATTCAAGTGGTTCACTTTCTCCTTGACTTGAAACAGCAATTACACGGAATCTATATGGTTGACCTTCTTCTAATTTATTCACAGTTGCTGTTAATCCTTTAGTTACTTCAGCTACAGGTTCCCATCGGCCTTTATTCATGTTCATTTTTTCAACTTTATAGTGCCTTGTTAATACAAAATATATATACACGTAAGAAGTTATTTACTATCCTCATAGGTGTATTAGTTTAACCAAAGACGTGTTCAATACATGGTAAGCAATATAGGTAGTTTTGCTAATCTACAGGAAACAACAGTTACATAAACAATACTTTTAGAATAATTCAATTGTTGGCTACAAAACTTCTTACAGTTTTTTTAACGATGTCTGATCAATAGTAAACACAATGTTAATATTTTAGGTTTATTTAAGTCAGTCAGTAAATAATAAGATACAATATCATTGTTTTAATATAGTATATGGTTTCAAGTGGCTTTAGATTATCTATTGTATCAGAAAAAAATATTTATCAATTAAGAACTACTATATGTTCTTTTTTGATTAGATACATGACATTTATTTTAGTTACATTTTCATTCAACGAAATAACGGTGTTTAATTACATAACTATTCATGAATGAATCAAATTTAATTTACTGGCTTTCGTAAAACTCGGTTAGGTAGAACTAATTTATCATATTTTGTAATGAACATATTTTATTGACTATCCATGGTGGTTAAACCGTCCGTCATAACAGAAATCGGCGTATAAGCTTTTTTAAAGTACTTGTTCTACAAAAATTACTATAAAATTTAAAACCTGTTCAATGAATCGCAACTATGATTCCCAAATAAATCAATATATATTAAACTGTACATCTGGAACTGCATTTTAAATTTCAGTCAGTCAGTCACAACGTAGGATCAGGCACATATATGATGGGTCCAAGTTACTACATCTCATTAGTACAAGATGAACACCAAATTCATGAAAGTAGTTACTTTAATGGTAGTAGTATATAAAAGAAAGATTGTGTATAAGGATATAGTACAGGAAGAAAGAGCTAGAAAGAAAGATATAAAGTAATTTTAATCCCATGGTTTAAGGGAAGACAAAGAGTGTATACACCTACGCCATTGTGATCGATTCTGAGCCATGTCACTCAGAGTCTCCAACCATTGGTTGCGAAAGTCACGCGGACACCAACCAAGTAGTCTGCATCTACCAACATGTCTGAGACTAGAAGTTAGTGACTTCAATGATTAATGCCAAGTTCTGATTTGGCCGCCCCTAACTTTCTTCCAGACGTCTATAACACTAGTCAGCATTGTGCGTAATGGTAAACGGTGTTCAGGTATATACGTAACACGTGTTTCAACCATCTAAGTCGATGAAGATTTATAACCTCATCAACTGGTTTACCAGTCATTCTCAAATGTTATTTTTCACTAAGAGATGGCATCTCTTTATCAACCAAAAGGAATCGATAAAAACATTCAACATAATTCTGAGTTATGAAATTGAAAATTGTGTTAAAGCTGTAAACAAATCCCAGTATAAAATTGTTATGGGGATACGATAATTTAAAATAATCTAGATATTAACAACTTTAGGCGTTTTTAGAGATATCCCTTATTTTTAATGACTATTGATATCACATATCAATAGAAATGTTGATAAACAACTTCCATTCAATTATCATTCTTAAATGCATTAAGACCGAAACAAATTGTAGCAGATAAAAATGAGATTTCTAATAAGATTCACAATAAGTCAATTGGTTTAGTATGACTTAATATAGGCAAAAATTAATTATATTTTTTTATCTTTTGGAAAACGAAACGAATAATGCCTTAGCAATTTTATTTTTCCAAATCATATACAGTTATCGAGAAGTGATTGTAACGTTACCAATAATATGGGTACAATAAGTAAAAAGACGAACAACCAACTATTGTTAATTTTGTATAAAAATTATTACTGTTATTATTAATATTATTATCCCGATCAACCAATCAAACAATGAAGCGATTCATTGGTTTTATATTTCTGTAAATTTAACTATATTTGTTTTGAAATCTATGGAAAAACTGACTAAATATTGTCAACATATATATATATATATATATATATATATATATATATATATATATATAATAGTTTAATTTTTTGGTTTCATAATTTATAATATCAGCATGAAGTACTTTAATTGACCTTCTGTTATATCTGGAAATTAGATTCTTCATTTACCGCGTATAACTTGAGCATTCGAACGCTATAAGCCTCCAAGTCTCAAATGAGGAAGCAGAAGACAAATGAAAGGAATGCTATTCCAAACAGTGTCAAATATGGTACAAAACTATCAGGTATTTATAATTTTTTTAGTAAAAATGAAATCGTCATTACAGTCATCCAATCTGAATACAGGGGGTTTTGGCATTTGTCCAATAGGAAAGCTACACGTAGGGATTCTGGAATATCATTTCTAAAGATGATTGGATAGAATATCTTCGGCTCTTTTTGAGCTTCTTAGAGCTTCTTCGAGTTCACAGTAACAAGATTAAATACAATAAATGATCTATAACACTGATCCTTTCTGATTTGATCTAGGTTCTTTATATTTTTACATATCAATTGATTATGAACAGTAAAAACAATTGAGAAATTATGATAATTACTTATAATAAAAAAGTTATTCTGGGATATTATTTAATATACCATTTAAAGTCTAAATGAAATAAGTAGTCGTTCTGAACAAAGATATTTCAGTAATTCACATTAATCACAGATATCATATAGATTTCTTTATTGAAATCTTAAATTGAAACAATAGTTTATGTGGTACATACAAAATGACTAATTCTGAAGAATAAAAGTGACTGTAAATTACTTCATTTAGCATTAAAATATAGTGACAGTGGTTAGAAAGAAAGGGTTTACTTTTACCACCAATCGATTCTCTATTATACAGTTTATAAAAGTAGCTTTAATTGTATTCATTTCAAAAAATGTTGGTAGTTTTATAAATTATTGTTTCTTACGTAATCGGTGTACCACCATCATCCTCCGGTTTCTTCCAGCTTAACTGAGCAGAATTTTTGGTAACTTCTGTAATTTCCATTGGCGGAACTGGACGAGATGGTTTACCAAGTGCAACAACTTCAATGCTTGCTTGATCCTCGCCAACTTCGTTACTTACTCGCAAAGTATACAAAGCAGTATCCTTACGCTGAGCTGATAAGATTTTAAGCGACGCTGATCGTGGCTCAAATGTCAATTCAATTTCCGGTGATGACTCAAGAGGCTGTAAAAGTAATAAACAATTTGAGTGGTCACTGACTTACTTTTAGATTTACGAATAACAGTACACCATATTTTGAGATGGTGAAGTTTGCGTTAATGATGTCGTTCAGAGGAACGCTGAAAACCCCACGACCAAAGCATCCAGCTCAGAGAACAAAACTCCATCAAAAACATCACTCTTTTCTCGACCTATTTCTTACAACTCAACCTAGTGAATTTAGTACACGCACCATAATTCAAGAGAACTACTGAACACTGACGTTTCAGTCGTATTACACTTAAAACTTACTGTGCACAAATACATAGATAACTTTGAGAATTACTCTTGTAGTGGTGGTTTGTGTACCTCAGTTACTGATCGTCAAAACTAAATTTGGCCAGTCTCTGTAAAATTACTTGCTCCCTGAGAGGATATTTCGATAATGACTGAAGTTACGTTATCATGATTGTTAACAGCAACTAGCTATGGAATCTGAGCACGCGGCTTTTGTTCTTTTCTGTTCAGCTCAGTGAGGCTGTACTCTAGTATTGTTCTTAAAACTGAGATTTAAATTCAGTACGTATCTCTTTAAACGTTCACCAATGTTTAATACGATAATTTTTCTAAAGATAGCTTAACTTGCATTATGTTATTAGTGATGATAATTCAATATGGAATGTCAGTTATCACGTTGTATCAATTGTCTGTAAATTGTCGATATTGTGATCTCAGATAAGATAATTTGGTTCGATTGTTCATAGCATGGATGAATGAAGTAAACGCTACACATTCCCTAGGAAATACTCAACCTCCTGTTTACCATATCATATGTTTAGAGCTAATAACATGAATAATATTATTTAAGTGTTTAAAAGTGGGTAGTACAGTAGTAGTATAGTTTATCTACTTTTGTTACTAGTGAAAAGTTATGTGAATGAAATTAACTAGTGTGTTTCCGGAGATCAAAGTTTCGTTTAAGTTAAATTAACTTTGACCTACTATGTATATATTTGTACAATGAAGTCAAAATAATTCAAGCGGGTGAAAATAGTACCGTGAAGAATTTTAGCTTCAATATATTAGTATCAAGAGTATTCCTTGAATGTAGGATTTGTAAATAGCTTTCGGCATTACTCGGAATACCAGATAAATGTTGTAAGAATTATAATGCTAGAGAATGTTTTCTATTCGTCGATTTAAGTAATACCTGTAGTTAATCTAAAACGACATTTTTCTGTAATAACAATAAGTCTTTCAGAATAGTCCACTTTTGACTTGTTAACTTTAAATAATAAAGTTATTCATGCTTGGATTTATGACATAAATGTCATATTGAAAATAGACTTTTAGATTGATGTTTATAGGAATGTATTCCTATTAGCTAAAAACAAATACTTTCCAACACCAAAATTAAACAAGGATAATTTGATAAACATGAATGAGATTGACTTACAGTTGATTCTTTTGACCAGACGGCTACAGGATCTGGTTCACCGCGAAAATCAAGCTTTAATTGAACAACTTCACCGACTTTTACTTTTATTGGTTTTAAACCAGTTTTAATGATGAATGGTTTCACTAAAATGTAAAAGAAAGAAATAATTACTTGTTTGTTACAGAACATTTAACGTTAAAATAGAAAAACTGCACTTTGATTTGAAGGTTGTTTCTACCACAAAGTAACTTGAGCAAAAGAACCAGATAAATGAGTTAGCATCAAATAACTATTTTTGTTCTAATTTAAAACTTCTTTTTTTGTGAGTATCTGCGGAATCACAGGTTGTCGAAACCAAAGCGTTTCAACCAATTTGTAATTTGCGTATACATATCCTCATCTAATATTATCGATGAACATCTAATTCGATCATTGATTGGTTGGTCACATAAGTCCTGCATCCCACTGAATAGTTGGAAACCGTTGAGGTGTCTCAAATTTCAATGAACCAGGTGTTTGGTACTCCGTAGTTTTGGCCGTTCTTCAACTGACGTCATTTTGTAATAAAATGACATCCAAAATTTATAAAATCACTAAACAACCATTTAAATAAATTTTTAAATGAATTTAAAAGTAGCATTTCTGATAATATGAATGACTGTAAAAAGAGTTAAAATAATATACTACTGATGGTTGTCCGTCTATTGAAAAAAAGACTTACTTTCAACCAAGTACGATTTGACTTCTGACCAAGATCTACTAATTTTATTGAACATAATGATCATAGATTACTAAGCCTTAAAAGTTTTATTAAATAATGAACATAGAACAAAGGAATTAAAGTAAAATCCGCGATGTTCAAATGGATCTTTTCATGACTACATAACACCCATGGTTTTTAGTGCATTTAGTTTGGAATTGAAGTTACAATAGAACTGAATTCAAATCGACATTAATTAGATACCATTACGAGAGTTTTTATCAATTGACATAGTGATAAATCGTTCATTTTGGCGAAATTTATCACATATCAGAAATTTGATAATAACGGAAATATCACTAAAATCAGCTGATTAGTCTAAAGGCCACATTACTTACACTTATGGCTTCTCTGATTGTTGAATGCATTATCATTTAAACTGTGATCGATAGCCTTATCACTGGAAAATATCGTAGTAAACTAAACGATCTAAATTGACTGGGCTAGTTTTACGGCTGTAGTTTAAATATATTACACATTTCAATCAAGTTTTAGTAGTTATTTATATTTCTTCATCTTTAAATTCACCCAATTTTCTTGACCAAAGTAGTGGAGTGTATTTAATTAATCGATTGGCTATTGTGAAATACAGAAGGGAATCTCATAATAATTACAGGTTCATTAAGAGTTGAAGATTCCTTAAACTACCAAATCAAGGTTCGAAATGTTATGCTAGATTTTTTCAAACATAACAGGAGACAAAAGTTTTCTTATTTTAATCGGGGGCTACTTCAATCACGAAAACACTATTAAGGATAATGTTGTATGTGATAAATTATAACCTCATCGATGGGATACTGTGGTACATTTCCTTTGACAATTGGTAGCGAAAATATCCATTCGTTTGAGTTTTCTTAAATTGTATATTTGAGAATAGTCTATTCAAGAATCACAAGCACAATGTCATATAATCTATAAGATAGATTGGTGGCTTTATTTCTAAGTACACATATCTGGATGTATTGTCAAAGCTACCACTAAGTTTGACGAATAAGTTTAAACATGTTGGAATTCCTAAAGTGACCGGATTATACAATAAATTAGGACGAATTAGAATGTTAAATAGTGCTAATGAATAATAATTTATGGTTATTTTAAATGATATACTTTTATATGGATAAGTAGTTTTAACAAGAATTACTTACAGAAACGTGGTTTGGCTATAAGTGGTTTGCTAACCTCACTTGGTTCTGATTTACCGGCTTTATTGACTGCAGTTACACGAAATTCATATTCTTCACCTTCTTTTAGATCAACTTTAGCTGCTGGATCAGAAACCTCTTTTACCGTTTCCCATTTATTTTTACTTTTTGTTTTAGCTTCAAGGATATATTTTAATACAGGTGCACCATTGTCACGTCTTGGTGGAAGCCACTTTAACTTCGCGTGATCACGATCATAGTCTTCAATCTGTTGTTCGAAATGTAAAGTATAGACAATTTAGAAAACACGTTAAAAAACCTCTTTAAAATGTGATCGTAAAATGAAAGCTATACTAGAAAAATTCTAAATAGATCTAGTGGAAAGTTTTCAGTCATATGTAAGATGTTTGGAAAGATGTATCATATAATTACTTCTTTAGTTTTCACGTGTCATCAGATAGCTATCTGCTGAATTTACGAAATAAACCTTTTTGACAAGTAGTAAGTCATTTGAAAATCCTTGTTACGGTGTCATCACTGTAGGCAACAAATTAAATAATATGGAATCTAAATATTTATCCTCATGTAATAGACATTGATAATTATGTTAAGTAAAATAAGGGTTGAATAGTATTTATCGTTCTTAGAATGACCTTATTAAGTTGTTTATCATCTCATATGTATCTAAATCAAGAATTTAGTAAATGCATATTGAATAAATCACTTGGTTTTGTCTAAGACGAAATCGTTAGGTTGTGGTCATTTAAAAATATCCAGGCATTATGAGCAAAACTAGAATTTCGATAGATCAATGATAGTTAATATTCTTGTGTAATAATTATTTAATTACTTATGTTCTTCAGGGTTATATGAAACTGAAACACTTTCTACAAGAAGCGAAATTTATATAAACGTAATTGACATAGGAATATTTAGTATGTGATATACCTCTAGTCCAGTTGGTGCATCCGGCGGATCACAAACATCACGGGCTAGGACCTCCTTATCAACTTCTAAATTGTCGCTTTCACCTTCGTTATTAACAGCACGTACACGAAATTTATATTTATGGCCTTCTTCCAAGTCGACTTCACATTGAGGTGTTTTAGCATTTTTAACCAGCTTCCAATTACCGTCAGAAACATCCATTTTTTCAACAACATAGTGTTTGATTGGTGAGCCACCATCATCTTCAGGTGGATCCCACTCAAGTACACATTTCTTAGCTGCTAAGCTAGTTAATATTAACGGGCCACGTGGTTTGCCAGGGCGATCTTTAGAAAAGATAAATAGAATTAAATTAGATATAATTTGGTAAACATGTTAAAATGTGCTTCCAGGTTTTCATTGAATGTCTAAGACCAATCCGTGTTAAAATATGCAACATTCGGCAGTCGCCACAAACTCCAATAGTAGTACAAATCATACGACCACTCGTAACTAACTATAGGAGGTGATTTCAGGGGTTCTTATAAGGAGCCACGATAAGTAGAGTCCAACTTTGTTGGGAGTGAGACATGTTTTACTAATGGAGATGAAATATCATCATATTTTAAAGTTAGCTGTATAATCCAGTAACTGCTGACTCAATAATCCAAATATTAAACGCTCGCATCGACAGCTGGTAGTCCTCTGTTAGGTCTTCTTTAGGTTATGGAGGCTCTCTGATGGAGATTACCATAGTAGGACGAAACACCTATTCAATATCCCATGGTTTTCAGTGGTTGTCTTAGATCAAACCGAGATATAGACCATGAAATATTATTAAGCTATTAATTTTGGGAAACGAACTATGTATTTATTTTATGAAAAGGGAGTTATTATTAAGATCTTTGTGACATTCTTTTCAATCACAAATAACTAATGATTATTCTTCAAAAAAATGTATTAAGTACATCTTTGTTTATATCTCTTAATGATATCAATCTCTTCCGAACGTCCTCAAGCCCGCAATTCAACCTACCTGAAATCAGTAACGGGTGATTTTTGTCATAAAATAATACTCATTAAAGAATTAATACATGGTTGTTCTTTGTCAGGTTCTGACGAGTTATAAACCGATGGTTGTCTAGTCTATGTCGATTTATACTAAAATCGATTTTGGAATTATATCGTATAGAAATAGAAGGCAGCATATAAATTAATTAAATGAATGAAATATTAAAATAAAATAAAATTTTAATACATACCAAGGATATTAAGTTCAAGTGGTACTGAAGCTTCACCAAGTTCATTTTTCAATTTCAATTCATATTTTCCACTGTCAGCTCTAGCAGCATCCTCTAACTGTAATTCAACAATATTTCCCTTAACAACAGGCTTCAACTTAATTTCTTCATTCACAGGTTCTCCGTTACACATAAGAACAACTTGTGGTACAGGAAAACCTAAATTGAAAAAAGGAGAATGAATAGTCATTAAATTAAAAGTAGTTTGTACTCTGTAAATACAAGTATTTACTGTTTATGCGCACAAAACAAAACGTAAATTTCCATAAAAAAAGTAGAAATTCAATTTGAACCATGATTTTAAAAATTTTTAGTTCACAGCCAATGACAAATGAAAATCTTTCTAACTTTACATTTGTGTACAATTAGTTTTGAAAAATGTTGAGTTAACAGTAATGATAGAGAACAATTATCATTTGTCCATAAAATTTGACTTAAATAGTGGTATCGGACCACTGTAAAACTGTTTGTTAAAGTTATTTAATCAGTGTTATAGAGTATTTAAACTCGTCAGACACCCTAAAAATAATGGATTTTTATAAAAATTTGACAAAATTTAGAGGTTGAATGTCTTACTTTAAAGTGATTGCATTATTCAATAATCAAGTTCTATAGCTCAGCTGGTATGGATTTAAACTAGATACCATGGGAGATACCTGATAAAATGTGAGGTTATTATTTTGTAACAGTTTAGACTATCATATAATTCAGTATTACATTTCGAAACATCGTCACTTGAATATTCAAACCCAAAGTGATCTTGTACAAACCTGGAATATTTTCAATAATTGATCACTAACTGGTGTCCATCGTCATGCTTTTCGGCCTTTATCAAATAAGGTTATCATGTAAATTAAAGCATCTTTATATCTAACCGATAACCATTTATATTTCGTGAACTGGACTCAAGATTTGAAGTAAACAATTTGTAACAATACATTTAATTTACAAAATAAATTAAATGAAGATGATCTGGCTCTTCTATCGCACGCGCAACAACAAATACAGGAGAAGACCAGTGTAGCAGCAGATTCAGTATCAGTAGGTCTCAACATATACCAAGGGAAAAGCAAGATTCTCCGATACAACACAGCATGCATCAATCGAATCACACTCGACGGAAATTTGGAAGATGTAAAAGCCTTTACATATCGGGGCAGCATCATTGATGTGAATGAGCGGATCGGCAAAGCAAGAGCAGAATATCTACAGCCGAAGAACATCTGGAACTCAAAATAGCTATCTGTCAATCAACACCAAGTTCAGAATTTTTAATACAAATGTCACAGCAGTTCTACTGTATGGGGCGGAAACCTTGAGAACTACGAAAGCTATCATCCAGAAGATACAAGTATTTATTAACAGTTGTCTACTCGAAATACTTTGGATCCGTTGGCCAGACATTATCAGCAACAACCTACTATGGGAGAGAACAAAACATATCCCAGTGGAGGAAGTGGATAGGATACACATTGAGGGAAGCACCCAACTGTGTCACAAGGTAAGCCTTCACATGGAATCCTCAAGGCCAAAAGAGAAGAGGAAGACCAAAGAACACATTACGCCAAGAAATCGAGACAGACATGAAAAGAATGAATAAAAACTGGATAAAACTAGGAAGGAAGACCCAGGATAGAGTCGGTTGAAGAATACTGGTCAGTGGCCTATGCTCCATTAGGAATAACAGGCATAATTTAAAAAAAGTAAAATAATAAATTAAATGAATATAGAGTAAAATTTAAAAGATATTCATTCATCCTAACTGTAAATATTCAATATTTAATCTAGCCAACTGTTTTACTTTTTCCTAGAACAATTACATACAATTCTATTGAATGAATTATTGTACTATTCAGTTATATTAACTTTAGATTATTATTTCATCTAAAACATAAATAAATAAACAAATAGTAGTATTCAAGAGAAAAACATGATGAATTTTGGGACATTCAGAACATATTTTTTAAGTAAATATATAATCTAAATAATGAATTGAAAATCTAAAATTTTAAAATCATGGTTGGTACAAAAGAAGAAAAAAAGGTGTACAAACACAATTATGTATATACATGATACACACCATATGAATAACACACATATATTTCTGTGTATGTATATTAGAAAATATTTTATTTTAATAGTAAGCGATTGAATAATTTCTTATATTCAGTTTTAATAATACACTTCAAGAAAAAAACACCAACAAACAATAACAACAAACAACAACAAACACAACATAAAAGGCAATAATACCAATTAATGTGTTTAGGAACTTGAAAAAGATGACCTAAATTTAGTCCATTTTATTAAGTAGCTTCTAAAAATGATAAAAGGGAGACATTTTCTGGGTTTTCACAATTGTTGTAAAAAAAGGAAGTGAAAATTAAACATATTAGAATTTTTAATTGTTTTATAACTTGATTAGACTATATATACGTTAAGTTGACGAAAGTATGGTGTGTGTGCGATCATTTTTTGTTACTATATACATAATACTATTGTTCTATTCGTATTATCCTAATACATTAAGATAACAACATACACTAATAAATGGTCACTGTTATTCACGGGATAGGCAGAAACAAATCTAGAAAAAGTTAATCTTTCCTTTATATTTAATAGTGCAAAGTAATCAGGTTACAAAAGAGTACTGTTTTCTGAAGATTTTCAAAGTGAGCAATTAAGGTGAACATACTAAATCCGATCTCTAACCATTAATGTGCATTGTTGGGATGTTCTTTACTAGGATGAAGTGACTACTGAGACCCCATTAGGTCTCAATAGTTTTGATGCTGGAATCAATCTGTAGAAAACTCAGTTGATAAGTCAAACTAATTTTCACAAAACTCTCAAATAAAAAAGTGTTTGCGTTTGCTTCTTCAGTACATAACATGACTTAACGATTGACCGGATTATGTACAATAAAGATGAATGATTACTAGTAGGTTATTTAGGAAGTAAGGGATTTCTAGGAAAATCATTTGCTTGCCAATGTGGTAATGTCATGATACATGCTTTGTTTAGCAACAATTAAAATGTTCTATCATCTCATTGTAAACATTCTATATGTTCGATGCAAATCGTGAACTTCACAAGAAGCGTAAAATCCCATCCATTCATTCATATTGTTTTCTAATATTCAAGAAACAGATCAAGTGGGTTATACTTTTATCGTAATACATGTAAACCAATGAGGTGAAAATATGGTTTATCATGTACTTTTATGTATTTTAACTGAACTGATTGTACTTCGCTTATTCTTTATTTTTGGAGATACTTATAAAGAAGGGATTGATTAATTTAACTCAATGGCAACCAAGAGTGTTTAATACTTTGATTATTTAAGCATTTTCGTTTACAAAATGAAGACAAATAACTGATTAACAGTTATTGATAAAATTTTTATACAAAAAATTTCATTACTGAAATTAGTTGGTAGAGAGCCTCAAAATATATTTACATGTAAAAATAAAGCTGTTCACTAATGATCAGTATACGAATTGTATTGACATGTCATAATATTGAATCCAGTTACAAAGGTTATATTTTAAGAAGTCAAACTTACCTTTAAATGGAACAGCTGCCATGAAGTTAGCCCCTTTCTTTAGGGTGGCTTGAGTCTTGAAATTTGTCAGATCAACTGATGGAGGTTTTTCACACTCTTGTACCTTACAAAATTAAAAAAAATAAATCACAATATATTTCATAATAATTTAAATTAATTTCGATATATGTTAAATTTCTGTCAATTATAGGCAATTATTGCTATATTTAAATTAACCAAAAAATGGCAATGAAAAGTTTGATTGACATGTTACAAATGTTATATCTTCTGATTGGTAATCAATGGTATAATAGTTTAGTTTACGAAATATTTTTAAATGACTAAGAGAAATCCTTATGACTGGAGTTGAAGTAAAGGACAGAAACTTTGTTGTTATTTGAATAGGTTGCTTGAAACGTACACCAAATGCACAGCAAAGTAGCTCTTCTTCATTATAAATGAACGAAAGAGCAAAGATTGAAACTATGTTACTAGTTTTATGTCAGTAAATTGAACGAAATACTAGTTTTAAATTATTTTGTAGAACTGGATCGCTGTTTCAGAGCTACATTCAATCGTACAAAACATTCATTTTATAGAAGTTATCCGTTAACATATCAGTTAATGGGTACATATTTAGTGTTAGGCTAAATCGTATTTTCTAAGCTTTCCAACTGTATTATGATGAATAATTCCTAATTCCATTTTAAATAAGTTCTAACCGTATCTTGATAACTATGCAACAGATGGGCTATTCAAATCTTGTAATTCCGTTCTCTTATGAAAAGTTCTGGTTGAAATAACAAATAATTATAGATTCTCCAGTGGTACATTACTAATTTTACATATGTAGAGAGTGCATATAGGATAAATTGAAACATAAAACCAATTCTTTAAACAAACAAAACACAAACGAATATAAACCGATTTCGGTGAGACTATAATTTATGGACGACCTTTGAGCGACGCTGAAGTGACATCGAGAGTAAACAACTACTAATTAGGACTAAATGAGGGTTATAAAGTAGTTAGGATTCTCATTTACAGTTGGTGGTTAGGGTTAAAAATTAGATTTAGGGTTTTCATCACGAACCGACATCAGCTATAATGCCAAAACTCTATTTAGCCAAATGTATGGATGAATTTCGCGCCTGAATTCGTGGCTAGTTATCTTATATCTGATTGGTTCGTCCATAAATTATAGTATCTCCCCGATTTCATTTATGTTTATTATACAAATTCTAACAGTAAACATTTTTCGTTTATCATTATATAGTATGAAACTGTTTAGTGTCAATACCGATTATGCAAGAGCCATTTTTATTCATTCAATTATATTGTTGTAGCACTAAACAATGATTATGTAAAGCTAAATAAACAATAAAATCGTTTCACATTACGTAACATTTTAGCTTGACTTAAATGTAAAAATACGTTTCCGTAGCTTGAAAATAACTTAAATCTCAGTAAGTCTGAAAGTTTTATAGTTAAATATTAAAATAATGTCCTTTTCGACGAAATCATTTACTGAAGCTATACATTCGTATATATAGTTATATGGAAAATATAGGTCTATAGGAGGATAGAAAAGATTGCATCATAGATTGATTATGATGTTATCTTTTCTTCGCTGAATTCTCTTTTTCTTATTCAATCACACTATGGGTTGTTTTAATTATCCAAATATTTCTTTGATATAGAGCATTTCAAATGAAACTATTGTTTTCTTCTTACCAGTAAAGAAAACTATAAACTCATTCTTACCTCTAAAAGTCCTTTAGTTTCATGATTACCAATTTTACAACTATAATATCCTGTATCATCCATTTCCAAATATTGAAATATTAAGTATAAAGAACCTTCAATTTCTGTTGCTGAAATACGATCATTTAGTTCTATAGGTAAACCATCTTTGAACCAATAAACTGGATATTTTTTAGGATTAAATGCACGACATTCTAATTCTTTATGTTTAGTTTCAATACCTTTTGTATCGATAAGATTTTGTCTGAATTCAACATCAGCTAAAATTGATATTAAAAATATAATGTGTATTTAACAGTCAGATTCAGATAAGTCATTTACAAAGGTATATCAAGATGATACTAAACTAGTTTCATATTACTCTTCAGGTATTTGAATATTTCATTTTATATTTTACTTACTTAATTACGCCTGTTACTCCTCGTGAAGGAGCATAGGCCTCCCACCAGCAATCTCCATCCAATCCTGTCCTGGGCAATCCTTTCCAGTTGCTATTCATCCTTTTCATATCTGCTTCCATTTCCCAATGTAGTGTGTTCTTCGGTCTTCCACTTTTCCGTTTCTCTTAAGGATTCCAAGTTAGCGCTTTCTTCGTGATGCATTTCGATGATTTGCGTAATGTATTTCATATCCACTTCCATCGTCTTTTCGTAATTTCTTCTTTTACAGCAGGCTGTTGCAGATGGTATCCGGTCAACGGATATTCGGTATCTTGCGTATACGGCTATTTATAAATACTTGTACCCTCTTGATGATGATTGTAGTAGTTCTCCAAGTTTCAGCTCCGTACAGTAGAACTGCCCTGACGTTGGTATTGAAGATTCTGACTTTGATATCGGTTGACAGTCGTTTTAAGCTTCATATGTTACTCAACTATAGGAATGCTGTCCTTGCTTTGACAAACCTCGCCTTTTCGTCTGCAATTGATCCTCCTTGTTCATCGATGACGCTTCCCAGGTACATGAAAGATCCCATCTCATCCAGAGCTTCTCGATCAAGTGTGATTGGGTTGGTGTTCTCCGAGTTGCATTTGAGGATCTTATTTTTTCCTTTGTGTATACTGTGGCCTACTGATGCAGAGACTGTTGCTACACTAGTTGTCTTCATCTGCATTTGTTCATGTGTTCTATATTTCAGCGTATGATAAAATTATTCTAATTATCTTCCCCATCTTCCTAGATTAATTAGTGCATTCTAATAGTTCAAATTATCTTGGCATTACCGGTGAATAAATATTTTATATGATGATTCATTTTTACACAGAAAAAAACGAACATAAAACTGTACATTAGGCAATAAATTATTGTTTACGAACGAGTTACTTCAAGAATAATAAGCAACTATAATATCAATAACAACAATAAGACATAAATTTAACCCTTTAAAAAAATCATAAACATACGTTTTACTGTGCAAGTAGCAGTAGTTGTCTTCTTGGCAACTTTACAAGTGTATTCTGCATCATCATTCATGGTAATTTTCTTTATTTTTAAAATACGTTTCACTTTCTTTTCAGCTAGCATTTCATATTTATCGTTGGCTGTAATAGGCTTGATTAAATAGTGGGTAATAAAAATAAGTAAATAATTTTAATATGATACAAAGTAGCAGATGAAATCATTAGTTTTGAAAGGAAATAGAAAGTGAAAGATAAAATATACAAAGTAATGGTAATATGTTTTGAAAGAAAAAAGATTGAATTCAATAACTAGGGAGTCGGTAGACAAAGTATAGAAAACATCAGAAATCATCAAGAGGATATTAAAGTTTTCTGGAATCAATACCTTTCACAAACTAACATAATCAATTCATTCCATCTCATGCAGAAGAACGAATACAACAGAGAAAGTTGGTAATGCAAAGTAATCTACGAAATAATTGGTAACATATACGATAAGTAATATGTTGAATAAAGTGGATGCCAACTTAGCATTCTCACACATGAACATAAACTATCAGTGAGACAGAACGATGTGTCATACTGGTATCATTACTTGTAGATAATTACGAACATAATGTTGACTGGGACAACATCAAAGTTCAAAATTGAGGGAATTCAAAAGGTGACACTGAATTTCTGGAGGCATAGTGTGCACACTAGCTTGCAACGAATATACGAGCAAAAAAGGATCTATTTCATATACGTATCGAATTATATCCGATCTATCAAATCATTTGACAAAGGTCGATCCACAATTTTGTGAGAGATCAACAGAATAGGATAATGAACCTGAATACAAAGTCAGATGAAGAAAACAATGACTTCAACGACAGCCAGTCACAAACAAGTTCACTAGACCATGCTCATTTACGGTCTATTGAATAACTAGGAAACTTATTTCTACATAAAGTAGGCTTTGAATTAGTATACTACCAACTGGTAATATCAGCCGTAAGCATCCTTTTAGATGTTTAATTAGTACACGAAACAGTATTTGAAATTAAGAAACCATAGAGTATATATAAAGTATAACTTAAACATTTAAAATAATACTGTGGTGTGTGCTACTGATTTCGACGGATATAAGTAGTATGTATCGTCAATCGAAAGTGAAATGCTTGGGGGCAGAATGTTAAGAGGATCAAAGCAAAGAAAATTAGAAAAGAGAATGATCGTTGTAAAAATGAAAGGACAATCAAGTCTGAGACAATTGATTAACATTTTGTAAATGAAGTATTTACTGTACGGTTCTTGGATTTCAGTAAGAGATTCTGTAATTTTGTACTCACTTACATTTGGTTGTCCCCACTGGTGTTCTCGTTCACTACAATATATTTTGTATTTTAAGTTAGAACTGAAAAATTTCTTGTTATTATATCAATGTTTGTTAAAGTTTTCTAATAATATGATTATAAAACTTAAAAATCTTAAGATTAGACATCTAAAACAATATTTTAAACAATTCGCTAAGTTTGGAGAATTAAGATTATTTATCGTTTGAATATGTATTGAACACACTTCTGAATTCATTACTAGTAGTTAACGAATTTTGATTGAATTTTATCCCTCCATTTTAGAGTATAAAAAATCACTTTGTATCAATTTTAAGGTCATTAAACTATATAGTTTCCGATTTAAAGTGTTAATCTGCCTGTGAATGTTATTCTTACAAGTATCTAACTTTTATCAAGATGCAGCATTGTAGTAATGACAATTTGAAAAAAAAATAGAAAGGTTTATAATTCATCTTGACTCAATAAATCTATGTAAAATGTAGAAATATTAACTTGCCTGACAATATAGGCAATTTTGAAATGTTTTTTTATAATTGAATTCATGAGTTAATTGAAGCGAGATTACCATGTAAAACCTGGAAGCATTGGATGGCCATTTGGTCCTGGTATGTGACTCAGCAGTGCACATCCACAATCCTACCTCGTGAGATCCGAACCCAGGACTTATCAGTCTCGAGCGCGAACGCTTAGACTCTAGACAACTGAGCCGGCATCCAATGGAATGAATTTATTAGAACAGTGGAAATTCTTATCAAAGCAAGTCAATGGTAAATACATGTTTATACTATAGTTAACCAAATTACAAATATTTACCTTCATAACAGAATAAATTAGCCATGAAAGTCATTAGAAATCAAAGAACGACCTACAGCCGTTTCGTTATCACCGAATACCTAACTTTGAATTACCCTAAACTTTTAAATAAGTACATAAGTCTTTGTACTGTTCACTATCTAACTTAAGAGTACATATATAGTTTAAATACTCATTCAATCCACCTTCAAATTTCAACTTATCAGTAAAATTAGTATTCATCATTCGTTATTTCCAAGAAGATATACAAATGTTTACTCTACATAAACGATGGAATTAGGATGCAAGATATATCAAAGTACTTCATTTTCACATCTTATATAAACACAAAAATAAAATACTCTGAACATACAAGCGGATTATTGTTTTGCACATTTTCAATAGAATTTAATATAATGATTTAATTCATTGTAAATCATGTTACTAATGTTTCTTACTACTAATGGTAATAATAAAAATAATGAAAAGGTCATCAACAACTTTAATACAATTTTTTATTGTCCTTCATAATTCTTTTAGATTTTGATTTTCCATTTTTCGTTTACTTAATTCCTTTTAATAACCTATTGGTATACAATCAATTCATTCACCAGTTTTTTTCGTAAACTATTCTTTCATTGTTTATGCGTGGTATAATGGAAACAGTTGTTACAAAACATTGAATGGATAGATAGATAGATAGGGTAGGGTAGGTAGGTAAGTAATTGAAACGAATGTATAAATTAAAAACAATGAGGCCTATTTTATTCTTACACTAAATAAAATCATAATTTCATTTAAATAAAATGAGAAAAATACAAGAATCAGGAACAAAAATTGCACTTCACTTTAAGTATGCTGTTTTATTACAGTAGAATAAATAACCATAGATGAATACAAAAATGTATACATTATTTATTATGACTGTAATTAATGTGATTAAGCAAATGTAATTTTCTGACTCCATTTTTCAGCTGTTGTTAATTATTATTATTATTAAAACAAAATATTCAAAACAATCGTACTGTATACATCAAAGTTACAACATCTAGACATTTAAAATGTTATCAAACTAATATATTCATTAGCATGTTTAACTAAATTCCACACTATGGAGTTGGTCTATGAAGTTTAAAGTTTTATTAACTATGTTTCATTGCGGTTAGTTACATTCAGAAAGGTCGATACAATGAATAAGTTAATACGCTGATTATTGATTTTTAAAAAAAATACATATTCCAGTTCTAAACAACTAATACGTTTTAATGTATTATTAAATACAAGTGTGATATATTTCACAGATGATTCATGTGTAGTGATCATCTTACTGATTTAACTGTAAAAAACTTCAAATCGTAAGGTGTTTTCCTATTAAAAATGGTTAGAGTGCCTACTGTGATTTTCTTCTAAGATATATATATATATATATATATATATTGTCGCATTGCTGATGTTTTCTTTGAACAAATCGTCGTAGCAACGCGGTGTGCACTACTTATCCGGACAGGCATAAAATTATGTAACAGAAATTGGGAATAGAATGTTTACCAACAGAAGAGGGAAATAAAGAGGAGAGGAAGGAATTGAAGAGCAATCAGAATGGGAAAAAGGTTGGAAGAATGAGAAAGTATGCAAAAAAGAACTTGAGGGAGATATATAAATAATGTATTTAATGTATGATCTTCATATTTTATAAAGCTACTGTTTGGTTATGCATAAAACAGTTAACTGGTTTACTGTACATGAGTTTCCGTTCACCACAGTAACAGTCTATTGGATACGTTTCATTCCATTTAAAGAGCACATGCGTTTGATAAAAGCGATTTGAAGCCATATATCATTTTTATGGTGCTTAAAACTAACACTGATACATGAATGCTGCATTAAAATATTCATAAATGAGTTTTACTCATATCTGATGCAAATAATCTTTCGTATACAGTCACTTTTTGTTTCACTGATAGAACAGTGTTGTTTATCCCATCTTACATACTTTGAACGATATGAAAGTGACTTGAGTATTTTTAAAACATTCTTACAGTAAAATTGATATCTTTGAAAATGAACAAACTTGTTTTGGTGTTTTTAGTTACTTAGAATGTTAAAGTATGTAGCTTGTACTAAGTGATGCTATGTTAATGATTATCTAATGTTCAAGGATGATCTCATTTTACACTTCACGAAGTGTTTTTAACAAAAATTATTCATAAATATCAGATGCATACGGAAAATAAGTATGGACTTTTAAAGTACAACTAATTTCTGTTGCGAAATTTTTTATATGGATGTTTTATACAATTCATCCTCTAGCGATTTACGTAGGATACCCATTGTATAAAATGAACGGCATTTGTAGGATGTAGATCAATACACATTTGTACTTTTACATTTAGTTTATTTCAGTTAAATTTCATCTAGCATAAGTGTCCTACCAAAGAATGAAAACTGTGAATTCTACACCAAAGTAAGAACGAACTATTATGAAGTTGAATGGTTTTTAGTTTTTTTCCTATTCATTAATGTTTCCTTTTCGACAAGATCTAAGGTTAAATAATGGATCGTTGAGATATGAAAACAGTGAGTGATCAAAGGAAGACTAGACAGTTTTGGAATTTTTTTGGGATGTGTTTCAGTGTTTTGCTAGTTGATATCAGTTATTTATAAATATTGTAATAAAAATTTATTATTGGAATATGTGAAAAGTTATTTAAAATGTTGTCATGGTCTGTCTGTTTGCATTTAAGCTTTCATAAATTAATGGTTTCCAGTGTTTACAGCTTGTTCTGTTTTTGAGTACAAATCTTAATTTTCTAATCACTCATCACTTTAATCAACTGAAAAAATACCTGTTGCACTTACCTCTCCATTTTTATACCAAGTAACTTCAGCGTCTCGATCGGATACTTCACATTCAAATGTTACCACTTCATCATTTTCTAATGCTTGTTGAGGTTTAAGTTCTCGTGTAAAAGACCAGTCAGGATCTTCAACTGCAATATCCATATATGTTTCATCTCCTTCTACAATACAACAGTATTCACCTTCTTGTTCAGGTCTGGCTCGTACAATACGTAGAATGCAACGATTTTCACGACGTTTAATTTCAATTTTACCGGCAACATACTGGAATACATAAAATAAAATAAAATTTAATTAAACATTTGTATTCATTTTTATTACAGATATTTTTTACGGTTCTTTATAATTTTAATCGAAGATAATAAACTTCATTTAAACGAAATTTCTGGACAATATTTTCAGTCCAATATATTGAAAGAAAAAAACTACTGAAGATACTTGATCTACAATAAGCTGAAAGAATGATCTTATATCATGAAAATAGCTTTAAACTATTTCAAGTCTTAATATCAAGGATGGACCATCAAAGGTTTGATATTTTTTATAGATTGACAATATACCGTATATTTATATTGGAATAAGAATATCTATTAAGTAAACAGATAAACTGTAGAATTAAACTGTGTAATTTAATAATCAAACATCTGATTTATTTATTTACAGTTCTGTCACAAAACAGTCAAAATATTGTAAGAAAAGCTTACGGTGAGACTATCATTTATGGATGACCTTTGAACGAATCTAGACTGACCTTGAGAGTGTCCACCTAATAACTAGGACCATATGAGGGTTATAAACCTGTGTATGGAATCAGAATTATGATTTACAGTTGATGATTAAAGTTAAGAATTAGATCTAGGGTTTTCATCACGAACTGACATCAGCTATAATGCCAAAGCTCTATTTATCCAAATGGATGAGCGAATTCCGCGTCGAAATTCCGAGACCTGTTATCTTATATTTGATTGGTTTGTCCATAAATTATAGTCTCGCCAAATTTACTAGAAGTAAATGATAGACATCATCAGTGTTATTAATAAGAATTATATTAACTTATGCTGTGATGAAAAATTTTTGTACTAAATTCAAAAATACCCTAATTTAAATTAAATCATTTAGTTTAACGGAAACATTTTTTGATAATATTTGAAATCTTTATTATTTCATATAAGTGCCAATAATAAAGTTTATATAAGAACTTTCGTCTAAATTTGAACAAATAGTTTTACAGTATTTGAGCACCGGGTTAATGTAAGAGAATAAGGGGGAAGAATGTATTTGTAAAATCTCAGCGAATAAAATTGAAGTAAATCCAACATTTCACTCATAATTCTGATCCAAACAATGAAATATAAACAAACATCAAAATTATTGGTAATTATTTGATTATAATCAGAGAGGGGTTTTGTGGATATTATAATAATTCAATAGTTGAATTCATGAGTGGATTGGTTGAAGTTAGACATTAACAACGTTGGATGTCGGCTCAGTGATCTTGACGTTAAGCGTTCACGTGCGAGACCGATTAGCCCTGGATTCGAATCTCGAGAGGCGGAATTGTGGATGCGCACTGTTGAGGAGTCTCACGATGGGAAGAAACAGCTATCCAGTGCTCCCAGGTTTTCCATGGTGATCTAACTCCGATCGAATCATGAATTCAACTATTAAGTTATTCAAAAATATATAGGGATGTCAGTAACTTAATATCTTGATCGGTATAGACAAATAGTATTTTGATAACATCATTCTATAGTTATTGAAAAGAATTCAACACATGAGTGAAGTATTATAATATACTAATTAATATAAAGAAAAATTACAGGGAAATCTGATTTTACTAAAGTGTTGATATAACCTGGTTTATCCAGACCCATATTTGTTGAATATAATAATAATAGTTATAGTAGTAATACCAAAATAGAAAAAAATTTGCATATCTGTGTCTGTAAAAATATATTAATTATAAACTCTTACTTCAACTTTTTCACCTTTGTGATACCATGCAACAGTTGCTCTTGGATCGGACACAGAACATTCAACTGTTAAATCTTTACCTCGAACAACTTCAGCTGTTTTAGGTAATTTTTGATTGAAATGATATGTATGCTTTTTTTCTTCAACTTGTATTGTACAAGTTGTTGAAATTTCATTACATTTGCAAGTATATTTGCCTACATCTTCCATAGCAATCTTTTTGATTTCTAAAGCAAATTCATTACCTTCTCTAAAAGTAGAAAATTATTATATATCTAATTAAGTCAAAAGTTAATGAATATAAACAATACGTTTTATACTTTACTGAACAAATAAAAAGTGTTAATTCCAGACAAATCAATAATTCAGTTAAATCAAATCAGTTTTATAAAGTTTCGAAATTTGTAAGTGATCATGTTCATTCTGATCATCATGAATGCCAGAATTGCAAGCTACTATAAAACTGAATGAATAAATTTGAAAGGAACACTTAAGATGTTTAATAAGACATATCGAATTTTATATTAAATTCAGTCAAATATTGTTCTCATCTAAATAGTTGAACTGACAATAAGTAATAGATGTCTATATAAAATGTCTCAACGAAAATCCCCGTTCAAAGTTAAATGATTTACGTCTAACTTCTAGTAGCATCATTGCAAACATATTTCACTTTCAGACGAGTATTGTATAGAAAATTGTTTTTTTGCATATTTATTACTTTTTAATAAGTGTCTTAATTAAAAGATGTTTACAAATAATAAGACAAATTTTAAATATTTTAAGTTTGGAGTTATGGAGATTATTGAATTTCATGAAAAAGAAACTGATAAATGTTAGACATTAACAGCATTAGATACCGACTCAGCAGTCTAGAGATTAAGCGCTTGCGCGAGATTAAAGGTCCTGAGTTGGAATTTTGCATGAGGGATCCTGGATCCTCATTGCTGAGGAGTCTCATATTAGGGCGAAACGGTCGTCTAGTGCTTCCAGGTTTTCAATGATGTTCTAACACTGGTTGGTTGATTATTTTAATCAAACTTTAAATAGCCAACAGATAAAATCCGTTTTTAATATATTGATTAATTGATGGATTGTTTGAAATCCACATTAATATTTTACGACATATCATCCTTTGAGACTAAACTTGTGATAGGTATAATTGCATGTAGAGTTAAGAAATATTTTAGTTTGTTATCGATACAGAAAAAATGAGGTCTTAAAGATTTTTGCCTCTCTCGATATATCTTAAGGGATATCTAAGATTTTGTACTATGCATTTAGTATAACATAAACCTCAAATACAGTGGATTTCGTGGTTCAGGTTGATTCTTTCTTTATTTGTAAGCCGCATGTCAGAAAAATTGTTGCATATACCAGTGTAAATAAAAATTATCCAAAATGATTTGAATATTACTAAATTCTTTTACTTACAATAAGAAAACATTTCTTTCACAAATAAATTTATTGGTCAAAATATCAGGGGTTATTGAGTAAGTTCAAAAGAAATCCTGTATGTAAACTTCAAGTTTACTCTAAAAGTATTGAGACCCCAAGATTTTAGTGTGCCTCACAAACCTTAGGAAATATCTACATTAATAATGAAAAACTGTCAGTTACAGGTAAAGTTACAGTGAACAGAATGGACAACATCTTCATTCAAGTGAATACGTACTACTTATCAAGCACGACATGTGTTCACTTACATCAGTGGATTTAGATGACTTTTGATATAAACTACGCTGAACAAGTACATATATATCAGGAATTAAGCTAACTTGAACGAAATCCAAAAGCTTTTCGAAGCTTAAATTTGAGTCATCTCCAGTCGGTAGTACATTAATTAATATAAAAATGATCTTTGAGTAACCACATGTTCGAGAAAATAATCAATCTAAACATATATAACAGTATTGATAAAACAGATCTTGGCACCAAGCATTCATATTTTATGTCATTAAAGCAAAATTCCTTATGCATAAGTTCTTTTCTTTTTAAATTCATGCTAATGGTATTGTTTTGAAAGTAAACGAAATTTAAAAAAAATCACCTGACTTTTTACTTTCCACATATCATTTTTTCAGTTTTGCTAAATATATTACTGACATTTTTCTTGTTTCCCACATAAGTATACTGCATTGATATTACATGAATTGTTGCATTAATTTTATGTGAAAAGGAGGGGAATAAACTTGGTTTGAAAAGAAACTAGAATTATTTGTGATTTATTTCTGTTAATTTTTCAATACTGTAAATCAAAGTCTATATAGATTGAAGAACGGTATACTAATTAATCATTGAATAAAGACTCATTGATTCTTATATTTAATTTGCATTAAATATATGTTAGATACGTATAAGTGGGATGTCCAGTTTTATGGCATAGGTAAATTAAAGGAAGTCTGTGATGTGATCTATACCAGTATATTATAATGAAACAAAGATGTTTAATGTGTGCGATACGAAAACACTGTGGGTGTTTACTTATTGATATACTAATAGGTCTTCTGATAGCGATCGAAGTGACGTGTTATCTATTTTAGTGTTATCTTTACAGAAATTATCATAATAATACACTACGTTTAATGCAGTAGATACTGCACCAACCTGTTGGTTTAAATGACTGTAAGAATATCTGCTTCTTTAAGACACAGCCAATAATGATTAAGAATAATTATCGAAATGGTTGTGTTTAGTGAGCTTTATAGCAGATTCAAATTTTAAAACAACACATATTAGAACAAAGTTGGTACTGTGGTGCATGCACTTATGTTTGCAGATATAAGTAGTATGTAACACCAGTCGGATGTGGAATATCTGAGTGCAGAATGTTGAGAATATTGAAATGAGGGGAACAGAGAAGGAAACAAGAATGAAGGAAAAATGAAGCTTGTAAGAAACATTTAGAGGATGTTCAAATGATGTGTTTGTGCATTAAACAATTAATTGGTTTTTCCCACATGAGTGTTTTTTTGCTACAGTACTAGTACGATAAGATTTCTTGTGTACTGAGTTTATTAGTGTTATAAAATCCCTATACTATTTTATCCACCCAATTGTAATAAAGATCAATAAATAAACAAATACATGCATTTAACGGATGCGCAGTAACGGCTAAATCTTATCTTTTGAATATCTGCTTTGGGTAGATCCCAGTGAAAGCAAAAAACGCGATAAAATGTAACCACTGTTGTTATCATTATCACCAAACTAGCGGATAATTTTTGATATATGCCTCATAAAATAATATAAACTATAGCACAGACTTACTGCAAAAAATTATATTTTGGCCCTTGAAATATTTCCAACTTGTTTTTATACCAGCGAAATTTAGATGTTGACTTGCAGAAGGTACACTTGAGCAACGCTTTTAAACTACCTTCTTTAATTTTTACATCTTGTAACTCTTCAACAAAATATTCTTTTTCCTGTTAACAAGAATTAGAATAGTATTTATACCATAAAAGTCTGTAAATATTGAAGAAAAAGTTAACCATCTTTTAAAATTGCACAACGATTACGATTCTTGTCAGTCAGGGACATACTGCATTGATTTTCTGTCGAATTGAATGAAAAGTGATATTACTGAATGAAAATTATTTACTAGAGTTACGAATGCGATGAAGAAGTGTTCAAATGCCATATTTAGATACTTTGGGTGCCTGCATGCAATTCCGGATACTACGTGTTTAGGTTTGTGCTATTTTGTAACTCATGACCAGATAGTACTCTAAAGATTGTGTATTTTATTTGTTTAATCATACGTCAGATGTTCTTGAAACAGAAATGTTAAAACCAAAATTATTCAACTTTTCTGAATACTTTAGTTCAACCGATTGACTACACGTTTATTATTTTAAAAGTTACCCATTTAAGTTCATTCATCAATTATGTTTCTTTTACTTTTAATGAATGAATAGTGCAAACTAAATAATAATTTATAAGCAATTACCATCATCAAGTCGACTGGTAATGAAAGACTTTTTAGTACATTAAGAAGCCAGTTAAATAGAAGAGCAGTTGTGGCCTGAATAGATTATATTTTGATCAATTTAAATAGAATAAAACGTATATTAAAATTATGGATTATCATATGACCGATACAAATGATGCTACACTTACAACTTTCGGTGTCTCGCGATGCTTTAATCCAGCAAATCCAGGGATTGCATCAGCCAGTGACGTTCTCCGATTAGTCATTGAATCACGTCTAGCCTGAAGCGATTGTTCCAAAGCCTTGGGATCTAGAAGACCTGGCTTTTCCTGTGAAGAGCGACGATTAAGCTGTTGGACAGATAAAGAATACAACGGACATTTTAAAAACGTTTCTCGTTTTCCAAAGGTTTAACAGAAAAGTGTAAGAATTACTAAATATAAAAAAACTCATCAAGTCTATCAGTCATGATGGTAAGGTGGTTCACTAAACATAACTTTAATAGTCTTACTTATACAAGGCATCCTTTCAAATGTTTCTACTCTCAAAGACGTCTGGTTTTTATTATAGTCTCATTTGCAAATAGTACAATAATGGGACAGTTATCATCTAAGATAATTTAAAGCTGTTTAGTTTTTAATTCACGTTGATAATTCATGATAAAGTAAACATTTTCAAATGTCAGAATTCTTTTATATAGACAGACATGTGTTGGAAATATAAGCTCTAAAGCACATTTATGAGCAGTGATCCATTGAGGGTGTAAAATGATGTATTTAGCAGCACGAATGTTATCGTTGGAATTTAGATCTGTCAGTAACAGTAATTAAGAAGATATTCACATTCAACTATTCACCACTGATACCAGGATAATCTTATGCATTATTATTGCATTAGCTATACAGAAAACACTAAAGTAAACGATAGCTGCACTTTTTCTACCTGCCTATATTCTATTTTCGTACTCTGATGTGATATCTTGTCTATTAAACTGCATACAAAATTTTCATCTTTAATACGTAAGTATTATATGTGAGTAATTATCTCATTACATTTTTTTAGTATTACATTCACCTATCTACCTGACTGACTTCACGGTATACTGTGATAGCCTTTTGAATTATGCATGAAGATTCACTGAAAACTAAAAAGAAGTTGAACCTTTAAAATGCATATGGTAGATATGAGTTTGGTCAAATTTAAACTGGATCTTAAAATAATCTCTTTTATTTTATTCATCTAAGAGACTACTGTTTAGCTATCTTTTAAAAAAGAGAAAAGACTGTATGCAGTCATATTAGTCGGTTTATTTTTCTTTTTAATCAAAACCTGAAATTATTAAAATAAATAAATAAAACTATTATTTAGGTTGCTTAAAATTTAACTTATTAAAAGATGGGTAGTGGCTAGCAATGGAATCTAGGACGCGCGTTTCGTCCTATTTGGGACTTGTTGTCTGGATGTACCTGCACCTCAGAATTAATGCCACTATGGTACTCGAACCTAGTACCGTTCACTTCCAACGCCAACGCGTTATTCACTTAGCCAATGAGCCCTGATAGCTACTCTGAAATGCAGATACATCCAGCTAACGAAACCGAAATAGGATGAAACGCGCGTCCTCGTTTCCATTGCTAGTCACAATCCATCTTTGCCTAAAACGCTTGTGAATTAAGGCAAAATCAAAGCAATACACATAGTATGCACATATGCAAATAACAGTTTGATCAATTGCAGTGCTAAACATCAATGGGAAGATTCAAGTATACAATACCAAGTGAATTTTATTTATTTATTTATTACAAAACGAAATAAAAGAGCACTAAATTTATAGCAAATCTAATAATAAACTGAAAAACATAGATAATTTAATTAGTTTTAAAAGATAAAGTCCAAAATGTAGTTTATTTCAATGTTCACAGGTCAGTTTCTCTACTTTTTTTTAAGGATATTCTGTCTGTTTGTTCTACTTGTAGAATACTGACTTTTTCTTTACATATATAAGCTTTTATTAAAAATTAAATGATAAACTGTCTTTTTTTACTTTTCTACATGTGAATCTGTATTAGAACAAATGTTGATTTAATTTACTTCGAATCATCTCTATTTAACTTTATTGCTTAGAAAAGTTTATCGGTTTATTACATAATAAGTAAAATTTATAATGTAGTATTTATTGGTGTACACTTAATCAGATTTACGTTGACTATTCTTTTTAAACATTTATAAGACTGAATAGACTGATAAATTTACCAATGTTTTGCTAAAATGATGAGTACAGTTAAAATCTCAGTATTTGTAAAAGTAAGACACTTCTGATGAGTCAAATAAGTTGGTAGACTCCTGAAGTAATAGAACATAATTGTTGTTTCAGCCATTAGATATAGCTGCTTGATATAAAAAGACTTTATATGAAAATATAAACATTTATTCATAATGTTTCTTAGAAGTTTAGATAGATTAATGAGGTATATATATATATATATATATATATATATATATATATATATATAATGCCTTGTTTGTCTACGCTTTGGATCGAGAAAGTAACTACAGATTGCACCTACCGATTATTCCCATATCTCTAAGGTGCTCATAACTTATTGTTCAACTGGCTTATTTATTGTCGCGTTCGCGTGTGGGATTGATACGTCCTGGGTTCGAATCTTGCGAGGCGAAATTGTGGATGCACACTGTTGAGGAGTCTCATAATAGGACGAAATAGCCATCCAGTGCTTCCAGGTTTTCCATGGTGATCTAGCTTAAATCGACTCATGAATTCAACTATTAAATTACTATAATATCCACAAAACCTTTCTTTGATTTTATTTAAATCACAGATTTTAGTTACAGCGAACAGTTTATACCTGAATTAATTATTTCTAATCTAATTGGTTTAAATAAGTGAATATGAAATCTTATTTTAGATAAAAATGAAATGTTTGATATTGAGTTTATTACGTTTATATATGTGTAATTTTTTCATTATGTTAAAAAGGTTAATTTGACTCCTGATGTATTTGAGTCTTATGAATGATTCGTTTATCTTATTAATTGAGATGCCTTAAAATAGTGGAAATTGAAAAAATCATTACTTTGAGATTATAGAAAGTCAGCACATACTAAACAACAATTTCGTTGAAGTTTTTTACCTTCAATTGCACAAACCTACAACCCTATGCAAATTATCTTACCTTAGGACACGTGGACACTTTTTAAAAATGCCCAAGTTATTAGTGAATTGATCGTATAGGTATCTTTTGAACAAAGAGAATAACTGATGACTAGTTTGTTTATAAATAGACATTTTATTGTAATACTACAATTAATAAATGGTACATTATATGTAAGTGTTCAAATTCTGTAGTTTTTAACTGCAGAGTAAAAACTGATATATTTTCAACTGGAAAAATTGTTCATATCTGAAGGCTAGGATGTGAAAACGCCATTTGACTAAACTATAATATCAGATTTAATTTCAATAATTGATTGGTATAGTAATAAGATTAATTACACAGGTGAAACTGTTTATTTTGTGGTATATGATTGTTGAAAAGTTTTTACCATGAGTATACTGACTTTTAAGAGTGATAAACACTTTCTTTTAATCTGGAAAACTGTAAGTTACTATTACGTATACAGCGTGAATTGGTTTAATCTGAACATCAACTCAATCATGGTTAATTGATAACAAGCGTTTCTTCGTAAAACTTCTCATCTCTGTTTAATCAAATATTTCATGAAAATGTAATTGCAACATCTAAGTAAACTTTTAATGAAATCTGTACATTAATTTGAAACCTTTCAAAGCTAATTTACTTACATATTCTTCCTCCTTTTTAACAGTTGATGAGCGTCGACTTCCTTTGTTTGAAGGCACATGTAATTCACCAACCTCATCAACCTCTTCATTTGCTTCATCATTTCTTATAGTTAAAATGAATAGAAAGATTGTGAAACATGAGTTTATAAGTGAATATGCCAACTAAGCTTACGAATTCATGAGTTTATTAAAATCAGTGATAGTTAAGCAGAATGAGTAGATGCGAACCACAGGCCATTAGTTGTATTAAAATAAGTGCAACAAGCAGCATATGTTTATTTTTGCATACTTAAACATTTCATTCAATAATTCTTCTTAGTTTCTACTTATATGGCATGCATAATATACTTAAAGATGTCTTCTAATGGACTGGAGCATACAGTTCGCGTTCTACTAAGAAAACTGATAACACAAGTGTGCTCACTCCCAACTAGCATCAGAATCGACAACTGATTGGAAGGGATAAATAACTAGCTAACGATAATGTTGATTGAATGTCACATATACTTTGTACTGAAGATTATTTTGCATAGTATATCATCCTCTACAGTAGTTATAATCCACAGCTGAGATTTTAGGTATACTCACTAAAGTAGTCAATTTTAACTGATTTGATTATACCTTTAATTATTACCTGATGAATAATAGCTAATAAACTTCCAAATTATACAATTCAATCAAAATATTTTAGGTCATGCACGGCTGAAAAATATCTATTTAAGGTGTATATTATACAGTAAATGAATATTTATATCATTTACAAGGTTTCTAAAGTACATGAAATCATCATACAGTTCTTGAACATATGATATTTGTGTGATCTTTTCGGACAATTCAATACTTAGGTTACTTTTACAATATAACTTTCCAAAATAAAAATCTACTGAAATGTTTAGTTTTAATAATATCCATATCAATATCAAATAGGTATGTTAAATTAATCAATCAAAGTTGATCAAATATTTTATAAAATGATTTATACTTACACTTGGATGACTGATAAATCAAAATTTCCTTTATCACAAACATTACCATTTGCTAGCAATTGAAGAGTATATGTACTTTTATCATCCATTTGTACATTTTTTATTGTGATTATAACTGAATGTTTAGTAGAATCTACTCGAACAGTACATCGTTTGTCAAGTGTTAGATCAATTGCATTTTTAAGTACCTTAGCTTGTGGAGTAACTGAACCAACTGAATAATCTACCGTCATTATAAATGTCCGTCCTGTAATTTATGAATAAAAAACAACTATTTTGGTAGTAGTTTGAATGACTACAGTGTTATAAACTAAAGGTTATCGATTATTTCCTATCGGATCTCATGCCGATACATTGTGTGTACATATTGAGTTGGTCGTAAATATGTTCTCTTTGTTAATCTTATGTTGTCTCTCACACTTATACTCTTCTTTCCTTTCCTCTAACAAAAATGCAACAAAACCCGCCGTATGTTAGATACATATTCATTTAACTTCACTCGAATTATTACTTAAGATTATAAGATATTAGATAATTATAATATCCAACTTTAAAAACTATTTATAGCACTTAAGATTCTGTGGATTTGAACCCAAGATTTAAAAACTGACTACTGTTTGATATTTGTCGACATTTGGAAGGACCAAAAATCTAGGCTAGTTGTTCGTGAGCTGATGGCTGATGAATTGTGAAAGTTGATTCGCAAATGGTTGACCACAAGCATATTTAATTCTACACAATACTCAAAAAGTAATTTCTCTTCTGGAAATCTATATTCTGAGTTGTAAATATTTACCTCTACGTTTCGATGTTAAACTAGTTTCTTCCAATGTGCATTTTCGCTGTATGTTGTCTGTGAGTTACCATAATTGATACATCAATACACGAAATATTATATACAATTTATTAAGTAATAATAACGTTTAAACTATGAAAAACATAAGGATGTGGTATGACTCACCTAATTCAGCTGTCTGACTGTTCAAGTATCCTACGATTTGTGGAAGTTTGACTTTAGGATCTTTGGCTAAAAAGAAAGATTTATATTTTATTAAACACTTGTAAACGTAAAATATAATTTAAACAACATCACAAACCACCATGTGATAGTGTACACAATGGTTGAAAATGAATAGCAGATTAAAACTGCTGGAAGTGGTTAAAATGAAAGCTCCAAATATTAACCGCGATGATTGGTACATTTATTCAGATCTTCAAACTAAAACCATGATTGTTCCTGCAAAATCCATGTACATGCATTTCTAATTTTGATGAGCAACACATTTGAAAATGGATAACGAAGAATCAAAATTTGAAACCTTAAAACAACTATTAAAAAACACTCAATACACGGAAGATTCGGCTAACATGATAATACCAGAATGTATATTATAAAGCACTGTACAGAAAACAAAAATACAGCACATACATATTGTATGTCGAAAATTTCCTTAAGTTTTGGTGTACAAGTGCCAATAGTACTTGTTACAACTATTGATATTTCTTCATACAGTTGATAGCATATTTTTTTCAGAAGCCCATTTACTCATGATTTTTAGGTTGACCAAATAATAACTTCGAGGATAACGCGTATCGTATTCTTCGTACGAATAGGACTTCAAGTTAAACGTATAATTTACTGTTTCATACACATGGTTCTGTTAATTTCGGCTTATTATGTAATCAAAATATTTCATTTCTTATAGTAGTTATTTTTACGATTTGGATTATGATTGTTAAAATGGTTTGTAGAAAAACAAACAGTTCAGTCACTTATTAAAAGTAATGATACGTTCACGTTTTACTTTGGTTAAATAAATTAAATTAAATCAATTTGTAATATATTCAAATCTTCATTCATTCCACTTGGAGGTTCTCCTTCTACTATATATTTAGATTACTATCCTTAAGTTGTTAGATTTAATTGAATGTTTCTATTTCCATTTTCCGAACTCTCCGTTTTTGTTGAATAATTTTATGTTTTTTTATATGTTTCAACCCTGAATATATAGACAACCACCTGGTAGTTTCGCATAGTTCCTCTCAAGCATATTCGTATTAAGTATTGGAAATTAGGGTAAGTATCATAAATTCCCATCCCTGAGAAATTTCGAACAGAATATGTTTTCGTAACTGTCAAATTGATTTATTCCCTTCTTCTATACAGTTTTACTATAAAACAGACTAGAATCAATTCTATCGAACTGATAGTTTTGAAAACATTAATTTTGTGTTTGACATACGTGGTACTTTGACTGTAATTGACTGTTGTACTTTACCAACACCGTTGAAAATTTCACATTCATATAGTCCAGAGTCTTTTTCGGTTAGCTGATATAAAAAGGTAGGAAACAATAATAGTTTACGTTAAATTGTATGAGTTTAATGTCGCTAAACATGTCATATATTTTCACGTATTTGTTAGTCGTTTTATCATTATTATTGAAAATTTCATGTTTCGCTGTACAAGTATAATTAAAAGTTTGAATTTTGACGTTGAATGAATTAGTGGCTGTTGTTACATATTTGGTAATTAAATAATACATTACAATTTTAAGTGACTTGAGTTTCAGTCTCATTGTAAACATCAACACTGAGATGAGAGTTAACTCAGCTGATATGTCCCAGATTGAACACAATGAGTGTTATTAACTTTACATCTAACCATAATACAAATTTACTTTCCTTTAAACTTTAGTTTCTATATCATAATTTTGTATTTTCATTCGTGACCTACTTGGATTCCAATTGTTACGATTTTACATAGACTTGGTTGAAAATAAATGACTGAACAACGCAAAGTACAAAGTAGTAATGTTTGCTACGTAAAAGCTAAATTGCTAGAATTCAACATTTTCAATAACTTTTACATATATTAAACTGAGCAATATCAACAGGCCTCAACTGGATTTCACTACTCACAAAATACTACTCTGAAGATTGTTACATAGTTATAATGCATACGTCATATGACCGAAAATATGACACCAAAAATAAACAGTTCTGTATCCGCTATAATAATTTGAAGTCAATATTGCCTCTTTGCCACCGATTCGATAGATGATAAAGATTGAGTGTCACTGACCTCTACCAAACAAATAAATGTTCCATTAAATAATTAACCCAGGTATATTAGCAAAATGAACAACATTAGTGAGTCTAAAACCTTAGCTACATAATCTGCAAGTTCTTTTTATAGCAAGCTTAAATTACTTAAAATAAGGTGTTCACCATCAAAGATCTAACTTTGTCTTTTGTTGTAAACAATAAGAAACTTTGTTAGATATTAAATATTTAACAAAAGATGGGAATAACAGCTATTTGAGTATATTTATCACCTAGTTTATCATCCTTATACGACACCTGTTTAACTAATTTCTTAACTTCCATTGAAATATTTCAGGGACGATCTGCTAAATGAACATAAATGACCGGCACTGTAATTTTAAAACCAATCAACTATCATTATTTAAGTTCTTGCGGTAATATAATAACAATCAGAGGTCATCAAAGAACTTAAGTAGGCCGAGATTTTTTACAGATTATTTCCATTAAGTATGCAATACAGAAACAGATTTAAAGCAAATTAAAGTAATATTAAAATTCAAAGATTCAGATTTTTAACACTATACAAAAACCTACATCATTAATTGTGAGATTCATTACGTAATTTCTACCTTCCATTGTACATTCCGAGCTATAGCGTCCTTCCACGTTAATACTTTTACCGGAATGTGACCATTTCGCTTCTGGAGGATTCCCAGAGTCGACACGGACCTCAAGAAAAGCACGTTGATTGTTATCTTCAAAACGAATATTTGGCATTCCGACAATCTTAGGCCTTGGAGTAAATTCAACAAACGGTGATAAGGAACATTAGAAAGAAAAAGAAATTTCTATTGATAAGTAAGGGGCTCAACAAAACTGAGAACGGAATTATAGACCATTAGAAGTGAGCAATCCAATAATTTCAAAAGCATTTATTGAAGATATAGTATGTTCGTTAAACTATGTCCAAATGTCAGCGAACATTAGTTCTACTAGTAAAATTTATAGGAAATTAGTAGATGACACCTTGGTTCATCGCTTTAATAAGTACATTCAAATTTAGCAGTTTTAGTTCAGGGTTAATATAACTCCTCCTGTAGCCCTATTAGAGCTACTGCCGGTCGCAGACCCAGGTAAACGAGCAGGGTTAGACATGGGGTCAGTAACTCTGTCCCGTAGAAGACAACCTTTCTAGAAAAACATTAACCACAATAAACAAATTAAACCATATAAACTCTGCCTTAGGAGTTGAAGGAAGAATTATGATGCCTCATAATAAAGGCTGAGATTCTTCGGAAGTCACGAGGCCGAAGCAACTTCTATCAACCAGAGCAACAACTTTTATAGCTACATGGAATGAGGAAACGAGGAGACACAACTTGGTGGTGCTGGGAATAAGTGGAACCCATCAGATTTAAGCTGGACAGGTAAGGGTAAATCCGGAAGAGATACTTCTGTACTCTGGATATGAAGAAGAAAGTGTTTCACACACTCGGGGAGTTTCTCTGATGCTGTTCAAAAGGGCATGTAAAGCACTTATCGGATGGGAATCTCATGGACCCAGGATCATCAAAACATCTTTCAAAACAAAGAAGGAGGAGATCACAATAAATGTTATTCAATGTTATTCACCCACCAATGACAGCAACGACGACAATAAAGACCAGTTCTAGGAAAGGCGAAATGCCCAAGAAAGGATTTCACCATTCTGATGGGAGACCTAAATGCCAAAGTCGGAATGGACAACACCGGATATGATATGACGACATGGACTGGGAGGGAGAAACGAAGATGAGGAGAGATTTGCGAATCTATGTGCATTCAACAAATTGGTTATAGGCAGCACAGAATTCCCCCACAAACTCATACACAAAACTAGATGGGTCTCACCGGACCACACCACGGAGAACCAGATAGACAATATTTGAACCACTAAGAAATTCAGAGGGACGATGGAAGACGTGGGAACAAGTGGAGGGGCCAATATAACTTCAGATCATCACCTGATGGTTGCCAAGATGAAACTGAAGCTAAAGAGGCACTGGACAACTGGAGAAACAGCATTACAAACGTTCAATACAGCTTTCCTTTGACATACTAACAAACTCAACCAATTCAAGATAACTTTCAACAACTGGATCCACGCCTTACAAGATCAACTCAAAGAAGGAACTACTATGGAGGGTAACTGGAAAGGCATCAAAGAAGCACTAATCATGACAGTACAGATCATCGTTGAATGGAACTCGTCACTACACATGAACTTCCTTGATTATGAGAAAGCATTTGACAGTGTGGATAGGAGAACATTATGGAATTTTCTTCGACACTATGGTTTCAATATCATACGGAATCCATATGATGGACTGCATTGCAATATCATGCATGGAGGACAGCTGACAGACATATTCCAGTTAAGGACCGGAGTCAGACAAGTCTGATTACTCTTCCCCTTTCTCTTTCTTCTAGTGGTTGACTGGATTATGAATACTTTCACATCTGAGGGAAGCACTGAGTACAATAGATAGCTTAGATGCAACTGGACGATTTGGACTTCTCAGATGACCTGGCCCTTCTAATCTATACACATCCATATATGCGGGTCAAGGCAAACAATGTAGCAGCAGCCTTTATATCAATAAGTCTCAACATACACAAGGGAAAAAGCAAGATCCTCAAATGCAACACCAAAAGCACCAACTCAATCACACTCTATGGATAAACTCTGGAGCAGACGGAAACTTTCACGTACCTGGACAGCATCAACGATAAACAAGAAGAATCAGATGCAGACGTAAATGCAAGGCTTGGCAAAGCAAAGACAGCATTCCTACAGTTAAAGAACATGTGCAACTCAAAACAACTGTCAATCAATATCAAGGCCAGAATCTTCAATAAAAATGTCTAGACGATTCTACTATATGGAGCTGAAGCTTGGAGAACTACTAAAACCATCATCAAGAAGGTGCAGGTATTTCTAAACTGTTGTCTACGTAAGACACTGAATGTTCGTTGACCGGATATCATCAGCAACAGCCTACTATGGGAAGGAACAAATCAGATTCGAGCTGAAAAGGTAATTATGAAAAAAAACTATGAAGACGGATAAGACTTACATTATGGAAATCATCAAAATGCATCACAAAACAAGCACTAAACTGGAGTCCTGAAGCGAAACGAAAAAGCGGAAGACCAAAGAACACATTGCGTCGAGAATTTAAAGCAGACATGAAAAGGATGACTAGCAACCGGAAAGAACTGGAAAGGATTTCCCAGAATAGAGTTGGATGGAGAATGCTTGTGGACAGTCTATGCTCCTTCACGAGGGGTAACAGGCATAAGTAAGTTAATGGAATATCCTAAATCACATCCTGTTCTGATATACGCATTCATGATTTTTAACTACTCATTAACATTTTGTTTACTCCCTTCTTTAAGTTTAACTGCCCGAAATTAATTACCATTTTAATATTTTACATGACTAATCTTTCTAGACTCCGGGCATCCAGAAGATATTTGATATGTTTTCCAGTTTGTTCTTTTACTGAATGAGCTTTTTTATCACATCTTTAAAAACCTGTCTTCAGGTTGAAATTATCATACTAGAACTTATGCATTGTATGATTCTTACCAGAAAGGAAACCTTCATAGTTGTTTGTCGGCATTTAATTCTAAAAACACTATCTCAGAGTTGATGAACATTTACACTTAAAAGAATCCTTTTCCGTTAGCATATTTAATACAAGATTAATTAGGACTAAATGAAAAACAAGTGGTTTCAAAATTTCAGAAATTCTAAATGTTCATGTTAAGTAAAAACGGAGTATCTACTTACATTTTTACCTCCATAACTGCAGTCGCATCGCCTGAATTATTTTTGGCCATTAATTTGTATGTGCCTGCATCTGCATTCATAAAACTCTAAATAAATAAGTAGATTTAATAAAACGTTAAACAGTATGTTGGAACAATTATCATAGTTTAATACATGTTTATATATTTCATTATTTTATCAGAATGGGGTATTGTGGATATTGTACTAATTTCTAATAGTTTCATTCATGAGTCAATTAAATCCAAACCACCATGGAAAACCTAGAAACAGTCGACGGCCGTTTAGTCCTAGTATGAGACTTCTGAGTAGTGCGCATCCACGACCTCACATGTTGTATTTGAACGCAGGACCTTCGATCTCGCGCGCGAACACCTAACATCTAGGCGACTTGGCCAGCATTCAACCGTGTTAATGTCTAATTTCAACCAATCCACGATATTGTGCAACCGTCTACCCTTGTCTTCAGTAAGTAACTGCCTTTACAACAGACACGGTTGAACTCCACTGGCCACTGCTGAGGAGTCCAACACCAGGACGAAACGGCCGTCCTTGGTGGTCCGGCTTTAATCAACTCATGAACTTAACTATTTCATAATTAGTTAAGTTTTTTTAAACCATTTTAATGGAAAATTTCTGATCAAACAGTAGATATGTACTTATTTGAAAAATACAAATGCTTGTGTATTTTGTAAATACCTTGAAGAATATCATGTTTTAGAATTTCATAACGGATGAATTGATAGTTAATTAAAAAACCAGTATGTTAGCATACTTGAATAAATCTTCTCAACTTTCCTTTGACTAAAAAGTTCCTTAAGGCTGTGCGAATCAATCGATTAGTTCGTAATTGGTAATCAAAATTAAATGGCTATAACTTAATACTCAATTCAGTCTTGAATACCAAAAACAGAATGATAGAAACCTTTCAATTACTTAATATATATGTGACAGTATCGAGCACATGCTATATAACATAACTAATTTGTCTAGTGGGTAGCACTTTGGAGTTTAAGCAACAGACTCATCCAGTTAGATTAATTGGTACCTATCTGACCACCCACTAGATAGAATTTATTGTATGATGCAGTGTTATTCATTAAAAATGTGGTTCCACCGGTTGAATCATTCAGAATGATTGATTTATCAAATGAAAATTCTGGATGGATGACATCTTATATTCCCTACATTTAATACGATTAAAATAATTTTAAATACTATGGATGAATATACTTTCACGTCAGTGTATTTTAAGACCACTGTCTGAAATATACTATGTGAGTGGTTGATGCTTCGATTTCGAGTAAAATTGTAATTACTGTTTTAAGTCCTTTATTAATTACTTTTCAAACTTTATCAATGGATCAAGTATATTTACGGTCTCGTAATCTAACTTTAATGGATTTCATTTGCACTCATACATAAATCCATGAAACTAAAAAATTTAGATTCAAAAGAAATTGAGTAAGTCCTTGTGATAATAAAATGGTTATTCATCATACAAAATTATCTCAATAATTAAAATACTTACAATAATTTTTAATTTGTTTAAGAATACTGCACCGTCTTTACTCTCTTCCATTTCATATCTACCTGGTCTTGCTTTAAGTTCTTTTGTATTTTGATACCAAGTGAAGGTAGGTGCAGGATCTGCACTACAACGACATTCTAAAACTACATCACGTCCTTGATTATTTTGGTATATTTTGGGTTTTTCAAATACTGGCCCTTTTCCTGCTTGTTTCTGATTTGCTATAAGATAAAAATAAAATTAATGCTAATTAAATTTGTATGATAAATATACTTAGTATAAACAAGCTTCTGTATTATTCATTTTTAGAAACAAAGTCTCTATAGTTTGATGTATCCTGGTCATTTGTTGAGTAAATCGACTTGAGAGTAAGAATAAACAAATAATTTTGAAATAACTAGTTAAATCATAGTTAAATAAAGTGACGATTTTAATACCTAAATAGGTAAGGTAATTCGAACAATTCGTTGATATGTAAGTTTTAAGGTATAATTTAAAAAGTACTTTCTTTGTAAATTCGTTGGATATAAAGAATTATTTGAATAAACCTATAAAACAAGGGGAGAAATAAGCATATCATAAGAGATAAATGTTAATATTAAATATAAATGGCTGGCTTACAATCATTATTTCTGAAAATCATCACTGAAAACAAATACTTAGAAAATTATAGTATTCAAAGCAATATAGTAACCGTAAAGAAATGGAATTATATTATGATTTTGTTTTTCAGTAATTTAACGGGTTCAAAAATCATTATTCCATTTTAATGGATAAAATAATAGCTAATCATTCGAAAATTCCGCCTGGAGCCTCTCTACGGCTACTGCCGGTCCGAAGCCCGAATAAAGGAGGACGGTTGGGCACGGGGTTAGCGACCCAATCCCGTAGTGAACTAACTCGATAAAAAAACGCTAATCAGAAAAAATGACTCAAACCACTTAAACTCTGCCCTAGGAGTTAGAAGGTCTTCATTTAGAAGAGTTATGACGTCTCTTGATGAGAGCTGCTTAGAATCAGTGAAACACATTGGACGCAGGTTGGACAACAAAATCTAGCTTCAGGAGAGCTTCTGTTATACTCCGGCCATGAAGACGAAAATACTCCACATACAACAGAAGTTGCACTAATCATTCTGAAGTGTGCTCATTTAAAATTGTGAGAAGAATGATTTTCATAGTTGAGAATTTAAATGAAGTGAATACAACGCTTCTATAACCTTATTTAGTTTTATGTTGAATAAACTGGTAGTTAGCCGTCATAAATTTTATGATCATTTTGACCCATTACATCTTGGGTCACAAATCTTTCTCACTTATATATCATCAAAGCTCAATTTTTTAAAATTTTCTCACATTTATTCACACTGATATGAACAATCAAACTATCTTTTACTTAATATTAACCATCCCTTTATTGAGAAATGAATTCGTGTCCTAAACGCAGGTTTATTGGAAACCAGAGAATGTTGCGCAGCTGCTTTGTCCAAGTTTGAAGGTTCTCATCAGTGTGTATACATGATTTTATCAGTGACTGAATTCAAGACACTTGAGTCTCGGAATAAGGAGTCCCAAAGCAGGAGCAAATATCCATTTCAGTCTGCAGAACTCTCAATGGCTCTTCATTGAAAGTTAGCATGTGATTATAATTTCTTTTTCGCCATTTTGTTTGCAAATTCAAATTCGTAACTATAAAACTTGGTATGAGATACCTAAATAGGATATTCTGAGGTCACTTATCTGTGTACTTTAATAAAGCCTACATTTTTGAACATTTAAACTCTATATATTCTTTTCTATGTTTATCTAGTTTCTTCAAGTAAACAATAATTATTCGTAACCTTATCAATACTTTTCAATCATTTTAGTCAATGATTTTCGCCTATTTTATACTGACAATCTAAGGTCAATATGTCTTCATTTGACTAAAGTATTTATAGCATACAGATATTTGTTAAACTACTATCATGTTACATTTCTCTTGATTTAACAAGCAAAAAATAAAGAAAACAGAACACAAATTCGACTGAATTACAATGTGGTGTATAAACTATTTAACCCTTGCATGTATTAAAATGTCTAGGTTAATGAACGAAATTTTACTACCACTTTCTTGGGCGGTATTGCCCACTGAAATTTATTAGGGACAGCATATTAGAAGTATATTCGTTACTAGGTTGGTTATTTCATATATTGATTTCTTTTTAATAGCCCTTGTTCACACAGACTGTGCGGTTCACCTAATTTTATTGAAAAAACATTTAAATTTCTTTAGATCACATTTACAGATTCGATTCGATTCCATGGGGATTTCTTTAGTAACTGAGTGGTAGAATAGTCAACAATCACGTCTTAGTATAAAGATGATAGGGTTTATTTAAGAAATTGGTTGACTTTTATGTCTCTGTGATGTTTTTTTCAATATCAATGTAGTGATTCATTCAGTGCTAGTTGAAGTTTAAGTAACGTAACCAATTAATCTCGAACGAATCACATAGATTATAGAATCAATAATTTGGTATTTTTGATCTTTTGTAAAGTAATGATGATTACTTAATCATTATTTGAATTATCTATAAGCGGTTAAATGTTATTACTTTATGTTTCATTGATTATCAGCCGAATTTCATAATTATGATTTAAAATTCTTTACTTTCACATCTTGTTAGAATCTTATTTTATAAGAAATTATGCACAGATCCGATTATTATTATTATTATTATTTCAATATTATCAAACTTCTTTTTGATAATAAGGTTTAAAATCCATAAACAGTTAAAAACTGACTTTCTTTAAAGCTAACAGAGGTAAACTTGCAATCATCGCTTTATAAATTATCGTGAGATAGAAAATGTAGACAATTCATTGCAATAAATTTAACCATATTAGGTAAGCCATTTCAACGTTTATTATATTTAAAACACCTATCTAAATGTAAATTACACCAATCAAATTAAAGAAGTAGCTTGACGTTCAAACACTAATAGAAGGTGGTCATATATATATATATATATATATATATATATATATATATATATATATCATGTATGTCAGGTACTTCTTAGTACAAATCGAATGCTATCGACCAAGTTCCTGTTGACTATCTCATTTATCCACTCACTAATCTAAAGAGTATTATAAAGTTATATTGTTGAAGCATTCATTTTCTATGGAAACTGTTACAATTAATAAATTTTAATAATTGAATTTACGAGTCAATTGAAGCTAGACTACTATGGTAAACCTGGAATTACTGGACGGCTGTTGCATCCTAGTACGGGACTCCTCAGCAGTGCACATCCACGATCCTATCCAGCGAGATTCGAACCCAGGACCTATCAGTTTCGTGCGTGAACACTTAACCTTTAGACCACTGAGCCGGCATCCAACGGTATTAATATCTAACTTCAACCAATCCATAAATTTTATGTAGGTCAACAAATAAATAACTGAATAGTTCTTTTGTAATTCAACTCGGAAATAAAATTCCTATTTTTTTCTACACCATTTATATTCAGTATTGGATATGTCCTAATTTGTGGTTCGTAAACATACAAATATAGAGAATTGTGCATACAGTGAAATACACTCATACACATATCAGTACACACATCTCAAAGCAAATAAACGTCCGCAAAAAGCGAGATATTTTTGTCTGAACCCGTATTATTAAAACCTATACATTATGAATAAACTTGGTATCAGAAGTAATTTTACATAGAGGTTATATCTGTATATTGATTTCGACCTCTGACCAACGTGCGGAAAATTAATAAAACAATGAATGTGGGTTATGAATAACACACAGGTAATCAGTAAAAGCGCTGAACCTATTATTTTATTTTATCTAACCACAGAGAAATGTACATACGGTTTATTTCCACCCACATATTTATTGATTATTATATTAATTCAGTATGATTATAACCACAAAATATTTTAGCATCATCAAAAATAATTACCATCTTTCTCGATAGAACAAATAAATATCTTTAGTAGAAAATATATTATATTACACTATGAACGTATACGAAGAAGGTGAAGAATATGAGAAAAGTGAAGAATATAACTTAACCATCGAAGTATTTTATTCATGTAACAATTAATAAATCACATGTAGTAAGACTATATTCAAGAGTTTATTTGAATGTTAGCTAAATCAAAACAAGAAATAGTAAAATTAGTAAAGATGAATGGTGGCTAGCAGTGGAATTCAAGATAATCGTTTTATCCCATTTGGGACTCGTCAGCTGGATGTATCTGCATCCCAGAGTCCTAAATAGGATGAAACGCGCGTCCTGGATTCCACTACTAACAACTACCCATCTTTTCTTATAATGCTTGTAACTTAAAGGCAATATCGAGGCAACACGCACAATATGCACATATACCAATAAGAGACTGGTCAGTTGCAGTGCTAAACATTAATGGGAAGATTCAAGTAAATAATAACAAGTGAATGTAAAGTTAGTAATTCATATTAACATAAATGTTGAATAAGTTTATGAAAGTGTATCATAGATTGAATGAATTTTACTCATAAGTATATTGGTAATGAATGATTCCATAACTTACAGCACTCATTATAGTATTAACAAATATGAACACGGGACAACTGTATGTAATCCTAGTTATCCACTCAGTTATAGAAGCTGAGAAACTGAAACAGGTAAATATATTTATTTCGTTGCTAGTATCAATATTTATCACTGATATAGTCACTTTACAAAATGGTGGAACTATAATTCATTGACCAATTTTGAGTAACACTAAAGTGATTTTGAGAAACTTCAACCACTTACTAGGGTCAGCAATGTCATAAACTAATGTGAGGAATTAACATTTACGGTTATGAATTAAAGTCAGGGTTTTCAATATGGGCTGAAATCAAGTATAATGCTATTTAGCCATGTAGTTAAACAAATCACACTCCGAAATCCATGAGTTGCGATCTTAAATCTCTTAATTCTCGTCTATCATGTTATTTATAGCTATATGATGAGAACACGAACTGATTTAAGTTAGGTTTATTAAGCAATCCTCACAACCCCCATAGTGATATATGTATGTGTTTGTCTGGGATATTTTGCTCAAGATGACTGGTTATTATGATAAATTATTGTGTCTGAAGCTCAGATTTTGATGGTTATTGTTTCACTGTTAATTCAAACAATATATGATGTTAAATGTATACATTATAAATTATGAAATGAATTTCTGATATTTAAAATGAGTCTGAAAATTTGATAGATTTGTAGCTATTAATGGAATCTAGGACTTGCATTTGTGTAAAAGCCTATGAAAAACAGCTATATCGAAACAATCCTAAGAGGACGCAACAAAGACTGACGAAAACTTAGTCAAGATTATCAACAGCGGAATAACTCAAATTCTTTCTAATGAATAAAATCGTAAAATCACTTTTCTTGTTACACATTTTATTGTTTTCATCTTTCCATCAAAATATTTTTCACAAACAGTTTACCCACAAATGATTATTATTTATCATTCCATTCTTTTTTTGTTTTTGGGGTAATTAAGTGTTTTTCTTAAAGTATTGCACCTTGTGTTTAACAATGTATGGTAACTGTACATATATAAATATATTGATGTAGGATCTAAAATACACCGCCCACTTCAAAGCTACATAAAATATGTTCTCCATTTAATACTTATTAGTTTAATTCTTTGAGGGTATTTTTTTATAGAACATAAAATCAAAACAGATAATCATTTACATACATTAAAATAATGTCATATGATCATGGATACTACTTATTTTTATTATCATAGTTAACCAATAGTTTGTTAAGTGTGAAATATATTAAAATTTATATTTTTTTCTTTTTAGTTCAGAACGAAACAATATCTAACAGACCATGAAGTAAACAGTGTTATACATGTCAATAAAAACTTTTTCTGATTACCACTGTTACACCCTCTTTATTTCATTGTTTATCATTTTATGAGGTCATGTATTCTGCATAATTATAACGATATAAAAGATTTTTATCATTTCAAAAGTACCATATATATGTCATAAAAAGCCCATCTTGATCTATTAAAGAATACACTGAAAAAAGTAATGAGCAATAGTTTTATGTATGTATGCTGGAATATATCCTTGTAATAAACATACAAAATTACATGATTATGCTAAATGTAATAAACTAATGTCAAAATGCTTTAAAAAGAAACATGATGTAGGCTCATATAATGGAATTCATTATATATTAAACGTCAAGATGTGTTTCCGTAAGAATGTGCTTTTTTTTAAAAAAACTAAAAGTAAAAATCTGGCTAAACTATTTTCTAATCTTCATGTAAATGTCAATAAATAAATTTAACTTATCATAAAACTAAAAAAGTTAGTGAATAACCCAAAAAAAATGAATTAGAAGTAACTAGAGGTAATAAATTATGGAACCAACCAAGTATCATGACAAGCAGTTAATCCTCTATTATAAAATTATACCATAAAAGGGTTGAAGTTACTTAATTTCAACTCAGTAACTAAATAATAATTTACTTGGTATGTAGGTTCAATCATAAATAAATTCCTACGGTGACAACTTCTGAAGAGTATGATATTGAATTAAAAAGTTTGTTTAGTGCTAGATTGTTTTTAGTAATACTTTTCATCACATTTTAAACACTGATAAAAACCATCATCAAATTTTCAATTGACTCATTTTTGGAATGAATTTTAACTGAGATTTAAGAATTTAACGAAGTAGTTTGATGAGATTTTCTTCCTATATATCATTAACGGCTTAATATTAATTTCCTTTTGTGACATAACATTAACAATATGTTCTGAATAAAGGATGTCATATTGAAGCAACTCCTAGGATATTTCATTTTCATAATGAAAAACGTCTTGAATCATGGTTTTCACATAAATATCAGGTAACAGATATGATCAAGTGTTTACGAAGTATCACCGGACTAGATTTTTATTAACAACATGTAAGTTCGTAATGAATGCAATCGCTACTCGAATATCTTATATCTAAGTGAGTTGAAAGATATATCAATATAACACATAGCTTCTGACTAAAAAATCATTATTTATAAAGAAACATGGTGCTATTTATATACATTTTAAATTTATCTACAATCTCACTGGGAAAAGTGTATGACTTGTACTAATTAGATCGACAGCAAAATAAGTTTTTCGGTAGATCATTAAAACCATAAAACACTTGAAATCAACAATTGGAGTAGGAAAATTTTCAATGTATCGGATAGCAACCTTAACTATTGATTTCTAATTTATCCACTTCAAATTAATGGTAATCAATAATTGTGTGTTTTATCTTTTACATAACAATCAACGTCAACTTCTTCGAATTCATTATATACCTAGTTGAAACAAGTCATTAGAATGAATAACCGCCTACAGTAATTGCTTAATTGTTATATTCTGATCATGGTATAATTATATCATTAGTTTTGTTTTCACTTGAAATCATTTTTTTAAAAAACAATTGTAATTGCTCTCTTATTAACTAAAAGAACGATTTCATTAGTCCAATTCTGATAATCATTTATTATCTGATTATTTTCATTGTAATTAAGGAAGTCATTAGTTTCATTGATACATTTCTTTATATATTCTGAAAATTTCCTACATAATAATATCATATCAATCAAAACATATTGTTTACTAAATTCTTGTAAAGTTGGTTTAGATTTTATAACATTTCAAATGTGTTTCATTTAATGTGTTGAATTAATGACTGTGATGCAATATTATAATTCAAATTAGTAATCACCTGCGGTGATGACATAATATAAAATAATTTCATACAATCTTATGTAAAAAAACAATAAGGACAACAACGAAGAAATGTTATCAAGTTGACAAATACATACAATTATCAGGAGTTTTGTGGAGAGTTTTTAGTAACTTCAATAGTTGAAATCATGAGTCAATTAAAGCTAGACCACCATGGAAAACCTGGAAGCACTGAATGGCCGTTTCGTTTTAGTATGGGACACCTCAGCAGTGCGCATCCACATACATACAATTAACAAATGAATATATCTGGAAACACTGATAGGTACACTAGATGATAGTATAGAAATAATACGTTCAACAGTAACCAGAACTAATATTGAATACATTCTTTAAAATATTTTGAACGTATTGATTACTTAAAATATGATGCTTACCCTACTGTCATATTAAATCCGTCTTGCCTGATAGAAATTGACATGAGTGAATTTATTATTTCTTTTTTTGTACATTTTCGGTATATTAAATCTGAATATACATAATATATATTCATTACTTTTTATTTTAATCATACTATGTACTGATTTCCCTAACAAATTAATCTGACAATAATAATAAGCATAAGATATAATATGTTCTATTCACAATTTTTGTTCATTCTACGAGTTTGAACTGGAAGAACCTGAAATAGTACAATGTATTGTAACGGTTTGCATAACAATTGTGTGTTAGTTCAATACATTCTGTACTGGGAGTTTTATTACGTGACATATTTTCTGCGTTTCGAAATATGCATAAAGCAAAGATGTGGCCGGTTTATTCAGTACAAACTATATTCGTTAATTTTCATATGTTTGCATAAACCGTACAGAAATATGACAGTTTGTTAAATGACTTTTAGTGGAGATTTACGATGGAAATGTGTTCTTCACTTAAATTATTATTATTCATGCTTCCTCTGGCAAAACAAAGAAATTTTTATTGTATGATAATAAATGACCGTCATTATGTTTAATATGTTGAGTTCCTATTAACACTAAAAAGTCGCTAGTGATTCTAAGGACTTCAATAGCATGTTATCTGAGGATAAACTTTTAGTCCATGATACTTCAGTACAGCAAACACTAATATCCAAAGGACGAATTATAAATAAGAAATTAATAACCACTGTTAGAGTCAGAGTACAATTAGGAACACCTAAAAATTGTGAGGTGATAGATGACTTGACAATTTATTTCTATATAAAAATGTTTCTCAATATAGAAAAGTGTCATGGGCAACTAGTTTAACACTTTTTAACAGGAGTAATTATATAAGTTCTTTATTATTAACAGTTTGTTAGTTTCCACACGCTGGCAGTAAACAAATGACTTTTTCGGAGGCCAATAATACTGTAATGGATTCTTAATTTATTTCTATTGTTTTTAAAAGAGAAATAAACGAATTTCTTTACTTTTGAAATACCATTTCCAGGCCGTGCAAATACTTTGACCTAAAAAGACTTTATCTGGTCATGGTTATGTTTAGTGTTTTGATTTGAGCATCACATCAGCGTTCACAAACACAACTCTCACTACTTGCTACAATAAATTTTTACTATATACATAAAAACAACCAACTATGTCTCCACATCTACATTATACATAAAAACAAATACCTTGTAGATTTAAATTGATATTTGCATTACTTTCTCCAGCCGAATTTTTTGCATGAATCTTATACATACCACCATCCTCTGGTTTTGGTGATAAAATGTGTATTTCAATAATATAAACATCATCAGGTTGCTCTGAAACTTCCCATACACGTTTCCCAGGTATTTCGTTTATTTCTTGATCATTCAAATACCATGTCAGTGTTGCAGCTGGCTTTGCTTCTAATCTGCATGATAAGATAACTTCACCTTTAGACTTATCCATACGAATCACTGGTTTCTCAAGAAATTTCGGAGCTTTAGTTGGTGTACTATAGTAAATAACACATAATGAAAATTATTACGAAACATCGGATAAGTTAACTTTTAGTGCACACAAAAAACGTCTACTTACCTCCTGAGCATATAAGTTTAGTTTAGCTTTAGGCTACGAAGAAACAGGAACTCACAAACAACATGCTAGATCAGTAGTTTAGTTAATAATGAAATATTTGACTTCAAGTAGTTAACATGTTTAAATGAATTTCTATTTAATATTCAAATTACTTCTAATATTTTACATTTTTGTATTACTTGACACTAATCTTAATTTTATTTTAAGTGAGGAACATATGGTTAATATGGTTAGTGATATTATAATCAGGATCAACAAGGTGTTATATTCTGTGCTCTCTCGGTCTTGTGCAATAATTTACAGCTGTACAGAATACAATCATTTTAAAAACTATGTTTTGTATATTTGTAACTGTTTGCACTTCATATAATATATATATCCAAAGTTTCGAATAAGACATGTTTTGAATTTATTTAAAGCACAAATTATCTCTTTTTTACTGGAAGAAAGTCTTAATAACCATCTTTCATGATAAACTGAAGAAAGTCACAGATCATAATGAGTTTTCTATACATATTTCATGGTGAGCTAAGGCTTGTGGCATAGGTGATCTGTTTATAATTTTTTAAAATAAAAGAATATATGTTTAATAAGTGTTCGCAAGACATCTAATTCTTCTATTACTAGAAGCATCTTATCTTCACAGTTTGTTTAGCTTATTTATAACTAAACAGTAAATATAAGAAACTTAGATGATACTTTGTGCAGCTTCACATTGCATTGTCAATAAATTAAAGAATACATTGTCCGTTTTCAAATACTTCTAGATGAACTACATTTACTTAATGATCTTAGATGAAAAATATGCTCTGTGATTAGATAGAATAATCTTTTGGAATTCGAATCAAAATGAATCAATGATTTCTCCAAGAGATCAATCTAAGTGAAAAGTGAATAGAATTTCAATACACTTACATTGTGAAGATGTAAATAGTAAAAAATATTTTGAAAAACGCAGTATCAAAAAAAATTGGAAGCTGTATAATAAATTAAATAACTATTTATAAGTTAATCAAGATAATGAACACATTGCTACAAAGGATTCTTCTTTTAAAGTAATCTACAGAGTTAAAGGAATTGGACTGAAGGGGTGTCGAATCAATATTTTATGCACTGCTGAGGCATTGGCAATCCAAGAACTCAAGCCCAAACTTTGCGTCCAGAAACGATTTGTCGAACCTATCATCCTTCATTGGCCCTTATTCCCTTAATGGGTATGTTTCTGGGTTTTTTCTGCGCTTTTATTTGATTAATAATGAACTAGGCTTAACAAAGTATTGACTTGTTTCTATTGTTAAGTACTTTATTAGTGAGGCGGATATCTCAGACACTCTTTGGAACTATCACATAACATTTCAAGCATAATTTCCATTCTGACATATCCTTACCTTACAGTTCAAAACATTCTCTCTTTTACTACCTCTGAAAGTATGGTGAGTTACTGTACATACAGTATTTCAATGTTGACATAGTAGAAGTCCATGAATTCATTTACTCTTCTGAAATCAATTTCATAATTAGAAAAAACTGGTTGTTTACAGTAAACTGAATATCTATTCATTTATTCCTTAATTTGAAATAAACTTAGGCCAAATTAACTTCAAATAACAGGTCACATTTTAACAAGCATTTACCATGAGAATGATAGTTCTTATAATTTACACAATCTTACTTTGTTTGACTTCAGTTTAAGTGAAGACAAGTATCTTCAATAACTATGGACTATAAAGGCGCTGAACAACAAAGATCTTTTATGAACAGGTTCTACTCAGTATCATAATCTACATCAGTAAAAACATATCTGGTTAAAAGTTTTACATCATCTTGTTAAGTCATTTCTCAAACGTTTTTTAGATAACAAATACATTATTTAATATTATGATATTCATTCTTCTTATAATAATTATATACTATGAAACTAGTGGTAATATATCGTAGATACACTAATCATTGTTAAAAGCCGATAAATGATAAGAAACTATTCAGCTTAAGATAGATTATTTAAATGTGTGGATACTTACGATTTAGCTGATCCAATATTTAAGTTTATTGTGGCTGTTGAATCACCAAGTTTATTTTTGGCTGTTACCAAGTATTCTCCACCATCATCAGCTGTTACTTGGTTAATTTCTAATGTTAATGTATGTTGTTTACCAAGTGTACGGCAATTAGTTTTATAACGTGAAGAATTTTTTATTTCATTTCCAGCTTTTGTCCAAAGAATTTCTGGGGCTGGATCTGCTTCAGCTACGACTTCAAATATGACATTTTTACCAGATTGTTTAATTTTTGGTTTGTCTATAAATTTTGGTTGAATTCCTAAATGAATAAACAAACAAATCAGATTGAACTTTTAATCTTTTTTGGCATCTTGGAATAAACTGTACACAGTTAAGTGAATTTAGAGAATGATTTTAAGTGATTAGTGATTTTATTGATTAAAATGTAATTCAAAAGTTTGCTATCCAACATGTATATGAGATAATCTTAACATTTCTGATGGAATGAACTTCCAGTTGTAAGGATAATTTTTGAACTATAGAAATACATCATTGTCTGATATATGATGTTAACTGTTGTTTACAAATAAGCAGTGATGTATCGATATAGTAAATATACTTAAATTTTAGTTAGTACAAAAGAAGAAGATTCTCTGTTTCCCACACATAGAATTTAACGTCTTTATGTTTCAAAATGAATATGGGTAATAATTTATATATTGGTCTCAATGTGATGTAGATAAAAGCCTACGATTGGCAAATGCTTTATTTTATTCATTAACAGAACAAATTTTCGGGTGGAGATATGCAATGTAATTGGCTTATAAAGCAGATGACGTATATGAATTCGACTATTTCTCTGACCTAAGACAGAGTAATACTCATCATCTCATAGTATCGTGGATCGATTGAGGTTAGACACCAACACTGTTTAACGTCAACTTAGTGTTCTAGAGGTTAGGAATCTGCAAAAGTCCGAAAGTCCTGGGTTCGATTTCGGTATGCTGAAGAGCCCCAAACGGCTTTCCAGTTGTTTCGGGTTTAAAATGATTGTTTATTTTAGATCAGTTCATGATTTCAATGAAATAAGGTTTTGTGGTATGAAAAGGCTTAACAGATTTTAACTGATGAAATATGGTAATTTAAATGTCAGATTAAAAAATAAATGGATAACCCAACTAACTACAGTCCTGATCACATTATTAAACTGCTAACTGCTTTTAAATAGTCTACATAAATAATAAAATGAAATAACACTGTATTGACCTGTCGGTCACCAATATTAAATTACCTATTCAGGTAGCTTCAATACGTCTATCATTACTATGAGTCAAATTATCTAACGTTCAATATTACATCGTTTCAAGTGGTTCTCATTCATCAATAATTTTTTCCGTTTCCAGGCTTATTCATGCCTTTATTTATTTTGTATGTGAAATGTCAAGTTAATCCTATTCTTTGTGCTATAACCTTTACATTGATATGTAAATACGTTATTATCAAAATCGACATTCACCATTCATGTTATGTTATGGTATCTTCTTGAAACCTGTTATTGAAATGTACAAATCTCAGAGCTCAGTTTAATGAAAAAAGGTAAGTGGGTTGTAAATGTTTACCCTCGTAACATTTTCCATCATTAATCATTTTGAAAATAAACTTGATACCGTTCACAAACTTTTTTTTTCATTTGATATATAATGTTTACAGATTTGTTATTTATCTAAATTTATAAGTTATTTGGATTTCATATTATGAGTGTTAAATTAAGGCAAATAATTAATCTCAACATTCATACAAACTAGTCACTCCATTGATATTTTCTTTTTATATTCCAATTCATGACCAGAAAGAAAAGTACAAAATCTATACAAAATCATACATGTACCTTATGATAAAATAGTTGTGAGAAGGTAGTTTAAACTAAAACCCTGTGCTCTTGAAAACACTTATCTATTATACAATGTTAAAAGGATTATTTTGCAAATTTTATTAGACTTTATGAAAATTTATTTCGTTTTATAAATATATTTATTATCAGAAGGGGGGTTTGTGAAGATTTTAGTAATTTAATAGTTCGCGCATTCGCGTGCGATCCTGATAGATCCTGGGTTGTAATCCCGCGAGCAAGATCGTGGATGTGCACTGTTGAGGAGTTCCATAATAGAACAAGACGACTATTCAGTGCTTTCAGGTTTTCTATGATGGTCTAGCTTTGATTGAATCATGAATTCAACTAGTAAATATATTTATGTTATGTACTTAAGGTACAGGATGAAATTATTGGAGAGTTTGTACAGTATTAAATAAAGCTATTAATTTTGTTATTATTGTAAATGAAATAATGAGTTATTTACTGTTAAATGTAATAATCATTGAGAGGTTTATGGCAGCTTAAGATCATTAAAATCAAAATCCAGTAGTATCCCATGAAAGAACAACAGATAACAGAACTTTTTAAAATCTGTTTATTAGCTAAAATAATTAAAAGCATGGTTGAAATTTTGCAGGTCTTTTAAATTTTTCTAGTAGATTTTACATATAGACTATGCATATGTAAAAGAAAACAGTTTTAATGTTTAAGATCAAAGAAAAATAATAAAAATGGACAACGGCTGAACTTAAATGAGTTGACAAATTTTGAAGCTATCTTTAATTTGTTCAGTTGATTGAACCTGTGGTGCGTGCTACTGTTGTCGACAGATATTAATAGTATGGATCATTAATCGAAAGTGAAATGCCTGGCGGCACAAGGTTTAGAAGATCAAATAAAATAGAACGAGAACAAAATGACTGACGTGAAAACAAAAGAACAATGAAGTCTATGACGATTGACTGACATTTCGCAAATGAAGTATTTACTGTATGGTTCTCAGATTTTACTAAGACGTTCTTATTGATATCTTCTTTTAAACTGGTTTCGAAAATTTAACACAAGGTTAACCATAAATTTTAGTTTAAGGAACGTGAAAACTTCTTCATAGTAAAGAATTCTTTATTCAAGACTTCTGTCTTAACAATGTATTTTTCACTATGTTAAGTTTTTTCATTGTACCTAGATAATGTAAGTTGGAATAGTGATCTTAATTAAGTGCCAACTTGAAAATCTCAATGTTTTTTCAACAAACGGACGGTTTTGAACAAATTTATAACTAATCAAATGCGAATGAAGCAGACAACATGTTGGTCACTGAGCAATGACCAATATCATGGTCTACTGATCCTTTAAATATTAATGGAATTTTATCGTTTTGTTTGTAACATAATCATCAGTATAAGTGACTCGGCTATGTGAGCACTGTGTTGAGGCATTAGATGGTTGAAAGTGTTCAACAGGAAACTGTATAAAAAATATTCATCATTAGCAATAACTTAAGAATACTTTTAGTGATGAAACATAATGACGTAAATAGATTTACTTAATTTATTAACTGCAAAGTGTTTTGATAGATAAATAAATCAACAATAGAGCAAGCGTCTTTTTTTGCTATAAGAAGTTACTTTGGTCAAAAAAGCCTAACTTTTTAAATAATTCAGGTACAGACACCAAATTTGATTATTTTGAACAAAATATGCAAGCATGTTTTCATCAAGTATTGAAATGCAACTGGATTAACAGAAAAAGGATTGTGGCATAGTCTGCTCAAAGCGCCATTATAAGTGACGAAGAAAATTCTTCTGTAGCCAGTTCATATATTTAACGTGAAAAGTCACATGTTATAATCCACCGGTAATCAGTCAGTTAAAAGAGGTACATTAGGAAGTTCATTGTCGAAAGACAAATATAAAACAATAATTCGTTAATGAGTGAAAAACTTCAGAATAGGGATTTGTGGAGATTGTAGTGATTTTAGTAGTTGAATTCATGAGTCGATCTATGCTAGACCATCATTGAAAACCTAAAAGCATTGGATGGTCGTTTCGTTCTAGTATGGGACTCATCAAAAGTGCGTATCCACGATCCTCACGTAGGACTCGACAGAATTTAAACATTAACATCGTCGAATATTGTTTAAGTGGTCGTGCGCGAAACTGAACGTCCTGGGTTCGAATTCCGCATAAGGGATCGTGGATGCGTATTGTCGAGGAGTCCTATACAAAGAATAAGCGGCCGTTCAGTGCTTCCATGTTTTCAATGGTGGTCTAGTTTGGATTGGCCCATGAATTCAACTATTAAAATTAAATTCTTTGATTATTTTTCACTGTGTGCCTGATCTATTGACTTTATAACAAATCACATTCATATACTTTGATTAGGCCTATATAATTATTAATTTCCGCATAATTCTTGTCAGCAATAAAGTCATGACTTTTCCAAGTTGCGTCGTTCGTGATGTAGGCAGAATATCTGTCTACTAAGTTGGTGGAGTGTATATCACACAATAGTATACTTTCTGGTTGTGAGACATAGTTCTAGAAAGTAGAAAGCGTAGCTTGGTCTCATGTTTTTGACTCTATATTATTTACAGTAACTCCTGAAAAGTAGTATCTCTTTCTTATGGCTAAAATAATGTTACGATTTTGCTACAAAAATTTGTGGAAAAGAACAACAGTGAAAACAGCGTATAGAAAAGATATCCAACCCAACAAAGGTAAAATTCACTCTTGGATGGTAATAACGACATATCACTGACCTTCATGAATAAGTGTAAAATTTGCTGAAATATGGTTATACCAAGTAGATGATAAGTATAATTAATTATCTTGGTTCAAAAATTGTGTAAAAAGTATGTACAGCGTTTAGTGATCAAAGTGACTTTTAAGAATAAAAGTTGACGTCATAAGTAGTAACCATTGTTTCAGGGTAATCTTCATATAATTACAATATAATAAAAATAGACTATTCATAACAAAACTTGAAAACATTGCTAGTTATTTAGTCCAGAACTAAGTTAATAAAGGATTATTCTTATTTAAAAAATGTTTCATTCTCATACCTACCATAGTACATATTATTCTTGTGTTTTTGTTTCCCTCAAAATTTGATATTTTTTTACATAAAAGGTTAAAAATACTATATACTGAAAATAATACACATAGTGGACTCTAAATATTTAATCATCGAACCTAACGGTAGTGGATTCGAGTTCCGTAGTGAACATGGACTCTGGGATACAGCTACATCCGGTTGACGAGTCTGTAATAGAACGAAACATACGTTCTGGATTGCACCATCCATCTCTGCTTGTACTCACGACAATAGTTGAGCTTCTGCTATAATTACAATCGAATAAGACTGAAGTTACAGCAGAAAAACACATTTTGTCAAAAATAATTGTTTTATTTTGACATACTTGTCATTTAAATGATCATTTAAACACTACTTTTTCAGCTCCGATATAAATGTTTTTCCAATCATCCTGTAAGCCGTCACATAGTATAGGATTTTGTAACCAGAAGAGTATTATAAATTATTTGACAATTCACGACTGATTTAGGGGCAATGGGATCGTCAATCAAAATTTCTGCGACAACACTGGATTCATTTATAATATCTTTGGTCTTGTTAAATGGAATTCCGTATGTTCAATTTAGTAACTGATATCTTACAAATTTGAAATAAATAACAGTTTGTAAATAATTAATGAAATTAAAATGTGTTTAATGTGTATAGGACTGCTGTTGTAAAAGCAACATATTGATAGGAATTTTCGGGATCTAGCTGAAGCTTAAGAATGATAAAACATCTATGAGCTAATACACCTATACATTTAGTAAAATGTCACAAAATGATAGTGATTTCCTAATAAAACCATATTTTTCGGAAGTAAATTAGTAATGGAAGTTTTTATTTCAAGATAGGTTATAATTACCTTGGTTTCAAAAGTCTTTCGAGTTACTTTATAAACAAATCTATGTTCCATGTTATTAATCTTTGTTAAGTATCATACAGCCTACTTATTTACTTTCTATTTATTATTATAGCAGCTCTCCTACTATTAATTTCGATTATGGGTAATTTTTGTTAAACCCTTTCATTAACTTACTTAACAGACAATGTTATTCGAACCGTAACAATTCGTCTATTTGTTTGTGCTATTATGATCACTGTCTTGTCTGTATAAACGTGTACGCTTGAGCACATGGCAGCTTACTCAAACACCTTTCTCTAGCCTAAATGTTGATAGCTTAAATATCGCTCGATGAGTCATTCTTTTTCCCGTGTATATATGTACTCGGATCATATTATTAGTCTTTGCCTAGCTGCGCCATATTCGATTTGACTATAAATTCACCTCTGTATTTGTTCGCATACATATATTCGCCTCTCTGTTTCAAACTCACTTGATGTACTTGTAACTTTATGGTCTGTGCTATCCGCTAATAAACTGTAGTCGCCGCTTTTTATTACCTTCTTATTTCAAACACTGTTCAGATTTATAGATTAACGGTTATCAAGGTGATTGATTGACGAAGCAAAGCCACTATACTATACTTATTGGAAAATCAATATAAATCTCTATAAATTGTAAGTTAACTGACACGTTCATCAATTGACAGTTTAAATCTAATTTTGTTAGCCCATCTAACTTCCCTGTCGAAATGTGTGCAGTGCAAACTATTCATTATAAATTAATTAATTATCTAATAGAGATTGCATTATTTATTAATCATTAATCCGAAAGTACAAATGAAGTGGACGCTACTCACAAGAATTTTTACAAGTAGCGTATAATAGAATATGGTGTTAAAGTTGTAACAACAACCAGACAAAGTGAAGAGTTTGGGTGCATCAAAAGTACGGTATTAACAGAATACTTGGAGGCCAATCAAGAGGACAGTTCAGATTTTAGAACATATCGGAGTACGCAAATGGATAATCAGAGGCTATCTATATGTAATGTGTAAATATGTTGTAACATTTCGTAATAAATATACATTCCTCCTACTTGTTATCTTGTTTTACTGAATTATCAAATTAAACTTACTAGAATATTTCAAATTAATTTCTTAAATACAATTTATTAATTCATCACTGAATACTCCACTAAGTAGATTAGTCTGACAGATTAACACATCAAAAAATATATCAGTCGGTGCTTCACTAAAAATAGTGTTTTTGTATGAACGTATATCTGAGAATAAATTTTAAGTATTATCACTCTACATCTTAATAAAACTGAAATCGATTACCTACTTATAACAATACTTTACTTACTAAAGATATTTAATTTGTTATTTTGCCCAAAAAATGACAATATCTGGTAACTACCAGAGTTCAAAAACTTCATATATTGCATACATCATAGAGGATTTATTTCAACAGAAGATAAGCATTTCATTCAGTCCCATAAAATAAAGAAGTTAAACATGGTAATCGTTCTCGCTCCACATTTACGTCGGTGATATTATTATTGGATATTATGATACCTCAAAACCCAAATCCCAAATGTTCTCGAATGGAAAACGTAATAAATCATAGAACAGTTTACTATCCCACCAAAAATTAAGCATAATAAATTACTGTGATTTACATAAATAATTAGTTGTCACAGTTGAAACAACCGACAGTAACAAGCCAATATGAATAAGCTTATATCTTATTGATTTAAAAATTATCATTTAGGATTATATGATTTTAATTCTGGTGACCCTGTTTTTAAGAGAATAGCTTTGATCCACAAGATAACATTAATTATAGACCTATTTGATTACAACACCATCTACTCTTAGCATTACAAGATATATTTTTTGGATGAATAACTCAATACACAACATCTGTTTTTATCATAATGTTTTTGACTAGCTTATTTACAAGAACGTCAGTTTATGGGCTTAAAGTACTGTTCTCACTTTGTAAAATTGTTAGTTGAACAAATAAAAATTTGCTATCATTCATGAATATTGATCGGATCATGTGGCATACAGTCTTTACTTTATGATATCATATCAGACACTGTTATATTAAGTACATTTTTCAGTTGATAACTGTATATAGATTTGTTGGATTGCTTTAGAAATAAGAGGATGTAAAATCTGATCTGCGTTCATTTTTTTACAACACCAAGACTAAAAAAATCTTTCAAGTAGCTGAATATAATGATACAATCAATAGAGTATGGTATTCATAGTTTTCAGGCCTTGATTCAAATTTTGTCATAAATCTGTTCATTTCTAAATTTTAACTATCATCTTTTCTAAAGACGAATCATTAATACGTTTTTCGTATAAACATCTATTGCATGATATAAACTCTACGTATCCATCAATATTTAGTTTTCTTTGACTTCTACATTCTTCTTTCATCAATCACAATAACTTAATAATTATCTCGATCATAAGATTACCAAAGACGCTTACTATAAGCATTCTCTTATGTGTTTCCTATATAAATGAGCACACGTTATATATTTTATCTCTATACTTAGTTCGAATGATTTTATTGATTTTGTAAAGCTTTATCGAACGAAAGATTTGATTATTATTATTATATAACTTTGTTTTACCTTACATTAACTGGTTTACTTCCATTATTAAACTTAGAATTTCCCCCAAGATATAATCTCAAAATCTTGTAAATGTTATAATCTTAAAGTAATACCCTATATTTCCGACTTTTACAATTATCAATCATTCACTTAAACTGAAAAACGTTCTATCACAAAAATCCTGCTTTTGAAAATATTGTTTTTTCACATATTTCCCTACTCTTACTTTAATTTCAACAAATGTTTTCATCGTTACGTCATTTTAACCAACATACATAGATTGAATGTTGTTTATTTAATTAACATGAGTAAGAGCCATATAAAACTCAACGTTCCTGTGATTTAATATAGTATACTACTAAATTTTGAGTAAGTAGTCTTAAAGTCAATTATTTTACTCCAGATAATCGATTTATGACTAAAATGGTCATATTTGTGCATAATAGGACAATCACTTCAAACTAACTGTTCTCTGAATATTTTTTGAACGAGTCAAACTCAGTGGTAAACATTTTATGAGGTGTATTTAAAATTAGTAATCAGTTCTAAATTAATCAGCTGCTATTGAAGAGCTGGTATAGTGTGCAAGAACTTCGTTGATTCGGATGTAATCGATTTCTTCTAGTTGTTTGTAAAATACAACCACAATTAAGAAAGAAAAAAAAACGATGTAACTCACTGGCTGAGTCATATCTTCATATGGGTTAACTGATGTTAAATACTATTCATTTAGGGTTATACCAATCTGAATGTTAATCAAACAGTGATCAAGTAACTTTATAAATTACCAGTGTATTCGTATATAATTCCGAATTATTATTAAGTCAAGCGAGTCTTTATCTACTGTCTTTGTGTTTTTACTTTCTTCGACCTATCCACTGTTTCCAGTAGCAAATACCGGTATTTATCAGCCAAAATAAGATAACTGAGACGTAATCCTTACATCTAAGTATTTTTTTTACTACTTTTTATGATCAAGACATTTATAGCTAGAAAACTCATGATATACATATATCAAAATACTAAGATTTTATGTATGATTTCTTAAACATCATAAAAAATGAGGAATCATATTGACGACATTGTGTACTGTAAAGAAAAGATTTTCTCAGTATCAGGATTTGTGGAGATTGTAGTAATTTCACAATTGAACTCATAAGTCGATCTAAGATAGACCGCCATTGTAAACCTGGAAGCACTGGACGGTCGTTTCATTCTAGTATGTGGCTCCTAAACAGTATGCATGTACGATCTTACACGCGGAACTCGGATCCAGGACCTCCGATCTCGTGTGCGAATGCTTATCCTTATTGACAACTGAACCTGCATCTAACGATGCCAATGTCTAACTTTAATCAATTTAGGAAATCGGGCGATCATCTCCCGTTGTTTTAGGTGCGTAACTATCTCACACCCAACATGGATTGGACTCCATTGATCACAGCTTTTCATTAGAATTCCAGAAAACTCATTATGAAACTGGTCATTAGTGGGCACATGATTATTATCAGTATGGGGATTTGTTGGATTGTAATATCTTCACAGTTGAATTCAAGAGTCGATTTTAGCTTTTGATATACAATTCCTAATGAAAATTATCACCACAAACGAGAATAATACCTGAGTAGATAAATGATAAGCGACAATATCTAACTCATAATGTTGCAGACTTTGTATTGAGCATACTTGTTTATTAAGCATTAAAAATTATGTAAGTATTTGATTAGCACTCAAGAAACACATTTTAGAATAAAACTGTTTACTGTGTTAGCCAGAGATTATGATTGATTATGAAATTTCGAAAAAAATATCCTCTTGATGACAGCACTTATTTGTTCAATTAACACAATATCCTACATTTTAGACAATAATTGAATGAATTTTCACCATATTGATTGAAATGGGAAATGAATTAGAATTTTTCTGTCATTCTGTTTTGTTTTAAAACGTGTTTGAATCAAAACATCAGTCTTAGATAATAAGATATTTCAGATGATCTGTACACTAAGTTGGCTATCTTTAAATTTCTAACATCTATGCACAACAGATTGGTTACTCACTCATTGTTGAGGTTAAGTAAGATCCTAGTCACAAAAGTGTCATGAGACTCAGTTAATTTTGTATTAAGCTAGTAAGCCACAAATTAATGGACGAAATCAATAGCATCCTTCAGTTATTCACTGTTTCGGTCAGCACCATTCAAACTTACGAAAGTTAATTTATTCAAAAATAAACGAATAACGAGTTTGAAACGATCAAACTAATAATATCCAATGATATGAGAGGAATAAAAACTATGAATAGCCTCCATAAACAATACTAGGATCAGTATGTTAGTTGATTGATTAAAATGAGGTGAATGTTCCATTGGTGAACTACTGACCCATGTAAAATCACTTTGAAATATGCATTTTATACTCAATGAAAACAAATGCTGACTACTCTCAATCTAATCTAAATTCATATTGAACTTAAAAAGATAAAGTTTAACCATACCAACTATTGGGTTAAATGGTTATATCTTGAATATTACTAATTCACTGAAGTTGATAATGCAAATCGTTTGATTCTGGCTTAATTGACGATAGAAATCTTGCTAATGTTTGGATTTGTGGTCAAGAGCAGATGCCACTGAAAAGTCTTAAACTGAATGATAACAAAAACTATCATCTTATTAATTTTAGTCAATTTTAACCCAAATAGTTCGCTAAACATATTCTCTAGTACATTTGTAATTATTCTTCTTTCAGTTTGTTTATCACGCATAGAACTTCCGAAATATATTGATAGAAAAATTGCACATAAATTTTGTTTGGACTGTAATTTAAGTATAATAATCAAAGTTTGGTGTCTAATTCACGAAGTTCCTCTTGATCAAACAATATTATTATCATAGACTATGTAGTTATTTCATTAGTTGAATTCATGAGTCGATTTAAGCAAGACCAACACTAAAAACATAGAAATACTGAAGGGACGTTTCGTCCTAGTACGAGACTCCTCAACAGTGCGCATCCACGATCTCGAATACGGGACTCGAACTAAGGGCCTATGGTCTCGTGTGCGAACGATTACAGTCCTAATATGACTGTATAAAAGAATTCATCGCATAAAATGATTGGACTAATTTGACTAAATATTACAATTTAGTAAAATAATCATACTTTAATCAAATAAAGTCATAGATATTCCTTACATTAGCTAAGAATTATATCAAACAACACAAAGTATAACTCGGTATTCAAGTCAAGGTTCATACATTTGATTTGAAGTTACACATTTAAACGCAAGTAATTAAGTTGATCATGATTGATAGAAGTATAGCTAATAGAATGAAAAACAGTTCAACAGTTTATTTACTGTATGATTCATTTATTGATCGTTAAATCCAACAAACAAATAAGACAATCTTTATTTTTACCTAACTATATTCAATAAAAATGGAAGATCATTACGCAATTAAATAATCTTTATTACATAATGTAGATCTTCACTTACCTGGAGGCATATTTTAGTGTTTTATTTGTTTACTTGTATAGTTGAATCAGTGTTCACTGTTTTTTTGAAAATCACTACCCAACAGAGTAAATCCACAATAAAAATGGGATATAATTATCACCTTGTTTCTGCGTATATTTAAACACAAAAGAATTCTATGTTGAATTGTTTTGGGTTAACGCATAAGTGTTTCTGTACTAAAATGAGTTAATTGTATCTTTCGAAATTGTTGAATCAGGAAATTTCTTAAATATAAAAACAAAATCAATCTAGGCCAAGTTTCAGTAGTTAGATAACTATGAACGAAAATATATGATATAATTAAAAAGTGCGTATGAATTCACGATGTTAATGCAGATTTTCCGATATCAAATACTTGAGTTTGTTATCACGGGACATTTTAAAATTTGTGTAAAAGTTCAAATATACCCAAAAAGTCTACTCTTTAAACATATGAAATATATGATTTTAAGTTGTTTGGATATAAGGTGATAATTATTGTGTTAACACGAAACATATCATAACATTTCAGTAATTATGATCTGCGTAAATCACTGAAACTTTCTCCCACTTATGAAATAAGATACCAAGCACCTTAATAACTGTGAGCTAGAGGAAAACGAATCAAGAGTATTTATTATGGGTGTGTATGTGTAATGTTGCGGGTGCATACACTTTGTGTGCTTAATGGTGCCTGTCCTAGTAATACCTGTCTAGTCTAATTTATCATTTAGGAAACACTAAGGGCTTTAGGGATAAGTGTGTTTTATTAACACGTGGTTTTACAACACAAATATAGATAGTCAGGTCCAAGTGCATATACATAAATGCATACTAGTTTTTTTTTAAAAATTATATCTTTGGTCCTTTTCTGATATAGCTTATATAATTTAGATGGCGTACAACAAAAAGATAGTTACTTTTCGCTTATAGAATTTTAAAATTTTTACTTGACCTTATCCCTACCTTCAATCTTCTTTTACATACATTGATATACATACACATTTAGAAAAAGAGCCAGTCCAACTGTTTACACAACTAAATTTTGAACTAGAAATTTCGCAGTACAATTTCAATTTTAAAGTTATTCTGTCGAAAATGAAAAGGTATTAGTTATTATGATGATCAATAAATTATGGTTTATTCACATTTCATATTTACGCGTAAATCTTGAACTTACAAAAGAACTATGACACGGAAATAAAATTTATGAATTGTTGGTAAATGCAATCTCTCAGTTATGAACGAAATAAACTAGCCAGTTGAATAAAAATCATTATCTTCTTGGATGGGGTGGAGAAAATGTCATATTAATAACACTACACTGACAATGGAAATTATTGTAAACAGCTTTGCAAAATCATAAATAGTCGTTTCAAAACAGTTATGTAACTAAAATAATAGTTGTTTGATGTTTGTTTGTGAAATAAGGAATTGTAAGGATTGGACTATCATTCGAGGGGAAATCGGATAACAGTTACAGTTAGATAAAATACGATTTAGCTGAAAAATATATTTCATGTAATGTCAGTATTTGAAGACAACTGATTTGAAACCCATCAGGTTAGGTACAATGTAAAGAGACACTCATCAATAAGATACATCCAAAATATTCATTGCAGAGTCAGTAGGGGCCCAGAAACACTTGAAAACATTTTACTCAATCAAAATTCAAAAGATGTCTCTCCAAAATATCCAGAAATACGGCAAATCACGTGTTACATATTCGATCGGGTAGAAACCTTCTTACAGCTGTATTTAGTGTATTTTTAGAGCTTAACGCATGATAAAGTTCACGTTAATTAGTATAAATACGTAATATTTATTTGTACATAGCTTAACCTTGAAGTGAAGCTGTTTCTTGAAATTTTAGCCTTTTCTCTTATGTTTAAATAGCTCTGTCAATAAATAGTTTTTGGTGCCCGACACTAGTTATTTATAAATTAAGCAACTGAAGTCTCTCTTCAAGAATATCAATAGCTTGCATTTAATAGAGAACCTTTATGATGAGTACTTCAGTAATATAAAAAAATGCATAATGCTGAACAATTAGTTTTGTTGTATCCCATTACAAGTCCATGTGTGATTTAAGCCTCTTTGCAGATCCAGTGCAAACAGTGAAGTCATGTGTTCAATAGTGACTATCTACAAAAACATTTCCAGGGATCTGATAAGAAGGCGTGACCAGTAGAGCTAGTCAATGTCGAGTGTGAGGCAGTTACCGACTGAAGACAACGGAGTCTTGTCGCGTCATGTCGTGGATTGATTGAAGTTAGACGTTAACAACTTTGGTTTCAGAATTTGTGATCTAGAGTTTAGACATGCAAAACCAAAGTTCCTTGGTTAGATTGTCGTGTGTAGAGTCAAGGATGATCACTTCTAAGGAGTTCTATACTAGGACAAAACGGGCGTTCAGTGTCTCTAAATTTTCAATCGCGGTCTAACCTAAATTGGTTCGTGATTTAAATAGAATTTAACGTTTTCTACAAACCCTTATTATATGTGAATAATTTTTATAGATTTATAAACTTACAACATTTTTAATTTATTTCGCGATGAAGGAATCTAAATTTTCAAAACTATCACTTGTCTTGATTTCCGATTGTGAACAGTTACAGTATAGTATTTCAATTATGAATTATAAAAATTAACATACTTCTAAATCAATAGTTCTTTTGTGAATAAACTCACATTTAATCTGAATGTTTCTCATCTTCAATTGAAAGTCACTGAAAAAATTTCAATGAATAGATTATTGATAGTTTTAGAGATATTCAAAGACGATTTCGGATTAGTCCGAGTATAAAAGATAGGACGAAAAGAACTTAATGATTATATATATACATATATTTGTAAGTAACTAATCTCTTGCTGATTGTCACATCGCAGTAGCGCATACCAAATGCGTGTTTCACAATAAAGATTTGTACAACAATTTATGTCTAAATATATTTTTATTGTATTGGTAAAGTTATTTTGGAATCCGTTTTGTCTGTTCTGTATTCCACAACTAGAAAATGCTTTTAGGGTATAATAACGATTAGATTAAGACTGATACATTATTTATACAATGGATAATGTTATCTTTTAAAGCCTACATTTAAACGTATATGTGTGTGATATCTGTCACATTTTTATTCCCCATCTAAATGTTCGTTCACTACATTTGGTGTCGCTGCCAAAGGAAAGGCCGGGAGGGTATAGATTTGTAGACGCCGTCGCGGGGACAGAAGAGGAATCTCTGGTTGGTGCGGTAAAACCAAGTGTTTCTTGCAGGGCGGCGTAGGCTGTAGTGGTGGTTATAGACGGGGAGAAAATAGACCTCGGGTTGCTGGGTGGACCTCGAATGTAGATGGCTCATCGGGTCACTGGAGAGCAGGTGGTGGACGTCCCAGGTACTGGGAGGACATCCGATTGAGATAGTCCAGCAGGTCGACATTACTATGGAGTTCAGAACACCGGCAGACTTGACATTTCGACGGAGAGCATGGCGTAGATTACGGTAAAGAAGGAGGTGCGACGGTAAGCAGAACGACCGCAAGAGTGACATTCATTTGAAGAGAGGACGAGTGTGGTATGTGTTACTTATGTTGATAGACATAAGTAGTATGTAACACGGACCAGAAGTAGAATGCATGGCAGCAAATGATTGAGAAGTTCTAAATGAAGAGAACAGGAATTTAAACAGAGCGACTATAATAGCAAAAGAATTGAAAGAATTATGAATTATGTAAAGGACAAATAATGTATTTAATGTATAGTTTTCATATTTTCTGAAGGTACTCCGTAATTTTGCATCAAACAATAAGTGGGTCTTTCCCTCTCCTCTGAGTTCTTCATTCACTACATTTGGTGTTGGTGCCAGGTTTCATGAGAGTTGGTAAGAAATATTCACGTCATAGGAAAATTAAGTCGGCAATACCTATAGTAACTTACATCAAATTGACTATCAATAAAATGTTTCAACAGAAGATAATCTTTATGAAAATCATCAATGTGTTTGCATATAAAACCTAATCTTTTTATTTACATGCTAATAGAAGTCCAGGATATATCGAATCTATAATTGATATTAATCTAAATTATTTTATTTATATTTTTTCTATTCCTTATGGGGATATTTTCGACTATCAATGAAATAAGATAAAATGCACCTAAAATATTGATACTGTGAAAACAAGATGTTAAATGACATTCAAGCAAAAAATGTTACCTGTTGGTCAAATGTCAATATGATCCAAAGGATAGAATATTTAACCAATCCGTATCTTCGGTATGTGATCGTCTATGGTGAATGCAAAGAAGTAGAGGAGTGTAATCTAGACAGAAAATGATTGTGAGACAAACACTTTCACTAAAGGTAAAGTAGAAATTCTTATTAAGACAAGCAGATTTTAATTGGTATGAAAAGAATATCTTTATCAAACACCAAATATACTATTTATTGATTATTAAACCTAATATTTCCGTTAGATATACCGAGGATGTTGATATGCAATGATGTTTAATTCTTTGTATAAAAAGCTCTCGTGGTAAATGTGTGGCATTGCTAAAAAGACGTAATGAGACTTGAAGAATAGTAAATGTGTGAAAATTTTGCATGCTTCTTGGATTTGACCTCAGTTTCTTAGTGATCCTACAAACGTGACAGACATCAGGAACCATAAGTTTACTCTTTGCACATGAATCAACTTATGGTGGGTAGGACTAAATCAATTACTGTTAAATATGTGTTATTCATGCTGAAACACTACCCACTCAAACATGCAGTGGCGGTTATCACATTAACAGGTTACAAGAAGACCCCAAGGCAGTGATATCAAGATATAACGATAATCGTTGAAGCCAGCCACTGTCGAAATAAGCTGTGTCTTGAAGAGAAGACCGCTAGATCAAGCTCTTGATTAAAAACTGTGTGATGGGAAACAAAACCAGGTACAGCTTCCTATAAATCGTCATACATAATATCGCTTCACAATTCTTACTCATCGACATTAGTTTTTGTACAACAATTTTTTTATTTTATAAATATTTGACATGTCTTTTGTTTTATTCATTATAGGACGTTGCGGAGGCTTTTGAATTTTATATTTTACATCACGAAGTGACCACAGACAATCATTAAAGACCAGAAAGCACTGGACAGTCGTTTTGTCCAAGTATCTGACTACTCATCATTGCTCATCTACGACTTTCCCTGGGACCAAACCTGGAGCCTTCAGTTATCGCGGCGAATGCTTGAGCTTTAGATCTAAATTTCTTTCTTTGTTTATCATCCATCTTTGCTGATTTGAAGCACTGACATGGACACATTTGTGTACATTCATATCGACGTCTATATTATTTGCGTGCAAATTATTACATAAGTGTATTGGTTTATAATGTACTACCTAAACGTGGACTAATTAGAAGTCCACTACTATTTTGTGCTTAAAACAACTTGTATTATTCTATCACGTATTGTATTATTTGACCATAGTCTCCATCCTTAATTTATTTTCGATGTATTCGTTTATTCTTTATCTTATATTCGTCAAGTGGAAAAACGTTTGTCAGAAATTCGGAACATATAGCAACACTATGGTGTTATACGTTTATTGAACTTAATAAACCTTAAGTACCCTTTAAACAATTGTATATTAGGTTGTCGCTTTAGATATAATCCTACAATAACATTAGAAATATCTCATGTACGACACTAGAGGAGATATATCTTTCGTAACTTCTACTAAGACGACGCTATTTTTTAGGTTACTACAGAGATTTTAGATTATACCAAAGTGACTTAAAATAGGTCACCATCACGAATAAATTATCAGTCAACTTACATGGGCAATAAAATTGTTTGTAAAAAGGTTTCATAAATATTGTTAAGCTCAGTTACATCAAAGAAAAAGTAGACTTCATGTAGTTTTCATACAAGGAAACTCATGTCACTGATCTGCTTTTAAAAGATCTTAAACTTAGTAAGGATTTTGAGACAAACAGATCATTACCAACTGATATGAAAAAAACCTTCATAGCAATGATTGCATGAAGCATTAAGAAACGACCAACATCTGCTAAGGAAAGCTAGTTTACATTAGCATACAATTGGCCCATCAACTATTTTTCGGAGTTTTCCAATAACATGAACTAACAACTCATGTAAAAGTAGCCAACCTTATCCAGAAACCTATACTGCCCATTCGTTTTCTTTTTCTAATATTTTCAAGTAAATTGTTTAAAAAGTCAAGCATTGGCGTGTGCGAAGAGTTGAAGCAAAGAAAATTTAAAATTACAAACGGTCATTGTAAGGTGTGTTACTTATATCGACATAAGTAGTATAGAATGCTAGTCAGGAATAGAATGTCTGGCAGCAGAAGGTCGAGAAGATCGAGAAGGAAAGAGCGGAAACAAAAACCAATCGATATAGAAGTGAAGGAACAATGAATTCAGAGACGACTAGTTGACATTTTGCAAATTTAATATTTGCTGTATGATTCTCAGATTTTACTAGGCGATTCTGCAATTTTGTGTTCAAATACATTCAAATGTCCCTACTTGTGTTCTCCTTCACTATAATCATACTTCTGAAATAAATAAATACATATATATCTTTATTAGGGTCTTTATTGGCTTTTGTTATTCGACGATTACACGTTTACTGCGCATTGCATAGCATTTTTTCAATAAGCCAGTAGCATCGTTTCATCAACAAACAAACTTCATCATTCAACCAAACAAGTTAGGATACGATCAGAAGTACCCACCTAATTAAAACTTTATCTGAATGTTTAGTTTAATGAAACATTTCTAACTCGATATGTCTATATTCACACAAAATTTTACTTCTCATTTTCAACCGTTTAGAACACACTGTGTACATTATTGAACTCCATTTCACTAGTTAGAAAGTAATGTTTTTATTTCAAGATTAAAAGTTTCTAGGTTCAATCCCCTTTGAATTCATGGTTGAACAACCCCCAGATGTTCGAAACTAAGACAAAGCGGATATTGATGCTTCCTAGTTTTCAACTGTTTGCAAGTTGATATTAGTTATGTCGATTTTCATAATCTATCCAACCATAAGACAAAAGTCTGAACATAATGTAAAAAAATACTTTATTCATAAAATATACGTAGGTAACATCATATATATGTATGCATTGACAAATTTATTTAAATACCTCAGCAAAGCTTCTGCTGGGTAAAATTTACTTCAAGTTTTACACTATTTATCATTTAGAACTGTAGTATCAAAAGAACAAACAAATAAACAAATCGAAATATGTATATGTTCCTATAAACAAGTATTTTTTTAATAATTTGAAGACTATATTGTAAACAAAACTAAATTCTACTCGCAATATTAAAAAAATAATAATAAGGAAGTATATGTGACTGTATAAAGTGCAAATGTACACTATTATTAATCAATAAATGTTTATCTTTTAAAAATTATACAAACCTTTTTGAAAACAAGACAGAATGCATCGTTTGGATACTATTAATTTTTTTAAAACAAAAATATATATAAACTTGCTTTAATGAATTGATAGTTATATTTTAGTTGTCATTATATTTGAGTAATGTACTATCATACTTTAGTTTTTTTCACTCCATTTTTCCTCTTGTTCTAGTGTAATCATTATGATACATCCAATATCCATCAATAGAACGCCTCTAATTATCTAATATCACTAACCAGACATATGTATTGGACAGGTTTATAGAACAGTACAAAACCTCTCATTTGCAATATCTGATAGAAATCCTCTTTATAATGAACCTTATATGGTACTCACTAAGGGACCGCTAATAAGATGTGAGAAGTGATATAGACACATTACGGTTGGTATTTTATTATAATTCTGTATCATTAATAGGTTTGTATCTTATTTGTTTCATTTTCAGCCATTTCTGACTGTTATAATGCGATAGTAGTAAAACCAACCAATTTTCACATAGTTTACAATTATATCGTCAATTATCACGTATACCTTCCATTTTTATTAGTGTATTTATCGTATTTTTATTTAGATTTTCAGCTAGAGTAATGTACTAAGTTTTTGTTGTTCTAATAAAAAGTTTGTTATCAAATATTAACAGAAATTCATTACTTTCCTGTAGTATTCTCTGTAATATAATTTGGTAGGTTTCATATGACCAACTCCTACTAGGGAACACTCTGATGTTTCATTGCTTAGTACTGAAAAAGTTATTGTGATTCTGTATTTTAAAGGGACTCATAAGCCTTGTTGAAAGGAAAACTTTGAAATACATTAGAGAAGTGATTATGGAGGCAAAGCGTCTATAATTCAGAGAAGTTACTGAATAACATTACTGATGAATGTATGTACGAAGTGATTTCATGTTATTGATCAATATTTTATCTTTTCTGACAGTTATTGTTATCAAACAAAAGTTGTGAGCACGGGCAGGTGGTAAACACTGAAAGTAATCAGAAATGTCAAAACTAACGGTACAATTCACCGATGTTTGCTAATTTGCACAAATCGCTGATTTCACATTACAAATTGGTTTCCTGTTAATCAACATATTTTTGGAAGAACTAATTAAGTCCTATCCCAAACTTTTATTTGAAAATCATTTATTACAGTTTTCTCAAAAAAGATGAACAAGGTCATATGAAACCATCAATATATAAGGTATAGTATGTATTATTTTAGATTGTTGGTTAAATTTTTCTACATTCCTTTATACTATACTTAATACATGTTCGTACTGTAAAGGGTGTGAGCTAAAGGGAAAGTGAAAAAGGATGCTATTAAGAAAGTGGCAAATTAATAAAAGCAAGCATTGTAACAGGGGACAAATTTTTGAATGTGAAAATTATTCGATTTACTTCCTGTTGTAGATGTCGTCCCTTAAACGCACAATCTGGTGGATGAATGAGATAGAGAATTTAACCAACCACGTACAAAGAATTTGATTAATGCTCTGAAAAAAAATCTAAATGGATTGAAAACTGAACCGTGTATTGCAGAAACCTAACACCAACACTTATAAAGTATAAGAAGTTAGCATTATTTATCAAGATAAGTAAAACAGATTTATATGAGCTATCTTTGTAGAAAAGCACATTGTTTTTGAATTTTAAAAGAGAGGAATGTTTCAGAATTTAAAACTTATTCAAATAGAAATTCACCAAATATTTCCAAGTTATTACCGAAACATCCGTCCTAATCGACTATCCCTTAGCTGTGTGAAATAGACATAAGAGATAATGTGGCTAGAGTAATCAAAATATCAATTTATTACCGAATGAGCAGAACTACAGTACTAGTTGAAAAAAGACTTCATTCGACTTTTTAGAAAACCGATTTTTTGATTTGTCATGGAGCAAAGGAACAGATGACAAATAGAACATATGTCACATCATTAAAAATATTATTTTTCGTTTCAATTTTCATCATTAATAATATGCGCCTTTTTGATAATCGTCCATATTATGTGCCCCCTTTCTAACTGAGCCCTATTCCACTCATCCTTTTCGCTCACGCTTTTCTAAATGAATACGCTTGATACATCTTTAAACTCAGTTTGAATTATGTTTAGAAGAACTTACTTTGTAAAATCAATGTGGCCATAATTTCGATCCTTTGCAGCGTTAACTTTCAAATTATTGATTCGTGTCTTCTCGTTTTGACAATTTCAGTGGATTAAGATGTATGCTAAGATACATATAGTTTGATACGTAAAAGCAAATAGCTATTTATTACTTAAGTTTCAGTTAGCATAATCAGAATATCTATAGCTTATGTACATTTGTCATCTGGAGAAATCTACGTCATGACAATTAATGTAACTGTACATACACTTTGCCATAAACTTATGTAAATGTTTTAAAAAAGAATACTGGCACTTCAATAACACTTTTAATGGCATTTTACTGTTTACTAATACTTTTAAACGATATATAACTTTTATGATTATAGGATTGTATCTTTATACTAGAAGTCATAAATAATTCAACTATTTAAGTAATTGATAACTTCATAACTAAAATAAAAAAACTTTCAAATTATTCCCCTATCTCAACGCTATTATTATCTAATAGGGTAGATCAAATAGAAATAGAATTTTGTATTACATGATAATATTGAATGAAACGTGTGAAGTACATAGAAATTGTTTTATAAAATGTTAATGAATGACTGCAAATGGATAAATCAAGTTATAAATTTTCACCTTACTATCTATGTACGTAAGTGAAGTATGTTTATTGTAATGTAATCGTTGTTTTCTGATCAGGTATTATTTATAATTAATATCAAATTAACATTTATAAGGAGAAAGAATCCTTTCTTTATCTAAAAGATAAATGGACATTAAAGAGCCATAATTTATATTTGATTAATTTGTAAACCTATGGTTACGTTTATGAATGCGAAAGTATTTTAGGTGACTACTAAATCACTAATGTAGATTTTACATTCAGAAAACATTGATTTTAGATTATTTCAAACATTGAGACATGGCTCTTTGTGAAAATGTTTTTGTCTGTTAAAACAAAATTTCTAATCAGGAAATTATGTGACTATATTTATTGCATACACATCGATCATAGCAAAACAGCGGCATTAGTTGAAATCCCAGAGAGTGCTGATTGAATTCTACTGAACAAGTTTCAATATGCTCATTAGTCTTAGTGAAACATGCACTGTGTTGAGATATGAGAAATTTGGAGTTAATTAGTAAAAAAACATGGATTCTATATGACGCAGGTATGAATACCACAAAGAACATTTTTTCCTTCAAGAATGGAGATACACTTGAGGACTAATATCAACTAAAATGAAATCTAGGTCTAAAGTTTTCCATCGACTACCTCTAACAAACCGAGTTGCTGAATCACTCAGACTAACGAATATATTTCAGCATAATCTATAAGATTCTCTTAAGACAAAGGAGTAAATAGTAAGGAATTGGGTGTTTAGCTGATGTAAGAGTGAACTATTCATAGCCATCTTTTGTGTTTTAAGTCGATGTTTCTGAACTGTTTGCCAAACCTAATAACTTGAAAGCGGTTTGTTGATCTGGTATACAAACGCAGGCAACTTTATAGTATTGAATTTAAATCCATCCACTGTACAATTATCTGCAGTATTGTTAACTATTGTTTAAACTGAAGTAAAACAAAGGTTTTCATCGGCGATTTGCAAACTGTTAGTTGATCTATTTAAATTAGTCCCAGTTGTATTTTGCACAGTTAAGGTTAAGATAAATTGAGGATTTATAAGATAATTTGTAGTTGTAATGCTACTACTCATTAAATTTCCTATAATTTTCATCTAATCCATTCTAACTACCTACATTCGAACACTCATTTTTAAAATGTGGAGGCAGTTTTCGCCATAAACTATAATCCTCTAGAGACAGGTGTTTTGAACCAAAATGTATCAAGTGAGTTAGACTTCACCTCATTGCATAAGCAAATGGCTATCAGGACTCAGTAGCTAAGTGGATAACGCAATGGCGTTTGAAGCGAACGGTATTGGGTTCGAGTAACAGAGTGAACATCAATCTTGAGATACAAGTACATACAGCTGACGAGTCCCAAATAGGACGAAACGCGTGTTCTGGATTCCAATGCTAGTCACTATCCATCTTTGCTTACAATGTTTCCCTAGCTTGTTACCAATATATTTATAGGTTTGATACCACTGGATAACTGTTAGTTTTATATGACAAATCAATAGATTCAATCTCACGATATTTCATCTCAAATTATTTTTCGACAATGTTTGATCATAATACAGTTCATCAAAATTAACACAGCATCACATATTACCATTATCTTAGAGCATCAAAAATGTTTTAGCATTTTTAACCCCTTACATTGTGATTAATACGTTTAACGACACAGTACATTATAGAATGACAAATTAAACATATCAGTGTTAAAAGAGAAAGATCGAAGAATCAGAACCCATTTTTCAATTGCAATTTCTATAAGTATTGAATGAAAAGATACAACTGTTCTAATTACAAGATCCATTACACAGAAAGCCGAGCAAGTTATTAAAATTATTAGTTTACTGAAAAAGTTTTTGTATTGTTTGTGAATTGTGAAGCAATTAGTTCCTTTGATAAATTTAATAAAAATATCTGATTCATAGGTGTATGTATACACAAAAGATTCATGTTCACCAAAGGCTTTTAAACGAAATTTAAACACGTAAATTAAGTCTTGCTTTATCCAAGATCTCTTTTTGAATTTTCGGATAATTTGGATAAACTGATAAAACCTGTTTTACATAGAAAAGAAAAATAACACAATTTTATCATTTTTAAAGAAAAATAATTTAAAATATAAGCTTATTATTATATAGGGATAGCGACAATGCGATTTAAGGCAAAGACAAATACATCTATAGCTATAAATATATAAATTTCTACCTCACTTATATAGTAATACATTTTAATAACAAGTTTACATGCTGTTATTAAGTCATTATCAGTTAGTAACAAATTATCTTAGAGATTAACATGATTTGGACAATTTTATGTTCAACAGTTGAGATCATGAGTTAATTGAAGCTAGACCACCATGGAAAACCTGGAATCACTGGACAACCGTTTCATCTTATTGTGGTACTCCTCAGCAGTGAGTAACCACGATCCTGCCTCGCGAGATTTGAACCCAGGACTTATCGGTTTCGCAAGTGAACACTTAACATCTAGACCAATGGGCTAGCCGGCATCCAACAGGGTTAATGTCTAACTGCTATTGCCCACAAAAAAAAATAGTTAGGGTATCATTGAAAACCAAAGAGTACTAGTCAACTATTTCACCCTGATTCGGAAAGTTTCATGAATATTAAACCATAACCCCCAATCGGTGATAGAACATATTACATTGAATTGCTAAATGAAAATTCAACGACTTACATTTCCGAATTCAATAAAATTAAAGTGGTATGGAAATCTGTTTTTATAAGGATCAAATCACTGATTAGTAAACAATAAGTTTTTATTACTGAACTATAACTAGTTACAAGATTCTTTCTTATAAATCATAATTAAATTTTATTTCTATGTCTAATTAAGCAGATGAATATTTCTCCCGAATAAAACAGTATTAAGTAATCATAAATATAGAATATTTGAGCGAACAATTGTTTTCAATAAATTGATCATCAGGCTCTGCAGTTATAAGTCCATAATTATGATATTTTACAAAGGCCAAAAATAAAGCATGTATTAATGAATTCGAGAATGTTATGTGTTAAAAATGGTGAACGTTTGCATCTGTTACGATATATATACTTCAAAATTGTATTATTTGCAAATTAGAAAGGTCATTCAATAAAGGTCAGAATGATTTGAAGTGTCCAGTCACAATCAGTATAATAGTAATATAACAAAATGAAAAAAATCGTGTGAATAAAATGTATAGTAGGAGAATTTCATCTTGTTAATCGAGGTAATAATAATGGTGATGATGGTAATAATTATGATAATAATAATATTGTTGTGCGAATATGACATGTAATAAGAGGGGTGTTATCGAGGTTATTACGATAAAAAAGAATTCATGTGAATCGGGAAGAATGAATGTGGAGAATAAGAGATATATAAAAGTAAAAGGAATTGGGAGGGGGTGGATAAGAGGTTTATAATATCCAGTTTATGTAACCGGATGATCCAGTCGTGGGTCACAGTAAACATAGAGGCTGAATATACCTCTTCTTCAGTTGATCCCGACGATTTCAGTCATATGGAGTAACCGCAATCTTGTTTTTTGAGGTAGATTCTTTGAAACTTGATACAAAACAGAGAAAGCTTAATCTATTTTAATATGATGTCCACTATCTACCAAGTGAGAACAAACAGTAGTGTTAATCGTTTAAGTGATTTCTTTTTCCAAAAATGATGGTACATGTTCACGAACACACAAGGATAAATCCCTATGAGTACGGCCTATGTAACAAGCTTCACTGGAGAAGTTGAATTGATATACACACTTTACTACACATCATTCTGACATAATTTGGAAGTATTTGTATTGTAATAGATGCAAACATTCACCATTATTAATATTTAAAATTGTTAAACTCATTAATCCATGCCTTATTTTGGCCTTTGTAAAATACCAGAATAATTATAGACTTATAACTGTAGAGCCTGATGATAAAGTTATTGAAAACGATTGTTCACTCAAATATTACATAACACAAAAAATTTCGTTCAATGTTAAATTGTTTAACCTACTTGTAGGGAAACTTCAATTGCTCCTAAATAATTTTTACATTTTAAATAATTGTAAGCCAGTTTATAACCTGTATAATTAAAAATAGGCAGTAATCAGAAAAAATAATTGTATATTTTATAAATATCTAGCTGATATTTTAAAGATATCAATATAAAATAGTCTTTACATGTAATTTATTCGTTGAACAGCATGAAAACAACGTAATTAACTGATAACTGATATCATATTCTGTCATTAGACAAAATTAATTTGAAAAGAAAATAATAAATGTGATGGAAACCGATAAATAGATGATTCAGCTATGCTTAAGACCGTCCATTGGCTTTCAGTGATTTTGTAACTGGGGTTGATTCAAATTGAAAGTATATGAATTGCTAGTCAAAGAGAAGGTAGTTCATGATACTTATCAATATATCATAGACCATTCAACATTGACTTCATCGTAATATATATATATATATATATATATATATATATATATATATATAACAGTAAAAAGCTTGGTGAAAGCTAAGTTCAAATACGTCATTAGGTAAAAATCGAAAAAGCACAAATGTTCAAATTGTTACGTCACTGGCCATAAATAAATACTAGAGCAGTAATGTCTCTGTGTAAGACTTTCAATTTGGTTTTAATATTCAGCTAATAAGATTCAATAGAATGAATGATACTTGCTTATTGCTTTGTTCTTACTTGCTTTCATCAACGGGTAAAATTTAGGAAAGCCAGTCCTATGATTAAGGTATTAACAACATGTACTCTGTAATTGCATTTGCATGTATTTTCAGTATATTTGGTATATAGGTAGTAGCAGAATTCAAGACTCTTATTTCTCCATGTTTTGGATTGATTAGCTAGATCAGCTAAGGATTTGTAATCTTGAATATCAACAACAGGAAATTATAAACTATGATTATAGAATCTAATTGTTTTTCTTTAATAGTTTTAAATTTCTCAGTTTATTTATCACAACTTAATGGTGATATATAACTAGTAAGATCAAAGAACTAAACTATTTTATGCTACAATTATCATACCACAAATAATATCCCTCATAAGATCATTTAAATTCTAAATATGAATTCATATTATTTTCAAACTATTAGCCATGTTGCACAATTATGACGACTCATAAGCATTATCCAGAAGTTGAATATCTATAGTATAACAATAAAAATCATACGAAAGAATAGCTTTTTCATTATCATTATCACCATCATCATCATTATCATCGTCATCCTTATTATAAAGCATTCGTTTACATTTACTAAATCTCGTGCTTATTAAATCCAGAGGTATATGAAAAGATAGTGAACAAAAAATAATTACACAAACATAAAAAAATCTGAAATACATACAAACAAACATAACCACTCAACATGTAATATTCCCAAGTCAATTTTTACAAGTACAACGGTTATATTTTTTGTTTTTGCTGATAAATTTTCATTTTAAAAAGTGAAAAGAAAAGCATAAAAGTGAAGTGAATGAACCCGCCTGCCCCCCAGAAATAAAAACCGAACGAAGCTGGTACAAACCAATAGAATTCAAAAACGATATTTGAAATTTTCAAACAAACAAAAAATGATCTGACAGAAGTATATGTTCGTGAATACGTTCGAAAAAAAAGAAGTTAACCAAGGAATTATAAATCAAAGTAATTAGCTATTACAAATTGGATAAGATAACAATCTATTCGATTGTTATATATTTGTCAATGATAAAATAACTGTATATAAAATATGTAAAATGGCATGTGATATTTTTAGTTTTTGTTTTTTAATTATGCAGTACATATTTTAGAAAAACAATTGAAGATTAAATACCATAGGAAATTTAATTGTAATAAAACTTACATTATTTAACAATTAAAAAGATAAGATCATTCTGCACGGAACTAATTTATGTATCTTTAATAGTTGAGATCATGAGTTAATTGAGAATAGACTACCATGTAAAACCTGGACGGTCGTTTTGTCTTGTTGTGGGACTCCTCAACAGTGCACATCCACGATCTCGTCACTCGAGATTCGAACCCAAGACTTAGCTTTAATTGATTTATGAACTCAACTATTAAAATTACTATAATATCCACAAAAAATCCTTCTGATATTAATTTCTGCATCATTAAATGTTATTGTACAAAAGTTTATGAAATATTGACGTTCTTAATTCATTACATTTGGCAACTTTTTCAAAATTCCCTTAATATATTTTATGATTAAAAAAAAATAAATCTACGTAATAATTGGGAAAACATAAGTATAATCTTACTTGTCAATGGTATTTTATTGCTACGAATTACATATAACTTAAACTGACTACTAAAAGAGCGTATTTAAAGCGTTTCATTCCTTTTGGTTCATGGACATCTTTTACCAGAATTTTCGTTTAATATACCTGATAACCTGTATTGTGGGATAACTTGTCCTTAATGTTCATTTAAATTAATCAATACACTGATAATTCATCTATAAAAATTTGTTTTCATAATATATGAATTTGAGAACTTATCGATAGTTTCTTCAGTAAGTTAAGTACAATTGATTTAATTTGAAGTTTTTTTTTCATCAGAAACAAACATAAAACATACTGAACAGATTACTAAAGACTTTTTTCAAAAATGATAATCAAGTTATGCTAGTTTGAACACTGTAAGTATAATGTTCAATCATTGGATTATCTTAAATTTCTTATGCACAATGGTCACTACTTAACAGAGTCTTTGACTATTTAAAGCAATCATTTTTAATATTATATTGTTAGATTTCTCTTACCAATTACAGGATTTTGATGATTTAAATTATTCCAAATATATTCATAATATTTTGCAGCTTCAAGGAAGTTTTGTTCTTTTTCCATAATTAAACCGAAATATTCATAAGCTTTGATGCTTGACTAGAATTATAAATCAGAAATATATGAAACATTTATTATTGACAAAATTGAAATAACTTCTTGATGAAATCTTTGAGTTCATTTAAGGAGCAGAATAACATCATTAGTCTTGAATCTAGGTACACAAACATGCACTTGATAGACAAATTAAATTGAACCAAAAATTGACTAATAAAATATATAAATTAGAACTGAACTCGCTTAGCCTCATGCGGTGATACGATATTTGAGTATGAAACAGATATTTTTACCTAATATAATTAATAAACCTTGTTAAAAAATGTTATTTTTTATAGTGCTCATTTCATCAGAACATAGAGTGATACTAAATTTTACAACGACGACATACATCTCAGTCAAAACTTAAAGCTGCTGCTGTAAGATAATCATGATATTATCTAGAAGAGAAAATTAGCTTACTATAAACATATGTAAAGTATTGATTATTACTAGTCTGGAAATATCTACAGGATACATTAAGTGCAGAAAAAGTATAATAAATTGGATACTTATATTCCTGAAAACTGACTTCAAAACTATAAAATCTAGTTTCTGGAAATATTAAATCACACGACATTGTGGATTGATTGAAGTTAGACATTGACGCCTCTGGACGCCAGCTCAATGGTTCAGAGGTTAAGAGTTCGTGTGCGAGACAAGAGGTTCTGGTTTCAAGACCAGCGCGCAGGATCATGGATGCGCACTGTTGATGAGCCCCATGTTAGGACGAAAAGGTTGTCCAGTGCTTCCAGTTTTTCAGTGATGGTCTAACATGGATCGGTTCATGATTTCAATGAAATCTCAAAATAGTAGTAAAAATACTTTCTATTTAATTGGTTTGTTGTGTTTGATAAGTAGAGCTTTTAGGTCGATGGAACTTGACCTGATTGTTTGAATAATTAGTAGCTAAACTACAAATGTCATTAAATAAAAGTATTTAGGATTTAAATGATGAAAACATTTTGGTGCCGCTTACTTGAGCTTACAAATATATATTACTTGTTTATTTTAAAAAAACATGATGTATCTGTTACATAATAACACCAAAATCCAAAAATGATGTTGTGATGAAATTCAGAAGAGAAATACATTGCTTGAAATTTGATCATTGAGGATTAATAAATACAACTGAAACAATAACTCAGTTAAGATCACGGGGTTTCAGTTAAAAGTGACATATTATTGTTTCTAAAGAACACAATGAAAGATCTCACTAGAATTGATACTGGCTTCTGTTGAGAGGGAGCATTGAGTGTCTCTTGACTCATTAAGATTCACAGTTATAAAGACATGATTAAAATAACCTCAAATAATCAACAGATGCTGATCTAAAATAAGTGTTTTCTTAGAATAAGAGCTTGTGTAAACTGGTGAATTCTGTAGTTTGCAATGCAAATTAACTCTCGTTAAGTAACAATCAAAAATCAGGGACCTCTGGATATCTGTTTCACCATATTTAGCAATTCACTTCCACGACACCAGCATTGTTCGAACACAGGGACTGAAAACTTAGCATGAAGAATCTTATATTCAAGTCCACTGAGTTTGAGCCTAGTGGTTTACATTTCTAACTTTAGTCGATTAACCATGATGATGCGTGATAGTGGTTACTTCTGAAAAGTCTCACACCAGAATAAAACAGCCCTCCAGAATCTCCTGACCTTATACAGTTATCTTTTAGTAACTACTGTCTGACTACAATTTGATGTAGCGATTAAGAGATTAAGGATATATGTATCCTACTTCGTGTATGTTCTGTAGACTTGACACGTTTACAAAAACTGTATATAGAATGTCGGATACTAAGTGTATTTGAATTACATGTATTTCAAATTTGCTAATAGTCAACGGCAGACAAGCGATAAGGATTTCAGCGACTGGAGATCTATAATACAATGATTACGAGAATAATAAGGCGACTTATTTTTTGTAATTCATGTTTAGAACACATGAAGTATATGTACCATTATACATACAAGCATACTAGGATACTCAGGGTTACACTGGTTAACTGACATAAGAAAATATCTAAGTAGCAGAGTAAATGGAAAGATTAGAATAATTCATTTGTCCGAAGGTTAAAATAAATCATGTGTGAATGTAGCAATAATAACAGTTATTGGCTTGCTAAGGTGATATAAAACATGTCATTATTTTTATGGTAACATAACGTAGACTGATCACGTAACCGCATTTTTAATTATTTATTGCACTGACAGTATCAAACCCACTGCGACAACGTAAAGCATTAAACTTATACAAGGTTTTTTTAAAACAACAACTGGGAACAGTTAAACGGTATAACATAATTCTCTTATATTCATTACGTTTAGTTACAATAATTCTCTTACCTTATTATACTTGAGACATTTTTTTAATAGATCCTGACAAACGTCAAGTTTACCACTTTGTATATACATATCAACCAAAAGTAACCATGATTTCTCTAATTCTTCAGCATCCTAATCAAATATGAAAATTTAAAACAAAGATATTAAAAAAGTTCAATAATGATAATAGTAGTAATTGATGCTTTGAAAGCTGCCAATCAATGATAACGACATCAATGAGTAAATATATACGAAAAGATTGAACAGTTTGTGAGTTTCTTCAAAGTTTATAGAAGCTTTGGGCATAAGAAAACTCAAATCACCTTAATGAATATAGAATAATTATTTCCTCGTTTTGTTTCCGCTCTAGTAAACTGCAACTAACTTTACAGTCCCAGGAGAATTTCACATTACCTCTATATTATTTTTCCCCTTCTTTATTTAAAATTGTCAATTTGTATGTTCATTGAACTTAAATTTAATTGTTATAGTTTAAGTCAAAAGCTGGCCTTAACTAGACTACCACTAAAAATTAGGAATCACTGGAAGGTTATTTAGTTCTAACATGAGACTAATGATTGCGCATCCAGAACGTCGCCACAAACAAACAAACAAACTCAAAACCGGCTTTATTCATAAACAGTTAATCTTTAGAGAAATAAACCAGCTTCGAATGGTATACATTTATTTTTACTTTATTCAATCGGCAGTATTTTGCGTTCATTTTCTAGTACCTGTGATGAATAACTGTCGCATACCCGACATGGTGTGGTCGTGAATCTTCACTGCTAACGAGTTTTATCTTTTACTCTATAGGATAAAATTAAAATGGCTATTATAATAATAGTACGAAAGATCATGTTAAATTCATTAATACCAGATTATTCGTATGATAAGAAGATTCAGAGCATAAACTAATTATACTCATGTATACATCACGAAATATATATATCAATTCACAGAGTCTTCTTCATATACATCTAACAATATCACAGCGTATTTAGGATCGTTTCATTCTGTTCATTCATTTACACTTCTTAAGGGTTTTTGTTATACAATTATTTTTAAATAGTTCAAAGTTTGATAAATAACCAAATTTTACATAAATGTTAATACTCATGTTTTAGTTGCTCATATTAAGTAGAGCCTATCAGATTGCCCAATTTTTGTCAACCTATTCGTTTTAATATTGATGAATATACGTATAGGATACTGTAATTGTTTAGTGGTCATTTTATTCTGTTCAAAGTTAAACGAAATATCGGACAATGTAGATAAATATTATTTAGAAAGAATAAAAACCTAACTGATAAAGTATTCCAGCTTTAACTATTCAGTTACAGATTAGCAGCAAGATATTATTATTAACTCTCAAACACATAAAAAGGTATGGAACAATTTGAGTACATCAACCTGTAACTGAAAAGTCAGTTGCGTTAGTAAATGTACCAATAATTGCTTAAAATATCCAACCACTTTGAGAATTTTACTTTAATAAGTAAATTCCATTCATAAAATTGACGGATTAGTAACTTATAAGTGTAAACTTGATAAACACAGGTTGAGGTAAAAACTTTTCATTATGTGAAAGTAGAGACCAGTAGATCGTACACATTATGAATTCCCATATTATAAAAATCTTTCTCTTTTACCTACTGACTGCCATTGAATATCAGTAATTAGTTTATCGATTCATTTAAAAAGCTTCATAGTCTCAAGTCACTATAAGGTGTAGTACACATACTGTGCCACTTGGTACCTCAGTATCCAATGGTGAACTGTTACATGAAAAGGTTGGAAATAAGCAATCAGGAAGCCAAGTCAAAGAATGACACCAGTCACTGGAAGCAATAAAGTTTTTCCAATCTATATATATATATATATATATATATATATATATATATATATATATATATATATATATATATATATAAATTATAATGCCATTGATATTATCCATAATTTATCTTGATGGAAGCATCATTGATTCTTAATAGTTAGACTGTATGTTACTTTGTTTATTCTAAATATAACACATGCATTGGCCTTTAGGCTTTGTTTAAGGAATGCAAATTATGTTAGATATAATACCATGGACCGAGTATTAATTAATTGTTTACAACATATAACAGCTATTTTAAGAAGGAATTTCAACAATACATTGTAACTAGTGAGATTTCATTTTATTCAGTTTGTCATAAGCATTTTCAGTCTAAAATGTATTGTATATCACAAATGAAATGGGATTCGTAAATTTTTGTACCCCAGTAGCTAACATTATGAATATATTGTTTACTTTATTCACTTCTTGTATTATCGATAAGATCAAGGTTATTTTTTCAACTGTTATTGCCGTAAAAAAGCTGGGTAATGTATAATGTTAAATGTTACTCATTGATTGTATGAAATATCATTCGTTTGATTAATCGAATTTAATCAATTACAAAAACTTTAAACAATATATATTTTACAATTCATTATTTCCAGAAGGGGTTTTTGTGGATATTATAGTAATTTCAATAGTTGAGGTCATGAGTCAATTGAAGCTAGACCACCGTGGAGAACCTGGAAGCACTGGACGGCCGTTTCGTCCTGCTGCGGGACTTCTCAGCGGTGCCCATCCAGCGCTCGAGCGCTTAACATCTAGACCACTGAGCCGGTATCCAACGGTGTTAATGTCTAAATTCAACTAATTCACAAAATTGAGCGACTCATCCACCATTGTCTTCAGTGAGTTACTGTCTCGTAACAGACCTTGTTGAACCTCACTGGTCATTAATTCTCACTAGAACTCCAGGAAATACTTTTTGAGGTCAGTCAATAGTGAGTATATGCTGATTAGTATCAGAATGGGTTTTATTAATTAATTTTATTGACATAATACAAGTTAGTTTGTTTTGGCAAATATGTGAACTTATAAATTTATTCATAACATTTAAATTTATATTTTGTGCCCGTAACAATGTATTGTGAAAAAGGTATTGTGAAAAATCAACAAGAACTGAATGACTATTTTATCCTTGTATGAGGCATTTCGGGACCGTGCATCCGTAACCACACCGGGGATTGAATCCTGGACTTCCAAGCCTTGAGGCGAGTGCTGAATCTATGGGTCTCTAAGTTGTTATCTAACCATTTATATTTGTAAATTCTGTCTATTCAAACTGCAAAACCACCATAATACTCTGTAGTACATTTTGAAATGTCTAAATTCAGGATACTATTTGTAAACATACGGTATTTCATGCACATTTTAAACAATATTATCATTTTGTATGCTAAGCAATTTGTCACATATATTCAGAAGGAATTCAATTCATAAATTAAGTTTGTATAAATCAGCACATATCTTGTTACATTGTTTGCTATCAAATCGATCATTATTGTATCAGTAAATTTCAGGTACCAGTTAGTAGATAACTATTTTTAGATATCAAATATGAAAATACTTTTAGTTATAAACTGAATAAAGAAAGAAGTAAAGTGGTCACATTTTTTAAAAATGAAAGACTCCAAAAAAACACATATAAACAAAAGTTTGGAAAATTAAACTGTGATAATTTTAGAAATTAAATGGGTGATTGATTGGAAAATGTTTATTTTGTTAAAGTCATTAGACGATCATTCCTTGTTATATGGTATTTCGATTCACTGGTACTGATAAGGTTATGAAATATAAATATTTTTAGTACCGTTATTAACTTATAATAGTTTTAACTAAGCATAAAGACGAAAAGGAATCTCCATTCCATTCAATACTGAAGTTAATAGTAAAACTGGAAAAAAAACAAACTGAAAATGTACTCTTCACAATGAAGTTTACTTTCCTCTCTAATGAATAGAGGTAGTAACAACAATAATCAAAGTTCAAACTAACGATTTATTTAACATATTAGTTTAATTCACTTTACATCTATGATCATTTTGTCATTACTACAATCAAAAATAGAATGGTTTATAGAAATGTTAAATTAAAGGAATGTTATAATAGTAGTGTTATTATGATTAATACATTAGATTATCTTTTTTATTCTATTTAATACGATAGAATATCAAAGCTGGATAGCAGTAAACGAAAAGAAATTGTATTTGAATGGTGAAAAGTTTTCATATTCCCATATATATATATATATGGATTATGTGTAACCTTTTAACGTTTTAAAGTATGTAAACAACATTGTGTGGAAACAGAATGAATAGTAACCGATTGTTTCATTGGAATTGTTTTTTATTAAATCTAAATCATTAAGTGTTCAACATTTGTACAATGTTCTAGTACATATTTATTTATTTTATGTAAATTTTTTTTCTTTTTGCTAAGCTCAGAAGTAATAGATTGTTTCAACTTAACAAATAAAATATATACATTACCATAAATTTCCATTTGCTTACAAATGAATTTGATATGAAAAATGTTTAGCTGTAATAACAAATACTTCAGTAGTTCATTTAGTATTGTTTGCTTATATCTTCCTATTGTTGTTTAAGACTGCAAGTGATCCGTCTCTTGTTGGCTTATGTACATACTATGCGGACTGCATCGATATTGCCTTAAGTCACAATCTTTATAAGCAAAGATGGATAGTGGCTAGCAGTGGAATCCAGGATGTGTGTTTCGTTCCATTTGGGACTCGTCATCTGGATCTACCTGCATTTCACAGTTGAGTTCTAAATTGGGTAAAAGGCGCATCTTGGATTCCACTGCTAGCCATTATCCATCTTTGTTTATACTTCAGTAGTTGTTAAATACTTTTGTAAAGAAAAAAATTCTATGAAAATATTCAAAGTTAGTGGAATGCAGGTTACGAAAGCAAGAAATTATCACAAATTAATATCGATTGATAACATCATATAAAATTCGGTAGAGAGTGGATAAGTGTTCTGTCACTTTAACAAGTAGCACTCACAAGCAATATAAGAAATCAAACAAAAAAGCCATTGAATTTCATAGAAAAGATGGCCCGGTGGTAAACATTAGAAGCTTTACATATATTGTGACAAACAAATATAGTCAAGTAGACTACTGATCTAAAGGGATTATTTTGAAATTTTTTTTGATTGTATTTATTTTTACCTCAATAAAACAGCACTAGATTAATTTGACTTTAGTGAATGATCTTATATGGAAATCTAATATTATCATTTTATCACTAATGTTCTTAAAATATTGGATATAGATGGTGAAACCAGGCGATTATTTTGTACATGGTTTTATTGCGATTAAAGAAACTGATTATCGGCCTTTGAAAGTTTCTTCATTGTAGTTATTAGGATGTGTGTAAGTTAGGAAGACCTAATCAGTTGAAGTTTCTCAAAATGAATGGATGACAAATAAGTTAACTCACGTCTCACGATTTACAATGTTTTGATAGAATAACCATGATGGTAATGATATCTTATATATTCAACATTAATTTCAAAGCATGATAAAACTCAGGAATTTATTGTAATACAAGGCTAACAGTTTTCAAAATACAGCGGTAGTAATCATATCTAATCCACGATACTATTTATTATATTTTAAGCCAACAATGAAAGCATAAATTTAGAAACAGATACAATCAAGTGACCCAATAAGAGCAGAGGATAAACATCCATCATCCTCTATTGCTAAACATATAATTGAAACAGGGCACAAGATTGATCTAAACTCGGCTTTTGTGGTATTATATAAAAGTGTAAAAGGGCGTATACTAAGATTTATTGAAGCCTTAGCCATACGAAAATTCAAACCCCCTTTGTGTATTCAAAAACAGTTTGTTCTTATCTTAAACCTACCCTGGTAATATTGACTTATTATCCAGAGTTATTAGGTTTTGAATTATTATTATTATTATTCATTATTATTATTATTATTATTATTATTATTATTATTATTATTATTATTATTATCTCCTCTTACCCCATTTCCAGTCTAGTTGACCTTTTATTTTTATATATAAATGCTCTTAACAAGTATATGTGTGATCAGATTGTTCGAAATGTATTGCGCTAATATATCACATAGTTCTGATAATCTCCGTCTTCTTATTACATTATCGAAATTTAGAAATTAATGTTCCATCTTTAAAACATATTTTCAGACTTTTTTTCTCGCCAAAAACTAGAGTAATAGTCTCTCAACAATTATTTCTATTATTAATAACGACCATAAATGATCCTCGTTTCTTCAAACTGAAAGACCTTTTATCAATAGCAGTCCAAAATATAAAAGTATAAGCCTTTCTCCAAATTTACTTTTCATCTAACCAGAATAAGCACTTAGATCTAGATTTTGCCCTTAGTACTGAATATTAATACTAGACATAAGTCCAATATTCTTTAATTTTCAATGACTGTCTAATTTCATTTAGTTTGCAATGTCTTCAATGTCTTTGTAAAGATTCAATAATTATCAGATCTAATCATTGTAAAACTAATTCAGAGTTGAAATATATGATCCAAAGAAATCATTATTTAGTTAAATGATTAATCCAGAAGCTTTATACTGCTTTCATTATTTGATTCTATGTTATTTATATATTAAAACTAATAAAACTATTGAAAGTAAGATTAATCATTTGTTATTAGAATTTGAATAACTGAAAAACTGTGCAAAACAAATTTAAATAATAATTAAAATAGAATTTTACTTGAAAATTCCAAGGTACTTTTGCTAATCTCTTCAATTGATTTCTGGCTTTTTGACTTTGCTTTAATTGTATATAACAAACAGCTGCACCATAAATAGGTGCTACGCTATCTGGCTAGAAACGAATAAATATATAAAAAGTAAATTTCTAAGATTGTTAACTAATTCAAATCTTGAAGTTTCAATTTAATATCCAACGAATCATGTCTAATAATATAGGGGCACTAGACTTTATAAGCCTAGATAGATGGTGGCTAGCAGTGGAATCCAAGACGCGTGTTTCATTCTATTTTGGACTCGTCAGCAGGATGTACGCGCATCCAAAAGTTAATATCCATTCCACGTCTCGAACACAGTACCGTTCGCTTTAAATTCCATTGCGTTATCCACTTAGCTACTGAGTGTAGATAACCACTAGCATATGCAATGATGTAAAGTTTTAACTCATTTTTTTATAGCATGTTTGGCATAAAGTTACTAGATTAATATCTACTGTAATTTTAGTAACTGGGAATATTTTTATCAATTCTGAAGCCCTACAATAATCAGTGAAATACTTCTAACAAAATAAAATATTCAATTGGATGTAATATTAAAGTTCAATAATCAATGTCCCAAACAATCACAACATAAACTCCACGAAACGACTGATCCAGTTGTTCGTTAGAGATAAAAAACAAACAAAATTCAAGGTTACATTTAGCCAAGAAAATTTTTTTATATTTAAAAAACATTTTTAAACATATCCACAAGTGAAATTCTTATATATATTTGGAATTAACATTTTCCCGCGCTTTCGCATACAATTTACTAATAACGACCAAAATATCATGTTTTTTTTTTCACCATATTTCCTTTGGTCTGCTCTTAAAGATTCACAATATATAGTATTTCATTTCTATCCCGAAAGAATATTTCTCCTGTTTATAATACAAAGCCTTCCCACAAATACCTGAGTTTTCTTTTTACATGACATAAAGTTTAGTCAAATAATTATTCAATGTGTCACTGAACAGGTTCCAATGATTGTTTTAGAAAGTTCGTTACAGTTCTACTATTTGCAAGCGATACCAAACGAACACCAAATACATTACAGATGAATCAGGTGTTATTTGATTAAGTACTGTAAAATGTATTTAAAATATGTTAAATTTTTTAAAAAATAACTGAAATAGTTTAACAGTAAAAGGCGCACTAATATCTTCATTTTCAAGATGATAGTTACAAATAAAATTATATTTTAAATAGTAAATGCATTGAACTGTTATAGAAAATATAAAGTTAATATTTAGGCATATAAACAAATCGACAAATAAATACATAATACATTTGTAATATCCCAATGAGTAGAAAAATTAGATTTTCTGATGTTTTGTGACTTAATGTAAGCCACTTCTTCAGAGAATAAATAACCAAATCAAAATCAATCCAAGTATAAATAGTACAACGGAACAACAAGAATTTTATGTGATCAATCAAAAAGCAGATCTGAATAAATCAATATCATGTCATTTGGGTCAAGGGGATTCATAAGCGACATTTATATATATTGTTCCGTTGTAATATTTAAACTTGGATTAATTTTGATTTGGTTATTTATTCTCTGAAGAATTGGCTTACATAAAGTCACGAAACTTCAGAAAATCTAATTTTTCTACTCATTGGGATATTACAAATATATTATTTATTTATAACAATCTACCCAATGCTTAATTTACTCGAAATTATCAAGTAAAACCTTGATAATCATATCTATAAACGCGATAAAGTTTATAGTTTTATTGAAACATCATAAAAATATGAAATATTGCGTAATTTTCTTTTTATGCCGATACGATACACTCAATTATCTGTTGAGATTGTTAAATTGGACAAAGATAACTAAATATTAGAATTTAGATATTTATGATGGATGGATTTTAGTAAATATTAATGGGAATATACTGTGGTGGATTCTTTGGCTTATTTCTATATTTTAGGTATATCATAGTTTTCTTAAATGTAGACTAGTTTAATTGTCAACTATTCCTTCCATGTTTTCATTTTACAAATCCTGAATAGCTAAAACAAGTGCATACGACAGATTTTTTTGTTTATATCTCTAGAGTTTCGTAGTTCATACTATGGAAAAATCAAAATTAGGTAACTATCAAAAAACCAGAAATAGTTGGACAACTGTTTCATCGTGTTACGGGACATTTTAGTATAGCTTATTCACAACCCCATCATGGTAGATTGAACCTAGGACTGTCAAACTTTATTCCATGAACTTAACATATAGACTACTGAAACAGTTTCCATACAGTTATTTACATTTCTCTCTTCGATTGATTCACAATGTCGCACATTCGTGTACTGATGCCTTTGGCAAGTAACTGTCTTACATAAGACATGGTTGGAATTTACAGGTCACAGTTCCTATGAGAACTAGTCACCAGTAAGTAAATCGTTACTGTTCATCCAGGAGGTTTGTGAATTTACTAGTTGAATTTGCTGAATGAAACGAGTTACTTGACATAAAATTCGTATCGCAAAATTTGTCTTAATGTCAATAAATAACTTAAAGCAATCCATAAAATTTTGAACAGTGATGCAACAACCCCGAATTGTAAAAAGATTAAAACAATATTAAATTACAATTTGAAAGCAAATCAATCCATGGAATAATACAAATAAAAGAGAGGTATTTCGATAAAAACAAATAGTATCACATGTCATGTAAAACATAAGGTGAATGTTATGTATAATACATTATCTAATTTATCATTTCTTTATTTGAAATATCTTACATCTTTATGTGACATTTCAGCAAACGTTTCTAAGGCAGATTCTAAATGTGCTTTCGTTTTTGTTATTAATAGTAGTAGGGTTGAAATAAAACGATATCGTCTTTTTAATTTAATGACTTTCAATTCCTACAGACAAATGTAAAACAAAAACAAAGTAAAATGTGCTAGAAATCATAGCACAAAACTGAAATTAAAAATAATAATATAATCAGAGTGGGGATTTGTGGAGATAGTGGTAATTTTGACAGTTAAATTCATGAGTCAATCTAAGCTGAACCACCATTGAAAACCTGGAAGCACTGGTCGCTCGTTTAATCCTAGTATTTGGCTATTCAACAGTACGAATCCATAATTCCGCACTTGAGACTCGAACCCATGACCCTGGATCTCGTGCGCGACCTCTTGACATCTAGACGACCGAGCCGGAATCCAACGGTTCCAGGTTTGACTCATCAACTCAACTGCTAAAATATTGTTATATTCTAGATTAATTTAAATAAAATTTAAAAATACTCAGTTCGACCATACTCATATAGATAAATTTTGTTTATTAAACAGGACTATTCATTGTTTGTCACTTCATGATTGATCCTTTACTAACATTTAGAACAAGCGTTGCATTTTCTTGTTAATCACTTTTCCGCATGTTCATCGTATATATATATATATATATATATATATATATATATATATATATCAATTGCTCAGTTGGTTTATTGACTAATATATATCTTTATTTAATAATTAAGAAAGAATAGCATTAATCAAATAACAAAAATAATGTTCTTTACTAGGACTATCGTCCGTTCAGTCGGTCACAATAAACGTAAAGCTTGACATAAACGTGCGTTAGCTCAAGTTGAAACACAAAATTGACATGATAAGATGAAATTAACAAGACGAATGTTGAAACGATCGAAATGATGTAGTAGCAGTAATAACAAAGAAGACTTAACATTGAGAATATGATTCCAAAAGACAGTAAAAAGTTCTGTATGACGAGAAACTAGGATTCATGAACTAGAGAAAAATAAAGATTGACTACGTCTGTGCCAGTGTGATGAATTTTTAGGCACATCACTCAACATCTCTAACCACTGGTAAAGGTTATGTCATTACCTCAACTTAATAAACGACTTAAACCACTCACTGTGCGTTATTTAAGATGATTAATTAAAAAATGTGAGTGGTAAATAGTTCGAAATTTAGTGACCAACTTTCCTTACCTTTAGTAAATGTTCAGCTGTTTCATAACCAATATTACAGTTTCTTGTTAACTCATCACCATAGTTAAAATCATTTGTATTATTTGAATTTTTATTATTGTTATTAATAGATTGTGTAAAAGGTTCAGTACCTAATAACTGATTATCTGGATTGATACATATTTCAACCATTCGGTATATTGCCATTTCTGTGTATTCAGGATCATTTCGGCATCGATTGAAATAACTTAAAGCAATAGATAATTCACTTGTGTAACTAGAAATAATAAATTGAAAAAATATAATTCCGAATTATAAATCTAATTAAACATAATATATTGCCAGATAAAAGTTAAAATGATAAGGTGTAATACGAAAGCTAAAGCTTTTACGTCTTGAAACCGAATTGACTATTTGGCACACCAAGATCCATAGGAGCAACTTTAAATCATGCCACTCACAACTTTTAACAATGTATTTCCGTGGTTTTAAAAGCACTTCAACCTTCAGAGTTACTGTGAACTTAAACTGTGCGTAAATCGAACAACTATAAATTGTACTTCTACTTTAGCTGTCATTTCATATTAGGGTCAGTGTAGTATTAGTTACATAAGACGGGTGATAGTTAAAAGAAATCGGCTGCTAAATATTTTAGTTGTTGTTTAGAACGTCAGAGTCATTTGTTCAATAATTTTTAATTTAAATCGAACGAAGTGTTATGGTTTCAAGATTGTTTGCGTGCTTCAAACAGATTAATTAAAAGTATAGATTTTGGACACTTCCTAATGGAAATTAGTAATGAAAGATATCTTTTTGAAAACTTTCTCTTCAATGAACCAACAAGAAATGCTGTTGAAAATCGCATTTCCATAGATTATTTGGGGATATATAAATATACTTAATGATGCTGAATCATTGTTTGTTCTCAGTGAATACACAACATAACACCAGTCAGTCAGTCAGTCAGTAACAACGAGTTGCCATACCACATTAGCACAGAGATTCAGTTATCGATTCAAATCCCATAGTGGTAGAGGTACTGAAAGTATAAGTAGAGATAGGGGACATTAAGGTTTGATGATGTTATTAAAGGAGTATAGTCCAGTTGAATAAATTGGGAAAGAAAATAAAGGACATGAAAAATTCAGAAGATTAGAGTTTGAGAGAACTCAAAGAGTGGATGCACCTGCGCCATTGCAAACGATTTTGAACCATGTCATTCAAGGTCTCTAACCAAATAATCACATTATTATTTAACATTTCATTTTATACAGTAAACCTGAATAACATTGTCATTCTGGCTCTTATTAATTTCGATGAAAGGCATAAAGTAACAAATTAGATATACTATTAACACAGAATATACTCAATTCATTTTAATTGTAAGTTGAGTGAAATTCCTAATTATGTCATGTTTGGTAATTATCTGTATCCATCGATTACTTATTGATTATTTGTTCTCAACTTATGCATTTAAAGGTTAAAATAGTACTTGTAATTAATTTAGTTCTTGTAAGATATGTCATTCAATCTGTGAAGGTCACATCATTCTTCAATAGTCTCTTGTATAAAGGTATTGAAGTGCATAGTAAAATGTGAGATTTCTGTTTGTTAGTTGTGATTATAGTATAGGCTTCAGATCCCTAGTCACGTATAAAACTTACTTGACACGTAATACAATTTCTTTAAGAAATAAAAAAAATATTTGATGCAGTATATATTACTCACAAATGGTAAATTCCATGACAGTAGTTCAAACCACATGAAACTTCAGCTTGAGAATCATATGATTTAGCTTTTTCTAAATATTCTGGAATACATGATAATGAACCACATCTTCTATAAGTATCAATCAAACTTGAAAGAGCTTCATAGTGACCTAAATCAGAAATAAATATATTTGAACACAAAATTACAGAATATCATAGGACCATAGAGTGAATACTTGATTTTCAAAATATCAGTCAATCATCTCAGACTACATTGTTCTTTCGTTTCCACACTAATCATTCTCTGTTCTCTATTCTATAAAGAAATGTGACTTTTTTAGAATAGTAAACCGACAACTACTTAGTATTGTAACAAAAAGCTTTCATCTTTACGAGATCACATTTTTATTATTGGAACATAATGACATCAATATGTACTTTAGTGATCCAATGTCACTAAACACAAATTATCTTTTTATATTAATTTCAATATAATTTACATATAACATTATAACTTACATGGATTTCTATGTAATACATATTCTAAGTGTTTATTTGCTATTTCAAAATCTCCTTTTATTATCATCAGTCTAGACATAAATATTGCAGACAATGGTATATTTGATATATAAGTTGATAGATAAATTGAATCATTTATGTTTTGTTGTTTTTGTTGTTGATGTTGTTTTTGTTTTTTCTGTTCTTCTTTTAATGACATAGAAGTAATTTTGACGGAATTCAAATCACTATTGACATTTTTTGTATTTTCATGAGTACAAACCATTTCAATTATTTCCTTTAAATTATTCAACCAAAAAAAAATTGAAAATACAACACATTTAGACAAGATCAATGAATAATTATGCCTTATTTATTTGCAAATAATAATAATTAGTTTAATAAAATAAAATGTGAAAGACAATTAAAGATTTTAATGTTAAGTTATAAAGGTCAAATAGTCTTCTTTCTTACAATAATGATACACTTTCGATGTAAACTGTAATGGTGTTTTATGTAATTATTGTAGTTTTCAAAAAAGAAAAAGAAAAATTAGATGATTACGTATACTTACAAAAGTAGTGTACAAATTAAATCCACATTACCTATATACTAGATAGTTGTTTTACTAACACATCGAATGGCCTGCTTGAATATCTGGGCTACCTGTTCCTGACATCTAGATATTTCAACAAGTTATCTGTTTTCCTGTTTGTTTTATAAAATCATTATGTCTATTAATTGGATAACCTATTCAGGTGAGTTTGTGAAAAGTTTACGACATTTTGCTGTATAAGTTATGAAGATTTACAATCGAAGACTTCGTGATGGCTGGCAATGTGCATTGAAATAAAATGAATATTGTTTAGATGTTGACTTCTGAAATGTTAATATCTAACTGGTGATCATTCAATATTTACGATCAATATCGATCAAGAAATAAGAAACGGAAATAGTTTGTGCTGAGAATTCTATATTGTACCAAAAATATAATATTGAATCAAGCTAATAACAGTAATAATATAATAATAATAAATTAATCGGAGATTCTTAATAGGGAAATTCGGTTAACGATGTTGATTTTCTTTCTTGAACCATTTTGAATTTAGCTGATGATAAGAACAACAATTAAATTGGTTACAATTATAAATATAATTTGTTTACATTCTAATGGTTCGTACACGTGTAATACGGGATAATTAAATCTATAAATTGATGAAAATGTAATGGGGTCAAGTTAAAATGTAGAGAAAAATAGTGTTTTTTTTGTCTCGCCTACATCGATAATGATATTTCATGGTAATTGTAATGAACGGTTGATAACTAATTATGTTATTCGATAGAATATTTACTCGAAAATGATTATTCGATAATAATAAGTTCGAAGTGATAAGGAATTCTTATGTAAAATTACTTTCGTGAGAAATATAACCACATGGTCATTAATTGATTCGCAACTGTATAAGCCCAATTTAATAAGTTGTTTTGAAAACAGTCAATTATATAGCCATAAAAGGACATCCCAATCCTAATGATTAAAGTTGGAAACAAAGAAGAATAGTAAGTTTAATCAGAATGAAGTCGGGAAAACTAAAGAAGTCATAAACAGCAAGAATTAGTCACACAACACCACAGACATTTTGACGTACCTGTTTGTTGAAATAAACAGTTAAGTAATGCAGAGTATATCAGGCTTTAATACATGATTTACTGTTGAAATTTATTTCTGAACGATTATGTATATGCATATTTACTAAAAAACTTCCCGGATTATTTTAGATGCCTAAATCCTATTTTGAATAAAACTTTAGTTGGAGAAACAGTAAGTAACAGATTATTAAACAAATACTTCTATTTTGATTCACTTGGTGTTGTTTGCTTCTATCATCCCATTATTGTTTAGGACTGTAATTGTTCAGTCACTTGTTGGCATATGTCCATCCTGTGCGGATTGCCTCAGATTAGCCTTAAGTCACAAGCTCTTTAAGCGAAGATGGATAGTGGCTAGCAGTGGAATCCAGGATGCTCAACAGTTCGCCCCATTAGGGACTCGTCGGTTGAATGAACCTGTATAGTTGATGTTCACTTCAGGACTTGAGTCCTGATGGCCACCTGCTTTGCTTACTAAGCTTGTGACTTGAGGCAATATCAAAGCAATCCGCACAGGATGCCTATATACCAACGATAGACTGATCATTTGTAGTCCTAAATAACAATTGGATGATTCAAGCAGACAACACCAAATGAATTTAAACTTCACCCCCATTGCACAAGCAGGTGGCTATCAAGACTCAGTAGCTATGTGGAAAATGCAATGGCGTTTATAGCGTCCTGGAATCCACTACTAGCCACCATCCATTTCTGTTTATAATACTTCTGTTTGGTTTTCAAAATCTTCAGATATGCTAATCCACCAGCCTTAAACAGTGCTATATATTAACTTATAGGGTTTCACGGTAAATAATATACATTTATACTGCTAAATCGGACCACGATGAACTTTGTCTTCAAATTCGGCTGTAGTCATAGCCGATCCGGTCACACTATATTCTTATGTGCACATGCTAGATCAAGGCTAAACTATAGGAGAGTTTTGTTTTTAGATGACCGTTATTGGCTGGAATTAGGCTTGATTATCCATTATATATATATATATATATATATATATATATATATATATATATATATATATATATATATATGCACTTGGAATCGATCAGTTAATATGGTTTCTACTGATTTCCTATCTTCTCACTTTAGCAGTAAACTGGATTCGTCCTATAGAAGGCGTTTATGTGTCAGAATTTATTGATAGCCCAATATAATATTTGTAGTTTATCACCAATCCTCATTCAATTACATTAATGAACCAATATTTTAATTCCGATTCGGTGAATTTTGGAGATTTGTCAGCATTGGTTGGGATAAAACGGTCTACTTCTCGTTATCCTTTTCAACTCATTTAATTTAATCATTGAAAAACGTCTGAGTAATATACGAGGATGATGCTAAATTTAGATGATTAATTTTTGTTTGAAAATTATCTTGATAGTTTAATAGCTACAATTAGCAATTTAGTAAAATTGTTTTACTATAATATTTTAAACACTGCAATTAGAAGAAATTTGTTTGAAAACTATTTGAATGAAAATTGAATAGGTAATTTTCTATAGTCGACAAGAATCTATCATCATATTACTGACTCAACTTAAAGCTATCACAACTCAGTATCATAAAAATCTTACGTAATGCTTCTGAAGACTTTTCTTTGGATTTCATACAAATAGTTTCCTTATTATTTGCACTGATATTTGCAAGAAACATTTTTTAATAATACGAATTTGGTTAGATAGTTTTATGTATACTAAAATTCCGAAACAATAAATCGATGAAGATGGATAATACTTAGCAGTGGAATCCAGGACGCACGTTTCGTAATATTAGGGACTCGTCAGATGGATGTACATGCATCCCAGAGTTAATGTTCACCCCGGAACCCGAACCCAGTACCGTTCGCTTCAGACGCCATCGCGTTTTCCACATAGCTACTGAGTCCTGATAACTACCTCTTCGTGCAATGGGGTAGAGTTTAAATTCACTTGCTGTTGCTTTGCTTGTATCTTTCCATTGTTATTTAGGACTACAAATGATCAGTCTATCGTTGGCATATAGGCATCCTGTGCGGATTGCCTCGATATTGCCTTAGATCACAAGGTTTAATAGGAGGAAATGCACATCTTGCATTCCACTGCTAGCCACTACCCATCTTGGCTTAAAAAGCTTGTGACTTAAGGCTAAACTGAAGCAATCGGTACAGGATGCACATGTGCCAACAAGTGACTGATCAATTGCAGTTCTAAATAATAATGCGGAGATATAAGTAAAACAACACTAAGTGAAATAAATTAGTGACATAAAAAAGTCTAATTTTTGCGTACTTGCATACTAATAAGGGATAACGTAAAAATTCAGAAAGTAATGTGTTATCCAACAGCTTGTATATGTAAATGTAATAAAGAAACACACAGACAGGAATACCAATTTATTGTTGAATGCAAAATTACATTAATACATTATGTTCACATCTTTTATCAGTTGTCTCTAACAAACTCCATCGTCCCTTCATTCCTGTTGTTACTACAATTACTCTTTATTTACGTTCCTGCTGTCTTCAATTCGATCTTCCCAATCTTTGCTGACAGACATCTCACTTCTGGTTAGCATTACATCCTACTTATATCTGTCAACATAAGTAGTATACATCACTCAAATAACAACAGAGATTTCAAAATAAACACAAGTATTTCTATTTTAACGATTATTCCACAGTTTATATAAATTTCTAAACACTACTTACTATGATTATACCTTTATATTACAGATCATATTTATATGATTTCACGAAAACATGTAAATTTCTGCAAGGATATGAGAAATTACAAAAAACCACACCATAGTAAAAATAACATATATCTCTCTCCCTATCTAGGGTAGCATTTCAACAGTTACAAAGTTTCACCCAATTTAGAAAGTATGTAAACGTCTATAACCCAATGAAAAAAAACTAATGTATATACATTCTATGATATTTATTCGTTATTTTTAGTAATATATTTTTTAAAACTTCTTTGATTCATATTCATTCATACAGCTATGTTCAAATTAAGACATTGAACAAAAATACTTTTGTATTTGTTTGTTTTAATTAAGCCCTACATATTTTTTAAGGAAAAAAAAACGGATCACAATAGGATAATGGAATAAATGAATTGTTAATTATGCTACAAAGTTTCCGTTTTTATCATAATTAAGATAAATTAAGATAAAATCGGATAGATCCATGTAGAAATCCCTTGAATACTTTCAGTTAATTATACTATTTCTTACTTTTTTCTCCAATGTTGTTTGTTGTTGCCAGGTAATACATTTTTTAAAAATTTAATTAAAGTATTTCATTTAGTAATGCTATATGGTATTTGATTCATTAATGTTAAGGTAAGTATACTGTAAGACATTTAAACTGTTCAAATGATGTCTGAAATTTTCCATACAAATTTTCTTTATTTTATTTAACAATTTGAATGAATATAAATTTAAATGGTTCGAGGTTAAATCTGTTTTAACTGTCTAAGTCACATATTATTCTCTGTTTTTAAAATTAGCTGAAAGCAAACTATGAATAAAAATGCTTCTTTTTTCAAGATAATAAGTAATATAAACGATTAAATTTGACAAATACTAAACAAAGAATATCCTCTAACATAAAATCAACTCATATATGAGAATATCTTAATACAAGTTTAGTTATATAGATTCTGATATGCAGAAATATTTCTTACTGGATATGTTCCAGTTAAACATGAATGTTGCCATGTCAAAAAAACAAACAAATTATTTAGACACAATTTATGTAGTATGGTAATTCATATGTAGATCGTTTGATTTAATAGATAACAGTATATACATTTAATTTTCAAATTTCATACAAATTAAAGTCAATTCAGTTGAAACATGATAAACATAACTATATGACGTAATAAACAAAGTTTATTTGGTTGAGGTCATGAACCGATTGATGTTAGACAACCATTGAAAACCTGGAAGTACTATACAACCATTTTGTCCTACTGTGGGACTCCTCAGCATTTAAAGTATATTGTTAACAAATAAAGGAACCATCAATGTTTCAAGCTAAAATGTTAATTCAATGATAAAAATCAACATTGTTAATGAAGTTTCCATGATACAAAACAACGAAACAGACAAACAACAAAAGATTTTATCGTAATATCAATAAGTTTAATATAATGTCAGTCAAAATATACACTCCGATTAGAAGTTTATATATATATATATATATATGAAGAAATCAAATCAACTAGCATTTATGATATTACCTTGATCGTTTACATTCTCTTTACAATCCTTTCCTACCTTCCTCTTACCCTTTTAATATGTATATCACACATATCAGTATTTCTCTTTGGAACAATCAAAAACTGATTTTTTTTATTATTTCCATTTCTATATTTCGCATACTAATAAAATATTTTCTTTGTTTTATTCACTCACTTTCATTCAATGAATTTTTTCGTTTCCTATCCTTCTTAATTCAACTTATCCCTATATGAATTTTTTTCTTTAACCATATTATTTAATGTGTTTTCAATACAGTGTGCCCACTAAAGGAATTCATTCTGACAGATAACCTAAAGGATGATAATAGTTTAAAAAAAGAAGTTAATGGAAAATGGGAATCAACGTATATATATATATATATATATATATATATATATATATATATATATATATATATATATATACGTTGAAAATATGCACTATTCCCAATATAACTGATATGACAAGAAAAAGAAATATATTGGATATTCCTATCTTCAATTGAATGTCACATATTGTACTTTTTCGCACCAATTTAAAAAGATACAGGGAAAAGGAATTTCTGTAAAAATAAAAAAAAACATTCAGAATAAACAAAACAAAAGGGTGATGTTTTGTTTGTTTGCTTTTTTTTTTCATTTTACCTGTAACTGTGCTAATTTCAATATTTCTTGTTCACAATTTACATAATCCGTTGTATACAAATATAAATTGATTAATTGAACAATAGATTTAGCTTGAATATTTATAGCTGATATTTTTACATCATTTAATTGAATTTCATATAGTGAATTAGTAAAATTTAAATTTGGATCATTTCCTTGTTGAATAGATGATGATAATTTGAGTTCAATAATACTGGATACATGTTTAATAGCATCTTCACACAGATTTATAATTGTAGTTAAATATTGTGATAAATTAATGTTTAATGTATTGTTAGAATCAATCATTGTTTGAATGTTTGAATCATTTTTAAAACGATTTGGATTAAAATAATCACCGTATTGAGCTTGAATATTTAAGAAATATACTGATGCTAATTGTAGAAGAACCCTAGAATAATAATAAAGAGTGGAAAATTTTATTAGTTTAGCATTCGAAGAACAGAAAAACAACAAAGTTTGTATCATAAACAAGATCACTGAATCAGACTTCTTACTTTAAAATGGGCTAGTATTAACTGGTTAGTCAAGCCGGCATTATTTCTATCAAAATTCAAAGAAGAAACATATTAATAATGATTAAATCAGCGAAATAAGAAAGACAGAAAACAGATACTGATAATTATAATGTGCTCAATAGTGACTAACGTTGAGAGGTAATTCTCGAAGTTCCAGTAAGAAGCCGTGATCAGTAGAGTCAAACCGTATAGGCTGTGAGGCAGTCACCCATCGAAAACAATGGAAGATGGCCATGCAATATCGTGGATTGGCTTAAGTTAGACGTTGACACCATTGGATGCCGGTTAAGTGGTCAAGAAGTCCTGGGTTGGTGTCTTGAGTGCTAAATCGTGAACGCGCACTACTGCGGAGTTTACTATTAGACGAAACGATCATTCAGTGCTTCCAGGTTTCCATTGGCAGTCTAACACTGATCTATTCATGATCTCAGTTTATACTGAAGAATATGACAATTATTTATCAGCGCACCTTCTTTTGTACTTATATAAAAAATGTTAACAAATTGAGGAGGATGATGAACAAAACGGAGAATCTAATGTCCATAAGATTCTATCAACTTAAGTCTAATAAAATTTAGTTGAAGGTCATACCATTATGTATATACTTCATATCAGTAACTAATTGGTCAATTTTCTAATATTATGTCAAATTAATTAGAATGCTGTCAATATGCTGACCTTCATCGAAATCACTAATCGATTTAAGTCGCTCCGCCATATAAAACTTGGAAGCACTGAACAACAGTTCCGCCCTAGTACGGGACTCCCCATTAGTGGACACCCATTATCCCGCAACCGGTAATCGAACCAAGTTTACAATCTTTTTTGGTCTCTATATGTTCGTCTATTATTAAATCACATTTTAAATGGAACTGGGAATTTCTATTTTATGAATTACCCGATAGTATTATCTATTCTTCGGATTCACATTATCTTCCATTACCATATCTAATAAACTTTTAAAACTTTTTCCTATACTATGTTAATTTAATCAACATTAGCTTCTGAAAAGTAACCTAATGATCTCTTTTACAATATTATCTAGGTGATAACAATGAACTTATGTTATTCTCTGTTACCTGTCTATTATATATAGCAATATTTCAGTGACAGAATAAAATATATGAAACAAATCTTTAGTAAGTCATATACGATGATAAAATTTGTTGATACATTTAATTAGATGTACGTTATATATACATGCCGGTAAGTAGGCAGCATGGTTGCTATGTCGGTTGTCTGAAGGAAACACCTTACTGCCGTCACACCTTTGTACAGTAAGACTTCGTCCTCAGAACTTGGGTTTGCTGTCTTTCGTCCTACCGCTCTACAACCGACCTGTCTGGCATGGTAGGACCTTGAGGAACGATTGTTTCAGCCAATATAGCTCGATTGGTTTATCATGATAGGAAAGTCCGACCACCACGTCAAGGTAGCAGCAACGACCGAGACTTGCTCATTAAGCATTAAACATATTTTTCCGGTAGCTCAATCAATCATATTTAGTTATCAAATCCTTTTATTTAGTTTTTTGACATGCATCTAAGTTATTTTGCTAAAATCAATCTAAACAATAGACTTTATTCCTATCATTCAAATATCACAGTGTCAATAAATTAGGCACGTGGCAAATATTTAAAAGTAAAGCCTTTGAAAGTTTTTAATCCCCAGAACTTATATTTCAAAGCAATTGAAGGTTACAAAATAATAGAATGTAAAAATCTTGATCTTAAAATGAATAAATAATTTTCTTTGATAGTTTATCTACTTTTTAAAAAATGCACATAATTTTATAAATCAACTTACTCTGACATATTGATCTTTTGTTCATTCACCACATCTTCAACTTCACTAGTTTGTATACGCTTAAGTAGTCTTGCTTGAATTGACTTCAGACTATTTAAAGAATCAATTCGTTCAAGAAGTTTATCATCTTCAATTGTTTGTAATTTGACCAATAATTTTAATGCATGACATAGTTCTTGTAATTCGTTAATATCGGAGGCTTTTCAAAAAATTATATTGTAAAAAGAATAGGTAAGAAGTGTGACTGAACGTTCTTGGTGAACTAAATAAATGAATTTAACTACTTTGTAAATAATATAGAAAAAGAACAAATACTTTTTTTCATTTTTTTATTTCATGGATAGATTTAATTGATAATTCAATAGAATAGGGAAGGACATAAGATAAAGTGAATTCTATGACATTGAATTATCTTGTGAAAACTTCTCGTAATTAGAAGATATTTTTCAGTACAAACTGATATCGACGGATGAATCATTCGAAACCAAAAATAACCGGATATCTGATTCTTCTTAATATATCAGTTCTTATAAGTTCTCACCAGGACTACTATACGTAATTAAACCTAATATCTTTGGGTTTCAAACTAAAACCGAGCATGTTTGAGACTTTTTGAATCCGACTTTAACCCAGTATAATCGGAATTCATTCTATTAAACATTGGAATTTAGATCATCATTATCATTATTATCAGAGAGAGGTTTTGCGTTTATTATAGCATTTTAATAGTTGAATTCATGGTTGAAGTTAGACATTAACACCATTCGATGCTGACTCAGTAGTCTAGAGGTCAAGAGTTCGTGCACGAGACCAAGGGCGCTGGGTTCGAATCTCAAGAGGTGGGATCGTGGATGAAGACTGCTGAGGAGTCCCATACTAAAACGAAACGACTATCTAGTGCTTGCATGATGGTCTAGCTTCAATCATTATTACCGTAATCAACTTCTTTTTTAAAAAAAAATGAATTGGTGAACTGAGATGATAAAAAAATATTCAAACAAAAAAATAATAAATAGCGATCTCATACCGACTAATGGACACTATATTAAGAGTTCGACTCTTGAGATAAGCTTATATTTTACACTTACCATTATTTGTTTGTCACAACTATATGGTACATGATTGTTAGGCTGAATTCAAAATATTAGCTTTGATGGAATCAAGTTCGAGATCTGATAACACTATCAGAACGCAAAATAGGGCGTTTAAAAAATTCCATATAAATAAATGAGGTATTACATAAATGAATCAAACGTATATACATTCACCTTACTTCATACAACTAATTAACTAGTAATACAAAGACTCAAAGATTGAATGTTTTATTACGAAAACAAGTGATAATATGTGCTAAAAGAAGAATCAAAATACATTTACAAATATTTGAAAAATGAATATACACATCAACAACAACAAAATGTTTTATAATGTGACTGAAGCACAACTAAATGTGCACAACCAATAATGATTTCAAAATATATCACTTACAGCTCTCAAAAATCTATCTTCACTTATCCAGTGAACCTTATCTTGTTCATGTTTCCGTAGTTAAGAATAACTGCCCTCAAAACTACGCGGAAAGTTACTAACTTTAGATCTGATTAATATACAGTTGCATATATTCAATTAATACTAGTATTGTTAAAGGAATAAGGATCGTCGTGATCAGTAAAGGTCGAAAACATATCGGAAACACAATGCATCAATTTGTATGTGTTTAGCGACGATTTTATATGGATTAAAGAAAACTAAAATAATTGAATTACATCTTAAACATGAATATATATATCTATGGAAGATCGATGCCGAAATAACTGTACAAATCTACTTATCACGTTTCAGTCTCTATTTAAAATCGTTATGTTGTGTGAGGTGAAATGCAAGTTATTTGATCATAATATTTGACTATCAGTTCATTTTTAAATTGTACCAAGAGCAAAAGATTAAAACGAACGACAGATATCACATTTCCCATAGTTTCTAAGAGATTTTCAAAGTCAACGCTGTATAGTTACAATGAAAAGGACCAATATTATGAACGAGGTAATACAAAATACACTTGAATAAGCATATGCACAAAAATTATCTTTAAAAATGTGACATTTTATCACGAACGTTTGACTGACATTACATAATCTATTTATTGGTGTTCCATCAACTTCGTAACCAAAATAGTTTAAAATCATGTAATTCACTAGTAAACTTGATTCAGTTAGGCGAAAACAGAAAGATGAAAAACCATAATGACTATTATGGTAAGTCGTAAAAGACTGCAAGTTATGGGTGCCGTGTAACAAACACTTAGTTGATGAGTTTAAATACAAGATGAAATTTAAATCAGAATAAAGTAGTGCACTGATGCAGATGTTTGAACTAGAAATATTATTTTGAATATCAATGTTTGTTTCCACTGACCATGAATGAAAATACACATTTAATTTGAGATTTTTTGTTGTTCTTCTTAAAAACTGATGAAGGGATAGACTGACACTTTAACAATAAAACTAAAAATATATCCGGAATTAATGCTTAGAACAAAACGCCTTGAAATCAGTAGGCATAAGATTTACAAAATTGAAGCACTTTGAATGCAGTATACTTTTTGTTTCATCAAAAGCATAGTTTTAGTCATTTATAAACCTAACTAGTTATAGTTTCCTCGTTTATTGTTATTTTCTTAAGAAACTACTTAAAGTAATCTTCTCATTAGGAAAAAAATTAGTCGTTGTCAAAATACCTTAGTGGTTGAGTCACTGACTATGACATATGGAGAAATGTTATTCCCCTGAAAGTTGCTGATAAGTCCTCCCATCATAAAACTCACGTTAATGACAAACTAGGTTTAACTACTTATTATATATCTGCAGAAAAATAAAGTTATATACTGAGTAGTAAATATATAAACAAATCATAAACTTTATCTTATAAAATGTATAGTTAAATAATCGACTTCTTAAAACTGCTAATCGAATTTGAATTATTTATGGAAAAAATAGACAATACACATATTTTAATGTATAATAACTTTCAGTTCATCTTACCAGACTGCATAATTTCATCAGTCAACATAGAATGAAGTAAACGTTTAGCCTTTTTATATTGTTTCATATTGATGAGTAAATCGGCTAAATCTAATCGTAAACCATTTTGACCAGTTTTCACTGCAGTCTCATAATAAGATATAGCTTTAGCATAATGATGTAATTTTACAAATGCATGACCAATTTTACTGGCTAAACGTAAATCATTAGGATTTTTACGTAGAATAGATTCATAAATTTTAATTGCATTTTCAGGTTCTTGAATATTCATATAAGCTTCACCTAACAGAAAATAAGCTTCATTTGTTTCTAATTTTTCAGCTAATTCTCTATTAAACAAAAGTACAAAAGTGTTTGAAAAATGATGTTATTCGATCTACATGAACATATTTTTTGTTACATGGCAAAATAAAAATTTATAATCTAAAAACTTCACTTCACTTGGAATTTTTTCATGGTTGAAAGGAAAGCAAAATTAACTTATTTTGTATGCATAGATAATTCTATTATTTCAATAAAATACCATAGATTTCAAATTGTTTATTTTTTCTATACCAATCAAATAACACTTGGTGGCAAAACTCTGGAAGATGTAGAATCCTTCATGTACATGGAAGGCATCATCGATGAACAAGAAGGATCAGATGCAGACGTACAGGCGAGGATTGAAAAAGCAAGGACAACATTCCTACGACTGAAGAACATATGCAACGCAAAACAACTTTCAACCAATATCAGAGTCAGAATCTTCAATACCAACGTCAAGGCAGTTCTACCGTACGGAGCTGAAACGTGAAGAACTACAACAACCATCATCAAGAAGATACAAGTATTTATCAATACCTGTCTACGCAAAATACTCAACATCCATTGGCCGGATACCATCAGCTACAGTATTCTGTGAGAGAGAACAAACCAGCTTCCAGCTGAAGAGAAAATTAGGAAAAGACGATGGAAATGGATAGGACATGCATTATGCAAATCATCAAACTGCATCACGAGACAAGCGTCAACTTGGAATCTTGAAGGGAAAAGAAGAGGGCCAAAGAACACATTACGTCGGGAAGTAGAAGCGGATATGAAAAGGATGAATAACAACTGGAAAGAGCTGGAAAGGATTGCCCAGGACAGGGTTGAATGGAGAATGCTGGTGAGCGGCCTATGCTCCTCCATGAGGAGCAGCAGTAAGCAAGTAAGTAGTACAATACTAAATTACTTTTAAAAAGAATTCCAATTTCATTCTTTAGTTATGTCGATAATCATAATAAATTCAGTTATAGCTTTAAAAAAACCTGTATGCTGTTGAATGACCCAATTCAAGAAATGGCTTTTAAAAATTGATATTTAAAAGTATATATCAACATAAAGGTCAACTGAATAGATATCGGTACACCTCAGAAATTTTCATTTCTTAACCTTTAATTAAAGAAAAAAAATTTTCTTCTCTTCATTGATAACCAAAGTTGAATTTTGAAAAAATAGGATAATGATATAAAAATATTCATCTCGAATTGAAATTTATTGAGAATTAAGATCTTTTTTAAATATTTCTCAGTACAGGGTTGAATGGAGAGTGCTGATGGGTGAACTATGCTCCTCCACGAGGGGTAACAGGCGTATGTAAGTACGTAAGTAAGTCAGTTTTTAAATATTGTGTAGGATGGTACCTCACAGTAAATTATACCGTGGTAAAAACCATATTATTTACTAAATGAGTTTATGAGAATCAATCCAAATATGAAGATAAAATTTTCATTGAGGACCAACATCATTTAGAAAAAATCTGATAACAGAGAGTACTGGACGGGTAAGAGTTGGTTATATGTCCCAGACTATAACAAAACTGTCAAACTCCCTCCAGTTTCCAGTAGTTCTTCCTGAAAGTCATATTTTTTAAGAACATCTTATTAAACTTTGATAGCATTTTCTTTAACCAAGTGGAGTTCAGTTGATGGGAAAGTAACGAGTATAAAATTCAAAGCAACCTAATCATATAATATTATTCCTTTTTCTGTTTAGGCTTATAAAAACTAACACATGTTTACCATTCATAATGTTTGATTATGTATCAAAAATTTACCGATTTCCTATATTAGTAATTATTATTAACATTCTAATTATAATTTATAACGGTATCAAAATTAGAAGTAAACGTGACCTCATATTATTTCTTTAGGATGCTGAAACTTGTTTGACATGGAATGCAAACAAAATCCATCTTTCTGTATAATGCCCTCCTTGAATTTAGGTTTCACAAGAATTGAGTGTAAAATCCCATTATCTATCACTGTTGATATTTAAATAATGATAAACCCCAAAATGCAGAGTGATAAATCCTAACATCAGAATTTATTTAACAAAAATGACTTGAATAATTCTGTAAAACCCATCATTCCAAACAGTTTTAGGTGGTTAAAGATAATCAGCAGAAAACTATGGACCTGAGTTTTGTGTTAGTTGACATTTTTCAATGAAATTTTCTTGGAGAAACCGTAGATCTGATCCCTGGTAGCCCAGTTTTCCAGCCTGAGACGTTACCACTGAGCTACTTTCTACATACAATTTGTATTACAAAGAGCGTAAATACGTAAAACATTCAGAAAAAATTTAAAATCAGATACAAAACGCAACACTGATTGTATTTCACAGTACCTGTAACAAGCAGTATATAACTTCTTTTCTTTTCTATGATATAAATAAATATTGGCCATATGTTGTCGTGCAGTTATATAGTATGGATGGTCAGCTTGAATTTGTCTTAAAGTATTTAGAGCTGTTTCGTGGTCATTTTGTGCCAGAGCTAAATTAGCCATAGCTATTGTAACTCGTGCAACTTCCACAGTACCAGCAAATGTTAAATAAGCATCTTGCAAGACTTTTGTAGCTTCATGCTAAGATTATGAAAAATAAAAAAGAATTTCAAGACTCGTAATAACTCGTTTAAGATTTAAAAAGTGAAAATCTTGATATTATATTCTGACTCTTTTTATTAGTAGTATACTGCAATTACGACTATGTCTAATGCTCTTGAAAATTGAGCATAAAAATGTCCAAATAAACTTCTGGAAGTAGAAAAGTATACAAAACTGGTTAAAGCTGAGAGGGATCAGTGGAATGAGTAGGTAAATTCGAAACAGGAGTGTTTTTGCGAGAGCAAATTTGTGCATGAATCAAGAAAATGTAATATTTTTATTTTGAATTTTAAAAAACTGAATAGATTTGTCCCTAATGCACATAACTCAGAATATTTCACTAATGACATTTTCAGACTGATGTATCAAGCGATCAATATGGAAAACTCTACATAGCTCAAACAAGAGTCATGAGTTAACTGATCAACTCACAAAGCATCGTATTCTAATTTGTACTTAAGCCGAAGTCAAATCTCACCGTGGGTAGTAATCTGGTAACTATATCATTTTATGACGGTTTCAATTATAGAACATTTTTTTCATCTAACAGTTTACCATAACATCTCAGAAGTTTGTGAAATAGATGTTGAATGTTTACAAATACTTTATTTCGTTTGATAAACAACTGTTATGCAAAAACTTAACTACAAGTGCACTACAGATTTGAATCATGTGGATAAATGGGTATTTTTAAAGACTGAGTTAAAGGATTTTACTTCCTAGTATTCTTACAAATGCTTTGGAATTAGTATGTCTCAAGATTTAGCGTATCTATTAAGATGTTGGATGGTCTCATATCATTTTACGAATAAATTGAAGTCAGAGATGTGGACTACTGGATTCCAATTCAAGTAGCAGGCACCCTGAAAGACCTTGGGGTCCTGAGTACAATCACTGTCAGAGATGTTCCAAACTAAGTTGAAACGGGTATTAACTGCTTTTCTGGTTTTCAGTAGTCCTCCATCTGAAATCAGTTTTTGACTTGAACTTCTTGATTGAGGTCATTTGAAGGTTAAACTGTTTTACTTTATTGTGTTAAAAAATTATTTTGCAGTATATAAGTACCGAAAACTCTATAAAACATTAACAGAACTTTCACGATACTAATCAAGCCTTAAAATGTTTACAGTGTCTTCCTAAATAACAAAGCTTAATTCCAAAAATTCATAAGGGAAACAATGTATCACTAAAAACAAAATCAACTGGTAATATTCAAACAAAATCAAACATGAAGAGCAGTTGTCTCTTACAATAAACTGACCAAAAACAGTGTTCTGATTTCAGTCTGAGAATGTCATAAGACATTTAAAGGAGGTATGAAAAGTTTATATTGTTTTAAACCTATTTATTTGAACCAGTGACACCCATTAATGTCGTTGAAGCATTTTGCGTGTATTGCGGAACGATCAAGTGATCAATGTTGAGGTTAGGCATAAGGTGTATTGCCTGAGTAATTTGAAGCATGTGTCAAGTTTGTCTAACAATTATTTATCTCAATGGACTATTTTAGTAAGTGGAGGAATAAGCTGATTATTGGTCTGAGGAGAGTGAATATGTGAAGACTCTCTGACTGGAGTATATGATATCCGCGATCTTTGGTTAGAGACATTGTATGGCACAGCTCGGTAACAATGGCATTGACGCTTTCACTGTTTATCTTCGCTAGATCGTGAACTACGGCAGATGCCTTTCCATACTGTCTTTTAGAATCATTTTTTCAATGTTTGGTCTTTTTTATCGTTGTTGCTACAAAGTTATTTTAGTTTTTTTACTATTCATCTTGTTAACTTCATCCCATTATGCTCTTGTCGTATGGCAACTTATGTTAACCCTTGTTTGCTCCCGGTTTTGTATTGTTAGTTATTAAATGACACCATGTCAACCGAATCATACCATATAAACTATCAGGAGAGTAAAACCAACTGAAAACTCACCGGGTCTAACCGTCTCTAACGTGCTATATTTTTAAAAAAAAACAATAATCTTACTTGTTCTCCTAAAGTTCTATGTGCGTCAGCAAGTTCAATGTATAATGAAAGTTTGTCAGATGGCATTATATCATTAAATGAATAATTAAAACTATTAGATTTTGAAGATTGTGAATAATTTGAAAGATTTGCAATTGCTTGTTTTAATATTTGCACTGATATTTTAGCTGAACCTTGTTCACTCATTATACGTGCTCGAACAAGTTGATATAATGGATGATTACGTACTTCAAAATTATTTCCAACACCAGTTTCCAAGGTTTGTTCAGCAGCTTTCAAATTTGACATATAAAGATGGATCTGTGAAAATAAAAATCGCTAACATAAATTGAATCAAATTAAAATATCAGAAGGGGTTTTGTGGATATTATAGTAATTTTAATGGTCGAGATCATGAGTCAGTTGAAGCTAGACCACCATGAAAAACCTGGATGTAAAGGATGTGTCGCTCAATTTCCTAATCTAGTTAAAGTTAGACATTAACACCGTTGGATGCGGGCTCAGAAGTTAAGCGCTCTTACGCGAAACTGATAGGTCCTGGGTTCGAATCTCGCGAGGCAGAATAGTGGATGCCTTCTGAATTCCTTCAATTAAAGAACATATGCAACGCAAAACAACTTTCAACCAATATCAGAGTCAGAATCTTCAATACCAACGTCAAGGCAGTTCTACCGTACGGAGCTGAAACGTGAAGAACTACAACAACCATCATCAAGAAGATACAAGTATTTATCAATACCTGTCTACGCAAAATACTCAACATCCATTGGCCGGATACCATCAGCTACAGTATTCTGTGAGAGAGAACAAACCAGCTTCCAGCTGAAGAGAAAATTAGGAAAAGACGATGGAAATGGATAGGACATGCATTATGCAAATCATCAAACTGCATCACGAGACAAGCGTCAACTTGGAATCTTGAAGGGAAAAGAAGAGGGCCAAAGAACACATTACGTCGGGAAGTAGAAGCGGATATGAAAAGGATGAATAACAACTGGAAAGAGCTGGAAAGGATTGCCCAGGACAGGGTTGAATGGAGAATGCTGGTGAGCGGCCTATGCTCCTTCGCAAGGAGTAAAAGGGGTAAGTAAGTAAGTAACTGCCGAAAAGTCCCACAATAGGACGAAACGACCATTCAGTGATTCCAGGTATTCCATGGAGGTCTCGAAATCTTAACCATTAAAATTGAATTATGTCCTTGAAAGTTAACTAATATAAAATTTTCAGTATTTATTTCGATATTGGTTTATGAACAAGTTAAGTGAAGAATAAAATGAATATATTACATTATCATTGCTTAGCTAATTGACTTTACTGTACAATTTCATGGCTAGATTTTAAACAGCATGACATTGGTCAGTTTTCAACAGCTATCCTTATTCATGGAAATGGAATTGAAGGAAATTCAGAAGATTAGAATATGACATTCACATTTACTTATTGGGTCAAATGTTTTATAAGTGATAGAATGGTGAAAGTCATAATAGATCTGTATTTGTCAGTAAACTTTTTTTTTCAAAAAGCCATATTTACTCAAGAAGTTTCAAGAAAGTAACCAAGCAAAATGAGAAAAATGGCCTATAAAATGTAGTAATTTAGGTGACTATTTTAAACACGAAAGTTTATGAGATTATTCCTGTCAATAAATAACCCGATTATTTTATGAAAAGCAATACAATTGCAGAAGTGTATACTCAGATCCACATTACCTTATCGACTAATTTATTTGAGAATAATGTCTATTTCTGAAACGGTAAAAAATTATTCGGTTGAAACATCAATATATATATCAAAATAATTTATGAAAATAATTCTTAAAAGTCTAACTTGAATGTTAGGGTAGAATATTTTTTTCTACTTACAGAGTAGACCGATTGGTGAGAAGGGATCTGAATAAAAAAAGGACTTGCATATGAATATATAAACTTAATCACAGTTCCATGACACTAGAGTAGGAAGGAACTGGGGTAAGGACACTTCGTTATATAATAATACCTTTATTGTCTGTCAAGTAACTGATATCATGGGATGTTCAAAAATAAGTACATCCTAACAAAATCAAACAAAAGGTTGTTTTAAATGATAGCAACAAATCGCTACTTATAAGCAGGCAATTTTATAAAAGTGCATCGAACGAAGTATCATTCAGAAGTTATACGGAGCAATTAAAAGAATGTTCAATACAGTGATAACACGACTTTACTATGCATTTGGTTGTAACGATGAGACTGGGAAAAAATATTTAGACCACATGCTACTATTTGTATTTATTAACTTAACTGTTCCTATGATCTCCTAGGAATTGATTTTTCCATACCCATGGATACTTTATAAATAGCTAGACAAAATTGTAGCTACAGTCCAAGTAATTCAATCTTAAATGTATTTACCTTAAACCTGGCTATTCATTATAATAGCTTGATTATCTAACTACAGAGAGTAATGAAAATTTATTGAAAATAATATTCTTTGTTAATGGATCTGTTTACCTTAATAAAATGAGCATTTACAAATAATACATGTCTTGTAAAAGAATAAACAGGTTAGACTTTAAACGATAAATTGTAGTTACTGAAAGATTTTTTAATAATCTTGCTGTTCAAAGTGGAATTACGAAAAATCGCCATCCCATTCTACACGTATACACAACACCTACGCAAATTGGCATCCACTATTACATATAACATATTACAAATGAGACATGATTTCGTCAATACTTATATATATATTTGTCTATGTATTTACTGTAAATGTGTTGAATTCTCTTAGTTTCGGATAAGAATTATATATACAACCATATATGGAAAAACTAAATATACTATGAAAATTTCACCACGTCATGATTCCCTCCGATTATTAATTAATAGACATTCAGATCAATAAACTTAATATTAAATAATTATTTGACTGTTTACTGTAGTTTATTATGTAAAGCATTAGATCAATTATTTAAAAGGATCATTTCCAATCTATATTGCAAGCCAAATTTATGGAATATATTAAAGTATATCCCAAATTTATAAAACAAAATATAATGATAGTGAATTTTAAGAGATTTCATATTTTTCCCCGATATTAATCATAATACAAAACAACACAATCAAAATCAGATAAAAATGACCGAGGTCAAATTAAGTATAGTTCAATAATGAAACTAGATAATATTGACTACCATGTTTGATTAAATGTAACAACAATTTCTCCAATATTTATTTATCATTCAATCAATAAAAATTCTGACAATTTTATTTTATTGCTATTAACAATTAAGTTGTTCATGATTTCTTAAAGGATTAAAATAATGACCCAGTTATAAACTAAGACCCCTCCCCAAGATATATATATATATATATATATATATATATATATATATGCACTTCATTAGCCTCAGTTTAAACATAATTCACACTATCTGGTTCATATTCACGCTACAAACAATAGCCATATCTGGATATTATGGTATAATCATTTAGTTCAGAATTGTTTTTGGATTAGTGTATCTTTGATAATTTTGATTAAAAGGAGTTATTCACTACTAACTAACAACAGTTGAACTATTAAAAACCAAAGAACAGTGAACGTCTATTCGATTTTAATTCGCAACATTTCAGGAATATATATCCAAAACCTCACCAAACATAGTACCAAGGGCCTTCTGCATGAACCAATGTAGACACCAAATTATGACCAGTCATGTGATCTGGTTAGATTAAACTGAAGCAAAGATAAATTATCTACATCATGTATTATACTCGGATCGGTTACCACCACGATTACTAAATGATCAAATACAGAATAAAATAATTAATTTAAAACTTAATGATACTATTTGTGTAATCAACATATCAGTTATTCCATAGATCTGTACCAAAGTAAATACGTTTAGGTTGATTTCATGTACAAAAAGATTGAACATAAAGTTTATCAAGCTAAAATGTATCTTAAAAACGTACTACTTAAATACTCTTTTATAGTTTGTTTAAAATGAAAAGTTTGTAAATTTTGATGTATATTAGTTTAAACATCTTTGAAATGTGTCAAAACAAAACTTAACTAATTTTAGATATAGTATAATCCCAAAATGTATAATATATTACATAATCTATTATGTAACAAATGTATTTTCAATACATTACTTCGTCAATAAGAATAGATTGTTATAAGTTTACAGAATATAATTACTTCCTATTAGAGATTAACATGGTATCCAACAAAATGATAGAAAAAAACATTGTTTAGCAACAATGACATTTACAAATTCTATAAATATTTCCTTTGAAATTCAAGTATTTAATATGATGACATTATAAAATTGAAATTGACGATCTATGCGAACAATTATAAATGTTTATATCCTTTAAATATTTTATTATGTTGAATGTTAAACCAGTTATCATGCTTTTATTTTCTTCAAATTGTACATATCACTCATATTATAAATCTATTTATGTAGAAGAATATTACGAACGTAAGTGAATAATATCAGAAGGGGCATTCTGGAGATTTTAGTAATTTCAATAGTTGAAATCATGAGTCAAATGAAGCCATACCATCATGGAGAACCTGGAAGCACTGGACGGCCGTTTCGTCCTGGTATGGGACTCCTCAGCAGTGCGCAAGCATGATCCCGCCCCCCGCGAGATTCGAACGCAGGACTTATCAGTCTCGCGCGCGAGCGCTTAATCACTAGACTATTGAGCCGACACCCAACAGTGTTAGTGTATGTTTAAACTAAAAATACAATGAATCTCTTAATAATAGTGTTTTTATACTTCCACACATTTATCCACTGATGAGTCAGGGTTTAAGATTATGGAATCATGTTTATTTTTCACATTTAGTCTTCTAGTCTTTTTTATATTTAGTCAGTAAACAAAATCATATAATTTTCGTTTAGATTATGGGAAATCAATTTCGGTTTAAACACATGAAAATATTCATGGGTTTTACTGATACATTCTTCCTAAATTCTGAAAAGAGAAAATGAAGACCTTGATTACTCAGTCAGTGGTCTTGAGTGCTGTTGGAGGTATGAGGGCGGTTATCACTTCCCGGTTGCCCACCTTGATTACTGCAGTTGGTAATATGAATAACAGTATGTCAGAATTAGGTTATCAATTTTCTTACATTTTCAATCCCAAATTCACATGCCATAACTTTAAACGATGCACTGTGCCCTTAACCTGGCTTATTAAATTGGAGATATAATTGTGGGACCTGAGAGGAATTTATTGGAAAGAATATTCTTTGTTCATATATCTGTGTTTGATAATGATCGGAATTTCCAGACAATTAAAATGCTATAAACAACCCATTGCGTTGAAAGCGCTCAATGAGTTCCTGAAGTATAGTATGAAATTTGTCAATAGCTGCACCAAATTAATTCGCTACCCATTACGACCTACGGAGTTCATCATAATAGAAAGACACTGAAACGCCACACCCTGAGCCAGATTGAGGATACCCACTATGGGCTGTGTTACGAACGTTACAGAATAGAGAGTAGCGAAGAAACGTTTGAGTCTACTGAAAGGTCTGGGATATCAAACAGTTGAAAACAAATTTCCAGCCGATTCCTAAAGGTGTGTCCATAATTCCTTAAGTGTTAAACTTGACGTCACAACTAAAAGTTATTAGGCACTTTAATGAAGTACAACCAGCTATTAAGTTTACATATGGGGAAGAAAGTGAAGGTAGAATATCCTTTTTGGACGTTCTCTTAACCAGGAGAGCTGACGGATTAATAAGAAGGAATTTAAACAGAAAAAATACCTGAACATGTTAGTACACACATTTCCTTAGCTTTGTATCTCTACAGTACGGAGAGACCTGATATAGTTGAGAAATAGCTAAACGCTTTGCTTAATGCACTTAGGGATAACTGATACCCCGGAAAATTTATGAACAAATATACGATCACGAAGGTTCGAATAGGTGAAATACAAACAGTGAATAAGAAATCCTTTTCCATGGGTCTACAATTCAGAGATGATGCAGCTAGCGAAACCTTAGTCCACAGATCACGCAAAACAACTCAAGTCATCCAACGCCGGAGAACTACGATTAGTGTTTTATACGCGCCCAATGGTGACACCGATGCTAAAAGACGAATTACCTAGAATGACCACTTCATTTTTGTATTTATCAGTTTGACTGGTCTTATGGAGCAAGTTATATTGGTCGGAGTTCTAGGAATTCATATTTTCGTGCTCGCGAACACCTTTCAGTATGGCTAAACAAAGGTCCGGTGAAGAAAGGGAACAGCTCGATAATGGCCGATTTAGTGCAAACTAGTCATAGTGCCAGTATAAGACTAACCTTTTCAATTATTTATTGGGTCAGTAATTTTTCTAACAAAGCCTGTTAGACTCAAAGTCCTTCAAACGATAGAAGCTGTAGCTATCCGGATTACGAAACCGGAGTTATGTATACAAAAAAATATCTTCACCCGCTTCTGTTGCCTTGGTTAACCTCAGGGCAAATTAAACAATAATTTTACCTATTTAATGACTTAATTTGACTAATATACTTACAACATTTCTTAATTAAACATAATTGTCGCTGTTATCTTCGTATTGTTATTATTGGTTTAACATCATTATTAATCTTCCGAATGCATGATTCATTTACCTAGTGTTCATCCCACTTTATTATTTCTTACTAGTTTCATACAAAATTGCTACACAATACAGTCTTCCACCAAACATTTCATCGAATTTGTAATTTCACTACTATTTATGTCACCCTATCCGACCTATATTTGTTTTGACCATGAATGTTATAATTCCACTCAAACGTATAAATTAACACTGCATATGAATCATCTCAGAATTAACAGTTTTGTTATGTTTAACGATCCCGAATTCATTCGCTATAACTTAAAGCGATGCACTATGCCCCAAACCTGACCACTTTTCGGATTATCAATTTGAAGATACAATTGTAGGACCTGAAGAGAATATTCTTCGTTTATATATCTGAGTTTCAATTATTTTAAGAACTGAGGTTATAAATTGTACAGTATTTTTAAACTATTAAAACCAAGCTATGATTGACATCATTCTAAACATCATGAATACTTCCAATTACTCTTAGACTTAAACAACCCAGTTCAAATGATAAAAACTGAAGAAAAGATCATGTAAATACTAATATTGGCAATTCATATTATCACACACAGCAACCTAATTCAGGCTATGTTAGCAACAGTTTATAATAATCACCACATGAGAATTGAGTAAATCATATCGAATAGTCTTGGTGTGCTCAAAAATGGCTGTATTCCGTCAACACTTTTTTCAAATAGAAGAGAGAAATTTAAATGTTCTCAAACAGCCATAGCATATGGAAAATAGAAAATAATGCTTAGTAGTACTCTGTAAATTTTTAACTTGATGAATACGCCATTTTACTTGAAGAGAGATAAAGCAATACCCCTTAAACACTACTTGATGGAGCAAAACACTGCACATTCTCAAACTACTGTTTAACTTAAAGCATAATACCATCATCAATAATAGAAATAAGCCACAGGAAAAAGTAACGATTGCCATACTATGAGGCGATACCAATCAACTTTGTACCTTAGTCTTGTTTTGACTGATATGATAAATTTAATACATCTTTATTGATTATCAAAAAATAACTAAGAACAGTGTAGTAAACCAATAGTGGGTACAGTTCACAGTTGACATAAATACTGTAGATGCTGATATTCTTAGTTTTTTTCTTGAAATGTTGAATATTTCACTATAATAGGTCTTTAATATCTGCTTCCTACGTTTTATTTGTAATTTTTGTATACTAAAGAAGGATTTTTAGAACAAACCAATTGTCTAATGCTAATCAATAAGCAAAGTCAGATAAACCCCAAGTTTCATATCAGTAATATTCATTACTAAAAAAAAATTTAATGCACTAGATGTGCATATGTGTATAATCAATTATCTAAATAACTATATGTGTACATGATTGAATGAAAAATATAGGATGCCTGGTAAATCACACAAATTGGGAACAAGATATGAAGTATATATTGAAAGGTAGTAGTATTAATATTAGTAGTAGTAGATAGAAATCATTATGGTAGACACAATATAGTTTTGCAGATTTTATTCTATCAAATAAAATTCCTTAACTATTTTTGTAGTTTGAACTATCACTGTTTTCTCCTTTTCTTGTATCATTGATATATCGTTTTCTGCTATTTGCATTATATATAGATAATGTAATGTTCGTGAATACTGGATATCCACAACGACTAAGGATTATAATAGACATACAAAAATTCCTCTTTGGATTTAAGTGGTAATTTCGCATTTGTGTCTAACATGAAAAGATTTTCCTGAGACCAGAAAAACCAGACACATGTGAAGTCGACTCACTCTATGAATAAGATTGAAGCAGGTGCTATCTCATCTCTAGTAAGTTTTTAAATTGACACAGATGCATAGATAATGCGTCCTAATGATTCATCCTTTTAATCGAGTGTGTCTAAGTGAACAACTATAACCAAGTTCATCATATATGCTTTGAAAACTCTATATAAATCATTAAAGACAAAAACATTTTACATGACAAAGCTCATTACCAAATTCCACATGTTGCTAAAATGATACAGATGTTAACCTACAATTAATATTATAGTTTCTAAAAACTACGAGTGGTGTTTCAGACTCCAATGTTCAGTAAAAGTCATTAGTAAATAGTTGAGAAAACTGTTGGAGGTATTGTTTTTTTAATAGAAAAATATACTCATTACGAAAGAAGCAAGCAAAATAATCAGGGTTTATGATAAATAAGATAAATTAGTTAGCAATCAGAAGAGTGAGAAAGCGGAACGAATTTTTCTTTCAGTAACAGCATCGACTACCATTTTTCTTCCTGATTTAACAATATATCATTACTAACAAGTATTTCATAACAGAAAACTAAGGAAAATAGATATTTTCAGAAAGCATTAGCTGTTAAAGAATCTTTTTCTTCCCTGAAAAAGTTTTTCTGATGATCGTTTCAAAGCTTATTAATTCATTATTCTCAGAATCTGAAATCAATATAATTCAAAGTGCTGAAAACCGGGTGAAGAACATTCATTGTTGCCACTTCAGTGTCTATTGGTCATTTCGATTTTACTCAAAGAAGTTTATCACAGTCCTAACCATATACACTGTGATAACAACTACTGCATGTCTTCTATTCTTCAACCAAATTTTCTAGCGCAGTATAATTCCGAATAATAAAAGTTTCAATTAGTAAAACAAACCGAAGCGATAAGATAGACAAAGTTTAGAACAAAGACTAAATCAAAGCTGTCGGCCGGCAACAAAACTAGTAAACAAATATTTATTTACAGAAAGTTAGATTGTGATATTGATGATTAGTGTTGAACCCTTTGTCTTTATATTTAATAAACATTACGATCAATAATCATTCACAGTACACCCAATGAATCAGATAGACATGAAAAGGTTTTCTGCATATGAATCGACTTTGTAAATTACAATTTATGAGTAAGGGATCAAAAAAATTATCGAAATTACCATTAAGTTATTTCTTTATGTTACATGATTGGTAAACTAATCATTAATCAGTAGCAAAATCGGTTATAACTACTAAAGAAGTACAGTTTTTGTAAATCATAGCAAAAATATTATACCATACGCATTCTCACGTTTAATTTACAGTTTTTATGCTTTAATGTGTGTATGTATGTGCAAGTCAATTAGCCATTCATAAATGATACCACTCTACTAATGAATTACATTAACATGGGAAAGAATTACTACCATTCAGAAAATAAAGTCTCAGCAAATTCTTAGATAGTTAACATTCCAATCCTGTTTATTTTATTCAATCAATTTTCAATTTTTTTCCATACAAACTAGTTATCTGATTGACTGAAATACATCATCTTAAAAGTGAAATTAGAAAAATTCGAATTAAACAGCCTACCTATATTTAGATAAATGTATTAATCCAAATATAGTTTTTAAGTGTTTAAATGTTGTTAAATAATTCTGTGAAGTACTCAGGTTTTTACAATCAAGTTTGGACTGATGACCAAAGTGTAATATAATCTTCAATTTGTCTAATATATAGAAGTGCAGGTTTGTTAAAGATAGGATAAGTGAGTTACTGAACATAGTAGAAAACGCTACAAATGATTTATAGTCTAACAGATCGGTAGGAATATCCCAAAAGTTTATGGTTTGAGTTTTTCTCCGTGCGTCAAAGGTTCGCAATAGACTGGAAGTCCTCATTATCAACAGAGACCATTGCTGTGGTGTCATTATCTTCAAATATGTTCATATGTTCTGTGTATTCTAAGGTCATTAACAAACTGTATTTACTAAGGAACAGTGTCATAAATTTCCTGTTCTATTGGAGTAGTAAAATCTTGCATGAAAAATAAACTATCCAGTTCCCTTGAAATTTCAATTACACCTTGATGACAAGCATTAACTAACACAATACTTAGATCTGATGTTTCCTGCTGACTACATCCAAACACCTAACATCAAAATTTCCTCAAAAACTTAATTTATGATGAATATGAAAGTGAGCGTGAGAGTTGAATGAGAGAGTGTGCAAGCAAGTCAGCGAGTCAGTGAACATGATTAAAATATATATATATTATTCATAGAACCAATTAAACAACTAATAATGAGGCTAACACTGTGAATATGTGTGTAGGCAGTAAGCAATGCTCAAGCATACATATCCATACAAGTGTAACAATAATAAAGGTAAAGTGATATAGATAAATTGTTTTTATACGAACAACACTGTCCGTTTAATAGGTTAACAAAAGGGATTAACCAAATTAAATGTGAACAAACTCAATTGCATGTGAGCTGCTGTTAGTTTATTAGTTGGGGTTAGTTACACTCTACTTGCATTCTTATGTCTAATAAATAGGATGATTTTTTCAGCCTTGAGCATTTACATACCTTAACTACAGTGTACTTGATCTGAACTGATAAGAATTGTTATAAACATTATCAACTCGAACCTAATTACAAAAATCAGTGACAACAAAGTTTATTGTTGTTTAATGATGAGATTAGTGACTATTGACTAACAAGACTATTAACTTTTTAATACAAATGTGAAAGTTTTTGAACCGATACAAACTAGTACTAGTACTACGTTTTACAGTCATTATGTCTGTTTGTGGTTGCTTCGCCGATGTTTCAAGAAAGTTATTAATAGAATAGAACTTGAGAAGTAGGTATGAAAAGCAATTTCTTTTATTCCACTCTGTTAAATTCAATCCTTTACGTAGTTTTTATTTATATGGCTACAATGAATATGTTGTACTCTCCATTGTTTTTAATATTATTCTTATCTAAACACTCAAAATGTACTACTGGTAGAAAACTTATCTTTTAAATCAAAGATGGATAGTAGCTAGCAGTGGAATCCAGGACGCGCGTTTTGTCCTATTTGGGACTCGTCAGCTGTATTTACCTGCATACTACAGTTGATGTTTACTCCAGGACTCCAACCCAATACCGTTCGCTTCAAACGCCATCGAGGCAATCCGCACAGGATGTAAATATGCCAATAAGAGACTGATCAATTGCAGTCCAAAATAACAATGGTAAGATACAAGTAAAACATCACCAAGTGAATTCATCTTTTAAATTTGTGAAAAAATGAAACACATCTGAAATACAATAGGTTCTATGATAATGCCTATGTAATTCACATAAGTAATGATCACTTTATGAAAATACTTTATATACCACTTAATAGATTCTCAACATTTGATATATGATTACACAAAATATGCGATTAAAATATAATCTAATTATAAAGGACTAAAATAATAGCTGTTGTAAAAATAAATACATTAGTTTAAGAAAATGCAAACCTTAATTCATTTACAATAAAACATGTTATCAGTGTCTTTATCAATAAAAAAGGAAATAAGTAAAGAGAGACAATGATTTTGTTTAACCACTGTTTCATTAGGAACTATGGTGATTAAAAAATAACTTCTAACACAAAATACAGGCTAATGGTTTCATGTAGACTACCTCTAACCATTTAAAATTTTAAATGGTTCCACTCATTGTCGCATCATATAGATTGACGTCAGTAGACTTTGATCATCACTAATAACTACATGAATAGGATATTGGTTGCGACTCAGAGATCTATCACTACATATATACTAACAGATTTTCCAGAACCTACTTCATTATGATATTCAATTTTAAGATATTGTTTGTTCTTTTCTATTCCTTTTGAATTCTATAAATTTCTTCTCCACAGTACTAATGCATGCTTACAATAACACTGAACTAGTTTCATTTCTATAAAATTATGTTAAATTTCCTTTTTAATTTTGATAGATAAGTAACACAGGTTGAAATTAGATGACAAAGATCTAACACAAGACGAAGAATCTATACTGTTCTGATAAAATCATTTTTCCTATTCTTGATAAGCTAAAAAAAATGGTACTATGTAAATGAAATTACCTATGAGTTATGTACTCTACTCTATTTTTCATCTTTATTAGTAAAAAAAGGACAAATGTCACTTCATAATTAGGAGAATCAAGTATTTTTCTAAAACGTTGTACTTAGTTAAATCATGGAGGAAAGAGGTAAAACCTTAGCAACTTCGAAAACGTTGAGCTAGCCGTAGCGTCGAATAGTGCCGATTAAAATCTATAGCTTCTTTCATATAATTCTAGATATGTTAGCTTGATAAGCTATGCAACTGTAATTCATCAAGTTTAAGTTTGTATAATCAACATTTAGTCACTTTTTATCTATAATGGCTAGTAATGCTACTCGGCTACTCAAACCAAAAAAAGTGGAGAAACATTCGAACCTCAGATCTGGTGGTTGAAACTCAAACACCTTAACCACTAAGTTAATTTATAAGACACGTGAAATATAAGCATAACAATTATTCTGATATGTCCAAAAAATACCTTACGAGTAAGATTGGTATCAAGGGTGACTCTGACTGAACGATATTATATGATGGTTTAGTTATATACCAACGTTAAGAATTGTCAGTTATCCAGTCCTTATAAATTATCTAAATGGTAAATTTTCCACTGTAGAACCTTTGAGTGGATAATCTTGTATACAGTACCAAGTGAAACATTAACTAAGTGTGAGATGTTTCTCTGGCACTACATGATTTCTAACCACTTTCTAATTGATAATAGTCTATGCTATAAAACATCGTTATAAAAATAAATTTCAGACTGATCTTCTTACAAGATAGTTACTATCAATTTACATGTTTTTACTCCACTGAAAAATATCTAAGTCTCTTTTAATTGTTGAATAAGTTTTCAATGAATTTTTTATGACCATTACAAAGAAATGAAACTATATATTATGGGAATGACAAGTCAAAGAACAGTTGTCAGCCAACTTATAATAAAAAAGAAGGAATTGGTTTAAAATAGTACAGTTAAGTAGAAAGTAATGGAACCTATTGTATAAACTAAGAATTAATTGAATTTCATGCATCTCATAGATGATATACCTAAATAAAATGTAAATCATCTTTATTTCCCATTTTTAACACACATTTTTCTTATTAACATAACTTATTAGTTGCGTATGTAAAAATGATTTTCTTTACTCCCTTCTTATCAAAGTGTACCTTTCCAATTACATAATGTATGTTATAGCTAAACGAAATCTGAACTAATGAATGCAACACTTATTTTGATCAGTTTGTATATAAAATGGATTTTTGTTTTTAGTAAATGTGATAGGATCCAATTTTCACAACTAATTGATCACTGGGTGGTGATCAATGTCATGTGTGTCAAGTCCTTCTTAGTGTGGATCGCATACTATGGAATGCTATCCAAGTTTACACTGAATAAATACTGAACATTAAGGAATGTTATCCTTTCATGATTCCAGATTTTCCACTAACTATGTGACCAAATGACAAAACCACAAAGTGTGAAACACATCTCCATTCAATACTTTATTACCCTGTTTTTATTACAATTATATTGATAGAATGATATGCAACAATGTTTGAATTGATTTTGATACTTTAACAGATGATAGACCGAACTAGTTATGCTTTTATTTGAGTTAAATTAAGTAAGAGCGATATCAATTTGTGAACTACCATGAATTCTGTGTATATCAGTGAATTTTCTTCAGCTAAATATCAACTAATAAGATTGGTCATTTTGAATGATTAACATAATTCGGAAATTGAAAGAATAAATAAATAATAATATGTAACACCCTAATACGATGAAAGTACATAAACCTGGAAAGAAACATGTTTCTATCCAAACGACAATCATAATTGATTTAATCATGAATATACTCAAAGATTAAAGGTAGCTTTAAAAGAGTACATATTACGCTGTGAAATTATTTCCATTGTATTCTGGTCAATAACACGAATGAAGGTAGATAAATACCCGCTATATGCTAGCTCCATCTACTTATATCACTTTATATGAACATGCAATAGTATTTACCTTGAAAAAATGTAAATACGGATGTCTACACGTCTTGTCAACTATATTCCAAGACACTTATACATCTTTCAACGAGCACTCTAGTTATAGTAAACAATAGAACACACGTTTTAGATTAAAAAAACACTTTTTGGTGTAATTTATGTATTAATCACACTGGTACTTAGATACTACTATTTCATTATGTATGACCAACGGAAACAAAATAAAGCAACATTAATTTATATCATAATATAAATAAATCTTTTACTCAACTCACTTTTGCCATTAAAATATAACCATCAAGAAAAGATGGATTTACTTCCAAACATTTTTTCACATTAGATATTGCAATTGTAGTATTTCTTAACATATAGTGAACATATGCTGTAAGATATATTGCTTTTTGAAAACCTGGGGCTGAAAGTGTCAATGGTTCTAAAATACGTAAACATCGCATAAGAACTGAATCATATTGGTCATTTATATATGCCATATCATTAAATATTCTAAATGTACTGCCAATATTTGAAGGTTGAGGTGGTGCATGAATTAAATATTCACTGATAAGTTGAAGGAGAAAGTCTGGATTTAACAGTTCATAATATTCAAGGCTCAAACTGACATTCTAAAAGCAATCGTCATAACAATACAAATTACATATAGCTAATAAATACGATATATGCTTTGCACTACTTATAAGTAGGTTGAATTTCAATAGTGAATTAACTGAGAAAATAAACATCAAAATGTGAAAAATGAACCACAGAAAAATGAAGTTCAATTAAATTACTCACTATTGAGAATTACCTAACTGAAAAGCTTTTCTGTTAATTCGAATTACGGGAGAGTGGAGATAGAAAACTAAAAATAAGCCTAATCAACAGAATTGTATTAAATATGATTTTAGAGTTCTGTAGAAACTCCTATCATGTACGTATCACACCAATCAGTAACTGTAAGTTGAGTTAACGTTTTCGTAGTATTCGATCTACTAGAAACCAATTCACTGATTCTCTCACTACTAGTCTGAATTGTGCCAATGAATTTAAATGATAGATATAGTTTATGAAATATGATGAATAATTTGATAAGGCATTCCCTTGTATTCTCTTCACTAATGTGTAAATCCCTCCAGCATACGCTTATTTGTGCTCCATTTACTTATGTCATTCATTTACCTCTGTACATCTTCCCACTTTTAGTTCAAATAACGTTGAGTATTTGCTACTTAAGCATAAACTTGCTCAGTCATTAATTTAAAAATTAATCAATTATCACTTCTTTTCATATGTATTAGATGACATCTATGGTAGGATTTGTGTTGATTATTTAGACAATAATTATATAAAACTCACCAAAATGCAACTAAAAAACCAACTAATCAACCGAAATTCCATATATGTTTAATAGTAATCACTTACTTTATCACTTTTTATTAGTTATTCAGCTGATGTTAGTCTTTGAAGCAAACTTTTGAAATTTTCTCGTTTAAAAACAGTAGAATCTAATCCCTCTGAATCTATCATAATTTTATATCATACATGAATAAATAAATCAAATGAATTGTAAAAATACTAGATTTTTTATATCGACGTTTTCAGGATTTCTTGAGGCACATGAAGCCCAACACTATCTTGATATGGGAGGTCTCCTAAAAGAGCGTACTGGATTGTCAACGTCATTCTTGACCTCAGACTATCTAAAGTATTATCATTACCACTACTTTACACCACTTCTCGTAATATTTCAGTCTGATAATAGTGGATTTAGATGAAGAACATAAAAATACATGCATTCAATTTATTGCTTACCCGAAGTTTATGAAGCTGCAATTCCATAGCTTCATTCAAGGGCGTTAGTATTTGAGATGTTGATAAACCTTGTTTGCGTCTGAGTACTGAGACCATGTAGCTTACTTCCTATTCAATAAAATAGGAGCTAATAGAAAGTGTATTTCGAGTTCAGATACTGTCATCTGAATTTTATAATACAACGGGTTTTATTTATTAGAAATTTACATTTGTTTGCTACAGTCTTTCTAAATATTAGTCTCACCGTTAATACTGTCTTTATCTATTAACACAAACAATGTTACATCTGATATTTGTAATTACTAACACAAGTTGCTAGAATTCACATAAGTGTATTGGATCAGCCTCTTTAAAGTTATAAAACTGTAGCGCGTTGGTGCCTAATGTTTTCTCTCGTTTCAAGTTAGTTATAACCTTCTAAATCTTTCTAAAAATTATAAGCCAATTCCAGTATCCTCGGGAGTTCAAATTATTTAGGTCCTACATTTTCCAGTTTTAGAAACGTAGCATATATTTACTGCTCGAAATTTTCCTGGCTAATCAATGGGTATGACGGAGGTTTTGTGATATGGTAAGCCAATCAGAAGTAGCCGAAGAGATGGTCAATCGACGACAATCAGAAGCGACTTGAAGGATAACTGTATATCATTATCTGAGAGACGGATTGATTTTCTAAGGAGTATATATATCTGGGTTTGTGTATTTCACTTGGTAGTTCAATATACATTTCCATCCACTCCTGTGTTTTCACTTAGGTAGTCAGTCGAAAGGTTAACGCATGATGCGTCGTGTATTAGCATCATATTTTAGACACCACCTTTCACATCTTAGATAAGATAAGGGAGGCGGTCGGGGGTAGTCTACAGGAAACTCTGGACCTAGGTTTCATGCAATTTTGCACTCATCAGCGTGATATACCTGAAATCTTGAGGAAACTGACGCTCCTTGATGGATTTGATCCCGTGTCACCCAGCTTTGCAGTTGGAAGCGATTGCACTGGTCTACCAGGGCAACAACTGACCCCTTGGGTAATTAAATCACATGCATTCTTTTTTAGTATGATTTTATAAGACTATATCTATGCTACTTTATGAGTTTGAATTACTAGTAATGATTGTACATACTATAGAAAATGAGTGAAAGGCTTTTGGATTGCTGATACCAGAAATATTTCACATAGTTTACCATTTACTTTTATAAGATTAGTTACTGTTCAACTGATCAAATGCAAATGAAATTTTAAAAACAGCCAGGATGGATTGAACAGTTTGAAAATAACAATTGATCGCCTTCATCTGGGACTTGCTTTCTATGGGAGTTTAATGATAACAAGCGATTAAGACTCATTCTAATACTAATTAGATTTCATTTAAGTAACAAATTACCACTTATACAGTTCAGTTATAAGTAAAAATGTGACATAAAGGGAAAGGTCAGTGATAATTGCAATACATAACTCAACTATTTAGGAATTTATTTATTCTATTGTATCGATTTGGAACAGACTACAATATAGACAGTTTTCCATTTAAGTGGGAAACGACGCATTTGACTCAGTTTTGATACGTACGACTTAAGATACCTAGTAAACTCAAATTTAATATGTCGTGCGCATAAAACCTGTTTGAAAAATTATATATTCCTGTGCTTGAAAAGCGACTAAGACCCGTTAAATCATGGTAAGTGGCATTGATTTCCCGTAGTAAGCCTTTCGATGTTGACATACTGCAACCTAGTTAATATGATGCATATTTTTTAACGTTGTTCAGAATATGCAACTTCCAAAAATAGTGATCTTTTGCTTTCCTTATAAAATAAACCCAATACAGGAAATTTTCTATCGTGTATACATAAAATTTCTTCCAAAATTCTTACTTTATCCAAAATTATTTGCAGAAGACTCATTTTTTAAAGGTTTACTTACGGAAGACTTTCCAATCGTTGGTTGTAGCTCACTCAAAAATTCTAATTGTGTTGAAGCCTCATGTAGATTGTTTTGAAGAAGTTGACACTTAACAACAGCTGAAGAAATATGTAAGTCATTTTGAGATTAGTTTAACTAGACAAGATAATTTACAGATAATTAAAATATTTTCTAACAAACTTCATCTCGGTTTCCAGACTATTCGAAATCATTAAACAATAAAGTATTTTCCTTAGTAATCTGTAATCAAAATATATGTTGTTTTACTACATTAAAAGGCTTTTGGAGGTCACGCTAGCTACGGTTTTTGCTATTTACTATTTATTGTATGGTCTACCTATTCTAGTATGCTTCATATATTTGACATTTTAATTTAGAATATATAATGATAACTTGGTGAGGTATATTTTGTAGTTAACTTGATTAAATTTACGTACTCCTATATTAGTAGCAGTTATCAAACTTCTTACTTACAATTAAATTTAATGGAGACAAGTATGATTTAGGTTATTAGTCAAAATGCGAAAACTTTGTTTCGATCATATGAACTAATTGGCATCAAAAGTACAAATGACTTTTGTAATGTTTACATCGATTTGGGTACTTTAAATGACACAATAGCCAAAACTTTCAACTGTCTTGACTGTATCATCTTCTACGATTTTAATTATGTCGAGTCAAATCCCTCGAGAAAACGACATTTAGTTCTTTGTCTAAACTTTAAGATAAGTTGTAAATGGTAGTTAAGAGAAAAAAGAACTTTTGAAAGACTTTATGGAATAGATCGATTTGCGGCTAACACCTTGATTCAGGACACGCGTTTCGTCTTATTTGGTACTGGTTAGTTGAACATAAATGAATACCAGCATTAATCCTAAGGCAGAAGTTTGAAACCAGCACTATTTCCTTTAAATGACCAAAGTGCTATCGGATGATCTAGGGAGTCCAACTAGTCACTCGCTTCCGCATCAGGTATGGTATTTGCATTACTGAGGGAATGTATTTGAATTATTGCGCTTTAAGCTATCCTGACTAAATTTCGATGAGTATCTGTAGGGATTTTTGCATTCTATGTGGTGCATTCCATGCAAGTACACTCAGTTGACGAGTTCCAAATAAATCGGAACTCTAGTCCTGGGTTCTGCTGCTAGTCACAAATCCATCTATTTGACAAAACATTTGTAGAAAAATGGCTATACAGAGACGATTCGCACACATAGTAACAAAACTAGAGAGAATTCAGTCCCACATACCAACAGTGAGATAACTTATATCTGTACTGATCATGATAAAACAAAGTTCAGGTGTCTTGAACTAAATATACACATCATTAGTGGTACCTTCCAGAGTTTACAAAATTACTGAAGCATTTTAACTGGTGTTATTTAAATATGAGTGTATAAAAACTGATTATCACCTTTTAGACCATCAAAGCTTGTTTCACACAAATTTACCGCATTCCGAAAATGTTGAACGGCCTCTTTTAGTTTGCCCTGCATGAGAACAATATTACCTAAGTTAATCAGGTAATGATAGTTTCCAGGTGTCAGTTCAACTGCTTTCTCGCATAGTTCTTGAACCTTTGGCAGTATTGTAGGATCACGACCACACTGAAATTATTAAAATAAGACCAATAAATTTAATGTTAGACAAACCATAAAGTCTATAGCTCTGAGAGCTAGCTGTGTTTGATAGCAAACCATAATTAAAGTTAAACTTACGATTAGGGATATCAGCTTAGAAACAGATGAATATTGATTTGATGTTTTTGGTTCCGATAATTCGAGTTCTTTTTTAAGCTCCTCCAGCTTTTTCAGTGCCTAACAAACATCTGAAATAAGCTCATGCTAAGCTTACTGCACAAGCGTTTCCTTCGTAACACAGCAAACACAGAATTTGAAACTTTAAAGCCTCTATACACGTAGGGTCGATTGACAGGCATCTAAATATTGTTTGTAAAACTTAAAATAACTTCATGCCTAGTGGCTGTATCTGAAGCTGATTCCCAGTCTTGAGATGCAAGTTGAATCCTCATCTTTTCAATCAAACCAGGAACGTAACTTGGAAATTTCACTACTAAACTATTCACTTCATCCAAGGCAGACGAGAATGACTTTGAGGCTTGTAAATATTTTATTCTACCCATCAAACAATCAATTGACATAGTTTCATCATCACTACTTAATATGAAGTTACAAACCAGATCAATTCATACCACTCGAGTTTGTCAAAATACTTCACAGACTTGTCCTGAAAATCTTCATCTTTACACATTAGTCCGATCCACCCATTCAGACACAATATCTGAGAATCGGTAAAAAATTGATTGGACTTATAGATAACTGTTAGCATACCTCCTTGGAACGCGGATTGATTTTAAGTGCTTTTTCGGAGTATTCCCTAGCCTGATCATATCTTTTAAAGAAAAACAGTGCTAAAGCACCAAAATAAAGTGACTATAAAATGAACATGTCGTTAGATAAATTATATGGAGATAACTCTATCAGTAGCATGTTTCCTCAACTCCCTCGTCCTATTCTTACACTCTTCTACTACATCTTGGCCTATAATTAGTTCAACATTATTGACTTTACGACTGGAACTACATATGTTGGGCAGTTCTGTATGTAAATGCACAATTGATATTAGAGACGCAAGAGAAAACTCATCCCTGTTCTTGAGCTCATTGAGGTACCTCAACGCCTCTTGTAAAGAACCTAAACAAAACTTGAAAAATGAAAAAATGTAACCTTCTGCTACTAGTACAATACTAGTAAGTAGCTTGATAAATGGGTCGTTCGGATATTTTCTATGAGCGATGTTTAGAGCAGCAAAGGCGTGATGGGGATACTCTTCTCTCATAAAATAGAACACAGTGGCCTATTATACTTAGAATAGCTCAGAAAGGAAACAACCATAAGTTCACCATCGTTATCTGTCATTTGTATCTCTGTTACTATCCTGTTAAATTATCGCCATTATTCAGCGCGGAAAAACAACATTTTGCACCTAACATCGTGCGGCGTCAGAAAATTACTGGTAGACTCTCTAACGTTCAAGTCTATTCAACACTTTATTTTTAATGAATTTTAATTCTGTTTGGTAAGCTGTAATTGCGGCAGAGGAAACAGTTCCATATTCACCGACCAGAATTAGTAAACTGTTAATTCTGTAGAATAAAGTCTGTTTTCGGAAGTATTTCTTCGATAAGAAAGGTGTCAATTCTTGTAGTTGACATGAGATTATCATTTTCAGTGGGCATTAAGTTTAAAATCTTGCTCTCATGTTATATTTTTGTTACCAGTAAGGTAGAATGAACTGCAATAGCGTGTTCACATAAGACATGTAAACGTGTTCTAAATGAAAACTCAGGTGTAAATTGTATTCTTACGTTCAGATTCAACCCATTAAGTGCCTGTAAGTTTTAGAAATTTCACTCGTTAGACAAAGTATAAAGGACAGATAGCTTCATAAGTTAACGCCAGGATCAAGCACAAAGGCAGGCTGGAGCTGACCATTCCACTTGTGGACTGTCTTGAAGATAAAAAAACGTGTAAATGACAAGGCCTAACAACTCGAAAAACCTTATATAGGTAGGCTACTCTTCCACTCACGCAAGGCTCTCACAGATAAACAGGAAGAAGCTCACGCGTTTCAAATTGAAACCATTAACTGCTTATACATGAACGCCGCGAGTCTACCAAATAAAATGGATGAACTAAGTGAACTTAGCAACGCTAATAAAGTTCATCTGATAGGAATATCTGAAACTTGGATATCTCCTCAGTATTCGGACCAGGAGCTAGCAATACCTGGGATGTCTCTGTTTCGCAATGACAGAAAAACAAATTTTGGGGGTGGAGTAGCCCAATACATACGATCTAGCTTAGAGGCACACCAGGTTCACAATCATGAGTTTAATAATCTTGAGGAATCCATATTGTGCTCTATGAGATTGTCTACTACTTCGAGGTGCCTAGTCGGAGTCATATATAGGAAGCTCACTGCCGACATAGAGTCTGACAGTCGTATGCTGGAAGGACTATCCCGCTCCACGCGTCTTGGTTTCACTCATTTCCTGATTCTAGGGGACTTCGATCTCCCTAGAGTCAACTTCGCGGAACATACGTATACTGGAGGTGAAAATTCAATTGAAGCTCGGATCTTCAACCTCATTGAGGATTTGGGATTATATGAAAATGTGAAGTCTGCTACTCGTTGGAGGAACAGTCAGACACCGTCACGCTTAGACCGTGTTGTTACAAACAGAGAATTTCTAGTTGACAACCTCTCAATTCTGGCTCCCCTGGGGAAAAGCGATCACGCCGTTATAGCCTTCAGTTTCGTCAGCAAAACAGAGCTAAGATATCCCGACAACAACAGGCGCTGGAACTTCAAACGGTTGAATGCGTCAGCTCTACAGGACCATCTACAACAGGTGGATTGGGATGTTCACCCTCAACTTGATGTGGATGCTCATTGGGACTCCTTACTGCACACGCTCTCATGTGCTACTAAGCAGTCAGTTCCTCAAACGGTCCCCAAAAGGCACAAGCAACCTAAAATCATCAAAAAACGCACTCTTCGTTTGCTAAGCCGTAAAAGGCACTGTTGGGCAGAATACAAACGAACCAGCAACAACGGCGAGTACAGGCAATACAAACATATAAGGAACATATGTACGAAGGCTATAAGAGAAGACAGGCTTCAGTACCAGTTAAAGCTTATGGATAAATTTATTTCCAATCCGAAAAGCTTATTCCATTACTCAGCCTCTCTTTGTCGAACCAAAACTGGAGTTTCTCAACTGCTAGGTCCTAACGGCTCGAACGATAACGACAGTGACGCCTCTAACTTTCTGGCTGAGCAATACTCCCGGACATTTTAACCGACTCACATCAACTATACTGATGAAAGCTTCATCTGAAACTTAGCAGGACTTTCCGTACTGAACCTGAGCGCTGACCTGGTGTTCCGAAAACTGCAGCACCTAAGAACAGACACTACCCTAAGCCCAGATATGGTCCAATCCGCTATACTGAGGGAAGCAGCTTCAATCCTGGCAACACCGCTTAGCGTGGTGTTCTCACACTCGCTAAGTCGAAGCAAACTACCGGATATTTGGAAGCTGGCTCATATCACACCAATCTTCAAAGAAGGTCGACGCAGCGAACCTTCAAGTTATCGACCGGTGGCTCTTCTCTCTATACCCCTGATACTAGACATGGAAGCCTGTCAAGCGAAAGCTTCTTCTATTCCGTCCACAACCATTTGAACCATTATTTGACGGAGAAGCTTTGGAAGAAGTCAAAACCTTTACATATCTGAGCAGCATCATTGATGAACACGGTGGATGTGATGCAGATATTATTATTCTCTTTTTTGAATATGGCGAATATAATGCTAACATAATTGAAACTTGTATATTATTGCATTTTTGGAGAAACCCGAAATGGTTTCTTCACAACATTTATGTACCCATAAGATGTTTGTGAATAATAATAGTAACACACAATGATGACAGCATCCAACTACGTCACAAAACAAGCCCTCACTTGGAATCCTCAAGGCCAAGTGAAAAGAGGAAGACATAGAATATTACTCCGAGAAACAGAGACAGACATGAAAAGAATGAACAACAATTGGATAGAACTAGAAAGGAAGGCCTGGGACAGAGTGTGTTTGAGAACGCTTGGCGGTTGCCTATGCTCCATTGGGAGTAACAGGTGTAAGTAACTAAGCTTCTCAAGTACTTCATTACCGGTTCAGTTGAGTCAACAATGCTGTGACAGGTTCTAATACAGCTTGGTATAGGGTCGTTTCAGTCAGTCGGTCAGAAACAACGTGAAACTTCGTACGTACGTACATCAGTTCGAGTTGCCATACCACATTAGCACAGAGATTCAGTTATCGATCCAAATCCCATAGTGGTAGAGGTACTGAAAGTATAAGTAGAGATAGGGGACATGAAGGTTTGATGATGTTATTAAAGGAGTATAGTCCAGTGGAATAAATTGGGAAAGAAAATAAAGGACATGAAGAATTCAGATTAGAGTTTGAGAGAACACAGACAGTGGATGCACCTGCGCCATTGCAAACGATTTTGAGCCATGTCATTCAAGGTCTCTAACCATCAGTTGCTATCATCTCGCGGTCCCCAACCAGGTAGTCTACACCTACCAACATGACTCAGTCCACTTGTCACGGATTTGTGCCATGTTTTGGTCTGGCCGCCTCTAGCTTTCTTCCAACCTACTCCTACACCATAAAACACTGCGCGTCGGGGCAGTCGGTGGTGAGGCATGTGCAACACATGTCCTAGCCATCTCAACTGATTAAGTTTCACTACTTCATCAATTAATTTTCCATCCTTACCTAGTACCCGTTTCCTAACAACTGCATTACTTACTCGGTGGTCCCAGGATATACGAGCAATATTTCGAAGACACCTATGATCAAATACCAGTAACCTACGAATATCCTCTACTCTTACTGACCATGTTTCACTGCCATAAAGTAGGACGGAACGAACTGCTGCGCAATAAACACGTCCTTTGGTTGATAGACGGATATCTCGCCTACGCCACAAATGACGCAAGTTGGCAAAAGCTAGTCGAGCCTTCTGTATCCGTACTGAGATTTCGTCACACACCAGACCACAAGGGCTGATGAGACTTCCAAGATAAGTGAGGCAGTTGACACGCTCAACTACCTCACTCCCTATCACTAGTTCGAGTAGCGGTGCAACCCAATCCTGAGGCAACATCTTGCATTTCGAGGGAGAAAATCACATCCCGAACATGCCTGCATTGTTGCTTATAGTAGTTAGAAGACTCTGCATTTTGTCAGCGTCTTCACCAAATAGAACTATGTCATCGGCATATTCTATGTCAACAAGTGGATCTCCCGGTAAAAGTTCAACTCCTGGAAATTTAGATGAGGAAAGTGTTATTTCTAAAAGCACGTCAACGACAAAGTTAAACAAGAATGGAGAGAGTGGACAGCCCTGACGAACACCACTTGAGGTAATCAATTCTGATGACAGATCGCCATAAGCTCTCATTCGACCAGTTGTGTTCGAGTAGAGAGCCTTTATAAGGTTAATGTACTTCCTTGGTACTCCTTTCAGTGACAAACACTGCCATAGAACCTCACGATCAACAGAGTCAAATGCCGTCTTAAGGTCGAGAAATACTATCATTGTGGGGCGTCTGAATGTATGTACATGTTCTAGGACCTGACGTAGTGTGAATATCTGGTCTATACAACCATGTTCAGGTCAAAAACCAGCCTGGTTTTCTCTAGTCTGTTCTTCACGAGCATTGGTTAGGCGTCGAAGAATTATTGAAGCTAATATTTTAGACACTATATTAGTCAAACTAATTCCTCTATGATTGTCACAGGAGGACTTTTGTCCTTTCTTATAGACTGGCACAATCAGTGATTGAGACCAGTCAGATGGGATTACGTCCAGTTCCCAGATTCTACCTAAGACCTCAGTCAATCTCGCTGCTAATACTGGACATCCATCCTTAAAAATCTCAAGGGTAAACCTGTCAGAGCCTGCTGCTCTCCCACGCTTCAGATTTCCTATAGCTTTTTCAACTTCGTAAAGAGTCGGAGGATTCACATTAACTTGCCATTCAGGTAGATTGGAGGTCGTGGGAAACCGAAGTGTGCCTGAAGGCCAGTTGAACTGATCCCTAAAGTGTTCTGCCCATCTATCCAATCTCCTGGATTAAGAATGAATAATATGTCCATCTTTCTCTGCGATTGTTTCGCTAACAGTTGGGTTCCTAATGCAGGTTTCCTTAACAAGTCTGAACAGTTGCCTGCTGTTACATATTGCTGCTGCCTTTTCCATCTCTCTTGTTTTCGCTATCCACCACTGTTCACGATCTTTGCGTAGGCTTCTAGTCAGCTTACGCTTAAGCTGACCCCGCTCTTCGTTATGTTTAGAGTCAGATGGAATGAGTTTCCGAGTATCTATCAGTGCGGTAGACGCTGCTGAGATCCAGTATTTCTCCCTAACCTTATGGTTTACCGTACTTGCAGACATCACTGCTGTTTCTACAGCTTTTCGGATATCATTCTACGCTGTCTCGGGGTGGGCATCACTTACTTAACTGTTTTTCTAGTTGTTCCCGAAATATACTCATAGCTTGAATATCATTAAGTAGGACCCTAAGGGGTTTCCTTGCACCATCTTTCCTACATCCAGTAAGACGTAGACAAATACGCGCTCGCACTAGAGCATGATCTGAGTCTAAGCATGTGCTCCAGAATGAGCGACTGTCTTCTATCGAGCCCCTCTATTGGTGGCTGATAGCGATGTGATCTATTTGTGTCCAGCGTTGGGACGAATTAGGGGGTCTCCATGTTAAAAGATGTTTTTCCTTATGCTTAAAGTTAGTATTTGCAAGAAACAGGAGGTTATCTGAGCATAGCTGCAACAGACGGTCACCGTTATCTGTTCTTTGAACCGCGACACCATAAGATCCACCCAGGTGTCTCTCCCTTTCGCATAGTTTACCTACTTGAGAATTAAAGTCACCAGCCACCATTACTACATCTGAATGCCTAGCTTTTCGGAGAAGGTTGGAAAGCTTTCTGTAAAACTTATCTTTTACATCATCTGAGCTGCAGTCAGTGGGAGAGTAGGCAGAGACGACGAAGACGCAACGACGAGTGTCCCTATCTTTCCGAGTCCTTACTGTTCCGTTTAGTCGGACAGCGCACAAACGACTGTCTACTGGGATCCAGTCTAAGAGAGCTACTTCCGCCCTAGGACTCCATGCTATACCTACGCCAGCGAGGCCACGGGAAGCAGTATCAGGGCTTCCAGATACACGGAGCGTAAATCGAGTTGGTTTGTTACTTTGACATGGTGCGGTCAAATGAATGACACTACTCGGATCCTGTGTGCGCGTTTCGGAGACGCAGCACACACCGATGGAGCGAGATTCTAAAGTCTTAGCCGAGGAAGCCTGTTGTCCTATTTGGCACAGTGTTCGGACGTTGAAAGCTCCTACGTGTAGTTTGGAGCGTGGTTTCAGGAGACCAGGAATAACATTCCGCGTACTCGAATCGTTCGCACTAGTGGGGCGAGGTGATAAAGGGATGTCAGAAGGGTTAGTTGTGGAGATAAGAGAGTTTTTAGGAGGTGTAAGAAGGATTTGAATGTGACCAACTTGATCTCGTGTGCTGTTACGAGTATGAGGGCTGATATCACTTCCCGGCTGCCCATACCGTGGAAGGGTGTTTCTTGAGGAACCTGGAAAAGAAAATCGGATTAATGTTGGTCTCAACAACCTGGGTGCGTGACCGCAGAGCCCAAGGGACAACTGCTTGAATCCGGTCGCGCACGGCTTTTTTGTGGGAGGTTTTTAGTGTGTTAGCTCCGTTCTTCAAAGGGCCTTACCGCGGGAGACGGAAATCCGTGGGGTAAGGCGAGGTGAGACATTTTTAGGGTCGACCTTTTCTAACCCCTTCCTTCCTTGTGAGAAGGCAGCATCGCTGTAGATGCTGGTTGTCCGAGGGAAACACCTTACTTCTGTCACACCTCTGTACAGTCAGCAGTACGACTTCGCCCTCAGACCTTGAGTTGTTGCTTTTGGTCTTACCGTTCTCCAATCGACCTGCCTGGCATGATAGAACCTGCAGGAACATGTGTTCCAGCCAATATAGCTCGGTTGAGTCATCACGATAGACAGGCCGACCACCACGTCAAGGTAGCAGCTATGGTCGGATAGGGTCTGAGTAAACGACCCTATCGTTTACTCAGATAAGTATTATTATCTCCGACCAGTATGCCCAGATAAAATCAAGCAACCAATATGCTCCAAAGACAAAGAAGATTGATAATCTATGCTTGACAATTGGCCGAATAATAAATAGACACTAGCATAAACCTATGTTCACCAGTTCAAGATCGTTCGTATATTTCAGACATTTGTAGTTTAAATAAAAGCAGAGCAGACACCAAATCGTTAAATAAAAAGTGACGATTATCCACAATGAAGCCAAGAAAGCCTGTGAGAAATGAAAGCCGTGAACAATAAACTGACATTATATTAAGAATAGTGAGTCATATAAAAGTGTTTAGTGAATCAATCGAAAGCTTATGACACAAGAAATATCAATATTTATATATCTAGTCATTTAAAGATTACGAAATAAGAGTACGTGTAAAATACTCTGCAAAGTCGTCCTTCGAGAGACTATGTAGTGGCACTGGGCCCTAACTACACAATCCTTAAAGTTGAACACGAGACAATCGTGAAAATAGATATTCAATATTTAACGTGGAGAAAAACCCAACAATGGAGAAGGCGGGAACAGTGAATTGAATTAACTCGATCTAATCAGACGGCATGACTAGGCCTGGCAGGCGTGATCACCCTAAATTGATGTAACATAATCTTTTACTTGTTCTCAATCATGTATTGGTGATTGTTACGATGCGATGAGTTGGTGTGGACGATGGTGTGACTTCCACGTAGATTTTATAGATTAGGCGCTCATATCATGACAAATCTACAATTTTGGGATTAGGTCTATTGTTAGAGCAGTATTAATATCATAATAGACCGTAATTGTACAACTATTCTTTAGGTCTTCGTCCGAAAATAACATGCATATTAGTGTATTATGAAGAACACTGTATCAATGAAATTTCATAGAATTCTTGTCTAATAACTCATTGATCACTCGACTTCATTGATTGACAGTTAGTCCAGAACCTCATATTAGGAACACTAACACAGCGTGCAATCAAGACATTGAGTTTAGAGCACTTCTCTCACGGCTACACTCATATTGAATCAGTTACTGTCAGTTGTCCATACTCCGATTATTCCGCCAACATTAAGGAGCATATTTGATTGTACGACTCGGCTTTTAGTATTTTCACTGTCCTTTTATTTTGCTTTCTGCTTATCCTAGGTCAGCGGACACTTTCTGTGTCCGCGGTTACTAACCGGTTTATTGAAGATGACCATTGCAAACTTAGGGCCACGCACCAACTCGAGTTAGTTGATCAATCCGACTTCTGGAGGGTTCACACTGATGAGTTTTCCAGTAACGTCCTATTTTAATGCACATTTGTATCCAAGATGTCTATACTGTTCCTATTTCCCTTTCAGACTAACAAAACGATGGACCACATCAAACATTTATTATTCGCAATTATAAACTTCCTTTTAGTGTCTAACTATCCTATAAGAACAGTGGAGCGATTCTCCAGGTTTCACTGGCTTGATCTATTTGTTCCTTTTAAAATATATCCTTTTCCATTTCTGACCTTAGGATGACTCAAGAGACATGTCAGTGAACACTAGATGGCCGGACGGAGCATGAGAAAATCGTACCTCAACAACGTGGTGTTGAGTGGACCTCTCATGACACTTGCTCAAGTCTTTCTTTTTTTTACCCTTCATTCTCTTGATACATCTGGTTTCCATATAGAGAACACATCCAACAAGTTGTGCATGATAATTTGGGGTAAGTAGGTAAATGTTAACGAGGTAAGATAATAGTATATTAACGTATGTAAATTCTGCAAAATATTTCTGAATATTGATTGAGCGGTTGCCATCACTGATTATAACAGTAAGAAGGTCAACACAGCAAACAAGTTACAGCGATTCCCCATTAGGCTGCACCATTTATCTACAGACAGCGAACTTAAATAAATTCAATGAATTGATCGAATCAACACTCCTACAGAAGTCGACTATGGAAAGAGGTTTATATAACATCTTCGCATGGGGGTTAAGAGTTTTCCAAGAACCTCCTGTTAATATTAAGTGCTATGGCCGGAGCAGAAAATTAATCTAATTTCTTGTTTTGTTTGTGCATTATATCTCCTATTACACCACGTTGATGTTTCAGAACTTCGTGTTTAATTTAAGACTTCGGGCTCAAACTGTCCAGAGAATTCGGTAATGAAAACTTATCAAAACCACCTTCAAGCCCTTTTTATCTCTCTGATGACGAGTAAATAATAGTTCAATAGGCCGTCTCGAACGTGCTATAACATTCGTCGTTCACTATGCAGTGAATCCTACTACTTTGTACAGGAGCGAATCATGCTGTAGAGCCAGTGAAATGTCACTAAGACCTTGCCAAATCATCCGACAGTTGAGTCACTGAATATCGAACAAATCATCAATCCTCGTCAAGGTCGTACGCCATGGACTGACTCATGCGGTGGTGGTCTTGCTTCCGCTTTTATCGACTTTAACTAATATATTTCTGCTATAACGTCCTTTGTATTGTACAGTCTTCAAAGCATCTATAGTACCTTGATACGTCAATGGAGTAGTCCACGTAAAGTGCTGACCACGACGTGTGGCTTTGACATTAGCTGTTTCGCCACACCATTCCCGTTAACTTCATCTACGCTGGTGATTTACAATGCTTAGTAATCTGTGTATGTGACATGAGATACACAAAAAATATCAATTGCGACCGTGATGGAGTGGTATGCAATGAAATGTCTTTCCATAACGCGGAAAACATTACGGTTCCAGCAATGGAAATCTGCTGACAGTTAAAGAAAGTTACAGACATTCTACTAGTAAATTACTGAAAACAGTGAAGGTAAAACAACACGTTATCAGCGGTGTTAACAAGGCAACATTATCAACGCATTGGTTAATATATTTTTACAATTGGTGAATTAATAATTGATCATGGAATATGAAGTACTCTATATAAATCACGGCGATGGAGACCGGCTCCAGTTATGCATGTCCAATTTGCAACATTATCAACACGGCAAAATAGAAACGACCTTTGATTCGAAATTATTGATTAACTGGTCAGTTGCATCAAAATTCTTAATTGGGCAGTTCCAGTTAGTTACAGGCTGACTGAGCTGAAAATATACACGCAACTGATCGGTGGATTTACTCCAACGGAAATTCCGACCGACTAAATGAGTTGTTCACTTACCATTCAATCACTAGTTAATGTTAGTTTAAAAAACTTATCATTAATTACAGCACTTAGAGAATCAACTGAACAGGCTTTGAGATTCCTAAGTGAAAGTAATTTAATTTAATTCGAAGTATGTAAGGTACTAACATTTAGTTTTGTCTCGAGTTAAATCTATAACCCATAAACTTTCGCTTGATGTATGGTCCACTGCCACACTCTCCTGTGTTCGTAAGCTAATATATTTTAAAGGTGACCATTACTACTCTATTTTTTCCACCTGAATGCCTGATTTGACATGATTATATACTCCTAATTGTTTGTGCTTTGTGGTCGCGTTAATCATCTATTTATTGAATAATCATTTGCACTGATTTGGGACTAGTAATCAAGAGCAAGTCAAAGGATGTTCCAGTTGATTAGTCTCCTCTCTTCCTCAACCGTTAGTCTTAATTCGGACTCAAGCATTTTTGGCTTCACGGTTAGACCAGTTAGACTATTATGCCTTAAATAAGATCGAGACAATCTTTTTCTTGTGTATAACTGTGTAGACAGATCAAGAACCTGACAGGAATCTTGAAGACATCTCCTTTTCATTTTTCTGGTGCATGTCTTTCCATTGGGTCTTTGGGAAGACATCGGATTTATTAGCAGTTAGTTGTATGTGTGATTTCACCGCCTCAGATGATATAGCGTCTGCTACTGTCGTTATGAAAAAGGCTCAAAGTACTTAACTGACGATAATCTATTATTGTTACTATCATTATTTTTACTTGACTCTGGATATATTCGGTTTATTCAAACTTTGAACTTTTTGGTTCGTTAGTTTGGTCTTTTTACCGAGAACCGATCAAAAATATGTAAGGAGTGACTCAAATTAATTTGAAGCTGATAGTGTTTCTTGCGGACAGTCACTGAATGCTTCAGGTTTCAATGCTGGGTAATTTCGCTTGTACAGTATTTTATTGAACCATGACTCAAGGTATTTTTTAGCCTAATTGAATGGAATGTCACTAGCAGATGGGTGGAACTTTCGGAAAATAAGCACGAGCTAAATAGAAGAGCCGTCTCTTTTGATAATAACAAAAACGGAATATGCAGTGCGTAGCAAAAAGGCATGTGATAGTAGAACTTGAAGATATAAAACATGAACTGCAGAGCCTACTACATAATAGTATATTATGGTAAGTGAGTTACGTGGCTAGAAGATCTCATTCTCCTATGTAGTCACAAGGTTGATGATAGGTAGACCACAAATGAATGTACTTGATATATAACTAGTGAAAGAAAATATATACTGAGTGGAGACTGGTAAATATTTCGTGCTTTTAGGTAACCCTCGTGCTATTGATAGAAGAAACCAGACCAGTAATGAGTAGGTCTTTATTTAGATCTTCGCGCAATCACAGTGGAGCGTGGGACTACCTGTTCAGTAAAACAAAGCCTCTCAACATTCAATATAAAATAATAGGAAATATAACGCCTATAAAAAATAGGGAAGTGAATGAATACTTGAACTCTTTCGTTTCGACATATGTACACATATGTACACATATATACACTATTTCCTACACCTCACAGATTTTTACTCTGGACTTACCGCATTAAAGTTTGCTAACATTTAGTGTTACACGGCTGATATTTCGATTTTAATTCCCATGAAATATAAATACAACCTTGAGGTTGTTACCGATTGAAAACGCTTTACACAGAGCAAACCAATCGCATGTGTATTCGATGTGTGTAGTGAATAAAAGATGTGAAATTAATGGGCCTAGATGCAACCGTTCTTTTGAAATTCGGCTGATTATAGACTTCATTTTCGGTTATTTAGCACTGTAAGGTTATATTGAATTTGGTTTATGACATTTTGGATTTTCTAGTCAATACTTGCTGATCAAATCCTAAACACATCACAGCAAATATTTTTCATCACGTTCACTCCCATCATTGGTGGGTGCTCAGCTGTGGATGAAATTTAGTGCAGTCCTCTATCTTTTCCTGTAATTGCCCTCGTTGTCCTAGAGTCTTCGACTTTACTTCTCCCCACCGTTGCACATAATCATTGAAAATCTTTTTGTATCGACTGGTTTTGTTCCCACTACCACATATTTATTAAGGCATGTCCTTTCTGTTCATAATGTTTCCAGTGGGCTTAACTATTTACAAGAATAGATAAGTTGTAAATTCGTTTAGCAACTATTTGAATGCTTCTCTGTGTTTTCTATGATTCCGATATTCCATATTCTATGCCGACTTTTTCCCTGTCCTCCAGGAGGGATATCAGCCAACTAAATTGCGAGGGATTTAGGTTAGTACTGGTTTCACTGGTTTTGAGATTACTGCATGTAAGGTGATTTGGAAAGAAGCACTTGAAGATGTCATAGGTATTTTGAGTTTGACAACGCTTTAACCAGTAACACACACTATGAATCGTACCCACCAAGTGAAATCAAAAGATAGAAGCGAGGAGGTTCGAAGATAAATATATATCGGAAATCGACTGATCTAGACTGCCTAGTGATTGCAGGAGATGTTGGGCACGGCGTTCCCACTCGTAATCTGGTGCGGTTGCATGACCGAGCGCCCTCAGCTAAATGAGTCCATTAAAACTAATGTGGTTAGCACCCATTGTCGAAGACTTACAGAACTATTTATTTTGGGGTTTTGTTAACCGCTCAGATCACTTCACCCTTTAGTGGGGTAGTGTTGACCCTAAGACGTAGCCAGCCAGAAGTTTAAACTTAACGAGTTTGTCGTCAATAAACACTCTTCTGATAGCTTGCTATGTTTGGCAGTGTCTGGTCATTTTTCCTTACTATAAGAGACTATGAAGTACAATATAGTAATAAAGAAACAAGGTACGATAGAAATTTCGGATTATTGTAAACTTCGTCATTCTTTTTTCGTCTTTTCCAGCCGTCCTGGAAAACAAAAAAGGATGTGTAAGTGCATGTCGAATTACACTCGTACGCACGTAAACACAAAGCGGGCGAAAAAGAGAAAATGAACTCATACACATGCGATAGCGTAAAAACGATTTTTACAGAATGGTTTTTGTTCTTTGTTTTTTCCAAAAAGTTTTAACATATATATATTAACAAAGGAACTTTTTTTGAATAAATATGTAAATATAAGCATATTAAAATTATATATAATACAGAGAAAAATCTAGATGAAACAAAATGTTAACTAGTGACTTGCGTAAAATAATCGCTTATGTGTTCCGGAAACCATACCATAAACGAGTTGGGCTGTAGTGTATCGAATATGTGGTTGCATGAGCACCTAGATGACAAAGTTTGTGTAACGTATTGAAGATGGTTTCCTTAACTGTTCCCATCTATTTGATGCGTAGTTTTAAGGTTGTTGAAGGTAACTCGTGATGAAGATCAGTGTCTTCTTTTTGAAGCTGGGCGAGTTTAAGAAGGTCGATGCCATGGAAACTGTTCAAGAAATTTATACGGGACAAAACATCTGCGACTACATTGTTTGTTCCAGATATGTCTAGTGTATCTGAAGTAAACTGCGAAATGAAGTCCAGTTGACGAGACTCTCGAGAGGAGTACTTGTCTGAAGACGAGCTTAAAGAGAAAGTAAGAGGTTTATGATCAATAGAAACAGTGAATTCTCAGACTTCAACAGGGTGTTAAAAATGCTGTACGGCACAGTACATAGCTAGGAGGTCCTTATCGAAGTTGCCACACCTCGACTGAGTGTCTAGCAACTGTCTCGAGAAGAATGCCAAAGGTTTCCGGGTGTGGTTTATCCATTGTTGTAAGACTTCTTCGATTACTGAGTCGTATGTGTCTACCGCGATATTAATGGGTGCTTGAGTATCGTAATATGCAAGCATGGTTGCTTTTGCGATAAGTTCCTTAGCTCTGGAGAATGCTTTTCGCACGGTATCATCTGAATCGATGGATTTCGTATTTCCACGAAGTTGGTCGGTTAGAGGTTTCATAAATGACACACAGTTCGGTATGAACCGTCTGTAGAAACTTACAAAGCTGTTAAATGTGCGTAACTGCTTAGTGGTGGTCGGTTCTGGGTAATCCAGAATGGCCCCGCTTTTCTTCTCAGAGGTCTGATGCATTGCACATCAACAGTGTGTCCTAGGAAACGTAAAAAGTCAGTTCTTGTTTGGTATTTCTGAATGGTTACAGTTATTTAATGCTTTCGCAGGCGTTCGAAAACAAGGTCCGGATACTGGAGATGGGATTCTCTGCCCGGACTTGTTATCAAGCAATCATCAACATACTTACTTAATTACGCCTGTTACGTCTCGTGAAGGAGCGCAGGCCGCTCACCAGCATTCTCCATTCAACCCTGTCCTGGGCAATCCTTTCCAGCTCTTTCCAGTTGTTATTCATCCTTTTCATATCCGCTTCTATTTCTCTACGTAATGTGTTCTTTGGCCTTCCTCTTTTCTGCTTCCCTTCAGGATTCCAAGTTGGCGCTTGTCTCGTGATGCAGTTTGGTGATTTGCGCAATGTGTATCCTATCCATTTCCATCGTCTTTTCCTAATTTCCTCTTCAGCTGGAAGCTAGTTTGTTCTCTCCCACAAAAGCCTGTAGCTGATGGTATCCGGCCAATGGATGTTGAGTATCTTGCGTAGACAGGTATTGATAAATCATCAACATACGCATGTACGAAATTGAGATCGCGATAAACGTCATCAATGATACTTTAGAATGTCTCAGCAGCATTTCGTAAGCCGAAAGGCATGCCCGAAAATTCGTGAAGACCTAAAGGAGTTATGATTGCGGTTTTCGGAATGTCATCAGTGGCCATAAGAATTTGGTTATAGGCTTTAACCACGTCGATTTTTGAAAAGACAGTTGTACCTTTCAAGGTAGCTGTCAAACCGTGAATGTGGGACAATGAGTAACGATCGGAAATGGCTTTCGCATTGAATCGCCGATAATCACCAGTTGGACTCTGGTCATCGCTGTTCTTTTTAGGGACCATGTACAAGAGAGATGACCATAGGCTGTATGACGGTCGAATGATTCCTAACTCTATCATGTGATCAAATTCGTTTTTTGCCAACCTCAGCTTTTCGTGGGCCAGTCGGCGCGCTTACGAGAATACAGGTGGTCCTGTAGTCATGATGTGATTCTTAACATCGCTAGTTACACACGGCAATTTCAGTTGCGGTTGATATATCCAGAACACCTAACGAGGAATTGTTGATATAATGAATCTATCGTGTGACTAACTGTGACAGGAAATAATCTGCAGCCGGAAAATGAATGTATACAAACAGATAAATTAGTGTTTTTGCCTGATAGCCTTCGTTTACACGTATCGATTAGGGGATCGTGGTGTTGTAGCAGGTCTATAACAATGATTGGCATAGAAACACCTGCAACAACAAAAATTCAGTGAATGGGTTCGCGTAAATCAACGTTAAGGTAAACGTACCTTTTACTATATGTAGCGATTGGCTATCCGTTTGCCACCTGTAGGTTTAAAGCTGATTCGTGAAGCTGATCGTTAGAATTTGCTGGAAGAACGCTAACTTCTGGCTAGTATCGACAAGGTAACGAACTTTCGTTATCACATCTGTGACGTATAACAGACGGCTGCTTTCGCCGGCTACAGTTGCCGTTAATACCGACTGGGAAGTTCCTCGAATTGTTTTTTGCTTCAGTCGATTCTGAGTTTGGAAAACTGCATGGTTTTCTGCAATTTCTAGATTTTCCGTGCTGGTTACGATGCCAGCACCAGTCGGTGTTACCCGTCTCTCATGGTCTAGAGACAGATCGCTTACGTGAGATGGTTCTTCGCGGGGTATGTGACCGTTTACGGTCATCTAAGATAACGTGTAAGCGTATGACATAATTCCGTAATGTCATTCTGTGCGCTTGAGGCTTTTCTTTGACTGAAAAAACCTCGACGTTAGAAAATTTGGTGATTTCTAAGATGCGGTCAGCAGATGCCGCCAGCCCGTCTACGATGTTGTTTTGAAACGAGACCAGCACAGCATGCACCTGTTGAGGAAGTTTAGATAAAAAAGTTGTCTGAATAGGCAATCATCGAAAGCTGTTTGGCCAATCACCCCTCTCATTCTCAGTAACATGTCTGTCTCAGAACCGTGTTACAGGTCGATATTATCAAGGAGTTGGTTTAACCTTTGTCGATCGGTTAGATCTCCGCGTTTAAGGATAGATCGTTTAATTGTTTCTTAGGGTTTCGAAACATTACTAGTAAATATACTGGGTGTTACGTACCTGTTAAATTCGCGCAGTAGTGCCTTGACTTCTTCGAGGAATTGTGCACATGTGTCGTCCAGGCCGTGCTAGTGGAAGTCGGCACCTGCGTAGCAGAACCAGGCTTCGATGTTGTCTGGTCAGAAGGGCATTAGTTGAAGTGAAGGTGGGGACATAGTCTTTAGCTTAAATACTTTAGGGGTCTGTTCCTTTACGACAAATAGAAATGAACGAGGAAAAAAGTATCCAAAAACTCGAAAAAATCACAAAATAAAAAGTTAAAATAAAGCAGTGATTTATGATATTCCAAAAGGGAACACACTTACAGTTTGTAAGTTAGTGTACCGGACCACGTCGGGCTCACCAATGAAGAGGCCACAGGTATTTGGAGTTTGACAACGCTTTAACCAGTAACACACACTATGAATCGTACCCACCAAGTGAAATCAAAAGATAGAAGCGAGGAGGTTCGAAGATAAATATATATCGGAAATCGACTGATCTAGACTGCCTAGTGATTGCAGGAGATGTTGGGTACGGCGTTCCCACTCGTAATCTGGTGCGGTTGCATGACCGAGCGCCCTCAGCTAAATGAGTCCATTAAAACTAATGTGGTTAGCATCCATTGTCGAAGACTTGCAGAACTATTTATTTTGGGGATTTTTTTACCACTACACCGTGTTAAGTTAAGAGTATATTAAACTGGTTCAAAAGGTCAGGTTTCTGTACTGAAAGCAAATGTTTGAATAATTAATTTTATCTACCTAGCTATGGTTCAAATTATTAAGTAAGAGATATGAAGTTTATAGTGAAGTTTCTTCTCTTTTTCCACACAATATTGTCACAGAAATAGTTGAACTGTGCTTACTGTCGATCCATTCGATAATGTTCTCAATTGTTATGTTTCACACTTCAAGGCCATCCGGGCCTTTGGCGTAATTCGTTAGTGGTCGACAGTTTCTTATGACTGAGTACAAGTTAGTTGTTGTTGGAGGTAAGCTTTGTTATCTACACATGAATACCTATTCGTCTAGCTGGTGGAGTTGGCAAAAGTGCTCTTACTATCCAGCTTATTCAGAATCAGTAAGCTCTTAATATTTTTAATAACTGTACCATAGTTTTGTTGAGGAATATGACCCGACGATAGGTATAGCCAATACAAGACCAGGCATTTAAACCTTTTGTAGAGGACTCTTATAGAAAACAGATGGTCATTGATGGAGAAATATGCTTGTTAGATATCTTAGATACTGCTGGGCAAGAGGAATACAGGTAATTCAAAATACAAATTTATTCTTCAAAACAGTGCAATGCGCGATCAGTATATGCGTACTGGGGAGGGATTTTTATGCGTGTTTGCTGTGAACAACTCCAAGAGCTACGATGATATAAATCAGTATCGAGAGCAGATCAAAAGAGTCAAAGATGCCGACGAAGTTCCTATGGTTCGTAAGTTAAAAATTTTTTCCCCATTCGATTTGTAGTTGTTGGAAACAAAGTTGATCTCACGAATCGCAGTGTTTGTACAGAGGAGGCAAAATCTTTAGCCCACTCTTATAATATCCCGTATGTTGAGACCTCCGCCAAGACCAGACAAGGTGTGGAAGATGCGTTCCATAAACTTGTCCGGGAGATCAGGAAATCTGTAAGTGATTTAAAAATAGTTAGGCCTACCATTTATATCACAACCTTGGGTCGTTTTTACGGACACTTATTTTTTTAGTTGAGTTTCGGAGTTGCATTTTTATCGGTTAAAGCTGTAATTAAATTCTGTCTCTACGCTTCGAGATGAGTAGATTGGTAAAGTTGTTTACCTTTCTACCCAAACCAGTTAAAAGTCCTTGCACCTAGCGCCTAATTATTACAGTTTCAAATCTTAATAGATTAAAAAATGGCTCAAACTAATATTCTGGAAGCTATTGACTAACTGATTTAATTGCTTAATAATATCGTGATTAGGAAAAGAAAACCAAGTAGCGTGACGTAGTTGTCCATTGCTCTCTGTATTTTTAAAGTTAAAGATGTCCATATATGGCCTTATTTTATCTCCCAATCTATTTTTATTCCTGTCGGTTTCTATTATCGTTCAAACGATATTAGAACTTGGTTGGAATTCCTAGCACTTGTTATAATCAAGTTCTGATAAGTCGAATTAGTCTTGCAAGTGATAATAAGCAACGAGAAATATTTACAACAAATATAAGAAAGGATTGGTTTCGACTGATATCTTGATGTTATTGTCTCTGTCCTGTCTCAAGATCATTAATTCATAGAATCAGAATTATAACCGGACAAATTTTTACGTTTTCATGTCTCAAATTATCAGTTGATTTCATGGATCAATATCAATTTTTTTGTCGAACAATTAAAGGAATAAACAACAAGTGTATATTATTCATAGTAGTCCATTTTCTACCTTATTACAAACCAGTTAGGAGTCTTCTGATAAAATATTGTACCCAATATTTCATGAGACGCTTATTTCCTGATCGACAAAGTGGCCGTTTAAATGATACCGTTAGTTTTCGGGCGAATAGACCGTTGTTTGATGGTAAAGATCATACTTTGTGTTTAGGAGTTTGATTTTATGAAGTCATGAATCTAGGTCTCAGGTTTACCTTTACCGATTCGGAGTCTTTGTAACCACTTCAAGCATTTAATTGGTGATATGTTTGGATCCCAGATGTTTTAGTTCATAGTGCTAACTGATGTATTTTTAACTGGGTAAAAGTGCACAAGTTTTTACAGTATGGCTTTAGTGATCATAGATAAGTAGTGAGTCTCGAGACACCATTGTTACTTCCCGTGGCCTCACTAGTGTAGGTATAGGATTAAAGTAGCAAAGCAGGCCGTCAGACTGGATCCCAATAAACAGTCACTTGTGTGCCGTCTGACTAAACGGTACATTGATAACTTTGTCTAGCCCCCGCTGACTGCAGCTCGGATGAATTTCGCGGGAAGCTATTCAACCTTCAAAAAGCTCAAGGCTCTGAAGTGGCAATAGTGGAAGGTGATTTCAATGCTGAAGTAAGTAGAATAAACTGAATCAAAGGATATTTAAGGGGATTGTACTGTGTCGTGGCTCAGCGAACAAATGATGGCGACCGTCTGCTGCAACTATTCTATTTTCTAGCAAGCTTAAGGGGGAATATCGTCTAACGTGGCGTCTCCCACAATGGACTCAAATAAACCACATTCACATGAACCATTGTCGGAGAGACACGATAAAAAACTCGCTAATTCTGAAGCACACTTTTTGATTCAGACCATACTTTAATTCAAGCACGTATTTTTCTGCATCTAACGACGTAGAAAAGCCACAACCAAAGAACCTCCTCAAATTCAAATTAGTGAAAATCTTGGGAATATATTCCGGACACTATTAGGGAAGGAGTTAGTCATCCATAGAAGTGGTATCCACCCTGAATTTCAGCGGAGTCTACAGAACCAATAGGTGCTCGGACACTCAGACTGGCTTCCAGCACGATGAGGAGCGAAGGCAGCTTAAATGTATGCTGATAAGAAGCTTACATAATGATCGTAAGTAATGGTGGATAACGAAAGCAGAAGAGATGGAAAAGGCCACAAAAACGGGTAACAGCAGACAACTGTTCAAACTTATCAAGGAAACGGGTATTAAAAAACCGACTATTAGTTTATTATTTATTTTTATTTATTTGAACACAAATAGTGGTACAAGAGGCACCAAATATATATGCGCCACACCATGTTTTTGTGTGTGGACTGAAATACTGCCCGGGTGCCCAGACCGAAGCAGGTGGTTTTCTTAGGGACCACACCCCGAGCCTTTGACCTAAAGGTTTGACCAACAAGGCAGTGAAGCATCGTAAGGAGATGCAGTCCCATGGAAGCTGGTGACCAAGAAATTGGTTCATACGCCATTTGTTCCTTCAGGATACTGGGGTCCATGTGCACCATTGATTTGGGATCCGGTTAAAGCGCCGGACATTCGCTTTTCGTCCTCTCATTTTCGTAAACAATAGTAATGCCACGAGGATGCAGTGAGTAGGACTTCCCTGACTGTTCAAACTTATCAAGGAAACGGGTATTAAAAATCCGACTGTTAGTGAAAAAGACCGGAGTATTATTCACTTTCAGTGCAGGAGATTAAAACGGTATGTAGACTTTTTGGGAACAGTTCACCTGGCCTTCAGCCACACATCAGTTACCCACTGTCTCCAAGCAAACTGAATGATGGATTAGTGTAAGTCCGCCAACTCTTACTAAGACTGAAAAGTTATAAGTAATCTAAAGCCAAGCAGAACAACGGAGACTAATGGACTACTGAGATTTTTAAGGATGGTGGTCCGGTTTTGGCGGTTAGATATATTAAAATCTTAGCTAAAATCTGAAAACTGTATATAGTCCCATCTGACTGATCTCAATCGCTGATCGTCCTAGTCTATACGAAAAAAAGGAAATCACAGGAACCAGTCTTACTAAACTAGTGTCTAAAATATTTACCTCAACAATACTTTGACGTCTAACTAGAGTTTGTGAAGAGCAAACTCAAGAAAATCATGCTGGTTTCAGAACTGGATGTAGGTGTATAAGCCAAACATTCACACTGCAGCGGGTTCTGGAACAGACATAATTTTCGACGTCCGACTACAGTTGTATTCCTTAACCTTAAGGTGTTGCCCAACTCCGTTGATCGTGAGGTTTTCTGGCAATGTATCATTGAAAAGCTTACCAAATAAATACATTAGTCAGTCAGCTACAACGTAGAACCAGGTATATATGTGCATCGGTCCAAGTTTCCATACCTCATTAGCACAACAAGATGAACACCGGATTCATAGTAGTTAATTCAGTGGTGGTAATATATATATATATATATATATATATATATATATATATATATATATATAAACTTCGTATAAACTCTCTACGCGAACACTACTTGTCGAATCAGAGTTTATGGTCGACTGCCATCCAAGTTGATTACTTTAATTGGTGTTCGTCAGGGTTGTCCGTTCTCATTTTTTTCATTCATATTTGTCCTAGATATGGTTTTAGAGATAGGATTTTCATCGTCTGACTTTCCAAGGGTTGATCTACCAAAAGATTCGCTTGCTGACTTAGAATACACAGATGACATAGTTCCATTTGGCGAAGACGCTGACAAAACACAGTCTTTTGACCACCTTAAGCAACAATCCAAAAATTTTTGGGATGGTGTTCTCTTCGTCCAAATGCAAGGTGCTGCTTCAGGATTGACTTACATCAGCTCATTAATTAATTATAAGGGGTGAAATAGTTAAACTCGTCAACCGCTTCACTTAGGAGTCGCGTCAGTTCCGATACTCTTTTGTCTGACGAAATCTCGGTACGGATTCAAAAGGCTCGATTGACTTCTTCCAACTTGCGTCACTTGTGGTGTAGGCGAGATATCCTTCTATCAACCAAAGGACGAGTTTACTGCTCAGCAGTTTGCATTGTTCTACTTTATGGATGTGAAAAATGACTATTAAGGGTAGAAGATATTCTTAGGTCTTGGAAGCATCGCTCGTATATTTTAGGATCACGAAGTAAGTGATGCTTTGGCTAGGAGTAGAGTACTAGGTAAGGATGAGAAACACGATGTTGTGGTAGTAAATCTTCAATAACTAAGATGGTTGAGGTATGCGTTACACTCATCCAACCACTACCTACTTCGATGAGTGGTGTTTTCTGGTATTGAAGTAGACTAGACGAAAGCTAGGAGTGACTAAACTAACATATGGCATCAATCCATTAAGTCGCTGATAGTTGAGCTTGGCCATGTTAATATGTTTAGACCACTTAGTTAGGGTTCACGCAGATGCCGCAACCAATGGATGGAGACTATGAATAACATTTCTCAAAATCGTTTGCAATGGCACAGGTGCATCTGTTCCCTGTTTTCTCCAAAATTTTGAGATTCTACATTCATGACTTTTTTTGCTTGTCTTCTCGAATGGTATCTTCAATGCCTGATCTTTCCTACTACAACTGAATGTTACTAACCTTACTATTCTAGGATTTAACTTGACGATTTTATCTCTGCTAATGGGGAATGGCAACTTGAACCGATGTACATACGTATCAGGTTCTGTGTTGTGACTGAGGTTCTGCAGAGCTGTTAAGTGGTGTTAGCTATCATTTGAGAGCTAGATGTAAGTATAACTGTTGGGTATCGATAGACGAGGATCTTATTTCGTAAAAATGTAAAATTGGTTTTACAATCACTAGAACAAAAATAGTTCAACTAATATAGTTATTTAAGTTTTATCTCCTTTAATAACCCAATGTCTGGTTAGGACTACACTAACAGACATACGAATGTGTTAAATAAAACTAGTAAGGCATCCATATAACATGTTCCTAATACAGTTGGTAACACTACATAACAGCCGATTTACCACCATTGCCTAGTACCCTACATCTAACCTCAGCATTGTTCACTTGGTTGCTCTATCATACATGAACAATAATTCGAGAATACTTGTGACTAAATACTGGTGAACTTCACATATCTTGTACTTTTAAAGGCTACGTTTCAAAGCCATGAGAAGAAACAGTGGACTGATGCTCAATACCTCACCCTTCAAACAGTGGGTGTCTCACGCCGCTGCCGGAACCAAAACGAACTTCCTTAATCAGTGCCAAGATTTCGTGAAACGCCAATCCACTGGGTCTAGTAAAACTTCCAAGATTAGCGAAGTGGTTAACGCATTCAACCACTTCAGTATAATTTATCTAGGCGTAGAACCAGATCAATCCCGTTTATCGTTCTCAATCATCTCTGACTCAACGAACAATGATCAAGCAATGAGTCATCACAACTCACATACTTCTATACACCTATCAATGGTACCCACAAGATTTCCCGAGTTTTATAGTCAAGTGTCCTTTAGGGTCGAGAAATACAGTTATAGTTAAGTGTTGGTAAGCATGTATGCTGCAGAACGTGGTGAAGAGTGGATATTTACTCTATACACTACATCTAGGTTTATAAACCGACTTGGTCTTTTTCTTCTAAGGGCCCTAGTCAAGTGTTGGATGATCATGAAGCATGGTATTTTTAGACTAGTCACAAAAGGTTTTTCTATCCTTTTTCTATAAATTGAGGTGGTCAAGACCAGTGTTGTAAGACTACTACGCCCAGCCCTCAGATTTCAGTTGACGAATCAGTTAAGCTAACTGTTAAAACTTGACCACCATCCCTAGAGATTTCCGAAATATAGCCGTCTTGTCTTGCTGCTCTTCATCGCCTCAGATTAGCTTTAGTCTCTTTACCGTTTGGTGAAGTTCACTCAAATCGCATTGCTCCGTTCACAGCTCTCTGAATATCACCCGAAGCAACATCAGGGTGAGCATCACTTAATGATCGACAAAGGGCTTCTCTGGTTGTTCCTGACATACACGCTTAACGTTTTCATTTTTAAGCTGAATTTTAGGATATATTCCAGTTGTGACCTTCATGTTTCCAGTAAAGAATCGGGTAAACGCGTGCTGGCACTGGAGCATGATCAGTCAAAATATCAGCTCCGAAATGCATAGCTGTCTTTGAGCACCCTCTACGATAGCTGATGACAGTATGATCTATGTGTATCATTGAGTCGATATCTCAGAGTGTTCATGTACAAATATCATCTAGTGCTTAAAGTTAGTGCTTGGTCAGAATAACAGTTAGAGCGTAGTTGTAGCAGACAGTCACTGTTATCTGTTCAATGAGTTTAGGGACCAGAAAACTCACCTAAGGATCTTCCAGCTTGCATTAGCTTACCTACATAGGTGTTTTCTTTATGTGCTGCTCGGTTTCTTTTTTGCTTTCTAGAATATTCACTAGCCTTATGAACGGTCGACCCAAATTGTTTTTGTCGGTTTCTCATCGGTTGGTTTTATGTAATTCATATGTATGTCTTCTCTCTCTCTCTGTATTAACAGAGGGAGCATGATAAAGCTATTTGAGAACCTCAGATAATTGATATGAACGTTTTAGACCGCAAGTAGCTGGAGAAAACTCATCAAAATAGATAAGTGCATATTAATGCTCTACAGTTTCTGTTTTTATTTTCTTAAAAATTACCTAGAGACGTGACCATGATGCAGTGAAATACTAGTTTTTGAAGGCTTAGTTAAAAGTACATGAAATCGGAGCTGCTAGTAACTTTTTTTACTCGTATTCCTTGGAAGAAATTTCTCGTACTAAACACTACTGTTTATCATTTTCATGATCTTTTTCTCTAAAATCATAGTTTTCGATATTCACTAATTTACACGGCTTTTGAAAATATTTTGTAGAAAGAGAAGAAAGGGAAAGATCGTAAAAAGCGCAAACGAAAATGTTGTATACAATAAATTAACCACTATGTTATTTTGGGCACCAGTGGGCTTTATTTAAAAACTGGAATTTAATTTCAAAGCGTTTGAATGATGATTATAATAGCTATATTCGTGGACTGGCCTTCGTCAGTATCCGGTCTTCACAAACTTTTTATCTGATTTAGCATAATTCCACATCTGCTCTAGCAGTTTTACTAAAAAGTTACTTTAAATAATTGTTTTGTTCGTACGTACATACACAAACATACAAATGTTTTAAAACTTAACTTGTTTGGACTTTTGTATGAATTCTGTTTTCCTTTCGATATATATATATATATATATATATATATAACAATGCGATTTTAGATATCATTCTAGGTATGCTTTCTGCAACTTTTCTACTTTTTTTTCAAATGAATCGCGTTCTGTACATGTATTCATCGCGCGACTAATCATTTTTGTCAGCCTCCTATTTGTTTTGATCCAATTTGCTGTACACAATAAGTAGTAAGAATAACAATGGCATTTTTGCACACATACAAACTTTGTGACTTTATTGTTTCCGTTTACTGGTATTATTTTTATTGACACCGATATTGTTATGATTGCTTAATCTCTGAGTGTACATATATCGATTCTTCCTTTACTTTATTTGTCCTCTTGTTTTATGCAATATATGATTATGGAAAATTGGATATGTTAATTATTTTGAGCTGTGTATTAAAAAATATAAAACTGTTAGTTGACATGTTGAGGTAGATTCAGTCTATCTTATCAAGGTCAGTATCTTTATATTCGTACAAATTATATGAATATCGAGCCTGACAAAACATCAGTTGTATCTTTCTGTTTATCTGTTAATCAGCATTTCCATATTGTTTGTTTCTCAACCTGTCATCCTTAAATCCAAAATCATATATTTTTCCTGAATTGAAAGTTGCACAACTAAATATCAATTTGTCGGTTCGGTATAATAAGTGCTTTTTATTGATTTCATGCACATGCTGATGTATATTGTTAAATATAACAATTACAATTAACTTTAATGAACCTCTGAAGTATTGTTATTTATTTTATGGAATCCACTTTTTTCTAGTCACGAATACTTCGTTTGTTTGGAACAGTAAGTTTTTACCACTAATTAGTTGGCAGTTAGCGCGTCTTAGCTTACCGTAGTATTGCAGCTCGTAGTATGATCAATTCATGTCATAGGTTTGGCTGACATGATTCCAATACCTTATTTTCCTAAGTTCTCTGTAAAAGTCATGTTACTAAAGCATCGGGTCCTTTAGCAAAAGTGTACTATTAGAGGTCTTTACTATTTGATTCCCAGTCATTTTGTTTTGAACTTTATCGTTGAGTAGTAAATGTGGCTGTCTTAAAAAAATTGGCTAGTTTTTAGCGCTTGCTCAAAATCAGTGTGTTCATTTAAATTTGGAATTCGTTGCTACTTTTCTATTAGTGCAACTAGGCAGGTTATCAGTGTTCACCGTACACACTCGCTCAGGTCATATGAACAATAAGAGAACTATTAATAATGTACAAATATAAATAGATGAACAATTTAATTTTATACGAAGCGATATATCTTGAGTTAACTATATTATCTTTCAAAATAAAAAAAAGAACGGGAACAATTGCAACTTCACTTTTGTAGGGAAATAAACATCCTCGGTAAGGATGTTCTTTAGCTAATAGCAGAAGTTAGGTACATTTTGTACCTTTTTTGATCTTCTAGACACCATAATCACATGTCGGTTTGAATTATCGTCTTTGTGTGATTGACACTTAACTCTGTGTCACTCATCTGATGTAAGTTATCCATCTATTGATGAAAGGGTGAGTATACTAAGCAACAGTTTCCTCTATTTCACCTGATGGCTAAAACGTAGCCTTTAAAAGTACAAGATACGAGAAGTTCACTAGTATTTGATCGTAAGTATTCTCGAATTGTTGCTCGTATATGATAAAGCAACTGAGTAAGTAATGTTGAGGTTAGGCGTAGAGTACTAAATAGTGATGGCAAGTGGGTTGGTTTGGTCGTTTTCGTTGGTCAGAGTCTGAGATGTGTTACGAATATCCAGCGTAGGCCTACTTTGATATGCGATCCTGGCTTGAATAGACCAAACAAAGAGATAGCATAAGTCCATGAATTCGTTGATTATTATCTGGAGTTGCTTTCTTAATCGTACGCTACTTGTTTTGGTCGTCAAATACTCTGCTACGTCTGGGGGTAGGGAGAATCCTCTCTAAATCCTTTCATATAGCCACCGCCAGGTCCTACGCAATTCACTCTTGTCGCGTCGGTGTTGGCCCCTTGCTACCATGGGACTGCATCCCCTAACGTTATTCCATTGCCTTGTGTATTAAACTCTTAGGTCGAAAGCTCAAGGGGTGACCCCCTGGGAAGACTATCTGCTTCGGTTTGGGCACATACATTAAATGACGACTACAGCTGTGAAAACTATTCTTCCTTCAATCCTCATTATCACAAATTATACAACTATTCGGCAACATTTGTTTTTGCTTTACATTCCGTCACTTGTCAATTCCTTTTTACTATTTTGTATGTTCCTTTATTTCTCAACTTCTACATCAGCTCCCCTATAGTGGGAACATTGTCCTATGTAAGCGATCCTCAGTTACTAACTGACTGGAAGTTGAATGCTACCACCGAATTCCGAACCAACCTTTCTGGAACCACATTCCTTTCAACCTGGCCTCATCCAACGTCGCACGTTGATGCAGATCGGACAACAGATGGGGTTTACTGTCTTTATAAAATCACAACGTCGATGTCTGTTGTCTGTCCGAGACTTGTATTCAATACTCTAGTAGTGTACTATAGATTCGTCCTTCATCTGTCGCTTGGAAAGGCTTGCTTCACGTGGGTCTATTCGGGGATAATGTATCATTTCCCTCTGGTTTCGCTGGCGTTAGTGTCTCACTAAGCGCTAGAGCCGAGACAGCACTAATCGATTGTATTCCCAATAACAGTCGATCATATATTATTAGATTACAAAGCTCTATCGGAGTGAAAAAAAACTCGGTGTGAGAAACGATGTCTCATCTCTACTTACGCCCCGGCAGATCGCAGCTCGGATGAATCAAGCATGAGCTTTATCACCAATCAAGTGTTCCTTTACAGTGTGCTCGAAAAAAATATTGTAGTGCTGACCGGAGAATTGATTGCATTGGTCAGGCCTCTAGGTACAGAAGAGTTTTTTGGGTGGCTCATGGGGACTTGTTGGTCACAGGTCAGATAACGGTGAATGTTTCCTGCAACTTTTCTCAGACCAAAACCTGTTTCTGGTTGACTATCGGCATAGTTATCGCTGTGTTATCTGGCATCCTACCTCTACACCTCAAAAATGAACTCAAATTGATCACATTGCGACCAGCTTCCGTTAGCGTGGTTGTGTACAAGACTACTTCTTTTTTTGGAGTACTTATCTAGACTCTGATCATGCCATCGTTTATGCTACTCCTATCATATGTTTTAGTGATCAACAAATTCATCACTAAATGAATCGATGTAAGCAAATAGTCTTCATCTTCTGTTGCAACTAGGTAACAAACCGAGTTAGGTTCAAGTCTAGTTACCAACCCACTGAAAAGTATACATTTGGCTGACTCCATGAAATTGGCTATAATCGCTGGTTTTCTATAGGCTCTCTACAAGTCGTTGAAGCACCCCGGTCTTTTCCGGGTAAACATGTGTTTGACGTTAAAAATAGATTCTTATGTTATGAAATTGTGGAGAGTGCGTAAGTACTAAGAAGCCTGATGGTTGGCGTGTGTTAACGATTAGGAGAAAGTGGCTGTATCTGGTAGCTGACGTAAGATTCTTTCGTTCAGCTGAGGCACTGGCAGCAAGACCTCTAGTGTAGACGAATTTGTGAAGGTGTTGGGTCACCAATCAATAACTTCCACTGACGTCCTAGATGACGGTTGAAGTTCTTCGAAAAGCAGTTCAAATAGTCTGCTGCCCCGGTGACACCGATAACTTTGTTTTGCCCTTCCTGACAAGTGTCGACTGATCCACCTAAAGAGGTGGGGGTCTACAAGGAATGCCATCTTCTGACGCGCCATAAATCGCCAAACCGAGATAACTCGCCTCCGTCCCTTTTTAAGGATGATGGCGATCTTCTGGTTATGGAACGGACTGAGTTGTTTGCAAACGTTTAGGGATTTGAGTGTTCCAACATCTTGGAATGAGTTTATTGTAGTCCCCATCTTTATAAATGGTTCATGTTATCTATGCAATAACTGTTGGGGAATAAGGCTTCCGATTGCGTCCGAATCATTGGCTTCCGTCATACTTTCCAGAGTGCTCAAAGCCCGGGAAAAAATGACTCGCTAGGAGCAGGCTGGTTTTCGTTCTGGTAGAGGATGTATTGATCATATCTCCAACCTCCTCTAAATGTTAGAACACCATACTTATTGCAGGCCCCTAAATGCCCTGGTACAGCCGAGAGTGGGGAGAGTCAGCTCTTTACCATGAAATGCTCTCACATGGCCACGTGCATACAACCACTACCAGGGAAGTTCTACTCACTGTTTTCTCGTGGCAGGGGTGTTTCTTACGAAATTGAGAGGACGGAATGCGAATTTCCGGCACTTTGACCGTATTGGTGGACATGATAGATACATATAGGGGAGTTGGTGCACATGGGCCCCAGTATCCTGAAGGAACAAATGAACCAACTATTGGTGACCGGTTACCGTGGGACTACATCTCCTCACGTTGCACCACTGCCTTGTGGATCAGACCTTCAGGTCGAAGGCTCTGGGTGTGGCCCCCTAGGAAGACCACCTGTTTCGGTTTGGACACCCGGACAGTATCGAAGCCCTCACACAAATCGAATGATTTATGTGGCGCATACATAGTTGGTGCCTTCTTGTACTAATGTTTATGTGTTTAAATAAATAATTATTGCATGCCAACAGTCGTTGTATTTTATGACATATCTTCGCTTATATCAATGCATTTGGATAACTGTGGACACCCATTCGAGAAGAAGTTCCACCTAAATCGTGCATCTGAGCTACAAGTCTTGACAAGCTTAAGACGTTATCGTAAATGGTTCAGAATAGAAACCAATCATGGTCCTGGTGTGATTTCCTTTTGCTGTGTTCATTTAAATGAGAGGAACTTCTTTAACTGAAAAAATCATTTCTGGTTTTATTTTTCCTAAATGTATCGCTTCTCTCATCTTAATTTTTCATCACCCGTACACTAATTTTATTCAGTTATTCTTTTTTATTATACTCACTTTCCTCCTTATAGTCTCATTTTGATTATATGGCGCACATATGTTTGGATGCCCCTTTGTACCAGTGTTTTTGTGTTTAACTAAATAACTGATAGGATCCATGAGATAAACATGACCAATATGGTGTCTCTAAAAAGAAGATAAAAGTGTACACATTACTTATCTCTCCCAGAATCTTTAGTCTGAATATAGTTTTGTACATTTTTATCCTTTGGTTTCATTTCTCCTTTTTAAACCATTTACTCTTTATTACTATTACGTATGCTATTTCTATTCCTATGGTATGATCATTTTTGAGTTGTGTTGTGGCAACCCTGGATGATGTACCTTTGTGTTATGTTCTGCGTTAAGTATTAGTGACTAATTGATGTTAGTTAAGTTTTTCGCGCAAGGTTATTAAGTAGTGAAACATTTTTTGACCAGTAAAACGACACAATTGTTTAAGTATGAGTAAACTTTTAATGCTTGTGATTATCTCGTTTGTACAGAAACCATATCCTTTTTCACTCAGACTTACTCCTTTCAGTTTTTATAAAAGTTGGATAGAGTAGAATAAAAAATAGAAACTGACTTGGAATGCGACAACTTATTGTACACGCCTTTTGGGACCTGTCTGTTTGTATATGGTTACAATTGAGTTTCTTAGTACATATAAAAGTTATGATTATTTACTTCTAAACAAGTGCTGGACTAAATAATAAAAAATCTTGAGGTTGAAAATCCTTTTTGTTAAATAGCTTGAAACCGTTGAAACTGGAACTCGTTTAAGTCTGAAATACAAATAATCGATTGATTACTCGTCCGAACATTGCAACTATTAGTCGTACTGAATGATTACAAGCACAATCTAGACAGACCTTTCAACAGAGCTAATTATTGTTGCTTAGCAAGTTCCATCATCCACTTGAAGATTAAGGTTGGTTTGAATTGTGTTATTATATTGCTCACTTCATTATAAAGTACCTTAACTGTGGAAGTACTGTTCTATTCAACGATAATTTTTCTAGCTATTTTTGAAATACCTACTAGTAGAAGGGTTTCGGCACCGAACAAATAATCGGTGAGTAAATTTAGTTTTCTTCGTTGCTACAACTTACTGACCTTGTAAAAAATAGTTTAATTGAACGGCAGCAAACAGGTTATCACTAGATTGACAATTGATTATTTTGATCACATGTTTTGATGAATATACAGATCATGAAGATCACTTATTCCAATTTACCTTAAAGACCAATATATTTAAATGAATAGATTTATGTATATACACTCATAGATCTATTCATAGATCTTGCATATAAAGGATTATCTAGGAAACTTAAACGCGGATTAATGTAGCACTATGATTAAATCTGGATTTTTAGTTTAAATTAAGTCAACTTTTTGTGTTTACTAAATATAGAAGTACTATTCACGGTGTAAGATGTTGAATTGTTTCAATAAAATTAGCTGTTTTTCCGAACAAAAGAGAAGAAGAGATACAGAGGAACATATTACTCTTCTTGTCACAAAAGCACAGTTGATTGAATGATAGAGAGTATGATTTCGCTGCACGATATGACTTTTACTATTTCATATTTTGTATCAATCTTACTGAGTTTATTATCTCCAGGTGATCGTGTTAAAGAAGTTGCTGTCATAAGGCCTGTTATTTATCCAATAGTCTCATTTTAACCGCATCGGAAAATGATCTCTTGTGAAATGTATTTGCTATTAAATTAAAAAATTACTTAATTGGTTTGAATTGTCATCACAATGTACTTTCACGACTGTTTTCTTTTGTTTTTAATTACTCGTTGATTTTTCTTTATACTGCGAACCTCCATAAATTAAAGGCATATGACTGATTATTGGATTCGATTAGATGTCTATTAAGTTTCCATTTCTCATTTCATACATTATGGATATCCTATAGTTTCTCCCTCTGTAAAATTAAGTAAAAAAGCAAACATTTTAAATTGTTTCACCTTAGCATAATCTTAAAATATTCTTACCTATTTGCGTTAGTATAGACGTCTACGAACGTTACTGCCCAAGGAAATGCAAACCTTAGATATCATCTTATGGAATTATATCAGCTGCTGTGCGATGTTAACACGCCAATAACTTTAATATTTTGTTTTAATATCATGAATACATAAAATGTATTCATTCAAATGTAATTAAGGTGTTCAAATATTAACTTGAGTGAATCCTAAATCTATAATTGACTAGTTACAAGAGACAATTAAAGAAACTTTTCATTCTTTGTTGAAAAATCGTGTTCGAAGTTAGAAAAGTGAAAATAGATTGTTTTGTCTAGTTTGCATAAATTATGATAATTAATTTTTTTTTCAAATTCATGTCTTCAAGTTTTGTTCAACCCGAAAATTGTCATTATATATATATATATATATATATATATATATATATATATATATATATATATACTGAGACTTGTACGTACAACTTCAATAAAGACGAAGTATTTTGTTTCGAAGGTAAATTATTATAATTAATAGGATTTTCAACTATTGACCAGTTAATTTTAGTAAATATTACAAATTCATTTAAATTGTTCATCATTGCCTATGGTGTTATCATTGTGATTTTGTTAAGGTTTATTTTAATAGATTTTACAAGCAAGTATTGAAATTAACAGAAGAGGTTTTGTGGAGATTTTAGTAATTTCAATAGTTGAAATCACGAGTCAATTGAAGCTAGACCACCGTTGAAAACCTGGAAAGACTGGACGGCCGTTTCGTTGTAGTATGGGACTCCTTAGCCGTGAACAGTGGAGTTCGACCAGGTCTGTTGTGAGATATCAGCTCACTGAAGACAATGGTGACGGTGGCGCAATTTCGTGGATTGGTTAAAGTTAGACATTAACACCGTTAGACGCCGGCTCAGTGGTCTAATGGCTAAGCGCTCGCGCGCGAGACTGATAAGTCCTGGGTTTGAATCTCGCAGCGGGTGGGATCTTAAATGCGCACTGCTAAAGAGTCCCACAGTAGGACGAAACGGCCGTCCAGTTCTTCTTAGGTTTACCATGATGGTCTAGCTTCAATTGGTTCATAATTTCAACTAGTGAAATATTGAAATTGTTTAAAAATTAATGATCATTCACACTTTAGTATTAATTAGTTACTCAAACTTCATAAGTGATTAGAAACATTAATTAATATGATATTTTGAATAATAACCAGTAATGGAGCATAAAATGCACATTTTTAAAATCCGATTTTAAACTTCATAGTTAGATATACTTGAATCTTAGTGTTAATGTTTCTTTTGAGACTTCAATATCAACAAAGAGGACTATTTAAACACTTTATAATAATAACAATAGAAATAGATGATACCAAATAGTTAATCTAACCGTTGATCATAATGATCAATGAAATCTATGACTGTTAAGGTTTGATTTATAAATTAAAAAAAAACAACAACAACTGAATGACATGATCGTTTAATTATTACGCCCCATGGTGACTTGTATCTCTACCCAGATTTATTGATTGTTATAGTGGTTTCTTGACTATTAAATGTTTTGATGTCATTACTGCATATTATTAGTAATAGTAGTAGTAGTAGTAGCACGTAATAATTTTTTATTCATTTAAATAAATTCATTCGAATTTAATCTGATTCATAAAAATTTCTTAAATTTCATAATTTACATTTTATAATTCAGTATAAAAATGGATTACATATTAGAAAATTAGTCAAATCTGATCAATATAATTAATGTTATAATTTAAGCATCACTTACGTAATCATAGAATTAAGAAAAGTATCCTTAAAAATAAAGTTTGTCTTAATTTGATTTGTATTGTTTCCACACAGTTTTTTTTACAAACTTTTCATTCTGTTTCAAATAACTGTTAAAATTACTTTGAATAGTACAAAATTATGGTAATGAACATATCAAATAAGTTTGAACTCAAGATAATAATAGTATAATTTAACAATAGATCGAATTTGAGATGGTGGAGAAGATTCGTAGCTCAGGTGGATGATTTTGATGGAGATTTTTTTTTCTGAGCTGGATGGTTTAGTCGTGGAGCTTTCATTGTTCTTCTAAACGACATCATCAGCACAAACTTCATATTTGATTTCTATGTGAAGTTTGTGCTGATGATGTCGTTCAGAAGAACAATGAAAGCTCCACGACTAAACCATCCAGCTCAGAAAAAAAATCTCCATCAAAAACAGATCGAATTCTTTATAACATTCTTTATGTCCGAATAAAACAAAAAAATATTTTGATTGAAAAGATGAAATTGGAAGAAACAAATTCATCTGTTACTACGCATTATGTTTCAAAGTAATTAGTCCCTTTGATCAATTTTGATAATGTAATAAGAAGATAAAGATGATCAGAACTATGTGATATATTAGTGCAATACGTTTCGAACAATCTGATCACAGCCAGTCAGTCAGTTACAACGTAGGACCAGGCACATACATACATCCGTCCAAGTTGCCACACCTCATTAGCGCAGCAAGACGAACACCGGATTCATAGAAGCAGTTAACTAAATGGTGTAATAAAGAAAGGAAAGATTTTATGTAAGAATATAGTACAGAAAGAAAGAATTAGTTTGTAGAAAGAAAGATATGAAATAATTTTAATCTTATAGTTCATGGGGAGACAGAAAGTGTATACACCTACACCAGTGTGATCAATTCTGAGCCATGTCACCCAGAGTCTCCAACCATTGGTTAAGATAGTCACGTGGACCACAACCAAGTAGTCTGCATATACCAACATGACTAAGACCAGAAGTTAGTGACTTCAAGTACTGATACCACGTTTTGGTTTGGCCGCCCCTAACTTTCTTCCAACCATTCCCAAGACTAGTTAGCATTGCGCATTGTGGTAATCGGTGTTCAGTCACAAGTAACACGTGACCCAACCATCTCAGTCGGTGAAGATCTACAACCCCATCAACTGATTTAACATATTATCCTAATGCCCTACCTCTCACCCCACTATTACTTGCAGCCGTAAAGTAGAACAGAACGAACTGCCGCGCAGTATACTCGTCTTTTGATTGATAGACGGATATCTCGCCTGCGCCATAGGTGACGTAAGTTATGCTATGTCCCGACAAGAATAACGAATGGTAATTGTGGGATCCATTTGTGGACCAATACTGAACGTATATTTTATCGTATTATTGTTAAATAACTAAACTATTCATGTTCATGTTCCTCTTATTATAAGCTTAATTTTGACCTATGAACCATTATTATACGTTTTACCATTCTTGAATTATGCCCTGTTTATTAGTCACTGCCTCCCACATTCACAGCCACATTTGGCCAAATTTTGTACAAATGTTATTTTCTATTTTATGCTACGTTGTGGTCTGTTTGATTGGTATATAAACTCAGTATGTTTGAAATATAATATTCGTATTGAAGAGGCTGAGGTTGGCGTTCTGGACTTAACTAGCTGGGCTAGGCGGAAAGCAGGACCAATCAGAACTCTAGGCCTCTCGCACGTGTTTTACGCGTCCTTGGTCCGATCGAAATTCATTGTCCTCTACTCGGCGGCCCAATATATAACAAGTTCGCAAAAGCCAAAGGGGCTTTTTGGATCCGTGCTGAGATTTCGTCGGACACCAACCCATTATGGCTGATCAGACTTCCAAGATAAGTGAAGTTGTCAACGCGTTCGACTACTTCACTCCCTATCCTTAGTTCAGGTGTTGATGCAGATCAGTCCTGAAGCAACAACCTGCATTTAGAGGGAGAGAAGCGCATTCCAAATATTCCGGCATTGTTGCTTAGTACTATCAAAAGACTCTTCATTTTATCAACGTTTATCACCAAACAGGACTGATCACACATGTACTTGTTAAAAACACTTATAAAAGGTCAAGTAGACTAGAAATGAAGGGTAAGGGGAGACAAGGATAATAAAGAAATAATGTGAAAACAATTTGAAACCGTATCACTTCAGCACCATTTTTCATAAAAATTTAATTATGTTCCAAATGATCTATGAAAAGTTTTTCGGTACAATTCAAATAAATCATTCCATTACAAATCAATTGAGAAATACAATTTGTATTCAAGTTTTGAATGTAACATGATAAAGATGATTGAACAATAGTTTAATGCACAGTTATTATGTAAAATGTTCAATATGAGATCATTTTGATTTTGATTATTTCTCTGAAGATGCTCGAACTAGATTCGTGAGAGTTTAAGTTATTTTAATTTCTGTCTCTGAAATTTGAAATAACAAATTTCCTTTCTAGTTTATTCTATCAACTTGATGTTCAACTTGTTATAAATCTATTTATTTAGATTTAAACGAAAATTTCCATTAAATGTAATTGGTTTCTTTTTTAAATTCGTCCGAATTTCTTTATATGTAACTATACATATCAATTATCATTTTATTTGTTGTGAAAAAAACAATAACGTGACCTAAAATGCAGCTGATAAACTATTCCTCTCTCAGAAAAGAAAATTAGATTTTAGTTAATAGTAAAATTTGAAGTTGACTTAGAAGTGAGGTAGGCTTTATACCTATATATATATATATATATACTTCTATCTTAAATTCAAACTGGCTAGTGTATTATTGAAATTCAGCAAACTTTAAACACTTGTTTCGTTTTAATTTGGGACTCATCATTTGTGCGAACCGATGATTCAACATAGAATTCCTTTCTTAACATTCATGATATACGAAGAGCATGGTATTTTTAAACCAATGAGTCAGAATACAATAATCTACACTTATGTATAATGTTCCATACGCTGTATTCATTCAGAAGTTCAATCCCAGTGGTTATGTATTTGTCATATTATCATGTATGAACTCTTTTAGTGTTTCATTGACACTTTCCTCTTTCTATTCATATTTTTCATGTATATCTTTTTATTCATATAAGTTGTCGATGTTAAAGCAAAGTTATCTCATTCTTAGTTGTATTTATAATCATAATAACAATCTAGATTATAATACAATGTAATCACTTTGATTTATTATTAGTGATTGTGAGAAGGCTCTCTCTTTCTCTTTCTCTCTAGTCATATTACTTCGATCAAAGTATTATTTCATTGCATTTGAATTTTGAGGCTTCTGTATGTATGTTTGTTTGTTTTTTAAAAAAATATCTATAGTCAGTTAAAGTTTTTATTACTTATAAAACAACAATTGCTATTAGTAACTATGTGGAAAATTATACATTAATTATTTTTAGTAAACTAATATTCATAAATATAAATACGTAAATATGTATTTATTTTTAGAACAATGCCAAAATGTAAAGTAATAAAAAAAAGATGTTTAAACATGTTACATTTTATTTACAGTTTCAAAATTGTAATAAATTGTGTAGGAGTATTATGATTATATTTTATTAAGTGATACAAATTAATATTTAGATTATTGTTAATTCAGTCAATTTATTCCGAAAAACAAATGAGAATACCACGACACAATTAAGAGCTTCAAATATATATATATATATATATATATATATATATATATATATTGGATTGTGTTAAACTGACTGTAGACTACCGGTGTTGAGTCATGTAGTATTAATCACTTAGAGAAACAGTTTGTAACGTTATGAAAGATAAATAATTAAATTTAGTCAGAGATATTAACATGATACTATTGAAATAGAAATCCACGAGTGAAATTTCATGGTTTTGTAGATTTATTAGTGTTGATTATCATCATGATTGGGAACAATACTTATTAGTTAAAGATATGGATAAGTGATATTTTGATTAAGTAAGAATCAGAATATACCTCATGAATGACAGTTTATTTAATTCAATCTGATTAACCAATATAGAGATGTGAATTAGTACGGTAAAATATCATATATTATATAGTTTGTGCATGTTTTCTTATTGGCTAAATATAGACGTTAATAGCATAAAGTTTTTTGACTGATGTAAATATAATCTGAGCAATAAAAGCTTATTGATCCACTTTACATTATCATGGGAGTGTTAAGTGTTTGTCACAATCTTCAAACTTAATCATATTGGAAAATAATAGAATGAGAATAGTGATAAATGTTCGTGCCATATCGATAATATGTTATAATCAGAATTATAAATTACTGTACTTATCATTATCTGAAACAATTGATTTGTCCATAAAGCAGTTAACTTTGACGAAAAATAATATTGATGAACGTAATTATTTTCCTATTAATACGTGGTTTAATTCTTTCTAACAATATTTGGTTATTAGTATAGGGTTGTGGAGATTATTCAGTTTTTGATTGAGATCGTTAACCGATTGATGTTATACCATCATTGAAAACCTGGAAGCACTGGACAGCCGTTTCGTTCTATTGTGGGACTCCTCCCGGTTAGTTTTTAGAATTAGTTACAAAATAGTCAGGAATATACTTATAAAGTCAAACTAAACAACTGACATTTCTAAGCTCACATAAATCCAAGAGACTAGTTTCTTAGGTTTTATAGCTAAATAGAATGGTAGATAATGAAAGAAATTTTCATTAAAACTTAATTAAATGCAATGAGAAATCCTTTTTTAGTTTGTATTCTGGAATATTGGCTATTAGAAATCATAGTGAGAAAAAAATTCAAAGCTACCAACCTAATGATTAAGTTAAGAGATTTCTAGCAGTGTTCAGAGAATTGTCTTAGTTGCGTAGTGCAGAACACTCTAATTGAGCCAAAACGACAAATATCTAAGGCTTTTTAAGGGTGGACGATTGAAAGCAACTTACAGAAAGTGTTAGACCTGCGTTTCACGGTTGTTGACACTTTCCATCAAGGAGTACCAGCTCTGATGCTCTCAGCGAGATTAGAACCCATCTCATCCAGTGTCACAGCGACATTCACATTGAGCTATTCGGATAGCACTGATAGCGCTAGACTAATTCACCAGTATTGGTGGTGTAGAAATAAGGTGAAGGGAAGTAAGGAGCGGTCAAACAATTACGTAGCGATAGTTTGTATCGACTGTTGTTCTGTCTCATTTTAGTAAATGCAAACTGCTTCGTTGAGGTTCAGGCGATAAATGTAATCACTAGTTGATAATGTCTAATATGGTTCATGATCTGTGACAATCGCATAAATACATTCACTTTGTCTTTCTCCAGATATATAGTCATTGTATTCCTTGATTCCTTTTCCAACTCTATTCTTAACCTTTAATTTTTCTCATTAACATTGTTACTACATTATTTCAACTTCTTTTTTATTGATTTTTCTTCTAATCTCATGTCGTCGTACTAATGTGATACATGGACTTGTATTAACACCCGATTATGCCAGGTTCTACGTTGACCATGATTAACTGACTGATATAGCTTGATAACAGCTATTAATCTAATATAAAGTATTGTGAATATTTCTATACTTCATAATAAAAGTTATATTTAAATGGTTAATACGAAGTTGTTAGTCGACACAAATTTCCTTTTATGTTATTCTAAAATAATATTATATAAGCGTGATATTTTACCAAGAAGGATAACTAAATTGTATATATATATATATATATATATATATATATATATATATATATATATATATACTTTGAAAATACTGGAATTAAAGCATTTTGTTCCTAGTAAATGTTTTCTGAGAAAAACGCCATTAGAATAGGTTCATTACAATTATTAAAACAAACAGAAAAACCTACCATGGTCTTAGTATATTCATTGAGTGATTGTTTATATTATTGTTTAGAATGGGATTAAGTTAGATGTTTGTTCAGATAACTTGTTGAAAGAATCTTTTTTAGTAAACGGAAAAATTCCAAGGACCCTTCGACAGGAAATCTTTGTTTCTCAATAGGTAATTTATCTTTTATAAATATCACGAAATTGATTATATTTCAAATAGTTATTACTGTTATTACACCACTTATATGTAGTGTGTATGATTGTTTATTAAGGTAGTTAATGTTATGTTAAAGTCATCATTAACTTATGTTGTGAGATTCGTATTTGATGATTATATATCGCAACTTACCATGACAAATTAAAGCGAAACCATTACAGTGTTTGGCATATTTTCCTCGTCATATGCTATTTAGTGAAACAGTGGAGTACATTTAATAATTCATGCATCAAGCATATTATAAGATTACAAAGAATGTCATAGGGGCAGAAATCCATAACTAAGTGTTTGTGGTCGAGGATCAATGACAGCAATTCACTTCTGACAAAACATTTTTCACATATGTATTTTGAATGTTGACAATTGAAATGGAGGTGTATTACAGTAATGCCTATTTATACTGAAAGTTCTTTGCAGTGATTAAACATATGACACTGAACAAACTGTTTATTAATTTGAGATGTTTAAAGTAAAACAACTGTCACTATTGACATGGGATGTTCATCACGTTATGCCGTAAATTGAATAAAATCGGTATTATACTATGGTTAAGGATTTATCGCATGACTTTAAGATCCTGAATTTAACTCCTTGGAGAGTTGTTAGTTCCCACGGCTGATGACTCCTATACTAGGATGAAATAGCTCCCTAAAGCTCCTTTTTTTATTGTATCTTGACTAGAATTAACCTGTGACGAATGCAACCTACAAATTTGATGTGTGGGTGAGGAAGATAATGATTGGTTGTTTGCTCGGTCAGACTAGTAGATAGGAATTAGTAGATAGAAATTAGCAGACAGGAATTAAATGAGTTATATATTCTCTTATCCTTATTATTACAGTGATTGTTATCGGTTTTTGGTGTGGAACTATACTTACTTTCTAGTCAGGCTAATCACGTGTTCTTGATCTGAGTTGTGTTGAAGTCCTGTAGAATAGACACTGGAAGGGTATATAGTGTAGATATTCATCTAAGGCAAATTAGAATCCCATTTGTGTAGACGAGAAAAACAGATCGTTATAACAAAATTAAAATAAACTCCACAGAACATCTTCAATTGAACTGTTATTATTATTACTCAAAATCTACTGGACTTGTGATTTTTCTTGGAGCAGTATTTTAGATATCTTATAGTGAAGAACGAATGGTGGAATCAGAAATACTTTATTTCGACATGTTAAGGTTGCATGGAGTTGCAACCACAGTTTTATCTTGTATTACCACTGTAGAGATTAGATGTTATAGTATAAATCTTGGCTTTATTTTTTTAAATCAAAGCTTACTTATATGACCTATGAATTCACAAAGCATATTAGTAATATCCTTTGGATGCTATGTACAATCTACCACAACTTTAAGTTACTTAAGTTAATACATGCATTATAGAGTTGGTCATTAGGATTTATTAGCACTTAAAAGTGAACAGTTTAATGTTAGTTCTGCTTTAGTGATTACCAGTATAAATTTATTTTTTCTAAAAAAACATAAAGAAGTCAGTGTGTAAACATATGTTTTCATAGATGTAACTATATAAAATAGGTGTATATTAATTGGATAAAATGATTCACCGTACTTATATCCAAGTTTATTAATTAGGATGAAACTACTTCATAGTTCAGTGAAGATGTATCAGTACTGTAATTTAGCAAATTTATAGACTAATAAGATAATACATTCAGTAAATATCCTATTGAAACTTTAATTAATTAAAATAAAGAATATTTATTTGAGTTATATTTATTTGTAGTATTATTTCTTAAAACTATAATATGTAGACAGACGTTATATTGTACCAATGTCTGTAAACATATGCAACTAAATTGAATGTTCTTCTCATTTACATTTTATACATTTTGATAGTGAATCAGCCAACATTTTAAAATTTTGTTTAAACTTATCTCTAATATAAAAAAGTTCTGCGGTGAGACTATAATTTATGGACGAGCCAGTCAGAGGCGTTTGAGGGATTTCGAGGTTACGGCGCCAACTTCAGTACTTAATGCTAACGTACGATCGGTTCACAAGGGATTTTATACAAAACGTGATAATTGAGCGGCTATAACAAATAAAATGGCGAGACTATAATTTGTGGACGAACCAATCAAGTATAAGGTAACAGATCTCGGATTTTAGCGCTAAATTCACTCAACTACTTGGATAAATAGAGCTTTGGCATTATAGCTGATTTCAGTTCGTGGTGAAAACCCTATATATGTATAATTCATAACTAAGGCAAATTATGACAATTATTGCGAACTGGATAATAAAAGCATCAATAAAGCTGTCTGCAGTCAGGTACTACAATATATACGGATGTTTGGAGAGCGTACAGACTTCTACATAGGCTTGGTTATGTGCATCGTGTCGTTATTCACAAGTGGCATTTTGTGTACTCAACAACCAGAGTGCACACAAACACTATTGAAGCTATGTGGTCGAGGCTCCAGAGGCTGACTATTCTGTAGCCATATGGATGATTTCCTCTACTGCATGCATTCCGATTTTAGAACCTCTTTCTAAGCTTGACAAGTTTTGGATCCATGTATAAGAAGTAAATCCACTTTATTTCTTTGGTTTCGTAATAACATGTTTTTACTCTATACTGTCTGTTTGCTGATTGGCTAGTAGTTCTCAGGGTTATTTAAGATTCGTTCAAAGGTCGTCCATGAATTGTAGTCTCGCCTTAAGGTTAGGAATTAGATTTAGGTTTTTCACCACGAACTGAAATCGGCTATAATGCCAAAGCTCTATTTATCCAAGTAGTTGAGTGAATTTAGCGCTAAAATCCGAGATCTGTTATCTTATACCTGATTGGTTCGTCCATAAATTTTAATCTCGCCGGTTCTGCTATCTATTCAGTCGTTCATGATCGTAGAATATAACTTAACTAGTTTGTTCATTAGGAAATATCCGTGTGAGAAACAGTTTGTAACTCATATTGGACATGAATTCATTATATGCTAAAAATTTAGTCATTTATATTGATTAAATAAATTCATTTCCAGCTCGAAAGTCGTTATCTTCGGCTTCCGGATTCTAGAGTTTTAACTTATCGATACGTATATTACTAATGTACTTTAGAATTGACTGAAATTTGATCAAATGACTTTTATAGAATATTATAATTGAACTTTAGGTTACTTTTTAGTTCGTTTTACATTCTGACAATTGATACTTCATTGATTGAATTCTAATAGACAGCTTTTAAGATGGAGAAAATATGTAACGTATTTATTTAGTTATATCTGTAAGTTCAAATAGTTCATTTATTCTATTAATTGGTATCAAGTACTGCCCGGTTCAATGTATTCAAAACTGACTAGTGACCAAATAAGTAAGTGAATTATACAACTTAGTTTATTTGTGATATAGTGATCAGTTTGTTTTGAATCTATTGTTGATACGTAATGCAATCTTTATCTTCACCGTCTCGCCTTCTTCTTTACATCAAGCCATTATCAATCTTTGTTCACATTTATACAGTAATAGGTAATCAACTGTGTCCTCAGTTATAATGAGTAGTCATATCACTGTTATGCTCTAGTTACAAGAAATTTATATTGAACTACATAAAGATGTACAGTAGTACTGATTATACAACTGAAATATCAGTCATCTTTTATCTTGTATTTCTGAAGTTTTTATTATCAAATCTTGAATTCAAATATTTTCAGTTCATTTTCTTTCATTCTAATAGCATTCAAGCAGGCGTAATATTTAACCAGTATACATAAGTAGAAAGAAAAAACAAGAAAAACATATTATCGGTTCGTTAATTCTTCATATAACATTGTTTTTATTTGTTTATTCTTCGACAAAAGGAATTAGTTTTAAATTAACTGAATGTTTATATAACTCTGTGTTATGATTAAAAGTACTAGTAAGTAGTAATTAGAAAAGAGATATTGTAGGATGAATTGGTTATATAATCTCAGACAACTAACCATCAATGACTCGTTAAACATTCAATTCTAAATATTAATAGAAAATGACAAAAGATGAAACTCTAGACATTTTTTTACTATTAATAAATTTAAGTCTAAGCAACTACAGTAAATTCAGTATATAGTGATGTAATTATCTTTATAAAGAATCAAGGCCATTTACTGTTGTTATTTGTCTGTTGTCGCGTATAATTCAATCTATTAAATGACCTATGTTGACGTGTCTAGTTGTAAATGGATTTTTTTTACCTAGACTTATAGTGGTCACATGGTAGCCTGTTTTATTCTAAACTTTTCTAGGTCATAATAAATAAAAATGTTGTGGTCTATACTTGTAGTTTCGTGACAGATTTTTTTTGTTTATGTTTAATCATAATATTCATTAGTACGGTGGTAGATTAGTGTTTAACTCACTTGACTTTAAAGTTTTATATTCCATTTTTGATTGAAGCAGTCCAGTAGTATCTTTACTTCTTATTTCATAGTTATGACTGAAAACATACTATACGAATCTCGGCATTATCATTATTTTACAAAATGAAATAACTGCACATGTGTGGAACAAAGTAACCTTTGTGGTATGCTTTGTTACATTATATTATTTTTGTAGAATGAGACTTTTTACCTTCGTTACTTGTCGTCGTAGCTCAACAAAGCTGATTAAACCCTTAAAATCTTCGAATAATTCAACTGATTTAATTGAAATTGTCATTCCCTTTTGAAATTTTCTTTCTATCTAGTTTGTTAGTGTTAGTTCACTTTGTGATGAAATGTCAAATAAAGTACTTTTTCTGTATTGTCACATACAAACGATTATTATTGGTTTCGATGTCATTTTTTAGCATAAGTAACCATGAATTTAAGAACAAACACCATAATTTGTACATTTCAGGTAAAATTTTAGTGTTTAATTCATTTAATTAATGTTTAGTACGGACCATTCTCTAAAGATTAGTTTGCTCAATGTAAATGGAATAAGGAAATCTTTAACTAGTTAGAGATCTAATGCTATTTATTGTTGAAAACTGGATATTATAGTGAAGTAACGTTTACGTATGAAATAATAGACTTGTTTAACAAATTAGTGATGAGTTGCTTCTATAGTGATGGGTGATTTTCCATTGTTAATTACATTACTGTTGTGACTGATGTTATCTAAAATGTCTTCATGTTCATTAAATTTCTTACTACTTTCAGGCATTTTTCCGTTCATTTAGCAATGAATGCTAGATATTTAATTGTGATTTTCTATATAGATTTCATTTTAGCACTCAATTATTTACTGAATTTTTCTCCTTCCGAGTTTTCGGGACGGGCTACATTGGATATATCCATAACATTTAGTTGTGGATAACTCCACCAGTTCTCTTCATATCAATAACTGATACTGTGAAGGGATTCATTCATTTTTTTCAAACTGTTTACTAAATAAATTAATTCGTTTAGTTTCTTTTTAAACAATTTCTATAACAATTTTACCCTTAAAAAAAGTTATGAGAATTCTGTAGCAAACGTGTGCTTATCATGTGATTACAATTTACATGCGTCTGATTGGTTAGTCAAGAACAACATGTGAATAGGTCATGAATATGGACCGTAACAAAAGTCTGCACGATTAGTTATTTATACATACTTTGTTTGAGTTCGTACATTTAGAAATATATTTTGAATTGTTAGGCTGAATATTAACGTTATAATATATATAACGTTGGGTTCGAGGTTGTTGTGTACACTCTCAGAAAGTTTTCGATGGTTTTTTCCAACATGTCCCTTCCTTGTGATCAGATAAAAGCTCGCCGGAGAGTATCAACGAGACACCCAACCTATCCATCTATTGAGAGTGGTTTGGTAGCCATCTAATATGTATAACCTCATTCTTTAAACGAAAGTTCGAGATTTTCGACTTGATTTGAGGCTCGTTATCTGTAACCAAACTGGCTGAAAGGTCTGTTCAGCACCATGATTGCTGAGATCCTCAAGATACGACGCATTGAGTGAACCTCTAGCCAGGCTGTAAAATAGTCGACAATGGTAAGGAAACGTTGGCCATTTGTCAATCCGGCAAAACCGACCCGAAGACAGGGTCATAGTTGTTCTATACTTGGCCATGGGGACGGCTGAACCTGGAGTAGTATGTTTGATGCCTGAACACATTGTGAACACTTCTTTGCCGTATAATCAGCGTTTCTATCTGTCAGCAGCCAGTGAACGTAGCTGCTTGCCATTGATTCTATGTGTTGCACACCAGGGTGATCTAACTGGGGTTGTTTTATTCATCAGGTTCTAAGAGTGGCTTGGAAAGGTAGACGCACTCTAAACATCGGACATGTATCGTTAATGGATGGTCCATCATACTGTCGAAACTTCTCCATCAAATTATTGTCAACCTTATCTAGTCAGCCATCATGAACATGCTTGTTGACCTGCTGGAGTCCACGACTTCCTAGCATAACATTTCGGGCCATATTCACCGTTACTGGTACGCCATGGATCACTATATTATTTATTTATTTTAACACATAAGTATAGGTACAGGCAGGCACCAAATACATATGCGCCACACAAATCTCAATTGATTTGTGTGAGGGCTGTGATACTGCCCGGGTGCCCAAACCGAAGCAGGTGGTTTTCTTAGGGGGCCACACCCCGAGCCTTTGACCTGAACGTCTGACCCACAAGGCAGTGGAGCATCGTAAGGAGATGCAGTCCCATGGTAGCCGGTGACCAACGATTGGTTCGTACGCCATTTGTTCCCGCAGGATACTGGAGCCCATGTGCACCATTGGTTTGGGGTCCGGTTAAAGCGCCAGACATTCGCTTTTCGTCCTCTCATTTTTGTAAACAACACCCCCGCCACGTGAAGGCAGTGAGTAGGACTTCCCTGGCAGAGGCTATATACGCATGGCCATGTGAGAGCATTTCGAGAGGGAGAGCGGACTCTCCCCACTCTCGGCCGTACCAGGGCATTTGGGGGCACGCCATGGATCACATCTGACACAACTAAGTTTGCTTCCGCTTCATTTGATTTTGCATTAACAACACAATATTCATCAGTCGGTCTATCTGAGTTGATCATTCTCGATAATGAACCGTCCTATCCAGAATTAATCATCAAGATATATTTGATAATGAAATCATAACTTGAAAAAACTATGACTAATTGTTGCAAGTGGTTTGCTAAATACACCAGAATACTTTTCTTTGAACCTTAAATTGATAGTAAAAGTTTATGGTTCATTAAGAGAGTAACTTGTTGCCCATAGATTATTTTAATGAACTTTTATATCTAAAGAAAATAGTATTTAGTAGTGACTTTCATCAATCAACTGTAAATGTTTTTGGAGACAAAAAATATTCTGGATACATATTGAATAATTATAGTGTTGATCAACTATGTGATAGAAACTGAATTCAATTGATCAACTGATATTTTATTGATGTTTTGTTAATCTTTATTATTCAGTCATAGAGACAAACTTCTTGATATTATTAATAATTAATTATAATAATACACTTATGAAATATATTTAATTAACTCATCCTTATTACAAGTGAAATAATTATTGATCTATATAATGTATCTATTTGATCTATGTTCCATTTAATTCATTTTTATCTTTGTACAATACTATGTAGGTGTTCAATAAATAAAACAATGAGATCAGACCGACATTTTATAATTTTATTTTAGTTGTGGGTGTGAAATATTTTATCATTTAAAAAAAAGATAACTCTTGTTAATAATAAGAAGAATTCACGTACTACTATTATTTTCTATCAATAATAATATTAATATTATTATTATTATTATCTATACTAATGAATATTGAACAGACTACTGTGAAAAGAGTAAATTGACTATTTATTAATAATTATATTATGTATTCATAAAGTATATTGTAGACATGCAATCACGTACATAAACTATTTAGTTTTATATCTTTATAGTTGGCCTAGATTAGTTCACTTCAAACGATAGTTTATAGTACCTGGACAAAAACATTTTAATTGATTTTTATAAATCTATCAAAATCAAATAAGTTATATGATTGACCTGTTTCTTTTTTTTTAAATTTTTAGTTTCATCCATTTTAGTGAATAAGAAAACAAGTCTTAATTAATGAACGTTCTAAAATGTGTATAAACTAAATTTTTCTTTAAAAAATGATATAGGATTCTAGATGTCAATTCTTGCATCAATGATATATTTATTCAGTTTTACTTCATTATTCAACGGTAAATCCTTTTTGATTGATATTATTGTGACATTTGTGCAACCACCGCCCATTTTGACATGGATTGTTGATCAAGGTGAGAGTAAGTTGGAAGAAAGTTAGTGGCGATCAATTTGAAACAAGGAGTCAGTAGATGGAATAGTTGACAGCTGAATTGACGCAGTTTGATAAGTGTAGACTGTTTGATTAGAATTCGCATAGGTGGATAACAGGTTCTAACTCTGTCACTAAAGCAAATATATTCACCGTTTTTAATTCTTTCACTTACAACTGTGTTCTCACTGTTTGATCTTTCTTATTTTCAACTGTACTACATTATTTAGACTCCTTTTACATTCAACTTGTTGACTTCATTTCATCCCGTTGGGTTGAAGTACATCCTTGTAGACACTATGTTGATTAACACTGATTAACTAAATAACTTCAAATTGGCCAGTTTGTACACTTATTAGTACTACTAATAAACAAATTTGGTAGTAAAATTCTTCTTTTATTTCACTGTAAGTTATCTGTCAATATTTTTACGATTTACTGTTCATGTATAAGTGCTCGATGGGTATTTTTTTAACTGAGGTAGGTAAATCCCATTTCACACTTAAGTAGTCAAGCCAAATATATTAGTTTAATAGTGCGATAAGGATAAAATATGAGTATACGCTGTTAATCAAACAGCTTTCTAGTGATTCTTGATTTTGAATGCTGACTTAACTAAGATCACACCGTAAAGAAAACTGAGAATTTCTAGTTATCAAACAAAACATTTTTTCAGTTGTTTATTTGTTTTCAATTATTATTAATCAATGATATAACTAGCTTTCAAAAGTAAATAAATCCTACAAAGTATTTAGTTTAAAGTGTATGTTATCTGTTACGGACTGAATATATTTTGAAAACCGTATCTGTGTTTGTCATTAACAGTTGCAGAATAATTCTCATTTTCAGGTGGATGATTTTGATGGAGTTTTGTTCTCTGAGCTGGACGGTTTAGTCGTGGAGCTTTCAGAAGAACAATGAAAGCTCCATGACTAAACCATCCAACTTAGGGAACAAAACTCCATCAAAATAGTTTAAACATCACATGATTTTTTATTTTTAAATTCACATTCAAACTGATCAATTGATAATATGCTAGGAAAGATTTTCATTTTTAACGGATCAACATTAATGGGATTAATTCTAATGATCACATAATAATCATTCTACTTTTATTTATTATTATTGATTTACAATTTTTAACGGGTGGTCAATCAAATGTACTTTAAATGTTGATAACTAGTGTGTTTTTTTTTCTAGGGAAACCATTTAGCCTTATTAATTCATTTTTTTTTACATAAAAAGGCTATTGAATCAAGGAGTAATTTAAACATAAATACGATAGAATAATATGATTTAAATATCATAAGGAATTTATCTTAGTATATCTTCATAGTAAATCCAGATCTTCAATATTTTATATCATGAATGTAAGAAAGATAAATGTGGTTCAAGCAATCGAATTCAATAATATAACATAGGAGATAAATATATTTGTACATACTTTCATTTCTTAATTGATATTCCCACCCCCCTAAATAAAATATAATATAAATCAAATCTTACTAACCGTGGTAAAAATAATCGAAAACTATATTGTCACAATAATAGTTAAAATCATTTTGTGCAATAAAATGGACAAATTTATTTTTAAAAAAGTACTATTGGATACTGTTTACTGAATGATCAGAAAGTAATCAACAATGAAAATGGCTTTTATCATTTTGAAACTCAATAGATAGGTTTACTGGTATTTCTCTTATCCAGCTCAAATTAAAGTTCGAACTCAATGTATGGGAAATTGATCCGTATAATAAGAATTTGATCAAGTTACAAATTTAAGTATTATGGAGGCATTCATTTAATGAGTCTATATGTTCATAGATGATAATCAATTTAGTCATAAATCTCAGCACTGAAAAAATAAAAAAACTTAAAAATAAAGAAATCGAATATACACATATGCCAATAAGAGACTGATCATTTTCAGTCCTAAACATCAATGGGAAGATTTAGACAAACAATATCAAGTGAATTTAAGCTTCACTTCATTGCACAAGCAAGTGGCTATCAGAACTCAGTAGCTAAGTGAATAATGCAATAGCATTTGAAGTGAACGGTACTGAGTTCGAGCCTCAGAGTGAAAATCAACTCCGAGATGCAGGCACACCCAGCTGACGAGTCCCAAATAGGACAAAGTGCGCGTACTAGATTCCACTGCCAGCCACTATTCATCTTTGCATATAATGTCCAAAATTTATATTTAATTTTTATTTGTCTAAAGTTGATTTTAACGTATTATTTTTTTTATCTTTTAGATAAGTTGATTACTAGTTTCATATGCATTTGATACTCATTAATAACGATAAGGAATTTTGATTAAGAAATAAATATGTAAATACGTTTATTCTGTACTACTTATAACCCATAAATCATCTAACCTAATGATTACAAAGAAATAAAATATATTAGTAAGTTCATTATATTACTTACTACTACTGTTTTGACTTGAAGCCCGGCTGGTCATCACGTAATTAACTCGCTAATCGAAATGCGACTTATTTAATCTTAGCATTGTGCTGAACTAATGACGTTCGACCTGTATGAGCAGCCTATCGTTTTTATTGGTCTTTTATTGGCCTAACCTGTTCAATTGAGTCCAGAACGCCAATAATAACTTCCACTATGCGAATCATTTATTTCAAACATACTTGATTTATATACAAATATCCAAGAATATTCGCGGATCATCACGAAGTGCTTGTTTATAGATAACTTTCCGTAGACCGGATAACGAATACACATCAATATGGCTTATTATTCTACCATATAGAGTCTCACAAGAAAAAGTGATTTTGAGTTACACGAATGAGTTCTGTTATAGCTGTCAATTAAATTATAAAATAAATGAACCAATTAGGAGTGTTAAAATATTTGTTAATCATATAGAAAATATGCCTAGTTTTGATGTTATTCATTTTCTGTTATGAGTTACTTATTTTGATCACCAACCATAAGTTCACACGGTTATATGTTCCAGTAGCTCAATTTTCCTCACAGTTTAGTTTAATTGACGACTGAATCAAAAATATTGACTGTTGACTGTTTTTTTACATCTTTTTGTTATCAATGTCTTCACTTTTAGATCAATATTTCCTATTGAATTCATAATCAAATCGGTTAACTTAAGAATAAATTAGGACGAACTAATTTTTTTTCTAGTCGTGTCAACTATTTTCTTCTGATATTATTTGACCTTACTCAATGATTTTTTTCACGTACTTCTCTTTGTATCACATTCATCAAGTCATTTTTATTCTACTCCTTCATTAAAAATATAATGATACTGTTAACCGTTGAATGAAATAGATCAACAAACATTAATATTACAAATTATTGCTGTTCAATAACTTTTCCTGGATGAAAAAATATATAAGGTCATTTGATCAGCTTATTTTACAAACTTACCAATAACATTGGTTGAATCTTAAAACAAAAGAGCTTTGAGAAAATCTCGGTTTTTTAGCATTTATCCATCTTGAGGTATTTTCTTCAAAAGAAAGTAGCTAGGTAAAACAGTACATACAATAACAAAATCTATGAAGCAGGAAAAAACAATTATATGTATAAAGCAATTTTCAAACTTTTAGGTAATTAGATAAATGAGAGTATATCATTAAAGCAAATCTACCCTTTCAACAAGAATAAAACATGAGCTTATAAAGTTTATGATAATTGAAAACGTCTGGACTTTCTGTCTTCAATTTTATGGTATTCACCTTTCTACTTATATGTGATTAAGTAGTTGACTGTATGCAAGTTTATTACTTTAATATATTGCAAGAACATTTTTAGTGATCATTTGAAAAAAAAATTAAAGTTGACTTAAACGAAGAAGGAGTAAATAGGAGTTCATTAAAAAGTGATATGTAATCGATGGTTGTTGAGCCTTACTTTTTAACCCAAATATTCAAACTTAGTGAAATTTTCAATTTGGATAATAAAGCATTCATGACTAAAAAAAATGAAATCATAATGAACATCAGTAACTTCGCATCAATTTAATGATAAGAATCTTTATTCATCTAATTTTATTTCTGTATGTAATTAATAAATTTTTCAGATAAATTTTCATGACAGTTACTGTTTTAATATGTATTACTCCTTTTATTGAAAAATATTCTATGCATGACATATTAAATATGATACTTTTATTCAATTGATCTTATCAAAGTATTCTTCAGTGGTCAGTTCTTAAAAGACATTACATTCGAAATTCTATAGCAGCTCATGTACAATTGAGTTTGTTCACAGGACAATCATATCATGGGTAGACTTAAGCACGTTAACCACGGATTTGACGAGCCAGTTGGATGTCCTTTGGCATAACTAGAGGATTATGTAACTTAAATGGCTTTAGACTTTATCAGTCTTATCATTCACAGAAAGTTAACAACGTAGATATTTTAGTATTATTGAATTAACAATGGCAGGTAACTCCCTCTAGGGCAATTAAACAGAACCGATTTATTACATCTGTACACTTTCAGGCATATGATCAATTTCTATAGACAGTATTTTGAAATTTCTCTTTATTGATATTTTTACCTATGTACAGACGATCTAGTTGAAGTAAAACACTAACAGTTGAAATTATTTTTTTCATCTTCGACGGTAAAAAAAATAAATATAAGGGTTATGAATTAGATTCATAATTCAATCGCTGTGATAATGCAATTGAAGTTGTCGAATTGTACTAACATCATTTCTTTCCGGTGCGTCTGCTGACAATTAAAAGGCAAATAATATTACGTCAACGTCTCATGATTATTGTTTTATTGAAACAAAGGCAAGTGATACATGATGCTTTAGGTAGCGGCAAGTTGTGTAAGAGTCGAAATTTAGCAAACTAATGATAATAATTTAAATCTTATTGTTTTAGATAATGTCGAATACTCATAATCTCAGTTTAAAAAATGTTTTGTAATCATTTATACAGGTTACTTAAAAACATTAAAGTAGTATAGTTTAAACTTTGTAAATGGTGTGTCGCGCTTCAGACATCAACAACAGTACGTTGCTTGCAAAACGAACATTTCAGGATATTATTTTCATGGTATTAGAGTGCTCCCAAATGGAAGGATTAAATGTCAGTTTCTTTTAGTACTTAAGCTGGCAGTTCTATATCCTGTGCGTATCTACCCAATATTGACTTAAGTCGCAAGCATAATAAGTAAGGGTGGATGGTTGCTAGCAGTGGAATCCAGGTAGCGCGTTTCGTCCTATTTGGGACTTTTCAGCTGGATGTACCTGCATCCCAGATTTGGTGTTTACTCTGCGATTTGGACTGAGCATCATTCCCTGCAAGTGCCTTTGCGATATCCACTTAGCTACTGAGTCCAGATAGCCACTAGATTGTGCGATGGGGTGAAGTTATTCGATTTATGACTTTTAACCAACCAAAACAACTTTTTGTTTGTTTCTTATGCCAAGTATACCGTTATACATTTAAATGATAAGTTTAAAATCTTCAGTTTCAGAGTTGCAATATTTATTTTTTAGCAAAATGTTTTTTTTATTCAGTAGTGTAATTTTCCGAGGATGAAGTTGAGATCTATGGTTTAACGCTAACTTAAGATACACAAATCTAGATGTCGAAATAATTGTGAATAAGAATATTATTCTCTTCCTCTAAAACGTTTTATCACAACAACTTTGTAACAGAGAAAATTTATTATACCAATACAGGCTTTTTATCAATATAATGTACTTTGTTACGTGGTATGACTATTATATATGCCTCGGGGGTCAATTATCGTGAGTTCGTTCAACATTTATAAATTATATTTCTATTTATTTGATTGAAAAATAAACGGTAAGAAAGATATAAAACTGTGTAGTTACTTATGAAATTCTTATTCAATACTTGTATTATATGAAATACATGTTTTGAAAGTACGAATTTCAGGTGGTGGGTTCCAAATCAAGCGTCAAAAACCGAATCAATTTATTTTACTAAGATATCAATTTTCGTTTGAAAAAGTATTTTACACTTTGTGGTGTTTGAACTATTCTCATGAGACTGACTAGGAAGAGCAACAATTTGCGAGAGTTCACACGTTTTTTTCTAGTCAAGAAAGCAGTAATGATATAATAGTAAGATTTCACGCAACTGACTGAATCCGATGATTTTGTTAATCCAATTTTATCTGTATATGGATCTTGTAATTTCATTACACACGAATTTTGTTTTATTTATAGTGAATGCTAGAAATGACTATTAAAAATTCAACTAGATCACTGAACAGTAGTTTATACAAGTATAAGCACTGCTTTCATTTTCCAAGGTAGTGATTAGTTTACGGTAATCGGTGGAATATTCAGAGGCTATAGTATTATTTTATAGTCTGTCAACTTATACATATGCGGTTAATTTTAGTGAACACGATTTAGATGTAATAAGATGGATAAAACAACATATAAAATCAAGACCAATGCGAAAAGAGAAAAAATGTTGATAAGTTAATACAAATGCATCAGTATTCAGGATAGGTAGAGCTGTGACAAAGAAGATTATCTTGCAAATTGTGTTTTCTCAACATGGATTTCGCTTGATGTTGCCTATCACTAACGCCTTTGTTATAAAAAGGAAGATGTAAGTACATATTTCCGTAGAATCGATTTAATTTTGCAAATTATGTAGAATAATGATTCCAATACTACATAGTGGTGGTCAGCTATGTATTATAGAATACAATATTTTATATACGTAATATTACTTGGGGTTTTGAAATTTTTGGTGCATAATCGATTCGGTTCACTTTCAAGCATTATTTTGTTTATGTCACTGACTACAACTCCCTTTGAACTGGTTCGTGTCTTCCGACTGCTGTATATATATATATATATATATATATATATATATATATATATACCTGAAAAATTATCTGTAAACGACAAGCACTGAAAAGTCATTTTGACTGTAGTCATAAAGTCAAGTTTTTAATCTTTATTATCCACATGCAGCAATAATATGGGGATCAAGTAACTATATTCAATAGCCATTTGGTATTTATGTGAACATTTCCAATCGTAATATAAAGTACAGTTTGTACAGCTTGTTTCCTAACTCAGTAATATCTTCATTTTTTACATACACGATATGTATGACATAGTCAACATGTTTCTCGCAAAATCAAATATTCCAAATACTTTGAAGGAGAATGAAAAATTTGCCAAATGTGTTGAAATAATTAGGATTAAGGCATAAAGTTGATTTGAAAGTTGAATCTACTGTTTATACTTTCCACAACATGAATAAGATATCTGAACAATTGACAAACTGCCTTGTACATATAAAAAAGGCATAAGATTTCAATTTTAAAACAAATGATTTAATGAACTAAAGAACAATACAAGTTTATATTTAATTCAGAAATGGGTTTTCGAGGATATCATTAATAATTTAATAGTTGAGATTATGAGTTAATTGAAGCTAGACCACCATGGAAAATATGTAAGCATTGGAAGGTCATTTCGTGGGATTCCTCAGCATCACGCATCCACGATTCCGATTCTACTGTGAGATATTGACTCACTGAAGACAATAGTAGATATGTTGTTCAATTTCATGGATTGATTGAAGTTAGACATTAACACCGTTGAATGCCGGCTCAGTGGTCTACAGGTCAAGCGTTCGTGAGCGAGACCGATAGGTATTGGGTTCGAATCCCGCGGGGCAGGATCGTGGATTCACACTACTGAGACGTCCCACAATAGGACGAAAAAGCCGTCCAGTGCTTCCAGGTTTTCCATGGTAGTCTAGCTTCAATTGACTCATGATCTCAACCACTGAAATTATATTTATTTATTTATAATGATCAGTTTGACATTTAAAAAAGATGTTTATTTGATTATCTTGTAAATGTTTGTTAATCTATACTTGAATATACATGTTGAAATGAATTTTAATAAAAACAAACAAGTTTTATATATATATTAAAAATAAAATGTTTCAATTCCTCGTATATTCCAATAAAACAAGGTTATATCTATTAAAATCTACTACTTATTTACTTACATAATTTAAATAATAAACTGTGAATAAATTAAATGTTGTTATAACTTGATAGAATTTTCGAAGAATATACTCTATTTTCTATGAGATTGATATTGAAGCTTAGTCAGTATATTATTAAAATGTTAATGAACTTTGTTAATTCTCTACTTTTTTTTCTTTTTTCTTTAAAACAATTGAATATATATTTAACTATTTATTATGTTTGTTTTTAAGATTAAGAAAAAGGGTTAGAGAATTGTTTTACATCTTGACGAGTAAAAGTTAAACATGTTAATACCAGTTTAATGAAAGTTGATAAGTATAGATATTAAAAATGAAAAATAATAATAAGGGACATGTTTGATCAATAATCTGTTATATTTGCATTAAATGTGATAATTTAATATGGCATATGAATTAAAGTGATTCAAAGCAAGCTTTAATTATTATTTATTAGTAAGTTGTTAGTACAATGAGGAATGAGCTAAAAGGTATAGAGTTATCGAGATAACCAGTTATTTAAATTCATTTGGTGTTGTTTTACTTGTATCTTCTCATTGTTATATAGGACTGAAATTGATTAGTCTCTTGTTGGCATGTGTGCATCCTGTGTGGACTGCCTCGATATTGCCATAGGTCACAAGCTTTATGATCAAAGATGAATAGTGGCTGGCAGCGGAATCCAGTACGCGCACTTCGTCCTATTTGGGACTCATCAGCTGGGTGTGCCTGAATCTCGGAGTTGATTTTCACTCTGAGGCTCGAACTCAGTACCGTTCACTTCAAATGCTATTGCATTATTCACTTAGCTACTGAGTTCTGATAGCCACTTGCTTGTGCAATGAAGTGAAGTTTAAATTCACTTGATATTGTTTGTCTAAATCTTCCCATTGATGTTTAAAACTGCAATTGATCAGTCTATTGTTGGAATATATATTTCTCAGCGTGAAATAAATTTGGAATTTGAGATATGTCACAGTGGATTATAATTTAATTTAGCCTAGAAGAAATAAAACACTACATTTTGATCTAATATTTTACTATGATTTCAGAACTATGAAATCAGATATTCTATAGTTTAATAGTTTAAGTTTATTCCTACTGTTTTATAGTTTGAAACCACAGCGAAAAAGTGGTTCAACGTAATTTCATATTAGGAAATTCGGTAACATCGTTAGTTCACTAAATTTTGTACTTGATTAGTCTCAGTAATTACTAAATCTTTAGAGTGTGTAGAATAATAACTTTAAGAGCATACAATCATAACTAAACCGTATAAAGTTTTCTTTTCGACAATCTCAATTTGTTAGGCTGTAAATCCATATTTATGAGTAATATTTTGCAAATGGTAATTCACAGTAAAATATAGAGGCATCATATCATAAATTACAATCACCAAAGATATTCAAGTGTTCTAACGTAACGAATGTCAAAGCTGTACAAACAACAAAGCAGTGTTGCATCATTCTAATGTAGTTCACCAAAATAGATGGTCTATATTGAATGATTAGAGGCCTACTTGAGTTAAACCAGAAATGGTGTAACGAAACAGATAACTTCGAAGTCACACCTCGCGGTTAGCATCTAACCTGGGTTACCCCTTCGATGTATCAAAGTACTATGGCTGATTTGAAGACCGTATAATTTGTAAAAAAACTACCTATAAATACGTATTTTCAGTCTAAGAGAATGAAATTGTCGAAAAGATTTCTTTCGCGGAAACGTATTTTTACTGACTCATCAGGTTTCATCCACACAATTTTAATTAATACAATAACAAATATTATGCGGTTTATAGAACTTAATTCACTGAGAATCGAGGCCTGGTGAACAGCTGTTAAAATCCAATGAGAATTGTATAGGTATTTCGTCTTTGTTTAAGATTTTATATGGTTTCAATAAAGGACATTGTACTTGGCAGAAAGCATTTTAATTTTAAATTTTTAGGTAGGAAATTAAAAGGTTCACACTTTCAACTTTAATCTGTTAGCAATATATGGCAACGATCATTTATTATTATTGGTAATAATTGCCTCACCACTAACTTGTTTGGCTTTCAAAATCACTATTGTTCACTAGAACATTGCAAACCTGTCTTGTAACTAGTTACTAGTATGAAAACTAAAGCTATTTGAGGAGATTTCTTCAGTCTAAACATATCATTTTGATGAAGATTTTTATAAACTTTAGTCAACTTTAATATATCATCGAATAAATCATTCATAACATCTCTTAAAACTCATTTTAATATTAAATTGATGAAAGATTAACTTTTTACATAATATTGTAAATGTGATCAATATTAAATCGAAATAGAGATTAAGGATTTATAGAAATTATCTTTAAGCTATATATATATACTTTGGAGTACTCTTTTTTTGTGGGTCTGTATAAAAATGAATATTATCAATAGTGAAGAACGTTTTCTCTTTTCAAAGAAATCATTTATTTAAGTATTACATCCCTTTTTTTAAATTTTATTCATTAACACAATGGGTCATTTTAATTTAAAAGATATTAATATCAGTAGTAAATGATAATTATCCTAATCCTCAGACCTCAGTAATAATGATAATAATAATAATAATAATAAAATTTAGTTGCCAAAATAAAATGAAACCATCCATGGAATAACTATAGCTCAACGATATAACATGAAACAAACAAATAATCAATTTTTTTAATAGTTGAGATCATAAGTCAATTGAAGCTAAACCACCATGGGAAACCTGGTGGTCTAGATTTAATTGACTCCTGATCTCAACTACTAAAAAAAGATTACTGTAATATTCATAAAACCCCTTCTGCAAATAAGGACTTGTTTACCACAAATAAAATAAATTTAATGTGATGAATTTAATTTTTTTAATCATGAATGATTTATAATACAAAAAAGTCTTAAAAAGTAAACTATACACAGAATTTAAGGGAAAATTTTACTCACTTAATTATAAGTAAGCTGAAAGTAAAGGTTGAATAAGTGTTTTCCTTTGCTATTCTGCTTGAGTTATTTTTTTGTATAAGTGTAGTATTTCTCAACTTTAAGGCTACATTTGACTTGGTTGTTCGTGAGGTTTTATAGCAGTGTTTTTCACTGAAAGGAGTACCATAGAAGCGCATTAACCTTATAAAGGATCTCTACTCGAACACAACCGGTCGAATGAGAGCTTATGGCGAACTGTCATCAGAATTGATTACCTCATGTGGTGTTCGTCAGAGCTATCCACTATCTTCATTCTTGTTTAACTTTGTCGTTGACGTGCTTTTAGAAATAACACTTTCCTCATCTAAATTTCCAGGAGTTGAACTTTTACCGGGAGATCCACTTGTTGGCATAGAATATGCCGATGACATAGTTCTATTTGGTGAAGACGCTGACAAAATGCAGAGTCTTCTAACTACTATAAGCAACAATGCAGGCATGTTCGGTATGCGATTTTCTCCCTCGAAATGCAAGATGTTGCCTCAGGATTGGGTTGCACCGCTACTCGAACTAGTGATAGGGAGTGAGGTAGTTGAGCGTGTCAACTGCCTCACTTATCTTGGAAGTCTCATCAGCCCTTGTGGTCTGGTGTATGAGGAAATCTCAGCACGGATACAGAAGGCTCGACTAGCTTTTGCCAACTTGCGTCATTTGTGGCGTAGGCGAGATATCCGTCTATCAACCAAAAGACGTGTTTATTGCGCAGCAGTTCGTTCCGTCCTACTTTATGGCAGTGAAACATGGCCAGTAAGAGTAGAGGATATTCGTAGGTTACTGGTATTTGACCATAGGTGTCTTCGAAATATTGCTCGTATATCCTGGGACCACCGAGTAAGTAATGCAGTTGTTAGGAAACGGGTACTAGGTAAGGATGGAAAATTAATTGATGAAGTAGTGAAACTTAATCAGTTGAGATGGCTAGGACATGTGTTGCACATGCCTGACCACCGACTGCCCCGACGCGCAGTGTTTTATGGTGTAGGAGTAGGTTGGAAGAAAGCTAGAGGCGGCCAGACCAAAACATGGCACAAATCCATGAAGTCTCTGACAAGTGGACTGAGTCATATTGGTAGGTTTAGACTACCTGGTTGGGGACCGCGAGACGATAGCAACCGATGGTTAGAGAATTTGAATGACATGGCTCAAAATCGTTTGCAATGTCGCAGGTGCATCCACTGTCTGTGTTCCCTCAAAGTCTAATCTTCTGAATTTTTCATGTCCCTTTTTATCTCTTTCCAAATTTTTTAAACTGGATCATGCTCCATGAATGACATCTCCAAACGCTAATCTTTCCGATTACTACCTACACAGTTGTATCTCTGTAATAATGTGGTATGGCAACTTGGACTGATGTACGTACGTACGTACGTACGTACGTACGAAGTTCTGCATTGTTACTGACTGATTAATGTAAGAAGTTAACTGTTATTATAATTAGTGTATCCTGTTCTGAATGAGTAAATTAAAGTGTTGATATACACACTGATAATAAAAGAATTGAAAGATAGTCTTTGGCACTGAAGGAGAACAGATTGTACTTAAGGAAGCTAATTTTGATTGATCTTGTTACCGAATGTCCTAGTACAGCCGAGGGTGAGGAGAGTTCACTCTCCCTCTGGAAATGCTTTCACATGACCACATCAATACAACCGTTGCCAGAAAAGTTCTACTCACTGACATCTCACTGAAGGATTGTTGTTTACGAAAACCGAGAGACTACATCTCCTAACGTTGCTCAACTGCCTTGTGGATTAGACCTTTAGGTCAAAGGCTCCGATTGTGGCTCTTTAAGAAAACCATATATTTCGGTTTGGACACCCGGGCAGTATTACAGCCCTCACACAAATCAATGATAACTAATTCTGGCCTCATTATTATTGCGTGCATTTGTTGGCCCCTTATACCAATGTTTTTGTGTTCAAATAAATAAAAATAAATAAACAAAATTACTGGCCTTCAAACCCGAATCTCAAAGCTTCATAACAATGTAAACATTAAATAATTTTATCTCTTCAGTAAAAGCAATGAATGTATCGAAGATAGTTTCAATCATTTATTATGGACCAGAAAATGTTATTTATGCTTATAAAGTAAAGAATAACTGAATTCTGAAGTATAAATCATTCAGATATGCTACTGATAATTTGAAATAAATTGTAAGTAAAGTAATAACAAACAACTTTTACCTCGTCTCTACATATTGGTTAATATTTAAGGCATTTCACGGTAGGCTTTACCAACTGTACTTAAATTTAAGTGAAAATTATAAATAAAATCTTGTCCAAATACAATCATTTCATTAGTTGTTTCATATGTGTTTCACAAAAACACCCTAAAAGTTATCACTTCACTATAAGATCTGATGTCAATCATTTTATGTCTTTAAAATAACATCGTGTACAAATCTAATTTTTAAGTCAATACTACAAATGTAAATCTGTATTTTCTTTCCCAGTTAAGCACATGACAGAAATTTGCCTATTTTATTGATGATGGATAACTGATTTTTCACTGATAATCAACCAATTATTACTCAGATAATATTAGTAAAGTTATTCATTAACTATTAGCTCTGTTGTAACTAAAATTCAGTTCACATGAACAACTGTTTACATGATAAACTGCTTCAATATATATATATATAACTTTTGGATGAATGATTGTCGTTAGATAATTATTAGATTCATATTTATAAATGTAACTATGGTTTACTTGCGTTAAAATGCGTCCATTATCAACCATTTTTTCTGTACTCTAAGAATTTGTTGAATAGAAATCCAAAACGACAAATTATTACTTAAAAAATCGACTATTTACTATGTTATTTTGGGAATCAAACGACATGTGTTCTGGACATTTTCACAGATGTTTTATGCCTAATAAAATGAATAATATTTTGTAACTATTAAAGTGTGAAATTATAAATAGACATATCTCTTTACCTAGTCTACAGCATTAATGTCATTCAAATAGAAAACAAATAATCACATGGAATTTTAAAATTGAAGATGTCAATGTGAATGACTACTGCCCATAAAAAAATAAAGGAATTAGGGGTGATTATTCCATGGTGTTTCATTATTTGTTCGAACTTTCAGTGACTTAAATACTATAAAAAACAATTAACAGATATTCAAAATATCTAATACCCTTTTAAAACTCTGATGAATTTCACCTAATTTACATTAAAGTTTTGATAGAAACAAATCGTTTATTTTCTTAAGAGATAACAAATGCAGCTAATGAATGTTAGGTTGATAACTACTTCAATATGCTTGATTGGGTTTCTATTCATAACAATTGGCCATCAAACCTATTTATTTCAATCTTTTTAATTCGTTGAAGATCACGATAATATCATGAGTATTTAGAAACAAGCTGTTATTACGAATCTAAAAACATGTTGATTATGTAATGTGATTTCGATAAAAATGTCCAATCAAACAATATAAACCTGACTTCTCAGATATTGAGAAATGAAGTTTGTAAATACGTTATATTCATCGTAGAATAGATCATGATATAAATTGTTTCAGGATTACTAAGATTTTGCTTTCCAGTTTGGACTAATAAATTTGTTTCCGTTGGGTCATTTGTAAAATCATTTTATTCCTTATCTTCAAGTGACTTTGAAATTAGCCTGGTCAATTTTGTACACGCGTTATTTCAAGCTGGTACACAATGTGGATAAAACAAATAAATAAACAAAGGTTATAAAATGAATGATGGTTTTATATTATTTATTTATTTCCAGAAAGGGGGTTTTGTGGAGATTTTAGTAATTTATTACTTGAATTAATGAGTCAATTAAAGCTAGACCACCATGGAAAACCTGGAAGCATTGGACGGTCAATACGTTCTGGGTTCGAATCCCGCCGGCGGAATCGTGGATGCACACTGCTGAGAAGTCTTACAATAGGACGAAACGGTCTTCCAATGTTTTCAGGTTTTCCATGGTAGTCTAGCTTTAATTGACTCATGAATTCAACTATTAAATTATTTAATTATCTGTTTATGGACTAATATTAAATGACAAAAGTGAACATAGTAAATATGTAAATAAGTTTCAATAAACTGATGTTGAGTTTTATTGATTAACCTCTATATAGTTTTACATGTAATTAAAAATAAATAACAGACAAGTGAATTGATCGGTTAAATTGATTGGTTAAATAATTTCAAGGTTAGTTATGAATCTATCCTCAATATTTATAAACCATTAATTTCGGTTTATTATATTTCTTAATAAACGTTTAAATAAATTTTAATAGTTGAGACCATAAGTCATTTGAAGCTAGACCACCATGGAAAACCTGGAAGCACTGCACGGCCGTTTCGGAGGTCATAGGTTCTAGTTCCGCGTGCGGGATCGTGGATACACACTGCTGAGGAGTCCAATGCTAGAACTAAACGGCCGTTCAGTGCTTCCAGGTTTTCAGTTGTGGTCTAGTTTAGATCAACTCATGAATATAGCTTTAAGGAAAATAATCTGAATGCATCAAAGAGACTGACTGTTTTAATCAGGGAATCGGTAATCAACAAACATTACCACCTAAAGAATTAAATGTCAATTACAAAATCTTTTTGCATTGATTCGCTAGCTTTTCACTTTGTTATTGAGAAAGTTCGTACTTAATCAACCATAGACGATTCAAGTTGTGTACTGATTATTTTAGTCTCATACTTGATTTCTACGTTGTATACAGTTTTGATATGATACTTTTACGTGTATATCTTTTACTATTCCTTATGTGGAATGTAGAAGGTTTCAAGAGTATTCTGTAAAACCACAACTACATTTTCTCCAATTGCCTTGCATTTCGGTTACATATAAACGTCTGGACACAGTTAAAGTTACTTGTGTATATCATTTTTACTGATAAGTACTATATTCAAATGTATGGCTTGTCGTAGTGTAAAAAAATGTATTTTTATATCTGACACTACATTTCCCTATAATCTGTTGAATCTAAGGATTCAACAATTCTTTCTGAACTATTTCCATTGCTCAGTGAATTGCACGATCATCAGATATCTTTAGAAAGAACATTCCAAGTCATAATTAATTTAATATTTAAGGGACTGTCTAATGTAGGAAATAGTCATTTACGGCTAATATTAGGAACTCAAAGAAATTCACTAGAATGACCACGCTTATTATTAGCCATATATCCTAATATCGAAAAATACATGTTGATACAGTTTTAAGAATGCACACAACTTAGAAATTATCCCCAAGATTAATCTGTAGTTGATATTGTAGAAAACTGTCATTATTATATTTTACAATGCGCTTTAATCAATCTGGTTAATACTGATAATCGTCAGTACCTAGTTTCTGCTTTCATTCATAAAGCACACTGCATTTCTAGTATTATTCCGTAAAGATTTTAAAATGAATGAAGCATTTCAAATTACATAATATGACATGTAAGTAAATAGATGGCTTCTGACACTGACTCTTCCGTTTATATCAGTCATAATTTTTACTATAATTCAATAAAACATAGTTTGTATTTGTTATATTCCGATGAGAATAATAAATGGTAACTGTTGGAATCTATTTCTAGACTAATACTATGCGTATATTTTTATTATATAATAGTTAAGCAACTAAACTATTCATATTCGTGTTCCTCTTATTATAAGTTTTATTTTGATCCATAGACCATTATTATACGATCTACCGTTACTGAGATATACCCAGTCTATCAGTTACTGTCTCCCACATTCACAGCCACATTTGGCTAGATCGTATACAAATTTTATTATCTATTTTACGGTACGATGTGATCTGTTTGGTTTGTATATAAATCCAGTATGTTTGAAATACATAATTCATATCACGGAGGCTGAGATTGGTGTTCTGAACTCAACAGGCAGGGCTGGGCAGGGAGAAGGACCAATAAGTACTTTAGACTGCTTGCACGGGTTTTATGCGTCATTGTTCCGGTCGATAAATCATTATTCTCTAAATGGCGGTATCATTATTTTATACATTGATAAGGCACAAAGCAATAAGACATAACAGTATTTGAACAATAATAATGATATAATTAAATATACCTCTATTTATACACTAATTGTAACAGAGTAATATGAATTCATTTATTTTTTATATTCTCATTAGCTGTTTACAGTCTTAAAACAGTAGTATTAATCATAAATATGAAATAAGTATACATATATCAGAAGAAATTTATCTCAAGTTAAGTTTAACGTTTAGACTTAGATTAATAAGTGACCGTAATTTTGAATGAGTTTAAAGTAAATGGTACTGTAGTGAACAAAACAACACATTACAGAACTAGTTAGTAAGATCTAACAGCCAAATATTAAATGCTCCATTTGCAAAATGTTTATCAGTTGTCTCAAATGACTCAGAATTCCTTTGTTCTTGCATTTTCATACAATTTGCATTCTTTCTTCATTCTTTATTGTTCGATCTTCTCGTCTCTCTGCTGCCAGGCATTCTGTTCACGACTCACGTCATATACTACTTATGTCTACATATGTAGCACACACCACAGTACAAGCAGTTGCTTGTTTTTTTAGAATAAATAGGTGAAGATTATGAAATATAATTAGAAAGAATTTAATGCATCCGAAATTTCTTAGTCAAATTGAACAAAACCTATTAAATCATAATTTTAATGAAGTTATTTCAATTTAGTCATTAGTAAACATCAACTAGATTCTTTTCATACGTTGATAATCAGGATAATTGGTATCATCAAGAGGATAACTATATTCTTAGTACTCAGGTGCTTATTTAGTACCAAATCATTTACACACACAGGTGATTGATCTTCAGGTCCTTATATTCCTTCCACTGGGGTATTTTTGTCTAAAAGTATTTTGTGATTAGGCCATGTTTAAGAAACCATTGTTTTGGTCATATTTATATAGTATGCTATCGAATTTTCCCTCCAAATACTGTTCAATAACTAATAAATCCCTTTACAGCACTCGTTATCATCTTCATTTACGTTTTCTGTACAAATTAATGCATGAATAGCTGTGAATATGACACATAGATTCTTTTTCTTGTAGGTATGTGCTTGCGTATCTTCTAATCTTAACCGATGGAGGAGAGGGTGAAAAAATTGAATTTTGTATATAATTAAAAGACAACTTAAAATGTTATTGTTATTTGCTTTTCTTTATTTGTTATTATCTATTTTTGACTGTAGAAAAGTAAAATAAAGAAACATTTGTCGATCCTCATCTCTCATGGGATATTTAAATAATTTATATTTTGTGTACAAATGAATCTAGGAATCGATAGAAGAGCAGGGATGAAAAAAAGTACGACAAACTAATGAGAATGTCTGTTCTGGTTCCTTTTTTGGGGGAGGGGGAAGAAATACCCAATTAATATATTCATCATCCTTACTTATCATTGTGAAAAAAATGGAGGAAAACATTATGATGGAATATTTACGTGCACATTAAGGTACCGTCTTTATTTTTTTTGAAAAAATAAAGAACATCATCTTGTAGTTTAGATGATGGATTTTAAACTGTAACAAGATTAAAAAACAAAGTTATTGATGTCATAGTAGTCAAATCAGTATGATTAAGAATTTAAAGCTGAATTTGTATTAGACTATCTGACAAATGAATTGGTTTACAAAGTTTTAGTTTTGTGAAGGTTATTTATTTATTTCATACTTTATTGATTTGAGAATTACTCTAACAAGTGCTTTTCTACCCTCAATACTCAGTTATAACAATATGATTTCATTTGTACTATTAGTGTTTGTTCATAAAGAAACATTACTACTGGTATAAAAATTATTTAGATATTTCTGTTTTATAGATTTGAATACCTGGAATTATATCAAAATGTTACTTTTTTATGTAATAACCTGAAGAAAGTAATTCAAGTAAAACTAAATACAATCGCTAAAACGTCGGATTACCTTTCAGTTTAGCGTTTAGATGTAAAAAGCTTATGAATGACGAAATGATTACGGGATTTCTAATTAATATGTTGATTATAGTTAGAAACGTAAGCTATTAGATTCGAACTGAATGGTTTGGAAGTTAGGCATCAACTGTGAGTCCTAAAGATAATGAGTTCGACGTCTGAAGAGATTTCGGATATGCACTGTTAAGTCTCATACTAAAAAGAAATAGATATTTAGTCCTCCCATCAGAATTTTTACGTATGCCCTAGAATATTCAGATTAGTATTTGGTTCCGTTATTGAGACGAAAGTAATTAGATATCTTGAGATTTATATCATATATGACTTACATACAAATACTATGATCCATCTTGGAACCTATATTGGTTTCATTATCAATGAGTGTCATAAATTACACATTTGAAGTGTATAAATCTCTTTATTCACAATTCAGGTAGTTGTTTAATAAATAGTTTAGAATTTTTACAAACTAGATTTCATACATAGTAATTAATTGAACTCTAGAAATTTATTAATAATTATAGACTAATGGTTTTATTGTAAAAAATCGAATAGTAGTCTTTGAGAATGATTCATAATTGTTCAGTCGTATAAAAGCTACAAAAGCATATACTTTAGTTTTGCATATTTTTGCTTGAATTAATTAGATTGATTCGTTACAGTTTCAATATTTATGAATGTAATTTGACAGTAATTTTTTGGAAATTTAAAAGTGGACATATTTAATTTAGTGAGTCATTTATTAGTTAAGGTTATTGTTGAATATTTATGATGTGAATAACTTTGTCGCTTTAATGTCTCATGCTTAAAGTTTGTTGATTAAACAGAACATTGAAGTAAGTAAACATTAAGTCATACTTCCGACTGTATTATAGAAGGCTTAACTAAAAGAAGATAAATAATGAACAAAGCATGAGTATGGAGATTTGCACAATGAAAGAAACCCATTTTAATTCAAGAAATTCTTAGCAGCAAACAGATTGAAATCAAATCGAATAATATGAATGCTAATAGTCATCCTCATTAATTGTTGTCAAAAGGAGAATCGGCCTCATGATTTCCGAAAAATCTCGGCTACAACAGCCAGCGTAATGGCAGCCTGTTCAGCATTGAGCCTCAACATACACGATATAGAGAGCACGAACTCAATCACTCTTAATGAAGAAGCACTGGAAGAGATGGAAACCTTTACATAACTGAACAAGAAGAATCTGATGCAGATATAAAAGCAAGGATTGGCAAAGCATGGACAGCATTCTTAAAATTGGAGAACATATGAAACTCAAAACAACTGTCAACCAACGTCAAAGTCACAAGCTTCAGTACGAACTTCAAGACAGTTCTACTGTACAGAGCTGAAACGTGAAGAACTATAGCAACCATAATCAAAATAGTACAAATATTTATAAACAGTTGTCTACACAAGGTACTCAGTATCCGTCGACTGGTTACCCTCTTCAACAGCCTACTGTTGGAAAGGACGAATTCCAGCTAAAGAGGAAATTAGGAACAGACGCTTGAGGCGGATAGGACATGCATTACACAAGTCATCATGCAGCATCACGAGGCGAGCACTAACCTGGAATCCTGAAGGGAAGTGGAAAAGAGGAAGACCGAGGAACATACCGCCCCGAGAATTGGAAGCAAACATGAAAAGGATGAATAACATTTGGAAACAACTGTACAGGAGTGCGTACGAAAGAGTTGGTTGACGAATCCTGATAAACGACTTATGCTCCTTCACGAGGGGTAACAGCCATAAGTAAGTGATACAGTCGTCTGACATTTATTAGTAAAACATTCGAAGGTGAATACAAACATACTGTTGGACATGGTATTTAAGACTGATACGTATTTAAAAGGAAGAAACTAGTCATGCAAATTAGGTGATGAATCATAATAAAAAAATAAACTAAGTGATTACACAACCAGATGATCTGACTAGGGCTAAAATTAGCCTAATTGAGTAAACATTAATGGATAGATGGAATAGATTTTTAACCACGATGTCTCCATGTATACATAGGTCAGGTTGCAAGCGCTTGGTAACAGGAATACTAGTCGCTTAATTACTCAGCCACCTATTTTCTTTCATAGATGTGAAGTCGATTTAATTTTATGGTTATCAGTAACTATGATCTCGTCTTTGAATTTCACAGTTTTTTCACCATATATAATGCCCAGGCATTATTCTTTTTTTAATATCAATTCAATTAATTATCCATTTACAACCATCGTGTTGGGGACGATAGATCCCCCAAAAACTCACATTTGTAATTTTATCTTGTGGAGCTTGTATGCAGATGTATACGTGGGCATTTCTTACCACCCACGCACATGGTCGATTGACGAATTTAGCAATTAAATGTTTAAATATTTCAATGGCAGTCAATTGACGAACTGTCGATTAAATGTTTAAAAGCTCCATGGTAATATCGATACATATATATTTGTATATATACGTTTTAAAATTGTCTTGTAAAGAGTTCGCTGGTTTTCTGGTTGTTGCAGAATATACTTCCATTCTAAGCTTGGTCTTCTCTCTCTAGATAGCGGGGCTGGGACGCGTCAATAGCTAGCTTACTGGTCTTGGTCATCGAATCTCGTTCTCGTTCGCAGTTTAAGTGAACTAGTGATAGCTTCAACCCTAACACATCATCGAAATTATCAACCTGTTTACTAATGAAAAAGTTAGTGTTTCATATTCCAAGTGAAAATGAAATTAGCCATAGAGTAATCATTTTTAAATCTGAATCTTTTGAAGATTTTGTTCTTATAATATTATAGATACTCTTTATGATATACATGTAAGCAATATAGATTCTCTACATAGTTCATAACTATGATTTTAATCTGTAGAACAGAGATTTACTGTGATGACATTCCAAAAGCGATTCGCATCCACGATCCCGCTCGCGGGACTCGATTCTAGGATCTTCAGTCTCACGCGCGAACGCTTAATCTCTAGACTACTGAGTCGGCATCTAACGGTGTTATTGTCTAACTTCAACCAATCCGCGAAATTGCGTGACCATCTTCCATTGTACTGAGGTACATACCAGTATCTACCCAACACGGATTAGCTCTACTGGTCACGGCTTCTCACTAGAACTTCGGGAATTCCTTCACGAAACTAGTCCCACAATAGGATGAAATGGCCGTCCAGTGCTTCCAGATTCTTGATGATGGCTAACATCAATCAGTTCATGATCTTCACAACCCTATACTGATAACATTCCAAAAATCAAATACGCGAATATTTCAACTTTATAGTGAATTTTCATTATTCTCATGAGCCTACGTCTACCAGCGATGATTAGGATGCATTATACTTCATAACAATAAAAGAAAATCAAATAATCTCTTTTTAAGTATTAAGAATTTACCAGCATATTTTTCTCACTAATAATCTATCAATTTATTCTATTCATTTCTTATCTCAGGTCAAAATGGTCATTCATCAACAAATAGAATTATAAAATAAACACGAAATTGAACAATGAGAAAGATTTATTTCTTATCTAAAGAGAGATATTTGATTAAACCTTCAAAATTACACTTGTATCATTGACCAATATGACCTATAAAAAGAAAAGCATAAAATTATCAATAAATAAGGAAGAAAGAGAGAGAGAGAGAGCGCAAGAGAGGAACGGATGTGTCACAAGAATCTATTTGTCAAAGTGTTGTACACAATGAATAAATACGATTAAAATAATAAAAAAAATAATTAGGTCATACATAAGGATGATTCAGTAATTTGTTTATTTAGACGACTATTTTTTGTTTGGAGGTCAAGATTAATAAGTTTGATTTCATTTTTCATTTTTTACTGTATGAAAAATTATCTTTAAATGGTTATACATGAGTAGATAAAACATTAATATAATTCCTTAATCCCATTTGGGATTTATAGATAGTTTGAAAGCAGTTTTTATCAAAAAGTTAATGATTTGTGAATACATATTGATTCTCAGTATGAAGATTGTTGAGTTTTGATTGAAATCAGGAATTGATCAATGTTAGACCACCATTGAAAACCTAGAAGCACTGAATGGCCATTTCATCCCAATATGGGACTCCCCAGAAGTGCACACCCAGGACTTCGCACGCGGGGTTCGAACTCAGAACCTTCAGTTTCGTACGCGAACACCTAACCTCTAGACCACTGAGCTGGCACCCAACAGTGTTAGTGCTTAACATCAAACAATCCACGATATTGAGTGGCCATCTTCCATTGTTCCTTTTTCTACCCGACACGGATTAGCTCCACTAGTCATGGGTTCTCACTAGAACTCCGATAATTACCCCACGAAGCTAGTCACTAGTGAACACATGATAACAATATATATGATATCGGTACAGGACGAAACAGCCGTCTAGTGCTTCCAGGTTTTCAATGGTGGTTTTACAGTAATCGATTCATAATATCAATCAAAAACATAATGATTCTATTCGGTGATTTTGTAGAAAATTCGTTAACCTAAAGATTATGCCTACTTATGGAACATGAAAAATCGAGATTCTTTAGCAATCAATATATCACATTATTATCAAACTTAACAATAATGGATGTTCACAGTTGAATAGCCGTAAAATCAAATATATGAAGTTCTTTTAAACAATTGTGATTTGCAGCCATTTAATTTTTGGGTGAAGCAGTAATTCGTCCATTATATTAAGTAGAGATCATAAAGTATAGAAACTTGAAGGAACTCTAAGTGTGGATCATCGTTAAAAGAGACGAATCTCATTATTTCTATTTATTTTGATATTAAATGTGTTTATTTTAAAAGATTTTAAAGTTTGATCATAACGATTATTCCCTGGTTTCTATTTTTCTGTGATGAGAATTGTTAATATTATATTAATATGTTCCAACAAACACTTATGCTACTTCGTAGATTAACAATATTTTGAAATGTATACATGTTTAAATTCTTTTTCTTCTCAAATAGTAATTTTAATCACTTTATCTAGACCAGAAGTAATATTTATTTAATTTTAGGACTTGAAGTTTGTTTCCGAGAAATCTATTTTGGTTAACTCTTCAATCTTAAATGACTTTTAAATCCACATACCATTTATCAGTATGTATTAAATACATAACTTAGATCAATCATAATGAAATTTCATATCAATAAGACTCAATGAAACATATTTAAAGTTGATGTATTTATATTAGTATTAAGTTTAATGAAAAGGGTTAGGCAAAAAAGAGACAGAATTAGTACCTAATGCAGAGAATGATTTTTACCATTGTTCTCTTCTTTTTGAAAGTAAGCATGTAATGAACGAAAACATGGGTGGGAATAATCAATTTATTGTTTAATACAAAATTATAGAGTATCTTCTTATAAAATATGAATATCAGATATTAAATAGTTCTTTTTCACATTTTCTATCAATTGTCTGTTACAAACTTCATCCTTGTTGTCTTCGATTCGATCTTTTCATCCTTCTTCTGCTAGGTATTCCACTACTGATCGGTGTTACGTACTACTTATGTCTATCAGCATAAGTAGTATACACTATAAGTACGCTGCTTTAATTGAATAATATAAATATATCTCTTGTCTATAGCATTGAATATGCATTCAATAAAGTTACGAAATGGACATTTAAAAATCTATGCATAGAAAAAAAGCACATAAGACGCCTTGAAAAAGAAACATTTTCAGTTAGTTATAAAGCATTACATTGTGATATGTGTGTGTGTGATAGATTATTGAAATGATAAATGTAATATTCATTACTTTATGACAGTTAAACAAATTTTGAATAAAAAAAATTTAAAAACAAAAGAAAAACTGGGAAATTTTTCATTGTTCTTTCTACTATATTACATAACACATGATTTTAAAGATTTGTTACAGGTTTAATATTCAATAAAATTACGTAATTGTGTAACTTGCGTCATATTTTATTATCTAATAATAACAAGATGATTAAATTATTAATTAATCATGTATGTCAAAAAAGCATGTACGTTCTCTTTTCTTTTTTTTCAAATAAAAAACAGTCGATATTGAAATTGTCTTTAAAAAAATTCATGATACAGTGATTAGGAAGTAACTGATAATTGTTAGCTGTATGTTAGATTACATAAGTCTATTAAACGAGTTATTGTGTAAAAATTACCTAAATTTCAGTTTAGTTTACTAGGTTGTTCTAATAAACTACTTTGATTGAAAAAAAGTAAGAAATTGGAATGAGGTAATATTGTTTAAGTGTTTCATTAATGTATATGAATATTATTTAGGTTTTAAAAATGATGGAAGATATTTAGAACAACATATATAAACGAACAATATTGTTTTTGATTAGATCATCATCAGGTTTCACTCTAGCATACAGTAATATTGTTTGTTCGTTCGGTTTTCTTCACAACTTCCTCACCCTTTTCTTTTTTCAAATATACACTCGATTGTCCAATTATCTGAACACTTATTACGTAATCTTATAATTTTTATGAATGCTATTATAGTGTCTATATTTTTCTAATCATTGACCTATTTCCCATTGTGAAACATTGATTCAAACCTTTATTTTAATCACAACTAATTCACCTGTCATTACATTACCAATTTGTACTTTTCACTTATTATGTGGTCTATTCCACTGTTATCATAGACTGATAATCTGCCTTGATTGGTTTAATAATTTCGCGTATGCATACAAATATTACTGTATACTAGAGTAAAACCTCATGAGGATCTAATCGAAAACAATATTGTTCTCGTATATATGTTGTTCAAAATCATAATATGGGAAGATATTTGTTTAATGATAATTGTTTTATTCAACGTTCTAAAGAACCTTCAGTGGAAAAACTTTTCCTCTGATATAGTTTAAGTATTCAAAGAAATACATATAGACTCTCTTTTTAAAAGTGTTTGTCGTTTATTTTTAACCACAGAAGTTCTCAACTAGATATGCTTTTAAGACTGTTTTTCATGGCAAAATATAAGTGACTCATGATTTCCGATGAAATTGTTTTCTCAAAGTCCTTTACGAAATCCATCGAATATTCATTACTCATTGAGTATTTTAGGGAAGAGCATGTAATATAATTGCATTTTATTTCTCCAAACAATAGACAAGAAGAAAAATAATAAAAAACAAATCAATTTTTTCTCCTGAGGTTTTGGTCTTTAGCTTCACAATAGGCTGTCAGTGTTTCATAAGAACTAATGATTGCATTTTCCAGTCAAAACATGAATAATTAGTTTAAACATATGGAGGGGGGTAAGAAAATTTGTCATAATCACTGAAGATCTCGAATATAGATAGTCTAGAGACTTGTATAGACTATTAGCTCATTTCAACATATTTTAAGTATTATTTAATTATTCTTCAAGTACTTGAAATAAGTTAGTTTTTAAAAACAAATAGCACAATTTTGGGTTCAGTACAGTGATGTAGCTGTAAATTCACATCAACAAATAAAGATCAAAAAAATAATTCAAGGTCATTTGACGTTAAAACTAAGCAATGACTTATTTTTTAAAGAAAAACGGTGGGTATACAACATTATGGTTGGAAAATACATTACTGATATGAACAATATCAAAGCTTTTTAGGTTCGTGTAGAGATTTGTGCACTTGAATTTTTTTTTGAATACTAAAACGTAACTATAAATGTGGTTGAAGGAAATTTTGTAAATTTCTGTAATTTCATATGAATCAATTTATTATGCAAAATACTTAGGTGCTCAGTATACTTATCAAGTTTATTGCTGACATGGAATCCAAGAAAAAACTAATTTTTCGGTAATGCTACACTCTTGAATCTAATTTTACAGAATTATTCTGTTTGGTGAAATAAGCGCCGTTTCAATTTCATGGAACTCAAAGATTGCTTATTTACTCTACATGTGAAGGTGTTCAAGCATTTAGTAGATTGTAAAAATGTAACCTCTGTACTCGTTTTTTTTATACGTTATTTGTTGATAAACACTTTGGTAAAACTGATTTCCTTTTTTTCAAGAAAATCATTGGTAAATAAACTAATAAATAAAGAACATTATTTAATTCCCGACATCTCTGTAACAGTTAACTGCGTTTTATATGGATTCGAGACGTGCTACAGCAGACTGTCATAGACTGATGACATAACCAAACGTTAACATTTCATTGGTTTCAGATTGTAGGTTTTTAGGTGCAGTTCACAGAATTCCTAAAGACAGTAATGTATTTTTCTGTTATGTCAGAAATGTTAAATCAGAATTTTACAACTTTGGTTATGTTTATGAAGCAACTATTAACGAACTGCTAGATAGAAAAATCACGAATTCTGGTTTTGATAGTGTTGAGACGCTAAGTAATATCACGTGCTAAACTCATCAATCAGGATTCTAATTTTGTTGAGTCCGCTTCTACTATTTTTCTTCTAGTCTGGTGCTCCCGACTTGGGCCATTATACACCTAATCATCACCTTTGACCTTGAGCTGATGGAAATAAGCTCCCACTGGTTCTTTATTTTCAAGCTTTTCTTGACCTATGGCCTTGAGTTCGAAAACTTAGGTGCCAACTTCTGTTATTACTATATGTCAAACATACTGCGCTATATTACATCGCAAAATCAGGAATACTAATTATAAATGATCGATTCAAATTTGTTGTGAATAGGCAAATCTGTAAGCAATAGACCGACTACAAATTAGGAATGATAGACCGTATAGCAATACTCAATGGGCTAACCAAAAGCTTATGATAGATGGGATTGATAGATATAGTACTCCAGTTACTTAGTAAGTGTACAACAAAAGTATAGATATTTATGCGAATATTCGTCAAGATTAGAACGAATGGTTTGATAGAAATTGGGCACCAAGTATAGAGAAGTTATTATATGTGAAAATTATATTTGAAATAATCTCAGCGATTTAATTAATTCCAACGTTTTGTCCAGCTAACTTGTCTGGACTTCTTCAGGGTAATAAATATAGATAATAATAATTTGAAAACCTGTTTCAAAAGTTCCAATTTTCGAAATGATTTTCCGATTTCGAAGTTAATTAACGCTTAAAATATGAAGATCAATTAGAAATCACTTTTTATACAATTCTATGTTATATTTATATAGCTGAAATCACTATGAGATAACAACTGAAATAATTCTTTGTCAAACTTCCGGTTAGTCAAAGACAACAACATCTTATACATTTTAATTAGTGAGAAAAAAATAACAACAACATCGTAACACAGTAATGAAAGGAATACTTTAGAAAAACAGGATATGCAGAAAATGTTTTCAAAGTGTATCTTACCTAAAAAGAGCTTTGTGTTAGTCTAACAAGTTAACATATATGTAAATAGAAAAACAAAATAAAAAACTTTTACACAATTTTAAAATTAAAGAAACGTAAACTTCTAGTTCCAATATCATGTTGTAAAAGAGTATTAGTTGGGCGTGTCAACTTCCGCACCTAATAGTGTATATAGTTATGTTTTCGTTGGCGTTATTAATTATAGTTGTATAATAATACTCTATAAATTAAGTGAACGCTATTAGGGATTTAAGTGTGGTTCAGTTCCATTATTTTACATTTATACTTTGTCTTTCTAAATAAAATGTAGTTATTTAGCTACCCATTTGAAATATATACATATATATATATATATATATATATATAATTTCAAAAAATCATGGGATTTGGATTCATTTTATTTGAGACTTATTAAACAAATATTTCTTCAATAATGAGGAAACTGACAGACTCGGAATATAGCAGTAACAACGTCTTTAATGAAATATTTGTTGATAGATTTTATGCTATGGTGAAAATTTTTCTGTCGAATATCTTAGATATGTCTCATCAACTAGTGTTACGTAATCTAAGTCTAGGATATTTTGTTATTGATGTCAATCCAATTAGTTTCTTACACAAACTTAATTATTTTTTCCAGTAAGTGTACAGGAAGTAAGATTACTGAAACAGAATTTTGTGTATATTGATAATCATTTAATTCCCGAAGAGTATTTTGAAAATGTATTGTCCTAGCTGACGAGTGAGATTCCAGATACCTAATAGGTAGCATGTAGCATTTAATGTAGGCTAGTTTCAAGCTGTCACTTATTCTCTCAGCCATAGTTATAAAAATGTAATGTGATACTATTAAAAGTTGTCACTACTTCTACTATCACTAACCAAACTTACAACCTTTTACGTACACGAAATCGACATTATAAATGGAACATAATTATATTTCTTACGTTAGACTATCTCTTATCAATGCGGAGTTTCGTTTTCTACTATGCGGATTAAGCAAATAAATAAGCTTACTTCTGAGTGAAGTAAGATATGTTGATGTTGTTCAAAATGACAATCAAAACTTCGCAATTAAACTACCCAGCTAAGGGAGCATAACACAAACAAATTTTATAATATACTATTACATAATTCGGATCTTTCTGTGTAATTTCATACATGAACACTGTTATAACCCAACTTATCCACTACATAGGTAAATTTAGGTTATCATGCTTAAATGTATATCATTTGAGAATCAATTCTCCATCTTAGTCACTTAAAACTGCTATTGATAATAGGTATACTTCAAACATTCCGTATACGGACAAACGTGATTAGTCAGTGACTTGATTTATAAATCGTAAAGAGTAAATTATGTCATCCTACATTTTTTGATCGCTTATAAATTAGTAATTAAGTAATAATTTTTATTTTTGTAGTTGAGTTTGGTTCAGTAATTATTTAAATTTATCCATTGACCATGTTTTCACTAGTTTGTATTCTAATTCAGTTTTTTTTTCTAAATATGAGAACTATCACATGCAACGTGACTCGAACCACTTTACGAATGTCATGAGTAGTATGCTAATGAAATGTTCCAACTGAGTATTCAAAAATGAAAGGAGCAATGAAGCAGTACGAAACAAAAACTGCAGTATTAAGTAACAATCACCTAGAATATATCATATTATGGGTCAGCTTAGTTACATCTTTTAATTTCCAGCTTAAACTCAATGTAAGTACATGAGAGTAAATATTTTATTACTGACTTTATTACATTGTACACAATTTTTCGATAACCAAATAAAGTTAACGGTAAAGATCAGAATGACATCATCTCAGTTGTAAGCAGGATATTGTTGTTTACGGAGTGTAAAGATAGTTTTTCTTAGCCAAATGACACAGAAAAGAAAAATCTAAAGAAGTCTCTATCGACACCAATATCTCCCACTAGAGGACATAACTATTGATGAAGGATCGGTTGATGTAATTTTAAGGGTAATTGTTTTTATCCAAACTGTAAAACACTGAATTGTAAACATTTACAACAGCAAATATTTGGCTTATAATGACCAATAAACAACTCATATAAAGCCAATAAACACTTTATTGCTTAATTTATCAACTACGATTTAATTATTAACAAGGCTATCATTGATCTATAACATGTTCAACTTATAATTAATTTGTATTGCGACCAGAAAATGTTTAAGATTGACTACTATCGAATGCAAATATACGTATTCTATTTCTAGTCAACTTTTCTCTTATAAAAACACAACATATTTTTACATTAACTTAATGTATAAGAATTTTACAAACTGGGTTTATTAATTACCATGTACGATAGACAGTTAGACAATGTGCCCTTATTCACTTGATATTGCTTATTTGTATCTTCCAATTGTTATTTAGGACTGCAATTTATCAACCTTTTATTGGCATTTATGCATCCTGTGCGGACTGCCTCGATATGCAGGTACATCCAGCTGGCGAGTCCAAAATAGGACGAAACGCTCGTCCTGGATTCCACTACTAGCCACTATTCATCTTTGCTTATAATGTACACTTAGTTTGTCTGTCCAATATGCTTTCATTTCCCAGAATTTAATTAAATGATGTTACATAGCTAGACATGAAGTAAATAACCAATTAAATATATAAAATATACTAATATGTAGCGTAATTCAATAACTATATATACACTTCCATGGTTGTTGATACATTCCTGCCCATTAATTGGATCTAAAGAAAAAAGAACTATCAAAACTGTATTATCAGCAAAGATGGATAGTAGCTTGCAGTGAAATTCAGAACGCGCGTTTCGTCTTACTTGAAACTCGTCAACTGGATTTACCTGCATCTCAGAGTTAGTGTTCACTCTGGAACTCGAACCCAGCTAGCCACTATCCATTTTTGCCTATAATACTTGTGAATTGAGGTAATCCGCACAGTATGCATATATGCCACTCAACTGCAGTCTTAAACATCCATGTGAAGTTTCAAGTAAACAATATCAAGTATATCAAAACTTTAATTGATATTTTAGTCAACATTTTACAAAAACTTATCACTCTTAATCATTATTCTTTCAAGTGAAATAACATTTATAACTACAATATCTATTTTTGATATTTTTCACTAAACAATAAATGGATATAAAATTGAATCAAATTAATTATTTATTTTAATTATTACTTAATAAATATTGATATTTATATATTGACTAAAATAGATTTTTCATTTGATTATTTATTTAGTGAATATGCTTCCGGTTATTTTTATCTTTATTATTACAAAACTGTTCTATATTAATCTTTTTCAATATACGTAATGTATTTTTCACTGTTTGATTGACTTTATTACCAATATATGAATAGTAATAGTAATAATAATAATAACATTTCTGGTATCTTTTTGTTCGTCAACTCTGTAGATTATATCTTGCATAAATAGCTCATTATTGTATTGATCTGATGAAGGTATAAAACAGAAACTATTCGAAAATATAAAACATAATGTTGTTTAAAGTCAACTTGCAAATAACATACATATACACACACACATGTATAGATATTTATTGTTATCAGAGGAATGAACACCTATGTCAGATGTAAGGCAATGATAGGAAAATACTAATCTATACCAGATGTTTCATTGTGTTAAATGTATTAACGAACCAAATATGATGAATTTAATTTTAAAAAAAAATATGTAACTGATTTAATTAGAATAAAATGGTACATTACAATGAATTATCATTTAAAACATTATGTCCATTTTTATTATTATTTTATTAATTAATTGAAATTCTGTAATACTGTCTGTTGTGTAAAAATTGGTGTTTCATTTTTGAAATGATACAACTAGTGTGAACCAGTTTGAACCATAGAAACATGAAACATTACTAATCGGATGATAGTTGGATATACTGAGTAGAATAATAGTAAATCATTCGACTCACTGTTATTTTTAAAATGAATAAATATTATTTGTCTCCTTGGGGACGAATATAAAGTTCCGGATTGAATTTCTAACATGGCTAATATAAATTACTTAGATTTTTTTAAAACCATATAAACAAAAAGATTAGGAAATTCGAAAAAATACATTATCCCAAGAGAGCTATAGATTACAACTAGGTTGGAGTCGATCAAGATCTTCTAGTTGTATGTTGTTTGTAACAAGTTAGTGTATGTACATATTTAAAATATACTAAATATTGAATACCTACTATTTCATATGAAAGAGTTAGTAAACCGAGAGCACATTTATACACTCACTTCTAAGTGACATTGTTAAAATCTGTGGGAAAGTGTCCTTTCTTTTTTGAAGATTAATTAGTTTTCTTTACAGATATTAGTAGTAATACACTGACCTAATTTAATTAATTATTATTGAAATTTATGGTAAGTTTATTGAGGGAATTTCGCTATCTTTAAAAAAACGAAACAAAATGTATTCTAATATATGATAATTTCAAAGTTAACAATTTATCCTTTCGTTAATACGACCAGTTTTTTTGTCGTTAGAAGTGAACATAAGCATTGAACTTCTTCGAGAAATTATCACGTTTTAAAATCCTATACTGCTCCGGAAACGTGACATTTGTATAGTAAGCTTGTATAGTAAATGAGCTATAAATGTAAACTGTAATGTTTAAAACTATATAATCAACTGACGAGTTATTTTAATGGTTGAAATCATGAGTCGATTGAAGCTAGATCATCATGGAAAACCTGGAATCACTGAACGGTCGTTTCGTCCTAGTATGGGACTCCCCAGCTGTGCGCATACACGATCCCGTCCCTCGCGAGATCCAAATCCAGGACCTATTAGTTTTGCGCACGAGCGATTAACCATTAGATCACTGAGTCGGCATCCAACGGTGTTAATGTCTAACTTTAACCAATCCACGAAATTGCGCCACCAGTGAGCTGATATTTCACAACACAGCACTGCTGAGGAGTCCCATAATAGGAAGAAACGGATTTTCAGTGCTTTCAGGTTTTCCATGATGATCTAGCTTCAATTGACTCATGATTCCATCCATTGAAATTATTAAAACCTCAACAAAGCCCCTTCTGACGAGTTATTATTGATTTTTCACTTATGAAAAATCCTGTGTTAAATTAACTTAAATGATTAACTATGTTAATGCAGTCCATTTGGGTGATGAATTATTTAACTGTTTCCTTATGATGATCGGAGTTATATATATATATATATATATATATATATATATATATGATTGTCTGGAGAAATCTAAAGTGAAAATCTAAGTTTATTCTTAGTTATTCATTCATTCTACAGAGATATTCAGAATTCAATGAAAGTTGTGGAATGCTTCATTTGGTAATGAATGTCAATAGATAGGTCATGATAATTTAAAATTCAGATTGTTGCATAATGGGCGTTTCAATAAATTCAGATTAGTAGACATGATCTTTATTTTAAAATGATGTTTCTTTCTGCCGAAAAAATGTGCAGATAGTGTTTAGTCTTTTCATAGATCGTGAAATTAAAATCACTCTATACGTTTCTTTCTACGGACTGATTCTCTCCATGTATCATATCTCTATATGCATTCTTTTTTTATATATTATTACCATTGAAAAAACTGATTTTGTTGTTCATCTTGTTGTGCTAATGAGGTAGGATAACTTGAACCGATGCACATATGAGCCTGGTTCTACGGTATAGCTGACTAGATATTTCACCAAAATGGTCTTTTTGACATTTGTTTTACCAACATTAATGAAAAATTCTACTTAAAATTACACATAATTGTATAAAATGTGCACCCTTTTTAAGGTGTATTTAAGTGAAAAGTGTTACAGTCAATTAAGTCATCATGCAAGTCTATAGAACTAACATAATAATGTGTAAACATAGTTTACGTTACCTACTGGAGTCATTTAGTCATCCATTGAGAAGTAATAAAGACTGGGCAACTAGTTTGTCCTTATTTGTGACTCCACGGATGTATTCAACTATGGATTCATCAATGGTTGGAACTCAAACATTAAGCTCTTAGAGTAAAAGGATTATTTTTCGATCAATAAATCACAAGAGAGCATTTCACATTTTTAAATTAAAAAATTTAAATGAAACAGGATATACTTTATACAAAATTTGTGTTTCGAATATCACACAATGATTTTGGCTAGTTTATTTCTCTGTACTTCAATGTAAACCTGATCAACTGTTCGTTTATTTCAGTTCAACTTGGCATCATAAATTTAGTTCCTAATATTTCAGTAATATAAGTCTTCGTCAGATTGATGTTTTTCTTAGTACATATGCATACCAATAACTTGTAATGTATATTTATAAAGTCAGTATCTAAACTTCGAGTCTTCGAAAAAAGGGGAGGTGTTATATCCTTACGTGAATAATGAATGGAAACTTTTGAGAACCATTTATGGACAAATACGATACATATATTTTTATCAATTTAAATGTTGTGGAGATGGTCAATTTTTTGATTGAGATCATGAACCGATCGATGTTAAACCACCATTGAAGACCTGGAAGCACAGAATGGCCGTTTCGTCCTATTGTGGGACTCCTCAGCAGTGCGCAACCATATATTTTTACTGTATAATTGTTAGGTAGCTAAATTATGCATATTCATGTTCCTTTTATTATAAGTTTTATTTTGATCCATAGACCATTATTATACGATCTACCGTTACTGAGATATACCCAGTCTATCAGTTACTGTCTCCCACATTCACAGCCACATTTGGCTAGATCGTATACAAATTTTATTTTCTATTTTACGGTACGATGTGATCTGTTTGGTTTGTATATAAATCCAGTATGTTTGAAATACATAATTCATATCACGGAGGCTGAGATTGGTGTTCTGAACTCAACAGGCAGGGCTGGGCAGGGAGAAGGACCAATAAGTACTTTAGACTGCTTGCACGGGTTTTATGCGTCATTGTTCCGGTCGATAAATCATTGTCCTCTAATTGGCGGTGTATATTAATAAGGCACAAGCCAACAAGTTACGACAATTTAATTTTTAATCCTATTACTGTACACATATTTCCGAAAGATTAGTAGAGTTTGGTTGATGAATACAACCTTTGACCAAGACAATTCTCATGAAGCCGAAATAAACTATAATCATCTACAACTCTATATTATTTAAATTAATAGTTTATCATCAATAATTATACTTTAATGCATTCAATAGACCAAATATATATTTTTGTTAAAAATATAACGTATTTCTCAATTAATTTAAGCATCGACTTCAGTTATAATACCAATTGAAGCCTATAATATCAAAAATATTATAAATTTCCTGTATAAAATGTTTGTTGGTACGTTTAAACTGATAATACAATAAACATCTAAAACACCAGACATCATTACAATGTTGCATCAATTAGATGAATTATTAAAATCGTTGTATTGGCTTCTAAAGAATTTCCGAATTTTTACCAAACATTTGTTCCAATGTATTCAAAATTTGAAATGAGGACAGTTTTCAGATGTATTTTAAATTAATATATTTAAAAATCTATTAGATAGAAAACGAAGGCTGACAGGAATTCTTGGACCTAGGTTTTATGTTAATTGATACTAATTAACAAAACATACCTAGAATTATGAAGAATAATATTTTTCTGAAACATCAAAATTGTATCACATACAACGGTACATTGTTTGAGAATGATAACTATAATGAAAACTCTTTTTTAGACATTTGATTGACTGTTTTTAGCTATTATTAAACACAATGTTTCACGATGTTGGATTATGTTTAGTCATATAGGTAAGTTAATTGATAGAATTTCATTAGCACTGTGAACCTGATAGCTTGATAGAATAATGTAATTTTACACATGAAATTATAGCCTAATCCTTATGATTCTTTGTAGATAAACGATGAAACTTTTATGGTAAATAGTATTCTAAAAGCCGTCAAAAAGATTATCATTTCTATCAGCTTAATATCATACTAATTAGTACATCTATACTTACTTTTTTTCATTCATTTATTTCTGTTCATAAGACTTTAAAAGGTTTCTTAATTTAGAGTTCAGTTCATTCACCATATATAAGATGAATAATTAAAAACTGTAACATTTATATTTAATTATGTGGAGATTCTATAAAATGATCACACTGGAATAATCTATCATTTGATATGCTTTTAAAATACTGTATACTTTAACACTTAAACATAATTTTAAATACACTTGGTATTGTTTATTTGAATCTTTCCATCCAGCTGATGAGTCCTAAATAGGACGAAACACGCGTCTTGGATTTCACTGATCACCATTATTCATCTTTGCATATAATTCAAAATAGTTACATATTTTAAATGACTAACGTTAAGTGTTATCATTCAAAAGACATATGAACTGAATAATAGGATTTAGAATGTCAAACTTGTAATCACTTAATTATCATTGATAATTTACAAAGAATTAATTAATTTTATATTATTCAGCTTCATTTACTGTACAGAAACAATACAAGAAAATAGAAAAAGAAACCCCACTTTAATAAGTAAAGAAATAAGTACAAAAGAACTAAAGAATGACATCACATTGTTCTAAAAAATACTACATGCAAACATAACACCTTCATTTTGCCTGTATTTAACTGGGAAGATATTCGTTTTATATGAAAAGTGATGAAAAATGTTTAGAAATGATTTAAAATTAAAAATAAAAACATACAAATTGATTGGAAACATTTGAAGTTAGTTAGTGTATAATTTAGACAAAAGAATTCTCTGCATATGCATCTGCTAATTTTGGTTTCCGACTATTACATGAATTCTCTGTTAATTTTGAAAGTGCTGCTAATTCTTTATCACTTTCAAATTCTTCATATTTTTCAATCCATCCATTAGAATTTTGTCCAATATCATAGGATGATGGAATTGTTTGCATAGATGGATATGATATCTGGCATGTATTAGTTAAACCTATTGGACCGTAGTAAGAAGAGGCTGCTTCAATGATTGAGCCTGGCGCCAAAACTCTATTTCCAGTTGATAATCCAGATGGTGTAAAAGGCATCGACATTGTTGAATGTATTGCAATTTTCGAATTATCGAAAGCACTGATTTCACTGTTTGATACCTGTGATTTTCTATTCAAGTATGGACTAAATAAGAGATGATTAGTTGTTTTCTGTTCATTATAATATGAATCGAAATTTATATCTGGTTGGATCGGTATAAATTGAGAATGATTATGTGGTGAACTCGGATAAGCACATAATGCTGTATATCCAACTATAATCAAAAATATGAATGGTTGAAAAAATAGCTAGTTAGTTAAAGGTTCATTTCAAAAGTTTTATTGCGAAATATATTCAATTGTTTCAAAATGGTTCATCTTATTTAGGTCTAAAATGAAGTTGTGTCATGGAATAAGTTATCATCAGTAGGGGAACCGCTTAAAATATAGGACGTTAGGTAACTATTTTGTTCTTGTTCACGTCTCCAAAACAACGTACATTCGGAACAATACATGAGATATAAACCCTTGAGGGTTACACCAAGTATGTTGCTTTTGAGCTCAGAAGTTAAGTACAATAGTCTCAATCTTATATTCTTAGTCGATTCATAGTGCAATACCATCGGTTGCTTACTGTCCGACTTCTGATTTCCTCATTTCGATAAGTCATGACGTCTCATTAAAGAACATTTGTTATTAAGACAACATCAGTTTTAAAGGAAAATAACAGTCAGCTTATGCAAGAATATCCATCAAATTATCTATCTATAATTTATAATGCTATATTTTCTTCATGCTTATCTGAAAATCAGACACTAGTATTAATTCATATTATACTTCTATTATCCAGATATTCAAAGACAAGTTAAGAGAAAGGAATGTTGATATATTTACTCTCGTAATAGATGTTATGTATTTTTGAGATGCAAATCGGACAAATAAGTTTTATATGCAATTGTTATAATAACTGTAGAATACAAATTTCAAAATACACCTACTTACACTAAAATAGGCAATCAGTAAAAAGTTTATTTTGATAAGAATTCAAAAATCTAAATGAAGAGAGATAGTAGTATTTAAATGATATCTATAAAATTAGAGTACCTTAGTTTTCAGTATTCTTATTGAAGTTTTATTCAAACCTACATGTACCAGAGTGCAACTTTTAAATATCCTTTATATCTTCAAAGAATTAAACATCAAAATACTTAGATCTAACCAAATTTTTTTATTGTTTCCTTCTTATTCTAATAGACTTGGTTTGTTTGCTACTTATTATGTTACCCTTCTGAAGCTGAATAATTCTAAATCTAAATTATATATTTGTTTGCTTTTTTTATTTATTATAATAACTTTACTATTAGTGTGAATTTTCCGATTGTGTTAATTATTAATTTATCTCAAAAGAACACGTTCATATGACCTTAATTTATATTGGCTTAAATAATACCGGTCATTAATTCGGTTAATGAATATTACATCTATTTATAGTTTGTTAAAATATCATTTTTATAAACAAACAAGGTTATTTGTTGATCAGTTATTCCCTTTGTATTTATATACATGTTTATTAATTGAAGATAATTGTTCTATATTATTATTATTAATGAGATTAATGAGTAATTTCTTTATGAATAACTGATTTTCTATTCTGTTTTTGTATATGGTGATTTATTTGATATATTCTTTGAATATGGGTTTTTTATCTCATAGAATAAACAAAATACATTTGAATTATTAGTTTTACATCATAATTTTTGTTTGATCATTTGGTAGATTTTCATTTATCGTTGACTTTACTGTGTTATGAAACGTATTTTAAAAAGTTGAAAATTTGTCTAAGTCAGTGACAGTTAACATAGGATGCATAATGTTGAGAAGTCCCATACTAGGATGAAACGGCCGTCCAGTGCTTCCACGTTTTCAATAATGTTTTTGATTGAGATCGTGAATCGATTGATGTTAGACCACCTTTGATAACCTGGAAGCACTGGACGGCCGTTTCGTCCTAATGTAGGACTCCTCGGCAGTGCGCATCTACAATCCCATATACACCAATCGAACCCACGACTTATTAGTCTGGCGCGAGAACGCCTAATCTCTAGACTGCTGAGCAGGCATCCATCGGTGTTAATGTGTAACCTTAGCTAATCCACGAAATTGCACGACTATCTTTCATTGTACTGACGTAGATAGCTTTCTCTACCCAACACGGATTAGCTCTACTGGTCACGGCTTCTCACTGACATTGGTCAGTTCATGATATTGATAAATAAATATGTTTTCTTCACTAACATGTACCTTAAGATGTTATTAAAATAATTCCATTACTTACCATCAAACTGTCGAACATTAACTACTGAATCGTCTGAAAATGTACGAGTCAAACGTTTATTCGATGAATGTTGTTTCTGAAAATAATCTGGACGGAAGGATTGTATTTCGTTCTACAAATAAACAGAAATATTTAAGATATTTAAAAGGTTTGTAAATTTTTCGTCATCAAAAATTATGCACATTATTTCCTTTCTTGTTGAAAAACAAATACATAATTTTTAAACACTTTATGTCACTTTTCTTATATTCTGAAAACCGTCAAAAAGATTATCATTTCTATCAGCTTAATATCATACTTGATTACAACTAAGGAGGAAATAGGAATCGGTATATCGATACTTACTTTTTTTTCATTCATTTATTTCTGTTCATAAGACTTTAAAAGTTTCCTTAATTTAGAGTTCAGTTCATCCACAAACTAGTGTTAACTGGCGACCACCATATATAATATGAATTACTTAAAACTGTAACATTTATATTTAATTGTGTGGAGAGTGAAACAGTTACCCACAAATAAATCTCAAGGACGATTTCCTCCTCGGTAACATAGATGTAGCAATTTTAAAAAATATTTGAAGGAACTGGTTTTCATTTTATGTAAAGTTAAAGATGAGCATTATTATCAGTTTGCAAACCCAAACAATATAAATGTTTATTGATACTTCAGTTTTACTGATTGTCTATATAACTTTAGCTTAGATATAAAATTAACTTCCACATATACTCCTATCGGTTTATTTTCCCGAATATATAATTTTGTTTGAGAAATTTAATATAATAACTTTGAAGTAACGATCAAATGATTGATTTACAAGAAATTCCCTTTTTTTTACTGGAGTACAATACCTGATTATAGAATCTTAGACGCTTGTTTTAACAACATTTAATATATATTCTTATCATATCGGTATGAAATTTGTGCAAAAGTATCCAGCAGTTGCTTTTCTTACTGTTAAGTTATTCATGATAATAGAATCAAAGCTTTTGATGTTTCCCAATAAAATAACATTTTAATTTATCCTAACTTTTTTGGTTCGCATAACATAAGGGGATATTCACCTATTTTATCTATCATCAGGATACAATAAATTAATACACAAATTTTTACATGACTGGTTAACTAAATTTGAATTTGAGATATGTTTCAGTGTTCTGATCCTTAGACCATACGGCGTTTGCAATCATTAGGCAACACATAAAATCCATATGGCTGTCAAAATTGTTAGTAATTGCTAACCAATAATTGTTGATGTTTACATAACACACAAACACTGCCAAAACACTATGCTTAGTTGAATAATAACCTAACCTTTAAAATGATTTCAAAATGCATTAATTATATATGATGATTAAAAACTATTAAATATCAATTCTCTAAATTAACAACATACCCATTTGAAATGTGCCTTGTCGTCCCTACAAGTCCATGTTTGATCGACTTGTCCTCCAGTAACCGATGGGACGCAATCTGAAAGTGAAAACAATCAGAACCCGGACACATGGTAGCTCAGTATATATAAACTGTAGAACTAGAGTGACATAAAATATTAACAATTAGAGTTTAAATAAGTATTTAACGAACTTTTATGTTTCCAAGTCATTTAAATCTAATATGAATTTCGTTGCTAAGAAGTTTTTATAAAACTTGAGAACTATTTATATCAGTAGAGGAATTTTTTAAATTAGTTATTATTAGTCGAATTCACGAGTCTATCTAAGCTAGACCACCACTGAAAACCTGGAAACACTGGACAGTCGTACTAGTAAAGATAGATGGTTACTTCTATCCACATATTAACACTCACAAAACTTAAATAAAGCCTTTGGGTTAGATGTGTAAGACGATTATCGATATTCTAATCTCGATAATGTAATAAGAAGACGGAGATTATCAAAACTATGTGATATATTAGCGCAATACATTTCGAACAATCTGATCACACATATACTTGTTAAGAGCATTTATATATAAAAATAAAAGGTCAACTAGACTGGAAATGGGGTAAGAGGATATAAGGATAATAATAAGAGTAATAATAATAATATTAATAATAATCTGAACACAATTCAAAACCTTAACATTAGGGTGAGTGAACATGTACCCAAATGGCTGCAAAAACAAATACAATCAAGTGACCCAATAAGAGCAGAGGATAAACATCCATCATCCTCTATTGCTAAACATATAATTGAAACAGGGCACAAGATTGATCTAAACTCGGCTTTTGTGGTATTATATAAAAGTGTAAAAGGGCGTATACTAAGGTTTATTGAAGCCTTAGCCATACGAAAATTCAAACCCCCTTTGTGTATTCAAAAACAGTTTGTTCTTACCTTAAACCTACCCTGGTAATATTGACTTATTATCCAGAGTGATTAGGTTTTGAATTGTGTTCAGATTATTATTAATATTATTATTATTACTCTTATTATTATCCTTATATCCTCTTACCCCATTTCCAGTCTAGTTGACCTTTTATTTTTATATATAAATGCTCTTAACAAGTATATGTGTGATCAGATTGTTCGAAATGTATTGCGCTAATATATCACATAGTTTTGATAATCTCCGTCTTCTTATTACATTATCGAAATTTATAAAAGGGACTAATTGTTTTAGATATTCTAATCAGTGATAAGTAAGTATTCACTATCTCCTAATTTCATTCTTCATTGGTTCTTATGAAACAAAGTAAAAGATGAGGATAAAAGTAGTGAAATTTCAGCAACCATAGTCACTTTTAATCCAAAGTCATTCAGACTATAACATATTTGAATTTTAAACTTTTATTAATACAGGTTCGAATAATCATAGATTTCTTTTTGATGCAACACTTGAATCTGTTGTCACAGTTAGTAGAATTAGTTACAACTCTTTACATCCCTATTACTACTAACGTTGAATTTTTAGAAGTGTGCCTTTCAGTTAGCTCCACTGTAAAGTACTATTAAAATCTCTGATATTCATGAGAATGTTAGTAAATCTTGTATCCGCCTAGTCTTTGTTCAAGGATTTTCTCTCCATTTTTCAAGATACTTTTTAACCATGTTTCTGTAAGATAATTCATTCGAAACAACTTCTTTTTGTTAGTACGTTATCTGTTTCGCAAATAAGACCAATAATTACGTTTCAAAATAAAATAAAATCGGATTCTATTGAGTAAAGTGAGGAAAACATTTGTAGTTGAAATTGTATTATTCAATGCTCAATAGAGAAATATTTAGTAAAACTTTGAATGTGCAGTTTTATTATATAGGAAAGTTGGGAAAAGAACAAACATATTTTCTTGATCAGTGGTATTCAACAAATATGACTTAGTTAAAGGTAAATTACTTATTGAACTTTGAATACCTAATTGATAATAATTTTCTCTTATTGGCTTAAAAACCTTTACTATACTCATGATTATCGGTGAATTGAGAAAAGTTTCACCTCATGATAGCTATTAAATGGTAATGCTATAACTACCTATCAACATCAGATATGATGATCCATAGATAAATTGTTAGGGTGACTATTCAAAAAAGCTGTGTGTTACACTGTCATGGTTATTGAGAACTGTAAAAATAACATAGCTGATTCGTTACATTTTAAATATTTTTATATAAATTGCTGTTAAACAGTTAAAGAATATGTTGTGTTTGGTCGTCGCTAATTGTTGTGCTGGAAAATGCTGATCACTTATACTTGGAACGAAGGACCTCTGGAATTCCCACGACGCAAAGTAAGAACACAAAGACTGGTATAAGTGAAGATTTATTAGCCCCAAAACACGACGACGACGATGACGATGACAATAATGATGATCTAGTAGAAAATACACTCATTTATGTATTGATTGTACACTCATTTTGATTAATAAGTAGGATGAAATCACATATATGAAAAATACTCAGATTTATAACATCACATACTGAGCATAGTTCAGGTCAACTGAATACAAGAATATCGTATATTATACAGGATAAAATATCATACGCGAAAAGAAAACAAATACTACATTAATTAATCATTACATTGAATCAAAACGGATGTAATCTTGAACAAAACTCATATTGAGCAAATCAATCGAAAATTGACTTTTCTTTCCATCATATCAGAATATTGGTAACTCATGAATTTAAGGGGTTTTTTAAAATTACTAATTTTATGTAAGCTGTTAGTAATATTGAACTCTCCACATAACTGAACTCCGTCGGTCATAACTTTGCACTAGAATTCGACTAACTCATCTAGATTGCTGCTAAGTTCATCTTGAGTACTACTGTGTATTATTATCAAGACCCTTTTTATTTCCAGAAAACTAAGATGATTCGATTGGTACATGTTGTGCTGTATTGAAGAATCCTACCTTTCCCTTTGTGTATGTACAGCAGCAGTAGGTCACAACATACACAAAGGGAAAAACAAGATTCTCCGATACAACAAAACATACACCAATTGAATCACATTTGACCGAGAAGATTTGGAAGATGTAAAAATCTTTACATATCTCCGCAGAAACATTGATGAACACTGTGGATCTGATGCAAATGTGAAGGCGCGGATTGGCAAAGCAAGAAAAGCATCTTTACAACTGAAGAACATCTGGAACACAGATCAATTGTCAACCAACATCAGGATCAGAATTTCCAATACAAATGTTAAGAAAGTTCTACTGTATGGGTTGGAAACTTAGAGAACTACGAAAGCCATCATCCAGAAGACATGTGTTTATTAACGGTTGTCTACGCAAAATACTTCGGATCCGTTGGCCAGACACTACACTAACAGCGACAACCTACTGTGGGAGAGAACAAACCAGATTTCAGCGGAGGAAGAAATCAGGAAGAAGCGCTGGAAAGAAGTGGATAGGACACACATTGAGGAAAGCACCGAACTGCGTCACAAAGCAAGCCCTCACATGGAATCCTCAAGGCCAAAAAAAGATGAGGAAGACCAAAAAACACATTATGCCGAGAAGTGGAGACTGACATGGGGAGAACGAACAAAAATTGGATAGAACTAAAAAGGAAGACCGAGGACAGAGTGAGTTGGAGAATGCTAGTCTGTGGCCTATGCTCCATTAGGAGTAACAGGTGTAAGTAATTAAGATAATATGATAAAGCAAAAAATATCATTATAAAGAAAAAAATAAAACATCGTAAAAATATACACTAGTTACCTGGTAAACATGCTTTTAAAAACACTTCAGCTTGTGTATTTCGACTTCTTATTAATTCTTTTTCATTATTATTTCTTGTAGTGAATTCACTATAATCATTTATAATAAAATCATTATGTGTATTATTTGAATTGATTTTATTATTATTATTATTCATTGTACTATTATTATTATTATTAGTAGTAGTATTTTCTAGAATTTGTATTGATCTTTTTAATTCATCAACTTGTTCTTGTTTTGATAATTTTCTAGAATATTTATTTATACATAAACACCAATGATTTGAATTTATATTATTTTCATTTGAATAATTTTGTTTTAATGTTTTATTTAATTTTGTTGATGAATATGTTGTTGAATTAATAAATAATTGTTTATTATTATTATTATGATTATTATTTAATGTTTTATTTGATTGTTTACGGCAATGAAATATACCAAATAATATTAAAAAGATAATTAATAATAATAATATAGTACCAATAATTAATGGAATGATTAATTTATTCATAGTGATTCGATTATCGGATAAAAATTCAAAATTACCAAATATATTATTGTTATTATTTATTATATCATTATTTGATGTACTAAGTGATTTCATTTGTGATTCTGTTGTCCATACAAGTTTTACTGTACGTGAATTATTTAATGAATATGGTGTACCTAAATCACGAGCAATTATCGTAAGACTTAATGTAAATGAATGTAATTCATGTTGACGATTTGTGATTAAATTTTCTGAAGTAAATAAATTAGTATCAGTTAAATGATTTGATGTTCTACTATTTATTGCATATTGACTAGATGTAATTAATTTATTCATTAAAGAATGTTGTATTGTTTCACGAAAATAACAAACACCAGTTGTTGAATCAATTTCTACTATTCCATAACCATTATTATCTAAAGAATATCTGACTAATGAATTATCACCAACATCAGGATCATGTGCTTTTGCTGTGAATAATGTAGTACCAGCTGTAGTCATTGAAGAGCCAGGTTCAATATGAAATTCTTGACCATTTAATGGTGTTTCAAATATTGGTGGATTATCATTAACATCTAATACTGTAATAATTATTGTAGCTGTAGCTGTATACTGATGTTGCCATTTATTAACTAAATATGGATTGTTTTGTGATGCTTTAACAGATTTAAGTATATCATCAATTGCAAAAGCTCGAAATTCATAATGAGCTCGAATTTCACGATCCAAATGTTTATTAAGACGTATATCTCCATTGCGTGAATTAATTGAAAATATCTTACCATCACCTTCATTTTCTAATTGGTAAGTTATAGATGATGTTCCAAGTAAATTTCCAAAATTAGTTTTTTGTAATTTTACGGGGTTTTGTTTTTCTATAATCTGTTCAATCATTTCGCTTTCGGCTATACCATCTGTATCTACTGCACTTATAGTTCCTACTATACTACCTATAGGAGCATCTTCATTTAGAGAAAAGTAGTACACACCATCTTCAGGTCCACTTCGACGAATTTCTTTGTCTCTGTCATTTGGAGAAGACATAATCCAATAAGGTGGATTGTCGTTTACATCAAGTACATCAACTTTGATCACCGTAGTACTACTTAAACTTGGTTCTCCATGATCTTTAGCTTCAACTACCAATTCCATTTGATTAACTTTTTCTCTGTCTATAAAACCCACTCTCCGTATTACTCCTGTATTTTCATCAATCTTGAATGCATCAATTTCACCTGATAAAAAACTGTAACTAACTTTGCTATTCACTCCCTCATCTTGATCATTTACACTTACTCGACCGATTTCAACGGATGACTGATCATCAAACATATTTTTAATTGAATTCACAGCTATCGAAGGTGTCTCAAACACATTGAATTGATAATTACGATTGGCGAATTTGGGGATGTTGTCATTCACATCTAATACTTTAATAGTTACCGTAGTACTTCCAGTTAATCGGTTTGACTGAATCGATTTGCCGATATTTTGGTATCCACTTAATGTATAACTTACTTGCACCTGATCAACACAAATTACTTTAACAAAAATCCATGGTTCTGCTTCTCGATCAATTGATTTTAGTGATGACATTTTATAAAATAATAATGGTGAATCAAAATGAGTAGTAGATAATCCATAAGAATCTGAACGATCAGCATAGTTTAAATTAGACACCTTTTCTAACAAAAACCTTGTATCATTAGTTTCACAATGAATTTCTAACAAATTTGAGATAGTCCCACTATTGCTCTCAATAAAATCACCATCTTCTACAGTTAAATGTGCAATTGTTAATGGTTCATTTTGATTTTCTTGTAAGCAACCTACAATTTTACTTTTCACATTATTATGAAATTCAGATTCAGTTTGAAATGGTTGTGTATATTGTACAGATATTACAGGTTCATTATCATTAATATTCTCAACTAAAATTAATAGTTCAATACTTCCCGTTAATGAAGGTGATCCAGCATCTACAGCTTCTACAACCAGTTTTATTAAACGACCACTGTGTTCTCTATTTAAATCAGACCAGCTAGCTCCATGACGATCATCTGCATCCATTTTCTTAGCAACTTTCAAAACTGCTGTACCATTGTTAGTTTCCAAGTCAAACCATTGCAGTGAAATTGCGTTTTGATCACCATTTAACGACTCTTTGAGACGATAGGTGATCTGACCACTTAAATCTTTATCTGGATCATCAGCTATTATTGTTACAATCGGAGTACCAGGTGTTTGGGTTTCAGGGATTTTCAAAAATTCCTGAGTAGCACCATTACTATACAAATCTGAGGTTGATATAAATGTTGGAAAGTGAAAAATTGGTTTTCTAAACTTTGGAATGTTGTCATTAATGTCTGTTACCACTAAGTGGATAGTCTGTGTACCTGTTCTTTTCGGGTTACCCCCATCAATGGCTAGTAAGTGAAACCAATATTCATCTTGTTTCTCTCTGTCAAGTAAGCCAACAATGCGTAAAAATGGAACTGGGAGACTGTTACCTATTTTGTTTTCGTTATCATTATTCACAATCAAGTTAAAGAGTGCCTTATCTATTTCGTGACCTGAAACGGTGGTCAGTCGATATGTTTTGACTCCGTTCTCTGGTAGATCTATGTCATGGGCTTTGGGTAGTTCAAGAGTAGTTGGGTTTCCTGAAGTTGGTTTATTGTTGGAATGTAAAATTTGAGGATGACTCGTAGCGCTGCTGCCAACCATATCAAAACTTTCTATATTCTCTGGTATTCGGAGTTCCGTCGTGTCTCTCTTAGTAAATATAGGACTATTATCATTTCTATCCAAAATACGGAGTGTCAATTTTCCATATGATGGTTCATGTCGTTTACCATGTAAAATAATTAGGGGAATATCACAAAAAGGCATTTGAGAGTCGGACTGAGTTTCACGTGCTCCACACAGTTCCTCACGATCTGGACCATTTTGTCCATCTTTAACAACAAGTTGAACAGAATTATCAAATCTGTGCCGACGTATTTCCAGATGATTTATTCCAGGACTTGATGGATTTCCAATTGCAAAATAATTGGATTTGAATTCGCCACTGTTGAGTGTAGGAAATCTATGCTCTAAGTTATCTATGATTATTGTCCCAGGTCGAGCATCCTCCATAACATCAATCACGGCAGAATTCGCTATGGTTTCCCTTATATTTGAACTTGAAATGCATAACAGAAGTAATAACAACATTGAGTTGAATGATATCTGTAAAACATAATAAACGAAAGGAAATTATATGATTCACCATATCCTAAAATCCCATAAGGTTAACAGATCCAATACTTTCATTAACTTATAAAATCAAACTGAATAAATACTGTACTTTATTTGATATACACACTTATAACTTTGGGAGAGATTGAAAAATCATTACAAAATAAAATTACCATTAGCTTTTATCGATGGCGACATAAAACTTAAGATAGAATTATTGTGTACCATATATATTCATAAACATTTATATGGTTATATAGGATGATATTTGTTATTTCCTAATGGTAGAAAGACAGGAGTAACAAGTGAACTGAGTTATGAACAAATGAGTACTAACTTCATTTTTGGCTCACCTACCTTCTATCCACTTGTTTCTCATACATTTTAATTTAATTGTATACTAAATTGTTGGACATTCAATTTGAAATTTCCGGTTTCTGATATTCAAAACCACAACTGATCAGTCTCTATTATCATTCATGCATTTTGAATACACCAGTATAACCTTCAGTCACAATTTTTTATTATAATTTGTGTATGGCTTTCAGTGGAACCCAGGAAGTACATCTTTTAAAACTTTTGTGTGATCAGTTGTAGTATTTAAGCATGAATTGCATAAACAATTTCTTCATTCACTTCTTAAATGGTCTATTTTGATTTTACTTGCGTAAGTAACTTTATACTCTCAGGATTTATAAAACTATGGTGAGGAATTTCACATGATGATAAGTGTATATACTAGTGTACTTTTATGGTTATCAAATAACTGAATACTGGTATGTTAAAATAATCAGTGAGGGGATCTGTGGAGATTGTAGTATTTTAACAGTTGAATTCACTAGTCGATCAAAGCTAGGCCACCATTGAAGATCTGGGACAACTGGACGCAAGTTTCGCACCAGCACAACCTCCACAAGTTCCCTTATAGGCAATAATCATGTGCTTTCTAGTGAATAGCTTCAAGATAAATTTTCCTGGAGTTCTTGTGACAAACCGTGACCAATGGAGTCCAATCCTTATCGGGTGTGAGAGTTATCCACTTCAGGCAACGGATGAAGGATCACGCAAGGTCTTGGATTGTTTGGAGTCAGACATTAACACTGTTGGATGCTGGTTCAGTGGTCTGGAGATCGAAGGTTGTAAGTTTGAATCCAGTGTGAGGGATCGTGGATGAGCACTACTGAAGAGTTCTATACTAGGACGAAATGGACGTCCAGTGGTAGTCTGACTTAGATCGACTCGTGAAGTCAACTATTTGGGTCAAATTAAATACAATATTTATTACCAAATGATCAAAGCCACGTAATACTAATGAATAATAATAATAATCACCGAATCCTTACATTTTTCCACATTTACATAATATCATTTTTAGGTAAATGAATCCATTTTATTTCAGGTTGGCTTTTGTATTTGCTTTACAGACACACACGAGCAGTTGAAAAATGTATGAACAGTAAAGTACATTCAATTTATTACCAATTTTAATACAAATCATATACTTTGAGTGAATAATAAAAATACTAGTAGTATAAATCATTACGACTACTATTAACTGACAAAGCATATATTTCAAAGAACGCAAAATCTTTACATGCAACATCGTTAGTTTATCAATATGAACTCTTCTACTACTTTACGTTTATGGAGACTACTGTCATCAGGAGCATTCAGGCTAACATTTGTATATAGGACGTTATGATAAATCTATTTTTCCTTGCTTTAGTAAATATACTTACAATGAAATAATGTTATCTACTATACCACCTTGTTTGTATCTATCAATTGATTTAAATTTATCAAGTTCATTTTATTGTAATCATTTCGTCGAAAGTAGAAATCACTTGTTTTCTATGATTACTTAAAACTATAAACTCAGCTCATTTATACTAACTCTCAATATATCAATATTCATTAATCTCAACTGTTAAGTTTGATGTGATAGTTTTTAACGTATTTTTCTTCAAAATCTTATGCTCCATCCTGAAGAATAATATGAAAAACAATTGTACGTTAAATTTGTTATTCATATCCGCTCCCACAGTATTGAGCAATTTTTTACTCCTCGCTTTCACATGCATCACATCTGTCGCACAATAATATTTTAATAATTTTAAAAAATGATATTATTCTAAAATGTGCATAAAGGCTAATAATAATTAGTACAGTAATTCCCTTTTTAATACCAATGAGGTTTAGTAACCTGGTTAGCGTTTTTTAGCGAGTTAGTTTTCTAAGGGATGGGGTCACTAAAACTATGCCCAACCCTCCTCCTTTATCCGGGCTTAGGATCAGAAGTAGCCTCAGAGGGGCTCCAGGGGGAGACCAAAGAACACACTACGCCGAGGAATGGAGACAGACATGAGAAGAATAAACAACAGCTGGATAGAACTAGAAAGGAATACCCAGGACTATGTGGGTTAGAGAATGATGGTCGATGGCCTATGCTCCATTACAGGTAACAGGAGTAAGTAAGTAAGTAAGTAAGTAAGTAAGAGGTTTATTAATCACGTTATCAATAGTTCAGATTTAAGTTTAAATATGGTTACAATCAAATCAGTACGCTATATCTTTATTCATTTAAACGAAAGAAAGCGTGTACCTAGACGTATTTAGGATATAATTCATTATCGCTTAAATCGATCACCATTTTTTAAAAATATATATGGTCATACTGTTTAAATTTAGCATGAAGAGTTAAGAGGAAAAACCACAATCGTTTTAATGTCAGCCTGTTTCGTAGATTCATATCAGCTTCATTAACTAAAGTAAATTAAACTTTTGTTTTTAATTGAATTATTCATTTGAAATTAAGGTTATTCACTGATTATGAAAACTCTTGAAATAGGATGGATTTACTATCTTCTACAAATCATGTTATTCTTACTTTCTTCATAATTATGAGTTAGACAAATTATTTATGGTTATTTATAGTTGAATTTAAAAAAAATTTATCATATTGTGACTTTTTTTCTTTGAATGATTCGGTAGTGATACTCTATTTCAGAACTATAAATAACACTGATATCATGATGCACTGAGTTTGATTAACTATTTAGAAGTGCATAACAAAAATTCAAGGTGTCATAGAAGCTATCAAAATCAGCTACGTAATCATATATATATATATATATATATATATATATATATATATATATATATATATATATATATATATATATATATATATAATCATGCGGTTTTATTCGTACTGAGATTTTATCTTGAATCGTGGCTTAATTCAAACTAAGAGTCTATGAATTACTCATTCAATAACACTGTGAAACACTAAATGGTTATTTAGTCTTATCTTCGAGAAAACTAGGGATAATAATTCAGGGAATTGATCCCCAAAACTTCACGTTGTGATGAGCATAATATGTTTGTTTGTTCAGTTGTCTCTACTTTCTCTTTATTGCTTTTCCAGGTTGTCATGTAAACAATGAGCAATTGTTTCCAAATTACTTGTGTAAATAATTTATACGTTCACATTTACTTTTATGCAACTATTTTCACTGTTCTCATTAAAGCTTTTGATTCAAATACACATTTGTGAACTTCTTCGAAGATGCATATACTGTACATATTAAAAAAAAACAAAATTAAACGTTCAATAACCGACAATGCTTAAATCATCAAACTACTTCAAAATTTCTAAGTGTATACAATAAATATAAACTAAAATAGCTGTAGTGAATTATTGTATATGAAGTCAAAAATACTATCAAACACGCCAACAAACCTTTAATCAACTATTATTATCAATATTGTCGTCATCTTTGCTATTCTTTTACCGTATAAGACAATGAAGTTATTTTTTTTATATTTTCATTTTTAGTGTGTACTAAAACTTAGAAACGGCAAATTGACAGGGACTTGGAAATAAGAAAATAACTATGGAAACGCAAAATAACTTTGAGCAATTTCAGTTAACTAGTATATATATATATATATATATATATATATATATATATAAAGAGAGAGAGAGAGTAAAAATTAAGATGATGTTTTTAAAATAATATTACCGAAAAATTTATTTCTCCATACAGTACAGTATTATTCTCAATCTCACCATACAATTCAACCTATAGACATACAGGTCGTAAGTAAATATTCACAAGGGACAGTATTATTATTTGTTTTACATATATATGTTTTCCTATTTCTCGTCGATAAATTTCAGAATGTCAATGAACAGTTTAAGAAATGTCTATGTTTATGAGTCATTCATTTAGTGTAGCACAAGAATAATTCAATGTTAATCTTATTAGAATAATAAAGGATAGAAGAAAAAAACACTATATACAAAAGAACAGGAAATGATAATCTTCACAAACAATACAACTAATTAATGTAAGAGGTTTTTATTGTTTGGATATATTTAACAATGTTCTTACTTTTACATTATTGTTAGAATTTTTACTTGTTTATTGACATATCAACAACATGTTGTAATGATGCTTAAATAGTTGAGATCATGAGTCAATTGAAGGTAGACCACCATGGAAAACCTGGAAGCACTGGACGGCCATTTCGTTTTATTGTGGGATTCCTCAGCAGTGCATATCCACGATCCCACTTGAGGCATTCTAAAACAGGACCTATCAGTCTAGAGCGCAAGCGCTTAAAATCTAGACCACTGAACCGGCCGGCATCCAACGGTGTTTATGTCTAACTTCAACTAATCCACGAAATTGAGTGACAAATCCACCATCGTCATCAGTGAGTTACTACCTCACAACAGACCTGGTTGAACTCCATTGGTCACTGTTTCTCACTAAAACTCCAGGAAATACTTCTTGAAGCCAGTCACTAGTGAGCATATGTTGATTAGTATTAGAAAGTGTTTTGTGGAGATTGTAGTAATTTCAATAGTTCGGTGCTTCCAGGTTTTCCATGGTTGTCTAGCTTCAACTGACTCACGATCTCAACTATTGAAATTACTACAATCTCCACAAAACCCCATCTGATGCTCAAATAATCAATATAATTTAATGTGAGTCTGAATAAAACCATTTTGTTGTTGTTGTTTTTTTTTGATGGGATAAAACAACGAATAAACATTTCTCTTTAGTATATATGATGCATTCATTCATTGTGTTCATTGTTATGTGATTCAATGAAATTAGCATATAATTTGTAAAAAAATGACCAGTTTGTCCTTGATTGTTAACAGTTATGTCTTTTTCTTTTCATTTATTCAACTTAACATGATTATTCGAAGCTTTTATCAAAAATGAATATAATTAATAATTACTATGTTTATTTAAACTGACCTTAGATTGGAAGAACAATAATTCGAGTTAGTCGCATAAACATCGTGTATTTTTTTCTGGCTTGTTTGATGCTGTTATATCCACTTTATCTCTCTCTTTCTCCTTCTCTCACTTAACCAAGTTAATTATATTGATTATTTGTTAGGTCTATGACTAATTTATGGTTCTTTTAATGGTAAATATTCTCATTTAGATGGTTTTCTTACAATATTGTGTCGACTATTATGACTAACAGTAATATGACATAAAGTTTATGAACCTGGATTTAAAATTATTCACTTAGTTAACTTATACTTGTTAATCTTCTTTTAAAACTTATTGTTTACAAGTTTGTAATAATAAGTGAAGATAGCAGTATTTTTTAATATAGCAGATGTAAAGAGATCAAAGTACAGATAATATTTATTTATTTTATTTTCTTCTTCCCGGCGAAAGACTGTTCTATTCACTTTTTTGATGTTGTGTAAGTCAGGCTGTTTTGGAGAACCAGTGATCTGTAGAAAATGAGTTCAGATCCTCAGACAATGGACATTCATAAATTAAATTAGCTATTTTAGGTATATTGGTGATAAATGAAATAATGGGGAAATGAATCAGAATCAGTTTTCAAATTCAGTCATGATCTTCAACTAATGTTAATCCTAAATGGCTACTTCAAATCTTAATCAGCTTTCCTTACGGATGAAATATGATGATGTGTGTGAATGGTAATATATCATAAAACAACTGAAATCGGGAATGTAAAGTAATGGGTTTCCACTCACTGATTCCCGAAAGATATTTTCACCATAAAACCTCAAGCTACCGGTTTCTTCTCGTGCAATATTCTAGTTTAGGATATCAAAGGGCCCTAAAATAAAACTTAAAAGTTGTCCAGTTACCTCTGGTATCAATGGCGTTTTAATGGGCCTCATTTCTTCATAAAACTCCCTTTCCTTATATAAACAGCCTGCATAATGCCTCTTAAACGATTACATTAGTGATTTGATGTGAAGTTTTTGTCAAAGCTCTCGTTACGTTACTAATCTGTCTAGATATTTATTATCTACTTATTTATTGTTTTTCAGTTTGAAAAAATTTAAAACATTTTCTGATGTATTTGCTCGAATGCTTAAATGATTTATTCTGAGAAATTTTGTTGTTCCCATTTCAATTTACATTACTACTATTAATAAGTTTAGAAAGAGCATTTTGAATTTTTAAAAATTTCTTCAGTATTTACATAAGTACTCTAACTGCAACTCAATATATCGATTAAGTTTAGAATAAATCAGTAAATTACATGATCTACTTATCTGTACAATTGATTGATCACTCAGCAGTGACCGAAGTCATATATGTCAAGTCCTTTTTAATTCTGAACGAATTTTATCGATTAAGTTATAATGTAGCCACTATTTTAGTGCACTCGATATCGCGTGGATCATGTGGAGATACAAGATTGTAGTTGCGGGTTGTCGATAGGAAAAACTGAACCTGGGTTTCGTTTTGTTTGGTACTTTCCAGCTAGGTATATCAGTAACATAGGGAACGACTTCGTTAGGGAGCACCAGTTTCCTTAAGTATACAGGTACACCTTGCTGATGAATGACAGATAGCACAAAGCCTAGGTCTAGGGTTTTCTGTTGACTGTCTCCAACCACAATCTTATACTTATCTTTGTCTAGTAAGATAAAAGTGACAGGGTGAAAACCCCTTTTCAATTATTTTGAGTATAAAGACTGAGATTAGAATAATACATAAAAAATAAGATTGAAAATTCAACTAAATGATTAAGGTAGATATGTAATTAAGTGATAAGTGTTTGAAAAGATGAAACATACTTGTCATGGTTATTAGTTGACAATACCAATGACATAACTGGGTTGGAAAGTAACGTCAGACCATCATTGAAATACCTAATGAGCGCTAAATTCATTTTATTAGCAAACAGATTAGAACGGAAATGACGAGCCATCACTGTTTCTACAAAATGTAATAGTACGTCTATAAGTAATACAATCCGTTGTCGATATATGTAGATTTCAATAATATCAACAGACAGATTTCTTTTGTAAAAGTAATTTTAGGATACTAACGAACCAAAAGCAAGTAGTATATAATGTCTGTGGTCATTTTGATTTATTTGCTTTTACTACATTTTACCCTCCTTATGTAATCGGTAAAACACTTTAAAATAACTTAGTCGCGCATGCTTTGTTCAGTGTAATAATAATTTGAAAACCATATTTTTTTATTATGACTAGCCTTTGATACGTTATCATTATTATTTTGCAAAACTTTCTTCATCTCTGTACATTCATAGTGTTCAAGTTATATGTTGTGCTCAACACTTTCAATCAATTTTCCTATTAATTACTGGGAGAGTTGTGTATATTGGTGTAACTTTCATTCAAAATTTTATTTCAAGCTTTAACTTTCATCGTGTTTTTGTTCTGGAAGTCGGATGGAGCTACATTGATATGTTCCTAGCAGATAATCAAAAATAAATCCAGAGGCTTAAAGTGAAATCTTTAATGAAAAGTACACTGATATGCAGCACTCACTTGCTAAATGAACGAATAATCGACAAGACGTATTGCACGTAAAACATTACTTAAACATTGATCATGTGATGGATAACTTGAGCTTTCTATACAGCCATTTCTGTTTAAGTTTCAATATGCCACTTACTGGAGTTTTGTATTATTCTAGATTGTTATCATTGTTATATAGAAGCCGCAAAACATTTAATATGGCTACGACATTATCTATTAGTAGCGATTCACACTTTTCCCTTTAAGATTTGTTTCCACTCTTTCTGCTCTTAGATACAACAGAAACTTGTTCTATTCACAGTGTGAAATAATTATTCGAATTCCCATTTCAGATAATAGAAAATTTCATGATCATTTAAATATTGAATTATAGTCTACTTAAAAATTCACTTATTGTATGGATACTTTAAATAATAAATGATGTAAAAAATACTCTGAATCATCGACTGATATCAACTAAAGTATCCTTTTAAGTCAAGCGGCCGCTTTGTGACGATTTCGACTTTATGTTGAGACTCTTCAAGTGTCCATTGTTATACACTTACCAAAAATTCTCCATCAAATGTTAATTTATAACAGAAAAAAACTTTAAGTTGATAACAATCCCATTAAAAATGAAAATATCGATAATAAAGACATGAAAATGCCGAATTATGAAACTGTTTATAATCTATTTACTTATTATTTTATTGTTTCTAAATTTATCTAAGCCAAATATTTTTTCTGCATTTTCTTTTGTTTCATTCACTGTTTATTCACCTAATGGTTATGCAATAGACTAAGAGGTAGAATAAAAAAGAGTTGCAAATGATTGTAAAGTGAACAATTGAATACTTATCCCTATATTTCTGTAGAAGAATATAAAGGTCTTTTTAAATTCACATGGCATTGTTTGATTGAATCTTCCCATTGATGTTTAGAACTGCAATTGATCGATATAGCCTTAATTGGCAAGCGTTATATGCAAAGATGAACAGTGGCTAGTAGTGGAGTCCAGGACGCACGTTTCGTCTTATTTGAGACTCGTCAGAGTGAACATCAACTCTGAGATGCAGGTACATCCAGCTGACGAGTCCCAAATAGGACAAAACGTGCATCATGGATTCCACTGCTAGCCACTATCCATCTTTGCATATAAAGTTCTTTTTTTTCTATAAAAAAACATCACGAATTTCTAATAAAACTATTACATGTTTTCTAATTTCTTTCCATATAGAAGTGAGAATAAATTTTCTTTCTTCGAATAATATGATTAGACCTACATATGATTCTATTGTATAGCTGTATGTATATGTATAAGTAGCTGAAGAGATATATAGTTGTATTTACTTGTTCCATGAAAACAATACACAATTAATGATGTATATCATTATTTAAAATCTTATTTTATTCCAATGTGATTCCAATGAAATTCATTATATAAATATATAAAATTAATGCGATTCAATGTTCATGTGTCTTTTATTTTTGTTATAAAAAAGAAAAAATTCATTTACAAAGTAATTCAAAGAAATATGTGAAATACAATTAGCTGAATTTCGTACAGAACAATTATAGTATTAAAATGTAGCATTTAAAGAGTGAATGTGAGAGAAAGAGAGAGGGAGGGAGGGAATCTATTTTACACTGAATGTACACTAGTTTATTAAGGATGAAAAGTGGTTAATCACCAATTATTTTTTTATTTATTGAACACATGTATAAGTGTATTAAGTGAATATAATGAAATTGTGAATAAATAGAAGACAATTGTTGGCCGTTAAATATTTTCTATTAAGAACAAGTAGTGATGTATTTATATATATATTTTAATGGTTTATCGATAATCAATAAAATTATGATTGGTGGTTTGTTGTTCATGTGGACAGTTTTTGACTTTAACAAAATAACCTTTACTTTTTACATTTTTTAAAACTCAATTTGATGAATGCAGGGGAATACTGAAGTAAGATTTTAGTGCGATATTTCATTTTTGCCAAGAGTTGGTGGTAAACCTGTACTTTCGGGAAACTATGTGTCAATAATAGGGTTGTAGAGATTGTTACGTTTTAATTGAGATCGTGAATTGATTAATGTTAGACCACAACTAAAAACCTGGGAACACTGTACATTTGTTTCGTCTTAGTATAGGACTCCTCAGTAGTGCGCGTCCACGAGACCCGAATCCAGGACCTTCGGTCTCGCACATGAACGTTTAACTTCTAGACTATTTAGCCGGCATCTAACGGTTCTGATGTTTGACTTCAGTCAATCCGCGGTAAGCGTTCACGTGCGATGCCGAAGCTCCTAAGTTCGAATCACACGTTCAGGATCGGGGATGCAAGCTGCTGGAGAGTCCCATAAGATGACGAAACAGCCGTCTAATGCCTCCAGGTTTCCAAGGGTGGTCTGACATTGGTCGGTTCATGATCATTTTCAGTAAACGAGTTGATTAACTTAAGCATCCCAATAAAAATCGAGGTATGTCAACATATGATTCATTTATACTACTGCTGACGCCTTACAACAAACAGTAATGACATAATAGGCTCTACATGTACTTTAAATCACGTGTATGAGGTTTTCATAGGATGGTACTTAATCAGTACAGTTAATCAACAAACAAATTATTGATAATCGAAACAAAATAATAATGCTATGGGTGCATAGTCAAACTTCGGGTAGAGGTGGGGTGTTCGAATTTCTCCACATATGTCTCGGAACTTGTCCTATCGACCTCTGTTTTCATTGATTATTTTTTGATTATCTTTAACTTGCCAATGTCTACCTCTTTATTTTGATTTTATCTCCCTTTGATTTAATTCTTAGTCCAAAAATCCACGACCAAACCATCCAGCTCAGTGAACAAAACCTCACATAAATCATCTTAAAACTGTACGTAAGTTAAGTGAATTCGCATCGAAATCTTTCGCGATCAGATCCAAATAGGCTTATTAATCCTTAGGTTTATGTTAGGCATTATATATACAAGTCCTTTTATCGTCATGCAAATATAGTCTCACTTTTTGTATAAAGACAAGAGCGGTGGATTTGAAAATGTAATGAAAAGCTCAGTGGTGCTTACTTAAATTATTGTAATCTTAATATGGACAACAGTGTTACAAGTGTCACAAGATAAGTAATGCACATTAATTAAACTGCTCTTGTGCTACAATTGACTGAACATATTTACTTAAGAGAGCACTAATTTAGTGATTGCAAATATCAATGCTAAGAAAGTTTTAAACAATTCTTTTTGATCAAAAACAAATATTAAGTAGTAATGTGTTGGGAGATCGCTAGTTACTTATATGTAGGAGGTCATTTTCATATTTTTCATCCATCTTGAATATTAAATGTACCAAAACACAAAAGAAATAGGGAATTTTATCAGTATGTGATTGTGGAAATTGCTGAAAAATTCCCATTATATTAAAACAAGATTGTATGAAAAGAATATTCTTCGTTTATACAATTGTGTTTGTGGAAACTTTATTATTTTCACAGTTGAAATCACTAGTCGATCTAAGCTAGGACACCACTGAAAACCTGGAAGTACTGGACAACTGTTTGCTTGTAGTATAGGACTCCTTAACAGTAGGTATCCATGATATCGCACGAGGGAGTCGAACCCGAGACCTACAGTTTCACCCCGTGACCAGAGGGTATGTCGGGTGTGAGACAGTTACCCACCACAGGCAATTGATGAAGGATTGTACAAGGTCATGGATTGGTTGAAGTTTTATACAACAACACCGTTAGGTGCCGTCTTAGTGTCCTAGTGGTTAAGCGTTCGCGCGTGAGATCTAGGGTCCTGAGTTGGAATCCCATGTGTGAGATCGTGGATGTTGACTGCTGAGGAGTCCTATCCTACAAGTGAATAGTTGTCAAGTGCTTCCAGGTTTTCAATGGTATTCTAGCCTTGATCGACCCGTGATTTCTGTTATGAAAATAGGGATTTATTAATTTTAGTTGAAGTGGTTCTGTAAAGATTGTAGTAAATATATGTATAACATAAATCTAATGAAAAATGAACGCTTCATGAGTAAACTATTTAAATCAGGCAAACACAGCACTAATAAAACTATTTTTCTAACGCATAAATCTGTCTCAAGACCTCATTCACAATGACGATTCATAATAAGTATTTTTATTTATTTCCATAATTAACTTGATTATTGTGTAACATTTCCTTGAATTAAATGAATAATGCAAGTCAGTAAGCATAAAAAGAGAATCTCGTCAATTATGGGATTTCGAAGCAATTAAACAAAGCATATCCTAGTGTGCACCAAGTAATAATATATCTTCTTGTTCTGAAAATGTATGTATTTATTATCTAATTCCATTTGGTTCATTATATATGTAAAGGAAGAATTGAAGGGAAATACAATTGTAGAAGTTATACTTTAAGTAAGATATTAGTGATTCCATTCTATAGTTTACACTAAAATTTACCAATCATCATAAAAACATAGAAAATCATTTCAATTTATTGATAATTACATTATGAACTAATGTAAAATATACAAACTATCAATTTTACTCTACTATTCTTAGACAAATAAGGATTTGGAATTGTAACCTTATGTATACTCTATGCTTAATTATCATTATCAATTTATACAGTTCAATGAATTATTGGTAATTACTTAATATTGTAGATTTCAATAAACAATTCAAACAAAATTCACTGATCATTACAATAATTATAACTTACCAAATTAGTTAATATGATACTGGTAATGCAAAAAAAGATTACTAATAATTAACTCCACATGTTCATGTTGATAATAATTAATTAATAAAAAAATTTTTTCATATTGTCATTACATGAAAATCAATCACAAAGATTGTTATTTTAAATTGTCATGACTATGTGATGTCCAATGGGTAAATAAATCTGTAAATAACTAAATGAAATTGCTCATTATTTACCTCTGTTGAGTTTTATTGGACATTAGAGTATCGGGTGTAGAAGAAGAAATATAAGGGAAATTAAAAGGATAACATCCGATATATGGAATAATTGTGAATACCCTAAAAAAAAATACTATGTGTTTCATGATAGAACATAATATCTAAACAAATAGCATACATTCATCCATGTACAAACATATATATATATATATATATATATATATATATACGTGTAGATAAACACATTTATCTGAGTCTGTCTCTCTTATTCTGAATGGCCAGTATGTCATGATAAAAAAAGAAACCCCTTCCACCATCATTAATAGTAGTATTAGTAGTATTTATAATATTAATACATTTATTTTTATTATTTCATTATTTATTATCACTGCAGATATGGACAACGAAGGTTGGGAGTGAGAGAGAGAGAGAGAGAGAGTGGGAGAGAGGAAACAAGAAACATATGTCAAAATATTCCACAATAGTGTACCAAGTTGGAGAAACTTTCTGTGACACAAATAGCCAATGTCAGATTGCAACAGCTGATCACTAAGTTGAGATAATTCATACTAGGCTATATTTGTTCAGTCATAAATATATACTTATTTACAGGAACTTATCCGTATACACACATGTGTGTGTGTGTGCTTGTGACGTGCACACACAAATTACTAAAGCAGAGATGCTTTGTGACAAAAAGTCTATCGTCTAACGTATATAACCAAAATATTCCCACATGCATTCTATATATATATATATATATATATATATATATATATATATATATATATATATATATATATATATATATATAGAAAATTAGTCGGGAATTTCTAAATGACAGTTGTTATAACTCCTGAAGAATAACTATGTAAATTATTGATAAACTGTGAAGTATTAAAAACACTTGAATATATATATATATATATATATATATATATATATATTCCTTAAGTCTAGATGAGTAACTTAAACCTAAGGGAAACAACATTAATGACAATATGCAAATGACTGTAAAAATTATTTATGACATTAGGATGGCAGTAAGCAGTGGGAATCTGAATCTTCAGTTTATATTAATTGAACTCATCAACTGGATTTACTTACATTACAATATTGATACTAATGTTAAGACTCGAAATCAACACCCACTCGATAATGATCAGCATAGAGATGTGGGTTATAATGAGTTAGCATACATACTGACTAGATTACAACGTCGGGAGCATACAAACTTTTCAACTAATAATTGCAAGGACGACCTACGGGTGAACTCGAGGAAGCTCTAAGAAACTCAAAAAGAGCAGAAGATATTTCGTCTAATTATTTTTTGGAAGAATATTCCAGAATCCCTACCGGTAGATTCCCTATTGGACAAATTCTAATAATCCCCTGTATGCGGATTGAATGACTATAATGATGATTTACTTTTTACTAGAAACTATAAATATCTGACAGTTCTGTATTATACTTGACACTGCTTGGAATAGTATTACTTCCACTTGTCTTCTGTTTCCTCGTTTGCACTTGGGAGGGTTCTAGCGTTTGAGTGCTCAAATTATACACGGTATATTAAGAATCTAAGCTCTAGATGTGACAATAGTTACTTCGTCTTACTTTTCATATAGCATCTTGCTGGTGAGATAAATAAGCCATAAATAAGTAGTTAGCCATCGCTTAAAGCGTGCATTGATTGAAGACATCAAATCCCGTTTCGTAAAATAGACATTCTACTAAATATTTCAAATACTTGCTGTAAATGATGCAAGTAAATAAATTTCAAATTAAATTAATAAGCACTTCAGGATATTATCAGAAGAACAATATTTGTGTAACAATTTGTTTATAGCATATTATGAACGGTTAGAAATAATATCTCAGGGTCTCGTCAAGATAAAAGTGGATCTTATAAGAATTTCTGTTGTCATTATTTTTAAATATTTATGGCTTATGTGATTATTTGCGACACAATATTTTCACGAATGTAGTATCAGCTTGTACATCAAGCCCCAGTCAGTCTGATTGGCATACACTAAAGATGTTTATATGGGCTATAAAGAAAATCCATTTAAATTTTTAAAAAAGACTTTTGTCAGTTTAATATAATACACAGAAACGCAAACTATGAGGCATTTTGCTTATTTTGTTGTTGACTGTCTTTCAATGCTTTAAAATAGTACTATTTATCAAAATACCCCTTGATTTCTATAACCTCTAATTCATTCTTATTTGATCGACAATTTACAATAGCATGATGCCTGTGTCTAAACAAATTTAATACCCAACAATTATGATAGTAATAATCGTGTTCGAGAGATAGAAATATACTTTCAATTGTATATATAAATAATGTGTAAAAGTGTAGATTGCTTGTTCTATGTTTGCTCTTATCAAAATACTCATGAAAAGAAAATCACCCTTCAGAATAATGGTATTCTTCTTTGTTACCAGGAAACAACATATTTTTTTGTAAATGTATACATTTATTTTTCGTGGATGAGTACTACTGAGATATTCCATACTAGAACGAAACGACCGTCCAGTGCTTCCAGGTTTTCAATGATATCGACTAATGAATTCAACTACTAAAATTACTACAATCTCCACAAACTCACTGTAGTGTCGGTTACTATGTTAAGCCCATATAACTTATTCTAGCTTCTTGATAAGCCAATTTATCTATTCTTCTTGAGTCACATTTTGACCTTGTTAATTATTCGCTTATCAAACCTGACTGTTTTTATATGAGCACATATGTGTGTGCACTTCTTATCATATTCATCACATGTCTACAACCTATTTTTATCTGGCTATAAATACTGATTAACACTTGATTAAATCGAGTTGGCTCACATACCTCCTCCACCACGCATTATTTTGTTTCGCTTCGTTCCTTTGATCGTCTGCCTAAATCAATCAGTGTACAAAATATATGTATTCGAAAATCCATTTTCGTATTTGACTTATTTAATTCCGTTATTCACTAACGTGATCTAAGTCGATAATTATATACGACGATTGACGATATATACATCTCAACAGCGATCATTCATACGATCTAACTGAAGTCAGATATCGGGACACTAAAGTGGTGAGTCCATCGATAATATCGTCCGATCTAATTGACGCCAAACTGAAGGGCCTCACTAAACCTCATTCTAATGAAAATAATATCACAAGAAGCTTAAGCAAATGCTATTTATTGTGTTATGCAAATATCTTATTTCAAATTGATCCCCTAACTGTTATAGTTTTGACAATATTTGTAAATAGTGTCAAAATGATCGTACTCCTAATGATATCTACATATTATCATTCATGTAATGAACTATTTAAAAGTAAATTAATTAGTATCAGAAGGGGTTTTTGTGGATATTATAGTAATTTCAATGGTTTAGATCATGAGTCAATTGAAGCTAGACCACCATAGAAAGTTAGACATGAAGTTAGACATTAACACCATTGGATACCGGCTCAACGGTCTAGAGGTTAAGCGTTCGAGCGCGAGACTGATAAGTACTGGGTTCGATTGGTGTATGTAAGATGGTGGATGTACACTGCTGAAGAGTCCCATAATAGGACGAAATGGCCATCCAGTTCTTCCAGGTTTTTCAATTGACTCGTGATCTCAATCACTGAAAGTAAATTAATTATTTTAAAATTTTATAAAAGGTAATAACTATTAACTCAGTTAATTGTTACATCTTTCATCAAAAGTACTTATTGATAGTTAAATTATTTAAATTACATAATGTTATAGATCAACAAAAACTAGTGAGAAAAAATCAACCAAATAAATATCTAATTGATGAAAAAAGGAAAGTGAATTTGTTGAATGATACAACCATATTTATGGTTGATCATTTTACTTTATAGTGAACATTTCGTTTCCTTCATTATTTTACATATTGTGATAAATATATTATCCCAGAGGGATTCATATTTTTTACCATTAATATGTTACTTTACGTGTAAAACTATAAAAAATTACAAATATAAATAGATAAATAATAAAAATCATAGTGATACATAGTATCTATTTTTGCTGGTATTAGCTTAATACCCTAATGAATTAAACAAGGATAAACATAAACTCTAATTACCAGTTTAATCTCAACAGAATAGTCAGTTTACAATTTATTGTAGTTATCAATGTGTTTGTTGGTTTTTTAGTTTTTACAGAAACGGATTATAGAAAACGAGATTCTGTTGAAGTAAATATTAAATGATCAAGATAAGAAATAGATAATATGAAATGATAACGATACAACAACATTGATATTGTTACTACTGTACTAATGTTGTTTGAACGTTGTACTGGGATAATGTTGTTATCTTTAAGTAAGTACCAAAATAATTCGTAAAAGAGTTGAAAATCTTGGATACTTTCGTGTTCTCTGTTAGCTAATGAGCTTAGTCGTTCAGCACTAGTAAACATATCCTTATAAACTTCAAATTTTCCCCCCAAAATAAAAGTTATTGATAATGGATGGATTTTAAGCAGTTATTAAATCCACAAAATAGGTATAGTGTAATTCAAAGATGTAAATAGGATAATAGTACGCAAAAATCGGTCTACAATATAACTTTTCCAAACACTGGAAAAATCATTTCAGGGGTTCCGAGAACATTCCAGACGCTTACTACCTAGCATTTTAGTATTATGTCCACTAGTTTTGTTAACTTCAAAAGTGATCGACGAAACATTTTACTGTATTTACATTGATGGTAACAGGTTGATCAATTTAGATGGTTACTTAATTCATGGCTAATTTACATAATACAGCCAGATGACAGTCGTTTATAACTATTTTTGTGTTTTATTTTACAAAAGAAATATCATTCTCTCTAGTGTTTACAGAACCGTATTTTACACATAACTTACAAATGTTGCCAAGTTCGGTTTACAAGTATATAAGTATGGAAACAGTAAACATAATAAGATTTCAAAATTTCAATTATTCATAACTGTGAGCAATGTAAGAAGCACTACTGATGTATTTTCAATGGTTTCTTTAGTTGATAATAAGTCACCATTCTAAGTGTTTTCTTAAATATTAAGTTTTTTTTAAAGTGTATTTAACCACAGTTAGCGTTAGGGTATTGTCTCTTTTAAAATGTTCCTTGTATTATTACCAGCGGTAAATCAAATGCTTTATAATTTGCAATTTGGATAGAGACCAACGAAAAAGAATAATTAACATACAATTAGTGTTTTATTTTACTATTTGATAACAATTAGAATACCATTATACGTATACAGCATTTGTGGAAATCGTAAGACATTCACACTTTTGAATCATGAAATGATCTTACTTAGATCATCATTGAAACCCTGGAAAAACTAGACAGCAATTTCTTCTTGGTATGGGATTCCCCGCAGTCAGGTTTGAGACAGTTACTCACCTCAAGGAACGGATGATGGTCACGTAATATTATGAAGATATTGAAGATAGACATCAAAACCTATGAGTACCGGCTGAGTAGTTTAAATGTTAATGGTTCACACGTTAGAACTAAGGTCCTGTGATCGAATCCCACATATGGGGTCGTGGATTCACACTGCTGTACATTCTCATACTAGAACTAAACAGGTGTCTAGTGCTTCTAGAGTTCTAATAGTGTTTTAGGTAAAATCACTGAAAATATTGACACACATGAAAATCTTATTAAATTAAAGGAGAGAACTTCTCACTAATATCGAGTGACATGTGAACAATTTGTTTTTGACTAATAAAACATAGGTAATAGCTAGAATTTATCAGTAGGTTAATAACATTGAATAGAATACATATAATAGGAAATACTAGAAATCTTGTAAGTTGTTTATATATATATATATATATATATATATATATATATATATATATATATATATATATATATATATATATATATATATATATATATATTTGATATAAATTATTTGTATAGATTAGATAAACTAGTTGGACACATTGAAAGCAAATAAGAACGATTATCTTTTGTTCATACAGATATGTAAATATATTTTATCTAAACATACTTTACATATTAAATAGCTATCATAAAAATTAATGGAAGTCAAATTGATCACGTCCATTAATATAATTAATTGTTTATTATTATTATTATTGTTTTACTATATCAATATTCATGTGTATTTCTAATTGTGTTGATTAAATTGTTGAAATTAGTCATTCATATTTTAAGTAGGAAAGATCTGGGTCCAAATAAACAAGTAAACAGTATTTAACAAATAACGTAATGTGATTTGATTCATTAGGTAAATTTTCTTTCAGATGTTTGTTAGTTAAACTTGGCATTGAACCTGTATGAGAACTTATGTTAAATTGTGAAGATATTATAAAATTAGGGGAAAAATTTATTACACTATCCAAATTTATCAAAGTAACTAATTTGTTTTTCAAATTATAAAATAATAATAATAATCTTTAAATCTCTTGGATATTAATGACTGTTGAGTTAATCTTCCAGATTGATTTATTGAAAAAAAAACTCACCTAGTGTACAAATTAAAGTAATTTATTCAGACTTGTTTTGTTTTTCTTTTGATTGATCACATAATTTTCTTGTTGTTCCGTTGTACTATTTAAACTGGGATTAATTTTGATATGGTTATTTATTCTCTGAAGAAGTGGCTTATACTAAGTCACGAAAAGTCAGAAAATCTAATTTTTTTACTCATTGGGATATTACAAATATACTATTCATTTATAATTTTTTTGTTTGGATAGTGGTTTTCCTTTGTAGCTAAGGTTAACTGTTTTATAGCTTATGGCTTGAGTGCCCTACTAATGTATGAAGTACTGATATCGCCAATAGGAGAGCAGTGATTTATCGATCAGACCAATGACGCATGAAACACGTATGAGCTGTCTAGAGTCCTTATTGGTTCTACTTCCTGTCCAGCTCATCCAGTTAAGTCTAGAACTCCAATCTCAGCCTCTGCGATATGAATCATTTATTTCAAACATACTCGGTTTATATACCAACCAGACAGATTACATCGTACCAATAAAATAGGAAACAAGATTTATACAAGATATGGCCGAATGTGGCTGTGAATGTGGGAGGTAGTAATTAATAGACAGGGCATAATTCAAGAATGGTAAATCGTATAATAATAGTTCATAGGTCAAAATAAAGCTCATAATAAGAGGGACATGAATATGAATAGTTTAATTATTTAACAATTATACGATAAGTATCAGAAGGGGTTTTGTGGAGATTGTAGTGATTTCAACAGTTGAGATCATGAGTAAATTGAAGCTCGATCACAATGGAAAACCGGTTAGAGTTATTCTGTACGTAGAGAAGCCTTAACAGTAATGCAACACTGATATTCATTTGCAAATCATTAGTAATATTACCAAACATAAAGTGTTCATCATTCAGAAGAAAACTTACAGACCGAATTGATAAGATCAATCAGGTTCAGGTCAATGGAAGAATAACAATTCAACGAATTCCGCTCGACCGAATTCGGCAGTCTGTTAAAAGAAAAAGGAGACTCTTACAAGTGATTCAGAAAACTATGAACATTTGAAATCAAGAATCACTCGAAGCATGAAAAACTAACTCGTTACATTCATTAAACTTTTGTATCCACGACGTTAGCTATTATGATATTATTAGCTTTGTTAACAGACATTTTTATCTCATAACGTTTATTCAGTTTTTACGTAGTAGTCAACTTCTGATTGGTTTATATATTTCAAAGTTTACAGAATAATCTCCATCTATTTCATTATTGGTAATACTAGTAGTGGCTTTATTTAATATCATATTTTTGGTACAATATAGAATTCTCAGCACCAAATACATCAACAAATTTCCTTTCTTTATTTCTTGGTCCATTCCTGAGATAAATATTGAGTAGTTGCCAGTTAGATGTTAGCAGTTGAAGAATCGACATCTGAATAATGTATATTCTTTTCATTACATATTGCCAGCAACCACGATGTCTCTGACTATGCTCTTTACAGCGGAAAGTGGTAAATTTTTCACAAACGCAACTAAGTAGGTTATGAGACTAATAGGCATAATGATGTGTTAAAACAAACAAGAAAACAGATAACTTGTTGAAATATCCAAATGTCAAGAACAGGTCGCCCAAATATTCAAGCGAGAAAAATAATTTCTACTACCATTGACGTCCGATTACATCATAAATAATTATATAATACAATATTAGTTAATTCTTGCTAAAATTGATAGCAAATTAATGAAGAGAAACAGATTGTTGAATTCTTTTCTTTACTAACTGTTCTAGTAAAACTTTAAAAATAGCCATTTACTGGATGATTCGATTATTTTCATACACTTAGAAGAGGATACAAATATAAATAGTTATTCCTTAACTGAATGGCATTTGAATTGCTCATTTTTAAAAAAATTACATTTAGAACATTAGAATGAAAAATGGTAATACAGGTTTATTTATGATTACGTAAGGTATTTTATATTCTAAAGCAAGATGATAGTTTTTGTAGCCGATGAACATCATGCTAAATTATATTCATTTAGCTACACTAAAATCATGATATTATTTATATTCTGTACTTTTTGTAAATAAACAAGCTTGTAAATGAAATCAACTATTGAAAAGTTTGTAGAAAAAATCCGGTGTATAGTGAAGATATATATGACAAAACACTAGGATACAAAATACAAAATAGTTTCACTGATAAAAGAATATATCGTTTTGTTTTAAAATAACATTCAAACAGTTTCAGTTAAGTATTTCCAAACTATAATCAGTAAGTTTTATTTTAACTTGCTCATGTTACAAAGTGGCTTTAAACGTTAACTACCGAAAATCAAGGAGAGTTGAACAGTTATCTTGTCTTAGAATAAAACTCTTCGTCTATAACTCCCACAGGGATTGAATCGGTGACTTTCAGTACTAACGATAATGATGTCTTACTGTACATAATTATCTTATCCCAAAGCTTTGAAATGAAATTACTAAATAAATTGTTATAATTATAACAATTTATCATATTGAAAGTTGGATTTCTATTTAATATCGAAGAGACATTAACCCTGCAACATATTGTCTGTCTATTGTAATGAAATCAGAACTTGTATGGATAGAAAATTATCCACAACATTCCGAAATTTAAAGAATTATTGATGCATTGCTCCATTTTAGATCTCAATGTCTTCTTGACGTTTATGGATTTAATGACTATAATGATGATTTAGTTTTTACTAGAAACCATAAATACCTAACAGTTTTGTACTATACTTGACACTACTTGGAATAGTATTACTTTCTTCGTCTTCTGTTTCCTCATTTGCGACTTGGGAGGGTTCTAACATTCGAGTGCTCAAGATGTATACGGTATATTAAGAATCTAAGCTCTAGATTTAATACGGATAACTCATTCTTGTTTACTCAATAAAGAATGAATAACTTTCTACATTAAATGTATACAAAGATAATTTTCTAAGTATATGCTAGTCTATAATAGATCATTATTGTTTACTTTATAATATTTACACAAATATGTATGACAAATGAAATCACAGAAAATGTTTTGATATATATATATATATATATATATATATATATATTCTTCCATTAAAATATATGTTAACGTAGGTCAGTATAAACCACTGTCTACTGAATTTTTTTAATGGCGATCTCATAGTTTATTTATTTGAACACAAAGATATTGGTACAAGGGGGCACCACATACATATGCGTTACACAAATCTCATTTGATTTGTGCGAGGGCTGTGATACTGCCCGGGTGCCCAAACCGAAGCAGGTGGTTTTCTTAGGGGGGGCCACACCCAGAGCCTTCGACCTGAAGGTCTGATCCACAAAGCAGTAGAGTAACGTAAGGAGATGCGGTCCCATGGTAGCCGGTGACAAATAATTGGTTCATACGCCATTTATTCCCTCAGGATACTGAAGCCCATGTGCACCATTGGTTTAGAATCAGGGTTTTCCAACTCCCCTAGTTGGACTCACTGTGTCTACCAAACCGGTTAAATCGCAGGAAATTCTCTTTTCATCCTCTCAATTTCGTAAACAACACCCCCGCCATGAGGAGGTAGTGGATAGGATTTACCTGGCAGAGGCTATATACACGTAGCCATGTGAGAGCATTTCGAGAGAGAGAGAACCCTCCCTACTCTCGGCCGTACCAATCTCACAATACAAAAATGTATATTTTTTTTTAGAATTAATACAATCGATTAGTGTGATTAATTAACTAAAGTACTTTTCGGGAAATTCCCAGGTAAAATCCCCATGATCATTTGATGATTCGCGTTACATTTTGATTAGTTACTTAAGTCATTTATTTTTTCTATGTTTGATCGGGAAAGATATTCAAAGTTTCTGTCTAACTAAAGTAATCAAACCTACTCTCATTTCACTATGTTTATGTAGATTAAACTACGAACTAAGTGTTTAACAAAGATGTCATTCTATAATTTCAACTGAATGTACCTCCTTCATCACCTGGACACAATAAATTATTAGTGTTGTATGAATCTATTGAATTATGAGTTACTGTGTAATGAAATTTCAGTAAAACATTTATGAAAGAATTAACTATAAGTGTTAGTATATCTTGAGATGTTTCCCTTAAACATAAAACTTTTCAGCAGCTTATGATTTTTTAGAAGAAAATGTTTATATACTTAATTCTAATTCATATATATTGGTTGTTTGGATCTTACCACTGATGTTTATGACTGAAAATGATCAAAGGATGATACAGAAAACCAGTATACATGAATTAAAATTCACATCACTGCACAGGTTAGTGGCTGTCAGGTCTCATTTTGTAGGTGGATAACGCTATGACTTTTAAAGTGAACGGTACTGGGTTTGAGTCCCGCAGTGAACATCAACTCTGTGATTCAGGTACATCCAGCTAACGAGTCCCAAACAGAATGAATTGCGCATTCTGGATTCCAATACTGACCATCATTTATTGCTGCTTAAGAGTGGATGGGACTTAAGGCAATATCGAAGCAATTCCAACAGGATGCTCATATACCAAAAGACAGTGATTAATTGCGGTTCTAAATATCAATGCTAACATTTAAATAATCAATACAAATGGATCGATCTTTATTGCTTTTATTCTAAAACAAACTGGAATTACTTAGTATTCTTTCGTAACTAGCCTTAAGTATAGGAAAAGTTACTACGAATAAATAAGTACTTTTTCCAACATAAATAAATGAGATTTCAATCTGTAAATTTCTGTTTTCTCACAAAAATACATTTATTTCGCATTGAAACATTCTTTACTTAGCTTATTTTGTTTCAGAGCAGGTTATTTCTATTACTTGCTTACACCTGTCACCTCTCGTGGAGGAGCATAGGCCGCTCACTAGCATTCTACATCGAACTCTATCCTAGGCGGTCCTTTCCAGTTACTATTCATTCTTTTCATTTTTTTGATCTCCCTCATTTCTGTTCCCCTTTAGGATTCCAAGTTAGCACTTGCCTCATGATACAGTTCAGTGATTTTCGTAATGTATGTCCTATCCACATCCAGCGTCTTTTCTTAATTTCTTCTTCAACTGGTACCTGGTTTGTTCTCTCCACAGTAGGCTGCTGCTGATGACAACCTGTCGATGGACATTGAGTACCTTGTGTAAACAACTTACCTTTTTTGATGATGGTTGTAGTAGTTCACCATGTTTCAACTCCGTCTGTACTGTAGAACTGTTTTAACGTTCGTTTTGAAGATTGTGACTTTGATGTTGGTTGACAGTTGTTTTGAGTTTCATGTGTTCTTCAATTGTCCATGCTTTGTCAATCCTCGCCTTTACATCTGCATCAGATCATCCTCGTTCATTGAGGATGCTGCCCAGATAGATGAGTGAAAGTTTCAATCTCTTCCAGAGATTCTCCATTAAGTATGATTGTATTTGAGGATCTTGCTTTTTCCTTTGTGTATGTTGTGGTCCACTGATGCAGAGGCTTTTGCTAAACTGTTTGTTTCACCTACATTTTTCGTGTGTATGGGATAGAAGGTTAATTCTATAACGTGCAACTAACTTTTATCAGGTTGCAGAAGGACCTTAACTATCAGTATTCAATATTGTAAACTGTAATTCTGTACAGAATGTCAGTAAAAAAACATTGAACAGGGTTTCGGAATTGTGAATTTGTACGAGTTTAATTTCAATCATTGAGTTATTATTAATGTCATTCCTGACCTCACTAAAACAAATTAAATTATACAGTCTAATAAGAAAACTTAAAACCGCCTATCATTACTACTTTGATTAGAAAAACTGAAAAACATATTAAACTAAATATAAGATACTGATTAATTGAGTAGACAGATAAAGTGATAAGCACTCGATAAAGAACAAATTCATATTTGTAACAAAAAGGTGTTTGAAGAAGAGTATAATCAACAGTAATTATTAATTTTCATATTTTACTGTTATTTAGATGATGATTCATCAGTATCTACAAAAATTCATTATTGAATGTCAGTAGGTAGACCTGATAAGCATTTCAAACAAAAAGATTACTCTACCATATTGTAATTACTAACAAAAATAATCCGTTGTAGAGCAGATAGTTTATGTTATTGTCCTTTGAGAAAACTGTTATTTTGAAAAATTGTTTAGCATAACATGTTTTTTCTCAAGTAGTTTGTTGCTACAAATATCATACTGCATTCAATTAATCAGTTGTTATTTTATGTATTTCTACAGTTTCTTAGTACGTGCATACAAAGAACTCTGTATCAAGAAAACAAAAGTGAATAAATGTAAAGATCAACTAAAAATATTATTGCGATATATAAACATAAGTAGTAAGTTTTAGTTTATACGTAATTGTTTCCGTATGAGCTCTAAATTAATATGTGATCTTTAAAATATTAAGTCTTATCTGTAACTATACTACCAGATATTCCTAATTGGCAAATATTTTATATCAGAAGGGGTTTTTTGTGGATATTATATAGTAATTTTAATAGTTGAGCTCTTGAGTCAATTGTAGCTAGATTACCGATGGAATACCTAGAAGATAATATGTACTACTGCTATGAATAGTTTATCATTCATTGTTGTTCAGTCTAAATTGACATTTTGTTCAGTTCCAATTATTAACTGAGAAAACTAACCACTAAAATAGTTGTATGTATTAACTATTTACATATCTTAACATCTTAATTGGACTTTCATATGAAAAATTATTGACGAACTCAGTTGCCTTTTAACTGACCATATTTTATTTAGTGAAGGGGCGAAATTACTGAAATATTAATGGACCATTTATTACAAGGTAATTGTAATTATCATTATAATTCAATAAATACTGTTCTTTCACAAACTATTTAGTAGTAACGTAGTGAACAAACATAAGTGGGATGTTCAATTTATTGTTAAATGCACAATCACATGATGGTCGAGTAAAATGTGAAAATCATACATCAAATACATAATTTGCACATCTTTATTGAATTATCTCTTACAAATTTCATTGTTTCTCAGTTCCTGTTGTTATCTTGATTATTTTCAGTTTCATCCCCCCTTCTCTTCTTTTCAACCTTCCCAACCTTCTGCTCACAAACATTTCACTTCCGACCGGTGTTACATACTGTCTATATCCATCGACATAAGTGGCATACACCACAATAACACTAATTGATCATCGAATATTTACAAACGTCAATTTATCTAATTTTCTTATTCGAATTCAGTTGCATCCGCTAGTTTAAATAACACAGCATCAAGTGTGACCAAAAAAATATTACATTCAATCCATATCTTTTTCACTAAATGTATATGGAAGGCAAACAGAGTTTAAGCTTGAAAAAGAAATGTAAGTACCATATATAAATGAAGCCTAAACAATTATGATGCACTAACTTGTAAAAGAAAATATTATCTACAGAAACTGACAGCATTCACCTGAAGGTGATTGACAATAGCTTGTTTATTAAACGACAAAATAGTGAAGCTATATCGCTTATTTAAACAAGATTCTAATGTGAATGATATTATTCTTAAATATAAATTGAATTCAGAGTTTATATGTATATTCATTTAGATTCTCTATATTAATTAGCTGTAATATGACTAATGATCAACTTCTTTTACTGATGATATAATATGTCATTTTAACAATAATCTAAAATTTTAAGTGTGATCATTCAATACTTAAAATTTTTCTGAAATGAAAAATAGATTAAATATCTTTCTTTTACCATTAACATGAATCAGAGACTCAATGAAATGTTAAAAGGCTTATTTAGGATGACTGGGTGATAGACTTCATTAAAAAAATCAAACTATATTTCTTTTTCTTGTTCAGAGACTTCAAAGCATTCCCAGTATTAATTTTATATAAGAACATTTAACATACCTATAGCATATAGTCAATGAAAATGGGTATCACAGGAAATGTGAAGTGCTGACACCCCATGAGATTAATGACCTATATTCTAAACTTATGATTTATACAAAAATCGACTTCACAGATGATGATAAACCTGTATATAACTTAAAGTGTGGATCTCGAATACGCTTACAAAACTTTATTTGTAGCAACTCTACGACTAATGTTCATTAATCGACGTAAATTTACTAATAATCTAAAATACATACACATGAATCTTCGCTTTTAACATATGCAGAGGTAATATTCCACCTGTCTTATTTGAACCACTTATATCCATCGCTTGATAGTTGACAAAATATATTAACAGATCTATGAAAGTTGAAATGACAGAACGCAAGTTAAAACAAACTCATCATTCAGAGGCATTAATAAAGTGACTATTAACCTATCAATGGCATTCAGGCTATGCTTATTTTTCATTTGCTAAATACATTGGAAGTCTAAATTTCGTATGCATAATATGCTTGTTCAGCATCTTTTTCATGATACAAACTTCTAGTTTTGCAAATGAGTTCTTAATATAAAATCTTAGATAATAAAGTTAGTCGCTGGAACTCTCTATTATTTTTTTTTCTGATCATTTAATGGGAACATAACGAACTCTGAAACTTAACCACCTAATAGATTCTCTACGAACTGAATGGACTGTGATAAGATAATCTTTCTGGAGCAACATAATTTAACTTTTGAAAAGAAGTTCTTTTTTCTACTTGTGGTCACTTCGTTTAAATATTCTGAATTAATGGGTTATTTGATTGAATATATTTTATAATAAATGAGACAAAACTTATCTGTTATCAGTTTTATCGAAATAATAATAAAAGTTTTTGAGGTCAAGTGTAGTAATAAGTGGAAAAATTGTCGTTTGATCGATCGAATTGTTTACAGTCGTTTAGGTTCATTGAATTCAAGTTCAATAGTTAAAATATAATTTATCGGTCATGGCAACCGCCATTGGTGCTTGCATACAATGATATTATGGTTCCGACTTCACCATAAAAACCACTTTGTGGCAACAAATAAAATACTGAAATAATTTTACCATAGAAATAGTCTAGTCTTAATTCGTTTAGTTTACTCAAAAGAAACATCAGCATTAGTCAAATGAATAATGAACATCACATATAACTATTGATCTTAAAGTATCCAGAAAATTTACTTGTTAGATAATCAGAAAAGGTATAAAGAATAACATGAATTATTTGAAACGAAAACAAGTATACGTAAGACGGAAATGTTGAGTACGTTTTGGGATGTGAATAATAAAAATCGCCTGTCATCGCAGATAAGTTACCAAGAAATTTGACAGTTCCTCTTTTCCATTCAACTTTTAAAAGAAAAAAGCTGACGTGATGATCCACTAAATTAGGTAATAGTCGACAGTAAAATGATTATTGCATATGTTACAAAAAATTCTGATTCCAAGACTCATCAGAAAGCAACACAATTGAATTTCTTGTAAGTCGTACAACTTTGCTCTTCTTTATTCCTATGCAAACTGAAAGACGTTTTAGCTTATCTTCCATGATTGCTACTCATAATGTAAGTAGATAGATTAAGGGAACAAATTCTGAATAAACAAAGATGGATAATGGATAACAATGGAATCCAGAACGCACGGATATACCTGCATCTCAGAGTTGATGTTTACTCTAGGACTCCAACCCAGTACCGTTTGCTTCAGTTGCCATCACGTTATCCACTTAGCTACTGAGTCTTGATGGCCACTAGCTTGTGCTATGTCGATAACACGAAGGCGTTTGAGGTCAACGGCATCGGATTTGAGTCATGGAGAGAACAAAAACTCTAGGATGCATTTACATGCAGCTGACGAATCCCAAATAGAATGAAACGCGCGTCCTGGATTCCACTGCTAGCCACCATCCATCTTTGCATTTAATGCTCATGAATTAGGACAATATTGAAGCACTCCACACAGGATGCATATATACCAATAAGAGATTGAATAATTGTGGTCCTAAACATTAATGTTAAGTTTCGAACAAACAATACGTAATGAAGATTCTGAATAAATCAATAACATGTAATACACTGTATTTTTCAGTGTTTATGGAGCTCTGTGCATCAGGTTAATTTATTTAGCCCATATTATAACGTTAATAAAGCCAGATATGTATATAAATTTGCCAGATATGGTTTTGTTAACCGGTTCACTTTGATCAGTTAACTTCTACTTTTAATCAAATACGTAAACTGTTACATTATCGTTCAGTTCACTTTTCATTAGTCATGTAAATAAAGAAATAATATATAGTGTATAATAATAAATAATTAAAAAAAGAAGCCATTATAATAATCCTTTGACAATATTAATTTGATTTTTACATATAAAAAAAGAGAAAATAAAGATATATGTTGTCTAATGATAAATGATAGTTTTATCAATCTTCAGGAGAAAAGACCTGAACAGAAATAAGTAACAACATAACACATAAACATGTTAAATAACGAGAGAGAGAAAAGGAAGGGAAAAACGAAAGGAAATGAGGAAAAAGAAAGGGCGAAAAAAAGAAAACAGAATATTGGCTATGATAAATGAAATCAACTTTTTGATTAGAATTAAATCAGAACAATTGACTACATTTATTTCCATTCATAAATTTCTCTGAAAAAAATGAAGAAACATGATTTATTCACACTTTTTCTTAATGAATAATTCAATAGAAATAAATTATCTTGATAAATAAAGAATTTTGTTTAAAACAACAGATTGACGTGTAACAAATAAAGTGTTTCTATAAAATTGGACATTTTTCTAAATAATAACTCATTAGATAAATGATTTAAACAGTTCTTAAGAGATAAGAAAATAAATATTTCTCATTTTTATCATTTGTCCATGAGAAAGAAAAAGTTTTCTCAAGTAAATTGAATGTTATGAGGGTATATCTTAGAGTTTTTTGAACATGTTCCAAAAACAATTAGAACAAGAGAAAGAAAGACTGTAAACAGTGAAAGTATCAAGCATCTTTTGGATACAGGATATCAGGTCGATAACTTGTAATCTTCTTTAAAGTGATTAGTAAGCAGCCAAAGTCCAGTCTTCTGAAGTTTTACTGAAGTCGTTGTTATCAGGTGTCAAAAACCTGACTTATGTGTTCAAAAGAAAATGGTTATTCATTTTTCCTTGCCTTGGTAACAAATATTCTTTTATTGCATCTTAAACTTTATTTATTGTATGTTTTTTAACTCTTTCTTGCACTTATTACATCATTGAGTTTTTATTTCAACTATCATCCAGATTAGTAACCTTATTTTATTAACCGAGCTTTACTCATTTTATTTTTATCGGTGTTTACTCATTATGTAATCACTTGTCACAGTCAATGTTTTAGAATGTTCTTCCAAATAAGTTATATATTTACAATATTCAGTCCAGTAAATTTATTTACACCTTTACTATACTATACTAATATGTCTTCAGTATAACTTTCAATCGAACCCTCTCAAGTAGTTTAAACCGAATATGTAGATATGATTTTAAATATAACGGGTTGTAAGCAGCTGACGAAAACCAACGAAATAAAACGAATTCATGCTATTCTGATAAAATCTTTTTTCATGCTCTTTTCAAAATGTCATGAATTGTTGATTGACTATTTCGACCGAAGGTTCTGGGTTTGAATCCCGTGTGTGGGATCATGGATAAGCATTGCTCACAAGTCCTATACTAGGACCAAATAGCTGTTCAGTGCTTCCAGATTTTTACCAGTGATCTTACATTGATCGATTCATAATAGTATACGAGCAGTTTACATGATTACCAATAGACATCGGAAAATTGTACAACCGAATATCGACTATTTGATGAAGTTTAAATGGTTTAGTAAATGCACATAAGAGTTCCATACTTATATAAACAAGTAATCTGTATTTAAAACTAAGTGAAGATGACTTTTTTGTATTGTGCAGTGCTTTCCATTGCATAAGTTTACTACAAAGTAGGCAATGATTATCATCGTTTGTAAAATAGCACAAAGGAATAATTACTAACTGGATTGTCACTCAGTAAAGTACTAAGAAAAATTCGTAAACATTTAGCAAACAAGAATGTCTGAGTAAATTTTGATTTCAAATATAATGTTTACTTGGCTCAGTGCATAAAGTAGGTAACTTGATGGTATTCAGCTTGTTATATTCACATCTTTTTTTATTAATTTAACAGTTTACTTGTTCTGAAGCTTCTTCATTTTGTTTAGCAGAAATGATTGGACTTTATCAGGCATAAACTTTAAGACTAGGTTTGCCAGTATTTTCAAAAAATATTCAGCTAATTGTTTTATAGTCATCGTTACATGGATAACATCAAGCAACTGAGTAATTTTATTATTTGATTTCATTGTTTTTTCGTTCTAAAAAAAACTCAGCCTTGAACTCAAAGATTTTAAAGCTGAACTTTAAAACAGTCAAAACCCTTAAAAGCTTCCAAACAAGAAGTCAACTGTACATTGTAATTGTTAGACTTATGAAAATGAATACTAACTCTTATAAGTTTGTGAATTTATTTGTGCAATGTATGACAAATTATAATTTCAAGAAAGATCATATCAGTGATTTAAAATTATGCTTTTACAATTAATTTAAAAGCGCATTCAATAGAGTTTTTATTTTAAATTCAGAAACATTTACCAATAAATCGAAGTTTTAGACCAAGAGTTAAGTTTTATATGAAGTCATGAGTACCCAATCCTAATGTGACATAGTACTCTCTGTTTATTAATCTCTCTCCAGGTTATGCAAAATCTTGGTAATATACTAACATTTCAGTCAATGAACTGTATCACCTCATGCGAATCTCGATGATAAATCTTTGTAAGAAATAAACACAAATTCATTTATCTCATCTTGTTATCAACCTAGAAGCTTAGATGACCAGTTGTTTGATTTTAGCGTATTTTATATATCACAGTAATAATAGGTACTTAGGCTAAAATTACAAAAAATATAATTACTTCAAGACTTATTTGTTTATTTTTATGAGAAACTTAATCGTAAAGCTGTAATACCTTGCTACATTATTATTATTAGCTTTATTCAATATTATATGTTTGGTACAACATAGAATTCTCAGCACAATGGAATTCAACAAGTTTCCTATCCTTATCTTTTTTTTATTCTGACGATAAATATTGAGTGATCACCAGTTAGATGTTAGCAGATCAGGAATCGTAATCTGAATAATGTTCATTCTTTTCAATGCATATTACAAGCCACCACAAAGTCTCTGATTGAAATTTTTTGTAACTTTTACAGTGAAAGATTGTAAATTTTTCATAAACGCGCCTAAATAGGTTGTTCAATAAATAGATATAATGATGTGTTAAAACGAATGAAACGCAGGTAACTTGTTGAAATACTTTGATAATCATTAAAATAATAATAATAATAAATATATAATTATAATACAGTAATAATTATAAGTTGCAGACGAATAACAAGTGTAATTTGTCATTAAAATGTACAACTATATTAAATGAATGGATCAAAAACAATTGTTTATCGGTTAAATAAAACACATAATCAAGGCAGAAATAATTACTAGTTTCATATATTTCCATTGTATACGTTTACAAAGTTTGTTATCTGTATGCTCAACGCATTCTAACTTTTTATTTTAGTATTCGATATAATAAATAATTAATTTTTTATAGTTGAATTCCTGAGTCGATTGAAGCAAGAACGCCATGGAAAATATGAAAGCACTGGACGGCCATTTCGTCCTAGTATGAAACTCTTCAGTAATGCGTATCCACGATCCCGCTCGCGAGATTCGAACCCAAGATCTTCGGTTTTGTACGTGAACGCTTAATCTCTAGATCACTGAGCCGGCATCTAACGGTGTTAATGTTTATCTTCAACTAATCCACGAAACTGAGCCACACGTTCACCATTATCATCAGTGAATTACTATCTCATAACAGAACCGATTGAACTCTACAGGTCTCCGTTTCTCACTAGATCCCCAAGAAATACCTCTTGGGGACAGTTACTAGTGAGCATACGATGATTATTATAAGAAGGAGGTTTTGTGAAGATTTTAGTGATTAACACTGTTGGATGCCGGCTCAGTGTTTTAGAGGTTAAGCGTTCGTCCTATACTAGGACGAAACGGCCGTTCTGTGCTTCCAGGTTTTCCGTGGTGGTTTAGCTTTAATTGATTCGTGAATTCAACCATTAAAATTACTATAATATCCAGAAAAATCGCTCTCTGATTGTCAATTCATTAAGTTTTGTGTACTTTGTTGCATTAGTCAAAAATTATTTGTATTTTAAAATATAGTGGTTTAATTTTTATGAATAAATTTTTGAAGTTTCAGTAGATCTAATTACATAATTTTTTAATGCAAAGTATTAGATAATATAATAAAATATAGTTCTTTTTTGCTCTTTGTGAAGATTTACAGTTACCTTGTATTGAAAGAAAGTATTTTTCTTTGGATAAACAACTGCTTCGTAGTAGTTTCCACAGTTTAACAAACGTTAGAGAGTTCAGGACTATTAGTGAAAAGTTTCATTATTTATTGTGAAAGAACTAAAACTTATGCAACTTAGAGAACCAATAAAATATTGGATTATCTTCCGATAAATTGAAATGCTATTTGAAAGACTAATTAGTAATGAGGTGATTGTCACATGTCTCATATTACTATCAATAGTGTAATTATTTACTTACTTATGCCTGTTACCCATTGTGAAGGAGTATAGCTTTCAGGCCAGAATTCTCCAACTAACTGTGTCCTGGACAATCCTTTCCAGTTTCTTTAAATTCTTATTCATTCTTCTTGATGTTTCCTTCTAATTCCAAATGCAATGTATTTTTGAGTCTTTCTCTTTTCTTTTTACCATCATGATTCCAAGTGAAAGCTTGCCTCGTGTTGCAGATTGATGAGTTTCATAATGTTTTCAATAATATATATATATACATATATATATATATATCTATATATATATATATATATATATATATATATATATATATATATATATATATATATATATATATATATATATATATATATATATATATATCAATATTGAAAACTAATCACCATCATAATACATTATACTTAGACATCATTAACATATAATTTCATACATCATAATATTTATTAATTCACTTCATCATTAATGTTGTTTTATTCATTGATATTTAGTTATCTATATTTTGTCACACTTTCTATCAGTTTCAATGATACTTCCTAATAATTTGATTATTATCATATTTCTCTTTAAAATTATTTATATTCTGTATAAATATGATATACATTTTATTTGTATACTAATTATGGTTGGTTAATTATTTGAAATGAGTATACTAATTTCAAATAAGCATAAGTAATTGTAAATGAATTTTGATGTTATTATCTTTTGAACTAAAAAAAGAATGTTCAAGAAAATAAAAGTATAAAACAAAAAAGAGAAACATTTATGAAATATTCGGTAATATGGTTTTCTTTAGTAGATATATTTTTTTATTATCCTTTTATCATATATTTTTGTATACAATAACATTATTCTGTAAAGAAAAAAGAAAACATAATTTTTTAGACTTATTATTTACAAGTATGTTAATGTTAACTTGTCATGCTTACGTATAGATGTATATTTTCATTTCCACCGTAACTAAGCAATACACATGTAAAGTAACATATAATTTTATTGTTTTTTCACCCAAAAAAAACAACATACATTTCTTATATAGGAATAAGATAACTTAACAAGATACTTAAATCCTTCTCTTTTTGTGAGTGTGTATGGGTGTGTATGTGTATGCGGGTGCAGATAACACACATTCAGTGTTGAATATATAGACAACTTTTTTTTAGTACATATTATCATGTAAATGCATAACTATTTATGTATATAATTACAAAGCATAAAAATATTGTAAGTGGACAATGAATGAATTCTCACTAAGTTAAATTGGAGACATAATAGTCATGTAAAGTTGTGTTATAGTAAGAAACATGTGAAGGAAAAATAATAATCATAATAATAATAATTTTATGATAAAGATAAAATCAGTCAAGAAAAAACACAAAATGTAATATTCTAGTTTATAAGTACTAAGTAAGTTTGTCAATGAACTATTGTTCTGAAATGAAGTGAGTCGAAATTTGAGTAAATAATATCGAGTAGATTAACTAACATTAACTGAATGTTTTAAACGATGTGTATACTATTTGTGTCACATTTAAAATCATTTGTCGGTTCAATCATTGACATATAAGTATAGTTTGGAATGAATTTTCAAGTTAGAATCTAATTTTTACGATAAAGAATAATTTATACTATTTTAAAATATTCACAAAAATCTAAATATAAATCGATTAATGAACGGGTTATTGAGTAGAGTATATGCATAGTTTTTATCTCGACTCATATAGTTTAATAGATCACTTAGAACCTGTTACCTGGAAGTAACTATTTTGTAAGTAAACAAAAACATTATACTGTTGCTCCATAATAATGTTTTTTGTTAAGAATTTCTTTATTTATAAAATGAAAGAAACCCCTATTTTCTTTGATATTATTTACTTTGGTTCAAATAATGAAAATCATATGAGGTAATTTGCAATATATATTGCTGTCGTCATTTCTGAGATTTATGTCTATTCAGAAATATACAAAATCATTTTATAAAAAGAACAAATAATATATTGATTAGAACCTTTATTTCAAAGTGGAAATTCACTAGGTTGATACATACGGTTTCGAATTTGTGACAAAGACTGAGTGATCCATCTTCAAACATATTAAGGCCATACATTGAAAGGCACAAAGCCAGGCAAGGAAAATTTATTAAAACCACATACATTAGATTTGATAGTCCATAAAATACTTGTTTCAAAACCATGTATGTTGTTTTTGTGACCATATATATTCTTTATTAAAGAACCGTTTGTCATCTGAATATGATTGTTGTCTATCTTTATGTCATCTATTGAACATTCAATAGGAAAAATGAGTTCTTCAGCACCTTTATTTCTGGATGATAATTTGTGGGGAATAAAATTATCAGTAGTTTGAGAGTAACCATTGTGAAATACATGAAACACATTACGCAATTGTTATTGTTATTATTGTCATTACATCTATGATTGTTACTATTCCCTTAATAAATGAAGTCGAAGTATATTTTAACCATTGATGAACAGTGATTTGTTCTTTAGTTGGTATCATTACCAAGGTTTGACTTGATAATTTCGAATAAATTGAGCATTAGGGAGATTGTTATAAATAAACTAATATATTTTTAATATCCCAATAAGTAGAAAAAAAGATTTTCTGACGTCTCGTGGCTCAGTGTAAGTCACTTCTTCAGAGAATAAATAACCAACTTAAAATTAATTCAAGTTTAAATAGTACAAAGAAACAACGCGAGAATATTATGTGCGATCAGTCAAAAAACGGGTCTGGACGTCAAAAAATCTAATTTTTCTACTGATTAAGATACTGCAAATATATTAATTTATTTGTAAAAATTATCAATGGTTTGAGAGTAACCATTGTGATAGACTGTGAGCTGAAAAAAACATCTTGAAGATATGGAATAACGTCACACCGGACATCGAACATAGGAACACCAATTATTTTGATAAGCTCACCATATCAGTATTTTCAACTTCAGCTGGTCCCCAAAATCTAAATATTTCATCTTTACTAATTACAACTTTAAAGGAATTCACCACGCAACTAGTCAGAAATGTGTAAGTGAATATATTTTGATTGATGGATTTATGAAAATTAGTTTATTTCAAAATTTACTTTTGCTAAGTGTTATCAATTTGTGACTGAAATACCATTAAATCAAAGAGTTTTTTCCAAACCAACTAGATATCAATTACTGGCATTTTTTTCCTGACAGATGAAATAAAGTTTTAAAATGTCTTGGTACAAGATTTGGACCATGTTTAAAATCAGAAGCTTTATTCACTCTTACAGTGGTGAAAATTTATTATTATTTATGGGGGAATTCTTTATTGATACCAGTGAAGTTTTACTCATTCATGTTAAAATGAAGCTCTGTATTTTAAGGCAAACTAAACAAAGAACTTTGAAGAGATAGTTTTCGAAAACTTATAACATACTATTCAAAAAACCTCTTCAGATTACACAACATCCACGTAAAAACAAAAAAAAAGGATGATAATGTTAATTGCTAAGACTTAAATAATTACTACCTATTAATTTTATTCAAAAATGACAAATGTACAACCTTCATCCACCCATTTAGATAGAACTTTGACAGTGAATATCACACAGATGATTAATGAATTGATGTAATTTTTTTTCACTTTTCTCATGAATTATTGACACTTAACTACAAAACTACTTAAACTAGATATTTATTAATCATGGGTAATTGAAAAAAAACTTTAGAATATTTATAATATAGATATGTATGTCACTCTGGGTTACATTTATGAAAATACAGTGTAACAATATAATTTATAATGAAGCATACAAAGTAAAGTTTTGCATATCTTACTGTACATTCGGAAAAGAAAAGCAAATTTAATTGAAGCTTAAGATAGAAATAAATCAAAGCAAACTGTGAACAGTGATGAACTACTTTTTAATGTTGGAAATATCATGCTGAGTAATATGTATATATAATATATGTACATCCTAGATATAACGAGTGAAAAATATGACAGTTAAATTTATGAGTTTTATAATTGACATTATTTATTTCATTTAAATAATATTCAATGAAAAAAAATTTTTTGTAGTGTGAATGAATGAAAAAAAGAAAAGCAACACAAAAAAGTGTTTGTTCTAATGAAGAAAAGAATTGATTATAATCATATTTTGCACTGGTTTTTGTATATCACATTGAATATATTGAAGTAACCTAATTTTACCCAAATATATTTGATGAATTACTAGAAGCAAAAATAATATTCTGTAACATACATGTATTCTGTTGACAGTTATGTTACGACTGTAGATATTCACAATATGATTGGTAAAAGTTATGGAATTGTAACGAACAATTCCGTTTCATTTTTGTTATATTTTACATTGTATGATTGAGAAAAACTATAGATATTGTCTTATTCGTACAGAAAAACAGCGATTTCTACTGCATAACCTGAATTCTAAGCAAAGATGGATAGTGACTAGTAGGGAAATCCAGGACGCCCGTTTCGTCCCATTTAAGACTTGTCAGTTGGATGTACCTGCATTTCAGAATTGATGTTCAATTTGGAACTCGAACCCAGCGAACATCAACTTTGAGATGTAGGTACATCCAGCTGAAGAGTCCCAAATAGAATGAAACAAACGTTCTTCAATGCACTGCTAGACACTATACATCTTTTCATATGATGCTTGTGAATTAAGGCAATATTGAGGCGATCCTCACAGGAAGAATATATGCCAATAAGAGACTGATCAAATGCAGTCCTAAACATTATTGTTAAGATTCAAGTAAACGATACCAAGTGAATGTTTAACCTAAAGTTTTTTCAATCAATTACCATTAAACATATAATGTGTATTAGAGTGCATTCGATCCCTACATTCAATAAATAATGAGGAAAAATTTCAGTTAATATTAGTTCTAAATCAATAGAATTCGAACGTGACAAGGATTCTTATTTATCATTTGAGACCATCAGCTTTGTATAACAACTATTGTAAAAAATATAAATTACTAATATAAAACGTAAATTTTGTTTGTTTTAAACACTTAATCACTAAAATGATACCTAATATTTGCAAAAAAATGGGGTTACTGTGTACTTTTGTTGCACTTACGTTGTTTATTTCTTCATCTATTTAGTTAATATTTTTGACTCTTTCCATCACTTGTTTTATTATTTAATCATTGCATTTAAGTATTAGTCACTTAATAACCTTTATCTGTTCTAATCAACCTAGATCACAGATGTATTTTGACCCAAGTCGCTCTGTCATATCATAACGAGAAGACATTAACATGTTGAGTATCAAAAGAGATAGAATAATGTAACAGCTATCATAATGACAAAAATCATGTATTTAAAATATTTTTCCAAAAAACGAAAAGAAACGTTACGTGTGATGGGACTCAAGAAAATAAAGGATAAATGCACTTGCACCACTGTGATCGATTCTGAGGTTTGTCATTTGAAATCTCCAACTATTCATTGTGGTTATCATACGGACCCTAGCTAAATAGCCTGCTTCTATTAACTTGGCTCAGACCCACAGTTTATGACTTGATGGACTGATACCATGTTCTTCGTTGGACAGCCTTTAGGTATTAACCTTACAGCAATAGACTGCTGTTGATTTAATCTTCGGTTTTAAAAAACCTATGTAACAGTATGAAACGATGAGAGAGCTTATTTCGAAGATTCGGTGACGATTATTTTTATTAATGTGAATATCTAGTTTGTTCTTAATTATACCAGTACATATAATTTCTTAGATCTTTCTTCCTAATACAAGGTATGTATTAAATGGTGAGTTAATTTAATTTTTAATTCATCTCCCATGTAAAACAATACGATAGGTTAAAATAAAGCGTAATAGGCCTGTAGAAATCTTACTGACTTAAAGTAACACTCTAAATAGCTTGGGACATACAAATGTCAACTGTGAGATGACTACGAGGACTGATAACACGTTTGTCGTTGGACAGCCCTTAGGTACTGACCTAGCAGCAATAGACCGTTGTCGATTTAATCTTCGGTTTTAAAAAACCGAATTCCATTATATTGATGCGAATATCGGGTTTGTTTTTAATTATACCAGTATGTGTGAGTTTTTGATCTTTCTTCCTAACACAATGTATTGATTAAATGATGAATCGATTTAATTTTTAATTTATCTCTCATGTAAAACAATATGATGGGTTAAAATAAAGTGTAATTAACTTGTAAAAATCTTACTCGCTAAAACTATCACTCTAAATAGCCTAAGACATGCAAATATTCAATGAAAAAGTTATGTTTATCATCGGTTCATTAGCTTAAGAATAGAGTCGACAGAAGTTTGATTCCGGTCTAACAATACATTACCATCCAGCTGGCTCCTGTTTAATTTTAAAAAACATTCTAGGCTGTTTTGTCTTTATAAGAATCTATTCAAACATGTACCGACGACGGTTCTACAAAGTACTGTTTCTGAATAGTTATGCCACATAACAACAAAAAGTACTTAAATATCCTATTTTTAGTAATAAACAATATGCTTTGGCTTAATTAATAGGTGCTATTAATTTATACGATGTCCTAAATAATTACTTAAAATTTTTGTATTTGATATTGTATTTACTAATTTTTGTAGACAAATTTATAGAGTTTAAATAAGAATAAAGTTAGGAACTATTGAAGTTTCAGAAGGTTTCAGAATACTTTTTTTATCAAGTGCATTACTACTGAACACATAATTATTTACATGAATTTATCTATACACCTTATAAAACCAGTGTAGTAGTGTTAGATTCACATATGTACGTAACTCAGATAGTTCAGATAGATTGTTTTTTAAAAAGTAAACGCTTTTCCATCAAAAATCTTCAATATTATAAAATTATACAAGAACGACAAATACTGTAGTGATATTGAACTGTGCTTTGTATGTCACAATTAGTGTTTAATTTTTGAAAGGTGTATGGTATGCTTTTGATTACAAAAGAAATAAGGTATAAGTTAAAAAATGCATTTCTTATTTCAATATAAGTTTGACTGATACTAGGTATATTCTAAAAAAGGACAATCTTAATAAATGACTATTGTAGCTGAATTCATGTGTCGATCTTAGCTAGGACACCAGTGAAAACCTGGAAGCACTGGATAGTCGTATTGTTCCAATGTAGGACTCCTCAGCAGAATGCATTCACGATCTTGCGTGCAAGACTCGAACCCAGGATCTTCAGTTATGCGCGTGATCGCCTAACCTCTAGACCACTGAGCTGACCGGCATCCAACAGTGTTCGTGTCTAACATTGATCGATCCATCATCTTGCAAAACCGTTCATTTGTTGTCTGAGTTGGATAACCGTCTCCACCCAACAACAATTTAAAGCAGATTTAATAATAATATATGGTTCGAACCCATTAGACCACGGAGCCGGCATTCAACAGTGTTAATGTCTAACTTCGACCAATACACAAGATTGAGCCACCGTCCATCATTATCATCAGTGAGCTGATATCTCACAACAGACCTGGTTGAACTCCACTGGTCATGGCTTCTCACTAGAATTCCAGGAAATACCTTTTGAAACCAGTCACTAGTGAGCAGATGATTATTAACAGAAGGGGTTTTGTGGAGATTTTAGAAATTTTACTAGTTGATTTCATGAGTCAACTGAAGCTAGACCCCCATGAAAAACCTGGAAGCATTGGATGGCCATTTCGTCTTAGTATGGGACTTCCCAGCAGTGCTCATCCACGATCCTGTCCCCCGCGAGATTATAATGATTTATTAACTTTTATTTAAACTCTCTATGTCATTCTAAAATCAATTCACAAGCACAATGCTTATTAATGCTATCCGATCTATTTTCTAACATCCCATACAGAAATAAAAATATCTAAACATACAATGTATACAGTTACCTTAACATATACTATAACAATACAAGTATGAAACAGTTTTGACCATTTGAACTAATACTAGGATAACCCATAGAAAACGAATCTATTAATATCAATATGATTATCATTTGTAATAAAACATTTCTTAAAAAAACATTTTCTAATTATAAAATCTGAACCAAAACGAAATTAAAAACTCTAAATTTATTGTTCTAGTCTAACCATAGAGATTCACATGGATTATTTTCTTTAGATTAACTCATATAATACTTAAACCATACTGTTATTACAAGGTATGTATACATAATATATCACAATTGATTGATCACTGGGTGACCAATGTCATGCGTGTCTAGTCCCCATTATTAGTGCAGATCGAATGCTATCGATCATGTTGCAATGTGGCCACCAGTCTAGGTGACTCGACACTGCGGGCACTATTGTAAGATTAGATGGTAGTTAGAGGTAGTCGACAGGAAACCCTGGACACGGGTTCCGTGCTACTTGGCACTCGTCAGCAAGGTGTACCTGTAATCTTCGAGGGAACTGGTGTTCCCTGGCGGATTCGATCACGTGTCACCCAGCTTCACAGTCAGAGACGTTACCACTGAGCTATCCGGGTCCAGGGATTCCTGTCGACTACCTCCAACCACCATCTAATCTTACAATAGTGCCCGTGGTGTCGAGTCACCTAGACTGGTGGCCACATTGCAACATGATCGATAGCATTCGATCTGCACTAATAATAGGGACTAGACACGCATGACATTAGTCACCCAGTGATCAATCAATTGTGATTACATCTCAGTCCTACAGGAGGTTGGTCGCGGCCCGGATAGCTCAGTGGTAACGTCTCTGACTGTGAAGCTGGGTGACACGTGATCGAATCCGCCAGGGAACACCAGTTCCCTCGAAGATTACAGGTACACTTTGCTGACGAGTGCCAAGTAGCACGAAACCTATGTCCGGGGTTTCCTGTCGACTACCTCCAACCACCATCTAATACATAATATATATACATTCTTTATTTGATCATGCATTATTTCATTTCTGGTTAAATATCACTATCTACATGACATTTTATAATTTATAATAAAACCCATATTATACTAGATAGAAAATGTGAAGATTATTAAATGATCTGTAGAGAAAAAAATATTCTTTTTAAATATAAAATAGAACCGATAAATGAGGTAGAACGTAACATAATCATATAAGTCATATTAAATCAAGCAAAAACAATGATTATTTCTTTTATTTGATCATTTCATTTTATCTCTATAGTATCTAAATAAATGATGTTTATTAGATTTCTATAAAATTTAAAAATTATTTTGACAGCTTATTGATTTAGAAAGACACAGTTTAAATCATCTGAAAAATCTAAAATTTATTTTAAAACATTTTCAAAACTGGTTTTTATTAAAAAATATTCTACTTTTTTTAATCTTAATTACGGGAGACATTCAGAGTCATTGATTTGAATTCTATAGGTTGATTATAAGGTATAAATACATCCTGATAGAAACAGAAGCAAAAATAAATGAGATAATAATTTATAAGTATTAAAGAATTGTTAACTTTGGGGATATTTAATTAAAAGTTGGTTTTATTTTGGAACTTACCAGTTGAATGCATCGGATATTCATCAACCTTCACAATTGATTGATCACTGGGTGGTGACCACTGTCATATGTGTCAAGTCCTTCTTAGTGCAGATCGAATACTATCGACCAAGCTGCAATGTGGCCACCAGTCTAGGTGACTCGAAATTGTGTGCACTATGTTGAGATTAGATGGTAGTTGGAGGTAGTCGGTATGAAACCTTGGACCCGGGTTTCGTGCTACTTGAAACTCGTCAGCAAGGTGTACCTGTAATCTTGAGGGAATTGGTGCTCCCTAACGATAGCATTTGATCTGCACTAAAAGAACTTGACACACCTGGTATCGATCACCACCCAGTGATCAATCAATTCTGATTACATCTCAGTCCTACAGAGGGTCGTTCGCGGCCCGGATAGCCCAGTGATAACGTCTCTCACCATGAAGCTGCGTGACAAGGGATCCAATCGATCACGGAGCACCAGTTTCCTCAAGATTACAGGTACACCTTGCTGACAAGTGCCAAGTAACATGAAACCCGGATTCAAGGTTTCTTGTTGACTACCTCCAGCCACCATCTTAACTCATCAAACTTGTTAGATTCATCTAATCGCATGAATTATAGTTATGTACAAAATTTGATAAACAGTCATTTTTAGAAAAAAAATGTCGAAGGATACTTGAAACACTGTACGTGATCAATGTTTTGTGTTATCTCGAACATATATGAAAATAAAATTAAAGTTCATATAGATTTAAGTTTAAATCTGGGAATTTCTTTATCGAAACGATAAAAAAGTTTTGTAATGCCAGTCTACATTTCGGGTAGCTAGATCTTCTTTGAGTTAAGTGGTTTGATTGCGAACCATTGAATAAAAATATGCACTAACGATATTGTACAGAACACAGGATTAACAAATAAATATATCAAATTCACTTGGTGTTGTCTTACGTGTATCTTCCCATTGTTATTTAAGACTACAGTTGATCAGTCTCTTGTTGACATGTATGCATATTGTGAGGATTGCCTCGATATAGTCTTAAGTCACAAGCTTTTTAAACAAAGATGGATAGTGGCTAACAGTGGAATCCAGGACGCGCGTTCCGTTCTATTTGGGACTCGTCAGCTGAATGTTGTTCATTCCGGGATTTGAACTCAGTACCATTCGCTTCAAATGCCACAGCGTCCTCCACCTAGCTACTGAGTCCTGATAGCCACCTGCTTGTGCAATGGGGTGAAGTTCAAATTTACTTGGTGTTTTCGTTTAAATTTATAACAGTTAATTGTAAATTTCTATAATTTTATAATTAGCTCGAGTTATATAGATTTTATTAAATGAATAGTCTGAGAAATTCGAGTTGATAAAATTCATATACTAAATTGTGTTTTTAAGTTTAGCTTCAACTTTAATTGTACTCGATATTGTTTAGATCCCACGTAGATTAAACAGAAAATATAATGTCATGCATTTGTGCAGGACTTCACTGTTATAAAATAGAGAAAACGTATTACTGATGAACATCCATTTATGCTGCAAACGCATTTCTCTTACTAAATATAACTTTCTTTTTTTACAAATATTTCGAATTGAGGAACCGTACGGTAACAAACTCTACCAATTACCTGATCTGGTTCAGTAGTTTACCTAGGTGCAATACAAGTTTAATTGATTCAAATAAACATAACTCAAACTTTCTTGCTCATTTCTTAATTGGTAATTGAGAGGAATACTCTTCTAATATATTATATCATTAGGAACCTAACTGATCTAGGGAAATGGTTATTGACTCACGAACTTCATATATAATATACAATAAATGCGAATATAAAACAGGTTTAACACTTCTCAGCAAACACCGAAAGTTTTGAGTGCCACAATTTCATAAATAAGTATCACTCAAACGTCAAAAAAGTATATTTTGTTGATCAATTCTTTTCCTTATCTGTTTTTAATTTCCATTACTTGATGTGACAGATTCAAGTCAGATCAGAATGTCTAGATCCTAATGAGGCGTTAAAAACTTGGAATTTCATCACATTTGATATCTAATGAAGCGTCTTACATAAATAAAAACGCCAGTACATATTATTATTTTCTTATGAAGCTTTATAGCCTGTGGTGAAATATCAAAGAAGTTATAGTAGTAGGATAACCTGTAAATTTTCTCTAAGTTAAATAATAACTACTTGAACCATTGCTTTGTAATGTATAGGTCTATAAATCAGATGATGTAAAATATCTCCCGTTCACATCTCAGTTATCGATCAAAGTTGATGCAGTTATTTATTGTTTGAGATACTTAGCAGTCTATTTCGTACACTCTGTTTTGGTTAATAGAAAAAACAACTTAGAAAACATCTGCTGAAATTCTCATTCCATTTCCTTTTATAAAAACACAAGAAAAGTAAATTTGAAAGCAGAGAATAATAATTGGAAAAATATATTCGCTATCTTTAATAAAATGGACAGAAACATACCTAAAAGTAGCATATAAGTAAAAGAAGTTTTAGAAGTCTATGGCATCTAATCACGTTTCTCCATAATCATTTGAAGTCTAAAAGGAACTTTCAAACATACACTTTGGTATAACTAAACATTCCTCAATGTAACAGTACAATTCATTTGGTATTGTTTGCTTGAATCTTAACATTGATGTTGAGGACTGCATTTGGTCAGTCTCTTATTAATATATATGCATCCTGTGAGGATTGCCTCGATATTGCCTTAATTCACAAGTGGTATAAGCAAATATGGATACTGCTTAACAGTGTAATCCAGGATGCGAGTTTCGTCCTATTTGGTATTCATCAGCTGGATGTACCTGCATCCCATAGTTGATGTTCTCTCCGTGATTCGGACCCAGTACCGTTCGCTTCAAATGCCACCGCGTCCCCTACCTAGCTAGTGAGTCCTGATAGCCACTTGGTTGTGTAATACAATGTCTAAAATGAATTATTCTGGTTTGGATACTCAGTTATTGTATCACTAATCCGTTAGATAATTTATTTATTGCTAAGTGCATTAACTACTTATGTCCCTCCTTGAAAAATGAAAGTTATTTAGATTTTTCTAAACCGTAATACTCCAAATAACACTTTTCACAGTTTTGTGTACCTTGTGTAATTTCCACTTTACTTATTATTTGCAAACTGTAATACTCAACAGTTTTGTCATTTCACATTTCAAAATAAAACTGTGCCTAGACTGATTAAAGAAATAATATAAATGTCACTGTTAAAGTTTTAGAAATAACGTTAAGCCTTGCTAAGCAGTAAAAACTGTTGTAACTAGTTGAGAGGTTTACTATGCTGAAAACACTATCAGGGATAAATAATACTGGCTAGTCTGATATTGCTTAGACTCTTTTAACTGTTTTCTCATTCCATTTAAATAGCATGATTATCAGCCATTTAAACTATGTTATCTCTCTCCACACTTAACTGTCATCAGTATCAATCATGCTCGAAAAAATTGCCATTTTTGATTCACATTTTTATCACCTTAAGTGAAAAAAATTGTATTGAGGTTTTCCCATACAAAATTTATCCTCTTATTGAATACTGTTCGCTATATTCGTTAAAATATCCAGACAATCAATCTTTAATTGACTTTTCATAATGACTTACATAATGTCTTTGAATGATTTATAACCTATTATGAGATAATCGTTATAATTATCTGCCTGGCTAGCCTTTTTACCTATAAAACTAACTTGTTAATAAAATATACTACTGAATTCAGCAGCAACAATAATGTTCACTTAGCTTTCTTTAGTTTAGTGAATATAATAATTGTATTGTGTGATGACAGTCATCTTTTTTTATTGATTTGCAAGGAATTTATTGACTTGAAGTTTACTATATTGATAATTAATTAATACTGAAAGGTTTTTGTTGGAATTGGTTCATGAATTGACTATTAATTTATTATTAGAATGTGGGTTGGGGTGAATTGTGGTAATTTTTTAAATAGTCGAATGAAGCCAGACCACTATCGAAAACTTAGAGGTTAGGCGTTCGCGTGCGACACAAAAGGTCCAGGGTTCAAGAGAAGCCGAAGGGATCATGGATGTGTACTGCCGAGGAGTCCCATACTAGGATTAAATGACCGTCCAGTGCATCCAGGTTTTCAACGGTGGCCCATCTTACATCGACTTATGAATTCAGCTGTTAGTTTGTTGTGAGATATCAGCTCACTGAAGACAATGGTGATGGTGGCGCGATTTCGTGGATTTGTTGAAATTAGACATTAACACCGTTGGATGCCGGCTCAGTGGTCCAATGGTTAAGCGCCTGCGCGTGAGACTGATAGGTCCTGGGTTCGAATCCTGCGGGGGGATCGTGGATGCGCACTGCTGAGGAGTCCCATACTAGGACGAGACGGCCGTCCAGTGCTTCCAACTGACGCATGATTCCAACTAGTGAAATTTCTAAAATCTCCACAAAACCCCTTCTGATATTAGTTTATTGTTTAAAATTATATTATGTGTATCTTACGAATATTTTTTTCGTGAAAACGAATCTGAGTTTAAATTTTAAGTTATACCTAAATGCAAATCTGTTTTAATAGTCTTAGTGAAAATGGTGTATTTAAATTGAGACATAAAATAATGATTCATTTTAAAATCTATGTTCTTAAGTAATTATATATTAAACTCAATGGATAATCGATATGACTGAATTATGACGTTATTTTTGCACATTTATTGACTTTAAAAAAAGTTGAATGCTCATTGTCAATTTGAATCAAAATGATGTATAACTAACTGTTACTTACTTATTATCAGTTTCATATATACTAAGATGATGATATTTTTGGTTCAGTAACCGCATGTCCAGTATTTTATGCAGTAGCTTCTAGTACTATTCTACTACGAAAACGATAGTAAATATGAGAACGCGGAGAAAATAAAACGATTGAATACTGAGTATTTTTAATCCTAATCTATAGTTCCACCTTCATTTAATTAATGCTGATAAAAATACATTCCTGAATAACATTAAATGACTCTAAAAAGTGATTCTTCAATGAATGATTTTTTTTTTACTCTTTAGTACCATTAAAACTGGTCATTAATATTCCAACAACTTGAAAGTAGCTTGATCGTCTTTAAATACTAAATTGGCTTTGTTTCCACCAGGTAATTCAGGTAAAGGAATTATTTTTTTAGTTTCAGAAGGGGTTTTGTGAATATTATTAGTAATTTTAATAGTTGAAATCATGAGTTAATTGAAGCTAGATAACCATCATCATCAGTGTAATATCTACAAAAACCCCTTCTGATAATAATCATCGTATGCTCACTGTTTTCAAGAGGTATTTGTTGGGGATCTAGTGAGAAGCAGAGACCAGTGTAGTTCAACCAGGTCTGTTGTGAGATAGCAATTCACTGAAGACAATGGTGGACGGTGGCTCAATTTCATGGATTTGTTGAAGTTAAACATTAACACGATTGGATGCCGGCTCAGTGGTCCAGATGTTACGAGTCCATGTGCGAGACTTATAGGCCCTGGTCTTGATCAGAGTGTGCGCACTGCTGAGGAGTCCCATATTAGGACGAAACAACCGTCCAGTTCTTCCAGGTTTTCCATGGTGGTCTGGCTTCAATTGACTCATGATTTCAACTAATGAAATTATTTTTTATTCAGTAGAAAATACTTTTACATCTATTTTTCTTTTCTCCAAGTTTATTCTTTTTGTTTGCTTCAGTACGAATAATAACCAATTAACTGGGGTTTTTTTAAGAAAATGAAATGAATCAGAATTATGTTTTCACATTGCTATTAACATTTTCATTGAAAATTTTCTTTTCCATTTAAATAAACAAGTGTAAATCGCATTGTGTATCTTTGAAAGTAAAAAAAAGTGAAAACAAAACAAACAGAATGAAGTCTGTATAAGTGTCATATATATTTGAAAGAAATGAAGCATAAATACATCTAGTTATCGACCATTTAAAAAAGTAAACAATTTTAACTAAATTTATACAGTTCTGATATTAGTATTTAAGATATATTCTTATTTCTATTTATAAGTAGTTAGTTAAAGAAATATGCTAAGCAAAACTCAGTCTGAAAGATTTAATTATGACAGTAAATTTGATATTATGACGTTTTCCCTATTATTTTTTTCTATGTAGTGATCTTATAGTCAACGTATTACACTGAGTAATATGTATAACCCAAATGTTCATATTTTAACAAAAATTTGATTTGTCTTGGTTTGCATATGTATATCCTGTGCAGATCGGCTTGATATAGTCATTGTAACAGAAGTTACTATAGAATAGATGAGATATAACGATCACTCGGATCTTGGACGAGAATTTTATCCAACCTGAGACTCGTCGGCTGGTTTTATCTGTACCTGTGAGTTTATGTTCATTCCAGGACTTGAACATAGTAATTGGGTATCTGTGCTTAGTAGCCAAGTGAATAATGCGGTAGTATTTGAGGTGAACGGTACTTGGTTCATGTCTCAAAGTGAACATCAATTCTGAAGTGAAGGTACTTCCTACTGGTAAGTTCAAAATAGGATGGAACGCCCGTCTTAGATTCCTTTATTAACCGTATTTCACTTATTCCACAATAGTATTTATAAGCTGTTAATCTATATCATTAGATCACACCCGAGACTTTGTTTACGTCTTGAGAAGATATTGCAAGTTAAGTTAAGCCTATAGGTGGCACATGAGCAGGATCAAAGTGTTCAGTAATACTTCTTCTACTTATTTTTTTAGCTTTTGACAACTAAGTGGATATCAGTATCATTGTTTAAACATTTCCTCTTTACCTGCTATCGTTTTAATAGTTTAAGTCAATACCCATCTTATCTCTTGAAACGCAGATTAACTCATAATTTAGTAGCTAACAGAAAGCTATGAATTGTGAAGTCAATAATAGCAATAGTGAGACAGTAACATAAAGATAATACAGGTTGACGATCAGACTATATCAGATCGACTGAAAATGAAAACGTGAATCAGTGAATTCTAGTTAATCAGCTTAAGTATTTGACTCAAGACCTGAATGTCTGGAGTATCAATACTGTAAATTATTATAAATGTGCAATGCTTATTAACTCAAATGAGGACCATAATCATTTTGTAGATCTTAGTTTCCAAAGATTATACAACTGCTATCACTTCAAAACAAAAAAATTACCAAGTTACTTTTGTACAAGTTGAATATGATAGGACGTTAGTGAGCATTTGCCAGTTAGGCTTTTATTTTACTAAACCGATAGACGAAAGGCTATTTACATGATTTTGGCTTAATAAAAACAAACTGTCAAGGAAAAATCACAAAACACTGAGTTCGATAATGAAATAACTGAAATAAATGTAGAGCAATTTAATACAATAATATTTACTTTAGAATTAATATACAAATGGGATAATAATGAAATAGCTTAAGGATAAGAGCACGCTAAGGAAATCAAGCAAGTAGGTTTTAACATTCAAGTACATAACGAGTACAGTTACTTCATTAGCGTAATTCTTTTAAGTATGTGCAGAACATAATGAAATTACTACAGAGCCTCAATGGGCAATCAGTTTATAAATACTAGGTCAATCTGTATGTAAGTACACATGCTGTTAATGAATATACCTTGTCTCGACTGCAGATATATTACAAACCTAATTTAACTGAACGGTAAAACATTATTATAGCACATGAAATCTATGCAATAGAATAGGTCATTAAAATACTGTAAAATCTAATAAATATTTCCTATATTTATTAGTTTTAATGTAACACAAATAAACAAAACCATTAAGGAACTAATCAATACGGTATCAAGCAATAGTTTGAAAAAAGATTGCTCAAATCTTGAAGATGATATCAGTAACTAGATTTGAAATTGTTGAAGCCTTGTTTTCTTAGAATTTCTAGCAGTAAATATATTGATAGTTTACAGTTCTATAGAAAGTTATCCTCATATTCATTTTGCATCAAAGTGTTTTGTAGGAATAAAATGTCAAAATATACTAAACAAATACACTATAAGTAGTTATTCACAATAATTTTTTACTGAAAGTTGTTATCATGAGAAATGTTTGTGAAGTAGTACCGTTTCCGTTTTTGTTTTACTGATATAATACGGTCCCACATATTTTGTACAGTACGGATTCAATAATAAATATGATAGAGGCGCCTATTTAATAAATAATTCGTTTTGTTATATTTTCTTCTAAGATATCATACAACTTTTATTTTCTATTAGTTGTCTCCTTAACTCATACAAATTGCCTCTCTTTTAAAGCTAATTTCTGATTAATTTATACCTATGAAACAAATACATTAGAATTTTCAGTGAATGTTATAGAATTCAAACCCTTTACATTTTTATTTCTATGGTTAGAACATATCGTCTACTCAATGGTGTGATAAGTAAACTCAGTTATACCACAGTTCTAAGTTAATCTTCAACTAACCAAGCAAAAATGGAGGCAGATGAGTTGACATATTGTTTTAAAAATGTCGAAGACAATTGTCGTAAGTAATCATCATTGAAATGCGATCCACCTATTAGGAGCGGAGATGGAACTTTGTAGCAAAGCTCACTACAAGATCAAGTTTACAATGGAACAAAACATCTTGAAATTGTGTTTTTTCCTTTGTTGATATGGACTTGTAAATAAGGACAAATGCCATAATTCATTATTTAATCTGTCAAAAGACTAAATAGAATGGGGTATGACTGGATATCAGTAGCTTCTTTTAAGACAGTTATGAAGAAATATGAGTGAAAACAATATCCCACAGATGCAAAGAGATATATTATGTTGACAAATCAATAGAAGGACTGATAATTATCAAAATATACCTCAGGAACAGTGGATATGGATAAAAACTTACAAATAACTACTGAAAATTTTGAGACAAGGATTTCGTTCAGAATAAATAAGAGCATTCAATAAAGAGATTTATGGGTATATGTTGACTTAAGATAAAGTGTTGAGGCCTAAAATTGTTTTGGGGTGATCAGTAAATAATTAAATTTAATCTTTGCATAAACACGGCAACAACAGCTAACAAATGCCTTGAATCTAATCTATGAATTTAAGAGTAAATATTTATTATTATTTCTGTGCCCTAGCAACTTCTATTTAATTAAATTACTTCGTTAACTTTTCTTTTTACGTGATAACATCATTTTGTTGTGTTTTTTCAAGTTTATGATTTAAGTTCTCAATTAATTGGCCTTAATCCATATCATTCTTAATAATCATGAGATTGTATTTCAGTATTTGATTAAATAATCATTTGATTTCAACCTTAACATATTTAACTATTCCTCCGATGTTTGTTGCAGAACATATATTTTTTGTAAGATATTGATTTACAACATTTTATCCAGTAATCTTAACTTCTTATGATGTTTTGTTACACTATGAAAATATGCATTTACATTAACTTCTGACCAATTTAGTCTTTGTAACAAGGATGAATCTCACTCGAGAGAAGTACTGTCAAACGATTTCAAGTCATGACTAAAATAGTTAGCTCTTGGATTTCATTGATTCTTTTACTGTAGTAACTGCCTAATCAAAATCATTTTTTTGAACTTTCAGGTAACTAAAATATGTGTGTGTAGAACATATTTATCGATCACATTAAGTAAAATAGAAAAAAGCTGACAATCATTAAATGAATTAATTACTTTCATTCTAATGGATATTTAAAGTGTAAAAAAAGATATATTTATTCGATTTCCTTTTTTTTGTTGAATTTTGTATTACATTAATGGAAAACGGAACATTAATATAATAATGACTGAATATAATTGTAATATCAGTTATCCATTGATACAGCTTGTATTATATTCACGATTCACATATGATATACATTTATACATACATTTATCCTTCAGAAACATATGACAACAAATCAAAGCAATAGACAAATGAACAAGTTTTATTCATTGCCATATCTATGCATGTAGCTTTGTAAATAACAATAATGAAAATGTGTATAAAATAAGTATATCATTATCCATATTTTTATATATATAGGAGTAAATTGTAAAGACAATCAAATGTTATACACGTGCCAACTGTTGCCAATATGATATTTGTACATTTTTATGTCTGAAAATTTAATGCCATTAATTGTCGAATACTCTTCAGACAACAAAAAAATGTATCAAAATGTATGTAAAATGAACAAATTACAGTAACAAACTACTTAAATATTTATACATTATATACAAGTAACAGAAATGTCTACAAAGAAAAAGAAGATAAAGGACGAATAAAAGAGTACTCAAACATAATTTCAAGGTGTTGATATGTATCTAAAGTGAAATCGCACTAAGTATTTATGTAATAATAAGTATTCTAACTAACTTACAAATCATTTTTTTACATTTTACACTATGAACTGATTTCATTTGTACAATCACTAAAGAACAGGAAACAAAAGACAGTTATTTCGTTCTTTCATAACCAGACCGACTGACTGTAAAAGGTCGGATCTACAAGGCGTCGCTGAGAGCAGTTCTGCTCTATGCTTGTGAAACCTGGCCTCTCCGAGTTGAGGATGTTAGACGACTCTCTGTGTTTGATCATCGTTGTCTCCGAAGGATTGCTGACATCCAGTGGCGACACTATGTTAGTAATGTAGAGGTTCGACATCGTCTGTTCGGACACAGTGACGATAATTCAATTGGTGTCACTACCTTAAAACATCGACTTCAGTGGCTTGGACATGTTCTACGAATATCGTCCCAGAAAATTCCACATAGTGTATAATTTGCCGACTTTGGGACTGGTTGGAAAAAGCGGAGAGGTGGTCAGTGTATGGCATGGTGTTGTGGTATGAAAGAAAGCTGCACAGGACTGGCTTCTGTCGGTCCTTCACGACTCCCTGGCTGGGGTCCGAGAGATGGTGTAACACAGTGGCTAGAGAAGTTATCAGATATGGCTCAGAATAGAAGCCAGTGGCGATCCTGCTGTAACATTTTTTTACTTTCTTCATAAAAAGTGGTTGTATCTTCCTTAACTGAAAGATTTCTTCTGATTATACCTTTCCGTTTCCCTCATTATTATTATTATTATTATTACACTTTCTTACACTAATCTGGTCGTTATTCTTCTTTTTTTTCTTTTAAGCTCCTTACATACGTTTTTTCTCCCTGTTCCCATTGTTTTGTGTGGCGCATATATATTTGGTGCCCTTTTGTACCAATATTTGTGTTCAAATAAATAAATAAATAATAATAAACATTTCGTTCTAGTATTGGATTTCACCGGGACAATCGTTATTTGTTATTTTACCAGGGATCAAGCCCAGGATTACTAGGTCTAACAACTAGACTATTGAATTTGAGTCCATCACTACTGTCGCACTGGAATAACTTTGATTTTATTTCAACAATTACAAAATTTCAGTTTTACTATAATTCAAGATTTAAACTAAGCGCCATTAAATCCATTTGGTATATGCTTAACTAAAATGACGAAATATTAAATTGCAGTCATAATCCCATAGTTTCTATAGTTAAACCATAAATTTTTAAAACAAACACTCGGTATAATCATTATTACAGTATATAGAAAATCATACTGAATTTAATCAAAATTCACTTCTCTGTGTGCATGAATGATTCCTAAGTGTTCAGTTAGCAATACAAATCTGTAGGGCCAGTGAAATATCACTGAGCCCCAGCCAAATCATTCGGTAGTTGGGTCATTGAATATTGGACAGATCTTTGTTATTGCTCTTTTCAAAATGAAAAAGGGAACTATGTGTATGAAATATCGAACAGGTCATCGATCTTTGTCAAAGACAACCAACGCATATCAGTCAATCGTATGCCATGGACTGACCCATGAGGTGGTGGTCTCGCTACTTTCTCTGTACTCATTCTTACTAATATATTTCCATAATAACGTCCTTTGCGTTATACGGTCGTCAAAAGCAGCTATAGTACATTGATAAGTCAAAGGGGTAGGCCACATTAGATACTGATCTCGAGGTAAGACTTCATTACACCATTCCGGTCTGACTCGAGTAGTCTTCCAATCATTTGATATAGATCATCTACGTTGGTGATCTACAAATCAACTGATTAACTTATTTATATGTTCTATAATCATTTTCGAAATTTTAGGTTGGTTACTAATCCCTAATGGCTATTTCTTTAAAGATTATTCCAGTAGTTTGAATAGCAGAAGATATTAAAAATATTTATCATAATTTTATAAAATTACAAATTGCAAAGAATCATTAGATATATTCATAGACACATTGATTTTTAAAGGGAATAAAAATCGAATATTTTTAAGGAATGAAGACCAATGATGACCAATTTATTGTTTAATGTAAAATCACACAGTGAATTAGTAAAATGTGAAAATCATACATCAAATATATCATTTGCACGTCTTCGTTAAATTGACTCTTAGATGCTTCAGTGTTTCTTTATTCCTGTTGTTATCTTAATTGGTTTTAGTTTCCTTCTCTCTTCTCTTCATTTCAACCTTCTCAACCTTCTGCTTGCAGATATTCCACCTCCGAATGGTCTCACATACTACTTATATACATCATCATGAGTACCATACACAACAATATGACTACTGTTATTATCAGCTTTCAAGATGCATAATTTAACATAAACTTTGTTTATACCCATCATTATATGTCATTAGTATAAATTGTAAGTTTTGAACTTTACAGAATTACATTTCTAAAATTTCTGTACAAAAATACAATTTTTAAAAATCCTATTTTACAATGCACTACTTTATCCAACTATTTTAAACACTAAAAATGAACAAACATTTTATTTTGACAAATTGTTTCGGTAAAAGTTGTGATTTTATTCTTTGACCAGTAAAACATTAATATAAAATTAACACCTACTTTATGCATTGTATTGTCTACAAATAGAATAAATCAATCTTAATATATACATGTTGTTCTTAATAATCTTGAACGACTTATTTATCTGAATTCATTTGATATTATGTACTTGGACCTTCCGATTGATATTTAGGACTGCAATTGATCAGTTTCTTATTGGCATATATGCATCCTGTGCGAATTGCCTCGATATTGCCTCAATTCACGAGCATTATAAGCAAAGATGGATAGTGGCTAGCAATGGAATCCAGGACGCGGGTTTCGTCCTATTTTGGACTCGTCAGATGGATGTAACTTCATTCTAGAGCTTATGTTCACTATGGGACTCAAACCCGTCCTAGATTTCACTGCTAGCCACCATCCATCTTTTTTTATGGTTTATTTATTATTAACTTTATTCAATATTAGATTTTTGGTACAATATAGAATACTCGACTAAAAGTATTTCGGTGAGTTTCCGTTTATTATTACTTGATCGATATTGACGATAAATATTAAGTGCTCGCCAGTTAAATATTAATATTTCAGAGGTCGATATCTGAATAATATTCATTCTTTTCAGTGGATATTGCCAGCCATCACGATGTCTTCGGTTATACGTTTTTGTAACTTGTACAGCAAAAGGTCGTAAACTTTTCATAAACACACCTGAAAAGGTTATGCAATTATTAGACATAATGATGTGTTAAAACAAACAAAATCCAGATAAATTGTTGAGATATCTAGATGGTAGGAACAGGTAACTTAGATATTCAAGCAGGCCATAGTCTGTAGTTTATTAGATGATCTCTTACAGTGAATTGATTATTATATTGGTGGTTGAATTTTAGTGAGATTACCTGTGGAGTAATGAAGCATCAATAATTTGATTTCTTTTTTGTTTACGTATATTTGAAAAATATCTCTAAAAATTTTGTTATGAAACAAAAAAATGTTTTTTCTTAATGAAAACACACAAAAAATCATCACTAAAATTATGGAAATGGATGTAAAACTCTATTTTCCATTCTAAAATTAAGGTACTTTATATACACTGATAACGTTCTTTTTCTCCCTACTTCCCATCATTATTCTAAAATACTTATCTTTGTTATACGTAACTAAATGAGTATAAATCACGAAATGAATTTTAATGAATTGCCTGTGAAACAATTTGTATGCAGAAAACATATTAATACAATTGTGTTTCGTTTAGCATTCACCAGATAGTCCTCCAAAAAGTTTTATTTATCAAATCAAATGTTTTAACTACTACGTTTTTGAATGTCATTGAGCTCATGAGTTAACTTAAGTAAAACGGCCATTGAAAACGTGGGGCCACTAGATAGCTGTTTCGTTCTAGTATGGGATTTTTTAACATGCCTCCATAACTCTGTAATCAGGACTTCGACCCAGGACCTGGGACCTTGCACTTTAACCTATACACCACTGAACTGGAATCCGATATATTAATTATCAAGTAATGTTGTTAAAACAATGAAGTTAGGTTAAAACCTGATAATCAAATTACTGATATGAAATGCCGCACGTTTGATTTTTGCGTTACAATAGTACGATATCTGATGCAAATCAAATAGTTATTAGTTAACACGAGTCTATAACGTAAATATGGCATTAGGTTTAATACTAATATAGACATTCTGACTGGGAAATTCTTTGCTCCCCAGGAAGGTTCTCAGATTGATATTACCTTTTTCTCAAGTAATAGTCTTGCGGATGTCATTAACACATTTTATCTGATCACTAACTCTTGTTTAGATTCTTGTGCACCTCTTAAAACGTACAGGTTTAGTAAACCTAACGAATTATTTATACCAGGTAAATATCGTAATAAATTGAGATGCCTACAAAAACATAATTTTAAATAAAACAATTTCATGGCAGTTTCATAAATAACTATATTTTTAATCAAATTGAAGATAAACACATGTTAAAAGACATTAAATAGTTGTTAGCACTTAACAATAGCTCAAAGGTACGAAACGGAATTCTCCTTCCCATTAAACGCGTCAAAGCAACTCAAAATGTTGATGTACTATACATCCTATATACTGACACTTACAAACGATTTTAAAACCATTGTAAACCTTAAGAGTTGTAGTTTTGCATTCTGGGGACTAATTTTACCTCAAATTATAAATCCAGATGTAATAAACTTGAGCTGGATCATTTACAGGATTGGAGACTCAAATTGAATCTAATCTTTTTCTTCAAAACACTTAATAAACTACCTTTGACATCCAGTGAACTAATTCACTATACAAAAACTCCGTAACTCTGTGACTACTTACTTTACCAGTAGATTTATCAGACTCTGGAATAATCTACCACAATCTATCCGTGAGATAAAATCACTCTCATCTTTTGTTCACTGCATCTATGCCTACTGCTCTGAAAATGTATTAACTTTTCTTACACCTATAAGTCTATCTTATTCCACAAGTGAAATTATAAGAACTTTGTTTAGTCATTTTTATTACTAAATCCACTAAGTAAACCTACCTATCTGCTGTTAAGCTACACCTACACCATCCCTGACAACCTTAATTAATTTCACTAATGTCTAGCACAGATAATAGATCATAAAATAACTTAGCATATGTATTATGGTAGATCTGACTAACATATAGTAGTAATTGTTACCTTTTTTGTTCCGTGCTTTCTGCATCCGTTCTATTTTTTCTAGTTATAGATGACTATAATCAGTTTATTATGGCTCAGGAAATGATCTTAAATGCACCGTCCATAATTCAACAGGATGCCAACTTAAAAAGAATGAAAAGTTCCCGGCTGATGCCTTTTGCTGCTGGAATACTTATGAAAAATGTATTATCTAAACAATTTTTGAGCTGGAAAACCTAAAGCAGACTTACATCACATATCTGTTCTCTACAGTTAAGTAAATCATGTCTGTGAACTGGCACGAATTCGGTAATTATTATTTCCAGGATATATATATATATATATATATATATATATATATATATAATTATTACTGTTAAAACACAATAAAATTCAAATGATACACGAATTGTCAAGAATTAAAGCTGTTTCACAAAAAGTTTTATGTAACTTGTTTTTATCAAACTATTGAAGTTTTAGGCATCTCAAATGGATCTACTTAGTTGAAATAAACTTAGCTGATAAATAAAAATTTAGGCTCACATTCTGCATTCAACAATTTATCGAAAGTGTTAAAACCCACTTCTTTTGAGTTTGTTTCTGGAACACTGAACATGTGATTAGAAGTTGTTTTCAAAAATAATCTATTGATATACTGTAAAATTTTGAAAAAATCTGGTAATTCAATTGACTGCAGTTAGACAAAGTAGATCCTTGGATACTTTCCCTGTAGTGTAAAATCTAATCAATCCCAGTAAGACCAAGGGTCTTAGTTTCTATCTCTTTTGAGGTCATGGATGAGAACTGCTTCGGTGGAGTCCCATATGAAAACGAAAGAATTATTTAATACTTCCTGGTTGATGTAAACTATGAAGTTGGATTAAAATTTGGATATTTGTTTACTACTTATTATCTTAGGAAGAACTTTACACATAAATTTTCACCTAAGCAAGAGTTTATGAAATATGAGTAATGTATAAAGTTTGTTTACATCAATTGTTTTGAATTCTACCGAGTAGACTGCTCTGTAATACGGGTTGTAATATATATTAGACATGCTGTTACATTTTCTGCAAAAAATGTTACCTTACACCTATGATAGTGAGTACTTTTGGGTTCTATGGAAAGAAACCTTTGCACAGCAAAATAAATTCAACTGTCGCTTCTAAGCAATAATATGACTTTAAATGTACTTATTCATCTTGATGTAACTAGATCATGTTAAGTAAAACATGATTGATAGCATACAATTTAAAGCACTAGGTGTTTTTTTTTAAGAAAAAGAGCTCTTTTATTACAAGTGGCACGGTGAGCTGCCTGAACGCTTGGGTTCACCTATTTTCTTTAACTATATGAACGACACAGTCAACCTTCCAATTTTACATTAGTTCGAACTGAATCATTATGAATCCTATCCAAATACCTATACTGTATCATGAAAGGTTAACAACCTATAGCAATGTCAAATACTGGAAATTTCAAACAGAAAACTCCACTTGTTGACATGTTTTTCTCTTCGTTTACCTTTTGAAAATATCTTGAAATGAAAGTATTGGATTTCATGCATTTGATATCTAAGGGAAGAAAGAATATTTTTGGTACATAAACTAACATTGAACCTTCGCTATTGAAGATGAATGATGGATATAAGCTAGTTAAAATATATTTATAGAATGTAATTTTTACATAATTACAATTTGAATGTATGTTAAATATAAAATTATTGCATAATTTCATAAATGATGCTGAGAATTCCTTATTGTAACAAAATTCATAGTAGTCAACTAAAAGTCGTTTCACAGAGGAATTATGAACCGTTACCTGAATCAATTCAGGAAGCTAGACATATGCTGTCAAATTTAGAAAAACTGTTGTTTAACAGAATATTTAAGTATGAACTTAGCATAGTTCACTCGTAATATTTCTAAAATGGAGTGTAAATAGTGCTATCCAAAGTTCCATTAACAATCAGTAAATAGACATATTTATCAGTAGCTAATAGATTCACGAAGCGAAACAATAACTAATGTTTAGAAAAGTCAATCAACCTTATAAATCATCTTCATTCTCGGAAAGACTACACTTTAAGTCGATTTAATACTGCTGTCACATCTATTCTGGATATCCTTCATTTTGTAATTTTATTCTTAGTGATATTGAATGCATTTTTGTAATTATCATTCTTTACCCAGAACTCATGAAATTTCTTAATAAGTTTTGTAATTAAAAGAAATAATTCCATTTATAGTCATGCAATAAAAGTAACTCTGTGTAATTGTTCCGTTCTTTTGTAACCATTTTTGACAAATTATTGTCCATGACTAGAATAGTGTAGATTAACAATGTAGAAATGTATATATTTGTGAATAAACCGATGCAAAAATGATAAAGGTTGATGGAGAATCATATTTATTACATATGTTTACATTTCTTTCATCTAAATGGGTTCTCACTACAGTATACATCATATCAGGGTAGTTTATATTCCTTAAGTTATTATGTGATATAATATTTAGTCTTCAACGTTAAGTACATAAAGGTAGTTATCAGAAAATTTTACTCCTAGTGAGCTGCCTGATACCTATGTTGACAAATATAAGTAGGGCGTAACACTAACTAAACGTGGAATGCTTGGCAGCAGAAGATTGATTGAAGTGAATAGAAAAGAAAACAGAAAGCACTTTTAGTAACAACAAAAAGACAACTGATGAAAAATGTGCAAATAACGTATTAAATGTATGGTTTTCAAATTTTATTAAAGCACTGTGTGATTCAACAACGACCCTTCCTACTTAGATCATCATTTGTTGCACAAGATTTATTGTTAAATGACACTTATTGTCAAGGATTGCTTGTATTCATGAAAAATTTGATGGTCAACTTAGGATTCAAGACCTTCTCATCTAGGTGAGGCGTTACGACTGAATAACATGGCCCTCAAGTGATTTCTTTTAGAAATGAGACGCACTGATCGATCATTAAGTCCATCAATACTGAAGGAATTTTCTCAAACTACAGTAGAAAAACATAACACTGTTGTATACTGAATAAGTGGTATCATATATGATTTGAATAATAAAATCAATTTCATTTTATCAAGAATATTAAGTATTCTAGATTCTAGGTTCCTTGAAAAATAATCGAAATCTCATGAATTGCCTGTTTGCATATTACTTCAATATCAAAGTTTATAACTAAACTAATCATAAAATTCACTTTGTATGCTTATGAGTCAGTAATCTTTTTCAATAAAGGTAAAAAAAATATAATGCGGATGATCAAAAAATAATTTTTTTATAATTTAAATTTTTTTAAGATTAGTTTTCACTTGAAAATAGTTTAATTTATTTAGAATTCTTACCCATACCTAAATACTTTCTGTTTCAATTTCTACAAAGGAAAAAACACGATCTAAGCTTTGACAAGTGTACCGCTTTATTTGATCGTTTCTTCATATGTATTTTGATCAATTATTTGAAGTCAAACTTATAAAGTAGTTAAAAACAGTCTCTTATGCAACTAAAATTTTCACATGAAAGTACTTAAATTCCCAAGTCTCTATACACAACAGTTCTCAATAGAAATATAACTTTACCTTATTTGCTGTTATACGATATTGTTTCATTATCTCACTTACGAAGTTGAGTATTTTTTTTGAACATTGTATTCAACTTTTCACTAGGTCCCAGGTCCAACAAGTTTTAATAAAAAGCTTAAATTTCCTGCTTCAAAAAGAATTCATAATTAATTGGAAAGTTAACCTCATAACCGTGAAAAAGTTTTTCATTGGCAGACAGTTATGTCTGAAATTTACTTGCTATTTGTACTATTAAACGAATTACTAACAACATCTAATCATATATTTTCTTAAAATTAGCAGCCTTTTAAGTTTATACATATTAGAAATGTGTTATCTGCACTGGTGTCGTTAGATAATAATCCCATAATGGTATTTATCAAATTGAATTCGAAACTTGAAATTAATGAAATCTGGCTAAATCGGTTTAACTTATTGTAGTAGCTAGAAGACTCAATGATTAATGTTGCCAGTTTATTACTAATGAAAAGTTGTAAACTAGGGTTAAAAAATCGATTTATTGTCTCATAGTTTCCAGTATTACTTTAACTAATTTCAATCTATTCTAAAAAAATAAATTCAGTTACCTAATTTGTATTTGATAAATTTTACAAAAGCTTTTTTAGTTTTCACTTTGACTTTTAATTCTTAAGTCCATTATGAAGTAGAAAAAATAAAAATACAAAAACCTATTTCACTAGTTGAAATCATGAGTCAATTGAAGCTTGACAAACATGAAAAACCTGGAAGCACTGAACGGCCGTTTCGTCCTAGTATGGGACTCCTCGCCAGTGCGCGTCTACGATCCCGTCTCCTCGCGAAATTCAAACCCAAGACCTACCAGTCTCGCGCGCGAGAGCTTGGCCATTAGACCACTGAACTAGTCAGCATCCAACGGTGTTAACGTCTAGCTTAAACCAATCCACGAAATCGCGCCACCATCTCGCGGTGCACGGGACCATGGATGCGCATTGCTGAGGAGTCCCATACTAGAACGAAACGGCCGTCCAGTACTAAGGGTTTTCCATGGTGGTCTAGCTTCAATTGACTCATGGTTTCAACTAGTAAAGTTTCTAAAATTTTCATGAAACCCTTTCTGATTAAAACCTCTTTATTCATATATCATTTATATAATGCATCGTGTATTTATAACAATCAGTAATGACTTTTCCAATATGACTTTCGATTCAAATAAATAATGATTAATTGCCATGAAATAAAAAAGAAATATCTAATAAATACATTAATAGAATTATTTCATTCAATTTACATGGTTAGCGACAGGTATTTTATTAACAACAACAATAAAAAAATAGACGGATTATTTGTTCCGGTCATTATTAAAGACCATTTCTAAAAATTTTGAAAACCTACTATTTAGCATTTAATTTTAGAGAAATTTTCTGTAAGTGATTTGGGTAACTAATGATTAATGGATTTCTATATTTATTTTGTGTTGATGAATGAGAAATTTATTAACTGTTTATAAACTTCGATTCTCTGTGCTTCCCTCTCTCCGACTATCATTCATTAACTCTTTCTCTCTCTCTTTTGTATGTATATAAATGACTCACATGAAAATTAAATGCTTACGGAATTTGTTTCAATCATTTATCACTGTTCATCAGTAGACGAGACTACCCTATACATGTTATAATGTTAAGAAGATATGGTGTTGGATTTTATTATTTTAAATTGATTTCTATTGTACATAGGATATAAGTAAATGGGATTTACTGAATCTAGTGACTTAGTGTTCTTTCAATATTCAGACAAACTTAAATACGACTTTAGTATAAGTTTGACATTTACTGTGATTACAGTGATTATTTAACTATACTTTTAATCTAATGTATAAAAAAAGTTGTGGGTCTTTGTTCAGTTATATTCAGAGTCGTAAAGCAAAGCTAGATAAAAAGTGAGTCTACTAAACCTCCAGTGCTCTCGTAAATAATTTCATCTTCGGAGTTGTAACTGATAGTTGGTAGTAATCAACAGAATTTTTTGTTTATAGGCAGTCGTTGGTAAAGTGTATTTACAATCTCAAGGGGAACTCTACTCCATGTGAGATTTGGGAAGCATCACCAGTAAGTTGTTTGTGTCATCGTTGACGTTTTGTGAGACCAATGTGTTTACGTTAATTGATTACTAATTAGTGACATAGCTTGATCCTGACCCATCTAATACAGCGTACCATGAACTTAAATCATACAAAGAAGTAAGTCAATCAATGTGATTCGATAGACACAACGACATGGTGATAGCATGGAAGTTTCCAGACATATTACAAACCCTCTCAAGATTAACACAGTAGATGATAAACTGGGCACACCATTGTGTGAAGACGATTTTACATGTAACCAAAGTTTTACCCTTTATTTTTTATATGGGTTAGAAGGATAGATACATATATACCTAGCATACAGTTTATTTTTACCTTCCCATTAATTTCAGTGTTTTCATTTGAGATCATGGGTTTAGGCTACCGTAGGAGACTGAACTGATCACAGAACGTGACACTTTTTCAGTGATCAGTTATTCTTTCTTGATGTTACGGTTTTACTTATTTTACTTTTTGAATATTAATATATGTCAATGAGAACGTGTTCTTAATGATGACTTCAAATGGAATTGACTATATGTTACATAGTTTTTCTATATTATTCCATCCTTATAAGTTTTTGATTTCTAGCGAAAACAGAAGAAACCACTAAAGTTAATTATATTATTGATACTGTAATATAGAAGCTAAATGATGATAAATATATCAATTATCAAATCAATACACATTAAGTATATAAATTTAGTGAAATAATCTAGGTGATACAAAATAACTAAACCACATTGTTTTGTCATTATTTATTAAAGCTGATTGTCACAAACTTGAAAGTTTGTTTATGTTATTCAACCGTTTGCTTGACTGCAACTTATTTCCAGTCCATTTGTTAATAACATTTGTTTCCCAACTTTCCTTCGTTCATTCTATATACCATAAATTTAATTTGAAGTTTAATAGGTTTGATAATTTTCGATACATTCGGACAAGTGGTTTTACTCAATACCATCAAATATTTGACTCTTGCCGAATTAACAACTAACTGATTCAATATAAAAAATATATTTGAATCGTACATTGTATAAATAAATGAAAAAAAAATTAACGAACACTTAGATACAAAAATCTATGTCAGTGTTCATCTATGAAATGAATTTAAGGACACATTTGAATGAGTTCATTTAAAGTAAATTATGGTTTTTTTTTCAAAATAAAAGGTTTTATGGAATGATTAGGTAATTAAACTCTTGATTAAAAGGGACACTCAATTTTTATTTATTCATATAATTTTAAACATTTGTGCCCTAAAATTAATAAATAAATAGAAGAATGATAGATCTATTTAATTCTTAAAATATAAAACAAAACATTCAACCTAGTACAATTAGACTACTGAAATGCATTAACAGAATATTTCATTTTAATCCAATAATAATTTACATAAAACCATTAAAATATATCGAAATTTTAATGCTGTTCTTGTGATTAAATTTTACAAACTACGAAATTCAATCTGTCATTAAGTAGATGATTTAAAACCTTCTTGTAAATATCTTCTACTTGCAATAAGATTGTTATTTTGCTCATGTGTTTTTTTTTGTGATATTTATGTTCACAAACTAAGTTGACTGAGAGTTGACTTTAATCAAACACAATGAATGAAAGCAGCTCGCTGATTACTTTCGTGAAACGTCTATTACTAACGAGTTCACCAAGGTTAAGTGTCAAAACCCTATTTAATAAAACGGATGAAGTCTTATTTATAAGAATATTAGATAAAATAACAAAAGCTAAGTAGTATTCAGGTGATGTGAAATTTATCACCTATATCTCCATTATTCTTAATCTATTTGTGGCTTTCTCAATTGATTACAATCATTATGAAAGAGAAATTTGAATTTGAAACTATCATAGACACTTCAATACACCTGATTCACACCATTTTTGGTCACTCATTACACCTACAATTTGCCGTACAATTGTGAAAAACCTCTGATTGTGAAAACATATTTCTTTGATCTATTGTTCATCTTCATTCGAAACACCAATGGAAATGACTAGTTAATTACTTTATATATATATATATATATATATATATATATATATATATATATATATAATGTCACTGTAAAATTCACTCTAGATCATTCACCAAAACTATTCTACTTTGCAGTAGTATCTCACTCATTTTGATGATTTCAAAAGTCAGATTTATGAGGAAATGGAGATGAGGTTTAAAATATTTACATCACTTTATTTTTAACTTTTAAAATCAATGTCTGATTGTAATTTCGAAATAATGAATTTATAATTATATAGTAGATCTCTCATGACACAATTTCTATGATATTTGAATAAAATTTAATAAGAGAAACGTATTACTTTCAAAGATTATTAAATATATTTTTCGTTGTCATATCTTAATGCTCATTGTGAAGTTGTGAAGATTGTTGAGATTTAGATTGAGGTCATGAATGGATCAATATCAGACCACCACTAAAAAGCTGAAAGCATTGAAAGGTCGTGTCGTCCTAATATAATATTCCCTAACACGATTCCACACACGCAATTCCAACCCAGGATCTTAAGTCTCGCTCGCAAACTCTTAACTTCTAGACCATTTAGCCGGCTTCCAACAGTGTTTCTGTCTAACTTCAACCGATGAGTAGAAAAATTGTATTTCCGACGTTTCATGACTAAATGTAGGTCACTTCATCAGAGTGACATATATTTATTTATTATTAACTTTCTACCCACTGCTCAATTTATTTGAAACTATCAAGTCCAACCTTGGCATAGATATTTATAGACTCACCAATTTCAGAGATTTACTCCAATATTACTAACTTAAGTATTTTTCCACGAAATTATTAGTTCTCCTATTTTTAGCTATCATTACCTCAAATGACGGCGGAAATGATAACTTCAATGTACATTTGTTGATATTTATTTTTTTCTCCACTATTTTTCTAACTGAACAAGTATCTTATCTATATCCACCATATACATAAATGAGTTTCAGTTTATGAACGAGACCAGTTAATTTGTTAATTGCACAGTATATGGTTTCCTGTCATAGTTTATCTATTCAATCAGTCTAGTCTAGTATTAATGGATATTGAATCAATTTAATTTTTACCAGTATGAAAACAAAAGCTACAGTTTTTTTTATTTATTTTATATAAATAACAGACTAATAGTTTACCAATTATGAATTAATATTTCATTTGTTAAAAATTAGGAAGCAAACTATATCAATTTGGTAGTAAATTTATGCAATATAAGATATCTAGGATAGGATAGAATTATGTACATATTCAATGTACACATGCATCTTTGCTTATAATGATTGTAACTTCAGATAATATCGAGGCGATTCGCACACGATGTACATATGTCAGTAAGAGACTAATTAACTTGAATCCTAAAAATCAATAAGAAGATTTAAACAAACAATACAAATTGAATATATACATATATGCTAATTTATTAGTTGAATTTATGAGTCAATTGAAGCTAGACCACCATGAAAACCCTGGAAGCACTGGACGACCATTTCGTCTTAGTATGGGACTCAGCAGTGCGTATCCACGGTCCCACACACACCAATCGAAACCAGGACCTATCAGTCTTGCGCGCGAGCGCTTAACCACTAGACCACTGAACTGACATCCAACGGTGTTAATGTCTAACTTCAACCAATCCAAGAAATTGAGCCACCGTCCACCATTGTCATCGGTAAGTCACTATTTCATAACAGACCCTGTTGAAATCTACTGGTCAGTTTCTCATTAGAACTATAGAAATACTTCTTAGAAACAGTCACTGGTGAGCATATGATAGTTATAATCAGAGAGGGATTTTGTGGATATTATTGCAATTTAATAGTGGAATTCGTAAGTCAATTGAAGCTAGACCACCGTGGAAAACCTGGAAGCACTGGAAGGCTGTTTCGTTCTAGTATAAGACTCCACAGCATACTAGAACTTTCCAGTGCTTCCACGTTTTTCATGGTGGTCTAGCTTCAATTGACTCATGAATTCAATTATTAGATTACTATAATATCCACAAAACCTCTCTCTGATTATATACTTATAATATGGATAGTCAATATTAATTATATACGATTTTTATCTGAAAATTAACATTGTTGATATAGTTACTATTAAATATATTTTTGTTATATGAATCTCAAAAAAATTTTTTGATTAGAAGTTAAAACAAAAAAATATCTATTACAAACTTTGAATTAAAATTATATTTACTTTCGTTTCTACCGTTTCATTTAAATTTGTAAAAACAAAAAAATTTTTTAAAATTTCAAATGTCATTTTATTATATTTTGATACCCGATAAAATACTCTAAAGTTTTCCCATTCTAAACTGAACTAGACAAAAAGAACACGTATATCATTAAATAAGGTTATATAGTTTAAACTATAGGTATATGTTCATTTCAACTGCATAATTTAAGTACAAGTATATTCAAAGTAAAAAAAGATAAGAAGATGTAATATTCTGCAAATGATTGTTGTTCATACAAGATTGTAATATGAATTGTAAATGGTATGCAAAATAAAAATTGCTGATGCTCTAATTGAATATTCTTGAGCTAAAATATAAAGCAATGATGATATGTTCTTGAAGTTTTTTTCATGGTTGAAACTTTACAGAAACTGGCTTTAGCAAGATTATAATTTATGGACGTACCAATCAAGTAAAAGATAGCAGATCTCGGAATTTAGCGTGAACTTCACTCATCCATTTGGCTAGATAGATTTATGGCGTTATGGCTGATGTCAGTCCGTGATGAAAACCCTAGGTCTAATGCCTAACCTTAACGATCAACTGTAAATCATAATTCTAATTCCTTACACAGGTTTATAACCCTCATTTGGTCCTGGTTATTAGGTACACACTCTCAAGTTCAGTCTGGTGTCGCTTTAAAGTTGTCCATAAATTATAGTCCCACCCTGACTTCTTTTTGTAGAACCTGTAAAAATATTTTATATTGATAAAATTGGGCTAGTGATAAAAGGAACAACGAAATAATATGAATTTTTCTAAGGTGTAAAAAGAGACACTATTTTGAAATAGAAGGCAGGAAATTATGACATTTTCAAGTATTAAAAATATACGTGGTGTTTTGTTTTATTAAAAGACTAGCTATATGTAATGCTAAGAGTGTCAAAACGGTTATAAACTGTTTTCTTTGATTACTTACGTATATTTGCAGTTACCACCTTTATTCAACTAGTTGGTGGTACTTTTTTAGTTTTTTTTATCGGTTCCATTTAATCTGTGTTTGCACAAATACTCTAACCTCTATCACGGTTTATTACCTATTGGATGAGAAAGTGTCTCAAGATTTGTAAGAAAAATTCATTTATCAAGAAAAACGTCACCACTTTAATGGTGGTCTAACATCGATCGACCTCACACAAAAGCTTAACAATCTCCAGAACCCCATATTGATACTGAAAATATATAGTAATGGAGCTTCATAAATTCTCTGATAACCATAACTTTAAAAATTGACTACTTTTACTAGTTATCAAATTTCAGGGAAGTTTATAAACTGATTGAAAGATTTTGGTTTTCAATATTATTCATTCTATCCTATGTTTTCCTTGCCTTTATCAACTAATCTACTTGGAGGTACGACTGGTATAGTCCCAACTTTCAAAATAAATCCCAGTTCCTATTTTTAGGAGATTCTGACCATCTTTACATAAAATATAGTATGTATTAATTATATTAACTTGATATGGATTAAGGAAGCGAACATGCTGAATATATTTGTTTAAACTAAGTTATGCTAATGATTAGAAGTACTGCAAAGTAATTTTAGTATTTCCCCGATATTAAACCACTGTCAGTTACACTCATCACAGTAAGGATGATTTTTTCAAAAGACTTATTTCTATAGTAACCGCATACACTATTTACTGTGCATTTACTGTCTTCTTAAAAATAAAATGACTCGACAATACAGGAGTCTTTTAAACAAGTAGTCATTATTGTTTAACAACCTTTATGAACTATTGTAATAAGCTATTTTATTTCCTCTATACATGAAAAAGACAGTCAATATCGTTGTCTATGGTTGTCAAAGTCTGGTTGTTTCCATGGTTTTCATAATTTCTAGTATATGAAATGAATTTATTAATTAAACCAATTTACTTTTCAATGTACTCCGCATATGCTTTTCTTGCCTCTATTGTGTTAACCTGTCAGTTGGTGTAGAAAATACTGAAACAAAACGTGCATTGATATCAAATATGACAGTTTTTTAATGTATCTTTCAACAGTATATTTGAACATTCTTAAATCTACATTGCTACTTTGTGTTTTGTACACTATATTGACATAAGCATATTTGTATGGTAATGCTTTATGGTAAGGTTTTATCATACATAGCTTATTTAAGACACTTTAAAATGAATTTAAATGGTTTTATGAGTAAACTGAAAAATAGTTAACCTTGTACTTCTATTAAGAAAACATTCAAATAAATGTATACAATTCTTTTATGTATTATGGTTTTGAGAGATTATATTCCGGGCAGCCAAAATAATAAAATTACCATCTCTTACATACACTTTCGTTTGCCGACCTACAAAGTGAGGATGTTTCTACATAAATTAAGCCCTCATGTTTCTTTTCATTCGGTCAAAACTGATGGTGAAAAATAAAAAAATGAAAATCAGTTAAATTAGTTAAACTCAAATATAAGGAAAAGCTAATAACCAAAAATTAATAACTACTATACAGACAAACTTATGAATATTCTGATTATGACATTTTATGTTTTATGACTCACTGTTTATTACTTAGAGGTATCATATAAAAACTCTACAATTTACTGACTGGAAACGAAATATTTTGTAAATTATATAGAACTTTGTTTTAACAGTCTAACTGTAGTTGACATGTATAGGATAGATTTTTTATTCAAACGAAGACTACTGACAAATTTCAACCCACTGGATGCTTCTAATTTATATACCTTATTGACTAACAGCAAAGTTTTTATCATAATAAATATTTTAATGATTCAGTTCATGAGTTGATTAAAACTAGACCACCGTAAAAAACATAGAAAGACTAGATGGTCGTTTCGTTCTAGTATGGGACTCTTTAACAGTACACATCTACGATCCTCCACACACAGCATTGCTACAATTTTTACAAAACCCCCCAATCTGATAAATATTTTAAATATAATTTTGCCAGAGTTCAATGTGTTTTTTTCTAAAATTATTTATAAACTAGTCACATCGAACATAAAGGTTGAAGTTAGATAATAACACCGTTGGATACTGGCTCAGTGGTTTAATGGTTAAGCGATCGCGCGCGAGACTGATAAATCCTGGTTTTGAATCTCGCGGGGGGATCGTGGATGAGCGATACTGAGGAGTCCTACAATAAAACGAAACGGCCGCCCAGTGCTTCCAGGTTTTCCACGGTGGTCTAGCTTTCATTGACTCGTGATTTCAACTAGTGAAATTTTTAAAATCTTCACAAAACCCCTTCTGATAAAGCGTAAAAATTCAAAATTAGAGAATTTTGAACAATTTTACGACTAACAGTCGAATAACAACAACAAAATTTGTTTCTTACTTGTTGACTAAAATAAAAAAATCAAATGATGGTAACTGTTTTTTTATTATTATTAAAACCAAGAACGTTAGAATATTTTAACTATTTCACTTAAAATATTTGTTCACTGTCAGATGATTGTTTCTAATATTCATACAAATATTGAAATAATCTATAAGTGTATAAAGATTTTACATGAATAAAACAGAAAGCAAATATATTTTCGATACTTTATATTATACAAGAACAAATTTTGTTTGTTCGTTTGTTTGCTTTTTTAAACCATTTTTCTTTTGTATTGACGACTAAATCGATTTTTATGAACAGCTGTTTGTTGATATGAGATAATATAAAGTCAAATTCCATAATCTTATAAGAATAAAGGGACAATTCTAATTTGTTGTTAATAACATATCTTGTTTATAAATTAAATTTTTAGGTGTTATTATTATTGTTGTTGTTTTGAATAATACACTTCCTTCATTGTAAAAGCGAATAGTTGACTTATTTTTTCTAAGAATAATCGGTTATGTTATTTTGTTATTGGTTTAGTTATTGTTTTATGATTTTGTTATGAAAAGTTGACAAACTTAAATTTGTTTAACATGACTGTGTTTTAACTGACTTTTTACTAATTTGAAATTTTGCTAATAAATATCGTTTATTAACTCGGAAAAATCTTCATTGTATAACTTTTCATAGGCAAATCTGATTGAAATGATGTATTCATATGACACATTTAATACTTATGATATATATTACAGGTAACTAGCAAACATGTAAATTTCCTACGATAACAGACAGTATATAGATATATATGAGATACATGTCAATGTCCGTATTAATGCATTGGTGAGGATATCGTTTATCCTTTAGCATACAGTTCTACATCCATTTATCAAGTGATGTCTGATTTGTTTTTATCAGATATCTGATTTATATATTTATGTATTAAAAGCACATAGTTATATTCAGTGTTTTCATTTAAAACTTTCAGTGCTAAAAACAAATCAAAAATTGGGTAGAGATTAATTCATCAATTAAAATTTGAAACTAAATTGCGAAGACTGACAATGAATAATTAACATATTTTTTAATAACACTGAAGTAAATTGTAAAAATGTCATTATTGTTCATACCGAATGAGATCTACTGAACAAATAAATAAAACCAGTCATAAGGATTATTTTTTGGAAGAGTAACAACATAAACTTATATTCATTAGTGAGCGATTATTCTCAAACGAATCATTCTCTACTGTCAAAGTAAAGCAATCACATACTTTTAACGTTATTAATAAGAGTAATTGTTCGTAAATAGCTAAATATTTCTGTAAATAAGATCGTACCAATAAACAAATATTCAAAAATAATATGTATCTCTATTTTAAACAGTGAATAAAATGAACTATGTGGGTATACACTTGTAAATAACATGAAACACTTTCAAGTAATTTCAGTGGTAATGATTTTTATCTACAAGCGATAACATTAGCATTTGAAGGCAAATACACAAAACATGGTGTTAAAATATTTCAGACAAATAAATGATTGCACATTTTTATCATTGAGACTAACTCACAGTCATATATCTTCAGTTGGGCAATTTTCACAAACTTGATTTTTCTTCACATTACAGTAATACATATAGATGAAAATCAACACAAAAGTGAATTCTTCTTTCTTATTGGTGGTATGAAAAGTTATTAAATCAAAACTAGAGATCTATGTCGTAATCTGAGCTGATTTACGATTGCAAAAGCTAAAAAAGCAGTATAATTTAGAAATTCGTAGTTTACCAACTGGATTAAACCTTTAACATAGTCGCAACGCCAAGTCACCATTTCTTCTGTAGTTAGATAAAATATAGTTTAGACGTTGTAATATAAATAATGATCTACTCAAAAATTTCCAGTCTCCACATGTAACACAGGATTACTGCTACGTAACGTGGATTGGAGTATGCTGGTCGGCGGCCTATGCTCCATTGAGAGTAACAGGCGCAAGTAAGTAAGTTACTGAAAGTGTATCGTATTCAAAGAATAATTATTATGTGCTGAATAGTCAAAAATTATGTGAACAAGGTTATTATAAATAATATGAATCATTTAAATTTTTCGTTACCCCGATTTCTTGTAAATATTTTGTCATTTTTGAAAAAATCTCAATCTGTGCTATTTGAGGACACTCAGATCTATAATAATAATCTCTTCTATGTTATTGTGATGAGTTCATAATATTTTATTTCTAAAAGCAACATCATTTGTAGATCAACTTCTTGACAGACACCCAATGGTGATTAAAATTTATGTTCAGCAATTATATTATCATGCTGTTAGCAATCACTTGAAGGTTTAGTATTTCTCAGCAATGCGGCTTTATATATATAATTAATGGCTCGATTGCATTCTCATTTTAACAAATATATATATTCAATGAAAAAATCATTGTATCTAATATTATCTAAATTTTGACCATAATAGAATCATAGGACTAAACTATTATTAGCGCATTCTGTTTAGCTTTTATTTTACCATTTGGTTATCTGATAAAAGTAGGAATATTTATCAACTGATTTGTAATACTAAGGGATAGATAAGTTAGATAATCGGAAAATGAATATTCTTATAAATGATACTATCAATAATTCACTTTACTACTCTAATTTCTGACTAAATGATTATTATTCATGTGTCTTGTTCTACATTTATTTACATCGTTATCTCTTTGAAATTAAGGTACATTCATTAGAATGTCTATAAATAAAAATCTTATTTATATCACGTTTATTCAAAAGATTTTTATGGATTTTTATTGTATTGTGTGCTACTGATATTGACAGATATAAGTAGTATGTATCATCAATCGAAAGTGAAATACCTAGAGATAGAAAGTTAAGAAAATCAAATAAAAGAAAACGAGAACAGTAAATGATTGTTGTAGAAATGAAGGAACAGTGAAGTCTGAAACTATTGATTGACATTTTGCAAATGAATTATTTACTGTAAAGTTCTCAGATTTTACTAAGATATTCTGTGATTTTGTGTTCAAATACATTTAATTATCCCTACTTGTATTCTTATTCATTTAACTATAACTAGGTAAATATTGTGCTTGAATCAACATCAATATATTTCATAATGTCATTTAAATTATTCATGAAATTGTTTAACATATTTCATTGAATTCAATAAAACAACAGATCAATTATAGTAAATTGAAAGTGAATATATTTGATAAATAATATCGAAAATAATGCTTACATTATTTACATTTTGTGCCGCATATCTTGTTATTAGTTTCATTTCTTGTATGTGACATAATTAAATCTAATGCAAATGATCAGAAATAGATATGAGTATTTTTGCATTATGTATTAATCTAAATAGTCATATTAGTTATAATAGAAATAATTTATCACTCAGTAACTAAATACATATGTACTAAGGGATACATTGATTGTGAATCTATCATATTTGTAAAAATATATATTTGTAATTCTTTTTACTGACAGTTGAAAATAATAAGTGAACAAACATTAGTAAAATATGAATATTATATACTTGTAAAGAAATCGCATACTTCGATACTCTGAACATTTTATGACAACATCTATCTCTTATTTCATGATTGTCTTCACTTAAAAAAATAGATAATCATTTATGGTGAAATGACAATATTCACAATTATCTGACTAATATGGTGGTAAATTGAAATAGAAAATGTATGCTTAATGAGTGGTACAATTTATTGTAAAGTAATATGTTATCAGGTCGTTAAGATACTGATACAAATTTGTGCTACATCTTTGAACTAAGTGTCGAATTAAAAAATGACGAACTGATTATTATTATTATTATCTAATGTTGATTTTTAACTTAATTACATTTAACACATACAACTTTGCTAAATGAAATACTAAATTAAGGTTTTCTAAAACTATAATACAAACTTCTGTCACAAGGCAAGTTAAAATATAATACAGTGAGTAATTAATTCCTACGTTGTCAACTTTTTTAAATTAAACAACTTTGACAGTTTTCTTTTTAAAAATTATTGATAAATTCTAAAATAGCATGATGTTCTCCTCGTATTTTTGCTTATTCTTTAATTAAATGAGCACTTACGACAGTTACTTGAACTCATTGATGGGTGGCCTATGCTCCTCGATAACGGGTAACAGGCGTAAGGAAGGAAGTAAATACTTTAACTCTGATTTTGTGTTTTGTCTTATAAACAAATTACACAATTCATAGTGTGTAAGATTAGTTGTTTTATGTTACATCATTTAAAAACCCGTTAAGTTTTGTCTTTTACACTAGATTGATCATATCCAATAAAATTATAATTATTGTAGGTGAGAATAATACTGTTTGTTCACCGACATCACTGAAAATGATATATATTCACCTAAGTTACTTATTGTCTGTTTCGTTCAGTAGTCTCATTGTATCCTTACTCATGGATGTTTATTTAAAAAATTAGCGATATGTATTAATAATTGTTTCATATTTAAAAATCTTTATCTTGTTTATCAGTTAAAAATTAAAAACTAGTTTTTTTTAAAATGTTTCTTCGTTTTAATACTGTTGATATGTAAATATTTATTTAGCATGTTCAGTTTTAATTTGTTGTCCGTGTTGGTTATTTCAGTGTTTACTTCACTCAGTTCTTGAAAATGTTTTTCATCTCATTTGTTGACATCAACAGAAAAGTGTTTTGATATTAGTAGATTTTCAATTAACATTTCATTTTGTTTTCTGTGGACTAAACAAATATCAGTATAATGTTTTGTGGAGATTGTAGAGTTTTCACAGTTGAATTTATGAGTCGATATAAGCTAAACCACCAATGATCCTAGGTTTGAATGCTACATGTGAGATCGTCAGTGTTCACTGCTAAGTCCTGTACTGAGATGAAATGGCTATCCAGTGCTTCGAGGCTTTCATTGATGGTTTAGCTTAGACTGACTTGTGAATTCAAATGTGAAAAGATCAGACAAATGGTTATATTTATTATTTGAATGCTTATAGGCGATACTAATCAAATTATCATTAGTTTATTGTTTTAAAAGTTTGATTCATCTAATAATATATTACAGAAATACAAATATATATATGAATATATTTCTTGAAATATTCACTTTACTGGAATATTTTTTAACTCTTTTTTATCTGTCCATGTATTGTTTAGTCTATAGAAGTGACATTTACAATAAGACTGTTTAAATATTCTATCCGTCAATAGACTTCATTTAAATGTACAATCATAATAACTATTATAAGTATTTATTCCAATTTTAACTAACTTCAATTTACTGCAGCGAATTCATTTCATACGAGAAGTTTGATTACATAATTATTTTTTTTTAAATGTATCATATTAAATCTAAACTGCTGCACTAATAACTTATTTAAAAAATAATATAACAGTGTTTTATCTATGGTATTATAAAGAAACGTTTGTACATATTTCATTAAACTAACCAGCATAAAGAAAATGGCATTTTATTACTGTGTATTTACTTTAAAACGATTAACAAATGACCAGTATTTCATGGTATTCAAATTTATCATCTTTTTTTAAAATTTTTTTTGCATCATAATGTGTTTTGTGGAGATTGTAGGGAATTTCACGAGTTGAAATCATAAGTCGATTCAAGCTAGACCACCATAAAAAACCAGTAAGTATTGGACGGCAACCTTGTCCTATTGTAGGACTTCTCAACAGTGCGCACCTACGACCTTGCCCGGCGGAGTTCGAACCCGTGACCTATCAGTCTCGCGCACGAGCGCTTAACCCCTAGACCACTGAGCCGGCCGGCATCCAACGGTGTTAATGTCTAACTTCAACTAATCCACGAAATTGAGCGACACATCCACCATTGTCATCAGTGAGTTACTATCTCACAACAGACCTGGTTGAACTCCACTGGCCCATGATCTCAACTATTGAAATTACTACAATCTCCACAAAACCCCTTCTGATACTAATCAATATATGCTCACTAGTGACTGGCTTCAAGAGGTATATCCTGGAGTTTTTGTGAGAAGCAGTGACCAGTGGTGTTCAACCAGGTCTGTTATGAAATAGTAACTCAGTGAAGACAATGGTGGACGTGTCGCTCAATTTTGTGGATTAGTTGAAGTTAGACATTAATGACGCTGGATGACCCCTCAGTGGTCTACTTTTTGCATTGAATTTAATCGAAAATTAATGAATGAACTGCAAAACAAGAATTGCAGGATACATATCTATAGATTTTTGATCCTTTTGAGCACTTTCTTAACGTTGGAGATATGTGAGTGGTATTAAGGCCACAGAAACGATACACAGGAAATATAGATAAGGTAATGTGCTACTGTCTCAGTGATGTTCTAAATGTCCCTACCACGGAGAGAGCTGATAATATGGTCTTATTCACCTCAAGCAGATAAACTCTTTGAATAACCACTTTTAGAGTCAAAATCTGTTAAATCACAATGAAACGATTCCTAAACAATGGTTATCGCTGGATGATGAAGACTCGATCAATGCAATTATGGTTTGAATAAAACATAACCTACTCTTCATTGATCTACTTTTCATGCGCTTAGAAAAATACGTGTGACGTGACAAATATATGACGGCTAATGAAGTTGATTTTTTGTTACAAAAATGTCTAGTTAATTTGCGTTTAATCAAGAAAGGAAAATCTTCTACAGATCAGGAAATTATAGAGGAAATAGCAGAAAGACTGGTACGCTTACTAATGAATAGTCTTTACAGATAAATAAGTATTGTTGAAGAACACATGTTACATACATGACAACTGGCTAAGTTTCAGCAATATAAATTCTTTGATGAATTGTGATTCCCAAGTTATTGGTTAAATGCCTCATACATAAATGGCTACTTCATTCATATTTCATTAAAATGAACTTACTTTCATTCACCGTCTTTCTTGTTTTCATGAAATGGTTTAGTCTTGACAACTACTGTACATCTTTGACAAATCTGAGGATTTGTTTCGTTAATTTCACATATTTCCAATGGTTATTCAATTTATTCTTGGTAAGACGCTTAACATCAAACCATCGGACGTAAGTCTGAAGTTTGTTATATATAGCCTTGAATCTTAGTTTATGATCAGGAACAACATTTGCTAAAGATTTTGAGATTTTCCTGACCAACCGATTTCTGTATCATTTAACGTTATAAAAGATTTAATTTCAAAATGAAAAACTTTAATGGATGGACGGCATCTTACATTTCGATAAGCCTTTCAAATACGTATAATTTTATTTAACTCATGACAACAATTGAACAACCATATTTCAAGTTACTTTATGTAGTTGGGTAAATTGCAAATCAATTAGTTACAGCTTATTGGTTTTTTTTTATTCTTCCTGTACAATAAGATGAAACAGATCACTTCATTTTTGTTTGTTTGTTTGTTATCATCCACCCGTTTAAAGATGGCTTATATTTTTGAACATTTCATTCAGTGTATATAAAAGTTGCTTTATGTAGTAAAATAATAATTGTCACTGAAAAAACAGTTTAATCATAAAAAAAATGGTTATTTTTGTCTTAAATGACAAATGTTGCAAATAGTTTATTTGAATTCTAATAATTACCTATGAAAAATTCCCATATTTTATCAAAATTATCCATGTAGAGAATAACTAGTCCTGATGTAAACAAATGTCATCTCATAACTTTAAATACGACATTATCATGATAATCTAAACAAATTATGTTTACTAATCTAAAGGAAATAACCCATGAGATGTATGATTCTTGTTTAACTAAAACATTTTCATAAGAAAGACTACCTTGTTTAATCCACTTAACATAAATAACGTCACTAGTGAAGTTAGAAAAAACTACTATAAGTTCAGTTTTTATGTATGCAAAATATGAGAAGTGGCATCATAACACATGATTCACATTCCAAAAGTTTAGTAGTAACTTAATTCATAAAACAGAATGATATTCGTAAATAAAACTGATAATTTACTAGTGCTATTGTATTACTAATACATCTCTTTCCTAAAATCACAAGAACAGAATTACATTTCATAATGTTCTTGACATACATAAACTACAACTACGCAAACTTTTGTGATATGACTAGTATTAAGTAACTGATCATAGAATTTTATAATAATCTATATGCTTATCTAGATGAAACCCGGATCCAGGGTTTCCTGTCGACTACCTCCAACCACCATCTAATCTCACCTAGACTGGTGGCCACATTGCAACATGGTCGAAAGAATTCGATCTGCACTAATAATAAGGACTAGACACGCATGACATTGGTCACCACCCAGTGATCAATCAAGTGTGAAACCTGTTCATGTATTTATACTTCTATAAACTATTCGCTCAATGTTTTTGTTTATTATGAATACGCCTTATAAAAAAGTACACATTTCTACAGATCCAACTTATTAAAAACAATCTAACTGACCGTTTAAGAAATTGATTTAAAGTCATACGTTTAGTTCTGAGCACTTTGAGCGATCTTGATGAACAGTAGTGTCACATCTATTCATTTATGATTCGCTATCGTATTTCATAGTGAAGCTAAAAGTAATTGCTTACGTGTTGTTTAAAAAAAGTAATCTTTGTGTGCTTGTTCACTAAGAAATAAGGGTAAAACCTACTTCTTATCTCCATCGTTACACTATTCAAAAGTATTTGTGAAAGTTCATTTTAAAGTTTTGTCTATCGTCAATTTTTTTGCACTAAAAATAACTAGCTTCTTCAGTCTTTTCGTTTACTTTTTGTCTGATTATATAATCATACATTCATTAAAAAGTGATACATATTTTCTCAGCTCTACTTATTCAACAAATCGTGCATTTTAAAAACACTTTTGTAAATTTCTATGGTTAAGATCATGAGTCAGTTGAAGCTAGACCACTATGGAAAACCTGGAAACACTGAATGGCCGATTCGTTCTATTGTGGGACTCCTCAGCAGTGCGCATCCACGATCTCGCCCCCATGCGAGATTCGAACCGAAGACCTACTGGTTTCGCGCGCGACCGCTTAACAACTAGACCACTGAGCCGGTATCTAACGGTGTTAATGTCTAGCTCCAACTAATCCACGAAATTGAGAGACACATTTTTGTAACTATTATTAATCATTAAGCTGTAAACTTTATGGCAAACACTATTCATCTATGGAATTTGAAACATTAAAAAAAAGAGAAATTGACTAAATAAATTAAATAAAACAAAGGGTTTATTTCTTATGTGTATACTTCCGTTTATACAGTACAAAGTCAATGAAATATTGGCTTTATTTTGCATAAATTTCAATTTATCTTCCGTTTTATATTCCTTACTGTTAAAATTCTATACATGTACATAGATGTACAGTTATATTTCTTTATATTAAACAAAACGGTAAGGAAATAAACAAAATAACGTTCCATTTTTTGTAGATGCTAATATCTAAAATCATTTAGGTCAATAATGCCTTTCTATAGTTCCATAATGTAACGATATGCACATTTATATTGAATCAGTTATCATTTATTTTTAATTTTGACAAACTTTTGAAATGTATGTAGTGAGAGAGAAATTGAAATTCAAAAGAGTAAACAATGTAAAACAAAATGTACATCAGTATATATTTGTTTAGTAAAACAAAAAGGTAGAAAGAATACAATGATAAAAGATTAAAACAAGGAAAACAGGAAGATTATAATAAACTGTTTGATGTTTTAAATAACATGCAAAATTAAGTCTACAATATCATACTTAGATTGAACTAGTTGAGATTACTATTGTTATTACTTACTTACTTACTTACGCCTGTTACTCCTTGTGAACGAGCATAGGTCGCTAATTAGTATTCGCCATCCAACTCTGTCCTCGGCAATCCTTTCCAGCTCTTCTCAGTTCTTATTCATCATTTTTATATCTGTTTCCATTTTCCGACGTAATGTGTTCTTTGGCTTTCCTCTTTTCTGCTTCCCATCAGGATTCCAAGTTAGAGCTTGCCTCGTGATGCAGTTTAATGATTTGCGTAATGTATGTCCTATCCATTTCCATCGTCTTTTCCTATTTTCCGCTTCAGCTGGAAGCTGGTTTGTCCTCTCCCACAGAAGGCTGTTGCTGATGGTATCCGACCAATGGATGTTGAGTATCTTGGGTATACGGTTATTTATAAATACTTGTACCTTCTTGATGATGGTTGTAGTAGTTCTCGAAGTTTCAGCTCCGTACAGCAGAACTGTCTCGGCGTTCATATTGAAGATTCTCACGTTGATATTGATTGACAGTTGTTCTGAGTTCTATATGTTCTTCAATTGTAGAAATGTTGTCCTTGCTTTGCCAATCCTCGCCTTTACGTCTGCATCTGATCCTCCTTGTTTATCGATGATGCTTTCAAGATATATGGAGGATTCTACATCTTCCAGAGTTTCCCCGTTAAGTGTGATTGGATTGCTATTCTCCGTGTTGTATTTGGTTTTATTCAATATCATACTTTTAGTGCAATATGGAATTCTCAGCACGAAGCATTTCAACAAGTGTCTCTTATAAAACATGTGAAAAAGGAAAGAAATCAGTAACCGCATACATATATAGATGAGTTAAGTAAATATACTATATGGAATTAAGTGAAATTTTTTTCAATACAGTAAGAATATGCACAACTTTTAATTGGAATCATGTTTAAGAATGCTAGTTATTGATTTGGTCAGTTCTTACAACGCGATGGTCACATAGTATATTTGCTAGATGGGGTATTGTAAAGCTTTTATACCTTTGCTTGCGTGCATCTATTCTGATATATCGGTGTCTCGTCCTACTAAAATATACACAAAGAGAAAGATGTGAATGGAGTGGATGGTTAGTATCTGACAAGATAACACGTGTCAGGAGTTAACAAATTTTTAAATGTCTATCCATAACCATATTAATAATGGCTTCAAAAGTTTCACCACACACCCCACTAATTGCCTACATCACTCAGTGTAATACAGAAAAATCCCTTCTAAAAAGCATGAGAAAGAATAATGAGGAACAAGGAAGAATAATAGATACTATTCAAGAGTTCATGAATAGTAAAAGTAAATGTCGAGTAATGCCAACAGCATGCAGCCTCTTTATATGTTAAGTCATATGGAAAACTTTATAAGATATCAATAAAATATAAGAAGACCAAGAGAGATCAGAAGAAAAACACACCAAAATAAATGACCTTTAATACAATTTTTATTAAAAAATCTGAAGTAGTACAAACATTTTCTCATTCTAACAGGGCAATTCATGCCTCAGGATAAAGTTAACAGTTTGATATCAAGGCGTATCAAGTATAAGATCATTAACAACAGACTCTCATTCAGTGAGTGTTAAGACCCCATTCATTTTTCATCATTTCTATCAATCAGAACACTATGCTAAATCATTTTTATTATTTATCAAGAAATTTTTCTATCACATGAAACAAAAACAATACAAATTAAAGAACATTTTTGTCAGAATGATTTCAGAAATCAGCAAAAAAGCATAACATTCAAAGGCAAAGATACCCAGATTCGGTATATTTGATAAAAACCTGTTAAAATTAAATGCTTAGCTTGTTTTTCTAATATACTTCTGTCGCTTAATACCAGTAAAATAAATGAAATAAAATATATTCTTATAGTATCAGGAATATTTAGTGTACAACATAATTTTTCTTCAGTGAATCCAAACGTGGGAGACCTTAATATCTACATTGATTTGTGTTGTGCCTCAGTATATTCACTTCCCTTCATGATTTCATCACCTTATATAGTGATATATAGGAAAAATTAATAGTATACTTCTTATATTGCAGTTGAATACAAATATCTGACTACAGATGAAATGAGAGTAAACTGTCATTGCTCTCAAATGTCCGAATTCCTTTTGAATTATCACATATATTATAGCTCACTAGTATAATAATTATAGATATACATATGATTCCATTATTAATATGGTTTTATTGACATGTAAAGATATTGGATTAAAACGGAATATTTTGCTTAAAAAGCAAACAAGTGAAATCTATTTATACAATATACTTGAAGTTTTATCGTCTAGGTTTCTTGTGAGTTACATCAATGATTTATCATTTTAGAAGAAACCATTTCAACAAAAGTATACATTAAGTATCAAACAATTTTTCTTATAATATGTTGCTCAATAAGCATAATACTAATTACAAATCTCCTCTTTTCGTGAATAGGTTGATACAAATTGTATTTCTGAGTTCTATTACTTAATGATTATAAGCTATTATTATTATAAGCCAGCATTCAACCTATAATCTTTAATACTGAAAACACATGTATTAGAGCTATACTATCTCAGTTTATGTGATATGTTAATATGATAACCGATCAATTATTGTAATCTCAATACGATTTACACAAGCATAACATCGCTTAAACACTGCATGTTGTCAATGTAAGCAATATTGCCTTTTGAAAGTAGATGCAGATAAGTTTATTTTATTAGGCCATAAAAGTAAAAACATAGTTTAAAGGATATCATTCAAAAGACTTCTTGTCATAATTTAGATCCATTTGTTCGTAACAATCACATTGTTTTTTTCTTTTAAGATATAAGTACATACTTTCTGGTATTCAATGAATATGATTGAACATTAGTCAGATTTCTTATTTTCTACAGTTATTGAATGAAATCAATATAGACATGAATTATTTGACGAAAACAATTTTCTTTCCATAACTGGACTATTTCATTAAGTTTTAAAACATAAAATAAAGATTAATAAAATCCCACTTAATTTAAGGATAAGAATTCTTTACATGAAATAAACTATTTTCCATCATTTTATCTCTTTTCTATTACCATCTTTTTATTCTATTCAGTACCTTATCTAAACTATAAAAAAAATTATTTTTTGCTTTTTATAAATAAAAACTAAATATTTAGCATTTTATTTTTGAAAGTTTAGGTTATATATGCACACAGTTTTATGGTATCAATCGATCACTATCATTAACAGTTATATAATCGTTTCCTGGTGGTCAATTATCTTAAAATGATTAGATTACAGTTTTATTATCGTTTGAGTATTTGAATAGATAAGATTAATAGCTTTCTTTAAAAAAATAACAAGGTTTTGATAAATATTTATACTTAACAGTTTTTTTTCTATGAAAACAATAAACGTTATCATCATCATCGTCATTAGACCAAGTTTGTTGTGTTTTTTTGTTGTCTCAGTACTGAAGTAAAAAGTACTTTGTAATGTCTGTTATTATGTTAAGCCCATATACTTAATTCTAGCTTTCGGAAAGCCCAATCTATTCATTCTACTTGAGTCACATTCTAACCTTGTTAATTATTCGCTTATCAATCTTGACTGTTTTTATATGAGCGCGTAGGTGTGTGTACACTTCTTATCCCATTACTCATCACATGTTTGTAACTTATTTGTGTGTAACTATAATTATTGATTAACGCTTAGCTAAATGGGAGTTGGCTTATCAGCCATCTCCACTGAGCGTCGTTTTGCTTCGTTCTATTCCATTCGCTTTATATAAAAAATATATGTATTGAAAAGTCCATTCTCAATATTTGGCTTATTTAATTCTGTTATTATATACGAGAATAAGCGAAATATATATTTCAATAACAACCACTCATACGATCAAATTGGAGTCAGATCCACGAGCCACTAAAGTGGAGAGCCCTTCGACGAGCATCATCAGATCTAGATGACGACAAAATAAAGGGTCCCACAAAAACTTCTTGCATTTTATTATTTCTGTTAAGTGTTCAATGAAATGGATAAATAATTTTTAATTTGGAAAAAAATAACTGTCCTCTACTACAAGTATCAGGTTTAAGAATCTTTTAATTACTAACGGAAATAAGTAATATATGATGAAGTGGAAAATTAATTTAACCAAAAGTCAAAATGTCATGCAGTCTTTAAGTCACTACATTCATTTCGTAATCAATTATCATTTCTGTTATTTTTCTTATAGTTGAATATATTTATCAAGTTAAAAGATTATATTGTATTCGTACTTGAATTATGCATAGTAAATTAATAGTTTTCATCATTTCCATACTTTTTCTGAATAATAATTATCTTTGATTAGCTAAGTTTATACTCTTTAATGAATGAGTGTTCAAGTCACTAGAACTTTAACTCAATATTACTTTCATGAAACTATTAGTTACTTACTGGCTGACTACTTATTTTTTTCATTCAGTTACATCAACATGTAATACTATATCATTTAATAAATCCGTTAAAAAAAATCTTCAATAAACTGAATGAACTGTACCATTAAAACTAATATAAGCATTCTAGCGTCCCGTGAAAATTGATCGAAACACAATCGTACACATTTATTTTTCTCTTTCATATCATTTTCATTTACAGTAGAGTTTTATAAGCATAATAGACAATACATAAATCAGTTTCTGAGTCTTTGTATATTTTTAAAACAAAGCATATGAACAGTAGAGTTTATTGTTAGTTTTTAACAAATCCAAAACTACATTTACTATTCTGTTATAAAACAACTCATCATTAATTCATATTAAATTACACTGACCTTTTTTTCTCATTGATATAGTACTTAAAGTTAATAAAAATGGAGAATGTCAGTAACAAGTAAAAATCTTTTTTCACATGTAATCCGAAATCTTGTTGAATCCTTTTATTACAAACAGAGAAACCATATTCCATTGATCGCAAGTATAATGGTAGTTTCAATAACTGAAGTGCCCTTGAAAATATGCATGAAGTTTATCTCATTCATCTATGTTTGACTTTCACATGATGAAAATCGTTCAACTTTTTCTGACAACGTTTAATCTGAAGCTTGAAATTTTTCTTCCATACTTAACTCAATAGTTTGATATCTTCAAAAAATATATATAGTTTGTCTCTATATAATTTATACACGCCACTATAAAGACATACGCCGTTTAACTATTTGTGATTACTCACGAATACATGTTAATCTTTTGATTATTTCAGTAGTTGATACTGATTTTACAACTCTTTTCAGTCTTTCGAAGTACCAGTAGACAAAGCTTTAATTTAATTTATGACTATTTATTTATTTTTATTTATTTATTTATGGCTTTATTCAATATTATATTTTGGTACAATATAGAATTCTCTATTATACTTCTGAATAAATTTAACGAGCATTAATATTGATATCTCTTAGTAGGAAAATTTTAGTTTTGAATCTATTGGCACTATTATTGTTAACCTTTTCAGTGTCTAATTTGGATAAATGTAATCACATTTTAGTTGTAGTACAAAGTCTAAGTTGATAAGTTGGAATGATTTTATATACATTTAACCAAATTACCAAGCTTTGCTACCTTCTCGTAAACACGAGTGCTCGTTGACTATTATGGCAGACTGAACTATGACCATTTGGTTTTTTCGGATTTTCCGTATGAATCGGTAAATTAGTTCTGTCATTCTGTTGACTAACAACATTTTGATGTGATTGTTATGATTTAAGGATTAGTTTTTTTTATCCAGATATGTTGTGCGTCAAAACAAAACCTATACTGCCGTAAACGTTTGATATGAATGCAAACAATTCCCTTTTAATGTATATGGTACTAGTGTAAGTCATCCTATCGATGGTAAATGACAAATAAATACTGTTATAAATAGCTGAAGGATAGTTCATTGATCACTCTTACTAAAACAAACCTTCGAAATACATATATTAAATATTATGGGCACTAATCTAGGTTATTTAGCAGTGCCGTACACTGAGTTTTATATCGAGTGCTTGAAGATATTCAGATAAGGTTCATAGCAGTTAGAATTTATTAGCCCGAACAACGTATAACCTCAAAGAAATTAATATTATTTAATAGGTGAATTCATCAGTTGATTATAGCTATACCACCATGGAAAACTTGGAAGCAATGGACGGCTGTGTCGTCCTTGTATGGGACTCCATTGAAGACAATGGTGGACGGTGGCCCAATTTCGTGTACTGGTTGAAGTTAAGTAATAACACCGTTGGACGACGGCTAGATCAGTGGTGAAGGTGTTCGAGAGAGACCGAAGGTCCTAGGTTCGAATCTCGCGAGTGGGATCATGGATGCGCACGGATGCGGAGTTCCATACTAGGATGAAACGGCTGTCCAATGCTCCCAGGTTTTCAATGGTGGTCTAGCTTTAATCGACTCATGAATTCTACCATTAAATTACTACAATCTCCACAAAATCCTCATTCTGAATTAAAATTGCACAAATGCATCACTTTGTTTGAAATACATTTCAATTATCGTAAAACTATATCAGGTTGAACAAAAGGCTGTAACATCAATTCACTAATACTTAATTATTACAACCACATAAAAATAAAACGAGTCTGTCCAATCACATGTACATACTTGCACACCAGCTTGTTCTGTTAAGTATATTTAAATGCAATAATTAGCCATATCTCATTACTATTCTTATTCAGGTTCTAATATACTGAGTGTATTTTATTACCGATTAGAAAAACCTGGGATCAGAAAATCCAAATCGTTTTTTATCTTTGATATATTTCTTCCACGCAAGTTTGTAGTTTAGTCCTTACTTCTCTTTTTTCTTTGATTTCAATTTTAACTAGCAAAAAATGAAATAGAATACGGAATGACAGAATTTATGATAATATTTGATTTATAGTGATATGACATGTTTGAGTAGTCTAAGAATGATATATATCATATGTTTCATTTCGTTGTATACGATTCACCAAAAAAAACACTCTACTGTATACACTACTTTAGTGAATCTTATGATGTATGAAGTGTACGTACATAAATCAAACATCCCTAAAAGTTTAGCCTGAATGGAATTTCTAGAATGTATGAATGAAAAACTACTACTAGAAAGGGTGAAGTATAAAAAGATATATATAGGTTCATTTTAAAATATAAAATAATTTTTCTATGATTTTCTTAGTGTGGTTTTGTATTATTTTCTTGCAATTCTAACAAAAATTTAATTTTAACATCAAAAGACCTAAGTAATATTTCTTTGCCTCCCAGTGTTGATGGTCTACATCTAAGTTTTGTTTGTTTCTTTGAGTAGTTCTTTTTTCCAAGAAGTAGCTTAAATTATTCAATAGTTATACTTCCTTCTATTTAAAGACTTTAAAAAAAGTAATACTAACAAGCATTTCGGTCAAAATATCTTCAAAATTACAAGATTTCAAAACATGGACCACCATGTATCCTATTCAAACATAAGCTCTCTAGCCGAAGTAACTGTTACCAACAGTCTCATGAACATTGAAATTATATGTAATATGTAGATCATGCTAGTAAGAAACGTATAAATAGTTTCGCAGACAACTTCATTTACTTTTGAATTCATATATTATCAAAAACTGTTAGTTTTATTATCGAATATAAAAAGTTGGGTTGTATCTTTAGAAAACAAAAGCTGTTTGATTAACATTTAAAGTTTATTTGCTAAGTGTTGATTTCTTGCAAAAAGATACCAATTTGGTGGGAATATTGTACCAGATGGCAAGGAAATCTTGCTCAGAAAGAAAAGTGAATTGGACGTACATATGCTTGGACAATAGCAATCAATTCTTCTAATTTAATTGCACATGAAACGAATAAGTAAAAGTAGAAAAGGTATTTACTTAAATCACATGGCTTATTCTCTCGTAAGGTTTGTCTACTCTCATAAAAAAAATTCTCGACTTACATATTCAAGGTTAAAAAATATACCTATTTTCATCTTTCCCAAAGCAACAGCGTGATAGAATGACGAAATCGAGCAAAGATAGAACAGTTGTATAGCTCTCTCTATTATATCAATATAATAAAAGGGTTCAGTATGATAAACATATAAAAGACACCAAGTGCATTTAGATTGGCTGGAGCAAATACCATTCACGCAATCGATATTTACGATCATTACATGTATGTTTATTCTAAAGCGATTCAACATTCTATTCCATCTCATCCCCATTTCAAATAGACTTCTCCAATGTTAGTATTTTTCCGACTCATGGAGTAACTCATCTCCGTTGTATTTATTTTGACTTTAAACGGTCTCAATTGATTGTTTGGTTGGTCCTGTGAATGATTAATTTATCAAATCGAAAGTCTGACACTGCTTTTCTAAAATAATCTCTGCTGTTTAAACTTTCTGCATTCGACGTTTGCACCTGTATACAGATCAAATAATATATAGACTAAGTTTTTGGAAAGCTTTGAAACGAGACCTAGACTAAAATTCTTATACAAACACAAATCAAATCATAACACGTCCTTTCTTCTTTTTCTATATAATTTTACCATTTTATTTTCGTGCCTAATCCTTTTCCTAAACTGTGGTACCATAATGCATAAGAATTTAATATATAATCTCTAAGTAGAAATATTGCTACTGGTAACATTTTGAGTGCTTATAAAAACACTTTAGCTGAAAGGAAACCCATAAGACACATCATTAAAACAAAGCAAGTAACTTGATTTAGATAAAAACACCATTCATTTGTAGTCGCTAATTGGTGGCCATTAATTTCGCAAATCTACCAAACAATAGAATAGCTTATATCTACTCGTGAATTCAACTGTTAAAAGTACTACAATCTCCACAAATCCCCTTACTGATAATACAATATTACACACAAACTCTATAATCCATGAATTTATAGATATCAATGTCAAGGTTTAACTTGATAGTTTCAAATAAATTGAGCATTGAGCAGAAAGTTAATAATAAATATATTTTTGTTATATCCCAATGAATAGAAAAATTGTATTTCTGACGTTTCATGACTTAATGTAGTCCACTTCTTCAGAGAAAAACTCATAGTTTATATTCTTTCAGCACAACATGATAATGAAGCTCAAAGATTTACCAGGTATAAGTGGTGATAGAGTATAAGGAATTTTTAACATTACTGATTTCATACATCGTTGGCGTTTCCAGGTTTAGATATTTCTACCACGATCTGGTTCCAAATAAAGTACTTAACATTCACCACGCCTTAGTTTCAGATTCATAAGCAGAGCGTAACAACAGCTTCAATAAGATCGAACAAAATATCTAGGTGGCAAAAGGTAATTGGTTTGCATATAGAACTTTCAAGATTACAGTGAGAAACCATAATCATTGTTTTCAACAAAGCTAGACATTAAAACATTTATCTAATTATGAAATCGAATAAATGTTGCTCTTCATAATATAAATTGAAGTCAGATTTCTGAGCTACTGAACGAATATATAGCAACTGATCGGTACACCAGTTATTGTGAAACGTAAAGGATAAAACACTCATTTTGAACTTGGTAGTCGGTGAACACTATTTATGAGACTCAATCTATAAAGAAACAACTGTCCAGTGTCTTTTGGCATTCAATACTTAGTGATCCGAATTGGATTAAAAAAATAACGTAACTTCCTTTGATATTGAATTGTATGTTTTATCTAAACATTATTAAATATATTTATACAAATCACTGTAACAATAACTCCTATGTCTCCGTTACATATGAACGGAGAAATAAACTTAGATTCTGTATATTTTATCATTATTAATTTGTTTCTAAACATTATTGTAATTTGATTTTTCAAGGTAACATAAAAACAATATTTTGTCAATTATTTTTTTATTGAAGTCAGAAATGTGTAAGAAATTCATCTCTATTACTTTCTACGTTTTCTGAACCCGTTTTCAAACTCTAACTGAAAGTACATTGAGTACAAGTGAGAAACAACATGAAAAATATGGGGAATAGAAAACAGTATACAAAAAGAATTACTTATTGTAGAATAATGACGTAAGAAATAAATAGAAACACTGAATAGTAACTACTTAAGAGTTTATATATATATATATATATTTATATGCATTGAAAGACACGATTTGTTGTATAGATTTTGTAATAACAATTTTTATTCTCATGAGGATATCAAATACCAGTGTTTTTGTTTGCCTTAATGATTATAGTACTAACAAATAAGATCACAACAAATTGAATTTTAAACATTGTTGACATAAATAATGTAAACGTTACATTACTTTATGATTCCATAAGTAATATAATGAAAGAATATATTGTTGGATATTTCTTTTATTAAAAAACCGAAAATTTTCATTATATAATCAGATGTACCTGAGGGAATTTTCATCTGCATTTGAATAACACTTAATGGTTTGGACAAGTAATCGGGCAGATACAAGTTGCTAATTATTGAACTTTGTCTTTGAAACAAGTAAGTGTGATGTATATTACTCATATCGACATAAGTAGTATAAAATACCAACCAGAAATGGAATGTCTAGCAGCAGAAGATTGGGAAGATCGAATAGTGGAGAACTGAAACAGTGTATAATTCTTGTGACAATGAAGGAACGATGAAGTTTGAGACACTTGATGGAGGATTTGCTAATGAAGTACTGGACGTATGGTTTTCATATTTGACGAAAGAACTCTGTAATTTTGTACCGAAATATATTGGTTGTCCCCACTTGAGTGTTCGTTCACTACAAAAGTAATAATTAAGCAAAATGAGTAAAGCACATCCAAACTATTTTTAAATTCAATGAGTCTTTATACATGAACCTTGGTAATTTTTTAATGATAATCAACTACATCCTGTCAATTAGAAGATAAATACCATATACATAAAAACGGAAAAGTTTTGTATAGATTCATTGTATTTGAATAGATGTACATAAGTCGAACTAAATGTTCGTTACTGCTAGGCTATCAACTTTATAATAACATAAATGTTTATCAATAGAATACAGCAATTCACTAGCAAAACGAATCAGTTTCTGACCTATGATCTAGTTGAATCAACCAGAATAATTCAATTTTTATTACATAACTTTGTTGAAAATTGGTTGTTTTTAACTGTCATAAAAGAATCTATTCTTTTGACCATGTGAGATAATTATTTAAGTTTATAAAATTTCATAAAGTAAAAATGTCCATACTTTCACCATTAAAATACTTTTATCACTTTGTCAAATTCAAGAAATTAAGAAATTTATTTCCCAGTAACTACAAATCAATCTACTATTCATATTAACTTTAGAGTTTCGCCAAGACTTTGTAGTCAATATTTTCAAGAAATATGGGTACTCATTTTTCCACAAACTTTATTCATTAAAGCCATAAATTCTTTTGAAATTTCAAAATTTCTCTAATTAAATCTATATGATTAAAGACTAGCTATGTAAATCATACATTCATAAGGAGATTCGAACTGAATAAAAGGATCATTTACTAAATGATAAACAATATAATTTCTTGAAATAATTTTATTCATTCATTATTCTAAGAAGAATCGTAATGGAAGATCTATACACAAAGTTCTACACACATAGAAACATGTTAATCTTACAGTTCAAAACAAAATCAGAGTGAAAAGAGCAAGAACAAAGATTCTAGCACAATAGAATGAATTCATTTTTATTTCGGTGGTTCACGTCAGCTGCCTACAACCTGTGATATTTAAAATCATAATTACATATTGGTTTTAAATTACTTACATGAGAGGGTTCGGTTGGAAGCTACATTGAAGATATATAAGTATAATATATCAAAGGTGTAAATAACTTTGCTAGACTGAATATTGTAAATATATAACTTATGTGAAAGAACATTCTACAACATTGATTAAGATAACAGTTCAAACTGCCAGAAACAAGTGGTTACATAATGAGTAAACATTTATAGAAATAAAATGAGCAAAGCCCAGTTAATAAAATAAAATTACTAATCTAGAAGATAGTTGAAATAAAAACTCAATGATGTAATAGATTTCAATGGTTAGATCATGAGTCAGTTGAAGCTAGACCACCATGGAAAACCTGGAAGCACTGGACGGCCGTTTCGTCCTATTATGGGTCTCCTCAGTAGTGCGCATCCACGACCCCGCCCCCTGTGAGATTCGAACTCAGGACCTACTAGTTTCGCGCGCGAGCACTCAACCCCTAGACCACTGAGCCTGTATCTAACGGTGTTAATGTCTAACTTCAACTAATCCACGAAATTGAGCGACACATCCACCATTGTCATCAGTGAGTTACTATCTCACAACAGACCTGGTTAAACTTCACTGGCGCATGATCTCAACTATTGAAATTACTACAATCTCCACAAAACCCTTTCTGATACTAATCAATATATGCTCACTAGTGACTGGCTTCAAGAGGTATATCCTAGAGTTCTAGTGAAAAGTAGTGACCAGTGGAATTCAACCAGGTCTGTTATGAAATAGTAACTCAGTGAAGACAATGGTGGACGTGTGGCTCAATTTCGTGGATTAGTTGAAGTTAGACATTAACACCGTTAGATACAGGCTCAGTGGTCTAGGGGTTGAGTGCTCGCGCGCGAAACTAGTAGGTCCTGAGTTCGAATCTCACAGGGGGCGGGGTCGTGGATGCGCACTACTGAGGAGACCCATAATAGGACGAAACGGCCGTCCAGTGCTTCCAGGTTTTCCATGGTGGTCTAGCTTCAACTGACTCATGATCTAACCATTGAAATTACTACAATCTCCACAAAACCCCTTTTGATGTAATAAATGCAAGAAAGAGTTTCAAGAAAATGGTTTAAGATGCGACAAAGGAATATTTGTTACCAAAGCTAGGAAAGCTTAATAACCGTCCACTGTTGAACATATAAGTCATGTTTTTGACGTCTGATAGCAACGGCTTAAGCAAACTTTAGTAGACCAGAGTTTGGCTGCTTACTAATCACTTTGTAGGATTGCAAGGTATAAATATATTCCTATACATTTTGCAACAATATTATCATTAATGAAGTTTATTTTTATTATTATCATCATACAAACAATTACTTATATATATATCTATTTTTGTTAAGTAGTGAATCGCAACACTATTTGAAAAGTTAGGCTTCATCAAGCTACTTTAGGTATTAATTTAAAATATTGAAACTCTTTACCATAAATGACCCATCTAAAGACTTATATCAAGGTATATTTTGATGTTTGTTCTTTGTGGCTAGTGAATTCTTTAGAAGTGAATAGAATAATCTAAATTTTTTAAGATTCGATAATGATTTAACTAAGGTTTTGATTGAAAATATTCATTAAACAGGGTTTTATATCATGTTTATCAATTGAATTGTATCTAGTACAGATAATATCCAAAGTTAACATATAAAGCACAACTTAATAATACTTTTTAACATTAATAAATAAATCTACATCCAAAAGATTTATTGCAAGTTACTTTGAAAGACGGAAAATAACAAAAACCAGGTGGCTTAACTTCAGAACAGATATTTATTTAAATTTAATTTGAGAACATGTTAACGAACGGTAAAAATTTCAAGTTATCTACGATAGAAGTATCCTAGTAGTTTATGTTGTATGATAGACTGTCATATAACAAATATATATATATATATATATATATATATATATATATATATATATATATATATATATATATATATATATATATATATAGGACTATGGTCAACTACACGAACAGTTTCCGAACTTATCAATTTTTTATATTTTCTTCATTCAACTATCAACACCGTTACTGAAACATTTGATGAACTCGAATATATGTTTGTAGAAAAAACTTATACAAAGCGTTAGAGACACTGGAATTTCGGTTCGCAATTATTCATGATGATATTTCAGAATCTAAATTTCACAATTGTCAGCATTTATCCTCATAGATTTATTAGTGAATTCGTGTTTTTAAACTTTGCTGTGACATAAATAATGTATTTTGAAATAATCTTTAGCCTATATGTATGCTTTTAGTAGTGTTGTGTTGTCTAAGTTAAAATTTTCAGCTACGACGCTGATGAAGTCATTTAAAATGATAATTGAAGTTCTGCACTTGAACTATTCGACTCAAAGTACATAATACTACAAAGGGATCCAACAAATATGACAAATGATATTTACTAAAATGCTGAACATGTACAAGAACGACTGGTAATAAACATCTGAATATCACCTGAGGAGAAATCCAATTATAAATCAATTATTTATTTTGAGAAGTGTAAATTATGAAACCTATAAGAAATATCTACATGAAGATACAAACTCTTTTCTTTTAGCTGATCTATCTAAATAATTTTTATTTGTTCAGTTTCAGTATTTTATTCTGTTATGTAAAACCTGTTATTCCATGTCTATGTACTAACCATTAGATCTTGCTGGTTCTGTCATTAACGAGAACAACAGTGGGGATAATGCATTACAGAATCTCTTAGTAAAATCTGAGAATCATACAACAGATATTTCATTTGTTTCAGACCTTGTTATTCCTTCACTTTAATATAAATCACTCTTTGTTCTCGTTCTGTTTTATTAAATTTTCTCAATCTTCTTTAACCAGATATTTCGCTTTCAATTGGTGACATATACTACTTATATTTGTCAATACCAGTAGTATACCAAAATCTAAATGAAATATAAAACTAACAAGTATTCATTATCCAGTTTTTCTCTCCATGAAAGAAAATAAATGTTATTCTTTTTTTAAAAAGACTATGATATTAAATCTATACTTGCTAAAGAGAAAAAGAAAAAAAGCTATACTGTCAACAATTTATAATTATAGTTTGAAAATATTTAGTTTTTTTTAATCCTAAAACTTTTTTATTTTTTAACTTTTTTTGAAAAAAAAACAAAAATGACAGGAATACATTCGTTAGTCATTAGTTTCACTTTGGTATCCTTTTTTTTACTGTCGATGTATGATTGTTTATATCTTTAAAAAAAATTGAACAAAATTACGTTTTTATTAAATTTTATTTTAATATGAATATACTACTTATCAACTTTTGGGAAGAAAAAATTTAACGAAGTTTATTTTATTATTCTGAAATAGCAATAATGATATTTCAATTTTAAATGAATGAGAAATGCTAATCAATAAAATTAAAATAATAATTTTCGATCAGATTTTTTTTCAGGTTATTTGTTTTTTAGACTTTTATTGTGGTGTGTGCTACTTATATCGACATAAGTAGTATATGACGTTAGTCAGGAACAGACAAGAGGATCGAACAGAAAGGAATGGAAACAGAATGCGATTTGTATGAAAATGCAAGAACAATGAAGTCTGAGTCATTTTAACACAATTGATGAACATTTTGCAAACTAAGCATTTACTATATGGTTCTCAGATTTTATTGACATACTCTGTAATTTTGTGCTCAAACACATTCGATTGGTTCCCCACTGGTGTTCGTGTTCACTACATTAACACAGGGGGTTTTGTGGAGATTTTAGTAATTTCAGTAGTTGAGATCGTGGGTCAATTGAAGCTAGACCACCGTGACAAACCTGGATGCACTGGACGGCCGTTTTGTATTAGTATGAGACTCCTCAGCAGTGCGTATCCACAATCCCAATCCACGCGAGATTCGAACCAAATACCTATCAGTCTCATGATTTCAACTATTGAAATTACTAATATCTCCACAAAATCCCTCCTGATAATAATCATCTGCTCATTAGTGACTGACGTCAAGAAATATTCCCTGGAGTCCTGGTGAGAAGCCGTGACCAGTGGAATTCAACCAGATCTGTTGTGAGCTCCACAAAATCACTCTCGGATTATAATCATCATACGCTCACTAGTGACTGTCTCCAAGAGATATTTCTGGAGTTCTAGTGAGAAGCAGTGACCAGTGGAGTTTAATTGGGTCTGTTGTGAGATAGTAACTCACTGATGACAATGGTGGACGGTGGCCCAATTTCATGGATTAGTTGAAGTTAGATATTAACACTGTTGGATGCTGGCTCAGTGGTCTAGAGGTTAAGAGTCCACGCGCGAGACCGATAGGTCCTGGTTTCGATTGGAGTGTGTGAAATGGTGGATGCGCACTGTCGAGGAGTCCCACAGTGGGACGAAACGGCCGTCCAGTGCTTCCAGGTTTTCCATGGTGGTCTAGCTTCAATTGATTCATGATTTCAACTATTCTAGACTATTGGTCAATTTTAATCTTTTTCAACTGATCTATAGTTGTATAGGACTTTGTATGATGATACTAGGTATCAAGTATAAATGAATGTTTTCAATGACCGACTACAATTCTTGATGTAGAACAATTATTTACCAGTTTATAATTCATTTTTGTTTTTGTTGACTTCAACTGACAAACAGAAAGATTTCATCAGTATGTATTTTACATATGGAGATATGATATAATGATTTCACTCTTAAATGAAGTAAACCTATACTCTATTTACATTAAGCACAACTGTTTAAAAAGCAAACGGTACATATCGTTCTATGTTTTTGTTGCAAGCGCTTCCAACTACATATGTATATGTGTAGTTTGTTGTCCTTCAAAAAGTAATCTATTAACCAACATAAAATATGAAAAACATTTAATAGGATAATCGGTGCCCAAAGCATTGTATAATATGTACTTCTTTTTGTAAATTTTTGACAGATGTAAGCGAAGTTGTTGGCCGATTTTCAACAGATTTATTAATGCTCCAAGTTGTCCATTATTTGTTTTTGTCTAATTCTGACTAAAGAACGGTAACCAAGATAAATCTAGACTCAAGAGTAACAATAAAAGTATTCTTTAATAGATCAATGTAGTTGGTAACTCATTATCAATTATCGACTTCATAACTGTTTGAGACAAATACACTATTTCCTGCAAACTAATATTTTTTTTATTCTTAATCATTTTATCAGAAGCTTAATGATTGTATTGTTAAATTCTACAATAACCATTGTTCATCTTGCAAGAATCTGTTTGCAAATTTCGGGACAATAAAAAAAGTCTACTTGATATTCCCTGTCAAAGAGATTTCTAAAAATCATAACTGTATAGACATCTATCTCTTTTAAGAGAAGAGATTTCAAGAAATCTAACGTAGACCATTTTTCATACTCTGACGAAAAAATTGCTTTGGTCGACTTACGTAAACATATGCACATAGGTAGTAGTAACATGAAGTAGAACTCGATCGATTTTGAATTGCTTTAGACAATATATATTATATAAGATGATGATTTTAACTGAGGAACTGTTGTAGTTCTATACAAAATCACAGTGAATTTACAATTTCTTATAACGAGAAAATTTTTCAGAACAGCCGCATGTTTTTGAAGATGTCGAACCTCTTTAACTAGATGACTTGATGGAGATGCATTCATTGACGTTTTCAAACAAGGTCTGTTTCATAAATTCAAATTCATTAAATCTACAAAACAGAATGTTCTTTTTTAAGAAAGAACTGTTTCAATTTAATTATTAACCGTGGATTAAATAATTCATTTATTTAATAGTGGCATTATGTCGATAAAATACTTATGCTTATAGTAAGAAGGGTAATCACACGTACACATACACACATATATACTAGTTTAGAATCAAATTAAACACATGGATAATATCGTACAATTCTTTAGAATAAAATCAGCCATATACTACGTAAGAACTAGTATAAATATTCATCATCCTAAGTTATTATAAGAACAGAATATATAATATGTTTTTCTAATTCCCCTATGTTAAAATACAACATTTACAATGGCATATATTGTAGCTAATCAGGAGAAGTCAATATATTGATAAAATTCAACCTACTAACGTTATGCGGTAGATATAAGTCTGTGTTTAATAAATTTACGTATCAAATTAATGTATGAGTTACTAATTAAAAATATTTTATCCTATAAATATTGTTATTAGTCCTGTTATTTTTCCAAAATGATTGGAAAATAAATAATATGGTATAGCCGATAGTTAAATATCCAGTGTAGACTTGATATAAATTCATTATAGACATGCAAAAGCGTCATATATAATAATCAAAATGACCAATTGTTTAAAATTATTTTTTCTCATGATTATTCACATTCATCATTGTGTTACACTTACTACAGTGTTGTATTTGTTCCCGGCTGAATAACTTACTGGCAAATATATATATATATATATATATATATATATATAATTGCTAAACTGGTCATCTTGGTTGCTTTCATCTGTGTAGTGCTTTTTTAGGTATTAAGATTTCTAAATGTTTATTTATTTTTTATGCCATGAAAACAATGAAGCTAAGTCACATTATAAATATTAATTTGTGATATTAATATTTAAACACTAAAAGTCAGCGGTCTATTTTTCTAAATAGAGACTTCTGTTTAAACTTGTATTGCTCAGTTTGTCTTTCATATCTGTTTTTCTGACGACAAACAAAGGAGAAAAAAAAGAGAAACAATAAACTAGGAAGATGATATAAATAATATTAATATTTGATTCATGGATTGTTAGCGTGTTTGAATTTATTTATGCAAATAATATGCGGTCATTTATGTTACAAAGGTTTAATAATAAATTTGGGTTTCAAACAGATATTTGGTATTTATAACTTTTGCTTTTTTCCAATATTGTAACACAAAGAGAAATTCAGCACATTGATTTAGAAATCATATAATATTAAGATCATTTATATTTAAACAGTAGATAAGTAGCTGCAAAACATGTGGTTAATTCAACCAACCATATCACAATAAGAAAGGGGAGTCATTGGAGTTGATAGATTGATCTATGAAAGTAGATAAAAACGTCATGCTTAAATGCATCCAGAGTCGTAATTGATTTAAATATTAATCCTCAGTTTTATCAAAACGTCTTTTAAACTGAAGAATAAACTGAAGAATAAACAGAAGAATATATTCTTTAAACCGCATTACAACAATCAGACTGATAAATGGTTCCAATTAGAGAGTAGTAAACATTGGCGTGTAAATTTCAGTTAACTCGAGTCAAATTTGAGAGTTACATTTCTTAGTAACGTAATAAAATCATATTTATAGATCTTACACACAAAATACCTTCATAACTGAAATGTTTCAAATGAGTTATAAATGTGACTATAGTGGTGTTAGGCCCTCGTATTCAAAAAAATGTAGGGGTAAATAAACAAAATTAATTTACAGTGCCAATGCCAAAACCACAACAACTTAAGTAGTATAATAGAATTTAAGATAGAAAGATGTGAAATATTCTAAAAAATTTAAAAATTTCCTATTGTAATATCATTAGTTATTAAAATAGATGTCAAAGAAAAACTTGCATAATGACAACGAGAAACTAGATTTTAAAGCGTTTAGTATATATTTTGGGTCTTCAAAAAAGTATCGATATTTAAAAAAACTGTTAAACTTATTAGGTCTATTACCTGTTTAACAACAGTCAAAGACAGTGATATGAAAAACTGGGTTTTAACTTAATGGACTAGAAGTGATGCGCTCATCATTTGTTTTTCAAACTTTCACTTAGATTATTCGTTAGACCGTTAGTGTGAATTTCCAGAGAACATTATACACCGAAACAATAACTGTCTAGTACTTCCTAGATCTTGATGCATTTTTAGTTCAAGTCAATCCACAGTATTTGTTACCTTAAAAAATACTAATTAAATTCAAGTATTCTAATATAAACAGTGACAAAAAATGTAACATTTCACATTATAATGTGAAAAAGACAGTATAAAGTGAAAGTGAGCAATAGCACATACATACAAAATCAAAGTTTTCATCTTGTAGTTTTTACTGTTTAAATGTCTTTCTTTAATAATACACCACCCACAGAAAATTATATATATATATATATATATATATATATATATATATACTTGCTACTTTGATTGGCACCATGTTGATAAGATGAGTCAACTTCCTTGTATGCGAATTGCCCATAAATAACAACACTAAAAGTTTAGACATTATTAGGTGACTGAGGATAGTCAGGATAAAGGAATACAATATTATACATACATTATTATTACACCTATCTGTACGATTGAGAACTATGAAAAAGAACAATACTAATAAACTTTTCTGGTTGTTTTTACATACATTTTTACTTTATGATTGTTGTTCCTAAATAATTTTGTCAAAACTAATACTTCTTTTGAAAAAAAAAAGAAAACTTATTTTAAGATTAAATGTCACTAAAGCATCATCAATGTCTCAAGTGTATATCGAGACAAGAATATTCTCATTGATATGAGCCTGAGGGTTTTGACTGAATTCTTTAATAGGAAAATGAATAAACAGACAAAATGATTATTTCCCTTTTAAGAGTAAAGTGAAAATTTAACATTTTTATACTTTAATTTTAGTCTGAAGGTTACTATTTTAATTGTTTGTATAAACACTAGGAAAAAATGATCTTACTCATATTAAATTGTATAACAAAGTGTAGTTTTCAAACAGAACTTTCGTAGGTTCACTTAATATTGTTTTATCTGAACTTCCCCATTGATGTTTAGGACTGATCAATTACACGGTACTGGGTTTACATCCCTGAGTAAGCATAAACTCTGAGATGTAAGTACATCCAGTTAACGAATCCTAAATAGAACGAAACGCGCGTCCTGGATTCCACTGTTAGTCAATATCCATCTTTGCTTATAAAACTTTCGTAAATTCTACTTTATTCGACTAATTCAATGATAAAATCGTTAAACTTTTTTATAGATCATTTGATAAACTTTTACGAAAGAACATACTAAACTTTAAATAAGAACTTTCGTCTAAATTTGGACGAATATTTTCACAATATGTGAGCGCCGAGTTAATGTGAGACATTAAAGAGGAAAAATGTATTTGTAAAATCTCAGCGAATGAATTTTAAGTAAATCCAACGTTTCGTCTGGCAATCTGATCCAAGCTTTTTCAAGGAAAATATAATCAAACAACAAATTATCGAATATAAATAGGTACAAGGTTTTCTGGTTTACTGTATACTGAATAAAACATCCAATCAACGTGAACCGTGTTTGAAGTAGGCATTTACATAAGTGTGTGAAAACGAAAAGTGTTAGGATAACAGATTGTGTGTCTAGCTAAGTGATGTGAGAAGAAATTTCATTCAAATATATATTGTCTTCGGTATGTGTATATTAAGAAACATATCATTTTATGTATGATATGAATCAAAATGTCACAGCATGCATTAAATGAAGATAAATAAACAAGATAACAGACTGAATTCAAAGAGGAATGTATTTGTAATTGAAAGTTTGTGTTTAGTGTTTCCGTCAATTGTTTAACATATTCATATACGATAACTGATTTGAACCATTAAATGTATTATCTATTGATTAGTTAATATGGTATAGATAGATAGAATGAAATGAGTTCAGGTTTACTAATTAATTATTAGTTGCCATGGGACAGCTACTTGTATTCTATCTCTCCTATTAATACTGTTTGGATTAGCTCATATATGTAGGGCTTCGGCTGTTAGTCGTTCTTTGTAAGAATTAAAGCCTTTTTGAATGATTCTTGCGCCATTAAAATCAACTGTATGACCCGATCCAATCGAGTGTAATGTTATTGCTGATTTGTTCTCAAGTTTTTTTTACATCATCTGAGGATTTAGGAATGTGCTTTAAGCACAGTTTGTGTTCCTTCACTCTCACATTCAATTACCTTGATGTTTCACCTACATATATTGCATTACAGTCATTACATTTGATTTCATAAACACAATTCTGTTGTTCATCCTTGAGTATTGGATCTTTGATTCTTATTAGTTTTGTTTGAAAGAATACTCTTATATTTTGAAGAGTTAGAATTCTTCTGATCTCTTCTGAAATAACTTTACGATATGGGATCACCACGTGTTAATCCATTCTTTTTGCTTAACTCCTTTTTTAATGATATCATTTTGTTCTTCATTCTTAATTATTCTTTTAATAAAACCATTCGGATAATTATTCATCATTAGAGTGGATACAATTAAATTCATTTTCATTTTTATATCATTTGGTTCAGTGACAAGTTTTTTTACTCTGGTTATCAAATTTTTGGCTACTGTCACTTTGGTAAAGTATAAATGCGCAGACTTAAAATCTAGAAATTTCCCTGAATATGTCGGCTTTCGGAAAATACTAATTTTTAAACAATCATTATACTTCCTTTCAACCAAGCAGTCTAGAAAAGGTAATTTCCGTTCAGGAGATTCCAACTCTTTGGTGAACTTGATTTTGTCATAAATGCTCTTGACATGTTGACATAGTTCGTCTAAACCATTTCGTTTTATAATGATAAAAGTGTCATCTAGGTATCTTAACCAAATTTTAGGTGGAATGGAGCACATTAAGATAGCACTTGTTTCCATGAATGCATGAATAAGTTAGCAACAATTGGAAAAACCTTCTGTTTGTCTGTACAGATCTCCTCGAAAGCTAAATACAGTTTAATGTAAGCAAAGATCCAACGCTCTAATAATTTCTGAGGGATCTAGAGGACACCGTTGTTTAAGTTCATTGGCAGAATCTAAGAGGTTATACACAATATCTAAAGCTTTATTAATAGTAACATTGGTGAACAATGAGCAAACATCAAAACTTGCCATTACTTCATCCTCTTCTATGCAGATATTACTGACAATGTTTTTGAAATCATTAGAATTTTTTATTCCATATTTTATTACACTTTCATATGGTTTAAGAATTTTGGCCAGGTATCTAGAAAGATTATTTGTTGGTGAATTTATGTAACCAACCACAGGTCTTAGTGGGATATCTCTTTTGTGTATTTTTGGTAGACCATAAAACCTACAAGGGATATTGCTTTTCGGATATAAAGAGAACTTCGATAATGCAATGAGAAGACGAAGTTTATCAGAATTATGTGATATATTAGCGCAATACATTTCGAACAATCTGATCACACATATACTTGTTAAGAGCATTTATATATAGAAATAAAAGGTCAACTAGACAGGTTAAGGGTAAGTCATAACAAATTAGCAGCATTACAAAACATCGACGTCGAGTTAAATAGACTAAAGTCTGCCAATACAACCTCGTTAGTACTCGAAGAAACTCCAATAAAAAAAAGTAAGTATCATGTGTGATATCTCTACGGGTCAACCACGACCATTTATTCCAAAGCCATTAAGACGAAACATTTTCAAAACTATGCATAATATTTCGCATCCCGGAATAAAGGCCACCATTAAACTAATCAGCGAGCGTTTCGTATGGCCAAGTATGAACCGGGATATTCGTAACTGGACGCAAGCGTGTATAAAATGCCAGAAAGTTAAGATAAATCGCCACACCAGTTCCGCAGTAGGTCAATTTCGCCACCCCGACAGCAGATTCGAACACATACATGTCGATATCGTGGGACCGTTGCCAATCTCAAATGGCTTTAATTACATTTTCACTTGTATTGATCGATTCACTCGATGGCCTGTAGCAGTGCCTATAAAAGACATTGCAGCAGAAACTATAGCGAAAACCCTAGTAGAGCATTGGATTTCACATTACGGCGTGCCTACTAAGATTACAACCGATAGAGGAGTTCAATTCGAGAGCCGCCTCTTCCAACAACTCACAGAGCTCCTCGGAATCAAGCGAATTCGCACAACATCCTACCATCCGATGTCAAATGGTATGGTAGAGAGATTACATCGACAACTTAAAGCCTCACTCACAGCTGTCATTAACAATAATGATTGGGCCAGCAAGCTTCCATTGGTCATGTTGAGTTTAAGATCAACAATTAAGCAAGATATAGGATGCTGCCCAGCAGAATTGGTTTATGGAACTACTTTACGTCTACCAGGAGAAATTTTCACCTAAGGTAAAAGTGTTCCAAATGACATAGCCAACTATGTACAACGTCTAAAGCAACATATGAGTAATCTGAGGATAACGCATCCGAGGCAACAGCAACATCGTGTATACATGCCAAAACGACTGACAGATAGTACCCATGTGTTTATCAGAAGGGATAATGTGCAGCGTCCCTTACAACCGGCCTACGATGGTCCATTCAAGGTGATTAAAAGAAACGATAAAACTATTACGATAGAAAAAGCTGGAAAAACGGATGTAATTAGCATCGACAGAGTCAAACCAGCTTTTATCGAAACAGACGATCAGACAGTATATACAGATACTTCGAAAACCGTCGAACCACCGAAACGCGAGTCCCAATCATCAACGACATCGACCAACACAAACGAAGAAAATCCAGTAACAACGAGATATGGCCGAAGAGTGAGATGGCCGCAACGATACATAGCTACGATTTTGAATTAATAATTTCTTTCACCTCTTCGAATGTAAATTTAATTAATCTTCATTTTCTATGAACAAATCGAAAATTTTAGCTTATCTATTATTATATTCAACATATTTTATGTATTCTTCTGATCTTCCGTTATGATCTTATTTGGCCTCACGGACATATACCAACTCAAACTTACACATATTTTTAATAACTTATACGATAGTTCTATCATATATCTTAATTTCGTAAATTTCGATATTTCCCATCTTGTTAAATTTGACATTTCTTTTCACAAACACAGACACTTTTGTATCTTTGTTTGCTGGGAGGAGCTATTATAGCAACTCACGTTCAATTGAGTTTGCTCTCACCTAATTCGGTTAAGCCCTTTTATTAACTTATTAAACGGACAAAGTCACCTGCACAATAATAACTTATTGTATCCTTATTACTGTTGCGAATGTATGTTCCTTTATTATTGTTATCCTTGTATGAATATGTATGCTCGGCAAGCCTTACTGCCTACGCATTTATTCACGCTACTAGCTTTACTATTAACCGCTTAATTGACTCGATGATTCATTAATTTCACTATGTTATATATGTCCATGTTATTCATATTCATGACTCGCTCGCTCTTGCCCTTGCTCTCTCTCGCTCGCTCGCTTGCCTGTTTGCCTTTCGGCACAACTATTTAATGCTTGCTTAACGCATCTGTAATTTTGGATATCTGTGTGTGGTCCCTTAATAAACGTAATTAACGCTTCGTATTCGCCTTCTGATTAATATACCGTTGGAGCATTATTTGGTGACGGTTACCGAGACGAACTGTATACGGAGTTTAAGAAATATATCGAACACCGACCACCACAGGGGTTTTAGTTTCCGTATAGCCAAGGCTTCAATAAACCTTAGTATACGTCCTTGAAAGCTTTTGTATAACACTACAAATGCTGATTTGATGTCGACCTTATGACCCGTCTCAATCAAATGTTTCACAACGGAGGATGATGTCTGTCTATCTTGTGATCTTATTTGACCATTGGAATCCATTTGTTTTTGCAACCATTTTGGTATGTGTTCACCCACCCTTAATTGCAAATCACGATTGCTCCTCCCTATATACGTGTTTCCACACATACATGTAAATTGATAGACGCAATGGGATGTGACACAATCGCTTACGTGCTGTTTGGGCTTTTGGTGAAACATAGACCTTGTATTTTCAATAATGACAAGTTGGGCTGCATAAAATGTCCGGTTGATGGCTAATTTAAGTCTCCGTTTCAACATGAGACTATTTGTGTCGCCTCTGAATGGTAACGTAATATAAACTCGCTTTTTGGGTGCCAGAAGCGTCATAGGTCTAATCGTATTGCAACCCTTCCAGCGGTTTATGAACTTCAAGGAATAACCATTATTCACTGACGTATCAGTCAGGAGCTTCGTCTTGACTTCAATAGTATCGCTAGTACAGATACGATTGATTCTACTGAATAAGCTCTTTATTAAACCGCGTTTGTAATGAATAGGGCAGTGACTATGAAAATTAAGATATTGCCCTGTCCATGTTGGCTTTTTGTATATAGCGCGTTGGATAGAACCATCATCTCTCCTACTGATCAAGATGTCTAGAAAAGGAAGTTTGTTGTTCTTCACTTCTTCACATCTAAGAGAAATGCGGTTTTGACTTCTATTGAATTCTTTTAACAAGCGGTTTATGTCATCACCTTTATCCCCTATGATTATTATATCATCAACATATCGTTTATACAGTCCCATCTTTTGAATTGAGTTTTCAACTACATTTTCCACATATCCCATGAACACATCAGCCAACAATGGTCCTAGAGGGCTCCCCATAGCTACACCATCTATTTGTCGGAAGTGCTCACCTTCAAAAGTGAATTTTACATTATCTGTACACAAAGAGAACCACAAAGATGGTCCTAGTTTGGATTTTAACTTCTGTAGCATTTTGGCAGTTTCAGCTTTCAACTTATTTAAAGTGGCTCTACATTTGTTCTTCATGATTTTTTTCATACGGTCCATTATGGAGATGCTCATTGACTTTTCTTTCATAGTCAGAATTATTCATAACAACAGTGGTGGTTCCCTTGTCTGCTTTCATAATAACAATTTTTCTGTCTTTACGCAACTGTTTTAGGGCATACATTTCTTCTTTAGAAATATTTGGCGTATTTGGTTTTTGATTCAATAATGCAGCTGAGATTTTAAACCTCACTGAATTCGCTTGATCATCTGGAACCTTGTTTAAGGCAGGGTTCACGTTGATTGGATGTTTTATTCAGTATACAGTAAACCAGAGAACCTTGTACCTATTTATATTCGATAATTTGTTGTTTGATTATATTTTCCTTGAAAAAGCTTGGATCAGATTGCCAGACGAAACGTTGGATTTACTTAAAATTCATTCGCTGAGATTTTACAAATACATTTTTCCTCTTTAATGTCATACTAAACTTTATTTTAAATTGTCGATTTTTTTATTTTTTTAAATTGCTCAAACGATACAGCTTAAACTATATCATGGATCGGCTGAACATGTTTAAAGCTGTAAATAATCTAACATGTATTTCACTTCACATTTCCGATTTATTGATTATTTTTATAAAAAGAAAGTTAATATTTCAATAGTTGAGAAACAATAAAATTACACACACATAAAACATTTTATGCGGTAGCATACTATGCAATTGACACCCATCTGTACCACCTGAAGAATCATTTTACACGTCTCGAAACATCAATGATTTATCGTTTTATTCACTGATATACAACGTATATATCATTTTTAATGTGTCAACCAACCGTTTGTTCGTTTGGATCTTACCTGAAGGAATATTGTTGTCGATAGCAATTTAAAAAAACGTTTGTATAAATCAAGAACAAGAACCAAGAAAAAACGAGTCTACAAAGTATCAAGCATACAGAATGTTTTACATCTATTAGTTAAAGCGGTTAACAGGAAGTAGCAAAGTAGAAGCATAAATTGATCACGGTTACGTAAACAAAATTAGAAAATAATTCAGGGATATTTCAAAAGCATTTAACTATAATAAACAAGATATTCCAAGGCAAATTTATTCGTAATTATAAATTTAAACTATAAAAGTGAAATTAACAAACTATTAAAAACATTTGTATAAATTACAGAATTCAAAGAAGACAGTACACAATCAAGCATCTTCCATTCTAAATACCTCTCTTAAAAACCAATCAGATCTAATTAACAAAATAACTTTCAGAATTGATAGAGATATTGCATTTGTTTATTGTAAAAAATATAAGTACAACCGAAATGGTAATAATCTAAATTAAAAGCAATAAAACTTAATTTCATAATCCTTTAATATCATATGTAAATGATTGTAAATAATTTGATGTACTGTACTGTCCCCAGAATAGGACAAAATAGTCGTCCAGTGCTTCCAGGTTTTCTATAGTGGTCTAGCTTCAATTGACTCATGATCTCAACTATTAAAATAATTACTAGTTATATTTGAACAAATTACTTTGAAAATGTATAAAAAAATCAGTGAAATACTTATAGTAAGCTGGTTTTTACCAACTTGTGTATTAGTGCAAAATATATCATAAAAATTCGAAATGATTCGTTGAAATGAATAACAATGTGAGATTTCACGTATTTAATTTGAAATCTTAACTGAAATGTCTGATAAGACCAAATTATTAACAATTTTAACTTACTAGATAAGGAATATGGATATGTATCTTCGTCTTGTAATCGAATTGTCTCCAAACTCAACAAACGGTATACTTCTTTCTGTATATTTCAAAAAGCTCACTCAGCAGACGTTTAAATATTCGTGTCAATGACCAGTTGAATAAGTATACCTTATTTAACATATAATTTTACGACTGCATCAACAGAAAGCTAAGAAGATCAAATTGGAAGGAAATAGAAACGGGAATAGAAAAGAATTGCGAATATAAATCATACAGAATGTGAAGGATAAATGATGTTAATTTGTAAATGAAGTATTCAATGTATGGTTCTCATATTTTACCAAGACTTACCTATAAAAACTTTAACAATAAAGTAGGGATTATCGACGACATCAGATAACTATCGTGTTATATGTAGAACCGACTAAAATTGTAATGCGGTCTAGCTAATTTCGACTAAGTGGCCTTATGGCAAATCTAAAACTCGTAACTTCTTTCCTGTCTTCGATCATGACTGAACATTGGTGAAAAGTTCAGAATTAGAACGAGATGGCTATCCATCATATCAAATAGTTCTCCAATCACAATTGGTCTTTAGTGAAAACTATCCTTAAAAGTACGTTAAGCTAAATACGAAAATACTGTTTGTACCTGTTTACCTTTTCAGTTATATAAATAAGAATTTTCTAAATATTAGTCAATAGAAAAAAAAAGTGAATAATTTTTCTTTCGTGAAAAAACTTATAAAATTCCACCTTAATGTGGTCATTCTCTAGTTGTTTTAGCTACTCTAATCCACTTTTTAGTAAATAGGATAAATATAGATTTTATTTTTATCCCCATATCCAAAATAATCATAAAATTTTCATTATTTCTGCTAATAACATACATATTGTGTATTGTATTTATTACATTTAAACAATATTTATTACTCCCAAGTGAATTTTACCATTATTTTTTCATTTTTTAGCAAGTTAAGTGATGAACAATGGGGAGAATAAGAATAATAAAAAGAAGAAAGCATGGAAATGTAATATATAATGAATGAAGCTAATTGTTCTTTTCATACATTTTTTTTCATTCGATTAAACAGAAAATAAATAAGTATGATTATTATGGAATAAAATTTGCAAACAAGAAAATGATATTTATCTCTTGTTTTCTATTATTGGCTATAATTTATTTGTATTATCTTTTCTAAAGAAAATTATATTACTCAAATACAAGTTATACATATTTGTACATTATTTATTAGTGAAAGGATTTAAACTAACAAGCAATAGAATACAATTTAACATATAAACAAGTTGAAATTCTAATTCTAAGTTATAATATGCATAATCATGTGAAAATGACCGCATATGATTATTCTCCGTACAATATGGATAATTATTGTGAATAACCTAGATAGAATGACAAAATACTTAAATATTAGATATATTACTGAATTATACATGTATATGTGCATATTTGAACACAATTGTATTGTATTCTAATTCAATTGTTTGTTTGTTTTTCTAAATAAAAACTTGTACTGGTAAATAGTTAAACCGTAGAAGTATAGGAAATACAAATATATGTATAGAATAAATATATTTAATGATAAAATCAGGGGATAATAATTAATAATAAATTGGCAATAAAAAACAGTGTGTATCAATATACTGATCTAAAAACAATGATCTTTTAATATACGATTGAATTAAAAGTAAATTGGCTATGATACACTATCTAGTTTATGCTTCCTATTCTTTTCATGTAGTTTTGAAATAAAACATAAAGGATTTCATAAATAATTGTGTGGTAGATTTTTACGGATAAATAGTTCTAATTTATTTTTAATTCGAAAACACTTTTTGAAAATAAGATAGTTTATAAATGTATTCAGAACCATCATACAATGAATACTATATTAGAACTAATGCCTTTACAGAAATGTACTTTAATATCCTGTAATTATGGTTGAAAACTTCTTTCAGTACTTGTTGGCTGCATTCGGTGTTACATGAGAATCAATTTTGTTATTAAAATACTTAAAAGAGGGACTATACAAAATTATTCAAATATGGTGACGAAATGTTATCATTCCGCGCTCTCTGTCTACGTATTTTTCTTTCTAATTGTAGTTATCTTCTGACAGGACTAAAATAGCCCGTTATCATACTTTTCAAATATGATATCATAGCCCTGCTACGAATAAAATACTAGTCCCACATAGCTGAATCTTGCACAACATTTACTATTCCAACTCGTTCATGATGCTATAATCAAGCCACTTTCACCGAGAACCTATGTTCATGTTAGAATAAATACTACCTTAGACTTAAAAAATTGACAACTATTATGGAGTATGCCCCAATAGCAATGCTGTACTCTAAAGTGTTGAGGCCTATTATTATGCTTTAAGCCTCGATCATTATTAAAGTCTTAGTAAGAAATATATAATTAAAATAATTTGCGGATCACATCTTTTCAATAAATGTTTAATGAATTATTTAGAATCATACGTCTCCTTTTGTATCAACCTGATCAAATGTATATGTAAATACTTTTTAGATTAGATAGTGATTGACAACTGTACCGCTTATTATTTGTTGGTACACACTAATCACATATAAACTATTTTAATACACGAAAAAGACTATTAATTTTCTTACCTTCAATAACCCGTAGATAGGAATAGTCACACAAAGGTGTGTTTTATAAACATTAAACTAATTCAAAGGCTAGAAAGTTAGTGAATACAATTCGATAAATATTAAACTAATATCAGAAGGGGTTTTTGTAGATATTATTAGTAATTTCAATGGTTGAGATTCAGTTGAAGCTAGACCAACATGGATGATCGTTTCGTCTTATTGTAGGACTCCTCACTAATGATGAATGTGTCGCTCAATTTCGTGGATTAGTTGAAGTTAGACATTAACACCGTTGGATGCCGGCCAGGTTAGTGGTCTAGAAGTTAAGAGTTCACACGCGAGACCGATAGGTCCTGAGTTCAAATCCCAAGGGACGAGATCGTGGACGTACACTACTGAAGTCCCACAATAGGAAGAAACATTCGTTCAATGCCTCCAGGTTTTCCATGGTGGTCTAGCTTCAATTGACTCTTGATCACAACTATTAAAATATTAAATTTCCTACTGGATAATTTAAATATATTTGTCCATTACTCTTTTGTCTGATACGTGATAAACTAATAAAATTGCATCAGATGAAATTGTATTTTTTTCTATCTGTTTATTCATTTGGAAAAATATACTGAATAAATCACAAATCTATGTGAATAATAACACTTAGCTATTTCAATTTCAGCCTTAAGCATAGTATCATATTAATCAGTCTTTAAAAAAGGAAAATTACAGACTTATATACATTTCGTAAGTAAATATTAAAAATAAGAAGAGTTACATAGAGAAAATCTTAGAAAACGAAACTTGAGAATGAACACTTAATATGAAATGAGAAAAAGATTCATTTAAATTCCATAAATGGAATATTTGTTAAATTAATTTTACATAGATGTTTTATTCACCTTTCATATTTATTGTGTAATCAAAATTAAATAAATGAATGAATATTTTGTTTAGTTTACAGTTGTTTTCTCTTCTCGAAAGTATTGTGATTAGGCCTATTTTTATTATCAGAGAGGGATTTTGTGTATATTATAGTAATTTAATAGTTGAATTCATGAGTCAATTAAAGCTAGACCACTATGAAAAACCTGGAAACACTGAACGGCCGTTCCGTCCTATTGTGGGACTACTCAGCAGTGCGCATCCACGATCCCGCCTTGTAAGATTCGAACCTAGAAGTCTCGCGCACAAACGCTTAATCATTAAACCACTAAGCTGGTACCCATCAGTGTTAACGTCTAACTAATTTACGAATTTGCGCCACCGCCCACCACTGTCATCAGTGAGATACTATCTCAAAACTCCACTGGTCACGGCTTCTCACCAGAACTCTGGGAGATACCTCTTGGAGATCGTTACTAGTGAGCATATGATCATAATCAGAGAGGAGTTTCATACTAGGACGAAACGACCGTTCAGTGCTTTCAGGTTTTCTATGGTGGTCTAGCTTCAACTGACTCATGAATTCAACTATTAAATTACGATAATATACACAAAACCCCTCTCTGATCATAAAAATAAAGTTAATCACAATACTTCATTTGTGTCAAATATGTGAAATTATTTGTTCAGCATGCTTTATTTCAGTAATTTTAAGAGATAATAAATCTTTCTATCTTTTTGAATCTGTTTCAAATAAACAAGAGCTTGATACTTAGTTATCATTTATTTTTTTTGTAGAATTCATCTTTGGTAATATAATTGATCTACCTTCTAGAATGATCCCGATGAGGATTCGACATGTTTTTTTTAATGTACTGTAGACCAGAGAAAATTGAAAAATGATTTTCATTGATCTAAAAATGATATATGGATCTTCACCATCATTTGTTAATACCACTTCCTACAACTCTTTCACCTCCTTTATAGGTTTTAAGAAAGTAAGAGCGATAATCGTAGCAGAATAATGTGAATTCACTTGTTTTGTGAATTCTTTTTAAATACTTATAGCCTAGAAATTTCGTATCGGTCATTTCAAAAAAGAAAACAGATACAGAAACTTGTCATGTCCATATAAATGACTAGCAATTAAAGTAGATGGAACGAATGTAAGGTAAAGGGAAGAGATGTGAAGGCCTACTTTTGACTGCCTTAACGAGCAATTTGTTAAGCATAAAGTAAATTTTTTAAGAAATATAACTTCCCCCGTAAATTATTTGTAAGAAAATAATATCTACCTCAAACATGTCACATCATATTCCCTTGATTTTATCTCTCACAAATAATAAACAGGTCGACAACTGTTACCAAGCAAACATTATTCACACATGGTTACCTCTTCCTCTATCTTCCATTACGAATAAAGCTCGTGAATACGGTTGAATCATTTCCTTACCAAAACTATTCTGTAACTTATCAGATGGGAGCTGTTCAAATTTAGAAGACGCTCAACCTCTGAGTCTTCCCAATAAATGCACCTTCGAATCTTGTTATTCATAATATGTCTGGTGCTGATAAATAAAATACAAAACCTCTTAGCATATTCACGTTTCATTAGTAAGTACAAATATACAAAAAGTATGCTTATAACTACTGAAGGTAATAGATATATTACTGACATATATGAAGTACTTTGCTGTGTTATCATTTATAATCATCATTTTATGTAACTTCACCATAAAGATGTCTCCAACAATTAGGTTTAACAATCATTCCATAGTAGCTTAATTCACTAGGCCAATTATAAACTATCCTTAAACTAAAACTACTGTTATGGTATACATCATTAAGAGTGACTTGAATCAATGTGTTCGTGCATTATCTAATTATATCATGTGGAATAGTACTAAACACAGTAAACATATCTAATAAAACCGTGAATTTATTATAATAACAAACTTCTAGACCAACTTGAATGTAACTGTCTACATTTTAACTTTTAACCCTTACACAATACAACGTGATCTTCATTCAAGCTAGTGTCAATAAACTATTGTTTCATTGATGCCACTATGCTACTTCACAAAAGAATTTTATAACATTCGTCTTAAATAAATGACAAAATAAACATAAGGTTGTTACTGGGATTTGTGTTAACGATTATGATTATTTGATTACAATTAACCCGTATTGTAAACTATGAAATATCTGTATGACTATCGAGAACCATAAAACATACTACAAATTAAGATCTATAAATTACAGGTTATTACATATTGATTCTAAAATTCAGAAGACATTGGTGTTGTGTTGTAACATGATAAATGATAGATACCATTGGTAAAGTTTCACTCTTGCTACAAATGATTTTTAATAATGATCTTAATTATTTTAATTCAATAATGTAACATATTTTTCGTAAATGTAGTAGTTCAATTGAATTCCAAAAGTTAGCTTTCGTTGCATTTAGATTATTTTCTGCTGTAAAACGATACAGTTTCCAAGTGTACAATCTTATGGATGAAACTCACATCATTAAAAACAAAAGAAATAAATTGGTTTTGTATTAGTTGCTTGAATCCTTTCATTCACGTTTAGGACTGCAATTGGCCAGTCTCTTACTGGCATATGTACATCCTGTACGAACTGCCTCGATATTGCCTTAAATCACAAGCATTATATGCAAAGATGGATGGTGGTTAGTAGTGGAATCCAGGACGCGAGTTTCGTCCTATTTAGGACTTGTTACCTGGGTGTACCCGTATCTCAGATTTTATGTTCACTCTGGGACTCAAATCCAGTACCGTTCGCTTCAAACGCCATAACGTTATCCACTTAGCTACTGAGTCCTGAGAGCCACTAGCTTGTACAATGGGGTGAAGAAATAAACTATTCATATAAATTACTTTGGCTAACATTTTCTATTCACGAATGAATTAAAGAAATCAAAACGAAACTCAATTTACATTAGCTCATTTTTTGAGAATGAAATTTAAAAGTGTTACAATGTATAAATTATTACTTTAATATATTCATTAAGGAATTGCTTAATTTTATCACTATGTCATTAGCATACATACAGATTTTCATTAATACATTTTAATCCAGAGTTTATTCTTTAAAAATGGTTATAAAACACTTGATATGAATTTATAAGACTGAAAAATTGTATGCTCATCGTGAATACAGAAAAATTCAAGTAGGATCACTATGACGGTTGATAACATTTTCTTACTGATCTGTTCTTTGAAGAACTGAGAGGGGTTAACTTCAAAATCCATGCATCAAATATGCTCTACTAAAAAGACTATTACTGCTGAGGGAAAAATCTAGAAGCTCATCGGACGAAGATAAATGACACCTAATCACTGTCGTATATAAAAACTATTTAATTCCCGAATAATCTATTGAAATATAATCGTGATTTATAAATTACATAAAATGTAATCAACTCAGTAGATATATTATTATATCAGGAGATAACGTCGTAGCTAAATTATTCGTAAATGCTTACAATAATCTGTTTAATTGATATATATATATATATATATATATATATATATATATATATATATATATATATATATAAAGTATTAGGAAACGAAAAATTACAAAGGAAAACATTCTCCATCCTATGTCCTTGACCATGATAGTATCTGTGAGATTACAGTTAAATATATCTCCCCCTCGACATATCAAATAGTTTGAACATCCTTATTAAACAACAAAAAGATTTCTCGTCAAATAGTTTTCTCAACGCCATGGTTACTTGGGCTGCTTTATCCAATTAATATGAATTTATTATGTTAACAAAATGATAATAGGTTATTTGATGTAAAGCACTTAGCCCGTTTTATAACTAATTTTAATAAAACGACGAGATCAACTATCTTCTCACTGTTCTGTCAAGCTTCGATATAATACAAAACATAATTATTGTTCTCTGGCACATTAAGAATAAACACCTGAAAGTTATTTGAGATTTCTACTTAATATCAAAAAGCTAAATGAGTAGGTGAAATAAATCCCTTGCCACCTGATTTATTTACTCGAGTTACATGACAACAACTCAAATGTATATGTAACTTGTCGCCTAAACTTCTATTTACCAAGTTATACTACTTTCAAGTAACTAAAATATATCTATAGATTTTTTACGCTTTCAATTCCGAGCTGTATTGGCGTGTTCGAATACCATAGAATCACACATGTCCATTCCTCTTAAACTATATTTTATTTTTACTCCCGTTTTTTATTAGGATAAGCACAGAAATATTTCATTTACCATGAATTATAGTCGTGCTTAAGTTGATGAAAAAATTTTCAGTAAAGTAATTTTTATCACTGCTGTTCTAATGCATCTACAGTTACACTGAGTTGGTAGGTTCGGAAAACCATTTTAGTTGGTAAAATGACATACTTATTTATAAAATAGTTGTGACAAAACATCGCAGATCGACCAAAATATAAATGACTGTAAGATGAGCTTAGCAGATCACTACTTATCAGCCTATGAAATTGAAACTTGACTGTCAAACCGAATATTCTTGCCGTTATATCACCATTTTCATCACTTGATGACAATTAGTTGTTCGGTTGCCGTTTATATGAATGGCTTCACGGCAAATTAAAGCGTGATTTCTCATGGGTCAACACTAAACTTCCAGTCAAAAGATCACCTATCGATAGAAACGAAGTATAGCATAATTTGTTACATGAGTTGGGAACCATTTCGATCGAGTAGTTGCTATTAGACCACACAAGAACAAAAACACCAATTCCTATTGGTTGATTAATCCTATTCACTCTTTTTATAAAATTATGAAGGGAATTTTGCTATTTCTGGACGAAAAAGCCATATTGTAGATAATTTATAAGTTGATATTGAGGTGTATGTCCATCAGAGATCAGCTTTATGTGTTTTCAACATACTCAAAGGCGACAAATGTTACAAGTGAAAATGAAACACCAATCAAGATTAAGATCAAATATAAAGAGTAGATTAACTAAGTTCGAACCGGATAACATCTCAACAAACTATTATATTGACTCATTTTACATTGCTCAGTAATTCAAAGTCAAATAAACTAAGTCGCTTTACAACTAATTTATTCTTAACTTAATCTAGAAAACCAATCTACTAATGTCGTACGATTTAAAGTGTAGCAGTTAACAAAAATAACTGGTTCAGTAAGTTATACATTTGATTCCAATCCAAAAAAACTTTAAGGTACAAGATCAATCCATGAAGAGTTGGAAATATACACACGACCTTCAATGATTAATTACAATAGATACCAATGATCTTTGGACGACTTATGAAGTCAGTTAAAGAACTAAGGTTTACTGCTTTGTGAAACTGACTTCAATCACTGAACTCCGAGTTCGAAACTGATCCAACGCAATGCAATAACGTATACGTTGTGATCATTATCAGCAATTCGACCATTCATTTATTAGTTGATTAGTATTTCACCTCAGTATGCATGATAAATAAAAACAAACGTGGAACTTCTTAATAAATCGATTAGTTAGTAACTTAATATTTCATTTACAGAATAAGATGAAAAGGTAAACATTAGGAAAAACGTAGTCACTTCTACATTGTCAATGAAATACATTTATATCATGGCAAATTAAACCTATGGAAAAAGTATCTATAAGAAAATAAGTGTGATAACATGGATTACAATGCTGGGCATCTTAAAGTATACTCCAGTACTCATACAATTATTTTTCTACAACTATATTTCAGGTAATTTGTTTTTAACCAGCTGTTGCTTTCTTATTAAGAACCTCATCAAGTTTCTCATAAAACAGTTCTTCTGCAAACTGTTGACAGTTTTCAACTGTCCAAATACTATTTCCTCCGGATATGGTTTTGTGCAGTTCTTGCAAACACTGTGCTTTAATATCCGACGCCATTTTTGCATACTGAGTTCTCCACAAACGATCTGAAGTAAATGGAAATTGATAGATAAACGTACCTTTAGATCTAATTATGTGATTTGTGACTTTTCTCAAGTGAATATCCACATTATGGAGTAAACTGTCTAGATTAATACGCTTGCTTCTGTTTTTCTCCTCATCTTTTACAGAATCTTCATTTATAATCGGTTGGTTTAACAACAGTTTTAAGAAACTAAGCAAACTGAATGGACTATGTCTATTAACAATAGAAGCGACAGGATAAAAAGACAGACATACACATTCTCTTGAAGTGAATTGATTGTGATTGTATGCTTCTCCCATAAATTGTTAACTGGATCGGGCCATTCGAATTTTCTCTCCATCTTATGGATAATATCATCTGGAACTGGACTTGGCCTGGCGCGATTTCTAAGAATACAAGTATCTATCGCACATCTACAAACTATTGATGCATAACTACATGAATCTGGTATAATAAGAAAACACAAGATTACACTTTTTTGCTAAATTATAGAATGAACGACGCATACTACAGTAGTAGAAATTGTCGTCTAATAAAACTATGATGTCCTTTGTATCTAGAGTAGAGTATATGTTTATCCTCAACCAAATAACTTTCTCCTTTTCACTCAAATCATGTATGATGTCGAACCCCTTCCATATAGCTAACAGTTTCTCCAAACAACCAACAACAGCTTGACGCCAGTCCTTCCAATCAGAATTCTAGTCCGATTAATCGAAAATAAACAATTTTCATACGTTTGCTTTCAGAGAGAGTATTTGTACTGGAACAAGTTGATCATATTCTAGCCATATAACTGAACAATCGTTTGTTTCTAACTGATGCAGACGTTCACACAATGTACTTTTCCCACTTCCCGGAAGACCTAAGACAGTCGTTAGTACCACTTGTTTCATAAGCACAACTGAAATTGAAAAAAAATTGGAAAGTTAGCTGAAAATAACGCTTAATTTACTTGCGGTTAAATGAAAAGCTGGTGCAAAAAGAAAACTACAGAGAATGGAGGTTATTAAAAGATCACCGGGAGTCTGATTTACAATTTCAAGTCCTCAGGTGTGCATTAGTGTCGTGCATTTCATTTTAGTTACACAAGTACGCAAAGTCTTTCATGATATTTCACAATTATCTGCGTAGTAATTTATGTATGGTGATTTATGGACAGAGATTGTTACCTGGAAATAAATAAAAAATTGAGTTCAATACTTTTAGGATTGTCATCTTTGAATGAGGTGATTGATCATATGAAGGCATAAGCTAGTAGGGAAATAACCGTTTATGTAGGCGAAAGTAGCTATAGGCGAGTACTATTCTATTACAGCATACAACAAGTGTTTACTAAGTTAAAAGTAAACGGAGAATCGAAAGAATGATTTTTTGAACATAGAAATTGAATAAGTTTGTTTTGAAAGTAACAAACAAATTGCACTATATTGAAAGTATCTCGAAGTCATTAGTATAGATTCAACTTACAATACTAATAGTAAGAAGTGAGGTTGCATGTTCAGTTTTACCAGACAGATACTTTCTGTTTGTTTGTAATCACTGATATTTGTCGTTTACGTTCGCATGGAAGCGAAAATTAGGACCAGATGTAACTTAGGTACTGGATAGATTTACGGAAATAATAGGAAACACTTGGGTAACAGACGTTTATAATGGGCTGCGAACAATCTGAAATAGCGGCATCCCTTACGACCCATAGACTGGCTAATATTTCCAATCTCCACATCTATCTACGATTTTTAGGAGGGGAAAACGAACAATAAATTTGATTAGATTGTTTTTAAACGTGAGATTAAGTGGCAAGCGTTTATCATGGCTAGCTAATAAAGGTCGATTCCGTAACGTACTTCCGTTACTGAGAAATGCAGAATTTACGTATTAATGGATAATTTGTAGTTTATTAAACTTCAATAAACATTTAAATGTGACACGAATGTCTTTTAATTACAGCGATAGATCAATCCTTATAAGGAACTGTAGTTAAGTTTCTTTGGTACTGTGTTTACTGTCCGTAATTGACAGGAAAAAATGGAATACCTGAGTAGAAACTTTTAGGTAGTTATTATCGCCAGGCTTTTTCGCTATATCTGTCGGAAAATGTGGGGAAGTATTGCATTAAAACGAGATATTTTGTATTATTTCACCGAAATTGCGGAAAATTTTTGCGATTTCATCAATAAATATAAACGAATTTCCCCAAAGTTTAATAAGATTCTGGGGAAATTTAGGGGAAATATTCGGGAGGCCGCTATAGAAACTTTCTGGGAAATGACATTAAAACCCCAAAATTTACTATAGTGGCTTCCCAAAAATTTTCCCAAAACGGGTCAAATTTTCCCCGAAATATATTTCGGGGTAGATTGTGACTGCTTTATCATCGCTCAAAGGTTATTCATAAATTTGTCTCATCTTAGTCGTCAGAAAATTATAAACTATACCAACCAACGCACGCAGAGTCGACTTCAGGCACTCAATATGTGGGATATAGGCTGTCCATCCACTCGAAGACTTACTAAAAAGCTTTGACTAGTGATAGCTAGACTACAAAGACATCGGTAATTATAAAAATCACCGTATATACAGACAAAACATTAAAATTATGATAAGTAGAGTAATGTATGAAAAATGTCTACATACACAAGTGCCGTGAAGAGCAAATGTCCGAACATAAGCTCGCCGCACAAGGTTATCGTTCAAACTAAGCTCGTTCATATCTAATATCCAATATTTGTATGATGAGTTTGCGTAACCCGACTGATTTATTTAAGCTCATTTTTTGATATGTTTCTAAATCTTTGAAGTCTTCCAGTATGTGTCTCACAGCTATTCATCTGCTCTTTCATTTGTAGATGTGATAGTTATTTAAATTACCTTGGATATAAACGACTAAGTTGATTCTAGTACACTGGGTTGGCCAGAGCCAGTAAATTTCACATTATCAAACAGAGGATTCGGTTCGTGTCCGTCTGAAAAACTTTTCTTAAACAATCCGAGCTGACAGGCTATGCTTATTGCGGTGGAATTAATACTAAGAGTAATGACAATGGTAGTGTAGTGTCTGTTATTATGTTAAGCCCATATACCTTATTCTAGCTTTCGGACATCTCAATCTATTCATTCTACTTGAGCCATATTTTGACCTTGTTAATTGTTCGCTTATCAACCTTAACTGTTTTTATATAAGCGCGTAGATGTATGTTCACTTCATATCCTATTCATCACATGTCTGTAACTTGGTTTTGTGTGTCTATAAATATTGATTGACGCTTGGTTAAATGGGGAGTTGGCTTACCAGCCAGCTTCACCGCGCGTCATTCTTTGCTTCACCTTCTTCTTTTCACGTCGTTCCCCCGTTCGTTTGTCAAATCAACAATTGTACAAAATATATGCATTCAAAAGTCCATCCTCGTTATTTGACTTGTTTAATTCCGTTATTAACTAACGTGATTCAAGTCTATGATTATATACGAGGATAGGCGATAGCAAACATTCATACAATCAATTTGGAGTCAGATCACGGGCCACAATAGTAATAATAAAAACGATATTAGTAATAATGGGGACAATTGTAATGATAATGCATAGATATAAAACACGCCTCGGGTGTATCTGTTCCATTAGAAGAACGACGAGCTGTGAGTAAGTCCTTGGCTATCAACCCTCTTCTTGAAGCTACTTACTGAAGTGGTTGTGATCGCGTCGGCTGTGAGAGTATTCCAGACAGACTTGACCCTAAAAGGAAAAATGTGACCATGTTTAGGTTTTCGCTTTCCAATGTGCACCTTGTTGTGGGTTACTTTACGAGATACATTGAAGTAGCGCAAGTAGGATTTTTTTATTTGGATGGTCACGAATTTTCAGTATGCAGTACCACATTAACCAATTACTTAGCATGCCCTTGTAGCTTGACAGCAATAATCCGAGTTTGAGGAGTCAGCCTTCAAAAAGTTATCCCTTAGTCGTCACACCCTAGAGATATTTTCTGGTGCATGGGCTTCAACTTCTCCAGAACTAACCCGGGAATTTAGTGGATGTTTCTCAGATCAATAAAAGGTTCTAGTGTGGAAGGGTGTCTCGAGTTTGTGAGTTCCTGATTCGGATGAGTGTTGGAATTGTCACTGAACATTTCTGACATCTCGGTCGTTTTTTCTTAGAAGCACATAGGGTTTCTAATTTGTGGACTACAAGAAATCATATTTAACGTGTTGGGATGACCAAATGATTATATGTTTCTTGCAAGTTGTCTTCCAGATATTGGCTCTCACCATTTTTCACGAATTGTTTAATCAACATAGTGTAAATCACCAACGTAGATGATCTATGTCGAAATGATTGGAGGCTTACTCGAGTTAGACGTGAGTAATGTGATTTATGTTGTCCCCATAAATTACTGTAGTTTGTTTGTTCCCTGTTTTTATTTTTGTGGGTTTTTCACTGCATTTGATATTTCACTAAGCAAAACTCCATTAGTTGCGCATGGTTTGCAATGTACATGTGTGTTTTTCATCAACTAGGCTATTTTTCACATATTTGGTGTCCGAAGTTTTAATAACTATTAAAAGTTGCTTTTTGGGTTTTTCATGTCCCTGTAAAACACGGCGTTAATCGTAATTTGTGGTCTAAGTCCATTTTACACCTGGTTTTAATTATTATTTGGTGCATGTTTATTAGCTGTCTGGTGTGCCAGACGACGTTCCTGCTGAGTACATTGAAGCCCTCATTATGTGGTTAAAATCTAGATGGTAATCTGACAGTATAATCGTAATATCATGGATAAAATAGTTAATTAACCTCACATTTTGTACAGACACCGCACTTCTTCATTTTTTCTGTATTGTAGAGTGAGGTACTTTTGTTATAAATTGGGATTTCACATGTCCCAGTCATTATGTAACAGACTTATTACAACCCCCTCAAACTCTTTCATATATTCACTTAATGAAGGTAAAATATATATATATAATAAGTTTTCGTTATCAATTTGAAAACATTGGAATTTTTCGCATATCATGGTGAAAATTTCAATCACGCATGCCGAAGCCACTATGTGTGCAGCACGAAGCCATTTAAATAGGCTTCGGGTCTGTTACACTAATGCCCAAGCTTGCTCAATAAGCGGTCGGAACTAGGTGTACAGATTGACTCTACCAAGGCAGAAACCTGACTAACGAAGCCTACAGATAGTATGGAACTTGATTTTGAAGGTTTTACATTGGTAAGAGCCGACAGAATTCAGAAGCGTAAAGGGTGGGAGCAGCTCTATTCATTAGAAATGCCGCCCCATTTGCCATCATCGACAGTGTATCTCATGAGTATGGGTCGTGTGAACTGGTTATTTATGGCTTGAAATGCAAAGGATAGGAACTGCTGATTGGTTTTGTCTACCTCAGTCTAAGCTGTGAGATAAATGAGTCTTGCTAGACAGTCTCAGTACTTGCTCACAAAGAGGTCAATGTCTAATCCTAGGAGGTTTTAGTGTACCCACGTTAGATTGGAAAAATCTGAGGACTGAATTGTCAGAAAATTCCTTCGAGCAGGAACGAGTTGATACGATTATCACATGTACCCAGTGTGGAGGAGCTCGGAATACCTGTACCTTGACCCTCCGTGAGTCTAGATGGTTGTACGAAAAAAAAATTGTTAAGGAATCCATAGAATGCCCTAAACACTTGTATTTGTACATAAACCAGAGGGCAAAAATAAGAGAAAATATTCCAGAACTTTGGGGAGACGGTAATTCTTTGTCATTAGAGGAGAACGACTTTGGTAAACCTCAAATATTTTCGAACTACTTAAGCAACGGTACATATTATATAAACATCCTTCCCTTCAGTCTAAACAAGTCCTCCTCCACACACACTGGACAAGGTGATCATTAAATAACTCGATATCTTTTGTCTGCTAAATAAACCTGACATAGACAAATTCACGCGACCCGATGGACTGCAGTCTAGGTTACTACAGAAATTATGTAACTTCGTTGCGAACCCTTTAAGTATATACTTTAAACTATCCATAACCCAGGGCCATTCATTAAAAGAATAGAAGAACGCCATAGTAAGTCCTGTCTTCAAAACAGGTACGAAACATAGACCTGAGGATTACCAACCCGTTAGCCCAACTAGCGTGGTTGTTAAAATTTGAGAAAACATTATTCTACTGGAGCTGTTTAAGTTTCTCAATGAAAACCGAATTCTTTTGGAAAAGCAGAATGATTTTATAATAGGTTATTCCTGTCTCGCTAACTTATTAGTGGCTCGTGAAAGCTGGTGAGCGCTTACAGATCAAAAATTACCTATAAACGTAGGCTACATTGATTTCAGTATAGCTTTTCACAAAGTTCCTCACCACCGACTGTTATATAAGTTAAGAAATATCGAGGTCGAAGGCAATCTCTTGATACGGATAAAAGACATTCTAGTTGAGCTCCAACAAAGAGTACGGGTGAACTCCAAGTTATGTATCTGGGAAACTGTGCTTGATGGAGTTACTCAGGGTACAGTTTTGGGGCCTCAAAATGACATGGACGAATTATCTGAATGGTCTCAAATTTGTCAATTGCCGATAAATACTTTCAAGTGCTCAGTGATGCATATTGGTCATTAGGGTACAGATACATATATGGGGAATAGCCATGAACTACCTATTATCCAGGGGCACAATTACTTGGATGTCATCGTTAGTCAAGACCTAAAGACTACTTCACACTGCCGTGCAATAGCTGTCGACGTTTTTAGAACCCTATGGTCAATGTATAGAGCTTTAAGCCATATCGACGCTTAAACATCTTTGACTTTTTATGCGGTGTTTGTGCTTCATAAACTTGAGTACTGTATACAAGCGGCTTGACTTTGCTTAAAAAACAGTGAGCTTATGGAAAGTATCCAGAGAACAGCAATTAAGCTGATCCCAGAATAGCAAAGCTCCAGTATGATACTCAACAAGCTAGGCTAAACCTATTCCCGTTGTCATATCGAAGAACTAGCGGTTACTTGATTACAGTTTCCAAATTGCTTCGTGATAAATTTGCACTTGATATGCCTTCATTTCTCTTGTTTTCCTAAACAGAGAATTTACGAGAACACTAAAAATCTTCACAAATCAATAACAAATTACTTGTCATGTGACCATATACTTCCCCATAGAGACATCAAAGAGTGGAATTGATTACTTCAATACGTGATTGAAGCTCCATCTGTTAACACTTTCAAAAAACATTTGGGTCAACTGAGGGACAACCATTGCCGGGACTAACACAGGTCGTCAAGCCCCCTGTCCTTTCCAAACTGAAAATGAAATACTTTAGTACAGTTGGTCAAAAAGGTTTTCAACTGATTTCCGGAAGCATTTGGTGATGACTCAATTTACAATACAAATAAAGGGAAGTGAGAAATGTGGCTCAGTAAATCTAATGCACTTAGTTATAAGTCGTCTCAATTTGTATTATGGTAAATAATGGAAGGATACTTTCAATAGCGTTTGCTTGATTGAGATATGAAAAAAGAGAATAGTTAGCCTGGATTGTGGAAAGATACTGAGTGATTTAAACTGGAACATTTGTAGTGGTACTGGTCATAATCACACGATTCTCGAGCTGACCAAGAGATAATTGAGAAAATTCGTACTCAACGTTTGTATAAACTTGAGTGTTGATAAGATATTGAGATCACCTAAGCTTATGTGTCACAAATATAGGTGACAAGGTGGTGTACGATGCTTTCGATTAAATCAATCTTTACAAAATGATAAATTTGATTGCTTCTCATGTGACTACTATCTTGTAAAGATTGATTTAGTCGAAAGCATCGTTGACACTAGTTTGTGTGCTTTTCATGTCTTACCAGCAGTGCGAAAAAAGACTGGGAAGTTAATGTTAAAAAAGTATATGTGACAACTGATTAAATAAGAATAACCAAGAACTGGAAGGTGAGTGATTATGTCTTCATGAATTCACTCAGCTAAAGCACAATGCACAACAAATATCCACATTCGGCCACTTTGAATCTTTCCAGAAACCAGACCTAGAGGTCGTTTTCCATATTTTTACCTAGCAAACATTATTGGATGTCGTTTGCCAACATTTCTTTTGATTAAAATTGGAGCCAGTGGCATTGATGGATGTCTTTTTTACATTTCTTCGTCTAATTTTCCTTCGACATTACTGCTGGTTGTTTGCTAGCATCTTTAAAGGCACACTCCTACATCATCCTGACACTCCAGTAATGAGAGTTTTGCTGTATCAAAATTTCACTCTCTATACTGTTTGTGATTGCCTTTGTCAAGTTTTGTTAGGCAGTAGTATGCAAAATCAGTCATACATGTTTTCGGTGAGAATATCTTGTTCCTCTAGCTGAGTTTATCATTTATCTCATAATAAATGTCACCACAAAAAGCCTCATTGCTGAGAAACAATTTGTTTATTTTTAGGTGATGTTAATTAAAGTGACAATGCAAACCCCACAATTAAGCCTTTTTTACTGCTTTCTACATAAGGCATCAAATTATTTTTCATTGCTTTTAACGATAAGACATCTTACTTTGATCTCTGTAACTGGATGTACAACACGGATCTTCATATATCTATCTTTCAAACAAACATACACGTAGTCTAAATTCTAGCATTTTATTAATAGTGAGAAAATTTAGCCTAAGTCTATTTACTGTCTTTACGTCATTCGAATTTAGTGTTTTCCGAAAGTTTTATCTATGGTTTTGATCTCTTTTCATACTGATTAGTCGAGCTATAAAATAAAAGGAACGTCTGTCAGTGATGAGTCTTTTACATTCTACTTCCTGAGTGGGAATCTCGAGTTTTTTCCCCAGAAAAGCATATATTGAGACAGTTACAAAAATGTCCCATTTATTTCATCAGTGTTCTAAAACGTTTGATTGAACGTGTGAGGATAGTGGGATAGCTCTGATCGTTAAATGCCAGGCAAAAATATCGAAAGCTAGTAAAAGACAATGCTGGACATTATAGGAAAAGGATGACACATTCATGCAAGCGTTGTCATTTTAAATCTCTCCACTTTATCTTAAATAAATTATCGCCGTCAACTTGAATATGTTCTTCATGGATTCCCTTAAACACTATCACCGGCTGACGCGACAAGCAGAGTCAGTATGGCCAATGTCCTAATTTTGCCGTTAGATCATATCGATTAGGCAGTTAGATCTTGGCTAGCCACCTACATAACATTAGTGTACATTCATACATTAGTCCTATATCATGAATACCATGACCAATACCCATCTTAGACGTAAATATCACAATAGCTGGATATTCTATACCCAGTGTTGTTATGTAAATCCAGTTTGACTACAAAGAAATTTAATTGTGTTATTTACCCAGTACCAATATCATCTTAGTCCAGCTGTTTTCACTCAATCCTATTATACTTGGTCCTCTGGAAACTGTTTCTAGAATCCTTGTAGATAGACACTTCATCCAACGTTTATGGGAGTAGTTTTATTGACTATCAGACACCAAACATGTACTTAACTATTACTAATATGAATACAACTAAGTTACAGGACATATGGTTTGCCGTTTCCTATTATTCATTGTCCATTAATCAAGGCCTAATGATTCTAACCCTCACTTTCAGTTCCCGAATCTCTCTAATGGTCAAATATACATTTTTCTTCCTAAGTGTCATGTCTTTTTTTCTATTGCAAGTAAACAGATAACTCACTAATCTTATGGATGCTGATCTACTATGATTGATCATACGAAGCTCAAAATTGATCATAAAGTCTTGTGAGTTGTTCAATGGTTTATTTTTCTTACCCTAAAAATTTTACAATTTTATACTCTTTCATATGATTTGATTTGCTATTAGTCCTACTATCTTTAAACCACATATATTCTAACCTTTTTTATCTTTCACCATTAGTTATCTTCATAGCAGTGTGATACACTAAATGGACATCTAACCCATAATACAAACGCTTTAACTATCTGATTTGCTTGTAACATGGAACTAGTAGAGACAGTGTATTCCAACCATATGCTTTGATTAAAGCAGTATGGTTGGTTGCTCTGGTTGTCAGAAGGGGCATCGGCCTCGTGACTTCCGAAGAAACTCGGCTTTCATCATGAGGCGTCATAATTCTTCTAAACGAAGTCCTCCTGACTCCCAGGGTAGGGTTTAAATGGTTCGAATAATTTTTTCTGGTTAGCGTTTTTTTAGCGAGTTAGTTTTCTACGGGATGGGGTCGCTAACCCCATGCCCAACCCTCCTCCTTTATCCGGGCTTGGGACCGGCAGTAGCCCCCCGAAAGGGACTCCAGGCGGAGTATGTATGTATACTTATCACAAACGTAAGAGAGCCTAACATCACAAAAGGAGGGAGGGTAACGTTACTGACCAGCAAACATGATGGCGGGGAGACAACTTCAATCCAACCATGTCTGTAGAGCAGAACATTTTGTTGAATTACGGCTACTTATGGTCTAGTGGGATGTCACGAACTAGTGGTATTGATGCTGATTTTTCATGCTAAATACTTCATTATATCGTGTTTCGAAAGTTGAATTTGTTTCACTTCCTACCCAGTAATCCTATTACAAACAAACTAGACAATTCGATAAAAAAAGAAGCCTAACAAGACCCAATAAAATCTAAAAGAGGCTCAAATAGCGTCGATGAAAAAAGAGATACAGTCATTCGTGTATCATAACACTGTTTTTAACACCTTATTTTATAACTACACATATCCCCATACTCTCAGTTTTTTTCTGAACCACATCCATTTGTCAGTTATTTATCCACTCACACCTTGTTTGCACTTATTTTCTTTAACTTATTAGGATGCTCCTGCTTACTAAATACTTTAATAAAAGAGAATGAGACTGATTAGTCATACTTTAACTATTTCTGCATGAACATTGTCTGCTCTGCTTCTCGTCCTACTTTTGTCTTTTCTTGCACCATTTTTCAGATCCCTTGAGATACGGAACGGGTGACTTGGTCCTGCACCATCCTTAAAGACTCAAATATTCTAGAGGCCCTCAACTGCACATGAATCTATCATCGACCCTCAGTTGCACGTCGCAACGCAACTTTCATGAAGCGCGCCAACTGTGATATTGACTAAAACCATTCTACATTCATATCTTATAAATTATCGACCCAGCTGAGTAATTGTATCATTTGTAACAATTTGATCTTGCCTGTAAACTGGCATGCCTCATGTAACAAAATGTTATTTGAGAATAAATTATTATTATTTGCTGTGCTAGAGAAACTTTCGACCGTATGGCATAAACTGTGCCTTTTGAGACAAGCCAGGTAACTATGGTATTCTTAACAGCTTTTGGAACTACTCTCAGTTACTTACTAATTCAATTACCTTTGCGTATGCTCTGAATCATCAATTCCTAACATGTAAATGCATATCGATATTCACTATGTTTATTCATACACTTTGTATCCTTATTCTTCTGGTTACTATGATTTTGGTTACGTAAGTCCATTCAAACTTCACAAACTAGAGTGTGTTAAAAGTTGTGATCTTAGATTGTATGCAGCTGATAAGAAACTGCTAAATAAAACGAATTTGTTATTATTCTACAAACCTTACTGTTCTTGTTGTGTTTAAACGAACTTGGGTTCGTTAGCTCTGCGTTAATATTAGATCTTCAATTTCAGTCGTTACAATGCCTCCATTTGTACCTTTATTGTTTTCTCGATTCAGTTTCGTCTAAAGTACAAAAGGTTCGTCACTTAACTATATGTTTGGTGTTAACGGGCAGCGACAGTATATTTTATTGAATTGTTCTTATTGTTTGTCCCAGGAAATCAAAAGTTATACCAGTATCTCGAGAAGATATCGCACTATACATTAGTAATGTTGTCTTTGTGTTGGAGAAAAAAGTAAAATGGGTTGTCAGCCGTATTAAAGGCAACCTTATATTGAAATAAACCTTATGTAGGACTGGATAAAAGTGTTAGTGTTCGAACGAAATTAGGTTTGAGCAAGTATAAAAGATGGTGAGACTGTGTTCACTCATTGTAATATTCCTGAGAGTAACAAGAGGTTTGCGTGACTGAGGTCACCGTACCGTGACATTAGTTTATTCACAGTGGTTTGTTTTTACGGATATTTAGCTAGCATGAGTGCTTCACGTTCTGATTAGCTCCTATGAGCAATCGCTATTATTAAAGGGCTTATCGTACAACGAAGATGTGGCCATTGGTTGTAACAATGTTATCATCGTAAAGCATGGCTTTCGAAAATCGTATGAAATAACTAACTTGCGTAAATATGTACACGTAGTCAATCAATTTTGTTGTAGAACTCACGAGATCAGAGTGAACATGGTCAGAACGATCCGAAATTGATCTGTCTTCCCTAAATATTTTCGACAAGCTAAATTGAAATCAGCCTACTCACACACCCCACCTTTCATAGAGGATCGGGAAAACCGCTGAGTAACGGATATAAAATATATAAACAGGCTTTCCTTAGCATTCTTCTGTATTCTGAAAAGCAGTATGGACAACTAATAACTTCGTCACTAGGTATGTACCTCTAGTTGTGGAATTTTTAGTTAGTTTGAGCTCCATAAGTTCTCGTCGCGTGGAATGTGCTAGGTGGGTCACTAATTAGTCAAAATACTGGATACTGATCACAAAAGTGACCATTATTGTTTTACGCACCACAGTACTAAATTTTAGTAAACTTTCAGGAAATAACAGACGAAGAACACTTTAGAAAGGAGAACGATTTACAGGGATCGAGTGTGAAGTGACATCGAAACCGCAACCTACGTGTGCAATAAGTTGTACGGAAAATATTTCATTGTCCTGACAAAAGATTAGGCGACCAATTGATCGGAAAATGAAAACATGTTAGCACAGCAGCGTTATCAAAAGTTTAAGAGATGTTCAACCGCATCAAGGTTTTTGGTACTTAATCGTTTCGAAGAGGTTCGTGTGAAACCATTCATTATTTTCTGATCACTAGGAACGTCTTCACTTTAATGTAATGAATAGTAGAAGTACCGACCATGCAAAAAGGATAATTGTGAAGGGAAAGCATAGCTCTATGTGGAGTATCAACGTCAGTAAAAAATGAAATGGACCGCCCTCCTTTAAACAAAATATATTATTTTCTCCGAGATGTCACATATATTCAGCGCTCAATAATGCTGTCATCCAAGACCTCTTCTTGCACAAGAATCCTAAAAGTTAGTTGAGCCAGAAGTCGACAGTGAAAGGATGAAGGGAGATATTTGGATTATAGTAGTTATGTCAACGTTTATGTAATCTTAGCTGACCAGTTGTTGTATGAGATATTCAGCACGGCGTATCCACATGTAGTCTGGGATGACCGCTTGACCAAGAGCCTTTAATCAGGGTTGTCACAGTAGAATTAAGGAGGCCAAAATCAATGTGAATGACTTATAAAACTTTGTTTCAGGAGTTTAGTTGCCACCACATTCCTCTCGAAAAGCAAGAACATGAAATATTTGCCATCCAAGCATCATTGTTTACAATGTGGTATACCTTGGAGAAGAAGCACAAGATAAGATTTAATCACGAAAAACACATATTTGATCTCATAGTTTGTTTCGCCTATTGAAAGACAAACCATGGTATATTGTTATGGTTCTCAAGTGCAAGTTTAACCACATCCACCATCTCTACAAGACAAAGAAGCGGTGGTGATGTGATTTGAAACACGACATTTAAAATACTACATTCTTAGCCTCCATCTTCTGGATTTCGTCTGAGGAAGATTTATTCTGGCTGCACACATATACCGATCTTCTATTTCATCTACTTAGCCAAATTTCAGATCTTTCTTGAACCCCACAATAGCATTCATGATGTGTCAAGTTGTCTAATGGTATTCGCAAGTGATATTGAGCTTTAGGGAATATTTAGAAACCAGGATAATAAACTGAGACTACAGGAGAGCATGACTGGACTTCAGTGTTCGGCAGTTAACAAATGACTTGCTTCCAAATTCTAAAAACCACAAGTATTTCATCTGTAGTGTGTTGCAAAATACGTATATAACTTAGTGAATTGTCATTTATTGAAAAGTGTCTAGGTGTTTTGATTTCCCATGTTAAAAAGACTTATGTTAGTGTGACAAGCCCTACATAGATGACTTTAAAAGAAAGTTTCGACCAACTTGCCAGTTAGACTTTCCATTCAATTTTTAACGATTACATCCAAGCCACCTAAGGTATGAAGATATATTGTTTATATCGTCATTGTAAAAGTATAAGAATATTTTGAGCCTACCCAAAGTAATTAATGGAAGGTCATGAAGTAGAACAGGTTTCTTCAGTTACGCATCTTGAAATCTATCGACACTGCGTGTTTAAAGCTGTTCATATAAGATCAAAGCGGCGGTTATTTGTCGTCTCACTGTAACCGGGATAATTGATCAAATTCGCCAACCACGATGGTTAGTGTCATTTTGTTTCTTTAATGCATTTTGTTTAGGATCTTATGCTACCAGAAAAGTTCCAGCACATTCTTCGTGTTATGAATACGAATATTGATGGTCAACTGAAAATAATGTATGCCATAACTTCAATTAAAGGTGTTGGCCGACGCTATGCCAACGTAGTATGTAAAAAAGCTGATATCGACCTTAACAAGCGTGCTGGTGAACTAACTGAAGATGAGGTTGAAAAGCTTGTAACAGTTATGAGTAATCCAAGGCAGTATAAGATCCCTGATTGGTTTCTAAACAGACAGAAAGATGTCGATGATGGCAAACACTCACAATTGATGTCTGGTGCTTTGGAAACTAAGCTGCGTGAAGATCTTGAGCGATTAAAAAGGATAAGATCTCATCGGGGTATACGTCACTATTGGGGGTACGTAAATAAGTGGTTTAACCATCATTGTTATATTGGAACGTTTTTTCGGGACATCATTCACTTCAATGAACTGTTGAGTTTTGTCATGGATGTGATGCAATTAGGCATGGTTTGTTTGTGCCAAGCATTTTCTCGGACGTTTGGAAATAGGACATGTGCGATGGCATATATCGTTAGCGGAAATTATTTCTGTGTAGTTCTTATTGGTTCACAATGTTTACCGATGAGTCACCTTATGTTCGTTATTTCATCTCGAAGTCTTTGAACATGTCTTGATCCTGGTTTACAGGGCGTTTTTCGCCACCTCTTCTGATAGATAATAATGGTCTCATCTGAACATTCGGTTTAAGGCTAGTCTGGTTGTGTGGACTTTATTGGTTGTTTCTAACTGTTATGCTAGACGCTAATTAAGATGCCTTGACATGTCATCGATCATCTGTACTCAATGTTTGAAACACTAAGCTTACACTTACAACATAGGATAGACGTTATGAAATTATTATCAGTGTGTTATTATCTGAGTCGTAAATTTTTATTTTTATTGATTGGTTAGATCATATTAACTTATTATTATTCTTGCACATGAACTTCTAGTTGTTGGTAGTCGTTCTATGTACAAAACCATCCTTCAACCCACTATGTAAAGAGTGATGATAACTGTTCACAACAAATTTCCTGCCACATGTACAACAATCCGAGTAACTTGACTCGCGCCTAAAACCTGTAACTTTTAATGTCAATGCTCGGTCCATTGTTTCTGTTGAACTTTTCAGGATGTCAAATTAGTTCTCTTGTTAGTGTAGTTGGCTTGAGTCACCACAGTAGACAAGCCCACAAAGTTTAAGTGGTTATCAGAATAGTCAGAATAGGTTTCGCACTGTTTTCATCGATGCATGTAGTGCGTCCTGACTTGGTCTCATCTTAGCCTTTAGTCAATGTACTTACATGCATAAATAATACCTACTCTTCATTATTCATATGTTGTTATTGTAATTTTAGATTGCGAGTTCGTGGTCAACACACAAGAACAACTGGACGACGTGGACGAACAGTTGGTGTATCTCGAAAGAAATAAGTGAATAAAAATTTGTTACGGAAACAATGTTCTACTGCTTTCATTACTTAAACTGTGTCCGCATAGTTTTAATGAGCACGAAGTAAGGGCTTGTGTATTACAGCTAGTTTTAATATTTACTGTCGTCAATCTTAATAGTCTCTCAGAAAAGTCCGTTTGCCAATTGTTAGTTATTGACCAAATAACGTAGTGATTATCGATAAGCACGTTGGATTAGACATATTTAGATATCTGTCCTTTAGGACTTTTCACTTGATATCAACTTAAAATAATTCATGCTTACTGGAATTGTGACAACTGTTGATTAGTTAAATATGAGGCAAAATGGTGGGGTCTCTTGGTAGTGATAAGTAAATTACTATGATCACTAGCGCAGTATCCCCGTTTAGCAAGTGGTAATTCAAGCTTGGAGGTAAAGTACGTAAGTACTAGTTTTGGAACTAAACTATTCCCGTTCACTAATACAGTCATAGTATAAGTAATGTCATTTTTGGTGTAGGTGGTAGGAGTAACATGTTAGCATTTATTATAAAGATTTGAACAGTCAAGTGACTGCGTTGCGTGTCATAATGTCATATTTTAAGGTTTAGGTTATCTAAATCAGCAACCAGTTTAATTTTGTTGCATGCTAGGGATATTCCAAATAAACCTTTAGCTTCGCTATACCTAATGGCATGTCTGTACATCAGCTTGGTATCAGTGACAGCTGCGATGATCGAACGATATTACAAAAATCTGGATACCAGAGCATAGTTCAAATTACATTGTTTTTAGTTCCTTTCTTGTGATTACTTCCATGTTTTGTAGTAGTTCCTAAAACTTCAACCAAGAGAGGGATCGTGAGTCGCAGTTAGTAATAAGGTGCAACTGCGTACTGTTGATTGTTAGTCGAAACAAACTACTACAATTACCATCATGAGTGGTGATTCCCCCTCCTCTAACCGTTTCCAGCATCGTCAATCACATGCGTTTTGATGGGAAATAAATTCTGTAGTTTGCGTTTCTTTAAGTAGTCGCTTGTTTCTTGGTTTGGTGTGAGTTCCGTTGTCTTAGTGGTCAATACAAGCTGTTTTTTCTGAAACATCCTTGCCTCCTGGAATTCTGCTATAGTCAGTCAGTCAGTAACAACGTGGAACTTCGTACGTACGTACATCAGTTCGAGTTGCCATACCACATTAGCACAGAGATTCAGTTATCGATTCAAATCCCATAGTGGTAGAGGTACTGAAAGTATAAGTAGAGATAAGGGACATGAAGGTTTGATGATGTTATTAAAGGAGTATAGTCCAGTGGAATAAATTGGGAAATAAAATAAAGGACATGAAGAATTCAGAAGATTAGAGTTTGAGAGAACACAGACAGTGGATGCACCTGCGCCATTGCAAACGATTTTGAGCCATGTCATTCAAGGTCTGTAACCATCAGTTGCTATCATCTCGCGGTCCCCAACCAGGTAGTCTACACCTACCAACATGACTCAGTCCACTTGTCAGAGACTTCATGGATTTGTGCCATGTTTTGGTCTGGCCGCCTCTAGCTTTCTTCCAACCTATTCGTACACCATAAAACACTGCGCGTCGGGGCAGTCGGTGGTCAGGCATGCGCAACACATGTCCTAGCCATCTCAACTGATTAAGTTTCACTACTTCATCAATTAATTTTCCATCCTAACCTAGTACCCGTTTCCTAACAACTGAGTTACTTACTCGGTGGTCCCAGGATATACGAGCAATGTTTCGAAGACACCTATGGTCAAATACTAGTAACCTACGAATATCCTCTACTCTTACTGGCCATGTTTCACTGCCATAAAGTAGGACGGAACGAACTGCTGCGCAGTAAACACGTCCTTTGTTTGATAGACGGATATCTCGCCTACGCCACAAATGACGCAAGTTGGCAAAAGCTAGTCGAGCCTTTTGTATCCGTGCTGAGATTTCCTCACACACCAAACCACAAGGGCTGATGAGACTTCCAAGATAAGTGAAGCGGTCGACACGCTCAACTACTTCACTCCCTATCACTAGTTCGGGTGCCGACGCAACCCAATCCTGTAGCAACATTTTGCATTTCGAGGGAGAAAATCACATGTCGAACATGCTTGCATTGTTGCTTAGAGTGGTCAGTAGACTCTGCATTCTGTCAGCGTCTTCACCAAATAGAACTATGTCATCGGCATATTCTAAGTCAACAAGTGGATCTCCCGGTAGAAGTTCAACTCCTGGAAAGTCAGAGGTGGAAAGTGTCATCTCTAAAAGGACGTCAACGACAAAGTTAAACAAGAATGGAGAGAGTGGATAGCCCTGACGAACACCACTTGAGGTATTCAATTCTGATGACAGTTCACCATAAGCTCTCACTCGACCAGTTGTGTTCGAGTAAAGAGCCTTTATAAGGTTGATGTACTTCTTTGGTACTCCCTTCAGTGACAAACACTGCCATAGAACCTCACGATCAACAGAGTCAAATGCCGTCTTAAGGTCGAGAAATACTACCATTGTGGGGCGTCTGAATGTGTGTCTATGTTCTAGGATCTGACGTAATGTGAATATTTGATCAATACAACCACGTCCAGGTCGAAAACCAGCCTGGTTTTCTCTAGTCTGTTCTTCATGAGCTTTGGTTAGACGTCGAAGAATTATTGAAGCTAATATTTTAGACACTATATTAGTCAAACTAATTCCTCTATGATTGTCACAGGAGGACTTTTGTCCTTTCTTATAGACTGGTACAATCAGTGATTGAGACCAGTCAGATGGGATTACGTCCAGTTCCCAGATCCTACCTAAGACCTCAGTCAATCTCGCTGCTAATACTGGACCGCCATCCTTAAAAATCTCAGGGGTAAACCTGTCAGGGCCTGCTGCTCTCCCACGCTTCAGATTTCCTATAGCTTTTTCAACTTCGTAAAGAGTCGGAGGACTTACATCAACTTGCGATTCAGGTCGACTGGAGATCGTGGGAAACCGAAGTGTGGCTGAAGGCCAGTTGAACTGATCCCTAAAGTATTCTGCCCATCTATCCAATCTCCTGGATTGAGAATGAATAATATGTCCATCTTTCTCTGAGATTGTCTCGCTAACAGTTGGGTTCCTAATACCGGTTTCCTTAACAAGTCTGAACAGTTGCCTGCTGTTACCTATTGCTACTGTCTTTTCCATCTCTTGCTTTCGCTACCCACCACTATTCACGATCTTTGCGTAGGCTTCTAGTCAGCTTACATTTAAGCTGACTCCGCTCTTCGTCATGTTCAGAGCCAGATGGAATGAGTTTTCGAGCATCTATCAGTGCGGTAAATGCAGCTGAGATCCAGTGTTTCTCCCTAACCTTATGGTTTACCGTACTTGCAGACATCACTGCTGTTTCTACAGCTTTTCGGATGTCATTCCACGCTGCCTCGGGGTGGGCGTCAGTTACATAGCTGTCTAACTGTTTGTCTAGATGTTCCTGAAATATACTCTTAGCTTGACTATCCTTTAGTAGGACCCTAAGGGGTTTCCTTGCAGCATGTTTCCTACGTCCAGTAAGACGTAGACAAATACGCGCTCGCACTAGAGCATGATCTGAGTCTAAGCATGTGCTCCAGAATCAGCGACAGTCTTCTATCGAGTCCCTCCATCGGTGGCTGATAGCGATGTGATCTATTTGGGTCCAGCGTTGAGACGAATTAGGGGGTCGCCATGTTAAAAGATGTTTTTCCTTATGCCTAAAGTTAGTGTTTGCAAGAAACAGGCCGTTATCTGTTCTTTGAGCCGCGACACCATAAGATCCACCCAGGTGTCTTTTCTTTTCGCTTAGTTTACCTACTTGAGCATTAAAGTCACCAGCCACTATTACTACATCAGAGCGTCTGTCTTTTCGGAGAAGGTCGGAAAGCTTTCTGTAAAACTCATCTTTTACATCATCTGAGCTGCAGTCAGTGGGAGAGTAGGCAGAGACGACGAAGAGGCAACGACGAGTGTCCCTATCTTTTCGAGTCCTTACTGTTCCGTTTAGTCGGACAGCACACAAACGACTGCCTACTAGGATCTAGTCTAAGAGAGCTCGTTCTGCCCTAGGACTCAATGCTATACCTACGCCAGTGAGGCCACGGGAAGCAGCATCAGAGCTTCCAGATACACGAAGCGTAAATCGAGTTGGTTCGTTACTTTGACATGGTGCGGTCAAATGAACGACACTACTAGGATCCTGTGTGCGCGTTTCGGAGACGCAGCACACACCGATGAAGCGAGATTCTAAAGTCTTAGCTAAGGAAGCCTGTTGTCCTATTTGGCACAGTGTTCGGACGTTGAAAGCTCCTACGTGTAGTTTGGAGCGTGGTTTCAGGAGACCAGGAATAACATTCCGCGTACTCGAATCGTTCGCACTAGCGGGGCGAGGTGATAAAGGGACGTGAGAAGGGTTAGTCGTGGAGATAAGAGAGTTATTAGGAGGTGTAGGAAGGATTTGAATGTGACCAACTTGGTCTCGTGTGTTGTTACGGGTATGAGGGCTGGTATCACTTCCCGGTTGCCCACACCGTGGAAGGGTATTTCTTGAGGGACCTGAAAAGGAAATCGGATTAGTGTTGGTCTTAGCGACCTGAGTGCGTGACCGCAGAGCCCAAGGGACAACTGCTTGAGGCCGGTCGCGCACGGCCTTTTTGTGGGAGGTTTTTAATGTGTTAGCTCCGTTCTTCAAAGGGCCTTACCGCCGGAGACGGAAATCCGTGGGGTAAGGTGAGGTGTGACATTTTTAGGGTCAACCTTTTCTAACCCCTTCCTTCCTTGTGAGAAGGCAGCATCGCTGCAGATGCTGATTGTCCGAGGGAAACACCTTACTGCTGTCACACCTCTGTACAGTCAGCAGTACGACTTCGCCCTCAGACCTTGAGTTGCTGCTTTTAGTCTTAACGTTCTCCAATCGACCTGCCTGGCATGGTAGAACCTGCAGGAACATGTGTTCCAGCCAATATAGCTCGGTTGGGTCATCACGATAGGCAAGCCCGACCACCACGTCAAGGTAGCAGCTACGGTCGGGAATTCTGCTATAACCAGTTTGAGAATGGTGTGATAGCACCAGAATTTATCATACGCGCTTACATTGAATTCAAGACTTCAACGAAAGTATTTTCTCTAGCATTTTCGTGAATTTAATGGCTAGTTAAATTGTCAGTTGGTGCAGCTGCGCATATCGAAGTAGCTCGTTTACCTAAATTGCTTTAGTAATTTAGAGGACACTTCCTACTTTTTGTCTTTTATATAACTTATGTTCAGTTCGAAAAAGTTTCCAGCTATATAGATTTCGTTACATTTGGAGTCAGAATATAGTACCAAATGACTGTTATATGTTCAGTTGGATTGTTTGGTGATCGCGACTCTTCGGTATCTTCATGTGTCCAGACACTTGTTATCAAAGCCTGCTAATTAGCATAAGACAAGTTTTAGAAGAAAACATTCTTTATTTGGAGGGCAGCTTTTATCTTCAGTCCATTCCATTTTTTATGTTGTCGATTCTACTCACTCAGTCTAGTTTTTCGCGAATGTGCAGGTTTCAAAAGTAATTACTAGAATCGACAAAATATATCTTTTTATCTTGTTCTATACATCCATACGTCTGGTAACTAACATTTGATAAATAATGATCCGTATGTATTGAGCTTACGTGAAAAGTGATTGGTAAAAATCAAGTTGTTTAATAGATAACCATGGAAGAGACTAGGAATTCCACATAAATTATTTGTTGATATTGTCATTTCATGATAATTTACTGGAATTTTCTGTTCTAAAAGCTAACTGGAATAGCGTACAATGACCCGTATTTATCTTTGATAGGAAAACTTTTCCTCATACTTAAACACCTCTGATCAATAGATAGTGAATTTTCTTTGGTTTCTATTTCTTGTTCAAGGGATGTCCGACTCTTTTGCAGTCTGGCTAATGTAATGTTTGCATTCCTGCGATTGTTTTTAAGTTCTTCGATTGTTTTTCTAAGTTCCAAAACTTCAGTTTGAAGTCTGTAAAAGAAAATATCAAGTATAAAGGAGCTATACCTAATTATGTATACGTACGTAAATATGAATTTGCTATAGTAAAAATAACTACATCTCTAACATATTGTCACACTTTGCAAAAGAGATAATCCATTTACTACATTTTTAGGTGAGACAAATTTTTCAGTGAGTAATGGTTGCCTCCTAGTCATAGTATACTTTTCGAAAAATAGCCTATAATCATTCAACATCAGAATACATAACGGTTAGTTCTAGACATTCATAACTCTTTTGATCTGAAAAAAAAGTGTTGGTTGTAATCAACGGTCAAGAAAAATAGAAATGAGTAAGGAGATTATTGATAGTTAATGCTACTTAGTGGCACCGTAGTGTGACAGAACAAAGACGAATCTTAAAACTACATGAAATCGAAGCATAATATGCAACAACTAACGCTTTTCGGAATACTTTAGTTCAATAAAAAGAAAATATCATTTGCATTTCAACACAGAATTTTGTTTATGGACAATTTTGTGTTGACTGTGATGCCTTCTATTCTGAAGAGTTGTCTCGTGAAATCTTGATTCAAGTCGAAGAACAGCTGAGTTCCAAAAAAAACACCTTGTAAATCTTCAAATGAAGTTAGCAATAACAGAACATGCTGTTTTCAGTAGCGACCAGCCGACCTTAAAAATGTAAGAACAGTTCATCAAGCATTTCCCAACTATAAAGGAAGGCGAGTACCTGAAGCATCACACACATTTCTAAACCCTACTGCTCTCAGTAGGAAATATGTTGATAATCACTTAACTTGGATCATTTATTCAAACAATCATAGTACATTCTATTCACACTACCCCAGTAACATAAAAACTCAGCTTTTCTGCACTGGATTTCATATTTTTCCATATCCACTATAATACAAAGACAAAAGCATATCGCACATCATAGGAAAGGATACTTCTAGACTAGATACAGTATAATGCATTGTAGTCATATTTGATGGGGCTCGTTCTATGTAACATAAAGTAGTATTAGGCCCTATTCCACGGAATCTTTAAAAAATGTATACACTAGCGAATGACAGTTGTGAAATAAAGTATGAATATACTAGAACTAAGTTTGTTTACCTGCCTATCCAGTGATGTGGTACTAAGGTCTCTTTATCATTCAAAAAACACCATAGTATAGTCCTTCATCAAGATTACTTTATTATCATTGAATTCGTCGAAGTATGTTCACCGAGATCGTAAATGAGGCCACTAAAACATATTTAGTCAGACTACATGATTGAAAGAAGTAGGAACTACATAGTAGGAGAGAATGAAGAGTTGGAAAGGCAACCTGCAGATGAAGATTTGTGTTCAATTCTCAGCTAAATTTTCCGCGAACCCACTGGCTGAATTTCTTACATCGCTACCTACAGCCTACTGGAAGCAGTTAACGGTTACGAAAGAGGTGGATTGCATGTGATACAACCATATTACTGTCCTAGACTCTACTATAAGGTCCTGTCGGCGTGATCTTAATTTCCACTTACTGCGTTGTTTAGAACTAAGTACTAACCTTTATTTTGGTGTTTAAGTACTAATCATATTAGTATATTGATACATTTTAGTGTCGGAGAAAGTAAACTAGTAAGTTGAAGATTCCGCTAGAGCGAAAATTATATCTTTACCAACTCAGTTGTGTGGTTAATCTCTCGCTTAAGTCAACATGAACTTACGTTTTCATTGGTTCATCATAGCAACTCTCTACATTGATCCTTCGAGTTCTTTCTTTTAATCTGGTTTGTGCAACTTTCAATGGTTGGATTTTGTCATCGGTCGTTTTTTTAAGTGCTCCTATTAAGTTTTCCACTTCATATAATTCCTGTGTAACCTAATAAGTAATTTGCGATTAAAAACAATAAGAACAGAAAAAAGTAATCGTTACTTTTCTTAAGGATAAGCGAAGGTTATCTCTTGCATTGATAACTTCATTTATTCTTGTCTGCAGTGCATTATTCACCGTAACAAATTGACCATGTACACTACCAATTATAGATCTTAAGGCAGAATCAATTTTTTCTCGTAGATTTTCAGATGTACTACGTTGATTTTGTGATCGAATTAAATTTTCTTGAGTGTACCTCATCCATGAAGTTGGGATACTCCGACTGAAAAATAAGAGTTAGATGAGATCGTCAAATTTTCTAGATACGAATAGGAATTGGATACTGCCGAATCATACACCATATAATTTATTTAGTAGAGACTTCAAATGTTGATACAGAGGTATTGGCTCTATGAAGTTTCCGACACAAATTTTCGTTCATAGTCACAGAGTTTGATGTGATTACTTAGAGTAAATTGATTATAATCCATTAAATAACAATTTCTTTAATTTAGATTGATAGAGATTTCCATTTCAGTAATTTGACGTTCAATTTTATCCTACTTAATATACAAATAAGTACTCTAACTTGATTCTCAAAACAAACATTCTAACTCGTGCTTCAGGTGATATATGTGTTGTAACATGTAATTACGTGCCAAAAGGTTCATAATTAAAAAGAGTAGATAATAATCAATAGAAGAAAAGAGTTTGACTATGAAAGTTAGGAAGCAACGAATTTTGAAGGACTAGTACTTAATATAAAAGTTGGGGCGGGAAAAATATAACCAGTAAAATCTAAATACTATCAGTTGGTCGGATAAACATAATTTTTGTTTGGAGTAAGAAAGAGATGGACGATTTTCTGACAATCATGGTTAAGATCTTTTGAAAGAAGACTATTTTTTTCACACTTAGTACCTTACATGTAATGAAGCCAAGACAATTTTAGGTTAGCACACCACATTAAATGATTTTGTTATAGAATACTTCTACAGATTAACTGATAGATCTCCATCAATTTATATAGAAAAGAACTATTTATTTTCCAAGATTTCTTTGACATTCAGTCAGCTGTGTAACTTAAAAAAATAAATTATAAAGTGTAAAGTATTTGACAGAATAAAAGTTCTGCAGAATAGTTTAAGTCGTGAACAATTTGATAGAATCTAAAGGAATATTTACTTTATTTATCTTATTGTTTGCGTGATCAATTCTATTTATTTGTCATGTATAGTATCACAAAAAATCAAGAGACATCTTCAGTAAAATTTTCCTCTTTATATTTTCAAAATTATTGGCTATACTTATATTTGTGGTAGCGCATAATTTTTACTCTAAGCATCGTGATAAAGTTGTGACTCTTCTTTGAATGAATTGACTGAAGTACTTATTAAGTGCAACTAACCACTGTCTATTATGACGTATTAATTTAGTTAGTATGGAAATGAGTTAGAGAAAGTTAATCTTCATGAGTTGTGCTAATCAGAAGTGTGGAAGACTGAGCCGATCCACATATATACTAGGCCCTACTTGTTAATGGGTGACTGATCGGTTTATTTATTTATTTCAAAAAATAGTATAATATTGTCAACATTTATTTTAAATTATAACGATTTCACATTAGATATTAAAATAATAATTAACATTCATTTTATTTATTAATTGTCAGTTTAAAAATTTCATTAAAAATACTATCCATTCAATGATTAAACTCATAATGGGAGGAATTCATTGATGGAAGTATATTCACATTGTGTTTTTTTATTATTCAGATGGATTTTAATTGTTTATTGAATTTAATTGATGGATATTTGAATATACGTGTTTTTTGGAAACAAAATTATATATATATATATATATATATATATATATATATAATTTAATTAAATATTAATCATTTATTCTAATGCATTTAGAGTGCGAATTTTCTTCAGTTTTTTTTGTTTTATTCATAGATGAGTAGTATAAATTCTATGTGGTATATGTTATTCCTTCATTAGTTATATTTAGGATAAATCAGTAATTACATGATACTCTTTATGAAACTATCCCATAATCATGAGTTATCACGCACATTTCGAGAATTTTCGAAGCATATATATATATATTATTTTAGGCTTTATTCAATACTATATTTTTGATACAATATAGAATTATCAGCAAAATATATATTAACAAGGTTCTATTTCTTATTTCTTGATCGATCCTGACGATAAATATTGAGTGGTCACCAGTTAGAAATTAATAGTTCAGGAATCGACATCTGAATACTGTACATTCTTTTAGATGCATATTGCCAACAACTACGATGTCTCTAAATGAACTTTTTTGGAATTTGTACAGTGAAATGTTGTAAACTTTATATAAACACATTTGAATAGGTTGTGTGATTAATAGACATATTGATGTGTTAAAACGACCAAGAAAACAGATAACTTGTTGAAATATCTAGATGTCAGGAACAGGTAGCCCATATATATATATATATATATATATATAGCTGATGATCTTAGTTTATGTGAACCAAAAGTCATGAAGAATAATACAAATCTGAGCAACCTTCAGGACTTTCATGGCGTTAGTATAGCTTAAAAAGCCTGAATGTACAAGACATCAGTAAAGACGGTTCTTGTTTATAATTATGAAACCTGGCTCTTCCAAGCAGGTGTTTTTCAACTATGTCCTATCGTTGCTTTATTTAAAGAACTACTTATATCCAGTTCCAAGATTGTGTATGTAATATCAAGGCCAGTCATAACAGGGATGATATCAATACTTATATAAGGAGACATTAGCTTAGCGGCTAATCAAATACATTAATGCCCACTAAATAAGCTTACGTATTATCGAAATATTCAATCCCATTGTAAAGAGCAATATTTACTGATGAGTTGCAAAGACCATATAAGCGATCATCAATTATTTGGGCGTGATCTTTATCAATAGCATCCTTTTGTAGTTCATTCTGAGTTGAGCGTAAAAGTCTAGGAAGACAAGAAAAAAGTTATCCGAGTTTTAAATTATCAGAAAGGGTTTTGTTAAGTCAAATTATTGTGAGTAAACATTTCTCCATCATAATACCTTTAACTTGGCAATAATTTATTTGAAAGAAACTTCTCAATTAAAATGATGTGTGACAGTTTCGTATAACTTATACATCCTTAAAAATTTGATGCCTGTGTAATTTCGTGACTCAGTTATACATGTTAACAGTGAACTATTCATGATGTTGCTTTTTATACTGCTGATTTAGTCACATAAATCAGTCTCAATGTGATGACTATGATAACGTTTTTATAACTGTTATTTTTGAAATTCTATGTAAAAGAATTACGTTATGATGATTTGGTTAGATAATTCACTATTTGAATATCAAAACTTATGATAAAATGCAACATATACCATTGTTATACCACTTCTTTTCAGTATTTAATTTTCATATATTTATTGATAAAATCCTGTTAGAGATAAGAGTCAATATTCACGTTACTATCTGGTATATTCTTTACAGATTGACAACCACTTACATAATATTGTACCATGTGTCAATTTAATTTTGATTAAATATCATTTTCAATTTTGTATCCAGAAAGTGCTCACAAATAGAAACTTCAAAAAATGAGTAACTATTCACAAAAATGTAATTTTAATAGTTGAAATCATGAGTCAGTTGAAGTTAGACCACCATGGGAAACCTGGAAGAACTTGACGGCCATTTTATCTAGCTTCAATTGATTCATGATCTCAATTATTGAAATTACTATCATATCCAAGTAAACCCCTTCTGATACAAAAAAATAATTGTTTATCACATATACCAGTCAAACAAACGGTTATTATTTTCTAAAAGAGATATCTTTTAGTGCTGTAAACTCAAGTAAAAAAAAATAAATAATATGATCAGTTAAATAATTGAACGGTATAATAAAATTTTCTATTTAAACTGTTGATACAGTTAACCTCATTACATATATTATGATTTGCTTAAGACTCTTGATAAAGTAACGTGAAATTCATGCAATTCGATTGGTCTTACGTCTCTCTCAGGAAGTTAATAACATATGACTATATATATATATATATATATATATATATATATATATATATATATATATATATATATATAAAGGTGATAAATGAAAAGTGTTACCTGCTTTTATTTGCCAACGGCAAAATTGAATTAGTTTATGATTCAGAGTGAGAGAGAGAGAAAGTGGTAAACATAAGAATGAGAATAATTTTTTGATAGAAATTTTTTAGGATCGATAACTCTTTATGATGGATATTTTGTTTTTTAGAGTTGATTCCAATAAATCATTTGATAGTTCTATACATATAATATTGATGAGAAAACCACGAAGTGTTATTTGTTCACTACAACGTGACTCGTATATATATATATATATATATATATATATATATATATGTATATATATATTCTTAATTATGTTTTGTAATAAATCATATTGTAAACCGTATTTATGTAAAGCCAGTCGCATTGATGCTCTAAAGATATTATTTGAGATATTTGATACTAAAAAGACCAGTTATTGTGTTCGTTGTAAGATTTGAAGTTTTTGGATTGAATGTCGTATATAGTTTCCGGTAACGTAATGCTAACGAACCTCAAGTGTTAAGATTGAATAACTATTTACCACTTGTTGGTTTTCAGTGGTTATTCATCTAATTTTAATGAATAATAAAAATTACTACATGTTATGATAGTTTATTTAATACTGGATGTATATTTCTATCCACATAATTAACTTCCTTTATTAGGTTAAATAACGTGAACGAAATTATTTAATCTAAAAGAATTGATAAAATCCTGATTAGCTAAAACTGTTTAGATGGATTTTGCAATTTTGAGTATCACGATATACCCGTATGATTTTAGATCCGAATATAATTTCTAGAATTTGTTTTTTGAATTGAGACTGTAATGTCATTAGTTTTCATTAAAATGTTCCACAACTGCTTGTATAATATTGTTTTAAAATTCCTCAAAAACAGATATTTGGATGAGGTTATCGTAGTATAATACCATAATGATATATGTAATATCAGTTTTGAGTATCAAACTAAAATGTACAAACTTTTTTATAAATAATTTCTTTTGGTTAAATATGGAACTTTTCAATGAAACATTTGTCCTGGATTTCACCGTGAGCTATTATCGTAGATTTCAGGGACTTAAAAATTTAAATCTACTTTCCACTAGTTTGCACATAAAATAGTATCCTTAACTTCATATAACATTGTATTATTCGTTATAATTTTTGTTTTAATATAATCTGATTTTAGTGATTTTGATTTTACATAAATCCTTGTTTATGGTGTTAGGTGTTTTTTGTTATTCAACAAAAAATTAATATTGACAGAATGAAGCTAACAGTAGAATCCAGAACACGTACTTTTGTTCTATATAGAACTCGTCAGCTAAGTGCACATGTTCACTAATGTAAATTACAGAATAACTCAAACTATTTATGGACGAACCAATCAGATATAAGATAACGAATCATGAATTTTGACGCGAAATTTATCCATACATTTGGCTAAATAGAATTTTGGCATTATAGCTGATGTCAGTTCGTGATGAAAACCCTAAATCTAATTTTTAACCTTAACCATCGACTGTAAATGGGAATTCTAACTGCTTTATAACCTTCGTTTAGTCCTAATCAGTAGGTGTCCATTCAAGGTCACTTCAGCGTTACTGAAAGGTCGTCCATAAATTATAGTTTCATCAAAGTTTTTTTTATTTATTTACATTTGTTGACTATCCAAACTTACTTATACATTGTGCTTAAAAAATCAATAACTCATTAAATTTAATCGTTTTCAACTGATACAAATAAATGAACCCATTTAAAACTATTCAGTCTATAAATCGATTTAATAATTAAAAATAAAACAAACTATTTAGTCTATTGAATCATATTTGAAATTTAACTCACTTTAATTGAATTTCTGCTTTATCAATAAGTTTAGTAATTAAATCAATCCCTTTGTTGACAGTTTGAACTTCCTAAAATTAAAAAAAAGAAAACAAACAAACAAACATTTTCATTGTGATCTTATTTATTTATTTAAAAAAACAAAAACAAATCATCTTATTAGTATATTCGATAAATTCAACGTTTCAAAAAACAGCAACAACAACAAATGTCTACGTCTTTATTTAAAAAAAAAAGACGAAGAAAATGATCTAAACATGATGGTTTAATTTTATTGTGACATTTTATTGTTTTTTTTTTTACATTTATGAATTCATTTAATAGTCTAAATAAAATGAAAGATATGAAAATTTCCTTAAAGGTCAGTTAAGATTAATTTTTTTTTCTATATTTTTAGTTTAGAGAGAGGGAGAGAGATTGTTTATTTGAGTTATTTCATTATTATCTCGTTTTCTTAAAAAAATATAGTTTTACTTTTAAATTTGCTAATATTTAATTTTTATGATGTTTATTTACTTATTTTTTGTTTCTTTTATTGGCCTGGGATCTGACCGAAATTATATCATATGTTGATTGCTATCGAAATATATATATTATATATCTCTTGGCTATCCTCCGTATATAATTATCGACTTAACATGTGTTAATGAATAACGGAACTAAAATAAGTCAAATACGAGAAAGGATTTTGAATACTCATATTTTGTACAATCGTTAATCTGGACAGATAATCAGAGGGATGAAGAGAATAGAACAGAGCGAAACGAAATGATGCACAATGGAGAAGGCGTATGAGCCAACTCCATTTAATTAAGCGTTAATCAATATTTATAGCCAGATAAAAATAAGTTACATATATGTAATGAATAAAATAAGCAGTGTACACACATATGCGCTCATATATATACAGTCAAGGTCAAAACATGACTCAAGAGGAATGGATCAATCAGCTAGTCCACAAGCTAGAATAAGGTATATGGGCTTAATATAGCAACCGATATTACAGATAGAAATATGATATTCGTTTTGATTGTCACCACATAGGTTGGAAGCTATAAATAAAAGCTTCATTTTAGTTGGGATTTGTCAGTAAGGAGGTAGGTTCTCAACTAGTGAAGAACTAATGTTATCTAGATTATTTAAGTTCATATCAACTAGTGTCACAGTAAGCGATAACGCTAGTGAGCTATTCTTGTCACAACTACCCTTCTGCTGGACTGCTAGTTAAGTTAGATTAAAACTAGTATCTGTCGGAAAATTAAATGCTATAAGCATTTCCGTTTGAATTCCTTTTAACTCGTTATTTTTATATTAAGGGTTGAAGGACAGGAATTTATTCATACTGGTACTTAAATTTACCTGAATGTTAAGAATATCTATTTAGTTAAGAAATCTTATTTCTCAATGGAGACAAAAGGATGAAGTTAGATTTCAGATTCACATATTAATATGTTTTTGGTTGTTTTTTTTTGGGGGGGGGGAATATATCTTAAATGGATGTTATAAGTTTGAGAGTACTGTTCGATAACCTTGTGCTATAACTATCAACCTCTAAGAAAAATCTACAAACATCAGAATTCAAAAACACTTTTAATATTCAAATCGTTATTATACTTGAAAGGGTTGATATTCGCCAAACATAAAATGGTTTTTCCATACTTTTAAATTTTAATCTTTTTTTAATTGAATAATTGTGTAAAGTACTGTCTTAAATGTCTATTTATTTATCGGATAAGACATATCTTTCAACAAGGATAACATAATGTCATATTCATATAAATTATTTCATTTTGTAAATGTTAATGATTTACTCAATATATCAGACATAAGTTTTTCAGTATCGATGAATATTCCATATGAAGTTCTGATTGTGTTTCAAGTTATGAACTGATTACTGAGATATTCTTTTTGAGTTAGAAATTCCAAAAGAGATCGAAATAGTGAAGTACCAATGATAATAAAGAAGACTGATCATTAGGAATATGAATCGGAAAGGCGGGGTTGAAAAATATGTATGAAGAAATAATAGAATTCAAGATCATGAATAATATAAAGAGCGTATGCACCTTAATTATAGTGGACGATTTTGAGTCATGTCACTCAATGTCCCTAACCACTGATCGTGTGTATCACGTGGAGCCCAACCAGGCAGTCTGCATTTACCAAAATGGCTCAGATCAATGGTCAATGAATTTACGAACTGATTGCATGTTTTCATTTATACTGTAGGACAAAAGAAATAAACTAATAAGCTTCATGGAGTGTGGCAGGTTCCTGAAATAGATTAGTAAAAAAAATTTTTTTAAAAAGTAGTTTAGCAATTATCTATGCGCTTGCTTTATCGTATTCGTGTGGATATAGAATGAACTGGTATCCAAAGGTGTTAATGTCTAACTTCAATTGATCTGTGATCTTGTAAAACCTTTCATCCATTGTCTGTGGTGGATAACTGTCTCACACTCAACATGAATTCGACTCCACTGGTCACAGCTCCTCACTAAAATCCAGGAAATCCATCTCGGATCTTGTCGCTTGTGAGCACATGATTATTATCATTCATAAAGATTGTAGTATTTTAGCAGTTGAATTCACGAGTCGATCTATGGTAGATCGCATTTGAAAACCTGGAAGCACTGGACGCCGTTTTGTTCTAGTATAGTACTCCTCAGCATCCACGATCATGCAACTGAAGAATCCAATACTTCATTAAAATGGCCGTCCAGTGCTTCCAGGCTTTTAATGGTGGTCCAGCTTCGATTGGCTTGTAAATTCAACTGCTAAGATATTTACAATTCGTGTAAAAATGAGACTAATCTACATGTATGCGATTTATTTATTTGAACACACACAAAGGGGCACCGAATACATATGCGCCACATAGATCATTCAATTTGTGTGAGGAGTAAGACACTTCTCCGGTGCCCAAACCGAAGCAGGTGGTTTTCTTAGGAGGCCATAGGTCTAATCCACACGGCTGTGGAGCGATGTTAGGAGATACTATCCCATGGTTCTCGTCCACTCATTTTCGTTAACAACACCACCGTGAGAAGACAGTGAGCAGGACTTCTCTAGCAGTGTGAAAGCATTTCGAGAGGGAGAGTGGACTTTCTCTACCCTCGACCGTATCAAGGCATTTAGAGACATATGCATTTTAATTAACAATCTTGTTGATGCTTAGTTCTTAGAGAAGATTTGTCACTGTAGATGAATATATAAATATTCTCTGATATTTTGCACAAAATTAACGTTTCTTAAAAGTATCCGTAAAAAAATAAATGTTTCTAAACTATAATCCCTTCACAAAAATATACCGGAAAACCTCAAATGTTGCTATGAAAATTAAAATAACTTTATAAATTCTTAATTTATATTTGCTGAATACAATTCATTAAAATTATTCTTTGTTTAATGTTTGTGTTATATAAGTTCATATAGTTGCATAATTCACTTTCTCCCCCTCTCATACCCACTAACACAATTAATGTATCGAGTCGATTCACTTCCAGTTATATTAATTGAATTTAATTGCGGTTGTAGACTAAAGCATCTTTGACTATAATAACAGTAGTATTTCTTTTATATATATATATATATATATATATATATATATATATATATATATATTGCGTAACAGATTAAAATTGTATACTTATCCACCTTCATGTTTCTGTGTATACATATATGTACATTCATAGAAGGATAATTATGAAGAATGTAATAGGCAAAATAAATTCATTGTTTACAAAACTATATCTAATTTTCTTTGCTTTATGATTTATTTCAAATTAATTATTCACAAAATTTTCTCTGTAACATTAATTATTATGTTTATTATTGTTATTAATATATCTATATTTTTTCTCAGTTCTAATTATTGTACACACATAGATACATCATATACACTATAGTGTGATGCATAAAACTTCATGCATTTAATTTATCCGTATATGAACTAACTAGAATGTTTCTCTGTCTATTCTGTTGTTGTTATATTCCTTTTTCACCCCACCCTAATTAATTTTATTTCTTGCATAAATAATGACTTCTTTTCCTGGTCTAACGAATGGAGATGTGGTTGATCCTAGTGTTTCTTTTAGTTTATTATCTTTGCCATTATTATTTTTTTCCTCATGTATACTTTTTTCGAAAAGTCTATTTCTTTCTGAAGTAATTTGTTCGCTTATATGTATATATTCCATAATGGCGCTACCATGCATATATATTGAAATGAAAGGTTTTAGCCTTTGATATAATTGTTATTGTGTTTGTTTGGAGGTGGTGGTAGTAGTGATTTAACATTTGCAAATATATTATACGAATGAATAATGTTTCCTGAATGAGAATATTTATGCACATTATACATATTCATTCATATACACAATTTTATTTATATGCAAATGTGTAAGTTCGTGAGTATACAAATATTTATGGATTTGTTTAGCTATTAGCGAAGCATAAACTGTAAGGTTCACTAGTTTGAAGCGAGAATAAATTTGTAAATTATATGTAACTACTTGATCGGTATCATCAGTGGTTGCACAGATTGATTGAGAGAGTTATGTAGATAGAATAAAAACAATAAAAGTGAGATAGATAATAAATAATAATTTTAATAGAAGATAACTAGGATCTATTTAATATGTTTATCAATAATTTTTGAGGTTGTCCAGTATTTTATTTACCACCAAGTGCCTATTAATGTTTATTATGTATATAATTGGTTTATATAATTGTTTTAAGTTATGTTAACTATTAGAGTGAAATAAAGGAATAGTTCAATGATTAACTGAATCCTGTCAAACATATAGATTGTTCATTTCATTTGCCGTACAAAAATGAATTTATAGCGTAGACTATGATTAAGTAATTATTGAACACATTGGTTCTCGGAAGAAAACTAATCACAGAAATATTTTTCTTTGAAACTTTTTGCTATGTTAACAGCAAAGGGATCCAGGACTGGCGTTTCGTCCGTCTCTGTCTACAATGTTTGTGACTTAAGGTAATATCGTTACAATCCTTATAGGATGCATATATGTCAATAAGAGACTGATCAATTGTTGTCCTAAAAGTCAGTGGGAACATTTGAAGAATTAGTACAACATGAATGAAACTTATACTATGTGATTATAATTTCCTTTCAGTAAGATGAACAGTTACCCACTTGCTTACTTAATTAATTAATTAATAAAGCCTGTCACTACTCTTTGGGATTAGAAAACCGACCAGAAGGTTGTTATTCTATTATATATCAAAATTTAGACTTTATAATACCTTCTCTATAAATTCACATGTAATTTCTAATATGTATTGTGTTTTAGAAAACCCTATAAATGGAAGCATTTCAAGTCTCTATTTGTCAATGTTGTTCAAAGAACTAGATCTTAAAAAATTTCAACAATAAAATATTTGAAGGGGTTTTGTGGATACTATAGAAATTTCAATGGTTGAGATCATGAGTCAGTTGAAGCTAGACCACCGTGGAAGACCTGGAAGCACTGGACGGCCGTTTCGTCCTATTGTGGGACTACTCCACCCCTGAAATTTCTATGATATTCACAAAACTCCTTCTGACATTAATCAACATATACCCATTAGTCACTGTCTCCAAGAGGTATTTCCTGGAGTTCTAGTGAGAAGTAGTGACCAGTGGAGTTTAACCAGGTCTGTTGCGAGACAGTAACTCACTGATGACAATGGTGGACGGTGGCTCAAGTTCGTGGATTAGTTGAAGTTAGACATTAACACCGGCTCAGTGGTCTAGAGGTTAAGCGTTCACGCGCGAGACTGATAGGTGCTGTTTTCGAACCTCGTGGGACGCGAGATCGTGGATGCGCACTGCTGAAGAGTCCCATACTTGGACGAAACGACTGTCCAGTGCTTCTAGGTTTTCGATGGTGGTCTAGCTTCAATTGACTCATGATCTCAACCATTGAAATAAAATATTTCTTTTTAAATTTTCACTAGTTGGGAATTATCAACAGCAATTCGTTAGACATATCCGGTTTTTTTAATGTATATACTTTTTAGTTCATATTTGTAGTGTATATAATAATGAACTCATAATAACTAGATGGTATAGGCAAATTACACTTTGTAATAAAAGCATTTTTTTAAAAAAAACTTAATGATACTACGCATATCCTATAACTGTTATTATTAATATGTAAGTAAGTATAAATTATAAATTAATTTTTATTAACATGGAAATGCACTTACTTTGCTTAATGCTCTTTCGACAATATCTTTAACTTCATCAATTCCATGTCTTTGTTCTCTGTTTGCTAGACATTCTTCAGCTATTTCTAATGGTTTTCTTATATAATCTTTATTGTAGTTTAGAAGTTGAATATTTGTCTAATATAAAAAGGAAAACGGAAATATAACAGTATGACTAATAGTTTAGCAAAGACTAAACTTCGTTTATTCCTTAAACTAAGAGCGTTTACTTTTTTCTGTCTTGTAGAATGTGTTCTTTTTTGGACTGCCTGAATTATTAATATTATCAATAGTAACTTTGAAGTGAAATATCTATAGACGATAACTTGTTGAATAATTCTACTTGATAATCAACTTACTGTAATATAATATTTATAACATACATATGAATCAATTAGCTTAACCTTAAATGAAATTCTAAATATTAAGAATACTTAGATATTTATTTGATAATGTCCATTCCTTGTCTATCATTGTGTTAAATGAAATCATGATTCATTTGATTAATTGATTGAGGTAGGGAATGTTAGGTCATAAGAATGTTTATATTATAAACAAATATTCAATATTTGTAACTCCCTGAGGCAGTAAATAAACCAATAAACCTTTGAAATACATTGTATAGTTTAGGTTAGTCGATATATATAATTTTCAATCAGAGGTTCTCTTTAACAAAATTGTATATTAAACATACCTAATACATTACAGATTAGTAAAGGGACCTCTAGGCTTTATATCCATTGAATTTGTGAATTTTCAAACATTTTTATATCAATAACCAGTTCTAAAATGTGTTAGTATACATGTCAATATTACGAGTTTGTAAGAGCAAACTAGTAGCTTGTTTATTTCATGAAGTTTTCAAGTACAAGGAATGATGATATTAGTGAATTGTATCTGTGATCATTAATATTTTTTTATGGACGAAAGTAAATTATACTCCCTTTCCAAACAAGTACTTGAATAGAGCTGGGATTATATATTATAGCTTTTAAAAAACTTTCAGTGTATTTAAACTAATAGTAGTAATTATTTTCAGTGTTAAATGTTGTGCCTCAGAGGAGTTCGTTGTATGGAAGTATTTTAAAAATTGATAATAGTATTTAACTGTTATATAGATCATCTCGTGTTAGAAGTTGTTGGTGTTTGAGAAAGTTTTATCTACAGGAAACCTCATTAAGAAATGAACTTATAACTTATTATTTATATCGCTCAGGCAAGATGTCTTCAACATGCTTTAATTTTAAATTAATATTTTTTTCATCTTAAAATCAGTCAAATTCATTTTGAGATGAAAACCTAGGGTCAATAATTAGTACAAGAAACATAAAGCACAAATATTAAACTTTTCTCAAGGTTCCCAAATGATAACAATTAGGACGCAATCGACAAATGTTTTGTTCTATCATCAGTGGACACTCGCAGCCCAGTTGGGGATCTAACTCAATAATTCCAGACATCATGATGACTAGAGAATTGAAATTCAACAGTTTGTTTTTCTAAGTTAAACCAATTCGCGATGTCTGATAAGCTATATTTGTTGAGCAGTCCACTAACAGCAAAAAAGAGAAATACAACATTACCACTGAGAAAATATCAATAACTTGAGTTAAACTAATGACTTATATACTTCACCGATGAGTCTCTACTTTCGATTTGTATAACTAACTTGTTAATAAGTTTCTGGTAATTATTCTGGTAATCTATTAAATACCCAAAAAAAAATGCTATTTATTGATTTGAATTGTTTTATTAACAGTCACACAAAATGTTGCCTATAAAATGTATTTTATAGAATGTTGGGTCTTTTATAGTTTGTATACATACTAGTATATATGTTGACTCTATTACTCAGTCAATTACAACTTTTCCTTATCCATTTTTACCCTTACAAATCTTCAGAATAATCTTTACTGATGTATGATATGAATTAGATTAAATAGTTATAGGAAGCAGTATTATTTAATTTTATTAGATTATTAAAAGTGTTAAGACAGGAAGGCTAGGTTAGGAAGAATAAATTGATAGAAAACGATATTTAAAAAAACATAATAAAGTCATTGATAAATCCTTTTGTAGGACATTTCCTGTCAATGGATATCCTTTATGAATTCAAGATTTCTTATCACAAAGTGTTGGTGATATTTTTTGAAAGCCAAATTTAGCATGTTCTATTTCCTTCTCTCTACAGAGTACTTGTTACTACAAAGGTTTAACAGGTAATAGACGCAATACCAATATATTTGTTGATGGTTTGCAATGTTGAATTATTATTATTATCATAATTATTATAGAGTCCATTAAAAAAATTGTGGTCATAGTCTATAGAGTTAACTAAAAAGGGCTTAAAGGATTGAGAGAATTATGCGAAAATCAACAGGTTGTAGGAAATTTAGATTCTGCTTTAATGATATAAATATATTATTATTTTTTTGATTGAGATCTTGAATCAATCAGTGTTAGACCACGATTGGAGACGTGGAAGTACTGGACATTAACACCGTTGGATGCCAGCTCAGTGGTCTAGAGGTTAAGCGTTCGCACGCGAGATCCAATGTCTTGGGGGGGGGGTCGTGTGTGCGCATTGCTGGGGTGTTCCATACTAAGACAAGGAGACCGTCTAGTGCTCCCAGGTTTTCAATGGTGGTCTAACATTGATCAATTTATGATTTCAATCAAAAAACTCAAACTCTACAACCTCATACTGATATGTTTTTATTCATGAGTAAATTCAACTTGTCTTAAGAGTTCAGTTTTATATTATTCATAATGTAAGTTTTCGACATACTATATGTATACCGTGTCGATGATTGAAAACAAAGGTAAAATTTGGATAAATAGCTCCTTATTGATTGATGTTTCATTTGTCATATCGGAAACATTCCTCTCAAATACGATTCGTTTAACGAAGCAGATTCAATGTATTGATGACAGTCAAAATCGGAGTGACCGGATAACAAAGCTTATTACCGCAAATATTGTGTTTAGTGTTGTCGTTAATAGTAACAGCAGTAATTGATACTAATGCTAATACTTCTTCTTGAGTAAATTTGTCTCTGTATTAACTTTACGATGTTATTGAGCTATGAATAATTGATATTTTCTGAATGATTCGTGATAAGATCTTATGTAAAATGCTTTAATGCTGTCTAGTTTAAGATGTACTTCACATTGCGAAAGACGGCTACGAACTAACTTACTGTAAGACATGGAAAATATTTCAGTTACTCTTAGTGAAATAGTCTCACTTTATTATTCAGACTCAAAGCAAGATTGAGAAATAAAACTTCCATATTTTATACAAAGCAATTCACAAGGGGCAGGCTGAATTCTTACTTTATTTAATCTCTTATAGACACTAATTAGTTTGTTATTCTATTCATTGACTCGACAACATTTCACAGTAGTTTTGTGCTAGTCAGTCATATTTTTGGTCTATGGCATTAAACACATTTCTTAAAAGATAAGACATTATAGTTGATATCTAATATAACACTACTATAACATTATAAGGTGGCCTAATGTTAATAAAAATTATAATTCTCCTATATGTTATTTAAGTACAAAATTCACTTTACTGTCATTTGTCATATCTACACATCCCTCAATAAAGTGTTCTATGGTGAAGCAATAAAAGTTAATTTTCATTACAAGTTCAAGATAACATTATTTAAGGTAAATGACGCAAAATGACACTAGGTAAGAGAAATATTAATCTTAAAAAGGTAAAATCAGATACCATGTGTCATATAAAGGATCAAAAAACAAACTTTGATTTCACTTTTTGATACTTAAATTAAACTAAACAGCATATTGTCTATACATACCAACCATCATACTTGCAATAATGAATATTATCATCATGATCAGAAGAGAAATACCAAAAATTCTGAAAGATGATCAAACAAGTAAACAGTACTGATTTATAAAGTTACTTTATTTTTCAGTTAACAGTCAATTCCTATTTGAAATCTATGAAATACTGGAAACCACTAGATAGAAAACATAACCAGTATATAATAAGCTTTGTTGACCTAAAATAGTGATATTAATTATTATGCTACGAACTAAGAATATTATGTCACTACTTTCTTTTTATTAAATTAGAATTTGATTTTATTCAATCGCTTTTAGTTACAGCTTACATGGTTTCTTTCATTTCTATAGTTGGTTTATTTTTTTTATGATCTCATTTTATCGTATTATAAATTCAAGTTCATCTGCAAATTTATTTAGTAAATTAAATGTTAATTTAGAGTTTTTATCATAAAAGAATGAAATATGATTCAATTCATTTTTTACTCTTTAATTTTATTCTATTATTTTATCGTTCGTATGAAACTAATGTTGAAAATGATGAAATAGACTGTATTAGATTATTTCATTGTTATAATAAAAAGTATTATATAATGAATTTTATAGTTGAATTCATGAGCCGATTGAAGCAAGACCACCATGGAAAACCTGGAAGCATTGGACGACCATTTCGTCCTGGTATGGGACTCCACAACAGTGCGAATCCACGATCCCGCTCCGCGAGATTTCAACACAGCACTTATCTGTCTCGCGCGCGAACGCTTAACCTCTAGACCATTACCCTGGCACCTTAAGGTGTTAAAATCTAATTTCAATCAATCCGTCAAATGCTTCCAGGTTTTCCATGGTGGTCTTGCTTCAAATGACTCATGAATTAAACTATTAAATTATTAAAACCTTCACATAACCCTCTTCTGATATTATTTAATTATTAACTTATAGAAACCAAAACAAAGAATGGTTTATTCATATAAAATTGTTTTGTCTATCTAGTTAGATTTTTTTATTTTTGTAAATAAATCAGTTTAAAATGAAATAAAGAGTGGCTGAATTCTCTTTTATTTTTAAAAAAAAACATAACCCTTACTTTATTCAAGTAAAAGCAACAATGTAACTATAAAAACTGATAACAATATAATATAAGTGTGTCATAATGATTAGAGAGGAAATAACATAGAACTACAGGAAGTAGAAATGAAATGAATAAAAAATGGATAGTAGTTCGTTAACAAAGTTTTTCATTTTATTGTAGAAAAACAAAAAAGAAGAAAATAGAAATACACTAATCTTTTGTATCGACTTAGGAATATATTTCAACAATACAGATGATGAGGGAGTTAACAATGAATAGGATTATTAACTCATTTGTTGTTGTTTTTTATTTAAAAAAAAAAATAATAATACATTTGATATGTAGTAATATAAGGTCACAAAAGCCTAAGGGTATAAAAAGAAACTTATTTGTTATTTAATACATATCAAGGAAATGTTTGATTAACAAAGAAGACAACAGAAAGATTATAATAAGAAAAACGGATGAAAGTGAGAATTAATCAATTGTTATAATTCATGTTTAATATGTTGTATGTCTGAGAAAATAAACATATTATTTAACTATTATTAAATGAATGGAAACTATTTTTATGTTGGAGATTTACACTTAGGTTTTCCATGGTGGTCTAGCTTCAATGGATTCATGATTTCAACCAGTGAAATTTCTAAAATCTCCACACAATCCCTTCTGATAATAATAATCATCTGCTCACTAGTGACTGACTTCAAGAGATACTCCTGAAGTTCTAGTGAGAAGCCGTTACCAGTGGAGTTCAACCAGGTCTGTTGTGAGATATCAGCTCACTGAAGACAATGGTGTACGGTGGCGCAACTTCGTGGATTGGTTGAAGTTAGACATTAACACCGTTGGATGCCGGCTCAGTGGTCTAGTTGGTTAAGCGCCTGGAGCGAGACTGATAGGTCCTGAGTTCGAATCTCGCGAGGAGCGGGATCGTGGATGCGCACTGCTGAGGAGTCCCATACTAGGACGAAACGGCCGTCCAGTGCTTCCAGGTTTTCCATGGTGGTCTAGCTTCAATGGATTCATGATTTCAACCAGTGAAACTTAGATATGCATTGATTAAAAGAAATTTTTATAAGGAAAATCTAATTGCAAAATAGCTATTTTGTTTTATAGTGAAATCTTTTAATTGATTAGTTTGTAAACCAAATCTAGAAACTCAAAATCACTGTATGCCAATAATAGCTAACACTTTAAACTTTACTCTAATAATGACATATAGTGATTTGTTATATAATATTGTAGTGATTAACACTATATTGTGTTAAGTTGACCGTAGAAATCTAAACCTATAAGAACGTATAATGTATTATCTTCAGGTTTGAGCGTTATTTTGTTAAACAGTAAAACAGTCAGCTTTACAATCTTTAAGTGTTAACCACTGAGGATTGAATACATTCAGGAATATGAACTAGTGGATTCTGATGTAGTGGTCTAAAGGCATAATATATTCTATGATACCTGTGTTTAATCTTTAATATTCACTTTTAAAGAGTTTGCAAAGATAGGATAAAACAATTTATGAATACTTTCTAGTTTTAATGATTCTCATGCCAAACAGAATTTATATTGAATACAAATTTCGTTAAAGGTAAGTGAACAGATATTACGATTAAATATAAATTAGTGGTTTTAATACATTGGGCTAATTGTAGGATATGAAAACATAGAGTTGTATTAGGTTTAGGATTGTAATAGTTCATTACGTAGTGTTCTAGGAATAAGATGAATATCTATCAAAGACTCCCTAATAATCAATGGCTTATCATATAAAGTAAGTTTGGAATGAAATTTAATTTCATATACTAAAACAGCTTAACAGAACCAACATATTAAAAGATATAATAATTATTCTTTTTATCTGACACTTTAAATAAACAATTGCCTACTTTTAATCTCTCTTGTTCTTCTTCATTTAAATGAATTTCCGTCTTCAGTTCATTTTTCCAATGGTTTATTTCTTCTACTCTTTCTCCTGAAAAAATTATTTTACTGATTAAATTATAATTAACAGTAAAATTATTGTTTAAATGTCTTGATATTGCGTAACAATAAACATTTAAAGTTGAACATTTATATTATATATCGATGTAATCATTAGTCCGTTTTTGTTACAGACAAACATCAACTACAGAATGAATCACTTAAACACAAAGAACCACTGTACAAATTTCTCAATGTACTTTTGACCAGTGTATTTCTAAGACTTGTGGAATCAACTTATTAAATCAACAACCTGATTGAAATTAAAAATATGAGGCGCCAAATCCTGGATCACATTCATCTCAAACACTAAAAATTCTTGATTTTATGTTATTCATATCGTTGACACACTTTACTAAATAAAGTCGAATAAAATGACGATCCAGTGATGTAAGATTTTTGAAAATAACATCTTCGATTGAAATTCGTTTATTAAAAAAATCACTTTAAAATATAAACTGGAGATAGCTATTTGTCGTTTTTTTGGAATATCTAATAGAATTTCATTCTAATGGTTGAGTTCATGAGTCAATTGAAGATAGACCACCATGTAAAACCTGGAAGCTTTGGACAGTCGTTTCGTCTTAGTGTGGGACTCCTCAGCAGTGCTCATCCACAATCTCTCCCCTCGAGATTCAAAACTAGGACCTATCGGTCTCGCGCACAAATTCTTAAAGAATTATTGAACTAATTCAATATTTATTTTAATTTATTTCAATTAGACTGTCATGTCTTTTGCACACTTATGGTGGATACAAAGGAGTATCATTCACAGTAAATTACAAATTGTAATTTACTGTTTGAAATTTTGTACTTTTCTATCATGTTAATGATAATAATCATATTCATTTAGTAACCAAATGAAGTGCATTACAAGTTGCATACAATATATATACTATTGATAGTTTAAATCAATTCGGTATATTCAATTTGAATTATTGTATGTAGATTTAAATTTATCACTGGTCATTTTCATATTGATAATGAAAGTAAATATGGAATTTTTAAGATATTGCTTGTAACTCATAAAAAACAAAGGATTGAACAGTGTCCTTATAACTCCTCAAATAGGAACCTTTTATAATAACATTTAAGCTTCAATGAATAATTACTTTTTATGAATGAGAATTGTTTTATTACCAATTTTGACCATGGTAATAGTAAAGTGATACTATTACACAATGTGGTGACTATAAAATTTAAATGAATATCCACAAATAATGATGAAGCACAGTCTTGTAATACTGTGATTCAATTCAGTATAGTTATTCTAAATTACTGAATTTCATTCAAAATAAACTTGTGAAAATATATGAATATTCTAAGTTTGATTATAGAATATGACTTAGTGCTTTCCATACTTTACCTGACTTCATTTCATAATAACAAGTAAAGAAAACAGTTAGGTTACAAATACTGTTCAATGTAAGTTTGAATTAATTAAAGATTGTATATTAAATTAAGTAAATATAATAAGAAGAAATAATCTTACGTAGCTTATTTGTTGTTTCAGCTTGTCTACTTTTAGTTTGTCTATTAACTTGTTGAATCTTTTGCCATGATTGTAGTCGTAATTCTTCTGCTTCAGCTCGTTCATGAGCAGCATTTTGCAAAGCGGCTTTATTAACTAAATTCCACATTGTTTCACTATGACGTGGATAGATGCACTTTCTGAAAGGCAATAAAAAAATGTCCATTATAAATTTTAATAGTTTCACAAGCTTCCAGGTTTTCCATGGTGGTCTAGCTTCAACTGACTCATGATCTCAATCATTGAAATTACTACAATCTCCACAAAGCCCCTTCTGACAATAATCAACATATACCCACTAGTGACTGGCTTCAAGAGGTATATCCTAGAGTTCTAGTGAAAAGTAGTGACCCGTGGAGTTCAACCAGGTCTGTTGTGAGATAGTAACTCACTGAAGACAATGGTGGATGTGTCGCTCGATTTCGTGGATTAGTTGAAGTTAGACATTAACACCGTTGGATGCCGGCTCAGTGGTCAAGTGGTTATGTGCTTGCGCACGAAACCAGTAGGTCCTGAGTTCGAATCTCACAGAGGGCGAGGTCGTGGATGTGCACTGCTGAGGAGACCCATAATAGGACGAAACGGCCGTCCAGTGCTTCTAGGTTTTCGGTGGTGGTCTAGCTTCAATTGACTCATGATCTAAACCATTGAAATTACTACAATCTCCACAAAACCCCTTCTGACAAAATATATTATTTTGAAATATTATGTATATATAATTAGGAAAGTAGGCAGATGTTTAAGTAAAGTGATTTGGTGAAAAATATTGCATAAGGTGATTTATTTTGATCGTCAGTTTAACCCAAGACGTATCACTTACCTGATTAGTTATCCTTGATTCTCAACGTCTCATTTATTCACATCAGTTTACTAGTAAGATTACCGAAATATTATTTTTTGAATGTCCATTAGCTGCAATAATCCATTCACGTTATCGGTTTTAAAAGTGATCTTTTTCCCGTGCAATTTATGGCATGAAATATTGTTAAGTATAAGTTAATTTACTAATGATATAACCTTCCTTTAAATTAGTTGAGAGTAAACTCCATTATATATATATGCCAAATACATGTGGATTAGCTAGCTGAATAGTGAAGATCATACATTATTAATATTTAACTTAAAAAACTATCACTACAGTTAACACCGCGGACTGATTCTAGTTACACAACCATCTAAATCTGGAAGCACTGGAGTTATTTCGTTCAATTATGGGAGTTCTCAACTGCATTTATTCACGACTTAATCAACGATTCAATCTGAGCTCTCTAGGTTTATTGGCGAAAGCTTAATATTTAGACTAATGAGACAGTATTCAGTGGTTTACATGTTTAGTTTCAATCGAATCCCAATATTTCTCTACCATCTTCTAGTCCCATTGATATGCAAATGAATGACATTTCACATTTTTGAATTCAAATAGTCCCGGTTTCTCAAAGAATGAGTGTAATTGCTTCCCAAAATTTTTCACTAATTAGCACATGATGTTTATTACTTTCAGCGATTGAAATTAAACATACGAACTTATGTATATCGGTTCAGTGCCTTAGTGTTTAGGCGCTCACCACAAAAAGTGTGTGTTTTTAACTCAATCCACGTTTGAAGTAATTAGACACTAATGATGGTATGTACTTTCATTTTACCATCTTCGGTTAGATGGTATTCGATGAATGTTAGGTTCTAAACATGATCAAAACTTTCTAAAACTTTGCAGCATAAACTGCTTATATAATTTAATCATTAATGCTTCAAGCAACCTGCTAAGTTAACCTGAAGTAATGAATCACTTAACTCAGTCCTGTCTGTTACACAGTGAAGTTGATATTCAACAATAAATTTTGATCCTCACAGAGAACAATAGCACGACAGTGCTTACTATAACTAATAACCTTGATATGTTTGTCATGATCATTATTAGTACATTATCCAGATGATTTTAATTTTAAAATAATGCTTATGGAAAACAAGCTATTAGAAGCTGATATGATAATCAATGAGATTTTCTCCAGTCTACAGAAACTAATGAATTTAATTAATATCACTTTAAATTCTATTACTGAGGTAACTGATTTCTATATCTAGTGACATGTAATTGAATTCGAATGACTGTGAATGTATTAACATAAAGTGTTTAATCTAAATTTCCCTGTATTTTTAACGTTGATAATAATGATAGATTCACAAGAAAACTATTGATTAAATATATTCTCGTTTGTGGATAAAGATTCATCAGTTGCTAGTTAATTTATCAGCAGTATTTCCAATTTTCGTACTCAGTGATATAAGTGCACGCGAGAGATGACCAATGTTTCTTCATAATTAAATGTATATATTTCTCAAACTACAAAAATTAAGTACAAAGGTATAATTCAAAATTTCCTTAAGAATCACTTCAAATAATTGATATCAAATGATTTAAAATGAAAGAAATATATCTTATCTAACAAATGAAGTGAACTTAAGGTTCTAAGATTGTTCAGTTGGTGACCTCCTAGCTGAAGAAGTATTTACTTTTTACTTACTTACTTTACTTACGCCTGTCACTCCTAATGGAGCATAGGCCGCCAAACAGCATTCTCCAACCCACTCTGTCCTGGGCCTACTTTTCTAGTTCTATCCAACTTTTGTTTATTCTTCTCATGCCTATCTCCATTTTCCGGCGTATAGTATACTTTGGTCTTCCTCTCCTCCTTCGACCTTCAGGATCCCATGGGAGGGCTTGTCTTGTGACGCAGTCCGGTGCTTTCCTCAATGTGTGTCCTATCCATTTCCAGCGCATCTTCCTGATTTCTTCCTCCGCTGGGATCTGGTTTGTTCTACTCCAAATCAAGTTGTTGCTAATAGTGTCCGGCCAACGTTCCGAAGTATTTTGTGTAAACAACTGTTAATAAACACCTGTATCTTCTGGATGATAGCTTTCGTAGTCTTCCAGGATTCCACCCCATACAGTAGAACTGTCTTGACATTTGTATTGAAAATGCTGACTTTGGTGTTGGTTGCCAATTGATTTGAGTTCCAGATGTTCTTCAGTTGTAAATATGCTGCTCTTGCTTTGCATCAGATCCACCGTGTTCATCAATGATGCTGCCCAAATATGTAAAGGTTTTTACATTCTCCATAGCTTTTCCGTCAAATGTGATTTGATTGTTGCATGCTGTGTTTTATCGTAGAATCTTGTTTTTCCCTTTGTGTATGTTGAGACCTATTGCTGTAGAGGCTGCTGCTACACTGGCTGTCTTCGCCTGCATTTGTTGTTGCGTGTGCGATGGAAGAGCCAGATCATCTGCAAAGTCTAGATCGTTCAGCTGCGTCCTAGATGTCCATTGTATCCTATGCCTTCCTCCAGATGTTGACGTTTTCATGATCCAGTCGATCACTAGGACGAAGAGAAAGGGTGTGAGCAAGAAAAGTTGCCTGACACCGGTCTTTACTTCGAACGACTTTTTCAGCATGCTCTCTATGCACGATTTTGCAGTTTAATCCATCACAGGAATTCTGTATGATATTGACTATCTCAAACACGTTGTAGTGTCGAAGAAACCTCCATACTATTGTCCTGTTCACGCCATCAAATGCTTTCTCGTAGTCAATGAGGTTGATGTAGAGTGATGAATTCCATTCAACTGATTGTCCCACAATGATCCGTAGAGTTGCGATTTGGTTTGTACACGATCCATCCTTACGTAATGCTGCCTGTTGATCTCGAATTCGGGCGTCTACGGTGTCCTTCATCCTGTTTAACAATGCTCTCTATGCACGATTTTGCAGTTTAATCCATCATAGGAATTTTGTATGATATTGACTATCTCAAACACGTTGTAGTGTCGAAGAAGCCTCCATAGTGTTGTCCTGTTCACGCCGTCAAATGCTTTCTCGTATTCAATGAAGTTGATGTAGAGTGATGAATTCCATTCAACTGATTGTTCCACAATGATCCGTAGAGTTGCGATTTGGTTTGTACGCGATCCATCCTTACGTAATGCTGCCTGTTGATCTCGAATTCGGGCGTCTACGGTGTCCTTCATCCTGTTTAACAATACCCTATTGAAGACTTTTCCTTGTATTGAGAGAAGAGTGATTCCCCTGTAGTTGTCACAGTTGCTGAGATCGCCTTTCTTTGGTATTTTGACCAGAAGTCCTTTCCAACCTGTTGGTGTTTGTTCTTCATCCCAAATCTTTCTGAAGAGAATGTGGAGTATCCTTGCAGTTGCCGCTACGTCTGCTTCCAGTGCCTCTGCTGGAATGTCGTCTGGTCCTGCTGTTTTGCCACACTTTGTTTGTCTGATGGCCATGCTGATTTCTTCAATTGTTGGTGGGCCAAATTCTATTATGAGGTCCGTGTGTGCTGCTTCGATGTTGGGTGAGTTCAGTGGGGCTGGTCAATTCAAGAGTTTTTTGAAGTGTTCCACCCACCTGTTTCGTTGTTTTTCAATGTCGGTGATTACCTTTCCTTCCTTGCTTTTCACTGGTCGTTCTGGTTTACGGTGATTTCCAGAGAGTTTCTTTGTTGTGTCATACAATTCTTTCATGTTTCCTTCTCTGGCATCTTTTTCCACCGTCATCGCTAAATCTTCCACATATTCACGTTTGTCGGTTCTGATGCTCCTCTTCACCTGTTTGTTTACTTCTGTGTATTCAGCTTGTGCTTTGGCTTTTTCTGCTCTTGTTCAGCTGGTATTGATTGCTGTCTTCTTTTTCCTTCTTTCTTGAATCTTGTCCAGTGTAGCAACCGTGATCCAACCCTTGTGATGGTGCTTCTTGTGGCCCAGAACCTCATGACATGTTGAAGTGTTTGCCTCTTTTATCCCTTTCCAGTTGCTCATCATAGTAGTTCCTTCTCCATTGAGTAGATCATGAAAGGCTTGGAACTTATTGCTGAGGGCTATCTTGAATTTGTTGAGTTTGTCAGTATCCCGAAGAAAAGCCTCATTAAACTTTTGTGATATTGTCCGCCCCGTTGTCCAGTGCTTCTTGAGTTTCAATTTCATCTTGGCGACCAGCAAGTGGTGATCTGATGCTATATCAGCTCCTCTCTTAGTTCTCATGTCCTCTATCTTTCTCTTGAACTTTTTGTTGATGCAGATATGGTCGAGTTGGTTTTGCGTCGTGTGATCCGGTGAAGTCCATGTCGTTTTGTGAATGCGTTTATGTGGGAATATAGTGCCGCCTATGACCAGTTTATTGAAGGCACATAGATTTGCAAATCTCTCACCATTTTCGTTCCTTTCTCCCAGTTCGTGTTGTCTCATGATGTCTTCATATCCGGTGTTGTCCATTCCAACCTTGGCATTTAAATCTCCCATCAGAATGGTCAGGTCCTTTGTTGGGCACTTCTCGACGATTGACTGCAGCCTATCGTAGAATTGATCTTTACGTCTTCATTGTAGTCGTTGGTAGGCGCATAGCATTGGATGACGTTCATTGTAATGCCCTCTTTCTTTGTTTTGAAGGAGGCTTTGATGATCGTTGGTCCACGAGATTCGCATCCTATAAGTGCATTTTGTGTTTGTTTGGACAGCATCAATGCAACTCCTTGTATATGTGGGGCATTTTCTTCATCATGACCGGAGTATAACAAAAGTTCCCCTGAAGCTAGTCGTTGTTGTTCAACTTGCGTCCAATGTGTTTCATTGATCTCAAGCACCTCTAGGCTGTATCTCCTCATTTCTGCAGCAATTCGGAAGACTCTTCCAGTCTCCCACATTGTACGAGCATTCCATGTACTTAAATAAATGGTTGCTGTGGTTGTCAGAAGGGTCATCGGCCTCGTGACTTCCGAAGGAACTCGGCTTTCATTATGCGGCGTCATAACTCTTCTAAATGAAGACTTTCTGACACCCAGGGCAGAGTTTAAATGGTTTGAATAATTTTTTCTACTTGGCGTTTTTTTAGAGAGTTAGTTTTCTACGGGATGGGGTCGCTTACACCATGCCCAACCCTCCTCCTTTATCCGGGCTTGGGACCGGAAGTAGCCCCCGGAGAGACTCCAGGAGGAGTTCTGAAGAAGTATGCTTATATACTATTACGTAAATTTCTTATTATACACACTTAGACTAATTCTAAAAATTATTTCAGTAGTATATAATTATTATCATTTAATTAATTATTGGGGCGGAGTCGCGGATGCACACTCCTGGGAAGTCACACAATAGGACAAAACAGACGTCCAGTGCTTCCAGGTTTTCCATGGTGGTCTAGCTTTAATTGACTCATGATCACAACTATTGAAAATACTACAATCTCCACAAAACCCTTTCTGATAATTATTTGTTTCTTCATAGATTTAAGCTTATCATTTTTTCATCTGTTTCAACATACTATATATTTTAAATATTTCAGATCTAATTATTTCACATCAGTAATAAGTGAAGACATATGTATGTATGATATCTTTAGTTCAACAACACATGCTTTTTACTAACTCATTAAGAATAAGGGTGTTAGAAACTATATCATAAGCAAGATATATATAAACTAGTCGCTAACGTAGAACAAAATTTCATTACAACAAGTATGAACCTTTCATGTACTTTTCATTTCTCTATTGTTCATTATAAAGTTTAATTCAAAAACAAAACATGCTTGTTTCATTTTTATTTCTCTGTATCATCACTATCAAACACAATATACACAATATAATATCTATGCGCTTTCTTAATGATGATTTCTATTATAGGATATACAGTTTTATATATTTATGAATGTTTATATATATGTGTATAAACGAGAGTGAATCTACTTCTACTAATGGTCATCTTCCCTTTTTTTCACAATATGACATATATACTTTGTATTAAAGACAACTTGAATAGAATAAAGTGAATAATATGTCACTATTAAGTTAACTTATATATGCTCATCAGTTTTTTTCTTTTTAATTGTCATATGGTAGATGGACAGAAAATTGTAGAAAATAAAGAAAAACATTGAATACTTTTTAATAAAATTTTTCATGGTGTTATCAGTCAATAGAAAAACAAAATGATAAAAATTAATTGGAAAAATTAGATTAAAATTTTTAAAAGTAAAATTAGGTCTAATTTAGTCTACTTATTTAAAAATACTAATATAAGTAGTAGTAAACAAGACTCGTTTTAAGTATAGATTTACTAGAAATGATAGATATAATTTATATATATAAATGTATCAAAAGGGGATTTTGTGGATATTATAGTAATTTCATTAGTTGAGATCATAAGTCAATTGAAGTTAGATCACCATGGGAAACTTGAAAGATTCAGACGGCCGTTTCGTCTTACTGTGCGCACCAACGAACTAGGAACCTATCGGTCTTGTGCGCGAATTCTTAATCTCTAGATCACTGAGCCATCATCCAATGGTGTTAATGTCTAACTTCATCTAATCCACGAAATGAGCGACACATCCACTATCGTCCTCAGTGAGTTACGAAATGACCAACCAGTGCTCTCAGGTTTTCAGTGGTGGTTTAGCTCAGATTGACTCCTGAATCCAATTGTCAAAATATATTAACTGGAAGACAATCTATCTAAATGTCCGGTATCTTAATTTTTATGTTTTGTTCTATAAATCCTCAAAGTAGAACTAAGTTACTGTTGAGATTTTCTTGATAAATTAGCAAACGATTTGTTTATTTAAACACATAAATATTGGTACAAAGGGGTACCAAAGATATATACGCCACACAAGTCACTTAATTTGTGTGTGGGCTGTTATACTACCTAGGTGCCCGCATCAATGCAAATGGTTTTCTTGAGAAGCCACACCCGGAGACTTCGACCTAAAGGTCTGATCCACATGGCAGTGGAGCAACGTAAGAAGATGAAGTCTCGTGGTATACGGTGATCAACAATTGGTTCATACGCCATTTTTTACCTCAGGATACAAGAGCCCATGTGAACGATTGGTTTGGAATCAGGGTTTCTCAACTCCCCTAAGTGAATCCTCCATATCTATCAACCCGATTAGAGCGCCGGACATTCTCTTTTCGTTCTCTCAATTTTGTAAACTACACTTTCGCCAAGAGAAGGCAGTGAGTAAGACCTCCCTAGCAGTGGCTGTATACGCGTGGCTATATGAAAGCATTTGGTGAGAAAGAGCTAATTCTCCCCACCCTCAACCATACCAAAGCATATGGGGGTGAACGATTCATTGTCCAAATGATATCAATATCAACTTGAATTTATCAAATTGATCTACTTCAATTTGTTTCTTGATTAAAAATAAATACTAACCTTGCATAATTATAATAATTACTAGGATGTTCTAATGATTGATATCTAGACAGTTGAACATTACAAGGCCATATTTGTGTTAAACCACGAGATTTTTCATTGTTTTTATTTGGTGATGTCAAAATATTCATTGAACTTTTACTTCGAACTATCGGTGATGGTGTAAAGTAAGAACTAGAAACCATAATTCTAAAATACAAGAAAAAAGAAATAATTATTAACAAATAAAGATGAAATATTTTGATAAATAAATTTATTGATTTTAGATCTTTTCAATTATAAATCAATACGGAAATTAGTTACAACTTAAATTGATATATGATGTTGAATTTTTCTTATGACAGAATAAGGTCCCTTAAGAGAGTATAAATGAAAATAGATACAATATAATAACAACTGGCTTCTGATTATCCGATCTATTTATTCGTTCATCTATTGTTTTTTTATTATGTTGTATTCGTTAGTAAACAAATAACCCATAAGATTTTATACTGATCATTAACTAATCGAATTTTATCAAGCAATCAATCATAATATATATATATATATATATATATATTTATATATCAAAAAAGTAGTAAGATCACAATCATATTTCCTTTTTTTTGTTAAATATCTTATGAAAAGAATATATGACAGGATTATGTGAAAAGTTTACAGTTAGTGGGTGGATATACTGTCTTGTGATCGGTGTGAAAGAACAAATTATTTTTATAAGAAGCGATTAGGAAGAGGGAAAGAGAAAAACAACTAAAGATAGTAATTACAAGATTGAAATGCTTCACCCTTACTATCTTTCTTTCTCTTTCTCTCTTTATCTTGTCTCTTATTTCTCTTCAAAACAGATAATGTCATACAAGATAAAGGTGTTCTTAATTAGAAAAATTGATAATAATACTAATAATTAAAAAGGAAAAAAATAAAACTCCAACTCAGCCATTCAATTATTTTCTGTCAAATTTATGAACAATAAACTTTTATTGTATTTTTATACGTAAAGAAAAATTATGTTAATTTCATTTTCTCATTCATTTTTTCAGTTGAAAGGAAGTTGAACTGTTTATAATACTAAATTTTAATGTTTTTTCTCTCTTCTTTCATTTAAAATGAGAAAAGTTGTTCAGTTCATATCAGAATTAAACTGATTTAAATGTTCCATAATACAATCTGTAATAATGCGAATATCAGAAGGGGGTTTTTGTGGATATTATTAGCAATTTTAATATTTGAGATCATGAGTCAATTGAAGATAGATCACCATGGAAAACCTGGAAGCATTGGATGGCCGTTTTATCTTATTGTGGGACTCCTCAGCAGTGCTCATCCCCGACCCCGCCTTGAAAGCAAATGATTAACCTCTGGACCACTGAGCCGGCATTTTTAATTTTATTTGAATCAAACAAATAAATTTTACTGTAAATAATAAGTTGTAAGACATGTGTTACCAAACCAAATAAGCTCAACTTTGTATGAAATAAGAATTGATTTGAAAAGATGAAACAATTTTTATAAATCTTGGAAAATATCGGTCATCTATCGGTATTATTTAGTCAAAGAATAATAATTAATATTATAAATAATATAAATAGATTCAGTTGACATTTGCTTAAGTCTGGTTGATTTTTGGGTAACAAACATTGTTGTTTTCTATTCAGAATTAAGGTAACCTGATTGAATATCTGGACTGCCTGTTTCTGACATCTAGATATTTCAACAAGTTATCTATTTTCTTGTTTGCTTCAAAAGATCATTATGTCAATTAATTGCATAACCTATTCAGGGGCGTTTGTGAAAAGTTTTTGACCTTTTACTATACAAGTTAGGCAAGAACACAATCAGAGACATTGTGGTTGCTGGCAATGTACATGTACATTATTCGGATGTCAATTCTTAAATTGCTAACATCTAATTGGTGATCACTCAATATTTATCGTCAGGATCAATCAAGAAATAAGGAATGGAAACTTGTTGAAACACGTTTTTCTGAGAATTCTATTTTTTACCAAAAATATATTATTGAATAAAGCTAATAATAACGTATGGATGCTTTCTGTAATATAGATCTCATGTGAAGGAAATAGATTTAATTATTAATTCTTGGTAGACAAAAGGGTATCACTGATGATGAACTCTCAACCAACTTGTTTGCATCATTTATTTCAGAATTGTTTGCATAAATAGATCTTAATAAAATATACTTAATTTGACTTTAATTTCTTAAAACTCTTGTACTTGTATGACAAATATGATAATTAGATAGACTACATTTTCTCTTCATGTGAAATTGAACGGAAAAAGTTATAAAAGCTATACTTTTTGTAAAAACTCAAGCTGTAGATATTTTTCATTGAACTAATGCATAGTGTACACTAATGAAATGGGCGATTTTTCAGTTTTCGGTATGTGTAGATGTACACAAACGTTTAAGATTTCTTTCTAAGGATAATGTGTTTAAAGTGTCTTTCAAAAACCTGAAATTTAGAGCAATATAATGTTTTCTCAGTTGAAATCATGAGCCAATCTAAGCTAGACCACCATCGAAAGTCAGGAAGTACTTGACGACCGTCTCGATGTTGTACGAGAGTTCTCAACAATATGTATCAACGACTCCTTACACAAAAATTAAACCCAGGGCCTTTGGTCTCACGCGTACATACTTAATCTTCAGAATACTTAACCGGCATTCAGTGGTAATAATGTCTAATTTATTTGTTGAAAGACGAGTACTCATTTTATAAAATCGCTATTGGTGTTAATTACTTAGATGTTAAGTTATATTATTATTCTAAATCATATAGTTCAATCACGAGCATAATAAATGCACTTTAATTATCTGTCAGGTGGTTGTAAAGATTTATTATTTTATTAAGATAAAATGAGCATACAAGAAAAAGTGTAGTTTGCTTATGTTACATCTATTTATGAGATCTATGTATGAGATTAGTAAATTAGATGATAATTGGTTTGAATAGGATTCCATCATTTTTTTATCACATTCATATATATTTTGATTTTAAGCAATGTGTTTTTTAAGCTGGATGGTTTCATTGTAAGGTTGTCATTGTCTTGATCGACATCATCATAATGCAATTTAATAAAAAAATTAGAATCTCTCTGGAATGAACTGGTAGTTTGTTCTGTTGACCTAGAACTGGAAAGCTTCATGATTAACTAACAGCTCAGAGAACAGAACATTATCAAGATTCTCATTCTTAGTTGTAAATATTTTCCATAATATTTTGATTTGTAGAATCTTAGACCATAGTCAGATAAATGATACTTATGAAGTTGTCGACTTTAGTAGGTGTTTGATACCAAAAAGACCTATTATTATTTTTTACCTATTAGGGTAAATAAAACACTTTTTCATCATAACAAAAAGTTTTGCGAACTGTCATTTGATATGAATATATTTTAAATATTCCGATGACAAGAAGGTTCTATGGAAAGCTATTTCATAGTCTTTTTGTCAATCATCAATAGTCGTTATCATTACAAAACTGACCTTTATGATAGCAAAATTTACACCAACCGTTGATACTACTTACCTTGACATAAAAGTAGCTCTAACTTAATACTTTTATACTTTTTAATGCATAGGTACCAAAAAATATCTCAAAGAATAGATATCATTTATTAATTTCGTTCATCAGCCAGAAAGAATTGCAGTTTTTGGTTCTAGTTTGAAACTCTTTAGGAGTAGTTATACAATAACTCACATAAAATAAAAGCTGGGCAATATGTATCTTATTGTTAAAATTATTCTTGTGAGCTATCAAGTCAATTTTTTGAACCATAGTCACTGTACGATATAGCTCATTTCTCATCTAATGTTAGAAATGAGTAACTACCTCATTTTCATTTTACTTGGTCCATAGATAGTAACTTTTCATCAGAGAGGGATTTTTTGGAGATTTTAGAAATTTAATAATTGAATTCCTGAGTTAATTAAAGTTATACCACCATAGAAAACCTGGAAGCACTGGACTTTCCAATCAAAACTTTAATAAAAATCATCTTAAAACTAGTCATCTGGTAAACATAATGATAATTCATTGCCAAAATAGCTTTTCAATGTTTCTTTAATTGATATCTATTCGTTATGGAAATTAATCCAACCATTTTACTGATAGTAAGTAATATAATAATAATCTAAAACGTTTAATTAGAATTTCACAATTTGACAGTTGTGCAGCATGGAAAATCCGTGTATACACATTGATAAACTTGTTATCAGGAGAAAGGATTTATATCTCTTCTAATTAGATTTCACTTTCTTATCACAAATTCATCATTCAATAAGGTTGTTGTTTTTCAAAAATTTTTTTATTGCTTAAAATATTTCCTATACTAACTGTTAAACTTTTTTTCTCATAACTTAACATATAGACTTAGTTACGAACCTTAACAACAGTTAATCATTACAGTATTAATAACTTTAATGACACTAAATAAAATGAGACAGTAAGATAAATAAAAGATAAGGTAGTGTGTAAATCTTTTACAGAAAAAAGGTTCCCTTTTCTTTCTCTTCAATTTCTTGTTATTAAATGTATACATAGATACAAAATAGCTTTTTGTTAGTTGCATTCTTATTCCCTAAACACTGAAGAATTTTATACATTTTGATAATATCGTTTCAACCACTGTAGAAAGAAAAAAAGTGGTTAAAAGCGATTTTTGTTTATCAACCTTTAGCGGAATATATCCGGTAAAAACTATCGTATTGATAATATTAACGTTACTACTAGTACCGTTACTACTACTACTATCAATATGTCATGTAGTATGTGTTATGAAAAGAAATAAACCAAGCAATAACTAACGGAAATATATTTCTCTTTATATTGCGTTCCTCTTTCTTTTTTCTTTTATTTTGTTTTGCTTAATTAAAATCAAGACAGAAATAAAACAAGTCTCTAGGTGTTAAAATTAAGAAAACAAACAAACAAACAAACACGATTTGTGACTAATTTTATTAGTTGTTATGTGAATTATTCAGAATTCTGTTTATTATTCACTGAAATAATATGTAGTGTTTCTTTTTTAAAAATGAAGTTTTGCTGTCATTATTCTGTAGAGTAATTCAAAGACAAGTTGAAATTAGTCATGAGAAAGTAAGATATTATGAAAATATCACTTTTGTTTTACGTGAATAATTTATTATGATAACTAATCATTTTAAACAAATTCTCAACAGTCATTTATGATATATTCAATGTTTCATGATTCCATGCTAAGAATTTTGTTTTTTGATTGAGACCATGAACTGATTGATGTTAGACCACTGTTGGAAATCTGGAAGCACTGGACTGCTGTTTCGTTCAAGTACGGGACTTTTCAGGAGTGCATATTCACGATCCCGCACCTCACAAGATTCGAACCTAGAACCTATCAATCTCGTGCGCGAGATCTTAACCATACTAAGATAAAACGGCCGTCCAGTGTTTCTAGATTTTCCATGGTGGTCTAGCTTCAATTGACTCATGATTTCAATTAAAGAAATATTTATCTTAATAGGTGACGAGTGTTAGAGATAAACATTAAATAAATTAATCATAATAGTTGATAAGAGAAATTTTTAATAATCAATGGCATTTCTTCATAAATACTAAGCATAATGCTTGATCATTAAATTAAAATTAAGCTTTATAACTCATGGTCAACTATCCTATTCCTTCTACGAATTCCAATACTATAAATTTGTGTATTTATAATACCAAACTATAATAAGTCTGTTTATCCAGATAATTGAACACAACGCCTTATTGTCTTTTAAAAAAAGAAAAAAAGAATCCTCTCAAGCTAGAAGATTCAACTTCACAGAAGACAAGGAAATAATTGATTAAAACTTTTGTTCAACATTCAAAAATATGATTTAATACTATTTTACAATAGAAAAAGACTTAGTTTTAATTAATTCTAACGGCTAACCTGACTTTAAGATATATTGGTTATCTGATAAATATGATCTGCTTTACTGAAAAATACTTATGATACTAAGGTTTAAATTGTAATTCTAGTTTTAAAAGTACTTTAATAAGTTATTAGTAGTGTACTATTTTCATTAAAGTTTGTTTAAGGTTGATTTAAGAACCAATTATATGATTTTGTACTCTTAGTATAAATTAATCGAACTGTAGTAGTGTTAATTAGATGAAATGTTTTCTATAATGTAGTGGATTTATCCATGTCATAACTAGACATTGACTAGAAGATTTTTATTTAAATTATATGTTTGATCTCTAATGTTGAGTTTCAAATATATCTGACTTAGCTTACTCTAAAAACATTTTAAGACCAGAAGTTAAGTAAAAGTACTTTTTCGCACAAATTTCTAGACTGTCTCGGTAGTCATAGCTTCTCCAACATTAATCTTTTTACTTCCAACACTATTAACACTCATAACATTCCATATTTAATATTCCACGATAAAATATCATCTTTTTTCACACCAAATAGTAAAAACAAAGATACATAGGATTATGTCTTCCAGAGAATTTCGTCAACTAAAATCATATAACATTAGCTCGATTACACTTATTTTAATTGAGCAAACTATTTGCTTTATTTACTACGTGCTATTTAAACCGCTAATTGAAATTATCAAGTCCTACCTCAAATGATTCTTTCTAAAGTTGCTAAAACTATGTACTAACACAAAATTTACTGTTATCTGTACTTCAAGGTACATCTACATAAAATCCAGCTAACTGATCATATAAATACTTATGCTAGAGGTAAGCCCTTGTTTATTGACTCTAAATGGCTGATTTTAGCTTGTCATCTTAACACTACTGATAAGACGGTGGCAATCAAAACGTAATTATTCATGATGTAATCATATACAATCATTTGTTATGTGCTTTTTTGAAATAAGGAATGATTTTAATTCTCTCATATATTTAATCACTTGCTCACTGGTTTAGTATTATAAAATCTAATTAATTAGAATTTATGGGATTGATTTCTTGAACAACTGATTTATTCAGTCCCTTCAGTCATTTCATTAAATCAATTATACCATCATTAAATGTAGCTCTTGCAAACCTCTAGCATATGGAATTTTCATTTATACTAAGAAACGTTCTTCGAATATAAACTTGAATACAGAGAGTAAAAGAATAAATGAAAATAAGGAGTAAAAAAATAGAGAAACGAACTTTTCTTATGTTGCTCAACAATACATAGGAAGGATTTTAAAGAAATTGACATTATAATTGCAATCCATTTCTTCTTCTACTATTTGTTGTTATGAATGAAAAAAAGCAGGAATTGTATGGGTAATTAAAACGTTAAAATACTTTATTATTTATTCGGATCAATGGACATAAGCTGTCATATCCGATGAATGAATTTTGATAAATATGATAAATATAGAGATTTAGTTAAAGTTATAGCGTGTTAATTGAGGATTGTTAAACAAGATAGAATTGTTAATGTTAAGTCGATTTATATACGAAGTTAACTTCGATCGGTTTATACGTTAAGTGAAATTATGAGATTCATGATCAGAATAAATTTGGTTTAGATAGTTATATAGTTATATTGATACACTGAAACCACTATGAAAAACTTGAAAAACATTGTATTAAAGGTGTATTCCAATTCGTTAATAAGATCAAAAATACCAATACTATGGAACAAGCGATGATGTCTTCAGATATAACATTAATATTCATGAATATATAATGTAAACAACTGAGAGAAAACGAAATCAAGACTGAAATTTCACTTAATGTCGTAAAAAAGTTATTACTGAAATTGACCATGAATGTGAATTTCAAGTTTAACAAAGAAATCTATAGACAAATAAGTAAAGTTGTAATGGTTTCATCTTTGGGTTCCACACTAGCTGATACTTTTCTAACCAAACTAGGAAATGGTTTACTCAAAAAGATCATTCAAAAATTCACATTTCACTGTCGACATATGAATGATACGTTCATCGTCTTTAAAAATATTTCATCACAATTAGAGGTTCTTAGGCAGTTCAATTAAGTACACATAGCCTTTAAATTTACATATGAAGCAGAAAGCAAAGGTAGAATAACCTCTCCGGACGTTCTCTTAACCAAGAGAACTGATAGATTAATAAGCAATTTGAAAAGAATTTAGCATCACCATTATTGTTGGCGAAAAATCTACCCGCTTACACTAGTGTTATATAATATAAATCAGACCGTTATTTCCCTTATAAAATGGGGTAGCAATTCCTATACATATTAACTCAAGTACTTTATGTGCTAATAGTAGGGAAAATTTTAAGAAAATCAATGATCACTTTTTAAATATATAAGTTAACCTACACCAACAGTTAATTTTATTATGATTTAAGTAGATAGTGGTAATAAGATATAAGATATCTGATCAAAATCTAACTTATAAATAGCATAGTGTCATATCATCCATTTTATTCACAAAGTTATCATGTTTGAGATCTAGGATCTATTCAAAATACAAAAGTTCTAAACTTCGTGAGAAAAACTGTGAAGCATATTGTGAAACATTAGAAAGAACCTAACAGGTTATTATATGTTCTTATTTCACAAATATTCTGCTTACCACTTACATATACATCATACTTGATCTTATCTATAAAATATCATACATTTTGATCAGAAAATACAAATACATCTGAGAAATTAAAAAGCTATACTTGTTTAAAATACTACTGAAATTTAAATGATTTTTCGACGAGTTTCAACCAAAAATGTTACTGACGAGTGCTTAATTGTTACAATGGACAGTAGCAATAAAAGACATCATAATTAGATAAGTTATTTGAATGAAACACTTTGACATGATTTCATCATTAATATTTAGTGAAGTTAAAATCCACTCTTTTCTAAAATACAATTAGTATTATGTGAATGAACTGACAATTACTATTTTCATACAACGTTGGATGTTGAAAATTGTTCATTTTAATGAATTGCCTTCTTCATTTGTTTATCTATCTCAAAGTAATATTGATAACTATCTAGTTATTTAAAAAATTAAAACAATTTTAACCAGAAAGTAATTAATTTGATAGCGTGGACAAAACAACACTATGGAGGCTTCTTTGATAATACGACGTGCCTGAAAAGATAGTCGATATCACACGGAATTCTTATGATAGACTAAACTGCAGAATCGTGCATGGAGTACAGCGTACAGACTCGTTTGAACTAAAGACCGGTGTCAGGCAAGATTTCTTGCTCACACCCTATCTCTTCATCCTAGTGATCGACTGGATCATGAAAACGTCAACATCTGGAGGAAGGCATAGGATACAATGGAAATCTAGGATGCAGTTGGACGATGGCGTGGACAGGACAACACTATGGAGGTTTCTTCGACACTACAACGTGTTTGAGATAGTCAATATCATACAGAATTCCTGTGATGGATTAAACTGCAAAATCGTGCATAGAGAGCATGCTGAAAAAGTCGTTCGAAGTAAAGACCGGTGTCAGGCAACTTTTCTTGCTCACACCCTTTCTCTTCGTCCTAGTGATCGACTGGATCATGAAAACGTCAACATCTGGAGGAAGGCATAGGATACAATGGAAATCTAGGATGCAGTTGGACGATGGCGTGGACAGGACAACACTATGGAGGTTTCTTCGACACTACAACGTGTTTGAGATAGTCAATATCATACAGAATTCCTGTGATGGATTAAACTGCAAAATCGTGCATAGAGAGCATGCTGAAAAAGTCGTTCGAAGTAAAGACCGGTGTCAGGCAACTTTTCTTGCTCACACCCTTTCTCTTCGTCCTAGTGATCGACTGGATCATGAAAACGTCAACATCTGGAGGAAGGCATAGGATACAATGGACATCTAGGACGCAGCTGAACGATCTAGACTTTGCAGATGATCTGGCTCTTCCATCGCACACGCAACAACAAATGCAGGCGAAGACAGCCAGTGTAGCAGCAGCCTCTACAGCAATAGGTCTCAACATACACAAAGGGAAAAACAAGATTCTACGATACAACACAGCATGCAACAATCAAATCACATTTGACGGAAAAGCTATGGAGAATGTAAAAACCTTTACATATTTGGGCAGCATTATTGATGAACACGGTGGATCTGATGCAAAGCAAGAGCAGCATATTTACAACTGAAGAACATCTGGAACTCAAAACAATCGGCAACTAACACCAAAGTCAGCATTTTCAATACAAATGTCAAGACAGTTCTACTGTATGGGGTGGAATCCTGGAAGACTACGAAAGCTATCATCCAGAAGATACAGGTGTTTATTAACAGTTGTTTACACAAAATACTTCGGAACGTTGGCCGGACACTATTAGCAACAACTTGATTTGGAGTAGAACAAACCAGATCCCAGCGGAGGAAGAAATCAGGAAGATGCGCTGGAAATGGATAGGACACACATTGAGGAAAGCACCGGACTGCGTCACAAGACAAGCCCTCCCATGGGATCCTGAAGGTCGAAGGAGGAGAAGAAGACCAAAGAGCACAAATGTGTAATGGTTACTTGAATTGGTTCAAATAAGTAATCACTGGCAATATATCATCATTTTTAAATATTTCAATAAAGGATAGTAAAATATCGAATAATCTAAATGTAACTAGACAAAATTTTATTAACTGATAGGAAGTTTTTTTTAAAATATGACATTCTTATTCCTTCCGTCTCATGTTAACTTAAAACAATGTTATCAATTTAATTTATCCATTATGTAATCAGCTGTATCGCAATGTGGTTGTTTTTTATAAATTATTTTCATTTCTGATTAGGCTTATCACAAATGAACATAATAAAAGATTTGATAGCTATCTGTTTTGTTTATAACATTAAATTTCTTTTAGGTTTTTTAATAACAAAAAAACACAGTACTAACAACATGTTTTTAATGAAAAGGAAATAGAACAATAAGCAACAAAAACTTCTTTCAAGTTTGACTTGTCATTTCCCGCCCTCTTTTTCCTCATCTTTTCTTTTCCTGTTCAGTGGTTTTGTATTTGCATAGTGCTTCCATTGATTAAGTTCTAGTGATTGTAAATATTCGTTTCCCTTTTTATGTTCTCATGTACTTAAAAAAATTCAGTTTTAAAATATTATCCAGTTTTTTTTGTTGTTGGTTTGTTGTAAGAACAATTACATAATTCGTATCGTATTTTCAGGTACAGTTATATATGTTTTTGAATGTAGAAAAATTGAATCTAATAAAAATAAATTTAGACATAAGAGTATAATTTTGATAGAAAGGTTTTTAAAGGTATATCATTGTATATAACTGAATTGTGGCGGTTTGTATCATTTGAAGATTATTTTATTCACTAGTTGATATCATTTATATTATCTACTGAGGACAAATCTTTACGAACCTCTCCATTATTCAGTAATGTTGTACTTAATACTAATTGACTTTGGAATATTCTCTTTAAAAATTCCAATGATAAGTTGTCGCTAGTCGGTTCAATATATGTTAGGATTGTACGAATATGTTTTATTTGGTCTTCAGACTTTCACAAGTGTTCATTTCTGTGAATACTATACTTAACCGTCTTTATATATGATGTCGTATTAGTTAACAAATGAGTAGTTAAAAGTAATTACGATGTTGTTTTAATATTATAGAATGATTAAGATGGTTAAGATGTAGTGGTTAAGATGTATAACCCCAAAATAATGCTATCGTGTTAAGGTAATGAAAACTTTAATGTTTCAATGCGTTTTGGAAATATTCTTTTTTTGAATAATACATCATGTTTGTGGTTTTCCTACTTGAATGATTGAAATAATATGAACTTAAAAGGTACAGACCATAATAAGCTTACAATTAACAAAAGAAATGAAATTCGTTCGTAATATACAATCGTAATAGTTATTACGGCTATTTTAGACTTGACATTTTTTATTCCAGAATGATAAAATAGTTTTAACAGTAGAGTCAAACATGTAATATTTAATAGTTCCTAAAGGGAATTTTTACATATGTGTCAACCATGTTGAGAGTGAAGCACCATCCAACTGGTTACAAGTAATCAAGACCTCGTTTTATCTCTAATTGCTGAAAGTTAGAAATTGAGGAAATTTGACTCACTACTCATTACTTTTTAAAACGATGGATTCGTTTATTGTCTCCTACTATAGAATGTTTAAAATAGTTTAATAGGAATAGATTGATTTACATCTTGTTGTGGTTAGCACCCACTTACTCGTCAAAATGCATGTCACTCATTCTTTAATCTTATGCATAGCGTATCAGCTAAGCAAACAGACAATTACCTGCCATAAATAAATTCTGTCCGTAAATTCATCTTCACTTTATTCTGAATATTAATAGCCAAAATAAGCTAAACCACAATATCCTGGTTTGTGACTGAGGAAAGACATTTTAGTTAAAATTAATTTGCGCTAGAGAAACAAAGAAACATTAAACATAAAATACCACTCTAGACTTTGTTTCGTTCCAGACTCGTCTACCGTCTTCATTGATGTCCTTGCACAATACAAAATACAATACTTTTAAATTTACAACATTGAAACACGCTGTAAATGTCAAATAAGAGATATTTTCCAACAGATCAGTATGCTTTTAAATTCCACTGTTCAGTAACTGTTTCACTATCGAATTAAGTTGGCTTCATAATTCACTAGGATTATATTAGATATTTTGGAAAATTCCTTTCAAAGTTAGTTACTAGTTGAAATAGGACTATTTTATTAAATGAAATAATTCTAAGTACCCATGCCTTTATTTCCACCTAGATCCCTTCTGGGGCTACTGCCGGTCCCAAGCCCGGATAAAGGAGAGTTTGGTATGGAGTTAGTGGCCCCATCCCGTAGGAAACTAACTCGCTAAAAAAACGCTAAACAGAAAAAATGATTTAAGTACATCATATTTTCGCTTTTGTGAGAAAACTTTTACAAATCTGACTTATGTGTGAAGGAACTATAGACTAAACAAGATTAGTACAAAACATTCAACTAAACTCACTTGATATTGTTTTTGTTTTTTATTTATTTGAATCTTCCCATTGATGTTTAGGACTGAAATTGTTCAGTCTCTTATTAGCATATGTGCATACTGTGCGTATGCCTAGATATTGCCTTAATTTAAAAGCATTATAAGCAAAGGTGGATAGTGGCTAGCAGTGAAATCCAGGACGCGCGTTTCGTCCTATTTGGGACTCGTCAGCTGAGATGCAGCTACATTCAACTAAACTGTTTAAATTATAAAATTTTCACATAACTACCTTCTAATATCTCATTAGTTTTTGATTATAATTGATAGTCATGAAATTATTTATTATTCAATAAAATGCCTTTCAATTAAAACAAAGTTTATCAAGTTTGATGTTTTAATACAGAAAAAATACTAAATTGTTAGATAAGAACAATTATTGCATTGACGAGTGACAAAAGCTATTCAAAAACCTAATTACTTTCTGAAAGAATACAAATATACTCATAATAAGTCATAAAATGTTCAAACACCGAAGAAAAATAAAGTATCATTTAAAATTCACTTGGTGTTGTTTACTTGAATTTCCCATTGATGTTTAGGACTGAAATTGATCAATCTCGTATTGACATGTGTTCATCCCGTAAGGATTGCCTTGATATTGCCTGAAGTCACAAGCTTTATAAGCAAAGATAGATGGTGGCTAGAAGTGGAATTCAGGACGCGCATTTCGTCCTATTTGAGACTTGTCAGCTGGATGTGCCTGTATCTCGGAATTGATGTTCACTCTGAGACCCAAACCCGTATAGAAGCGAACGGTACAGTTTTGGAATCCCAGAGTGAACATCAACTCTTACATGCAGATACATTTAGCTGAAGGTCGCAAATATAATGAAACGTGCGTTATGGATTCCAATGCTAGCCACTATCCATCTTTGCTCATAAAGTATAATTTAGTTCATGAAATCGAATAATTGCAATGAAGATTCAGAACAGAATAAACATGAATAAACAAATCCGAGATTTTATTTATATTCAATTATTTAAGCATCAAGAAAATAGAAATTAATTTTCATGTTTAAATTCTGAATTCTGTCAACATTAAATTGCTGATAAACCATTTTGGCAAAGAAACGCATCAGCATGACTTCTCATATACACTCAGAAGCAAATGGTAAAAAAATTAACTATTTATTCCATTATATTCTATAACATCAACTAATAATTGAGAAATCAGTTAATTTTCTTAAAAATAAGACAATGACTTATTCTTATTTTGTGTTATAACCAAACACCTGACTTCCATTAAACGTGTTTCAACATGCGAATTTGGAATACAAATAGTATGGATTAATTATATATTGGTAATTGGTTCGAGTCTTAGCGTGAACATTAACACTGGGATGCAGGTACATCCAGCTGACGAGTTCCAAATAAGACGTAACGCACGTCCTGAATTACACTGATAGCCACCATCCATCTTAGCTTTTATTTCAATCTTTCATTCATATAGATATTTTTTAAAGATACTTCACAGTAGAATGTCAGTCATATTTATCATATATTGGGAATATAGAACACGCTTATTAAAATATCTAATAATCAGAAGGGGCAGTTCGTAGTAATTTAGTTAGTTGAATTCACGAGCTCACGTAACGTAGACCAACATTAAGAACCTACAAGCACTGGTATGAAACTCTTTAGCAGTGAGCATCCACAATCTCGCACACAGGACTCAAATCCAGGAGTTTCAATCTCGCGCACGAACGTTTAACCTCTAAACTAATGTTTCCATGTTTTCATTGGTGGTCTACCATAGATCGACTTATGAATTTAATTATTAAAGTCTAATGGTGTCTATGTATTGATTTAATTTCATAAATATTTTTAAAAAATCTTGAATTGAAAATTTAGACAACAGGAAAAAATATGGAATATTTTGTTTAAATGAAATATGTGTTTTATTACTAAAAAAAATTGTTGTTATTGAGAAAATTATAATCAATGCCGGAACTATAATACTTATTTATGATTTGACTGACATTTAAAACTCGTATTTATGATGAATATGGAAAAGAATTGTAAACATTAAAAATAATAATAATAATAACTATTTTTTTAGTTCAATTGGTGCGTAAGTATATTAACAAAATAATAAAAAAATGAAACAAATGAAGTTATCTATTTTTCAATTGCTTTTAAGTGTATCTCCATGTATGTATGTATGTATGTGTATGTTTTTTTAGCTTTAATCATTTCAATAACAAAGAACTGGTGGTATTCAACTATGTTTCTTTGTTTTAATGTAAGTATATTATGCGAGTAAATATATATATATATATATATATATATATATATACATAATAAAAATAAAGTTTTCATTTCATTTTATACACCGGATGTATTGGTTTGAGTAATGTCTATGACTTCCGATATAGTTCCATCTTTAAAAAGTTGTTAGATTTGTAGACAAATGTTTTTTAGATAATCTATTTTGCTAAATAAAAAAATGATTTAAGTATAAAACATCGACATAGTAGACATAATAAGGATAGATTTTTATCGTATTGTCAAGTTAAATATCAGAAAGGTTTTATACCATTTTTCCTCAATTCAATATAGAAAGAAAAAAAGATCATAGAAGAACAACAGGAACTCATTTATTTCGAGGATTTTTCTCAGCTGTTTACAACTTAAAACCTTAATAATAATTATTAAGATAAAATAATAACCTACGTAAGCATGTTATTCTACTATGATGATATTTGTTGATTTTTTATTCAAGTGTATCAGAAAGATGTATAAAATGTAATTATTCAGTCTTTTCTATTACATATTCAAATGTGTTCTTTGAAATTATACTACTTATTTAACTTTAATATTAGTATGATGCCCGGTCTCGTTAAGTCATCAGTTTATAAACTATCAGTTACAGATTTAAACAATTATTATATGTGATACTAATTGTAGAATACTGTTTCTCATAAAAAAATCGTTTAGATTTATTCAATTTTATTTCATTCAATTTACAATCAGTCTCTTATTAAAACTATTGAATCTGAAGTACTGTTACTAATTTTAAGCTAGTTTATGAATTTGGCAGAAATTCTTCATATGGTTGTTTAATTCGTATAGATCATGTTTATTGTTATATATTGAATAGTAAGTAGCTAAAACATTCAGAGTACTTATTCCATTCTATTTGTGACTCTGAATACAGTTACATCTACATCCGTGTTCAGTTATTCACATTGGCCTGTTAACCCAACCATGCATAGTTCAGACTTAACTGCCTTACATATGATAAAATTGCTCATTTAAGTGATATGACGAATAATAGAATTAAAAAGGATTTTGCTTTGAACAGGTAATTTTAAAAAAAAATAACAAATGTTATAGTTTTAAGATAGAGGATAAATCTGTATCATTTCTAGAAACGTAAGCTTCACAATTAATGTAATCGAACAGAATAGAAATAATGTTCATCATGCTAAGGATTACTTTAAATTGTTACTAAACATAACAATATAACATTTATATTGTCTGAAATGAATCCATTTAATAAACTTACCTTATAAGTAACATATATTGATCAGATATTTTTAAGTTGTCAAACACTGATAATCATAGTGAGACTATAATTTATGGACGACGTTTAAGTAACGCTAGAGTGACCTTGAGTGTCCATATAATACCTAGAACTAGATGAAGTTTATAAATCACTGTGAGGAATTAGACTTATGATTTGTATTTGATGGTTAAGGTTAGGAATTAGATTTAGCGTTTTTATCAAGAACTGACATTAGCTATAATCCCAAAACGATATTTTACCAAATGTATAGGTCGATTTCACGCCTGTTATCTTATTCATGATTGGTTTGTCCATAAATTATAGTCTCGCCGATAATTTCAAAGAGGGTTAAGCATTTAATGGACAATTTATAATAAAAACAATAATGTATTTTGTAATATCTCAATCAACAAAAAGTTGAATGTTTCGACGTTTTAAGGCTTACTGTAAATCACTTCGAATAATAAATAAATGAACTGAATTAACATAACTTTAAATAGTACATAGGAAACAAAGTAGCATATCCGCTCAATCATAATAATTAACGAACATGAATCTTCTTGAGACCAGTATATGTCTGTCTGTGAATTCTGTAGTGGATTTGTGAAGTTTGTAGAGTGAAAGAGTAAAGTTTGAACGTGAGTGCTGATGATGTGAGATGTGACGACTGTTAAATATGGTTGTTTGGATAAATAGTCCGAGTTCGATGGATGATAATGTTTTCTTTCTTATTTGGCATAATTGAGTCTGGAAATCTAAGAAAACCTACAGCTAACTACTTTTCTTTACTCTCAAAAAAGTTTTCTGAATTACTTTTACATTACCAAAATCAATTTATTAAATTGAAAATTCTTTTAGTTCTACGTAATTATTAGGAGGTCATTGTAAATAGCTTAGGTGTTTCTTAGTATAATTCATGGCTCTACAAGATAACTCTATTCTTTTTCATTACATATTTCACATGTACTTACAAGCACTAAAGTACACAAAAAATAAACACAGATATGTCACACTCAAAAACATCTTTGAAAAAGAAGACTTTGACGTGCTAACATTTATTTTTATTGAGCTGAAAAATATTCTTAGTTTGCACTAACGATTGATCATAGACCATCAGTGAAAACTAGGAAGCACTAGGCAGCTGTTTCATCTTAGTATTACAATCCTTATCAGTTCACATCCATGATCCCGTCGTTTGGTCTCATGCAGTAGAATTTCACATCCAGATCACTAAAGCGTCTTGTCAAAGAATACTAATAAAAGCATAAAATAAGGCTAAGTGGATTGGTTCAAAATAGATTTGGATCAGAAATATGCTCTGAAGCAAAGACAGCTATTAATTTGAATCTAACCTCTGTGTATAAGAGAGTCACACACTACTATTCATTCTTTCGGCACCCTTCTAATCGTTACTTCTGGTTATTGTTTATTGTTCACCTGCTTCATATTCGTATAGCAGAAAATTATACATACGAAATGGATGGCGGCTAGCAGTGGAATCCATGACGCGCGTTCCGTCCTATTTGGCACTCTCTACATATAATTCTTGTGATTTAAGGCACAGAAGTCATATATGTCAATAAGAGACTGATCAATTAATATTCTAAACATCAATGGGAAAATTCAAACAATCAAGACAAAAACAAATCACCCTTTATATTTATTCCATAAATTTTCGTTTCTTATCTTTAATATTATTGTGCATCTTACGTTCAACGTTGGAAAACTATTGATGACTTTTGGCAACTTTATATAGTGACTCAGCTCTCCTCTATTTTATTACAGAAAACCATCGATAAAATCTACAATAAATGCGGTTATAAAGTTTAAGATAAAAGAATTCCTTCTAGCCGAAACGTTTGAATTGTGTTCAATGACGTAATGGATTTCTTTTATTGTTTTAAAACAAGAAACAAATGAAACTACTATTCTTTATTTGTTTAAGACACCATTTCACTCATCTGTTAGATACTTGTTACTGCTATTTTGTAATGTATACAACATATAGAAATGATGTAAAAAGTATCTAATAAAATATTAATCATCATCAAACCAACTGTAGACTACGAACAAAACTAGTCTACTTCGATTTTATTTGGATACATTTGTTCAAAAGGCTTTCTTAGAGAATTATTAACGTTTGATAAACGATACTATTTTCATTTTGAACGATTTATACATCAACTGATGAAAAGTTCACATATGGTAGGTGAGTTACCCATAAAATTCGATTGTAAGAATTCTAATTTGTGTCTAGAACTATTATAGAAATTTATTTTGTATAGAACCCTATGAAAATTGTAGACAATGTGTAAGGAATGTAAGATTTTATCAAAACCATGAATTGAACAATGTTAAACCACTATTGAAAACCTGAAACTACTGTATGGCCGTTTCGTCTTAGTATGCGACTCTTCAGCACTGTACATTCACGACCCCATACACTGCAATCGAACTCAAGACCTACAGCCTCGCGAGCTAATGCTTAACCATTAGACCACCAAGCAAGTATTCAACGGTGTTAATGTGTATCTAAACTCAACAATTTCCCCAACTTCATACTGATAAATGTTAAGTTTGTATTATTGTTAATCTTGTAAAAATAAAGTTTTTGATTAAAGATGACATTTTGTCAATTGTTATTTTGATAGAGAATAATATAATTTACATAAATAAATATGAGCAATGACGACAAAATCAGTAGATAAAGAGAAACTACTATCATTTGCAGTACAAATAAAGCTTTAAAACAAATTGTGCTACCACAATTAAACAATTGAAAAACTATTGAGAATGAGGAAACAACAGAAATTTTCCATTAGAATCATATCATAATACAAATAAACTCAAAATAACGATAATAATATTGAGTACTGTATCAACGAGTTGACGAAACTGTGATCGTCATGTAACCTGAAGATTTTGAGTTGTAATGAATGGGCATTAAATTATGTTATTAGTCATCATAGATCTAATTCACTTGATATTGTTTTACTGGAATCTTCCCATTGATGTTTAGGACTGAAATTATCCATCTTTGCTTATAATGCTCGTAGATTAAGGCAATATTGTGGCAATACGCATAGCATGCATATATGCAAATAAGAGACTGATCAATTGCAGACTTAAAAACTCTATGAGAAGATACAAACAAAACAATACCAAGTGAATTTAAATTTTCCCATTGCACAAGCAAGTGGCTATCAAGACTCAGTAGCTAAGTGGATAACGCGATGGCGTTTGAAGCTAACGGTATCGGGTTCGAGTCCTGGGTTGAACATCAACACTGAGATGCAGGTACATCCAGCTTGACGAGTCCCAAATAGGACTAAACGCGCGTCCTGAATACCACTTCTAGCCACTATCCATCATCATAAATCTTCTTATTAACAGTAATATAAGCACATGAAATTCTTGATCATTGTTTTATTGATTAATTTTGATAAGAAGAAATGATATTTTTCAATTCAGTCTGATTGTTTTCTATCCAGATGGGAATAATTTGCCGTTCTAAATTTAAACATTTTTTTTTTCTATAATTATGCTCTTAAGTTATGCATTGCAGACGATCATAAATCTCTCAAGAAATAATTGATGCATGTAAGTTAACTCTATTCCTGTAAGTAGTCACGTGAACGAAAATATATTTTCAGAAAAGAATATTTTGTGTACATTTTGACAAAAATTTGTTATTTATATTTGGTCATTTATAATAATCCAATGAAATGGATTGTTTATAAATAACAGTCGTAGAGATTTCATTATATATGAAAATTATATTTTAAAGTAATCTCAGGGATTGAAATTTTTAATAATTTCAACGTTTCGTCCAGCAAAATTGCCTGGACTTCTTCAGGGTAATAATCAAAGTCAAAATCAACAAAACAATCAAATCAGATCAAATCTATACTGTACTAATCCAATCATATTTGGATGATGACCTTAGTAAATAGGATAACATGAGTAGGTTAAATGCGTATCATGTGAAGCGTTCACGATGTGAAAATAAATGAGAGAACGAACTCTGTGTGTATTTGTGTACATATATGTAAGATTGAGTTATTAATAGTTGACATTAGGTGTTAATATGTCTACATATGAAGAAAAAATGAAAAGTGCAAGTTGAATATTTGAAAAATTATTTCTGAATTTTTGATGTGCTTGTAAAATGAGAATAATCAAATACATAATTGTATTACTACAAATAACTCACATTAAGTTCCGTCAATATAACAATGAATATGAAATAAACAGGTTGAATAAATGATCCAAGTACTTATTAACGAATATTTGCCAAGTAGTTGCTAATTGGATACCATCCTTTCAGTTTAGGCTGTTCTTGTTTACCTATATATACAGCGCTTCTGCTGTCAACCTTTATGAGCGTTAAAACCTTTCTGAAGTATTTTGGTCGCTTTCCAACGCATGTAACGCTATCGCAGACTTATCCTCAAGTTTCTTTAAGTCAACCGAAGATTTGGGAACATTTTTCAACCACTGTTTGTGTTCCTTCAACCTTACATTCAATTGTCTGGAAGTTTCTCCCACATAAGCTGCACCACAATCATGACAGTTGATCCTATAAACAATACATTGTTGTTCTTTTGGGAATCTATCCTTAACTTACACTAATGCCGATCTTTTTGTGTCACAAGCCCGAAAATACACTGTTATATCATCCTTGTTTAGAATCCTCTTGATTTCTTCTGATGTATCACTACGGTATGGGATGATCACGGTGGACTTCCGATCCTTCGGTATACAATCTAGTTTAATTTTTCTTTCATTTCTAATAATCTTCTTTAAAAACGTTTTTGGGTAGTTGTTATCCCTAAATGTAGACAAAACTCTTGCGTGGTTAATACTTACGTTAATTAAATTTCTTACAAAAGTGACTTTCGTGCAAAGCGCATGAGCCGAATCTTAATCTAAGTACCTCTCAGAATATGTTGCTTTCTTGAATACATTTATTTTCAACTTATAATTATTATATCTCCGATCAACCAAACAATCGAGAAACGCTAGTTTGCGGTCACTGGATTCTATTTCTTTTGTTAGCTTAATGCTCTCCGAAATACTGTTCACATTTTCAAACAATTCTTCTAAACCATCCCATTTGTTAGAGCATTTTTTTTCCGACTTTGGTCATAGTATATATGACAGTGGAAAATCTAAGTTACTCTTAAATATAACTTGAGCTTTATCAATAACATTTTGTTTTTCCGGATGTAAAAAAATTTGTCTCAATAGAAAATTTAATTTTCAAGTAAAGCTAAATAGTTTCTATAAATGGTATCCAAGACGCGTGTCTCATGATGATTATAACTCATAAAGTAGATATTTAGTTGATTTTTTAGTGTGACTGATGCGATTACCTATGTTCATATGATCATGAATACACAATATAGAATTAAACTTTTCATATCTGACTGTATAAGTTTCATCCAATATTTTGTCTAGTAATCTTATTGTTTTAATTATTCAAAGATGTTGATGATGATGATGAAAATGTTTATTTAATGAAGGATAAGTGAATATTATTTCCTGTCAAATTAATCGAATATACTACAGTGGACAAGAACACGAGTGGGAACAACCGAATGCATGAAAACCATACAGTAGATAGTTAATTTGAAAAATATCAATCAATTGTCTTAAACTTGACAATTTCTTTCTCATATATCAGTTGATTTTCTTAGATTTTATTGTTCATGCATTTTCATAGCAATTGCTTTCCGTTTCTGTTGTTTCCCTCTCGATCTTCTACTAAAATTCATTCTATGCCCGACCATCGTTATATGCTACTTATGTGGATATAAGTAGCTCACACCACATACTAGCTTCAGTGATATTTCAAATAATAACTATATAAACTTGCCTTAAAGTTAAATTTTGACTATAATGAACTTATATAATCAACAAGATAGAAATTTCACAGGCAATTTAATTCATATTCTAGAAAAACAAAATAAAACTAAATTATCTTTCATTTCTATTCATTAATGTTTGAAGGAAATCATGATGAGTTATTGAGACAAGTTTTTTTTAAATATCACTACAGGCATATAATTTTATGGAATTTTCCTTCATTGTGCAAGAGATATTCATGAGTGATGTTCAGCTGCATTTCTGCTTGGTACAATTGTAATTCTGATTTATAGTTGTGTTCATTCTTTTTGTTTCTTTTACATGTGAGCATATTAATTGCAGCCTAAGGGTTACTAGCTATAATTATTAAGAAACGTTGACAAAAGAAAACAACATAGAAATGTAATATAAAGTAATTATTTATATCATCATTGTATTGGAAAACAGGGAACATTATTTTAATAGATAATAACTCTCATTTTTATTCATGCATATGAAATATTTTTTCCTATATGATATATAAACATGAGAAATTTCAGATAGTTATATTGTTGACAGAGGGGATTCGAACCTAGGACCTTCGTCCTCGTGCACGAATATCTAACCTGTAGACCATTAAGCCTAATTTAAACATTAAATAACTTGTGAATGTATTGTTTTGGTTTGAATTTCGAATTATTGTATAACATCATTGTGGATTTTTTGTTTTAATCATGAGGTTGTCTTTGATTTTTTTCATTGTTTTTGAAATGAACTTTATTGATATTTTGAGGATGATTTATAAAAAGAAAAAACTTTATTTAATTCACCTAACAGAACGAAGGGAACGTACTGTACAGCATAATGTTGAAATCGGGATGAACAAAAATACATAAAATTAGATTATACAGAGTGACAGATTTCCATTCATCTATATCTAAACATAGCACACATCAGACTCTACCTCTCAAAGCTTTTTATATCCAGTTCTCCATATGATCGATTTTTATTTCAGTAGTGTGTGAAATCCTTTTAAATATTACTATTAATTAGACTTTCAATAAGATACAACAACAGAGAAAGTGACGTGACCTTCAATCGAATGGCCAAATTGATGACACGTTGGAATTGGCCATACGTATTTTAGTTATTCACCAATAAATTATGTTTGAAGTAACAAAAAAAAACCAATTACATCATTAAAGAGTAGGTAAAGACATTGAATACAACTCAGTTAAAAATCTATTACCATTTTTGAATAGAATATAAACTTAATTCATTTGTCTATGAGAAAAAAACAGAGAAACTAAGAACATTAACATATACGGTGAATATCTATCAAAGTGAAAAAAAATATTTTTCATTTTCTATTACGCTTTCTTTTTGTTTCCTCAATAATATTTTGCATTTTATTTCAGGCCATCGGCCTGCTTGAATATCTAGGTTATCTGTTTCTGAAATCTAGATATTTCAAGAAGTTATCTGGTTTTTTGTTTGTTCTAATACATTAATATGTCTATTAATTGCATAACCTATTCAGGTACGTTTATGAAAAGTTTACAATCTTTCACTGTACAAGTGACAGAAAAGTACAATCGACAGCATTGTAGTGGGCGACAATGCGTCTTGAAAAGTATGAAAACTGTTCAGCTATCGATCATCAAAACTGCTTACATGTAACTAAAGATTACTCAATATTTATGATCAAGATTGATCAAGTAATTAGAAACGGAAAATTATTGAAATACTTTGTACTAAGAATTCTATATTACATCATAAATACACTATTGAATAAAGTCATTAATAATAATAATTTAATAAAAATATGATCAGTAAAACTAAAATATTGTTTATATGGATAGCAACTAGCAATACTCTTTATAAGCCAAAATGGATAGTGGCTAGCAGCGGAATCCAGAACGCGCGTTTTATCCTATTTGGCATTTGAAGCTAACGATACTGTGTTCGAGTCCCAAAACAAACATCAACTCTGAGATACAGGTACATCCAACTGACAAGTCTCAAATAGGACGAAATGCGCGTCTTGGTTTCCACTTCTAGCCACTATCCATCTTTGCTTATAAAGCTAGTAACTTCAGGCAATATCAAGGCAGTCTGCACAGAATGCAAATATACCAAAAAAAGATTGATTAATTGCAGTTCTAAATAACAATTAGAAGATACATTTATAACAACACCAAGTGAATATAGCAATATTCTCGTTTTGTACAGTTATCTAATTAGATATTATTATTATTGTTATTTCTGCATAAACTTTAGTAAAAATCTTTTATCATTAAATTTCTCACATTAAATTTTTACAAATATTTTTATATAATTTGCAATTCAGTTAGAAAAAAAGAAAAGAAAAAAGATAAAATATTATTCTTTTTTTAAAGAAGAAAAAACAGTATGTCTAAAGAAATGTTTGGACATGGTTATGAATTTTTAATCTTCCTGTTTCCCCCTTCTTTTTGTTTCTTTTTTTATTATAAAAAAAGATTATATACGTCTTAAATTGTATGTTAACCTTTTTGTATTTAAATAGATTCTAGTTGTCTTCGCTTATTTTCTAGTGACATTCACCTTTTTCTGTTTTATTTTTTTACGTCAAAGTTATCTGTTAAAAATAAATTAGTTTAGTAAAGTAATGTATATTTTGTGTCCAAGGTGTGAAAGCAGGTAACAATATATATATATATATATATATATATATATATATTCAGTATATATAAATAGGTGTACATAATTGTACAATATATTGTCAAATATCTAACATGACAGTTATAATCTGTTTTATGATATTCATAACTAGAAAGAAGACAGTCTAATGTGTAAACTTATAAAAAAAGATGAAGAATGAAGAGAAAGTCAAATGAGCTCTGTAGGTAGTTTATGTTGTATTTTTTGTGATTGTTTGTATGTGTACGCTTGAATTTATGATATCTAACAAGTTATACCATAAAATTTAGTATTTGTAGTCAAATTTTCTTTATCTGGGGGTGTTTAATTTCACCTAATTAGTCTAAATGAAGGATATTGTTAATAGATATAGCTTTGTATGATTATGTGTATATGTTAATGTCGTTTGTGACTAGAATAATGATAGATTTTTTTACACTTCCATTACATTGAAAACAATTATCAATTTGGTACAATATATTACTTGATTGTCTGAATTAATAGACTAAAAAGATATATCTAAAGATATTTAACTGATAAAAAGATGTAAAACAAATAACTTGTTGCATTGATTCAATGAATAGTGTATAAGACTGAAAATATGGAAATCGTTGTCTTCTGTGAGATATCTTAAAGAAATCAAACCTTATGTTTACTTTCAGTTTCATCTAGCTGTATAGCGAAAAAGGTACTAGATTATTACATAAATATGTGAACTTTTTCATAAAGCAATATCAAGTTAATCATACATCTCGACATTGTTTTCATCCAAAGTTCATTCATCATATAGTCAATCGGAAGAAAATTAAATAGTATGTAGATTATAGCAGACTAAGTTAATCAGAACATCCTCATAAATCTAAGAGTAAGACAAATGGTTCTCTGAGAGTAATCCGAGAAACGTTCTTATTACACTAATTTTATCTTAGTTCTATCATCGACAGGTTTTTGTTTTGTCAACTACAATCCATATGGTGATTAAAAATTCAAAACAACGTTTACTATAAAAATTAGCAAGTGTCACACTAAATTTTAACGCTGATAGAAGATCTCTTTTATTAAGTAAGCTTCAAATATTCTATGAACAGTGGAATATTAAATGTCATGATTACACTTTGAATCAATCAAATTTAGGTCACTGTATTAGGTTTAGATAATAAATCGTTTACTTCTTTCCATTTCATGAACTATATATAAATGGTTTTCTTTCTGTTCCACTTTTTGTCTTATTTAACAAAGTTGACAATATTATTTACTAATTCCATTACTGTGCATACTGTGCTAATCATAATCTTACGATAATCAACTTTTTCCTATCAACAAAAACTTTGATTTGTTGAAGTTTGTTGGCATAATACATATCTATTTATGTACTGAGAAGAGGATTCATTTGGTGTTCCAAAAATTGGATTGCGACACACTTGTTCAAAATCGAAGTATTATTCACAGTAATGTCGTTTCAGCTCAGCTGCTTATTTTCTAAAAACTTAGTGATATATATATATATATATATATACTTTTTTAGGTAAAATAAATCTTAGTTGAGATTAAAATGGTTAGTTCTTTATTACGTGTCATTTACTGTTTGGTCGCGTACTAATCAATCTTATAAAATAAACTAATTTTTGTTATATTAACAAAGGAAAGTAAATGATGATAACTGTTTACATATGCAATTGTCAGATAAATTTTAGTGCATTAGGATGACAAATGGTCTGTATGATTTAAGATGTTTTTATTTTCAAAAACTATACTGATTCGAAGAAATAGAAGCATTTCACTATAATGTTCAATTAAATTCCAATATTCGAACTATAAAATGTTATCTACTTGGGGATTAAATAGGAACGTATGGAATAGTTTTGTGTTAAGTGTTTTTATCCAGTGTGACGTTTTTCAAGGATTCGCTTTGAACAGAATGTGATGTAAGTACTCTCAGATGACGAGTTTCAAACGGAGTGAAATGAGATTCCTTGATTTTACTGTTAGCTGCAATTTATTTTCTATAAATAAATAAAATAGTTTTTTGTATATTTTCTTCGAGTTGATTTATTTTATGCTATACAGTCAATGACCGAATATATATTGCCTTCTATTATTAAAAAAATTAGATTTATCTTGGCATGATATGTATTTAGAGAAATATGTATTAGACTAATCCTGCTTACTCTCTATCTAGTGAAGTAACTTCCTAATTCACGTGTTTTTAGGTTAAAAACTGGTACTGATGAATGTCCAAATTCTCTGACATATATTGGATACATCTAAATCCATTTTGAAGCGAAAACTTTTAATAAATGATTTATTGGTTATTAGCAGTAAGACTCTATGACAGGTCGATATCGAGATAACTGATTAATCAATAAAATTAGTGATTTAAAATTCAAGATGCGTAGGTTATATGGGAGAGTTTATCCTCTCTTTTATTGCATTATCAAGCGAAACTGTTGCTTAGTTGACTGGGAATTCTATAGAGCTTATAAGATTTTACGGGCTTATAATCTCTTTCCTTTACCTTGAAGATGATTATTTTTTAACCATTCATTCATCAGCGAGATTATTCATTGTTTGAGCTGTCAATTAGGTCACAAATGTCTTTATAAACGATAACACCATGTTACTTTACCTACGTATTGACATAATACATTTTCTCTCAACCGTTCCATGAGATGTAGGCGATAAATAATAATATACAATAAATTTACATTCATAGGGTGAATGTTGTGCAAACCGTCACGTACCACTAAACAAAAGACAATTTCGATGTTTCAGTTTATGGGTATTTACTGATGGATGATCTCAAGCTAGGGTGAGTCATCCATATAAGCCTTTCATTTCACGATGAAAACTAATTTTTCACATAATACACTCATAGCGTACTAAAAAAATGTGTGTGAACATTTCACTCTAGATTTTACTATTTCCTAAAGAGAAATACTTAAATTTTCACTAAAATATATGACCATTCGTAACAAGAACCAACTTGTTTATTTAGGGTATTTGACATAAAGTTTCTATTTCAATCTTTATATTTTAACTAATTTTAATTAAGCACATACACACACTAATTATTAGTAATCTTTACACTTGTGAAGGTTTTATCACCGTTTATCTGCTTTTTTTTCCATTTTTTTTTATTAAATTGCTAGTATGTCTATCATGGAGTTACATTACGTTTTGTCTCTATTTATTCAGTAAATACATATTACGGACAGATATGAATATTAAAGAGTAGACTTTGTCCATTTAAAAGTTATTTGTAATATAGGGTATTGTTGTTTATTTTAATTCAATAACTGAATAGTGCTGATCAGGATTTTACTAAAATAGATGGTATTTAGTCAATATTTCGCACGTAAGGAATCACTTGCTGGGAAAGTTTAGTTAAAAATGTTGATGAATTCTGACATTTAAACAAAAGGTGAATAACTATTTGAATATTAAACGATAAAATCAAGATGAACAAAGAATGCATATAGTTAACAAGTGAATTTATATGCCAATATCTTTAGAAGCATTCTGATGTTTCATAAATTTGAACAGAATCTTATCATGTCATTTCACTTATTAAACATGAAACAACTTTCATAGTTACTTTTATTCTTTTATATTATTCAGTGAATTTATTTAATAAAAATATTATTTTTAGTAATTAAAATCATGAGTCAATTAAAGCTAGATCACCATGGAAAACCTGGAATCACTGGATGGCCGTATCGTCCTACTGCGGGACTCCTCAGCAGTGCGCATCAAAAATCGTGAATATCCATAAAACACCTTTTGATATCAATCAACATATACTCACTAGTTACGGTCTCCAAGATGTATTTCCTGGAGTTCTAGTGACTAGTGGTGTTCAACCGGGTCTGCTGTGAGATGGTAACTCAATGAAGACAATAGTGGACATGTCGCTCAATTTCGTGGATTAGATATCAACACTATTGGATACCGGTTCATTAGTCTAATGGTTAAGCGATCGCAGGTTCTAATGTCGAGGGGCGGGATCTTGGATGAGCACTGACGCGGAGTCACACAGTAAGACAAAGCGGTCGTCCATTGCTTCCATGTTTTCCGTGGTGATCTACCTTCAATTGACTAATGAATTCAACTATTAAATTAATATATTATCCACAAAACTCCTTCTGATAAAAATATTATTGATATTAAGAAAAATCCTGACGATTAGATTTATGATTACTTACTGGTATTGACTAAGAAATAAACCTTATGTTATGTATCACATGAATTTCAGCATTCAGAAGGATTGTATGACTATGAGAACAAAACAAAAGTTAATCAAACAAGCATCTATAAATTTACAGTACCGGAACTGGACCTGTATATATGCATATGGCTAGATTTCTTTGATAAAAACAAAGATAGTTGTGATTAATTAATTAATTTTGCAATATACAAATGAAATATTTAATTTAATAAATTATAAATCATTAATTAATTAAATTAACACTCACCTACCTAATCAGATAGGGAGTAATTTAATCCATTATAAGATATTTGTAAATATTTCGTTAAATCGTTAGTTTTTTCTTTCAAAAACAAAACAAACTATTTACTTAATTAAACTTATTTATTTATTTCTATTTTTTTAAATTAAAGTTTTAATTAAAGAATTAACTAAATGCATTTAGTTACTTACTTATTCACAATAATAATTAATAAGAATAAATGACCAATACAATAAATAATGAAGACATATAACAAGCAATGAAACATTATCACCTTCCTATCAGTTTAGTAGTGAAATTAAAAAGATAAAACAAAAAAAAAACAATGTATATACATTCTGTGTAGAAAGCTTCAATTATTGATTAAATTCATTAAATAACATTAAATATACATTTTGATCCATTTTAAGAATTGTCAAAAAATGAATATGATAAAAGTATTGTCATAAAAATACAAAACATTCTGTCTAAACGTTTTAATACGTTTTATTTAAAATACGAAGGAAGTATTCATTTACGTTATAATGTGCGTAGTTGATAATAGGAAATATAAATTTCGGCGTAAATAAACAGAATTTTGTAATTTCAATGGTTGAGATTATGTGTCGAATGAAGCTAGAGCATCGTGCAATACCTGGAAGCACTGGATGGCCGTTTCGATCCTATGTGGGACTACTCAGCATTGAGCATCCACGACCCAAGTGGTCGAGTGTTTAAACGCTCACGTTCGAGGCTGGTAGGACCTGAGTTCGAATCTCGTGAGGCGGAATCGTAGATGTGCACTGCTGAGGAGTCTCACGGTGAGGCGAAACGGCCGTCCAATACTTCCATGTTTTCCATGGTGGTCAACCCTCAACTGACTAAAAATCTCAATCATTGAAATTACTACAATATCCACAAAACCCCTTCTGATATAATTTTGTATGATATTTTATAAAGTATAGTGTCAGATTAACTGTTAACATTAGTATTTTATATGACATATTAAAGTGATTTTATGAGCCAAATATTTAATAGTAAGAAACATATGATTGTGAGTACAATTAATTTTAGGTATAAACTTATCATTTTATCATCATCAATTATGCTTTGATAAACGAACGTCTGGTATGATAGTTTTATGAAATTTTCAAACTAATATCTTATTGTGAAAAACTGACTTATAGTATCTAAATCAGTTAAAAAAATAAATGCGATAACGGTGCATACTGCTTCTAATAACCATCAAATTTATATTAACAATATCCATTTAACACTGAAAATCATTTTTGATAATATAAAAAATATAATGAATAGCTGAAGTGCTTCATATGCTAATAAATTCTAGTAGGCTCGTTGGAAAAAAAGATTAACATTCTATCAATTTGAAAAATCTATGCAAAAATATTTTTAAGCAAAGATGGAAAGTGGCTAGAAGTGGCATTCAGGACGCGCGTTTTATCCTATTTGGGACTTATCAACTCGATGTACCTGTATCTCAGAGTTAATGTTCACTCTTAATGTTCACCATTCGCTTTAGACAGCATCACGTTATCCAATTAGCTAATGAGTCCTGATAGCCACCTGATTGTGCAATAGGGTAAAGTTTAAATACACTTGGCGTTGTTTTACATGTATCTTCTAATTGATCATTCTTATGTTAGCATGTGTGCATTCTGTGCGAATTGCCTCGATATAGTCTTAGTTCACAAGCTTTTTAAGCTAAGCTGAACTTGGTAGCTACGTTGATAATTGGATGGCGTTTGAAGCAAACAGTACTGCGTTTGAGACCTAGAGTGAACATCAACACTGGGATGCAGGTACATCCAACTGACAAGTCCCAAATAAGAGAAAATGCGCATCTTGGTTTCCACTTCTAGCCACAATCCATCTTTGCTTATAAAGCTTGTGACTTCAGGCAATATCGAGGCAGTGCGCCTAGGGTGCACACATGCAAACAAGAGACTGGTCTAATACATTGCTAAATAACAATGGAAAGATACAAGTAAAATAACACCAAGTGAATCTATGCGAAATTATTACCAATAAATTTTTTCAGAAAATCTTGAAAATAAAGAAACAATATGAAGCACATTTTCAAGTCTCATATTTAGAGCAGGAATTCTCTTTACGTATATTCATCTTTGACATGTATTAATTATTTAATGTAAAATTGTTCCATTTTATATTTACATATGTGTTTAACCTAAAATAAAGGATGTTCAGTAAACTTTCGAAATTCATTTTCTAACCTCAATGATATTTGATATATCTATCATCTCAATATAAAGTAACTTAATAAATTGTCAAGTTAAATCTTGATAGGAATCTTTATAATGTTATCGCATGTAAACATCATTCTTAATTCATGGTCCTGCATTTATTTAACGTATAAACGTCAAATTATAAGAATATTTAAAAAGTTAATGAATTGATAATTGATGTCCTAGTCTTGTGAAGTGAAATGAATAACACAGATTAGTAATTACATACGAAATCACTAATAAATTTAAACTGTGGCTAACAGTGGAATATTAGAAGCTTATTTCATTCTATTTCAAAGATTTTAACTACATGTACCTACACCTTAGTGACGATGTTTAATATAATCTGAGATAAGCTATCCACCGAGTCCAAATATTACAGTATTGACATAAAACATTAGTAAATTTACGGTTGACAAAAGCAGTGTTTTTATTTTTTGATTAGTTTATCTATCGAAACTATGTATAATAATCTGTATTTATAATGGCGTTCTTAATCCGTCTGTAGTACATCGGGACACTGGCCATTTGGATTAAATTTTACTTGAATCCTCAAAGCATAAAAAATTCAAAAAATCAAAAATATTTATTTTATTAGTTTTGTATCATTAAACCTTTCAGTTAAAATCTATATCTACGACTAACATGCTAATTAGTTCATAAATATCTTTCCAGTTTATTCACCGATCTATTATCTAACTTATTTTGCATTTGTTTATGCAAGCATTTCATGTTATCTTTGAAAGATTTATATTATTCATTTGTCAAGAAAACATGAGATGATCTGTTCAAAAAACACTTTATTTTATTTTCGTGCATTACAAGATCACCATTAAATCATAACTAAAATCTTTGAAAGGATAATCTTGTGCTCTAAGGTTTTGAGAATGGTTTATCAATCAATGTGTTTAGGAACTCGTATCCCCTCGAATTAACCAATTGAATTCACTTATAGTGATGGTTAAGTATTTATTCATTCTCTTTAACAACTCGGTGAAACTTTTAAATTATTTGATTTTGAACAAATGATAAGTGACACAGAATCCAATGTCTTTCAATAATAGTTTATCATAGAATCTTTTATAATACATGGATTTTGTTTGAATGCCTACTTATAACTGATGATATCTACAAATAACTCATCTCGTATTTCATATTTAACCGTATTCTCTCCCTAAGAGTTCTCAGTGATTATATATGTATATATATATATATGAATATAATGGATTAGGGAATTATTGGAAGAAGAAACAGATTTGAATTAATACAATATATTTAGATTGTTGTCATCGGAACTATTTACTTGACTAGGAAATTAATTAAAATATATATGTACGGGAAATTTCACTAAATTACTATTTTATTCATTATCATTGTTTTTAAAAACTTATTTCTTATCAATTTTGTCTACCGAGCAGTGTCTAAGTGAGTTTATTTACGAAACATGACAACTATTATAGACATATATATATATATATATATATATATATATATATATATATATATATATATATATATATACGTAAACATACACACAAACTTTGCATAAAGAATATTGAATGTCTATTTAATCCCTATTGGTTATCATTTATTTACATGACTTATTAATATGACCAATATGAGGATATCTAAGCTAATAAACATGATAAATGTATAGCTATCATTAAAAAAAGTTACAATTAATTAATCTCAAATAAAATGAAGATATGAAACTTGGATAAGATTCATAAATTAACACACAATTGTTAATAAGATATAAATATAAATGTTTTCATGATAAAATTCTTTTTTGAAGCATTACATAATCATAATAAAGTAGAATTATAACTGCTTATTAACTGTTAAAATTTACTACCGAAATATATTTCTAAAGTATACAATTAGAAAATACATATGGAATTAAATTGTATGTAGCAAGCATTGCTTGTATACCGATCGATATCTTTTTCTTTTAATAATGTAAGTTTATAATATTGTTTTTTTATTGTGTTTGATTATAAAATTGAATAGAAATTTGTATTATATTTGTTTAGTAGTTGAATTCATGAGTCCATTGAAGCTAGACATTAATTTAATCATTAACACCGTTGGATGCTGGCCCAGTGATCTAGTGGTTAAGAGTTCACGCGCGAGAATGAGTTTGAATCTTGTGAGGTGCAATCGGAGTTGCCCACTGTTGAGGAGTCTCGTACTGGGACAAAAAGGCCGTCCAGTGCTTCCAGGTTATCCATAGTGGTCTAGTTTCAATTGGCTCATGAATTTTACTAATAAATTACTATAATATCCACAAAATTCCTTTTCTGATTATATTTGACAAAGTGAAGAAAAATACGAATGAATTTCTTCAGCCTCTTCACTTACAATGATAAACGATTAAAAAAAACACGATTGATTGACACAATAATTTTATGAAATATAAAGTGATTAGATTGTGTTTTTATTATTTCAATTAAATAGTATCTTTTGTTTCTAAGTAATATCTTTACTGACACTAAGATCTGAATTATTAATTTTAGTAAATCATATAGTATAGATTTAGATTTTGGAAGAAAATGGGCAGAACATTATTTATAGGGTATCTATATAAACTTAGTTGTAATCAATATCAAATAAGAAATTTATTGTTTATGTAACATTAAAAGCTAAATAAATCCTTTGTCCAAAATGAGATTAATATGGAAGTGAATTAAAATGGAATACTGTGATTCATTTAGTTATGAAATCGGTTAAGTTAAATTGGACAGCTTTGAAAACGTTATTGGTCAAAATAAATTCATTTTTATCTGAGGTAAGATTAGTATCTAGTTAACAACGTATATTACAACATATATTTGATGATTAGAAGTGTAATACATATGTAAGACAATAATGTAGTGATTTTATAGACTTCAAGCATATTGTTGGAATATTTTTGTTAGTTTATAAAATGAAATATTAATCAATAGATATGAAGTAATAGGTATTATGTAATATCTTCAAAGCAGTAATACAACTGAATATAGTTGATTTAATAATAAGTCATTCATTAAGAGTCGTAATCAATAAAATAACAAAGACTGACGACAAAGGTGCTTCTTTCTAGTTTTACAAACTCTGATAGCTCTTCTCTTACTATTTGGTTTTTTAATTTTAATCCATATCGAATCTGTCATTGTTTAAAGTTTAAAGTAAACTTAATTGTTGAATCAGTCAGTGACTTCATCTAGTGATGTCAAATTCTGATTTGACATCTAGATTTCTACCAACTTACTCTAACATCAGCCATCATTGCGCGTCAAGGTATTCAATGTTCTGCAACACCTGAAACATGTGCTGATCATATTAACCGATAATGACTAACTACCTCATCAATGGGTCTGCTATCTCAAGCTACGAATTCGCTCATAAGCTCGACACATTTAAATAATGGTTTACGTACAAATAATGCTTCGAAGTTATCTTTGATCAAATACGATTAACCTATAAAATATATCTTTGATTGTAAGTACTTATTTAACCAAAACTTTGGTCTATTGGTTTGAATGTCAAGGGTGGACTTGATAATTTTAAACAAATTGAACACTGCATAAATATATTTATTATTAATTCTTTGGTCCGTTTGATAAGGTTTTGCTGACATTATCAGAATAAAATGAATTATATATGATATTTCTATATATCAAACTATTCTTGTCAGCCCTTCTTGTCCGTAGTAATTATTAACGTTTATTGACTAAATGATGGATAGTAATGTTAAGCACTATCGGTCAACTTAATAAATGTACTGTAAATTAAGTATTTTTAGAACAGGAGAAAGAACAAATGTATGATTTCTAAATAAATTCGACAGATATGACTCAAGAAAGAAGAAATCGAATAAATAGAAATAATATATTGAAAGCTTTAAAAGGGTGATGGGAAATACATAACCTTCATTATGATTGGTTTTGTGAAGTATAATTTTACTAGAATAGATAATATAAAACAACGGTACTTCAATTTTATTTCAAACCCTGAAGTGAATCTCTTTATTATATGTATTTATTAAAAAAATTAGTTACATGTTACCTTACCTCGTAAATGTGTTTAGGTCATAAGATAACTAAGACTAATTATCCATTATTACAAGATTATTGTTATATAAAACAAAGTACGATATTGTTTGTAGCTGTGATACATTTATCCGAAAGTCAGATTTACTTCATAAATGACTGATATTATAAGCATATACCATGTACTGTAATTTATAAATAAATATCAGATGATTTTGTATCAACCAATCTTTTATTGTTTTGTCTTTAAAGGTGACCAGATTCTGTTAATGAAGTTAAAACTTGTCAACAAGCCTAATTAGTTTTGCTTCAAATTCTAATTGATTCGGTATTAAGTGATCGAAGATAATCCAAAAAACCCATAGAATATAAGGGTTTGCTTAATAACATTCATTAACGACAAAAATCAAGTATCATGAACTCACTAAAATTTCGCATGTAATTACAACACATTAAATTCACTATTAATGCTAGATAATTTAAAATTATGTTGGACGAGCTATGACTGATTTCTTTTAAAGCTAATGATCTAGTCGTGGATAGTATCATATCGTCTAACAACACTTCACAACAGACAGAATTCTAATTAATAATAAATTTTAATTAGATCAATGCCTAAATACTAGAGATTAACATAATGATAAAAATTTTTAATTTCAATAGTTGAGAAGCTAGACCATCAGGGCTTTCCATCTCAACTATTGAAATTACTACAATAACCAAAAAACCCCTTCTGACACTAAAAACGTTTAAAGCAATTCTCTAAATCCATTTTTTTACATTTTAAAGGTTTAGGATTCTACTTGTTTGTTTACATAAAATTACTTTTGTTTGTGATGAAGTTTTGTTCTCTGAGCTGGATGGTTTGGTCGTGAAGCTTTCATCGTTTTTCTGAACGACATCATCAGCACAAATTTCAGATAGGAATGAAGCGTTTGAATTTCTCCACATGTGGCTTACAGCTTGTAGGCCTCGATGTTGTTTGGTTCTTGTTGACCTTAAACCCGTCATTGTTCAGAAGAACGATGAAAGTTTCACGACTAAACCTTCCAGCTCAGAGAATGAAACTTCATCAAAATCATTTGCCTGAGCTACAAATTCTCTCTACTTTTATTTGTTTACTGAACGAAAATTAGATTTGTTTTACAGTACTTCGTATATTACTTGAATAATTTCTATCTTTGACAGATTAATGCGATTAGATATTTTAGTCAAAAGAATTAAACTTAGGTCTTTTACCATTAGATAAAATTGTCATAAATTGGAAATACTGAAGCCTTGACCAGATCATTTTTTCTTTCATTTAATGTTCTATCCTATCTTCATTATGTAATTATGATACTTTGATGACTAATCCATACACTGACATATTCTGTAGATAACATACCTTTACAAATGTCATTTAATTAAGTAAGCATTTATACAATAAAAGCAACAAACTTACTTTTTAGTTTTATTATTGACCTAAATAAAAAAGAAAATACAAATATACATGTAGACCTTGACACAAAGTAATGAAACTCTATAATATAGATAATATTCAATAATATGAAAGTAGACTGAACCTACATTATAGAAGATAAATCAGTAATCAACATAAGTAAATAAGTTGTCCGGAAAAATAGACATTCTATTATTGTTTAATGGAATCGAATCATTTTAGACTACTTCTGTGCTAAAAATTACAGTTATAACAGCTGACTTATTTATGTCAGTTAAATTTATAATTTTGTTTTGTTTTAGTTTTTTCCTTTTCATCTTGGTTGTTTATTTCTGTTGTTTTCTAGTAGATCTTTTTTTTTAATTCATTAGTCTTTTTGAAACGTATGTAATAAAATTGTACAGCAGGATAGGTATTAAGTAGTTTGTATAATTGTTGAACTACCTTAATTAAAAAATATTTAGGAAAGATTTAAAGATTTAAATCACTGCTTTTAATGATAAATGATTATCATCAATATTACCATTTTGAAGGCAGTAGACAAAAATCTATGGTGCAGGTATTTGTTATATTGAATGGTCTTCCGATATCCCGTATTGATATACATGTTTTCTGTACTCGAGCTTAACTGATACTTGAGTGATAAGTTAACAATTGAATTGAATTCTGACCGATAGTGTTCATCCGTCACCAACTATCACTTCGGTGTGTGATGTTTAATCACCTGGCCTATAAATACGTTTTTTTCTCAATTACACTATTTTCTTAAAATACTTGATATTTTATTTACAAATTAATAATTGGAAAATCAGTACACATGAAGGTGAAACAGAATTTTTTTCGCAACATAACCAAAACAATTCTATGTCATTAAGCATAAAATTTGAAAGCAACAAGAAATATGAAATCATAATAAATGGCCTATATCTTTGAAAAAAAGTTCGATTAATCTTTAATGTTAAGCGAACATAGTCAAACTGAATTATGGAATTCAAAGAACATTGGAGTTCCACTAACGTCAACCTATTTAAGAGGGAAAATTAAGTAAATCAATAACAATCTTCTTTATCGGTTATTCAATAAAATTTATCAGAATTCATTTACATATGATATAAAGATAATTTTCAAAATGACATTGTAATGTTTTTTAAGCTTTCAGGTGAATTAAAAATACTATTCATTTAGTCCACCGTAACCACTTTGAATAAATCAAGAAAATGTGAGTTAGATTAACGACATAGTTAAAATAATGATAATAGAAGCTAAAGGTCAATGGCATGTGTGAATCAAGAAAAGCTGACAATATTTCGCTTATTAATATACAGTTTTTATCGAAACACTCGGAAATATCTGCTTGTTTCTCAATTCAAAGACTTTATGGGGAATAATTATATACAGTGTCAGCTGACACTAGTAAAGAGAACTTGTTATATGAATTAAGATTTTTTGATATTTGTTTATTTTTCCTAAAAATCCTTCCTGTTTACCGTATAAGGCTGTGGGCGGAATGTTAAAAACCCATACCTTTAACCACTAAGTTAAAATATTCAACCCCTTTCTAGATAATCAAGCGGTAACGGAATTTCAAGTACGTGAAGTTTTCTACCATTTCGAGGTTATATGTTTTGTTTTGTGCTTAGAAAGCTTTGTCACTCCCGTAATTCACTTATATGTATGAAAGTGAAACTGTTCCACTTATGTGACATGCCAAGAATCAAAACCTGGTTACATTCCAGACGTATGACTGAGTACTGAAAAACGTTCGTAAAATATATGGTAATTGAAAAGGTAAGTATTAACAGTAGTTGCAATTTTGAAATGCTTGAGTAGATTGTGATAAAGTTGTAAACAGATTCAGTGTCCTTGTCAAGTATTATTATTTAATAACCGATTGGATCGCTCGACTAAGTATTTTCAAAAATTACAAACGGTTCATAATTCATCATTTTCTTAACTTCAGAATTTTACTCAATTCCTTCCTCGTAACATGAAGTCCAAATTTTACACAGTATTCTTTGACATTATATTGAGAAAAGATAACAAGCTGCATCTTATTGAGATCATGAACTGATTGATGTTAGATCACCATTGAAAACCTAGAACCACTGGACGGCCGTTTCGTCCTAATATGGGACTCCTCAGCAGCGCGCATCCACGACTCCGCCTGTGGGACTGAAGGCCCTGGGTCCGAATCCCGTGAGCGGATCATAGATGCGCACAGCTGAGGAGTTCCATATTAGGACAAAACGGCCGTTCAGTGCTTCCAGGTTTTCAGTCGTGCTCTAACACCAATCAGTTCATGATTTGTACCGATTCTCTTCGAATGAACATCTACAAGTGTTTACGTTTTGTTTTTTGATAATATTTTGTTTGCTGAAATTTTTTCTATGTTGTCTTACACTAAGACAATGACAACCTATTGAACTTATGTTTTAATTATTACGTTTTATGATTTGGTCACAAAATGTTTCTTTGACTACTTTCACAACAACAATCAAAAGTATAAAACTGAAAAATAACATTAACGCTTTGTATTAAAATTCAAATTGAATTTTATTAGCATTTTTAATAATTCAAGCACTGAAAACTTGATAAACTTTTTGTAACCTAGATATTATCAACATTTGTTTTAAATGTTGAAAAAAAGTAAGAATATGTTAACAAAATTTTATAATTCTTCAATTAAAACAAAAATATAACGAAATACTGGAGACAGGGAAATAATCCAAAGATGTTTTACAAACTTTTGTTTCTTCGTTTTTTTACACAATTTTATTTCTTAGTTCATAAAATTAATTTGATTGTGAATTCAAACATTCTTTGATAATGAAGAAATAGTTCAGAAAATGTATCAACTATGTTGGTTTAAATTTATCGATCCAATAAATTATAAATAAACTGATCTGTTAGAAAAATGAATAAATGGACTGATTCAAGTTAAACTTTAATATCATTGGATGTCGACTCCATGGTTTAGGTGTTGGGTGTTTGTATGTAAGAATGAAGGTACTTTGTTCAAGTCTTATTTGTGGGATCATAGGTGTGCACTGCTATCCAGTGCTTCCAGATTAGATCGCCTCGTGATTTTAACTGTGAAAAAGAATAAATGTATATTTTTGATATTTTATTTACATGAAAGCTTCTTACTAACTATAAATTAAATCTTTTTATTGTTTAGTTTTCTGAACTAAATAGTTTAACTGTGAATCACTTCTTGCTGTTCTGGAATATATCTACAGCGTCAAAACCATCCACCTTGTAAGTAAGGATAGCCACTAGCATGTGAAACAGAGTGTGGTTTTAATTTATTTTGTATTGTTTGTTTGAATCTTCTCATTGATATTTGGAACTGTAATTGATCAATCTCTTATTGGCATATGTGCATCCTTTGCGGATTGCCTTGATACTGCATTAATTTACAATCATTATAAGTAAAAATGGATGGTGACCACCTTAAATTTATATGAGGCTTATTTCAATATTTGGTGTGATGAAAAATGTAAAATATTTTGTCGTATATTAAGTTACCTACTTAATGACAATCATTTCATCTCAGTTTTGTTTTAAATATCTTGAGTTTGTCTTTAACATGTGGTGAAAATAAAAAGGTTTTGCGAATTGCTTAGAAATTGGTTAGTAAGCTGAATTTATATAATCTAATGCAGTATACGATCGATTAAAATTTAGAAGCTTTATTTTCTAGGTTGTAAGTAATCGCTGAGAAAGCGTAACATAATCTCAGGAGAGTGAGTTTTTCATAAAAAATGATAAAACTCCAGGCAGATAAATTCATTTAGATTAAAAAATGAACACTCTTTTAAACAAAACTTTCGGGCGATTAGCAAAATTCAAAACATGTGTTTCGTCTAATTTGAAAATTTACAGCCCAATGAATTTGAATCTCACTACTGACTTTCAGCATGGGTCTTAACCGTATTGGTTATCACCAAAAAACAGACCTGTAAGTCGCCATGATTCTGAGCTCAGATAAACACTAACATTTACAAAGTGTATAATATTCATAATTTGCAGAAATTTGTACTTTCATTGAGTTCATTTATAAGTCTAACATTTGTACGTCATTGTTAGTGCACATGGACAGTGAGCGGATGACACATTGCATTCAACTAGTTATTCTCAGATATAATGCATCACATACCCCGGCTTCTAATCTTGGAAAAATCCAAAAATTTATTAAAACTGTAAATTTTTTATCAGCATTTGGTTGTGAGATTATTAAGTTTTTGATCGAGATCATGAACTGGTTGATGTTAGACCACCACTGAAAATCTGGAAGCAATGGACGGCCGCTTCGTCTCAGTACTGGACTCATCAGCAGTGCACATCCACGATCCCACTCACGGAACTCGAATCCACGACCTTCAGTCTCGCGCGCGAACGCTTAACCTCTACACAACTAAACCGGCCGGCATCCAACGTTGTTAATATCTAACCTCGAATAATCCACGAAATAGCTCGACCATCTTCCATTTTACTGAGGTAGACATCTATCTCTACTCGACACGGATTAGCTCCACTGGTCACGGCTTCTCAGTAGAACACCGAGAATTCCCTCACGAATCTTGTCACTAGTGAGCTCAATAAGATGAAACGGTCGTTCAGTGCTTCCAGGTTTTCAATAGTGGCCTAACATCAGTCGGATCATGATCTCAATCAAAAGCATGAAATATTTATTGTTGGATATTAACGATAGGAAAACAATTTTAAATTCCTAATCACCGGCTCCTCATAATAGTATTGACCGTTCCTAAAGAGAACAATAGTTTTGTAAAGTATCAATCACCTACTTAGTGAAACTTTAAAAAAAATCTGAAGGATAAAGAAATAAGATAGTCATATTACTTAGTTTCTAGCAAACTTCACTTAATAAAACCATAAAACACGTGTTCGAATTTATTAACTTGATTAAACGTTATCATTTTATTATTGGATTACTGACTAAGGACAATATTTAATCTTTTATATTCACCAAGGAATTAAATATTAAATAAATTTTATTTATTATATCAATCATTTAATATATTTGCATAGTTGCTAACATATTTTATATTTATAAACAATTTCTGCCTATGGTGAATCAACTAAAGCATGAAATAGTGTATGAACTGTTTATGAAATCATTATAAAAAGCATAACATTACTGTGTACTATGGTTAACTTTAATTAATAAACGGTATTATCTAAAAGAGTATTTAAAGAAAAATTGTCAGCTTTAAACTGTTACTATCAGTTGAAGATAGGAATCGGTTTAAAATTTTATAAAATGTTTATCAAAACTACTTAAATAATTGATGAGTATATATTACTTTCATGTATATACATGTATCATGTTCAGAGACAAGGTGACTGGTTAAATTGATGTTATTTATTGAGAAAAATTTTTCTACACTCCAAGTTACTCCAATATCATTCTGATGAATGTTAAAAATAAATTATTGTTTTAAATCTAGACAGGAACAAGAGATCTATCATGATATGATTTTACAATCGTCATACGAATGAATGTTTCCATTTTCTACAGTTGTAAAACAATACAAAGAAGTATTTCATTATTTACGGGAAATACTGTCTTTTAACCTCATTAAATTGACTTAAATAATAAGTGGTAATTTAATTTATTTGACTTTATTCACATATATGGATTTCATAAAAATGCATTATTTCAAATCAGTTTAATTTAATTAAGAAATAGGTCCAGACTCCTAGAGTTCGATTCGTGAAACAATCCTAATTCATATTTCGGGACCCTAGGTTACATAGTTCAGAAATGTTTGATTCTTATTTCATATCACTAGATTTAAAAACTGCATACTTTTAGAATACGTTTACAAAAAAATTTGGAAGTATTTCATAGAACAAGTTAGTATGTGACTGTCTTTTTCTTATATATAAGATGATAGTATTTTTATTAGTATTCACAAGGTATAAATGGTTTTGGTGGTTGTATTTTCACATCAGATTAGCATTTAAACGTTTGTTTATTAAAACAATTATCATCACGTGTTATCACTAAAAAATGTTAATAGGTTCTCGTAATCTTAATTTTTCAAATCTCCGTTCTTTGTTTGGTGTCAACGTTCAAGATTGAAAAATACTCAAAGCTGTTTCGCTTGATCAAAACAACAATTACTTAATGAATTAAAGAGGATAGACAAGTCTGCTATTTACGGTGATTAAAATTTATTCAAAAAAATCATTAGTATACTATTTAGTAAAATATCATACATTCAAAATTATCCGTCAATAATCGTTAAAAACGTTATCTAGAATCATGCTGACATGACTAATGAGGACGCATCAAATATACGCATTTACTTACTCCTGTTAAACTTCATGGAGGAGCATAGGCTACCCATCAGTATTCTCCATTCAGTTCTGTCCAGGGCAATCCTTTCCAGTTGTTTCCACTTGATATTCATCATTTTCATGTGTCCTTAGGTTTTCCTGTTTTTGTTTTCGATTCAGGATTACAAGTTAGCACTTGCCTCATGATGTAGTTTGACGATGTTCGTAATGTATGTCCTATAATAAACTGAATAATAATCAAGAAAACGTGTATAAGGTAATAATAACAAACGATTAGAGTTTAAAATGCAAAACAGTAATTTAAAAAAATATCGATAATAATTAAACAAAAGTGCGGAAAAACAAAAAAACAAAAAAAACACAAACACAGAAACATACCCATTAAAGGAATTAGTGTCAAGGAAGGATGAGAGGTTCGAAAACTCGTTTCTGCACGCAAAGTTCAGGCTTGAGTTTGTGGATTGCCAATGCCTCAGCAGTGTATAAAATATTGATTCGAACCCCCTTCGATCCAGTTTCTTTTACTCCGTAGATTACTTTAAATTAAGAGTCCTTTGGAGCAATGTGTCCACAGTTAAATAAGTGCTCCTGTATCGAACTACTAATTGTTTTACGTTCCCCTTTTAAGAGCCAGGCCGAATAATGTTCCGAGATGCGTTTGGATAATGATCGCTTTATGGGGCCTATGTAACGTGCCCCACATGAGCCAGTAAATTTATATATACACATTGATGTGGCCCAAAGCGGAAGTTTGTCCTTAAGACATCCCAGAATGGTAGGTCGACTAGAGAAAACGATTGGGAGCTTAGCTGCGTAAAATGGGTGCCAAGTTGCTGTCAACGAATCTCGGTGGATAAACATTTTTGATGAGGGTCTATCGAAGATGAAATAGTTCTCCATCCGTTGTGTCATTGGGACAGATTCGCTTGATCCTCGACGATAAAGAGTGAATAAAGTTCCTCTTTCTACTTAATAGAACCCAACTATAAAAGTTAAAAAAGCAATTATTTTATTAACAACTCATTTTATAAAAACAGGTAACCATTAACTCTGTATAAAAAAATGAATAATTTAAACAAATTAAGAAGTATCAAAAACGGAGTTTTGTGAATATTATAATAATTTCAATAGTTGAGATCATAAATTAAATAAAACTAGATCATCATAGAATCTTGAGAGACGAGATCGCACCGTTGAGGAGTTCCACAATAAGACGAAAAAGCCATCTAATGCTTTCAAATTTTTTATAATGATCTAATTTCAATTGATTCATGATCTCAATGAAAAAGATAATTGATTCAATTTCATTTAATAATAGTTAAACAAATTGTTTAAATATTTAATATTACAAATAAAAAAACAACCAATATTTGTTTATTTTAATTATTTAATAGGAAACAAATAAAAAAGAAAACTATTATTTTAAATATTTAAAATGTGGATAAACGAAAAATTATATAAACATAATTTACAAATATTGATTTCTTTTACATACTTCATTCATTCATGTTATAATAATTATATATATAATGAATTAATGAATATTAATGAAATAAATAATATACAAACAAATTTAACACAACCATATCAAATTATATTAACTATTAAAGAATCATCTATTGTAAATACAGATTTAATTAATATAAGTAATATGATGCAAAATTATAATATACAATTAGAGACATCAATAAATGAATTACATAAACATACTACTAATACAAAAATAATGAATTTTGAAATATTAGATATAAGTAGTAACTTATTAACAGCATATCAACAAAGAAATCAAAATAATTTATTAAATATTATTGATTTAAATTCAATAAATGGTATTATTAAGTTTAATGTACCATTAGATCGTGAACGTATATGTAATGATTTACAATATACAAATAAACAATGTACAATAACATTATTAATAGCTGCATATAAAGTAAATAATCACGATATAAAAGATCATCATCATCAGGAAGAAGAAGAAACAATGAATAATGAGGAATATAATAAATATAAAAGTGAATTAATATGTATTGAATTAATAATAACATTATTAGATATAAATGATAATTCACCATATTTTCCACAAATATCTGGTATGGATAATCATCCTAGATTAATAACAATTGAAGAAGAATGTCCTATCGGCACAATGATTTCATTACCAATAGCTAATGATATAGATTCAATTGAAAATGGTATTATTAAATATGAATTGTATCCAGTTACTACACAAATGGAAATAATACAATTATTTGAAGTTGTTCAATTTAGAGGATCAAGAATTCAATGTGAAGATATGACTAATAAAGCAATAAATGATATTAATTATACATATAATTTAAATCAAGAAATAAACCATGATTTACTACCTATAATACCATGTTTAAAAATTATTGGTAGATTGGATCGTGAACAAGTGTCACGTTATGCAGTACGTCTTGTTGCAATAGATACTGGTGGACGAAAAGGTGAAATAATTTTACGTATAATCATACGTGATATTAATGATCATGCACCATTATGGGCTGATAAATTAGAAACAGATATATCAACTGGTAATTTATTATTTATGGGATCAGAAAGAATTACATTCCAATCAAATGAAATAATAGAAAATAATGAACATGGTAGAACAATTGTAAAATATACATTTCAAATTCCTGAATGTACTAATCAAAGACAATTATTACGTTTGAATGCAAATGATATGGATGAGTCAGAAAGTGATTATGGTCGGATAAAATATTATTTAAATGATCAAACACAAGATTTCGAACAATTAAGACAAAGAATTTTTATTTCTGGAGATTATATTTACTTAACTGATCTTGGTTTGAAAGATTTAAATCAAGCTAATTTAACCATAATTGTAACAGCAACTGATGGTGCTGGTAAAAGTAGCGATGCATGGATACATCTTTTAGTGCAAGATTGTAATGATCATAAACCAATGATTTTAGTAAGTTACGATTCATAATGAACTTGACTTGATTACATATTCATTAAAAAATAATTACGGGTTTCATGTTCATATTAGATTCATTTGATAAAGATCATAAGAAGAATCTTCAAAAAAGAAGAACATTAATCTACCCTTCAAATCCGGTAATTTTAATTCCATAGATATTGTACTATATTAGACTCCTTAATAAATCAATTAAAGAGAGTTAATTAAATTCGTTGGTATTAGAAACTAAACACATTAGATTTTACAACATTTACTATTTATGTACTTGAGTATATGGTTAGGAGTAAGAAGACAGCAAAGGTAAGAAGTGCCTTATCATTAGAATTTTAAGTAATCCTGAATTTACTAAAAAATATCAGCTCAAAACTTTATAATGATATTTACAGATTCACTAAGTCTTTGAGTTAAAATCAGTAAACTGAATAAAAAGAAACATATTGTACGTTGTGGTTTATAATAGATCGCTGGTGTAGCCAAATTAATTAGGATAGGAATAACCCTGTCCAAAAAAGAATAATGAATATAATCTACTTATAATCCTCTAGGAAAACGACTAAGATTTACAACAAAAGGTGTACACAATTAAAAAAATTCCATCTAGTCATTTACAGAAAAATGAGTAGAAATATAGAAATATTTCGTTATTTAGTTTCACATCATGGTTCTACAATAATGTATGTCCGCTCAATAAAAAATAATTAAATAATTACTAGTCAAGTAATAGTGTGTTTTGCTCATATTCAAAAGTATTTAAGAAACGTGTGAGTGACCAAGACAACGGTTAAAATGGAGAAGTGAATAGGATAATCACATTATTTAATAAATAGGTTGAAAACCTAGGTGATGAGAAAAATCAGCTTAAGAACGCCCTGGTACGTCTGAGGGTGCTGAAAGTTAGTTCTCCCTCTCGAAATGCTCTTACATGACCACGCATATACAGCCACTACCAGGGAAGTCCTACTCATTGCTCTCTTGTTCGAGGGGCGATTTTATGAAACTGAGTGAGCGAAAAGAGAATGTCCAACTCTTTAACCGGGTTGGTGGATTTGAAAAAACTAACTATGGGACTTGGAAAATATTGATTCTAAACCCATTGTGCACATGAGCTCCAGTATACTGAGGGACAAATAGCAATTGAACCGGCTATCATGAACATGGAGAAGAAAACAATTTATTCATAATTTAATTTCAGTTTCGTAAATAATCAACTAATCATTTGAAGGAATACTGCAAAAAGCTTCAAAGATAACTTTAACTTCAAAGACTTGGTGTAACGTTTCTTTTTACGGAAAACGTCAACCGATTTCTTAATATCTAATCGTAGATATTTTTTATGGCAAAAACAGTTATAAGTAGACAATAGACTTATACTACTGATAAAGTTATAGATACGTCTATCAATTTGCAGGTTCTTGGGTCAGTTTTATGTAGATTTTAACCCTTTACTGACGCATGTTAGAGAACTATTTAAAATGAGGAAGAATTGATAGAATCAACGTTGATGAATAATGTTCATATAATTAGTTGATGTTAGATATATGAACTAAAAGCTCAAAGAAATCATATTCTCTGTTTGCTTCATGGTAGAGATAAAATGAAACAAAAAAGGAGTGTTTAATTTTTCTTGATTTTCATGGTTCTCTAGTTGTTGTCAATCAGATTGATTTAGATTAAAATCAATCATCTTTAACATCATAAGGAAGTTGAATTATTAAAACTATCAATAGGTTGATTAGTAATTTATCTATGTACAGTATTCAACTATTCTTTTTTCTATTTCAATAAACTGTTTTTGCAATTAAATGATTGAACTAGATAATTCTTCGTATCATACCTGGGACAATATTCATAAAACTATCAAAATAGTCTAATCATAACTTCCTCATCAAAGTCTCACTCTACTATCTGTAACTTGACACCTAGTTTCTTTATTCTCACTATTCTTACTCTTTGGTTATAGTTCATAATACAATATTTTAGTCAGTTTCTAGTTTTTTTTTCAAACATCTAAACTTCCTGATTTGAATACTTTGCATTACCTTGTATCCTATCAATAACTTTAAGATTACCATGTGAGTGCCAATTTTCTAGATATTTTCATAATGCAAACTACTGAAGAAGAAGCTAAACTTTGACCTCAAAATACTACATATTTGCTTTTTATTGTTATTTTTGCTATCACAGACCGACAGTGAACAATAGAAACTTTAAGAAATGCAAACTTTAATCTACAGCATTATAGAAAAAAATTGCATTACCCCGAAATGCTCTAAAACCTGTATCTGTAAGGAAGAAACACAAAAACTCAAATATATGAGGAAAACAGAAGCCTATGAGATAGTATATTATAGAAAAGTTTGAATATTAATATATTACGAATAATCAATTTTGGGTGCTAAGCGTATGGAAACTGATGTGTTAATCAAATATCAGCAATGTGAAATCACATTTCTGGTAACTATAAGGAAAAAGTATGCTTGAAATATAATTAACCTCTTGAGACAATCAAATATGCTGTTAATTCTTTGAAACAAATATACTTTGTCAATTTAACTAATGATTATTTGTTCATTGAAATCTGCTTACAGATCTATGATCTGTTTATTTACTGTATCAAGTAAATGGTAACAAAATAAAACAGAATTGTTAGAAAACTAATTATACTATATACCAATACCTATACTATTATACTACTTATACATATATTAGTAGAGTTAAATGTGAAAATTACAATTACGAAAATTGTACTAATAATATTCAATCATTATGTAGTTAGGCTCTTGAGAATTTTTAAAGAGATAAATCACTGGAAAACTACATTATATATATATATTATTGAGCTCTTAAGCAACGAGTAAACCTATCAACTTACAGAAAGACACTACAAAGACAGAAAACAGTTCAGTAAATTGCCGTTAGTCAATGTATTTTAGCAGCGAATTTTAATGTATTCGTATATTATGCATAGTAGTTATAAACCTTCTTGGTAATGATTCAAAGAATTATGTGAATGCCCATCTTCATATGATTCTATTTCTCTTTTACTAGATGAGAAATACTGAGTTTTCACTGGTGGAAAATACTATAGGTAAACAACAATTAATAAGTTTAATAACAGTACGTGATCTGGATTTGACCACATCACCCAATTCGGAATTTTATTGCAGCTTAAATGATACAACATATCTGACACTTTACGAAGTAATGTCTGGGCCAAAATTAAATGATCAACGCTATCAAGAAAGTAATCTGAACACTATTAATAAACATGACGGATTCTTATCTCACAGACATGATAATGACGACGAAAAGAATACTGGTTTCTTTCGTCAAGGAAGATGGGTTGTTTATCGACTAGAATCTAAAAATTCAACATCATTTGATCGTGAAGCAACACCATACTACAATGTACTGTTACAGTGTTCTGATAAAGGTTCACCAATGCTTACATCAAATCGATTGATAACAGTTAACATCCTTGATGTGAATGACAATGCGCCTATGTTTATTATGCCTAATCAACAACAATCGGCTCATTTATTTCCAGTTAGTTCAGAAAGTCATAGAAAACTATTTTATCAATCAATTTCATCATCCTCTAATTCTGTTCGCCAAAAAGCGGATCAGTCATTCATTTATCATTTTAATCTACCGGAAAATTCTCTACGTGGTACAATAGTTGGCAGTGTTCACGCTATTGATCTAGATGCTGGTGATAATGGTAGAGTAACTTATCAATTAAAAAGTCAAATTCCATTTTATTCAAATAAACCAATTTCATTAAGTACAAAAAATTATAATACAACAGATACAACTAATTATATTATTAATGATAAACAAAATGACAGTAGAAATGAAAAAGAATCAATAAATATGGATCATGTATTTAATTTAGCACCAAATGGTGATATTCAATTAATTGATGAATTAGATAGAGAAATAATAGATCGTTATGAATTACATATTATTGTAAGTGATAATGCAAAAATCAATCGATTATCATCAACAGCTACAGTTATAATTAAAATAGATGATGTAAATGATTGTAGACCGGAATTCTTTGGGGATTATATATTTGAAGTAAGTTGAAAAATATACTTTAAAAAATGGTGTTATTTGTTTTAATCTTCATCATAAAATAAAACTTATCTTTTGTCAAATTTATAAAGATATATTATCGGAAGTTGCTGATGTGTATATTAGAGTATTTAATTGAAGCTATTTTAAGTGGATAATAATAAATATATTGTTTGTTATATCCCAATGAATAAAGAAATGGTATATCTGAAGTTTCATGCGGTTTGACTTATTATGATTTTCATTGTACTTAAAATATTTTTCCACTATTTCCTTTGTACCATTTAAAATTATGGTAATTTAATTTCGGTTATTTATTTACTCTGATGAAGTACAATATATTAAGTCACAAAACGTTATAAATACAATTTGACTACTCATTGGGATATTATCGGAAAGGGGTTTTGTAGGGATTTTAGTATTTGAATTCATGAGTCAATTGAGGCTAGAACACCATAGAAGACCTGGAAGCACTGGACGGCCATTTCTTCCTAGATCCGGACTCGTCATCAGTGCGAATCCACGACTCCGCGTCGCGAGATTTGAACGCAGGACTTATCAGTCTTGCGTGTGAACACTTAACCTCTACACCACTGAGCCGACATTCAACGTTTTTAATATCTCACTTCAACCAATCGTTAATTGTGGGATCGTGGATGCGCGTTGCTGAGAAGTCCCATACTAGGACGAAACAACCAACCAGTGCTTCCATGTTTTTCATGGTAGTCTAGCTTCGATCGACTCATGAATTTAATCATTGGGATATATTAAACAATACATTCATTATTAACCCTCTACCCAATACTTAATTTATTTAAAACTAACGAGTTCAACCTTAGTATTGATACCTGTATTTTAAGAAAAATTGTGACGATTTCTGTTCTAAGTCCGTATAAATCAAACATTCAATCACACACCTGCAAGTTATTATTTTGGAACACTTTGAAGTTCATATATTTAGTAGAATCGGAAACGAAAAATTAGAGTATTAAGCTTGTGACCTTAGACAAAAGTGTTGTTCAAAATAAATGATCTAAACTTCTAGCAATTTATAATGTATATCATTCTCTTTTTAATTTAAACCATATGAATCATAATAAGTAATAACTAACATTGGTAAATGCTATAATAGAAACGCGAAATTTAAGAACATATAAGACCTTACAAACATATGCATTCATTTAATATTATTATACTTCAATCTTTGCTTAAAATAAAGAAGACATACGATTATTCAATGCTTAGTGTGATACATACACTCAAATGTTGTTAGCATGAGATATCGTGCTTTTGATAAGACTAACTAGACAGTTTTACTGTGAGAACGTCATTAAAATACTGATGGAAAGAGAACATCAATTATTTAGTTTACTTCTATTGAAAGAGATCTATAATAACTAAATTTGCTATACATTTATTTAGGGTTGATAAAACCTAAAGACAATTGACTATTGACTCAGAATGTTTTTTTTGACAATTGACCTTTACATAAGTTGGTTTAAGAATAGGGAACTAGACAGAAAGATGTTTTCATTGTTGTGTCGATGTCATGACTTCCGTAAATGATGTTGTTTAGTGAAAAATAATGAATTCCAATTTCTATTTTGAAAAAAGAAAACCTATAAGATTTATGTATCAGATAAAGCTGTAATTTCGTGCATAAAAAGTCTAATTTCCTCGATTTATGAAGACAAGTGAACAAAACTCATTCAATTTAATATCTTACTTCAATGGAAAATATTTAACCACTAAGTGATTTATAAGACGTGAAATGTATTATGATGATAATGCTAACCTTCCAAAGTCACCTAATCTAATCTAGATATCAACATAACTTAATCAACACTACACACTGACTAGATAACATGACGTTGCTTATTATTTGATCAACAACTAATGTAAATATCACAGCATTATAGAAGATCGAAAATACTCTTAATATTTCAGTGTTAATGAGTGTAAACATGACATAAGGTGGGATATGCTCGAATCAATCGATGACGATAATTCTCCTTAGTATTAAAGATATACCTTGTGGATGAATGCTAAATAACACCAAAGTTTGGTGCAGGGAATTTTGTATATTATGTACAACTTCTAAAGATAAAACACCTATATAAATCAGTTGAAGAAAATTACTTTTAACTACTGATATTGTTCTAAACATAGGTAGTCCCACGTTCAGTATTCAAGTTATAATGTTTTCTTTACAAGTCGTCATAAATTATCATTGGTTTCACGTAAATCAGCAGAATGAATGAGTTCAACTCAAACTTAATCAGCTATATTATCTGTCTAGTCAGTAACTAAATTTATTTGAAGATAAACAAATCTTGTCAATTACCTGGTAGACGAAATAATTTAATCAAACTATTTTGTCTTTAAAAAGATAAGAAATAAACAGTTGTAAATGACTATACGACTGATCAGACATGATTCATGCACTTTATTCTATTTAACTGTTCAATGCTATGTTCATTTAATAAAGGAGACTGTTGCTAACTGAGTACTAAACAATGTTATATATAGTTGCCATGAGAAATGATGGTGTAATGACATACCTTTGTTTTAATTCAACTTGTAAACGAAACTATCACTATGTTACTTTAAACATCAAGAAAGAAAACCTCGAAATTATATAGCCTGAATATAAAAACAATCAGTGAAATGAAAGTATGACAGCTAATATGGATAACTACACATTATAAAATAGTCGGCATTTAATGAAAATACACTGATAGAATGTTTAAATAATTAGATTGAGTTCTATCATGAATGTGTGCATTGTGTAGTTTTAGCAATTCATATATCTGTCTGTTTATGATAAAAATAAAAACAATGAAAATTAATTATCTATAGAATATAACAAATTATTCTTTGTTTTAAAAATCATGTACTTAATGCAAGTTCATTCATGTTTAGCTAATGTTAATACATGTTCAATGGTCTAAATGTTCAGTACTTATTGAAGACACAAATGAAATATACTCTTGTTAAAAGAATTCATTTATTTATCTGATATGATGAAACTTACGGACTTGTTAAAGTGGATCTGACAGACTATAGTTTAAACCTTTAAATTGATGATTAACATTTAAAGATTTTACCTACGGAATATAAACTTACTTACGCCTGTTACTCCACATGGAGGATCATAGGCTGCCCACTAGCACTCTCCATCCAAAGCTAACCAGAATATAAACTTGTTACCAGTTAAACTGACTTCTGCTTATAAATTTTATGAAAAGATTAATGACATTGTCGTGTATCTTATGACTGTTTATAAAAACGCTAACACATTTCATGAATGATTGAAAAAAAATTAATACAGAACATGAATAACTACAGTATTTTCATAATGAGCAAAACATTATGAGATGATTTGACGTGTAAAAAAATTTAGGGGAAAAATTTTTAAACTCAATAGAAAATCATTCAATAATTTACAGGGTAAATAATGCTTGAGCTAGGAACAGAGTGATAGGTAAGAATGAGAGGTCAACCAATTGGCTGGTAAATCATTATTAACTTAGGTGATTGAGACGTGTTACATATCTGCAACCACTGCTTACCTTGAAAGGAGATGCTGTTGGATATAGGTTTAGACTACAAAAGCACTAGGAGAACCAGACCTAAACGTAGAATCAGTCCTTGAGGTCATCAAATATTGAACTGAGCCATGTCAACAGGTATATACTACGTGGTTCGTTAGAGACTTTAAATGACTCAGCTCGAAATTATTTACAATGATGCGAGTGTATCCACTGTTTTTCTTCGCCAAGATTTTGAGCTAAAAAATTTCCCATAATTAAAAAAATATTTTCTTGAATTATATCTTTGATGTCTAATCTTTTCTGTTATCACTTGCACTGTTACTACCACTAGTTCTCTGGGATTTTATCTCACTGTGCTAATTGGGTATGGCTACTTGAACTGATGTACATATGTACCAAGTTTTATATTTCGATTGAGTGACAGATATAAAACCAATTATACCAAAATACTTTTGATCACTTATTGATTTGATTAGAACAAAAGTGTAGGTATGCTATAATACAATAATTAAATTAATCATTTATAAAATGTTTATTTAAACAGTATTAATCAAATAAATCATAAATCTTATACGGCCTTCTTGAACACACAAATTGTTTGGGATGTCACAGTGTTTAATACCGGATTTAGTACAAACATCATTAGTATGAATTGTATAAATTAGGCGAGAAATAATAATATATGTACATACTTAAGTGTGTATCGATGCGTGTATCAAGGGAGATTAATAAAAGTAATATTAACAATGAACATCTAAAATACGTTGTAAGGTTAACAACTTATCCCTTGTTTTTTAATCAGTGTAACAGATTCTTCATGGATCATGAAAAAATCATACAAGTAAGTATCACAACTATATACAAAATCAATAAATCATGAAATCCATTATTGTGTCCATTTTACCCCTCAAATATATGATACAGAAATATGTGAGCGGTCGATGTATATAAGTATTATGGGTTATAAAGGAGATAAAAACAAAATGAATATATCGTAAACAATTATAATGTGTTAATTCTATATTACAATAATGAACTTCATCAATTTTAGTGGGTAAAATCAAGTCTTAATATTAGGAAATAAATGTTTGAATTCTTCAAACGATATTGTTGAAACATACCTAATATTCATTGAATACTGTGACGCTTAACTCCATTTAAAGTTAAATTACCAGTGAATTTGAATATAAATTTGCTTAGTAGTTGTAACTGCTTTCTACTACCATCTCAAAATGATATTTCTATTGAAATTAAAATATAAAGCTTGCAGACTGGCGGTAAGAGTTTATTGATACCAAGATCTTATTCAACAGGGCTAAATCCATTACTGAAACTGCATATATTGGTTTATTTACTGTTATTAGGATTAAGTTAAATATGTTAATGAATTAAAAGAGATCTATGAACTTTTTAAATAAGATTCATGATCACAGCGTATATGGTTTACATCGCCCAATACAATTATTACCACACTTTTTATTTATTTTTATGGTTTCTTATCGTTTGAATTAGATTGTTGAAAGTTACGGTTCATCAACTATTCACCAAATACTTGGATCTATAGTAGCTACAGATATGGATTTGGGGCGTAATGGATCAATAACATATCAGCTTGGTGCTCAACAAGATAGTCGGGATAATAAAATAAATAACAATAATCATAATTTGATAGACAATAGACCACCCAGTTCAACAAACACATTTGGTTCACGCCTAATACAGGTAATTTTAAGAATGAGATAGGTCAGATATCTTCATAAGATTTTACGTATATGAAGTGCATGCGGTCATTCTAACTAAAGTGAAATTTCCATCTAATTTCTTCATTATTCCACATAAGTATTGTAACACCTAATCTGACAGAAGGATTGTGAAACTGAACATTTTTCGTTTACTATCATGCACTTTACGCTCGTGTTTTGCCAGTTTTTTTGTACTAACATTCAATATCGTCTTGATAAATTCAAGTTTAATTGATTTCTTCAAGATTATAGCACAATTCGTTTATGTGTAGTAAACAACTGAACCAAAGCAAAATGCTTAGCAAGTAGTCAATAAGTAATGTTAACTAAAATCACCGAAATTCAGAATCCCTGTTAATGTTATGTGAAAATGTCTAAAAACGAAATCATGAGATAAATGCTATACTAGATCCATGGTGGTATATGCTTCAAGAGTGAGTGCACAGATGGCTATATTTTATATAATTTCTAACACATTTCCCGACTTTCTTCTATTATTTAACTAAAGTGTTCTCTGAGATGAATAATAAAATGTCCTCATCAACTATACATGTTGATCCCGTTTGAAACACTTTGATTAGGGAGGTAGTAAAAATGTTAATGAATCCATTTCTAAGTAACTTGTTCGTAAGCAGCGGAATACTACCCAGTTTTGTGTTTTCAGACAAACTGTGTATTAAGATTGATCGCATTTAGAATTAACATATGCAGTTGCTGAAATATCATAAATAATGCTGAAAAAAACTTAGGTAATGAGAGTAGTGATAATACTCATTTAGCTGATGTAATATGGTATTGAGTATGTCTCACTTTGGCATTTATTTGTACGATCATATATAGAATGTATAGATGGCTGGAGCAATAATAAACTGTCCGTTTGAATTCATGCCTGTCAATCTTTTCATTACATGGGCAGACCGATTTCCAACTACAGACAGATGTGTAAATTTCTTCACATGATAAAAATATCTAGCTGGATTGTTAAGCGAGAAACTTTAATGTGGAACTCCACAGAAATTAAAAATGTGAACAGGAACGAATACGAAAACAAGTTTGTTCATATGAACAAAAATCAATATTGAAAACGCTCTTACTCTTCACGATAAAGCAAATTTTTACAAAATAATTTTAATATAAGTCATTCTAAACCGTGAACAAAGAACTGAGTAATCTAAGAAGGTCTTTAATGGAGAATGGATAATATCAGATGTCAATGATAAAGTGTTCGAAGGTGAAAAGGATAAAATTGACTGTTTGAAACATTCAAAAATCTCATGACGCTTACATACTGGTTTCATGAATTCATAGTAATGTATTTTACGGTCAAACTGGTGTAGGTTTTATAAAATCCTTAAATTACATATTAAGTGATTCAAATGCTTGTATTAAATAATTTACATTAAATGATTACAAAACGGTTCTGTAATAATAAAAACAAATCAATTACTGTTAGCATAGGTAGGGTTAATGATCATTTCAGGTTTACTTTAGTGCATCTAGTAGATACAAGTCAAATATTAAAAATATCAAATCAGATGTGTAGTTCGTGTTTACATCTCAGTTCGCTCAAGTTATCTGAAACGTCTTCTATTTTGACTAGGTGTCTCTTATCCTGTTGTTCATAGTCCATTTTTCCGTTCACTGAATACATGCTGCGTCTTATGACGCAGTTTACATCAATAATCTCATTTCAAGCCTGTGAAGTAATCTTAAACCATCTGTTGTGATTATGTTAAATGTAGCACACTTCAGTATACCGAGTGGACAACATATGCAGTAAAATGTTGATTTTGAATTGAACTCTTTGGTGATTAGAAAAGTGGTGGAAAGTAAAAATTCGACAAAGTGAACAAAAAGAACGTTACAGATAGCCTCAAACTTTTAGTCAATTTCATTAAAAATCAAGAAGAAGTGTATAACAGTTATCTAAATTATTTCGTGTTAATACTGTACGTTTTTTGTTGTATCCTGACTTAGCGGGAATCTGACAATAGTTTTTGATATGGTTTTTTCTTTTAGATCAGTCATGATGGTAAACTAACTGTCTATGGGGTGATCGATCGTGAAAAGACCCCTATAATTGTACTGACGGTAATTGCAGAGGACAATGGAATTCCTGTTAAATTATCTAATTCTGTAACTGTTACAATTCATGTATTAGATTTGAATGATAATAAACCACGTTTCGTTGAATCATCATCACGTTCACATTCCGTAAATAAGGATGAAACATTAAAAGGAAATTCTGATAATACAGGAATGAGTATTGTTTCACCGGCATTGGGTTTTAAGCTAAATCTAAGCTTAGATACAAATGTTGGTACACTTTTGACTGTAGTAAGTTTTTTGGAATCAACTACTATCTTCATAATTTTATACTTTAACTGTCTAAAATGTGCGTTTAAAGTATGTCTAATGTTTTGTCAAGCACAATCGAGCATTATTTATGATTTCTTATGAAATAAACAGACATATTGGGAAATAAGAAAAGCAAAATATTTCAAACTATAACATATAGTCAAATAAAACTAATCACATCAATTATAGTTAAGTCAAATTTTATAAAATCATGTGTGGTTAACTATCCCTTTTCAATATTCAATAAAACTGTGATATCTATATTTTTAAACACTTTCCCCTTCATTTAGTGTGTCAGTATTCCATATAAAATAGTAATTATCACTAGGATCATCACTTAAATAATTTAAGGACTTTTTACATATTTATTCAGTGAATACATTACTGTAGAATATCCTAACTTATCAGATGGAAGAAAAAAACACAAACAAAGAGTTCAAAATGAAATTCCATGTCTTAACTTATTAAGTGAACGAGAAAATGCCTAAAAATATTTAATAAAGAACAATGAAGACAAATGTGCTTCAAATTCATGAACAGATATACTATCTTATGAATTATCCTAATTCATAATTGATATTGATCTAAACATATGATTGTTATAATCATCAGTTGGACAATCTAGACGTAATCAAAATTTCGAAGTTATTCATTTATAAGAGGCAAAATAAAAAGGTTCAATTACTGGATATTTTGATAATTATGAAATAGTAAGTATTAGGATAAAATATATTCTAACTATTTAGTTGGTATTATAATCAGAGCGAGGTTTTGTGGATATTTTATTAATTTAATAGTTGAATTCAGTAGTCGATTGAATCTAGACCACCATCGAAAACCTGGAAGAACTGGACGGCCGTGTAATGCAACAGTGAGACCCCTCAACAGTATGCACCCACCATCCCACCTCGCGAGATTCGAACACAGGACCAGTGTAGTTCAACCGAGTCTGTTGTGAAACCGTAACTCACTGAAGACGACAGTAGACGATAGCGCAATTTCGTGAATTGGTTGCAGTTAGACGTTGATACTGTGGATGCCGGCTCAGTGGACTAGAGGTTGGGCGTTCGCGTGTAGGATCGGCAGGTCCCGGGTTGGAGTCCCGCAGGCGGGACCCATGAGTTCAATTATTATACTTAATTGATATGAGTTTAAAAAATCTTTAATAATTTGCTAATGACTATGCATATTTTCGAATAGAAAACACTGAGCTAATTATATTTGATATTTTTCATTACATTATCTTATGAGCATATCAAAAATTATACAGATGATTGATAGTTTTGAATGTTGTGAATTTTTAAAGTTTATGAAAATGGAATTATACTTACTTGCGTGACAATAATCCTCATTTTAAAAATAGTATCGTTACTACTTATAAAATTCTATATATATGCATCAGATAATAAGTTTATAATTATACTCTTTTTTAAGCATCATATTTATTCACTTGATACTATTTACTTGAATGTTCCCATTGATGTTCAGAACTGCAATTGATCAATCTCTTGTTGGCATATGTGCATAATATGCGTATTGCTTCAGTATTGTCTATCAAAAGTCAGTAGCTAAGTGGATAACGCGATGGCGTTTGAAGCGAACGGTACTGGGTTCAAGTGCCAGAGTGAACGTCAACTTTGGGATGCAGGCAAATCCAGCTGACGAGTCCTAAATAGGACGAAACGAGCGTCCTGGATTTCAATGTTAGCCACTATCTATTTTTGCTTATAACATATTTATTGTTTAAAATAAATTTAAACAGATGTAACAAAATGTCGAGTTGTGGTAGGTAAATAAGTTAGTTACTACTCTAGAAAAGGTAGATAGAAGATAAATTTATTAAAATGATACTGACACTGAAAGCCATTAAGAGTAGAGGATACTCGTAGAAGTTGCTCGTATCTGCCTGTACTCAGGTTAGACGCAAAAAACCAGAGAGTGATGGCAAATCATTTGAGTTTGTAAATCTTCATTGGCGGACATGGTTTGGCCACTTATTATTCATGCTCAACCACCGGCTACTGCGGTGCGCAATACTGACCAGTGTTGAAGATGGTTGGAATAAAGTTAGGGCAATCAAACCGAAACGTGGCATCAGTCAATGAAGTCACTAACGTCTAGTCTTAGCGATGTTGGTAGATACAGACTACTTGATTGGGGTCAGCGTGACTATCGTAACCAATGGTTGGAGACTCTGGGTGACACGGCTCAGAATAGATCACAATGGCGTAGGTGTATACATTCTTTGTCTTCTCTTAAACCGTGAGATTGAAATCACATAATGCCTTTCTTCTTTCGCCCTGTATCATATTCTCATATTAAACATTTTTTTACTATCATTCAAGTAACTATTGCTATGAACTTGGTGTACATCTTGTTGTGCTAATGAGACATGGCAACTCGAACCGATGCATATATGTGCCTGGTCTTACTTTACAGGTGTTTAACTGACTGACTTAGTGAAAAGCAGACAACCTAACATAAAACAGGGAAAATAACCCAAGTGTAGTCAATGTATTGTTTCAATAGTTTTATACATATATCTACAAATATAGTTTAGGGGTTCAGTGAATAAATAACTTCCGTGGAATCTAATGTTATTACTAATTTCTTTAAATAAAACCTATTGTATAACTCTTTGAATATTTTAATCCGTAACCAAATAAGTAGTTTTTTAAAGTGAATAAGTACTTCAATCTATTAAGTTACTAAGAAATAATGAATGTTTTCAAACGAAGAGAAGAAAATATGGTGAGACCATAATTTATGGACGACCTTTCAACGACACTAAAGTGACCTTGTAACTGTCCACCTAATAACTAGGATCAAACGATATTTATAGACCAGTGTGAAGAATGATAATTATGATTTACAGTTGATGGTTAGGGTTAGGAATTAGATTTAGAGTTTCAATCACGAACTGACATCAGCTATAATGCCAAAACTCTATTTAGCCAAATTGATGAGTGAATTTCGCGCCATAATCCACGATCTGATATCGTACACCTGATTAATTCGGTCACACATTATAGTCTCGCTGAAAATATTATCTAAAACAATACGAAACTTCTAATAATAATATTTAATTCGATTAAACACAAAGAAGTTACTGTATTATCACTAGTACTGTAGTGAGCATTAACACGAGTGCGGACAATCGAATGTATATGCTACGAACTTACAGAGCATCTCAATAAAATCTGAGAACCATATAGTAAATAGTTAATTCGCAAAATATCAATACATCGTCTCAAACTTGACTGTTCCTTTATAAATATCAGTCCATTGTCTCAGATTTCATTGTTCATGCATTTTCATACCAATTGCTCACCGTTTACGTTTTTTCCTAATCGATCTTCTGCTGAAATACATTCTATGTCTGACCACCGTTATATACTACTTATATGAATATAAGTACCTCACACTACAGTACATTCTATCGAAATTATGACCACAACTAATAACTTTTAATTATATGAAATTACAAAATAGCAATAATCATCCATAGGGAAAAAATGAAACTTGATATCGTTTTACTTGAATCTTCCCATTGATGTTTAGGACTCAAATTGATCAGTCTCTTATTGGCATATGTGCATACTGTGCGTATTGCCTCGATATTGATTTAATTTACAAGCACTATAAGCAAAGATGAATCGTGGTTAGCAGTGGAATCCAGGACGCGCGTTTCATCTTATTTGGGACTCGTCAGCTGGATGTACCTGCATGTTCATGTTCCCTCTTTGACTCAAACCCAGTAACTTTCGCTTTAAACGCCATCGCGTTATCCACTTAGCTACTGAATTAATTTTTTTTGGTAAGAGTATATAATTAACTGTAAATTGACCATAAGTATAAAAGTTCTCCTACTAAAGAATTTTGATACAAACTTCAGTTCACTGAAATATATCACTATAATATTCATTAATATCTATATCATTAAAAACTATAAGATTTTATAGATAAATTAGAATATTTAGGGGATGATTAGAATGTTACATTGACAATATGAAAAATAAGCATATGAATTATTTATTTGCTAAGAATAAATCCAAAAATTAGTGAATTTTTGTCTACAGAAATTATTATTATAAAAATGATTATTTTAGTATTTAATTAACACCAATTCTTATCAGAAGGGGTTTTTATAGATATTATGATAGTTTAATAGTTGATTTCATGAGTTAATTGAAGTTAGACCATCATGGAAAACCTGAAAGTAATAGACGATTTGAATCCCGTGGGGCGAGATCGTGGACGAGAATGGTTGAGGAGTCCCACAGTAGAACGAAACAACCATCTAGTGTTTCTAAGTTTTCCATGGTGATCTAGCTTTAATTGGCTCATGAACTCAACTATCAATATATATATATATTCATTATAATATATGTTATTTAATATTAATTTGTCATTTTACATGAAATCTTAACCTTAAAATCTCATCAGGATTCAATATCCTTTGAATGTTCATTCAGTGTTCAATGGTATATTTTTTTGCTTTTATACTTAAACTTTCTCCAAAATATTTTCCAATAGATTGTGTTTGTCATTGATTTCTGGTTATTCAACATGTATTATGATATCTAGGATAATTGATAAGCATTATAGGAAGTTTGATATTATTAATACATTCATTGTTGAATTTATAAAACTATTAGTTAAAACATTTAATGAGTCCCACATACAGACTGTTGATGTTATATAACAAAGCAATAGAATCTCGTTTATAAATACATTAATATTTGACTGTTCAAGCATTATTTGTTTAGGTATGCTTGGTTCCCTTTACGAATTTGAATAAACTATAGTGGCTTTACTTCGTTAATCTATCATCCGTGTAACTAATAATACATAAATTTCAAGTGTGTTAGAAATCAAAAGGCAATGAGAAGCAGCAACTACAGATTATTAGCGGATAGCTCAGAACACAAAATTATAAGCACATCAAGCGAATTCGAAGCAGAGAGGCGAATAAGTAAATGCGATCAATTACATAGGCAAATTTATAGTCAACTTGCATAAGGGCACAACAAGGTAAAGCAAAAGCTAATGATAGGATTTTAGTACGTATATACATGGGGAGGAGAATGAATCACTGAGTGATATTCAGGCGACCAACATTTTAGCTAGAGTCTGTCATGTAATCTAGTGATCATAACAGCACAAACAAATATACGAATTGTTACAGTTCTCATAATATTGTCTGTTATGTAAGTTAATAAAAGGACTTAACCAAAGTTAACCATAGTCTAAATTGGTTGTAAGATAGTTGCTATAATACCTAAAACAACAATTATAGTAGAATAGTGTCAATTGGCTTTATTTCATAGTTTCTTACCAGTTTCATGTAACCGTATTCATATCAAAGTATGACATTGAGATATGATATAATATGAAACAATCAATATTGATAATGTAAAGATTTAGAATGAAAATGATTATCAGTAATAGTTATATATATAATAAATGTAAAGTCATTTGAACACGAAATTCAAAAATATATCGAGGCATTAATGATATAGTGTCCAGAAGCTGAAAAATAGATTACGTAATAGTTGCAGAAGATTTGAAGAGCTTACTTGAGTTTTAGATCACTTGAAAATACATATAAAAGACATAGAACTAGGAAGTGGTAATTATCTGGAATTCAAAATTGATAAGCTGGGTTATATAATAAGATAAAGATTTGAAAAGAGAACTGTATGAGTGAAAAACGGATGTAAGAAGAATGGTTTTAGTGTACACGAAATAACAATTAGTTTAGTGAAAATGGCATAACTAAACAAACACAAGTATAAAATAATATTAATAATAATTGTTATGATAATATTCACAGATGGTTGTGACCAAAATTTTGAATTTACTTATGATAAGTTAACTATTGTCTTTTTCCGAACACATTTAACTGATTCGAGATCCTAATTGCTGCTAGATCGAAGAGAAGCTGTCTTATTCTGTCTGCTGATAAATTTAAAGTATTGCGAAGTATCAGTGACATAACCAGATAAATCAAATGTCAAGCTATTTCACTTTTTGAAGTTGACGTACTTCTTTGCCTTAAATTATTTGAGGCGTGCTCTGAAATCTGAATATGTACTGTTCTTTCTGTTCTTCTAGTGTATGTGCTTCGGCATGTATAAATAAATTGGTTAGTTCAGCTAGAGGTGCAGAGAAAAAAGGACCTGTTGATTTTTGCCTGTTTAAAAGAGTACTTTGTCCCACTAAATGTAGTCAGCCTTGCTGCTAGATAAACAATTTTCATTGGTGTAATTATTTTGTATTTATTCCGATAATTTCATCTGCTTTGAAGGGAAGATGTAGGAAGGGATTTTTCTTTTTTTAGTATCTTACTGCATACGTTTCTAGACTAAGCTAGGTAGATATGCATGTTCATTTGTTTTAAGTAATCAGAGAATTCTACTGAACGCATTATCTATACGGGTGCTTTTCCATAGCGCTTACAACCTATCATGATGTTAAATACATAGAAAATGTAGAATAACAGGAGTGGTTGTTATACATTTTTTCTCATTTATTCTGTGGCATTTAGAGAACGTATTAGGTCTAAATTTAAATATTCGAAACCCGGTGTAATACTTTATCAAAGATGTTTACTATTCTGTGAAAGAAAATTAAAGCTAAGAACATTGATGGAATGTAATTACGATCGTAAAACGTTTAAATGCCTAAACTTACAATAAACATGTAATCGGTATAGAAATTAATTTCAATATTTTATATTTTGAATTGAGAATTACTTATTGTGGTCAAGTACACTGCATTGGTATTATGATCTATCTGATGACTAATTTATAAACATAAAGCGATGAATACAATTTCGATAAAAAGTTAAACTACAAAATTCTTAGGGAAAAAATATCTGTTGTTGGTTTCTTTTCTTTCATGGATTAAGTAAATCATTTTCAACAAAAGTTAATGCCGTTTAAATAATTAGCATATTTTGGATAGCGGTTTACTTTAAAGGCATAGAAGTATTTATATCAAGATAAAAACAGAAATAAAAATTGTCATGATAGCTTATATAATTGAGAACTTAGTACTGTCTCATTATTCATTATGTTTAGTATTAAACTGTCTATAAAAATTTAAAAGAAAAGATTAAACTGATATTTGGTTGTATAAATCATAAGTATTTACATGGATGGATATACTTCGCTTTATTTCTATGGTACTTCAATGATAGGCTAGTGGAATTAGTCACTCATGTTAACTAGTTATTTATAACAGGAAACTACAAAGAGAATTTGTAATTAAATTCCATGTTGTTGTAAAATACCGATTAACAATTGAGAATGACGGAACGATGCTAAAAGTAATCAAGTATGAATAAAAGATTTATTGATGCACTTTCATTACATTCAAATGAAACCCAATAGACAGTTAAGATTACTACATAAAGTAAAAACAAATTCTTAATATGATCATCTTGTTTTTCATGTAAACAATTGATCGATCTGTGTCTGATGATATCATTTTAACTGCTTTTATAGTTTGAAGCTTATGACCCAGACAACGGTCCCAATGGAACTGTAGTTTTCGATATGGCTTACTCAGGAGCACTTGGAATATCACATGATGTTAAAAACTTAAAAAGTGGAAAAACTGATGAAGATAGTTCTGATATGCCAACATTTACTTTGCAGCCAGATGGTCGTCTTCTCTTGTCTAAGAGATTAGCGTATTCCGATATGATATCTTCTACACCCAGCAGTTTTCCAAAAAGATATCGTAGACCGGATAGATTGTTAATACGTGTTTCAGATAAGGGACCAACTCCAGAACAATCAGTTACAAGTTTGCAAATATTCTACTACGATCCTATTGATACAATACATAACACATATTCTGAGGATTATTTTCACATGGTAAATGCAAAAAGCGATGTCAACAGGAATAGTGAATATGCTTCAATGCATCAAAATAAAGAAACCAGTAAAAGTAAACATTACGCGTACAAAACAAATCGCCAAGCATTTCTTGGTTCAAGTGGAGGAGGTAAACTTTCATCACAATCATATACAAGATCTGAACTAACTAACTCCAAACCATTTACATTACCTGCTATGTATTTGTTGGCTTTAGCAGTTTGTTTGGCTTTAATACTAGTAATAATTAGTTTTGGATGCTTTTATGTGAAACTAAGAAGAACAAGTTTGACAAGTAAAGGTGAAGAGAAATATGGTAAGCTTAATATTGTGCTATATAAAATATTTTTACATTACTAATTCAAGAATTAAAATGTTCAAATACATTAATTATACGGCAAGTTATTTCGATGTAAAAAAATGTAATGCAGATCCGTAGCCGATTATATAACCAGTCAAATCATCACTGGAATGATGGAGATTATTCGTCTACCTTAGCATCGATCAGAACTCAATGATTGAATTAAATGCCTTTATTCAACTAATTTATATTTCAACAGATAAAATTCGTACATGAGGTCGTCGATTACTTCACATGCTTCGGAGCAACTTTGTTAACTAGTATACAAAATACTTTGATAAATTTAAAAAGATTATTTTTGTCTTGTCGTTTGGAAAAGAGTTATGAAAATAAGATTACTTAATAAAGGTACAATTTGAAATACTATTTAAAGGCAATTATAAACAAATACCAAACTTCTACCGAAGAACAAATGTAACAGGATGTAAGCTAAAGTTTGTACTCCTTGAAAGCAATTCATACTAGGCTTTTATAAAAGCATTTAATGATCCATGTATACTTAACCTTCTCGTTTTGTAAAACCGGTAATTATTTATCGTATAAGATCGTTTATGAGGTCTGTGAAATAAAACATTTATGTTGAATTAATAAGTCAATATTTAATACATTTGACTAGCATTATAGTTTAAATGAGCGTGCTTGGCAACAGATATAATAGCAAACATCAATTGTATTCAGTACAGTGTACTGCTTTACTCCTTGTATTCCGATGCTGTTACCAAAAGGTACAGGATAACTACTGCAGTATGCCGTTACCAATCTCGTTTTTACTCCTCAATGCTTATATTTGGATTATGAGAGTTTTTCTGCGTGCACCTTCCTTCAATTAATAAATCCATTTTTACAAAATCAAGAAAATGGCTGATATATCGATCTTGAATAATTATTGATCCAGCTATTATAAAAGGATTCTACGTTATCAGAACACTAACAGATTGTTAATATATCCAAAGAAAGATAAGTTAGAAAGGTAACTGGAGGAAATTTCAAAACATGACACTGTAAATAATTAAAAAAAACATTTATCCACAGATACAAAAGCCTCATAAAATATTTTAACGAAGAAAGTTAATTGATTTTAAGATAGTCGAAAAATAAGGTTTCTATGAGTACATCAGTGAATTTTCGCATTTCCAAGCTTAAAATTATTTCAGGCTCAAAGTATGGATGAATTCGATACATATTCAGGAATAGCGTATAGTGAAATTCCAGTCGTTATCGTCATAGTGATAGGAAAAGCAAATAACTTATAAATAAATAAGTAAAGTTTTCATGAATTCGATGAAAGAATGACATGAGTGAATCTTTAATAACATGGTACTAATTCATAGGGTTATTAACTGCCGATCTTATTTACATCGACTGAAAATGTTCTGGTTTGAACACGTGAAATAATCTTCTTATTTTATTCCAGGAGTTTAGTAAAGATGAGTACATTGTTAATTATGTAAATGAAATATGGAATATCATTGTTTATTAATTACTTTTTGAAATGACTACTTAAAATAAGTGCAAGTTATCCAGTTATTAAAAAGAGTTTATATCTATAGCTGTTAATTTGTTGTTATAATTAACTACTATAAAGCTAATCTCCTTGGATTTGCGATATCCAAACAATTGTTCGACAAACCAAGAATGATGAAGAGGTATTAAAGTGATTTGTTCAGCAAGCAAAATAAGGCGAAAATTTAAATAGAATCAAGGTCAGTAGTAATAAATAAAATGAATGAAGCAAATAAACCATTCAAGTGTTTAGAGTATCTTCGCTTTTCTACTTACTAATTTTGTTTTTGCTTTTCATCTTCTTGATTTTTAGATAGTATAGGTAAGAGCGAGATTCATACTGATAGCTTAGTCAGCTGTAAAAAAGTAAGTCAATTTATTTACTATAAATATTGGTGTAAGTATATCCATTTCTAAATTTACTTCACACATTATTATAGCCTAAACAATACGTAAATAAAGAAAGGAAATGTCATATCTGTAAATATAAATTTTAATTGTGTTTTGTAAAGCATTAGATCAACTGTGAAGTAGTTTTTGTTACTATTTGAAAGCTGAGAAAAAAATGAAGACTGAAAATCACTACAAAAGCCTCAACAAATACACCATAAAGAATGAAGAGTAGATGTTTCAGTTTTTACAACTAGCACAACACGTTTAGATTACGGATCTATGACCTAGTAGTGTGAGGACTGATCTAATCTTCATAAGCAATACGATTAAACAGTAGTTCTATGGTCTTACTTACTTGATGAGTTACTTTCAAATTTTTGTTTTAAATTCTTAACTGATCAAATGAAATAGATATTCCGACCAAATTGCAATGGTCATCCTGAAATATCAAGAATTATTTGTAGTTGGTAATGTAGGCTGATGAGACCTGACTAATTGATCGATGAATAACGTGTTTATAGTGCGATCTGCATTTCTGGGTTTATTCACTGGTAAGGTTGTGAATTCAAATTTTATAATAAATTCCAGTATACTGACATTTCATTTTACATATAATGCGAAATAATGTTCCAGTAACTCAGTCTGCAAAATTGTTTAAACTTTCCATTGTTCAAATATAGATAAGACTGTCATTATGTAATTATTGTATGTTTTAATATTTTATAAAGTGTCATTTCGATTTATTGTTTATTTCAGAATAACAATGGTGACATACGTTTAAACAGTACATTATCAAGTCATTCAAAAAATGATGAGTCACAAATCAATACTGGTTCTCAAAATAAAATATTTTCTGATTTTGGCATTAGTACAATGAACTGTAGAAGTTTATCACCAACATACATTGTACGAGCTTATGATCACATCAATGTTGTACCTTCTAATGATCCTCATACAAATACAATCATGTCTAGTATGTTTGATTGCACTGATTCCAATACATGATGATCTTAACATTTTTAACTTTATAAAAATTACAAAATGAATAGATGAAGACATTTTAATTCATTAGTGTAAATCAGCTTGATGGCTAGAAATGCAATATCTTGACTAGTTTTCATAGTTGCTAACAACATTTAGTCGGTGTTTATTTTAGTTAAAGACTAGATACAACTATTACATAGAAAAAGAACTATAGAAAAGTGTTACGATTACGGAGAAATATGCAAATCTTAATGAAAAATTGAATGTGGTAATATAAGACATTTGAAACTAGTTGATTTTTTATTCGTTGTTTACACAAATAAACACATATGCAGTGTTGATTTCTTTAAGCTAACGCTTATATCACATCATGACACCATTAAAGGCGAAGGAGATATTACGGCAGTGACTACTAGTCTGTGACTGATCATTCATAATATCTTTTTCTAATAACAGGCCAATTAAGCCATTAATTGCCTAGAGATAACTTTTTAAACTATGATATTATTATGTCTAAACGACGAAAAAATGAATGGTAACTGTTAGGAATCATTTATGCACTACTATCACATATATTCTCTTTGGATAATTATCAAGTAACTAGTTTACATATATAAGAGGAAGAATGGACCAGATTGCCACGCAAAACGTTGAATTTACTTTAAGCTCATTCGCTGAGAATTCACAAATACATTCTTCCTCTTTAATGTCTCACATCAGCTCGGCACGCAAATACTGCGAAGCTATTCAATCAATTTCAGACAAAAGTTCTTATAGATTATATATATATATATATATATATATATATATATATATATATATATATATATATACTATAATATGAGCTGTCATTTAACCTATTGACCTATTGGTATACGATTTACCATTCTTAATTTATTTCCAATCTATTACTTAATCCCCTATACTCACAGCCACTTTCGGATCTATTTTGTACAACTAATATTTTTCTTTTTATAATGAGATGAGGTCCGGTCTGCTTGTATATAAACCATGCGTCTGAAATATACGATTCATAAAGCGGAGGCTGTTATTTGTGTTGTGGATTGAACGTGCTGGATTAGGTGAGACGTTACTATACAGAGGATTAATAAGGACTCAGATTTAACTGAAGTCTACTAGAGCTATTTGACAGATCACTAATTTAGCACAAGAACATGATCATAGAATTCGATGTTATGGTTAGCGGGTTTGTCACGTGATACCGACGGACCATAGGATAGATATGGTTTCAGTTTCAAAATCTAGGCTAACTATTTACGTGATAATCAATTGATCTGATTGCCAAAGGAACGCATATACAAATAATCTTATTGATCGGATTTACTTTATTAAAAGCCATTAGGACTTTCAGTTTGTATTTCACAGAAACCTTGTACTTTTAAAGCAGATTTGTTTGAATATGCAGAAAACTGGAGGTTTTAGATAAGAAACAATCCTGTAAAGGAAATTCTTGCACACAGCCAACAAATAATATAATTTCTAGGGTTATTTTGTTTACGTTATGAGTCATAATAACACTAATCTGTTTGTTTTTCGGAAAATATTAAAACGAATTAATTTGTTCAAAAATGTTGATCATTAAGACTACAATACTAGTCCAAAGTTATACTACACAAGTTAATCGGTAATTCATATATCTCCTCAGCACAGTGTTTAAATGAGTGACTGATCATGTTTTTATTTCTTTTTAGTTCCTCATTCCACAATCGACAGTTCTGACTACACTCCATTATCAATTAATCACATAAATTCTCTACAAAACTCCTGTTTATCGCCATCCGTTTTACAGAATGATTTAAACAAACAAGTGATTAATAATAATCAAAGACGGTTCGAAAATGCATATTTACTTAAACCATGTGATTCGTTATATGAAGATCAAGCATCACCGATGTTATTCAACCAATTAGAGCTATGTAAAACATTAAATCGACAAAAGCAGTATAGTATTCTGTCAAATCATCCAGTCGAAGTAATAAATAAAACTACACTCGATGAAGATGATAATATAAGGAATATTGGTAAAATATTTCAAACAAATATTTCAGATTCCGTTTCAACATTTATCGATTCTAAATATCAAAATAACAAACCAACATTAATTAGTTTTGAGAGTAAATTAACTGATATACCTACCGATAACAAACGTGGCTTTAAACAAAATCAGTTATTTGCAGTTAGTAAAACATCAGTATTGTCATCTTCAACGACTACAAACAACAACAACACCAATAACAACAGTAATGATTGTCACACTAACAAAGATAATTTTTCTACAATTCATAAACCTAAATTTAAATTATTTTCTACGAAAAAAAATGAATCACATAAAAATAATATCAATATTGATAATTATAATCAACTAAAAGGTGATGATTCTCACCTAATTATTGATCCTAATCAAATGACTAATAATAAACATGGAAACTCAAATAATTTACCTCAAATAACATCTTCATTTGTTTAATTTTAACATTTGATGTAGAATAAAATTGAAACATTTACATTGTTTGATATGATAACTTTTGTGTTAAAGTGATTCAATGATCTGTATTAGTTCAGGCTCAATTAAATTATACCTACAGCATCAAATAATGTGATAATATCTACAAAAAATTTTGAAGTAAATATTTCTTTGATTAACATAATATTTCTGTGAATTTTTTTATTTATTCCATGAAATCACGATTTTGTACATATAGAATTTTGTATATATATAAATATATATGTGTTATATGAAAGCATTTTGTTGAATGAATACAAACTACATTGTTTTGTAATTACATTATTATAAATGAGATCTATATTTTACATAATTAATAGTGTTCAACTTAAATTATTAAAAGATCTATTCCTTCTTTACAGGTGTTAGTTTAACTGAGTTTGAAATAAATAAATCAAGCTACCAAACATTTTCAAGATATTGTGCTCAATTGTAAGTTTATTTGATAGTTTGTTAAAAAAATTCAATGAAAATTGATATCAGAAGGGAGGTTTTGTGGATACTATGGTAATATAATAGCTGACATTATGAGTAAATTGAAGCTAAACCACCGTAGAAAACCTGAAAGCACTGGACGGTCATTTCGTTCGAGACCGATAGGTCCTGGGTTTAAATCTCGCAGGGCGGGATCGTGGATGCTCACTGCCGGGGAGTCCCACAATAGGACGAAATGGCTATTCGTTACTTGCATGTTTTTCGCGATGGTTTAGCTTCAATTGACTGACGATATATTGAAAACTTTACTACGTAAGTTGCATCTGAAACCTGAATAGCCTATCTGTAAAAATCTAACACATGAATCAATGATCTATTTTAATTAATAGGAAATTGAAATTTCTACAGCGAAATTAATTAAGGTATTCAAAATAAAATATTGTCTATTTATCAGTTATTTAAAGACTTTCATTCATACAATCACCAATGTTTTGTAGATTTCAGTTAGACGTAACTCGAACAAAACAACAAAAATAATACGTGTTATGAAAACAATACTTTTCAAAGTTGATTGAAAATGAGATGTCTAGCATTTTCAAACACGCTTCTAATCTAATAGCTGAATGCAGGAGTCAGTTGGAGTATGAAAACCACGGAAAACTTGGAATCACTTGACAGCCCTTTCTTCTAATTATGGGACTCTTCAGAAGTGTGCATCCGCGACCCCAAACTGCGGGATTCGAACCGAAGACCTATAGTTCTCGCACACGAACGCTTAACCTAATGATATGGTGTGTCAACGTTACATACTGCAGTGTGATTTTCCATGAGGACTTTATTTCAATAACCTTAGACAATCTACATGTCTTTAGTGAATACTCTACTGTAGAGTATCCTAACTTGTCAGATGAAAAAAACACAAATAAATTGAAGAATAAAGTCTGAAATGTAATTCTCAGTGAAAAATATCCTTCTTAATGCAGGATTCTATCATTAAATAAACGGAAATATATTAAATAATTCATATATACTGAATAATGAGAAGCAGATATATTACAAATTTACGGGCATATCCTTTTTCAGCCATATTTGCATAATCCGATAAATTGACTGTACTATTGTTTCATTCATTTCAATTGCACATAAACTATCAAATTTACTTCAAAATATCGACATAATTTCCAATGAAGGAATGAAAGATTTATCAAACAATTTCTATTGTTTGATAGATAAAACTATTATGAGAATGAAATAAAGATTTTTGACAAAGATTTTATAAATAAGTAGATTGATAGGTGTATAATATTAGCAATGACATGATTACGTAATATGGCTAAGATTTATTCGGGATATATGGAGATGAGCGATAAATAAATAGAGTTGAACTCATTTAAAAATAAAAAACACTGCAAGTAAATCGTCTTTCATTTCTGTCATCAAAGTAGTCAGAAGATGATCACGGACTGTTCTTAGATGCCAAAGTCAAATATTAGCTATATAGTTGTAATAAATTTAACGAGCCTGTTATTTAAAAACTATTTAGAATGCGCTTATTTTATTTAGTTTGTTTCACGTGTTCAATAGACGGTGCACAATCGAAATATGGAAATTCTTTAGTTTTTTGAGATCTCTGCTAAGAAAATCTAATTAATAACTAGAAGCAAACGATGAATCAGATTGTTTAAGACATAAATAACTGATGTTTGAAGACTTTTTCCGAAATAACTATTTGAATATAATATTTAAGTTGACTTTCTATCGCTAATCTATATCTTGTTTAACATTTTTTAGTTCTAAAATAATGTTCAGACTGTTAATCTACAAAAGTGATTAAACTATCTTTAACAAACAACAAGTTATGATATCAAAAGTTTTATAAATATATATTTATAGTATCAGAAGTTTTGTGGATATTATAGTAGTTTCAATGGATTAGATCATGAGTCAGTTAAAACTAGACCAACATGGTAAACCTTGAAGCACTGGACGGCTGTTTCGTCCTATTATGGGACTCCTCACGGGGAGGAGAGAGAGTGGATGCGCACTGCTGAGGAGTCTCACAACAAGACGAAACGGCCGTCTAGCGCTTCCAAGTTTTCCGTGGTGGTCTAGCTTCAAATGACTCATTATCTCAACTACTGAAAATAAATTCATACGTTTATTATTAAATGAATCTTGATTTGTAATTGTATAGACATATAATTAATGTATACTATAATCTTAATTCATATTAAATCCATTATGCCTCTTTTATAATATACATTAAGTCAAATTTATCATACCTTCCAAATATTAACTCTCGCATAAATCTTTTACAGAATAGATACATTATATGTAATATATTTCACATTATTCCATTTGTTATATCCTTTAAATAATAAAAACAATTTTCTTGTCTTTTAATGAAAACAATTAGAGATTAATAATTTGGACTCAATAATTGATTTATTTTCTTAGAAACTAAATATATACACGGTAAATATAACTAATTAAATCATTTTTGTTCTATATCTTGTCAAAGAATTATTATTATTACTTTATTATTTTCAATATTGTTTATCTCATTCTTCTTATCAGAGTTTTGTTTATTTATTCATTTATTTATTTATTTTTTCTTAATCTACATTATTTTTTTTTCTCTCCCGTTATGTAATCCCCTTGGATACTTTTCTTATTGTATGTTTGTTCTTATTGTTATCTTTATGATTGTGATGTATCGTTTAAAATAAAAGAAAAAAAGTTTTATTTCTCTTTACAAGTGAATTGTCGTATTACTCCAAATAATCATATATATATATATATATATATATATATATATATATATATATATATAAAGAAATCACGCATGGATAAGTATAGATGATTTATGCTAAACATAGCTGAAACAAATTTATTGAAGCATTTTTTCTATGCAACAAGCAAGTAAAGGCTTACTGATTCGTAATTTACGATTTATGAATCATTTCTTATTTTTAGGAATTAATTAAAAAAGAAACTGAGTGAGATGGATTATATATAGTGTCTTCTATTGCGTTATAATGATCTTAAAGGCTATTTTTTTCTAAAATCGGTTAGATGTATTAAAGAAGACATCATAGTTATTAGTTCATTTGTAAACTGTATGGATCATATCGTCTTATTAAGAAGATGAAATACAAAAATCTGATATTCTAAGTTAGTTAACATGAGTTGGTTAGTAAAAAGAAAAAGAAATTGTAAAATATTAGGTATTCAACTACTATCAGTTTTGATCAGAAGCAATTAATTATAAGAAATCAACTACATCAATAATCGGTAGCTAAGGTAGATGTGATTATATCAACCTTTTCTACATTAGAAAATATCAAACCCAACAATACGATAGATTAGGATAGAGAAATGCATTTTGCAGATCTTAATCGTTAGTACTAAATCTTAAGCGAACCTTAGGCAACAATTTTATTTCAAACCTGATATTCATTCAGGAAAACTGTTTGCGATATACTTGAAGAAAATATCTATTATCACTTATCACTGCACTGATCGCTTGGCTACAATTCGATAGTGGATTGGATCTATCTATGGTACCAATCAGAATGTGTGAATTCACAAAACACCATCATTTCGGTATATTCCTGAAGCTTCAAATATTGCTTGTGAAAAATTATCAAACTTCAAAGAATTAACACAATTTACGTAACTTTTCATGGTGAATCTATCACTACTTAATATTGAATTGTCTAGTTGGAAGCGAAGTAACTTATTCTTGATCATATTAATAGAACCGAACTCTATTCCTGATAACATAACCTTTACTAAATGTAGATGCATGTGTTTAAATTAGAGAGACCTGTCGGACTCAATCTGGTCAGTAATTAATGACGACCCTGATCAATTCACAAAGACCAGAACTGTCCTACGACTAGAACCAAACAGGTTTTCAGTCATTTTTTATTCGAACCAGTTAGCACTATTAGTGTTAATTCACGTAGCTGATTAACAGTAAAAAAACCTAGAATAAATTTGAGCTATCTTGTTGATCAACCCCAGTTAAAAGAGTCAAAATGTGTGTGATGGAATTTATTCATGTAAACCATTATCATCCATGTAGGTGTCTCATAGGTCCTGGATTCGAATCTCACGAGGAGTATTATACTAGGATAAAATAGCCTTCCAGTGATTCCAAGTTTTCCATGGTAGTCCAGCTTCAATTGACTAATGAATTCAACTATTAAATTACTATAATATCCACAAAACCCCTCTCTGATTAAAAAGCATTATTTACATAGTTTTACCTGTTTATTTATTCAGTCGTTTTGTAAATTTTTGTTAATTATGTTTGGTCATTGGGAATATCAAAAACTATCAATAGTTTAAATAAATAACATTATTATACACTGTATCTCTTTTTGATAGAATTTGAAATGTTGATGTTATGAGTTGATCAATTCATGTGAACAACAGAAATAAACTTTGATTCAAAGAAGAAAGTTGACAAAATTATTTGTGTATCAGTGAACGAAAAGAAGTTATAGCCCTGCTTTAACTTGGTATACTTGACTCAAGTATGGGCAGCTTTAATTAACTAATATTAGGAAAAATTTTGATAAATATAAAAATATATAGACAAACACAAAGTTCAATAAGTTTTGTAGTCAAAATGAAACATACTGTTCCTATTATTTTTGTAGTGGCTGGTACTATGTTAAGCTCACATAGGTTATTCTACCTTCTGGATAGACCAATTTACTAATTCTTGTCCAGTCAAATTTTGATCTTTTCACTTATTTGCATATAACCCTGTTTTTTATCTAATCGTATATGTGTTAATTATTTACCCTATTCATCTCGTCTGTAATCTATTGTTGTCTGATTAGAAATATCAAGTAAGAGTTGATTAAAGTGAATTCGCTCTCTCGCTTTCTCCACTGCGCGTCATCTCACTTCACTCTCTTCTTCTTCATTTCGCTGCTCATCTGCCTGGATCAACGATTGTATGAAATATGCGTATTCGAAATCCATTCTTGCATTTGATTTATTTAATTCCGTAATTCAATAACGCGAGTTAAGTGGATGAATATATACGAGGGCATCGGAGATGTATATTTCGATGACATTTTTTCATACGATACAATTGGAGTCAGAATAATTGCTAAAATAATATCCTAGAAACAAGACCTTCCTAGCATTTCTGTTTTTGTAAATCACTTAAGTTCCTCAAGAGACTATCTATTTTTACTTGGCAAACTAATATCTTCATACTATGAACAAAGTTTTCTTTTTTAAAAAACATAACCTGATTTAATTTTACGACATTAAAAAAAATATACTTCCCTAACATGGTCATAGAAATAAATCAAATTTAAACGATCTTTCTCTCTATGTATGTGCCCAATCAAATTTCATGTGAGTATTTTAACGATTTAAATGGAATCATTGTAATATAATACAAGCAGAAAGTCATAGAAATAAAATTTAAGAGTTAAATTGTTACATAAACACAGATAAAAAATATGAATATTTCTCTTAGTATTTCTTGAAGTTTAAATAATAAATGGTATAATTTAACTTCAATGTTAGTGTAACATTCTCACTAATTTCACTTATAAATTCAAAAAAAATTTTTTTTTATAGTAGAGATTATGAGTCAATTGAAGTTAGACCACCATGAAAAACCTGGAAGCACTGGACGGTCGTTTCGCCTAAGTATAGGATGCTTCAGTAGTGCGCATTCACCATCCCACACACAACGATCGAGACCAGGACCTGTCGATCTCGAGCGCGGGCGCCTAATCCCTGGACCACTGAGCTGGCATCCAACGGTGTTAAAGTCTAACTTCAATCAATCCACGAAATCGAGCCACCGTCTACCATTGTCTTCAGTGAGTAACTATCTCAAAACAGACCCAGTTCAATTCCACTGATCACGGCCTCTCACTAAAACTTCAGGAAGTACCTCTTGAAGCCAGTCCCTAGTGAGCATAAGCTCATTAATATCAGAAGGGGTTTTGTGGATATTATAGTACTTCTAATGGTTAAGATCATGGGTCGTGGATGCGCACTGCTGAGGATTTCCATACTAGGAAAACACGGCCGTCCAGTGCTTCTAGGCTCTTTATGATGATCTAGCTTCAATTGACTCATGATCTTAACTATTAAAATTACTATAATATTCACAAAACCCCATTTTGATAAAAACACAGATTAAAATTACACATTACAGTCAAATACTTTTCTTTAAATGACAAATCATTTCTTGTATCTATTTAATCTTTTAATCAGTTTAATGCCATTTAACTCGAAGTAGAATTTTGTAATTGTATTACTGGAAATTTTTATTGTAATTGTGTTATTCTAATTGTATTTTAATATTAATTAACCCGTATGTTGGATTGTGAATATTAATGTTTTTAAAAAAAAAATCAAATTTGAGAAATTGTAATTTTTATTTCAAATAATATGTACAGAATAAGAATTTATGGACTACACTAATTAAAGCATTGACTTCAGTAATGTATAAGGTAAGATGTTGACTCAATATGTTATGGAATTGTCAAAGATACACTGACAACATCACAGATTATTTTACTGAGATTATGAACGACCAATCATTGCTAGATCACTACAAAAAAAAAACAGAAAGCACTTATTGGGCGTTTCTTCCTAGTGTGGGGAGTTCCTCAGCATTGGTCTAACATTATTCGGTTCTTGATTTCAATAATAAAATTAAAAAGATTTACAACCCTATACTGATAACATTTTTACTCTTATGATTAAATATAAAACGTAACAACAATTGGAGTTGTAGCTTATATACTGTAATTGATTCAGCAAAGTGTGATATATGGTTGTTAAAAACAGAATGTCCTCTTATTTGGTCTAATAACATATTTTAATTTTACATTTCATTTCCTTGTCCACTGATTTGATTGGTAACTCTAGATCATCAAATTTTTTATTGAAAAAATACTTTTTAAATGCAAATTTTGTATGATCGAAGTTAAATTAAAGTCGAAATTTAAGATTAACGATATCCCATCATATCTAAGATTTATCTTGAGCACTTAGTTACATCATAGTTATTCACCTTCACACCTACAATCTACAGCAAATTGCTTAATATCTACTACACTAGCTGTTAAATATCGTAATTGCAGTAAATCTCAATATAAGGTACGAATTTTACATCTTAAATTCTACTATCAGACGATCTTGACCAACAATTGTTATGTAATTGATTATAACTGTACCATTGATATTGTTAGGTTTCCACTCGTAAATAATGTGAAACCGGCTTAGGATTGTTTGCTAAAAAAGATAATACTGATTTATTTTAAAGGCAGAAATTATCTGATACGTTATCGATTAAACAAGTCTCCTAAGTTAATCATGTAATTTATCTCCTCATACCATTTCTGAAAGTGCTAAGCAACGATGATAATATTTAAAGTTTCCGTAAATATGATAATCCTTTTGATTTACATTATAATAAACAATTGTATACCTCAACAAACTATACTGATTGATCCATAAGTTATATTATATCATTTAAACAGTGAATATGTTTTATAAAGTACAATAATGTAAGCGAATTCATTCATGATTTTAGATTTAAGTATCGTTCCAGTCAAATTCAAATTATTAAATTACAACCCTAATTCGTTGTTACAATAATAGGTAATATAAATTTTACACAGTTAAGAATAAAGGGAAATAACTTGGATTATTTTTTGCTCTGAGACTTCTTAACAATACTAGAAATTCTGGTAATTCACTTTGACCTACTAGTTTGATGTACTTCATTTCTCAAAGTATCAAGCTTAGTTAATTTCGAAGTCTTTTGTCAAAGCTAAAGTTATCATACTCAGTTATGATCATGAATGCTGAGTCATGTATACTATACAAACTAAACAAATGCATTATATCGTGAAGTATAAAACCGTGTTTAGAACCTTCATTTAAGTACTCAAGGTAGTACAATAAATGTACAGTATAAAATGTAATTTGTTAATTAATTATTCAGCAAGACATTCAATTCACAAATAAAGTAAAGAAAATATGTTTTGATGAAGAGAAAGGTAAAATTCAGACTATTGATTCATTTTCACTGAATATCTACTTCAATACTGAATTTTGTTATGGACAAGTGAAAATAACGTTCTCTAGTAAAAGTCAACGAAAGCTACAAAAGTTTAACCAAATGGCAACTCTTTCTATGATGTGTTTACTCGTCTGTCCGGTCTTCCTAAGCATCGTCAAATTTACCACAACTGATAGAGTTTTCCTAGTTATACATCTAAATCGTCTTAGATTAAGATAATATTTAGTCTATATTCGCTGCCTAATGAAATATATTTCGTGGGTAACATCATGGCAGATGATCTTCCTAATTGTAGGCATTATGCTTATCAAAATGCTAAAATACAAGAAAGCATTGTAACTTTTCCTTAGCTACGTAATTATATTAATGAAATCTGTTATGATTATTACACCACGTCTATGATGATTAATAATGGTAACATAATATGTCTAAACGGCAGATACCTTTCTCATAATGTTACTTTAAAATGTCATGTTTTGTAAAGTTATAATGAGAAAAATTGAATATATTTGAAGATTATATAGATTAGCCTAGAAGTACGCACTAGATATTATATATGTTAGCTCTTACATCCAACATTTTCTTATTAGAAATCTAATTCGAAGTTTCAATGTATCATAAACTTTCTAATGTGTTACGATTACTTTAAGGTCTTTATCCATTCTTATAGCTTAATATAGTTAACTTATGTCTGTTTTTAACTATGGTAGTACTTAGTACAATATCTACCGGTTCTAAGAAAATAAGTCGAGGGATATGAATTAGTTTTAGGAATCTTTTGTCGGTGGTGGAATTATGATTGTCCGATTTTGTAATATCTACGGCATGTAAAAATAAGCAAACAATTGATTTTTACAGTTCATAAATGAGTATTAGTAAAGTATGTCTACTCCAAGTGTCAAGTTTTTATCTTGACCAAACTAAAACTACATATCAAATGATTTCAACAAAATTCGGCAATGATTTGGTAGCTAAAATACTTCACAGACTGATATGACAGGAAGAAAAGTCAGAATTAGATTGATTTACTCATAATGAGTTTTGTTCAAGATTACTTCCGTTTTGATTCAATATAATGATTACTCAATATAGTATTTGTTTTGTTTTCTCGTATGATATTTTATTCTGTATAATATGCGATATTCTTGTATTCAGTTGACACGAACTCTGCTCAGTGTGTCATTTGCATAACTAAGTATTTTTCATATATGTGATTTCATCCTAATTATTAATCAAAATGGGTGTACGATCAATATATAAATGAGTGTATCTTCTACTAGAATCGTCGTCGTGTTTTGGGGTTAGTAAATCTTCACATATACCAGTCTTCTGCTCTTACTTTCGCGTCGTGGGAATTGCAGAGGTCCCTCGTTTCGAGTATAAGTGATAAGTGTTTCCAACACAACAATCCGCTACGATCAGATATTAAAAAGTTGCTTTTAAACCACATGACATATCAGTGGTGACGGGGTGAAAAAAAGAGCCAAGACAATCAGCATACAGAATTATCATCGGTGTCCGTGAACAACATTGGTTCTTCATTTGTCCTACTGTATTTTCCGCTACCCTAATGATTCATACAGAAACAGAAAATGGCTTTCCATTCCGATGAATTACAGTTTTTATTTCAGTGACAACAGCAGCGTTTTAAAAAGAATCGGTTGGAATTTAAAGACATATTACACACACGGCTGCTGAATCGTCTTTGTTTTGGAGGTGTAACAGGATTGTGTACAGAGCTGAACATCGATTGCAAAATGTATGAATGTGTCGATGAAAGCCTCTATGAATCCTTGACAAGCAGTATTGTAAGCGAAGCAGTAGCAGTCATTTACGATCCGCTCAACGGTCCAGAAACGTACATTTCAGCGACATGCTCTGTAGCGGGTTCAAACCCTCTTGTCCCAGAAACATAATGTACAAGCGCTGACTTGTCCAGCTCACAGAAGAACGATATCTTGTTAAATGCACACGAAATTGATGAAGTACCGGCCCATGAAGAAACAGAAGATCAATCAAGCAGCATGATGAAGACAGTTGAATCAAATGGAGCTCATCATTCTACGACGAAACTATCCGATGAATCTAATAATCGGAGTTCTCTAGTTGTCTTACCAGATATGAGTTATCTTGATGATTCACATGTTCTTGATCAAATTTCTTATGAAAATGAGAAAAATCTTTCGGATGTATCAAACGATGATCAAGAACCTAATGTAATTTTGATAGATGCTGATCATCCTAGTGATCCACTATCTACCAATGAAATTTTCAAGAAATTTGATGAAAATATTTCAGAAGGATTAAACATTAATGACCTCATATCAAGTGTCGTTGATCATCATCATCTAGTCAGTTCTCATGAACTCTCTATTCAATGTTTTAAATAGAGTCACACTGTCTGTAACCTGGGAATATGATGACCCAAGAGTATTTCGTGAGGTAGGATAAAGTCAAAATATTTACACATCTGTTTTGGTGTTATACGTTGATTAATTATTCATTGTCTATTATATCAGCTTCCAGCTGAGGAGGAAATCAGGAAATGATGTTGGAAGTGGATAGGATACACATTACAGAAACCATCAAAATGCGTCACGACGCAAGCACTTACTTGAAATCCTGAAGGAAAACGGAAAAGAAGAAAACCAAAGAACACACTGCGTCATTAATTAGAAGTAGGCATGAAAAGGATAAATAGTAACTGGAAATAACTGAAAAAAGACAGTGTTGAATGAAGAGTACTGGTGAGCTGCCTACCCTCTTCAACGAGAGTTAACAGACCTAAGTAAGTAATTAATGTTTATTATATGTAAATCTATAACAAAATTTATTTTTCATTTGAATAGACAATTTTGTTTTGCAATTTAATTTGCTCTAGAGTAAAACAAATTTGTGGTATATAAGGCATCAAATTATCTGGGTCATATGTCTATATTTATTATAATAACACGATAAAATGACCATAAACAAAAAAATTAGATTGGAAGAAATTAAGAAATGAATAGATTTAATACTTCTATCCAAGAATAGTCACATAAATTGGACATTAAATTGCTTATGAAATATTAATGATTATTATTATTCCCATTTCTATCTTTATTTCTTTGCTTTACTCATCAATAATTTATGAATTATTTTTCAAAATTGTAATAACAAATTAATTAAATTATTATTAGAAATGACGCCTAAACAAATTAATTTCTTAATATAACATTTTCTTTTATTAACCGAAGACCTTAATTTATATATATATACTACTTGCATACAATTCACTTGATGTTGTTCAATTTGTAGTTTCCTATCTTTATTTGGGACTGCAAACGATTAGTCTCTTATTGGCATATGTGTATTTTGTGCGGATTACCTTGATATAGCCTTAAGTCACAAGCTTTTTAAGCAGTTGACGATTCCTAACTAGGACGAAACATAGGTCCTGAATTCCAATGCTAGTCATTATACATCTCTGGTTATTTAAATTACAGATTAGAGTTTATATATGTAACTTTGTAAAATGTATCAGTCACTAGAAACAATTCTGCTCTAGAAAATTCTATTTAAATACTAAATTCATGATATGATAAATCATGTTAAAACATAAATAAATAATTTCTTGAAATTTGTTTGCTTATTTGAAGATAAACCGCCTTAAGACTAGAAAGTTTATAATTATCATATTTTAACAAGCACTTTTTCTTTGATTTGTATTCCTAACTGGTGACGATTTTTCAAATGGAACAAACATGAGAAATCGGTAAATCAGATCAAAAAAATCTTTCACCGGTATGGCATTTTTTAAAGATAAGCGTAACGCCATTAATTTCTGTTCATTACTTGTATGGTATATTATATCCATATTGCAGGTAGATAATTTCATAAATATAATAACCAACGTATTATCAGTGAAGATGGATATCGGATAGCAACGGAATTCAAGACACGAGTTTTATTCCATTTGGGACTCGTCAGCTGGATGTACTTACATCTCAGAGTTGATGTTCACTCTGGATAACGCGATGAGGCTTCAGGTGAACGGTACTTGGTTCCAGTTCCGGAATGAGCATCAACTCTGGGATGCAGATACATCTAGCTGACGAGCCACAAATAGAATGAAACCAGAGTCCCGGATTCGATTGCTACCCACCATTTATTTTTGCTTGTAATGGTTGTAAAGTAAAGCAATATCGAGGCAATATCCTTGGTTTTCACATATTTCAATAAGAGACTAATCAATTGCAGTCCTAAGCATCAATGAGAAGATTCAAGTAAACAATAAAATGTGTATTTCGAGTCCAAAAACTATTCAGTATGAGATTTAAAAATTCAAGTATAAATGAAAAATACTTTCGACATAAAGCTTTTATTGAGTTTGAATTAAAAAGCTTAACTATACACCATCGAATAAATCACATGTATAATCAAAGTGATATCTTATATGGAATCATATTCGTTCGACTTTAATATTTCAAATATAATCTCTAATTTTCTTCTGATAAACTTAACTGATTATAGATATACACTAGTGCTCTAGATTAGATATGAATAATACTTTGTAGTAATTTAATTATCAGAAGAGGTTATGCGGAGATTTCCTGAAGTTCTAGTGAGAAGCCGTTACCAATGGAGTCCAACTAAGTCTGTTGTGAGATATCAGCTCACTAAAAACAATAGTGTACGAATGCGAAATTTCGTGGATTAGTTGAAGTTAGACATTAACACCATTGGATGCCAACCGGGTCAATTGTCTAATGGTTAAGCGCTTGCGCACGAGTCTGATAGGCCCTGGGTTCAAGTATCTCAAGGGGCGGGGGCGTGAATGCACATTGCTGAGAAGTCCCATACTAGAACGAAACGGCCGTCCAGCGCTTTCAGGTTTTCCATGGTGCTCTAGCTTCAATTGACTCATGATTTCAACCATTGAAATTACTAAAATCTCCACAAAACCCCTTCTGATTATAATTAATTTAAATATAATGCACTATGTTTATTCCCAGAAATAATGTTTAAACAATCATTCCAATTGTTTAAAAAAATAGATTACATTACACATATTTATCCTTATTTGTAAGTTAATATAATTACTATGGTAAACAGACCTGGTTTAAATCCTTAGATTTTGTTTAAAAAAGATACAATAATTAGGAGAGGTGACTATTTTTTTGGTACTGTGGATTTCATTTATTGAAATTAACTTGTGTTTATAAAATCCATTTTTTAAAAAAAATTTATTTATCTGGATGAACAAATCTGTATTGAATAAATTTTAGAAAAAAAAACAAAATCAGTTTTACGGCTCACCGGATATAACAATCATATCAATGAAGAATAGAATAAATTCTATCACTTTATTTCTATATTATTCATCAGATTGTTTATTTATTCTATTAGGCGTCTTTGAGGTGACAATAAGTAAATGAAAACAATAAAAACGTTGTGTTCGCAAATCAAATTACTACTGACAAACAAAATAAATATGTCTATATGATATAGATATTCATCTCGTACACTTAAATAAAGTTAAATTATTTCAATAATTCCCTTATCATTCGTTTTTATTTATTTAATCAGTAATAATACTTACACTGTAATTTCTTTATGCTAATTTTCTAGGAAATTCACCATTACATCGATTTAGCATAACCAACCCTTTTAAATAATTACCAGCAAATGTGGTCAAACTATTCTATCTTAATAGTAAATACAAAGAGATAAATCAGTTAACGAAAAATTTGCTCACAAGTCAAAAAGCATGTTAACAATATCAAAGAATTAAAACAAAGTGAACAAAAAGCATGTGGTAACACATTTAATAGTAATACCACATTCTTCAATCTGGAGAGTTACCTATATTCTGAGTAAAATTCAATAGGATATAGATTGAAAAAGATACTTTTGTAAGGAAAATGATATTCTCGAATCTTCTATTCTACTTATTAGCATGTCTAATAAAGTAAGCTGGTTGTTTTTCTACTGTTCACATGGAAGACTGATGTAGTTTTGAAGAGTATCAAGTTAACTCAAAATGTTTTGCATATTATTTTCTCTACAAATGTTGTTTGCATTTGTCTAGTTAACCTTATAACATATATATGCTCTTACCAAATATAAGTAATCAGATTTTTCGAAATGCTTTGCGCTTATACATCACACACTTCTGATAATCTTCATCTTCTTAATACACTATCCAAAATCATTTTATTACTAGATAATGAAAAAATAACAAATAGGCAAAATAAATCTTCAACAAGATCAACTTATAATGGATTATTTCCTTAAATTAACATGATTCTCCAATGTACCAATTTTTTTTTTAAGTAGAAAGAAAAATACAAAAGATTGTAACAGTTTGTCCTCTAGGTGTATCATCTTTCATACCAGATCACGTTTTCTCTATCATTTTGTATTTTATTCTTCTTTCAATCTATTTAACAATTACTAGTTATTCACAAATAAATGAATTTAGATCATTTGTATTTTCTAATTTTTACTAGTTATATTTCAATAGAGAAAGGAGTAATTCAATGAAAATGCAACTACATAGAAGAGGTATTTGTAAAATTAAGTTGATTAATTTTCTTTTTGAGAAAAAACGTATTCAATAATCTGTTAATCAACAAAATTCATTTTGATTATGATAGATTTTGTCTAGCTTAGTAAATTATTGACTGAAACAAGAATACAAATGTAGGTAAAATAAACGGTAAATTTACAATCGGTGTGAATGTTTGTTTAGATAAATAAATATCTTTCAAAAAATTACAGTTCAATCGCGAACAATATTATGTAATTGATTAAGGAATCTTTGAAGATTTATAATTCAGGTCAATAAAGCTTCTTCTTAATATTTGTCCTGTTTGTAAAATTTCTGTTGAGATAAGATGGTGGTTGAAGATAGTCAACAGCGAACTCTGAACCGAGGTTTCGTGCTACTTACCACTCGTCAGTAAGGTGTACATGAAATCTTAAGGGAACTCATACTCCCTAACGAATTCGATCCTGTGTCACCCAGTTTCACAGGCAGAGAAGTTACCACTGAGCTATATGGGCCGCGACTGACCTCCTGTAGGACTGAGATGTATTTACAATTGATTGATCACTGGGTGGTGATCAATGTCTCTGACTGTGAAGCCTAGTGACACGGGATCGAATCCGTCAGGGAGCATCAGTTCCCACAAGATTTCAGGTATACCTTGCTGACGAGTGACAAATATCAAGTAACCTACGTCCAAAGTTTCTTGTTGACTACATTCAACCTCCATCTTATCTCAGCATAGTGCACGTAATGTCGAGTCGTCTAGACTGATGGCCACATTTCAACTTGGTCGATAGGATTCGACCTGCACTAATAAAGACCTAACATACATGACATTGATCACCAACTAGTGATCAATTGATTGTAAATTTCCTGTTGTTGACTAACTTTTGAAATTGAACGTTGATGTTTGTATAGAATAAGGATTATCATCTAGAATTCATTCACAAATTACAACATTATTCTATACTTTTGTCTATCTAATGATTAAATATTTTAAGAAAGATTTATATCCAAACAAAATCAGAAGTCTTAAATATATTCTGAATAATTTTAAAAGATATGCAATATAATTAATAACCATAGTGATGTTTGTTTTAAATAATACCTTGAACGTATATCAATAGAAATTATTACATTTCAACATTGAAATTGCGCAGTTTACTAATTGAAATTTTATTCCTAAGTTTTTCAAGACTGATAAAAATGAGCAGAAATGGTGTATTTTTAATGTCTTCTTCACTGAAGAACTGGAGAATTGAAGAACTAAAATATATTATATCCCGATGAGAATAATGATAAATAAGTGTTGGGATATATCTATGGACTAATATTATACGTATTTTCTTTTTGTATAACTAATGCGTAACTAGATTATATATAATCATATTTTTCTTATTAGAAACTTGATTTTGACCTATGGACTATTATAATATGATTTATCATTCCTAAGTTATACTCAGTTTGTTAATTACATTCTCCTACAATCACAGCCACTTTTTGACTTGATCTAATATAAATGTTATTTTCTATTTGTAGTGTGTTGTGGTCTGTTTGGTTTGCATATAAGTCGAGTATGTTCGAAATATATGATTCAGATTCACGAAGGCTGAGATTTGTTCTCTGAACTTGAAAGGCAGAGAAAAGGACCAATCAGGATTCCAGGCTGTTCGTTCAGGTGTTCACGACAATCGTTGGTCGTATAGGTCCGCTTATCTAAATTCGGCAATCATATTCGTGGTAATAATATAGTTAGAGAAATAATAAAAGCTTCAACTGACTCATGATCTTAATCATTGAAATTACTACAATCTCCACAAAACCCCTTCTGAAAATAATAAAATAGTTTGAAGGTTTCCATTTGGTAATCAAACTTTAGTAAGTTTTGATACAGTTCCAAATTTTTCGTGGCTGTGGAGTGATTATTTGAAGTAGTTAGATACTGATGAAATTGAAATACTGTTTTTGGCAGTTTTGATAAGAATGAAATCATGGCCAAGTTTCAATGCCATCTTTGAAGATCCCCTTTCAATAGAAACCGTTGAATTTGATTCGAATGATGAATTCTAATCATATGATTCGTTTGTGAACTACTAACAAGTCTATAATAGTAATTAACAATAATTTGTCATAATTAATAGTAGAATTCATGAGTCAATTTAAGCTAAACCACCATGGAAAACCTGGAAGCACTAGACGACCGTTTCGTCCTAGTACGAAGCCCCTCATCAGTATACACTTACGAGATTCAAACCGAGAACATATCGGTCTCACACATGGACACCTAATCTCTAGACCACTTAGATGGCATCAAACGGTGCTAATGTCTAACTTCAGCCAATCCATATTTGAATAAAATTCAATTTAATATAAGCATAGTCTTTATTAAAAATTGATATCTGCCAGAGAATCATTGATAACTAAGAGATATAGATACCTGGAGATTTACAGAACAGTATAGACCATTAAATGATCAATGTTGCCATTTGGTCACCTAATTGAGTTGAGAAAATCTGCTTGATCTGATCCCAACTTGATAACAAGCCTCAATAATTAAACGTTTTGATTTCATTCTATTATTCGGTTGTAGGCACCATCCAAGAATTATGTGGCATTGGTTCATAAGTTGGTAGCCATAGTAACTCACACTATTCTCATATAAATTGATTTCCAAAAACTTTCAAACTAGACATCAACTAACTATATTAGAGAAATTAAGTGTGCCATAAACTGTGAAATTTCTATATAGGAGGTTATTTATAGTTTAAAAAAAATAAAAAGCAATATCAGAATATAATAATAAATCCTTGGTTAAACCTTCACTGATTGTAAATAATGGAAAAAGCTATCTATTTATCAACTTGAGTGTTATTGTTCATGAAAATAAGGATAATTTCCTTTTAGACTAGTCATATTAGTTTACTGTAGAAAAGATAAAACTTCAATAATCCACTAAGATAATGAAATTTATATGAACTATGTGGCATACAAAAGAAATGCATTTCGAAAACTATGTATTCGCTTGTCAACTCATTTACTTGGGAGAAATATAGGTCAAACAAGTCAAATTATAACCTTAAGATAAACCAAAGAGAAAGCAAAATGTATAAAACATACCACTAATGATGTTAAATAGACAATACCAGAGTAAGTTAATAATAAGTATTAACGGTTTTTGAACACATAGTGGGATTTGAACTGTTGTACGAATGTAGTTAAATCAAACTTAAATATTTGTTCTTTCAAAAAAATCTTTATGCAAAATCTTTATGACTAAGTTAAAATCAATTGTATGACCTCATATAAATATGTTCTGGTTTGACGTTTTAAATATAAAAGTCTTGCCAAGTATATATGTAGCCAAGCTCTAATACGTCACATAACTACATACACTTCATTATAGTTTATTTGTTTTTCGGTCATTTAGATAAATGTTTGGCCTCCCCAACTTGAAAATTTTTATCACTATTCCTGATGTATTTCCATGCACGAAATTATGTAAATTGTTATATGCGTGGGATATGAAGCAATCATTTATATGCTTTTTAGATTCTTAGCAAATGACAGACATTTTAGTTTAGTGGTAGTTACCTTGGGTGCATGGTATGTTACAATGACTAGTTTTAGCTGCATTCTAACGGTAGGCCATCTGATCCACGTCTTAATAATAGGGTATAGATGATAAGACGTCTAGATGTCAGAAGCACTGATGGTTTCAGTACGCTGTTTCCTTTCCATTAGGTTATGAGTTTTGACAGATATTCATTTTGTATTAGTGTTTTATTTGGAAGCTGTGCATGGTCTTCGACAACATCATTTTTACAGATATCACCAAACCTATTGACTAAGCACTTTATCAACTGTGGTTTGTTGAACTAGGCAATAATCAGCTAGGTTATACCTTGTTACTAATGGTCAGCTGTGGACATATCAGTTGACAGAACTATCTCTTTAACTTACATGTATATGCAAGACAAGATGCTGGCTGTTCAACTCAACTCCACATGATGAAATAATACGATTTTAATGTGTTAAGTCTAGTTAAAATTTCACATAAGTTTGTTATCCTTTTAATGATTTTTCGTAAAATGAACTTATAAAACCATGCTCTTTAAAACAGTTCCTAGTAAAATTTGCTTTATTTTCCTTGGTTCGACTTAAATCATTTGATTTCTACATGTACTCAGCGTTTTACTTGTTTATTATTTACCCTAAAACTAAGGGCAATGTAAAGGCAAGAAAGAATCAAAGGTTTACTCAGGGATATAAGTAGATGAACCAATGAGTATAAAATATAATGTACTAAAGAACATCGTCGGTCTAAATTTAACTAATTCTGTCTTCCTTGTTATTCTGTTACAGTCATTTGGCAGTAACACTTTCATATTGCTTTATTCAAGCTATAGAATACAATGTAACGTCACTGCAGAAATACCTAAATACATGTATAAAGAAAACAAGGATGACAGAGGTTCTTTCAAATCATTATTATATCTTGAGACTGTCACAAAAATAATTTTAACAGTGAAATTTTAAGGCTAAATATAATTGTGATTAAATACTGCTACTTGAAAGATGGGAATTCCCATAGATACATTTGTCTTGAACAATACATGAGATATAAAAATTTTCTTTAAAAGTCACATCTCACTTATTACTCTCGCTTCGTTGTCATCAAGATATCGCGTAGAATTCGTTTGACTTATCAGGTTGTGTATTATCTGTTTTGATGTTTGAATGGTCTTCCATTATCTTTACCTAACTCCGTGATATATATAACACTAGTAAATGAACACTTCAGTTCAAATATATTTTTACATTTAACTTGACGACGAAGAGTAATAAAGAAAATCTCTCTGTCTTATGCAATGCATTATTCACAAGATAAAATCAAGCTTCATAATTGACAACCATTTCATGAGTGAATAAATTGTGTATTCATATAAAACTAGATTTAGAAAGTTTTTATGTGACAATGTTACTTACAAGTAACTACTTTATTTATCCTACTTTTTCTAACCGCTTTTTTATTCAACGAAAGATACAAATTTTATCGTTGGCAAAAACGAAAATAAATAAGTATGAATGTCAAATCACTTTATCTCTTTTTTCTCTCCCTAAATGACACTAACTTTATTGTCAGACATTTGAAAATTGACACAATTATACCGTATTTGATATTTCCGAGAAATATTTAAATTTTCATAAAGCACCATTTATAACATTAAAAAAAGATTAGATCAACGAAGAAATATTTTTTCAGGAAATTTATAAATTTAAAGCAAATTACTACACTTATTTCAATATTAATGAATATGTTTTTCAGCCATAAGTCCCTTGTAAACATTTTTACCCTAATCCTGGCTTCGATTAAATGCGGTAGCGTACATGTCATTAGTATCCACTAGATAGGTTGGTCAGTAATAACAGCTATGATATGAAATGTAGGCCAAGATACATTATTCATTGATAATGAAAGTTCGTCTTTTAAAAACTTATTTTTCCTAACAATTCATTGTTATAAATGTGAATTAGTTTCAACAGGTTAAATCAGTAAAATTAATTAATTTATCTTCGATGGTGGCCATTAATCCGCGAAAATCTGTAAATTTCATTTCAACAGACTATAAATATCCAATTGGTTCATCTAACCAATGTTCTAGAACAGAGTGACTTAAGGAAACAGTATTATTGATATTGACTTTTGACCTCATGCTTCTATCATGTTACTGGTATCATAAAAATGTAGCCTTGTACTAGAAATATGTGTCATAAAATCCATTTGACTCAGATTTTCATGTAGGCATCTAAAAATGGTTCTTAATATATGACAGTGAACAAATTCATGGGTAACAAGGAAATCATATTTCAATCTCCTGTCATTGATTTTGACGAGATTGATAAACATAAAAAATATATAATTGCATTCTGAAAAGAGTCTTTAATACTAATTCATTTTTATATTGATTGTTTAAATCATTGCATCTATACAGATACATTCAAATGACGAGCCTCAAACAAGACAAAACGCGCATCTTGATTTCCACTGCTAACTACCATCCATCTCTGTTTATAAGTCGTTAGTACTGATAAGAACGTGACAGCAGTCGAGAAAAAATATTTATTCAGTCGAAAATTTTATAATACATTGATTTGTTTGCAATATTGATACTAACATGAAAACACTATTTTAGCATAGTTCATATTTAGGGCACAATAATGCTTTACAAATGAATAATGTGATCGAATGTTTATTTATTTCACATTTTATATAAATTTAATTTCCCATGTGTATATTAAGTTTATGAAATTTCTATTTTTATTTTAATAATAAATTAACATTGGAAAAATTAATCAAATTAGGAACTTTATGATTTCTATGTTACAATGTTAGAATATTTCTTGTCAAAACAACCAATACATTAATTCACTTGATATTGTTTTACTTGGATCATCCCAATGATGTTTAGTACTGAAATTGATCAGTCTCTTATTGGTATATTTGCATATCGTGCGTATTGCCTTAATTTACAAGCATTACAAGCAAAAATGTATAGTAACTAGCAGTGTAATCTAGAACGCGCGTTTCGTCCCATGTAGGTCTCGTCAGCTGGACGCACCCGTATCTCAGAGTTGACACTATATTAAACAAGATTACGAGTGCGGACAATCGAATGTATAAGCTACGAACTTACAGAGCATCTCAATAAAATCCGAGAACCATATAGTAAATAGTTAATTTGTAAAATATCAATCCATCTTCTCAAACCTGACTGTTCCTGTTGCAAACATCAATTTATTGTGTCAGATTTCATTGTTCATGCATTTTCATACTAATTGCGTTTCGTTTACATTCTTTCATTATCGATCTTCTGCTGAAATACATTCTTTGCTTGACCACCGTTATATACTACATATATGGATATAAGAAACCCACACTACAATACTAGCCATCATCCATCTGTACATATAATGCTTATGATTTAAGGCAATATCGAGGCAATCCGTACAGGATATACATATGTCAATAAAAGACTCATCAATCTCAATGCTAAACATCATTGGGAAGATTCAAATAATCAAAACAAAATAAATAATAATAATAATGATTATTTACTCAGACTAATTGTTATTTTTCATTATTATTGACTAAACAAATTTGTCATTCTTATTGAGCTGCTACTCTAAAACCCAGTAGTTGATACCTTTTTCTATAGGTAACTAACATTATTAATATAAAGTAATTAAACCACCATGATTTCCTGTATCCTTAGATAATAATTTTATGGGTAAAATCACTTAAGTAAATATAAATATAGAAAGTTAATGACAAAATGGCGCCAATTACTAAACAAAATTGTTGTATAACTTTCATTAATAAATTATTATTACATTATTAAAGCATGAATAATAATAGGATTAAGTTGAAGTACTTATCTTCTTAATGATTTGTTTTCTTAAGAAATAATGAATCATGCTTACTATCTGGATCAGTAGAATATCACCAAGAAAGAAAATAAATTTATTTCCCTTAAAATAATATATTTAGTAATTTAAAAAATAAATCTGTAAACTGAAGGGCTTTTCAGCCAGTAAAGTTTCATTCAGCTGGTGTTTAATGGGAACTGGTGTCGATCTATGTTTGCGTGTTTCAAGTTTTCAAATGACTTTATCGACTGTCTAACTCTAAGATGCCGTCCAAAACATCTGAATAAATACAAATAGGTTTATGTTACTAATATCTATATGACCGCAGACTGCACATCATCTGCGCTATCTGTCTTCGCTGATGAATTCACTAAGTTCGCTGTTACTGCCTTCAGTGATTCACTTTCAGTTGTATGTGGTGATTTCAATTCATGTGACTGTAGCTTCCTTACATCGCTAGGTCACCAAAATGTAGTAGATTTTCCTACTCGGTTGGATGCTCATTTAGACTTCGTTTTCATTAATGATGTAGGTATATATGTGACTCGTAAACGTGCCCCATTGTCTAGCTCGGATCACTGTATAATTCGTGTTCTACCTAAAGTATATGGAAAGCATGGGAAGAGTACACTCTTAAATCAAACCAAGAAAGTCAAATATAGGAATTACTCAGAAGTAAATATCCGAAACCTGAAAGACATGTTTCATACGACCAACTGGGAATTATTTACAGATGACTCACTAGAAATCACTTCTGATGTTATCACTTGTTACCTTAAATTCTGTTTTGCTATTTGTTGTCCCACTGAAACTATTTTTGTAAGTTTTGATCGACTTACATCTTCACAACTAAAACGACTACGGAGGGTGAAAGAAAGAATGTACAAAAAGAAAAACTCTAGTGAAGTTCGTAAGCTAAATGGTCTGATAAACCTCAAGATTAGTCGTCTCAACACTATGTTTGCTCAAAAACTCTTGTCTTGTAAAAACTCTTCAAGTATGTGGAAACTCTTTAAAGAACTTACAGGTGACAGACAGATTAGGACCGATAACCAGCTGGATGTTTGTGACTTAAATAAGTCTTTTTTACGTCAATCATCTGATGTGATGCTCCCTTTATTCACGGGTTTAAAAAATAGCTGTGTTCCTAGTTTCACCGAAACTGATGTCCAAAAATATCTCCAGTCACTAAATTCATCCCGATGTTTAAGACCTGATGGTATCCCAAACCTCCTTTTTAAAAAGTGTTCTGACGTCCTATGCTATCCATTCACCACTATCTTTAATAGATCCTTCTCTTCTAATCTCATACCGAAAATGTGGAGAAAGATGAAGATAATCCCTATACCCAAGAAAGCATCTAATGATAAGAATGTGAAATTCAGACCCATTGCGATAACTTCACCCTTCCTCAAAGCAATGGAAAAATTATTGACACTTTCACTTCAGCCTGCGATAAAAGAGCACATTGACCAGTATCAGTTTGCTTACAGATGCAAAAGAAGCACCCTAGATGCTGTTGCTGTTCTGCATCATAATATAGTGTTCAACCTAGAAAAGGGTAAGAAGTATGTTCGATGCGCTTTCCTGGACTATACTTCTGCTTTTGATTCTATATCAAGGCAACGTTTACTTAACAAGTTAATCAGCGTCAACACTGACATCTGGATAACCAACTGGTTATGTTCCTACCTCTCTGGAAGGGAACAGTACACGGTGTTTGGAGGAAAGTGTGCACAGTCTCTAGTGTCTTATGAAGGTGTACCACAAGGAGCTGTTCTTTCACCTTTTCTTTTCTCTTTTTTTCTGCATGATCTGCCATCTTCCACAGTAAACACTTTCGTGAAATATGCAGACGTTCTCACTGTATGTATGCCTATCTCTTCCTCTTTACATCCTATAGAAATGAACGAGTTTTTATCTCGCATTGATAGTTGGTCTGTCGTTAATGGTCTACTACTTAATCCGTCTAAATGTCAAGCTGTTAACTTTAGCATGAGGCATGATCGGCATTTAAACACTTTTTTGAGACCTCATAATGCTTGTGCCATTGGCGACTCTTTGATAAAGACAGTGTCGACGGTCAGTTATCTTGGTGTTACCTTTTCCTCTGATCTCTCTTGGTCTTCTCACGTTTTATTGTTATTGAAGAAAGTTTTCCGTCTGACTTACTACATTAAGAGGTTGCATGCTTTTGGGATCACTCGTCATTTACTCCTACAATTTGTCAACTCTTGCATATTATCTATTATTCTTTACTGTTCTTCGTTATTCTTTCCCGGGCTTTTGAGAAAAGACTTTGCTGTACTGCGGAGAGCGCTGAAGGCAGTTAGCAAGTTATGTGGTGAATCTTTCGAGACCATAATTAATATGATTGTGGATAGACATCTAAAGTCATGCAAACTCCTGGCAGATATTATTTTATCAGATACTAACCATCCCCTTTACTCATATCTTTCTCCTTGTATATCTTCTGGTAGAACGAGACGAAGTTACATTAAAATCCAAGCACGCAAGCAAAAGTATAAACGTTCTATAGTACCTTACCTAGCAAATGTACTTTGTGACGAACAGGTTGTCAGAGTAAACCTAGTCAATAATCTGTATTCTTAACATGACTCTAATTGAAAAGTTGTACAGTTTTTTTCAGATTTTTTTTATTAACCGTTTTATTTCTGCAAAAGAAACTTGTTGAAATATTTTTGTGATGAGAATTCTATATTGTACCAAAATATAATATTGAATAAAGCCATAAATAAATAAAAATAAAAAAACAATGATATTTAAGAATACTTATTGAACTAATATATTTCTTTCAGCAACGCAATTTTAACAACAATCCTTGTAAGCCAAAGTTTTCACCTTATACCTCTAAGTTCCTTAATAGGTTTATAAATAGTAAAAATGATTTGTAAAGAAAAAGCTGTGACAGTTATAGTCATTTAAATTCATTGTGGAAAGGCGGTTAATACATAGCACCTCATTCTCGACGCAGTGTGTACTTTGGTCTTCCTCATTTCCGTTTCTCTTCGGGATTCCAAGTCAATGCTTGCATCATGATGCAGTTTAGTAATTTCCGTAATGTATATCTTATCCACATCCAGTGACATTTCTACACTTCCTCCACAGCTTGAGACTGGTTTACTCTCTTCCATAATAGACTGTTTCTGATGGTATCCGGTCAATGGACATTCAGTGTCTTGTGAAGACAATAGTTCTCAAATACCTGCACTTTTCTGATGATGGTTGTGATGATTCTCCAAGTTTCAGCTCGGTACAGCAGAACTGTCTTTGCCCTCAAATGCCATGTTACGATCACAGGTGAGAAGAGTCCGCTCTCCCTCTCGACATGCTCTCACATGACCACGCATACATAATGACTACTAGGGAAGTCCTATTCAGTGCCTTCTCGCGGCGGCGGTGTTGTTTACGAAATTGAGAAGAGGAAAAGCGAATGTCCGGCGTTGGTGGACGCGGAGAGTCTACCTTGGGGAGTTGGTAAATTCTGGCTCGAAACCAATGGTGCATATGGGCTCCAGGATCCTGAAGAAAGTAATGACGTATGAACCTATGGTTGATCAGCGACTACCACGAAACTATATCTCCTAACGTTGCTTCAATGCCTTGTGGATTAGATCTCTAAGTCAAAGGCTCGGGTTGTGGCTCCCGAATAAATCTATCTGCTTGTGTCTCGGCACTCAGGCAATATCCCAGTCCCAACATAAATCGAATGATGTACATGGTGCATATCTATTTAATGTCTTCTTGTACTAATGTTTATGTGGTGAAATATATAAATAAGCTGCCTTGACGTTCGTATTGAACATTCCGACCCTGGTGTTGGTTGACCAGTGTTTGGAGTTCCATATATTCTTCGACTGTGGGAATGCGAACCTTGATTTGCTAATCCTTGCACTTACGTCTATATACGATCCTCCTCGTTCATTGATGGTGCTTCCCAGGTACGTGGACGTTTCCACCTCTTTCAGACTTTTTCTATCAAGTGTGACTAAGTTTGTGTTCTCTATAATGCAATTGAGGATCTTGTTTTTTTTGTGTATGTTGAGGCCTACTGATGCAAAGGATGCTGTCACACTGGTTGTTTTGACCTATATTTGTTCGTGTTCGTAGATAGAAGAGGTAGGTCACCTGCGAAGTCTAAATTGTCTAGTTGCATTTAAACTAACCATTGTATTCCGTACTTCCCTTAAGATGTGGTGGTCTTCATAATCCAGTCAACCACCAATAGAAAGGGGAAGCGAGGGAATAAACAGTCTTGTCTGACTCCGGTTCTCACTTGGAATACATTTGTCAGCTGTCCTCCATGCACGACTTTGCCGTGTAGACCATCTTACGAATTCCAGATGATGTTGATAATCCCATGTACATAAGGTTATCCTATCCAAATTGTCAAATCCTTTCTCATAGTCGAGGAAGTTGATATATATTGACGAGTTTCATTCAATTTGTTGCTCAACGATGATCCGTAGTGTAACGATTTGGTCTGTGCACGACTTATCTTTTCGGAATCCGGTCTGTTGGTCCACACCTTGTCGAAAACGTTTCCTGGTGCCGGTAAAAGTATGATGTCGCTGTAAATCTTACATTTGATATCTTGGTAATATGTCTTTCTTCCCAGTCTGTTGGCACTTGTCTTTCCTACCAAATCTTTTTGAATAGAATGTGGAGCATATTTGCAGTTACTTCTATGTCTGACTTCAGTGCTACAGCTGGTATATCATCAGATCCCAATGCTTACTTACTCTTGATCTGTCTGATGGCCATCTTTCTTTCTACCGTCGTTGGTGGAGCGACATCTATAGGAAGGTTTATTTTTGCTGCTTTGATATCCGGTGGATCCAATGAAGCTGGCCCGTCCAAGAGATTCTTAAACTGTTCGACCTATCTGTTCTATGACCACATTGCAATTTGGTCGATAGGATTCTATCTGCACCAAAGAGGACCTGACATACATGACATTGATCACCACCCAGTTATTAATCAATTGCAAATACCCTTATATTAACCACTGTCATATTTGTACATCACTCCTTTTTTCATTCTTAAATTCGATATTTCTGATAGAAATGATGTAAACTTATTCTGTGAGTACTACACCTATCATGATTTACTTTTGGGGAATCATAAACGCTGTATATATTATAAAATCCATTTCTAGATAGAATACTCAAGATCATCAACGGCTACTGTAATTAATATTAGTTTAATTAATCTATGCGATTTGTATGAACTATTGCTTAGCTTAATAGTTTGATAAACTAAAAACTTTGGTTAATTTGGTTTCAGTCAATATATCCATATATATTTTTTTCGAATCAATACAGAATTTGTTTTCACTATTCATTTATTGATATTCATGTCAATGACTAAGCCAATAACTTAGAGGTGGGTAATTTAATTATTCTACAATTTAGTCAAGGAAGCTAATACTTAATGAATTATTAACCATTAGAAATATGCAGAAAACAAATTTGATAGAACCAATCAAGTAATGTATGGTCGATTTATATTTTAGATCTAGCTGGTATTTCTGAAGGCGAATTGTTCATTAGCTTTTTGTGTACTGATCAACATTGACTGAGAAACTATCAAAAGTTATCTTAGATCAAAGTTGATATTCCATTGATGTAAAACATGTTTTTTTCAACTCCACTTAAGACTATTTCAAATTGAATGAGAAGATAATAACTATACGTGCTCAAATAACCTATCATTAATGTCATTACGTAATAATAATGGAAGTTTCAAAACACTTAGTCTATTGGATCACAAGCAGGTTCTGATTAATAAAATTTAGAAAACTAGAACATTTAAAATAAATTTTTAAAAAAACGTTTGTGTATTATGTCATAGACAAGAAAACAGATGTAACCCTGTTTTATTTTTGGCATGATTGGATCTATGAGAAAACTTTAAATAAACATTTTTTTTGGAATACGTGAATCTAAGACAAATTTTTTCATGGAACGATGGTCTTGCTAAAAATAAGAGTCATTCATAGTTGACATTGCAAGTAAGCAAAATGATTGAAAATTAACACAATTCTGACTTCGAAATTTGAAATATTCCCACAATGTAAATTTAGAACAACATATATAAGCAAACAATATTGTTTTCGATTAGATCCTCATCAGGTTTTACTCTAATATACAGTAATATTTACATGCATATAGAAAATTGTTAAACCAATCAAGGTAGTTCATGAGTCAATGATAACAATGAAAACGATAACATAATAAGTGAAAAGTGCAAATCGATTTGAGCCTTTATTATTCTTATCTAAACTACTACATCTGTCATCACACTATCAAATTGTACTTTTCACTTATTATGTAATCGTCTTCATTGTTATCATTGACTCATGAATTACCTTGATTGGTTTAATAATTTCCTAAATGCATATAAATATTACTGTAGATTAGAGTAAAGCCTGATGAGGATCTAATCGAAAACAATGATGTTCGCTTATATATGTTGTTCTAAATTTACAATTCTGAATGATCTTAATGGAACTTTTCAGTTGAAAGACCCGATCGTTCTTTTTTGGTATGATTGTATGTATTTTTGTTTATACTATAATATCAAAGACGATTTTTGTTAATTTTTTTCAAATTCCTCAGTTTTTTTAAAAAATACTATGCACAAACAATTCATAAATGTTGAAAGAACATTCAGTAACATATGAAAACTATAAAGATTGAAATTGTATTAATGAACTTGAAGAGGCAGTAAGATGTTTGATCTCTTCTAGATCGATTTATTAAGATTTATATATTTAACATTTTAAATTACGATTAATCGATAAGAATTAGAAGGCATTAGACAACCATTTAATTTTTGCAGTACACTTCCACAAACATACTAGAGATTGACCCATGAATCTCTGGTTTTTATCTATTTCAAAACGCTTTCATAACAAATAAAGATTGAATATAATTCAAGTTACAAGATATTTGAAGTTACGTACCTTAAAACATTTTCACAGAAATACTTATTTCATCTTTATAAATATAATCGATCAAGCATTCTAGTTTTAATATTTCACAAAATCTGTCTAAAGTAACTTCTTTCTAACGAGTAAATTAATTATTAAGTTATGAAACAAATATCTTTTTTATGAGAGGACTAAGCATGAGCTGTCAGTTGTAATAAACCACTTGTATGTTACTACGTATTATTTTCTTATTACTTACCGCTTCAGTTTTCTGTTTCTCACAAGCTTCATATCCCGTAAACAACAAATACGTTCGGTGTATAAATCTTTTCCATTGGTTTTTTGTCATAAATTCTATCTATAAGATAGTGTATAACTAAATATTATCTGACAGTAGAGTAAGTTGATATCTTTTACCACTAAAGAAAACGTTGATGAAAACAACTGGTATTCAATAATATTGCCTTGTATAGCCAGTTACGTAGATATTAATGTTTATAGGATTTACAAATTTTAGAATACCTAACAAATCAGTCAAACTTCTCGATCATATAAATTACCTCACTTCATGAGTGAAACAATTTTATTCATTTTAAAAATATTAAGTAGTCTTAATGACTGCTCAGGTTTTTTAGGCAGGTTTTTAGCCTCTACGTAAATATCTGAGCAAGAACATAAACCATGGAACTGATCCACTCAAGTCAGATATGTCTTGTCGATGGATGCTAATTGTCAGGGAACCTAGATTTTGTGATGTATATTAATAGTCACCTCATCCATTAGATCATAAAGCTAATCGATACGATTTGGTAACAAATAATAGATGGAAAAGATTATAGTGAATAATATTTAGAAATCGATCACAACACTGTTGACAGATGTAAAAACAAACTGTAAACGGTACTATTTGTTATCAAATTCTTTTCTGGATCTTTGCAAAACTGTTAGTTCAATCATACAGAGTAATAAAACTTTGCAAAATTTAATATTAACCATCATGTGATTTAGAAAAATCTAAATGTTTTTTGTGTGACTGTTAAATAAAATAAAAAAACTTTACGCTTGTTTTTTTTCCATTTCTTTTTGTTATTGGTTAAATGAATTATTTTTATTTTAATAACAGTAAGATTGGTTTAGTAAGGACAACTTTTTTCAAAAATGCGTAATAAGGTAACTACGCATTTTCATGTAAAGATCCTATATTTTGGTCATAAACTATATACGTAAAACTATTATGCGTTTGCTGATGAGATGAATTTCAATTTTGGTTTGGTTAGTTATCTTTAGTTAAACAAAAAGCAACTAAGTATTAGGAAATATAAAGTTTAAAATCAAATAGGTGATAACCTTATTGAATAACTATTTAAATAATGCTATGAATGTTTTAGTGACGTAAATATTTTTATCAAAAGGAGTTTTGTGAAGATTGTAGTAACTTCAATAATTGAGATCATAAATGATAGGTGATGTGTTCGAATCTCGCGAGGCGGGGTCGTGGATGCACACTGCTGAGAACTCATATACTAGGACAAAACGGCTGTCTAGTGCTTCCAGATTATCCAGGGTGGTTTAGTCTCAACTGACTCATCATCTCAACTATTAAAATATTATTATATCAAAAATATGATTATTTTACAGCTATAAGAATAATATACCTTGATTGAGTTGTAGAAATATTTATTAGAAACTTGATAGTATTTGCTTCATATATTATTTGAACATACATTGTGAGATTTTATCACTAACATAGCAACAATCTTAATAATAAAATCACTTAAAGTTTATGCCTTGCAAGTGAACTGAACAGTTCGGGTTTTTAATTGTAAATAACTGAGTTACTTCTATTGGAGTGAACATGAAAATAAGTGGAGAAAATCCATTACATTTAAGTAAAACTACAGAACTTCTTAGTAAAATCTGAGAACCATACAATAAGTACTTTATTTGCAAAATGTCAATCAGTTGTCTAAAACTTGACTGTTCCTTCTACAAATGCCAATCATTTGTTTCAAAATTCATGGTTCTTTTGATTTCACATCAACCATTCTTCGTTCTCGTTCTCTTTTCTTTGATCATCTTAAACTTCTGCCATCATGCTTTTCACTTTCGATTGATGATGCATACTACTTATATCTATCAATATCAGTAGCACACAACACACTATTTGCTAATATCTATCTTCTGTTTACACAAATAATTCTTTTTTATCTTGATTTAATATTGACAAGTTTTAAATAAATTTTTAATCCCAAGTGTAATATCTTACTATAATGTAATCTCCTATCATTTTTAAGTCATTGAAAATAATGAATTGAATTCATTATTTTTTAAAAGATATTTTACTTTTCACATTTTTTAGTCAAATGTCAAATTTCCGGTTTAGACAATAAATAATTTGCAAACTACATGGGAACGTTTATGGATCCTAACCCTTTTGCAACAGAACTCAGTACTTTTTTCTATTCAAAGCAAACATCACAGGGAAGCTGTTTGTTTAATTACGTCATTGATCAACATTGAAAATTAAAAACTGTAAGTAACTTGCTTTGCACTGCAGAACAATGGCAGACAGCTTAATTAATTACATGCATTTTTATAAACCTTTTTGCACTTTTCAATTTATGTTTAGTTTCAGATTAATATTATGTGTGAGTAGAATAACAGTAAACATGAATTTACAATAAGAATTATATTTTCATAGTTGAGTTCATGAGTCAATTGAAGTTAGACCACCATGGAAAACCTGGTATTATTGAACAACCGTCTTGTCCTAGTATGATACCTCTCAGCAGTACGCATCCACGATCTCATTCCATGGGATTCAAACTTAGAACCTATAAGTCATGCGCGCGAACGCTTAACTTTTAAATCCACACTAAGACGAAACAGGCATCCAGTACTTCCAGGTATTTCATAATAGTCTACCTTCAATTAACTCATGAACTCAACGATTAAATTACTATAATATCTACAAACACCCCTTTCTGATAATAATTATATTTCCCCTTGAAATTGATCACACACTAAACATTAGCTAACTAATATAGGCATTTTGGTAGTTAGCAAGTTTTACCTTGTTAAATGATATGTTCAGCAGTAAACCATTACTATTTCATAATTTGAAAAAATGATTTTCATTTATGGTTTGTTATGTAAAAATTTAAGGTATTTATCATTTACAAAATGAGTAAGTACAACTAACCATTGTAAAAATATTTCGATATAAATTTGTTTATCAAGAGGAAATTATTATTTCAATTGTTGTTTTGTTTGGTAAGAGAAAAAAAATACATTTTACTGATTAACGTTACCAAGTAAACTAACCAATTGAATTTTCCCAAGAGTGTTGTTAATTCATTCGACCAGTAATAAATAATTTATTTTTTTTAATTATTGTTCTTAGTTCACTTAGTGGTTAGTTGTACAAAAACATTTTTTTAATTTTTTCATATCAATACAAATGTACTACAGTGAATTGCTCCCATAAATTAAGTACGGTTTATATGGTAGATTTGATGATGGTTGGAGGTAGTCGACAGGAAACCCTGGACTCGGGTTTTGTGCTACTTGACACTCGTCAGCAAGGTGTACCTGTTATCTTGAGAGGACTGGTTGTCCCTGACGGATTCGATCCCGTATCACCCAGCTTCACAGACAGAGAAGTTACCACTGAGCTATCCGGGCCGCGACTGACCTCTTGTAGGACTGAGATGTAATCACAATTGATTGATCACTGGGTGGTGATCAATGTCATGCTTGTCTATTCCTTATTAGTGTAGATCGAATGCTATCGACCATGTGATTACATCTCAGTCTTACAGGAGGTCGGTCGCGGCCCGGATAGCTCAGTGGTAACTTCTCTGTCTGTGAAGCTGGGTGATACGGGATCGAATCCGTCAGGGACAACCAGTCCTCTCAAGATTACAGGTACACCTTGCTGACGAGTGTCAAGTAGCACAAAACCCGAGTCCAGGGTTTCCTGTCGACTACCTCCAACCACCATCTAACCTCAACATAGTGCACGCAATGTCGAGTCACCTAGACTGGTGGCCACATTGCAACATGGTCGATAACATTCGATCTGCACTAATAAAAACTAGACAAGCATGAGATTGATCACCACCCAGTGATCAATCAATTACGGTTTATATGTGCATTTGTTTTTACTACAGCGAGTCAACTACTATTCTGGAATATATAATTAAACCATCCATCTCAATGAACGCTATATATATCCTTAGGTAATGCATATCTTGAATACCAAGGGAACATATTTGAAATCCTTAAAATATTATTCGGAAATTTTACAAATCATTACAATTTTTACCTAAGTATTTTATCAGTTTCGCATTTTCTGAGCAAGATTATTTTATTACGACGATTTTATTGTGTCATTCTTATTAATCAAAAGTAATTTTATATATAACCCACAAACATTTTCAATATGTACAGTTTGACTTCACTTTTAATAGTTTGTCTTTGAACGTTTTATCATTTTAAGTATAAATGTGTTCCCCTTGAACCTTTCTTTGATTGCCTGTCACGTACATTCACTTATAAACCTGATTTAAATCAGTATATCGGTTGATTCCAAATTGTTTTCATCAGTCATTAAATTGCAGCAACAATAATACCTCAGAGCCCAAGAAAGCTCTATAAACAGATACTATTCTGATAAGCTTGAATTCACTGAACGAAATGTCAAATTTACTCCACTGATGCCCATCTTTCATACAAATGATTATCCCTACAACTCCAACATGAGGTACATAGTAAATCAATGGACCGTCACAAAACGATCTCAAAAACCTGGAAACTAGGTCTTTATATCACACACTAAAATATTTAGTAAATCGATGTCATTAACAGATCATCTCAATCCCTTTCAGTACAGTCTCCTTTGCTCACTCATGCACAAATACAGATAAACAATGAGAGTACACTTTGTGCTGTCACATATGATTGCATGTCGGATAGAGAACCCAGGACTTTCACGTTCAGAGTTGGGAATGCAATTGTCTACATTTCCGATTTCAGACAATAAGCGATATTTCACAACAACAATCCAGTGGTGTTAGTGCTGTTTTACTCTCAAAAATGACTATAACAGATTGGTTATATCCATTTACGTTTATTTGTTGTCAGACACTGAGAACGATTATTGTAATGTGTTATCTACTGTGTTTCAACATGACGTACAGGAACCAAACAAATGGCAACAATCAGAAAGAAAATGAACACCTATGTCTTAAATTCTCATTATATATGTAGCCATTGAATTAGTGTTAAAATGGCTCATGAATTAGTGTATAAAAGTGGTTACAGAATAAATCGTTACGTTTATTCAAGCTTATATTAAACAAAAATTCAAACATTATTTTTGTTCTTGAAAGTGAACGTACACTAAACATTTCCGTCTAGAATTGATTTCAGTTGGAATTTACTGTTTATACTGTTCATGTTAACTTTTAATATTCAGATTACTCTGACCAGTAGTAATTAGGATTTCAATACCAGAACATGTTAATTTATAATTAAACTGTTTCGATGTAACACAATACTTCCATAAACAATGTCTTCTTATGACCTAATCTAAGTGATATTTTGATTTGTAGTCAAATAACTCTAGATCTACTTTAAAATATTGATAGTTTATATCAATCCTCTTCATATTTACCCTGGATTATATAATAAACGAATATAAGATCGGAATATTTGTACTAAAAGTGTACTGATTAGTAGAAAGAATGAAATGATCAAGTTAAACGGTGTATTCATAGTTACCTGTAGCCTAAACTGGAGATAAGAATTTATTGGTTTCAGTTTATCTTTCATACTTTTATATTTGACAATGACATACTCCATTAGTAATAATGTAACCATTAAGTCATTCGTACAGAAACAAATATTTTGTTCATGTGCTAGTTTTCGTTTTTTATTTCGAAAATTTATGCCTCGTTTACTAAGATTTCGATATTTTTTCTGAAGTTGTACTTCAATGCCAATCATACTTTCTTACAGGAGTCTCATAATTAAAGATCATTCCCTATTGCTAAACACTTCTTTGCAACAAAACGTGTATTGTTTTATTACGATCCAATTGTATAAAATATCTGATATTTAGTTGAAAATATCATGACATAATTAGCATGCATACCGGTAAGCATTAGCTTAACTAAATGCAAATTAACATTAATGTTCACCTTTTAAAGTATACGGTTATATATCAGTATTGAATTAACATAAGATCATTGGCTTATCTTGGTAAGCAAAGAACTATGTAAATCAGTCATTCTTCACTGCACAATATGATATGGATCTACTCCATTCAACTTCAGATTCTTTTTTAGTACAATCTATTGTTAAAACTCTATAGTTGCAATTTTTATTCCTTACTAAAACTGTGGCATTCCCTCAATTCTATTCTGGAATCACATATAAAAACCGTTTTTGATGTTCTTCTCAACTCAGAGAACAAAACTCTATCAAAATCATCCACCTAAGCAATAAATCTTCACCATCTCAAAAACCGTTTCTTTAAGACTTCACCAGTTTTTTTTTTTCCTTTAATTAATGTTTAAATGTATTTGTTACCACTTTTCACTACTATTTTCCTTTTATAATTCTTATTAATCATTGGTTTTGCATAATTTTCCTTTTAACGTTTCAGATCTCTTCTAGATGTAATTACCATAGCTATACCAATAACTAAATGTTTCTAACATTTGAACTAAGAATAATAATTTTTATAATAAATTATTTATTATTGGTCAAATGAATTAATAACACTCTAGGGGAAAGTAAACTAACAATTTTGTGAAAAATTTATTAATAAAAATATTTTATGAGTTCATATTTGTTAGTTTATTGAAATCAGCATATATTTTATGTATATACTGATATATAAATATATTCAACTTTATAAAGAAATGATAATAAACACTATAGCTCATATTATTTAGTTATGATATAGATATTCATTATATCTAAGTTCAAAACATTTTAACAAAATTATCTATTTTTATACATTTTAATAGATAAAATCATGAGTCAATTGAAGCTAGAGCACGATAGAAAACCTGGAAGAATTGGACGGCCGTTTCGTCCTAGCATGGGATTTTTGAGCAGAGCGCATCCATCATCCTGACTCTCAGGATTCGAACCCTGAACCTCTAGACCACTGTTCTGACCGGCATTCTGCGGTGTTATTTTTTAACTTTAACTAATCCACGAAATCGAGCGACACATTCATCATTGTCTTCAGTGTGTTACTATCTCACAACTGACCAGGTTGAACACCACTGGTCACGGCTTTTCACTAGAACTCCAGGAAATACCTCTTGGAGACAGTCACTAGTGAGCATATGTTGACTAGTATCAGAAGGGGTCTTGTGAATATTATAATAATTTTAATAATTAGGATCATGAGTCAATTGAAAATGTGACACACATTATTACACATTAACATGGCTAAATAAAGATTTTATTACTTCAAGTATTGTGATGTGTGCTAGTATTGTCGACCTATATAATTATTATGTAGCACCAATCTAAAGTGAAATACCTTGCAACAGAAGGTTAAGAAGGTCGAAGAGAAGAAAACAAGAACAGAGAAAGATTGGTGTCGAAATTAAAGAATAATCAAATCTGAGACAATTGATTGATATTTTGCAAATGAAGTATTCACTATATGTCCCTCATACTTTACCATGACATTCTGTAATGTTGTATTAAAATGTATTTTCTTGTCCCAACTGGTATTCTCGTTCACTACAGCATCAAAGACGTATATTTTATGTCAACTAATTTATTATGTTTGTTTTGATGATAATAATTCTAAAGCAACAAAAATGTATTTTATACTATTTTAATTGGTATTCTATATTTACCTTGATTTTCATTTAGTTTCCTTTTGCTGTATTAGACACTGTTCAGATGACTTAAATTGAAAACTCTGTAAAAAACTACAGTATTTCCCAAGACATCAATAGTTAAATTCACTATCAGTAAATTAATGAAGGGATTATTTTGACTCTATTTTGCTTTATTATTTGAAAGTGTTGATTTATTAGTATTGAACCCATGCAGCAAAATGATTGTCAAATGAAATCCGTTGTTCTGATTTATCAGTTTATAAATTCCAGTCTTTTAAGCATTCAAACATTATATTGAAAAATTCTTTGCTAGCTGTTTCATAAATTCCGCTTATTTTACAATATTTAAATGATAATCTCAAGCTTCAATAATTTTTTATTTACTTTTTATATAAACCACAGTACAGATATTTGTGGCAATTGTTCACATATTAATAAAGCAGTATAAACAATACTGTGTATTATTCCAGTAGGCAGACGTGAAGTTTTAATCCCACTGAATTTACACGTACCCTAGAATTAAATAACATTTTGATAATTGTTTATACGCAGGCTATATTAGATATAGAGGTTGTTTGAATCAATGTAATTTCCTTTAAGTTCTGATATAACTTTACTTTGAACAGTTCAATGAAGATACTTTACCTTTTTATAGGGTCTCGGAATCATTCTAGCAATATTTTTGTGTGTTGAGTTTTATGTTAAATACTGGATCTTATTATGGGTTTCAAAATTTTGGATTTTTCGAACATTTAATTTCAGTTAATTTTTAACAATAACAGCTATTGGTAGCGATATATGGCTATCTACTTTTATTGATCATAAATAATTCACCACTTTCAAGAGTATTTAAATTGGACAGTTTTACAACCGTGAACTGTTATTCATGTTATTTTACTTGTACGCGTTTGTATCTCTGTCATTGATGCTAAGAATGCACGCATCCTAAGTGGACTGCTCCTAAATTAAAATCATGTCACGCGCATATTTTAAGAAAAGTAACATGGTTTCTAGCAATGGAATGCACGATGCAAGTTTTGTCTTATTTACGACTCGGCATTAAGAAATACATGCCTTTTGCTTCAAACAACAAACGCGTTACCTATTAAGCTACTGAATTTAAATAGCCACCGGCTTGCACAACCTGCACAAATATTGTTCATTAATGATTGTTTGAACTTTCTCTTTGTTGATGATAAATGCTGCGATCGACTTTGTATGACATATAAAACTGAATCAGTGGTCTTATGGTTGTTTATTCGCATAATACTGTAAATTAACTACATATAGTGTATAACTGAAAATTTGGATGTCGAGTTAAGCTTATTTTCACTCAGTCAACCTCTAGTTTTCGTTGTATTCATTAACCAAAAACGAATTTCATCCAATGACTCTCAAAGAAGTTTCCGTTATAATAACTCATTCAATATACAGCTAGATAATGGATTATAAATAAATTTTATGGGGATTCCTCTTTCAGTAGCATTCACTTCATCTGATTAGCTCCTGTTTTAAACAGTCAATAAATCAATCAATATTTAACTTGAAAAAAACTTCAATATAATTTAGTTTTACTAAATTTTTTATCAAGGGAAGCTTCTATTCAGACCCGAACTTTCCATTTTGTTTGACAGGAAGATAGGAAGAGAATAAGAATTATCTTGTTCGGAGATGTGAATAATTATATAAGTACGTAACGTATAAGTGCTATACAGCTTGTTAAAACAGTAGTATTAGTTCTAATTAGTGATAACCAATAGCAGTTGCAACTTCTGAGTTTCATTCTTCTTCTTCTTCTTCTTCTTCTTCTTCTTATCCTATTTCATCATAATCTGACTGTAAACTGTTGAATTTGTCCTTATATTCACCTCTTTTGTTCATTTCCGAAAATATATGCTGAATTATATAATAACATTGTTTAAATATATCGAATAAATTAACATGTAGTTAGAATATAGACTAAAAAGTTTTATTTAGTATTTAGTTGACGCCAAATCCATAAACATTTTTCTACTTAAAAGACAATGTGAGTAGATAATACAGTTAACTGGTACTTCTTGATCAATTAGATGTGAAACATTGAAACTTTCATGAATTCAGTGAATACTAGACGCCCATAAGCTGAACCCATTCATTTTATTATAACGATTTCAAATAGAGGCATAAATTATGAAGTTTTATAGGAAGTAGTAAATTGAATTCATCAAATTTATATTTTAGTGTGTTGCTTTGATGTGGAAATGTACATCAAAAGTATCCAATAGTAGATCACGTTAATTATGAGGGTTGAATGTACATGTTAGTTGTTAAAGTAATTAAGGTTATTAACATCTGTCTCGATAAATTGTTGAACTATGCTAATTAATTTGTACTTCACAGTTAATGTAAACATGTATTTAATGATAAACCATTCATTTTAGTATTATTTTACAATGAAGATTCAATAAAAATCATGATAAAACTAATGGCTAGCAGAGAAATCCAAGATGCACATTTTGTCTCATTTGGAATTGATCATCTGGATCTACCTGAATTTAAATTTCAGACAAAATATTAATAAATGGATAACCTAAGCCAATTACAAACTAAATCAAAGGTAAATAGCTATTCGGATTTAGTAGATAAGTAGATAACACTTTGGTAGTCTCCAATATGAGAAAACACTCGTCTTGGATTTTATTGCTGGATGCATCTCACCTTTTCTATATAAATCATGTTTGTTATACATAATGTTGGATTCATCGAGTGGTTTGATTTCCTTGTAAACTGGGCCTTATTTGATATGTTGCTAAGGTACATCAGTGATAAAACTCAGGCAACCATTCATGACCGTTTTTCTTGGTTCGAGTTTTTTAGCAAAGTTTTTTTCTACGGGATGAGATTGCTGACCCTATGCTCAATTATCCTCCCTTTATTTGAAATGGGAACCTATAGTACCCTAGAAGAGCTACAGATACAGTTAGAGTAAGTTAGTAATTATTCATGATTCTGACTTCTCTTATATTGACCTCCATAAATAGAATTTTCACATTTAAACATCTAAATTTTCCATAAGCGATTTCATTAAATTAACAAAAGTTATTCATTTTTATTAAGCTATTGGGCGTTATATGGTGGATGAAACTTTGGTTATTTCTTCCGTTATTTGAGTTATTCTATTCACATTTGAAATATCTTTTATTAAAATCAACAATAATTACACTACATATTTGAAAAAATAGATAAAAAGGGTTGAATTTAAATCTCCATACTTCTCAATATACATTTGTTAAGGAGTGGCATCAGTTGGATAACCATTGAAAATGATATAGCATAAAACAATTGTCTAGAACAAGTTTGAAAATCAACTTCAGAATCCTTAGGCCTCAGAAAGTGAAACTTACCATCTTCACATCTCATTAAAATATCATAGCTAAGATTTCGGCATTCATGATTCAATTTTCTCCTATCATTGTCAGTGTAAATAATTAGCCAGCATTTATGACAAGTTTTTAAAGGTTGAAAGTAGCGAATGATTCTTTTACCTTAAAATTAAGAGAAACTGAATTTTAAAAAAAAAACAAGGAAAAATGCAGATGTTTTTTTAAATAAATAAGTGTTTTTAGTCAGTCAGAATCAACATACATACGTAGTGTAGTTATAAGTATTCATTTTACGGTAGAAATATTCACGTTATCTACAGACGGTATTAATATTCTTAAAATAATAAAGTTATTAAACATCTACTCATGATATTTGTTTCTCGTTGATACGTTCAACTTTGTTATTAATTTCGTACAGTAATCAAAACTTATGTATGGATGTTTGATTCATTGGTAAAAAGCAGAACTATTATTTATCTTTGTATAGAAAGGCGTAAACTGAGAATGATAGATATTCACAAGTTTCCATCTGCTATAAATTGCATATTAGTGACTAAATACGTCGATCAACATTTTGACAGTGGTAGTAGTTTGTTTGTGAAGCCCCTATTGAGTTATGTATCACAACGGTTAAGATGCAAGCTAATATTAGAGAAGTTAGATGGAAATTAATGCTACTATGTTTGTGTTCATTAAGTCCGTTATTAACCTTAAATTTGTGTATATAACCATGGTGTTACATAAAAAAGCTTTACGTACGAACTTTTGAGTATGTAATGGGGTGCTTATCCGTTATTAGTTAAATTAGACAACCCGAAAATATGAAAATCAATTATAATATTTACACAGCCATATACCTTATAGTAAGTAATTCATCAGGATAGTAATTTTTAAATACATACCTTTACTGTAACACAAAGATTCTTCTAGAGACCTATTTTCAATTTTAAATGATAAAAGCGTTGTGTCCTTATCCAAATTTTATTCTTTGAAAAGATTATAGTGTAACTAGAAAATTCCAATAATTACTGTCTAGAGAATATTTTCTGTATTGCGAAATAAAGAATCAGTTTATTCTAGACAGTTTACAACTTCGGACTCATTTTCAGTATCGTACAATTTTATATTGTTATTGTTGGCTACGAGAATGGTAAAGAAAAAGAAATAAAAGATTTTCTTTCATTCAGTCTAAAGAAACGTACTGTTAAAAATGCTTTTCATTTTAATCAATATTTATTTGTCTGGTTTTTCTAAAAAAAGGTGCTTGAACTTCATTAACTGAATATTGGAATGATTTATTTCTCTCTATGTCCAGACTGGTCACTTAGTCACTGATATGAATACACAAAATGTAATGACAATGTAAAACAACTCAAATTTAATAGAGAAAGCTAATAATAATAATAACAATAAGTCAGTCGGTTGACCATATTAATATATTGAACTGCTGAACTCTGCTGACATACACAATAAAACCAAAGCCATTTTTTAATGTTTTATATCAGATTGTCTGAAATTCAATAACAATAACATTTTAATGATTGTATCATATTGGTACTTCTTTTAGAATGAATACAGTTTATTGACATTAATCAAACTATTTTCAATTGCTTAAAATTATAATTAAGTAAAATAAATCTACAACAAAGATATAAATGTAATATTGGGTTAATACTGACAGTATGAATTCATTTCAATGATAAGGGTCATTATCATACAAATGAGTATGTTTTCAACAATAAACCTAATAATGTATACACAAATTTTCGATTGTCCATTATTAGCCTAGTTTTGATTCTTCATAAGAGGACAAAATTAATTGCATCAGATGTGATTAAATTATTGTGAATTTATTTCGAACATTTTAAATCTAACTCACTTGAGCTATTGTAAAAATTATTCCACTTCACTTATGTAACATTTATTGTAGGGTAACAGTATGATTCATTGTGTTTACAGACTACTATGTTTGAATGTTTCATCATTCAAGTATAATCCATGACAAAACTTTTCTTATAATGAATTCTTGTCGCATTTCTTGTCAACATCCATATGTAGCAAACAAAACTTAACGATAGTTTTTATTGCTTAGTTTTACTGAACTGAAGTGATCATAAGTTACTTGTTAGATCAAAGTTATTCAATAACCATGTTAGTTATCTTTCAGTTAACCCTACTAATTTTCGAAATTCTTAAAGGGATTTCTTCGGTATTCCTAGTTAAAAAGTAGAATATCTATAATTTATTTTGGCTTCTATTATAACTGTCTGGTGTATTGTAATGATTTAGTGCTTGCTAATAGCAATTCATAATGTGAATATTTGCATAAGCAATGTGATATCAAATAGATGCATGATTTTTAGTGGGAACAATCTGATCCTCTTTAAATCAAAGGACTTGTACCATTTAAGTAAATAATAATATATGGTAAAGTTTTTGATTTTAATCAAACTCAGTATAAATAAATAACGTCTCTTAATGTAAAATGGGATATGACGTGATCGATTTCATGTAGTGAACACTGCAATGATCATGATAAAAATAAACAAACCAAAATCTGAAAACACAATTAAAATCTTCTTGTTATAAATGAAAATCTGAACATCCGTAAAACAGTTTAACTTTTATTATGTTTGATTCTGTGAGCTCAATATGTAAATGCTTTTGAAAACGAAATTCATTGAGTCAAGCTTAACTTATCTATTGATTAAAGGCAAAAGAAAATATTCTTTATGTTAAAAACTGAACCATAAATCAAACACTTGATTGAACTAATATATTGATGGTTTGATGGCAAGAAATTGATTGAGTTAAATAAAAAGATTATTGCAGAAATTGGATGGCAATTGGCGGTAGTCGACGGGAAACCCTGGACTCGGGTTTCGTGCTACTTGGCACTCGTCAGCAAGGTGTACCTGTAATCTTGAGGGAACTGGTGCTCCATGGCGGATTCAATCCAGCGTCATTCAGCTTCACAGTCAGAGGGATTGAATCCGCCATGGAGCACCAGTTCCCTCAAGATTACAGGTGCACCTTGCTGACGAGTGCCAAGTAGCACGAAACCCGAGTCCAGGGTTTCCTGTCGACTACCTCCAACCACCATCTAATCTTACAATAGTGCACGCAATGTCGAGTCACCTAGACTGGTGGCCACATCGCAACTTGGTTGACAGCATTCAATCTGCAATAATAAGGACTAGACAAGCATGAGATTGATCACCACCCAGTGATCAATCAATTGTTATTATTGCAGAGATGTTTGTCAAGAGACGATATTGTGATAGTAAAACATAGAAATCATGAAATTCTCACTTTGATCGGTTTTTGATATTTATTTCTGGACTCTAATTTTACTTGATTCCAGATCAAGATTTTGTAACAAGAATTTCACAAAACTGAATATGAATGTTATTGTTTGCTTAAATTTAATTCCACTAGAATATAATGATCACATATTCAAGGTATTACTGTGAACAAGATTCAAATTAGTATGAAAAAATAAGTATTAAGTTTCATTTGTTACTAAACAGCACATGAGTTATTAATGGCGGAATGTTTTAAATTCATAATCTGTAAATTTGGGAAAGTATATTGTTGAAACTGACAGATCTGATCACTTTCCAAAATATTTAGTCACATAGAAAATCTTTCAGTGTGTATAAGCAAAGATGGATAGTGGCTGGCAGTGGAATCCAGGGCGCACGTTTCATTCTATTTGGGACTCGTCAAGTGGATGTACCTGTATCTCAAAACTGATATTACCTTAAATCACAAGCATTATAAGCAAAGTAACTCCGCCTGTAGCTCTTCCAGAGTTACTGCCGGTCCCAAGCCCGGGTAAAGGAGGAGGGTTGAGCATGGGGTTAGCGTCCCCATCCCGTAGAAACCTAACTCGCTAAAAAAACGCTAACCAGAAAAAATAACTCAAACCATTTAAACTCTGCCCTGGGGGTTAGAGGTAATATGACGCTTCATGGTGAAAGCCGAGTTCCTTCGGAAGCCACGAGGCCGATGCCCCTTCTAACAACCAGAGCAACAATTTTTATAGGTACATGGAACGCCCGGACAATGTGGGAGACCAGGAAGACTATTCAAATAGCAACGGAAATGAGGAGATACAACTTGTCAGTACTCGGAATCAACGAAACCCATTGGACCCAAGCTGGACAACAAAGGCTAAATACGGGAGAGATGCTGTTATACTCCGGTCACAAAGAGGAAAATGCTCCACACACTCAGGGAGTTGCTCTAATGCTATCCAAAGTAGCACGAAATGCACTGGTAGGATGGGAATCTCACGGATCCAGAATCATCAAAGCATCATTCAAAACAAAGAAGGAGGGGATCACAATGAACATTATCCAATGTTATGCACCCACGAATGATAGCAATGACGACGTTAAAGATCAATTCTATGAGAGGCTGCAATCAATCATAGAGAAGTGCCCAAGGAAGGACCTCACCATTCTGATGGGAGATCTAAACGCCAAAGTCGGAATAGACAACACCGGATACGAAGATATCGTGGGACTGCATGGACTGGGAGAGAGAAACGAAAACGGGGAAAGATTCGCAAATCTGTGTGCATTCAACAAATTGGTCATAGGCGGCAAAATATTTCCACACAAACGTATGCACAAAGCTACATGGATTTCACTGGACCACTCCATAGAGAACCAGATAGATCATATTTGCATCAATAAAAAGTTCCGAAGGACAATGGAAGATGTGAGAACGAGGAGAGGAGCGGACATAGCTTCAGATCATAACCTGGTTGTGGCCAATTTGAAACTGAAGCTAAAGAAGAACTGGACAATTGGACAAACAGCGCTGCAAAGGTTCAATACAGCCTTCCTTCGAGATACTGACAAACTCAATGAATTCAAGGTAGCTCTCAACAACAGGTTCCAAGCCTTACAGGACCTACTGAAGGAAGAAGAAACTACTATGAAGGATAGCTGGAAAGGTATCAAAGAAACATTAACTTCAACGTGTCAAGAGGTTCTGGGCCCCAAGAAGCATCATCACAAGGAATGGATCTCTACAGAAACACTGGACAGGATCAAAGAAAGAAAGAACAAGAAGACAGCAATTAACAACAGTCGAACAAGAGCAGAGAAAGTCCAAGCACAAGCAGAGTACATAGAATCAAGCAAGCAAGTTAAGAAGAGCATTAGATCCGACAAGCACAAATACTTGGAAGAACTAGCAACGACGGTGGAGAAAGCTTCAAGAGAAGGAAATATGAAACAGCTTTATGATACAACGAAGAAACTAGCAGGGAAATACAGTAAACCAGAGAGACCAGTCAAAGACAAAGAAGGTAGACCAATCACTGAGATTCAGCAACAGCGGAACAGATGGGCAGAGTACTTCGAGGAACTCCTGAACAGGCCGGCTCCAATGAATCCACCGGACATCGAAGCAGCACACACAGATCTTCCTATAGATGTCAATCCACCAACGACCGAAGAAATCAGAATGGCCGTCAGACAAATCAAGAGCGGGAAAGCAGCAGGACCAGACAATATACCAGCTGAAGCGTTGAAGTCAGACATCGAAGTAACTACAAGCATGCTTCATCTTCTATTCAAGAAGATTTGGGAGGAGGAACAAGTGCCGATGGACTGGAAGGAAGGACACCTCATCAAGATTCCAAAGAAAGGAGACCTGAGCAAGTGTGAAAACCACAGAGGCATTACACTACTATCAATACCAGGAAAAGTCTTTAACAGAGTGTTACTGAACAGGATGAAAGACACAGTAGACGCTCAACTTCGAGATCAACAAGCTGGATTCCGTAAGGACCGGTCGTGCACAGACCAAATTGCGACACTACGGATCATCGTCGAACAATCAATTGAGTGGAACTCGTCATTGTACATCAACTTCATTGATTATGAGAAGGCATTTGACAGTGTAGATAGCAGAACGTTATGGAAAATTCTTCGACACTACGGAGTTCCTGAGAAGATTGTCAACATTATCCGGAATTCATACGATGGACTACAGTGCAAAGTAGTGCATGGAGGACAGCTGACTGACGCATTCCAAGTAAGGACCGGAGTAAGACAAGGCTGTCTACTCTCTCCCTTACTGTTTCTTCTGGTGGTCGACTGGATTATGAAGACCTAGACATCTGAGGGAAAACACGGCATACGATGGACAGCTCAGAACCAATTAGACGACTTGGACTTCGCAGATGACCTAGCCCTCCTATCACATACACACGAACAAATGCAGACAAAGACAGCCAGCATAGCAGCAGTCTCTGCATCAGTAGGCCTCAACATACACAAAGGGAAAACCAAGGTCCTCAAACACAACACGGAGAACAGCAATCCAATCACTCTTGATGGCAAAACTCTGGAAGATGTGGAATCCTTCACATACCTGGGAAGCAACGTCGATAAACAAGGAGGTTCAGATGCAGACGTCAAGGCGAGGATTGGTAAAGCTAGAGCGGCATTCCTTCAACTGAAGAACATATGGAACTTAAAACAACTTTCAACCAATATCAAAGTCAGAATCTTCAATACGAACGTGAAGGCAGTTCTACTGTACGGAGCTGAAACTTGGAGAACTACAACAACCATCATCAAGAAGGTACAGGTATTTATCACTAGCTGTCTACGCATGATACTCAACATCCATTGGCCGGATACCATCAGCAACAGCTTTTTGTGGGAGAGAACTAACCAGCTTCCATCCGAAGAGGAAATTAGGAAAAGACGATGGAAATGGATAGGACATACATTGAGGAAATCATCAAACTGCATTACGAGAGAAGCGCTAACTTGGAATCCTGAAGGGAAGCGGAAAAGAGGAAGGCCAAAGAACACATTACGTCGGGAAATAGAAGCAGATATGAAAAGGATGAATAAGAACTGGAAAGAGCTTGGAAGGATTACCCAGGACAGGGTTGGATGGAGAATGCTGGTGAGCGGCCTATGCTCCTTCACGAGGAGTAACAGGCGTAAGTAAGTAAGTAATTATAAGCAAAGTAGGATTCCACTGCTAGCCGCTATCCATCTTTTCTTATAATGCTTGTGAATTAAGGTAATATCGAGGCAATCCTTACAAGATGTATATATGCTAACAACAGATTGATCAATTACAGTCCTAAACATCAATCGGAAGATTCAAGTAAACAATACCAAGTGAACTTACAGTGTTTATTTATTTATTTTTAATTATTTCATTATTAATGGCTTTATTTAATATTATATTTTTGGTACAATATAGAATTCTCAGCATAGGGTATTTCAACAAGTTTCTCTTACAAGAATAGAAGTTGAAGATTGCTTGGAAATGATAAATTATTTAAGAAATGAGAAATATGAAACTTACTCAATAGTGTGGTCGACAGCTCATATTCTTCAGATCTTATTCAGTTTCAACATGCTACATCATTTAATAGTATTATAATACCGAAATCGTTCCGTTCGAATATTTCACTTATTTCAAGATGCTATTAGTAATGTGACATGATATACGTAAGGCCATAAAGGGGTAGACCATTATGTCAGCTAATATAGTAACTAATGACCCCAGATCTTCTGTGAAAGAACATTAATCGACATATAAGTTACTGTGCTTTTATTAAAAATAAACATGGATATCATTCATTCATGCCAGTAAATTTTGATTAGATTAGCTTTTCGGATTTATTGTGATTTTGAATTTAGACAAATATATAGACACGATATAATTGATATAGAGAGTAGTGTATTATAGTGACTAATCTGTTGGATGTGTGATGAATATGGCTAAATTCAGAGCCTTTACCCAAAATGTATGATTACCACAATTTTTATTTAATTAGTAAAATATAATTTATTAGTAATAAGCGGAATAAAAAATCGAATATATCAGTTATTATATAAAATTTAGTGTTGAACATTTTGTTCAAATTATTTGCATTACATAGTTCAGTGATTACTAATAGATATTTTGTCAAAACTTTTTGCTGATTTGAGAGATTAATGAAACCAAATGTCAATAACTTATTTCAGAAGGGTTGAAACTTAATATAAAGTTTTATATAAGAATTTTCTCTATATTCATAAAACTATCTGATTAAACTTTTATATTCCTGCATTGCTTCATCTCACGTGTTATGGAGCATCCTTTGCTTGGTTCAGACAATAATTAAACAAGGGAAAGTAAATTGGATTCATTTGTTTTGGTTGCTGACAGTCAAACAATGAAATTATTTCTATTTATATCTCGTATTATTATATATTATTATATGGTAATTTGTAGCACATATAATCCTTAATAATTTTTTGTATGAATATTTACAGGACAATACTTTACTAGTAAATAGGTATAGTCACCCCCAAAATACTCACATAAAAATATACAATAGTACTCAACACTCCGGATGTTCCTCTGGTTACATTTCAAAATAGTAGGAAAATCTTAAAACATTTCCCGTATATGTAAGTAATTCAAGCTAACTATGAAATAAGAGACACTTGTTACTAAGCAATAAATCCTGTTTACATTTCATAACTTACCGGGAGTATTCAAAAATTTTCACTGTGGTTACAAAACTATAAAAATGTACCGACTAAATAATACACTGGTAAACTTTTAAGTGAAAACTTAAAATTCATTTTTTATTGAAGCATCTATTAATAGGTGATTTCAAGTATTAGAATAGTCGCGTTCATACGTGTTTGTATTTTTACTTAAAGTAATTACTTTTTAAGCCGAACAATGAAAGCCGTAATTATTCTTAGAATAGAAATTAAACCCACTTATAGACTACAGCGGAACAAATGAAGTGATACTCGCAAAAATCAGCTATAAACAAGGTAAACAAAATAGACAAGTTATTAATAAGTAAAAATGGGTTAATATGAAACATAGCACAAAATCATTGTATACATGTAACGGAAATTAATTTCCTGAAGCTTATATTGTCTTAAGTTACTAACAAACAACTCTATAAAATCTGAATCTGGAGGCTATGAAACACTTTCAAAACATTTGATCTAAGCAGTATATAATTTGTTATAAATTTAAGTTAAACCAATCCAGAATCTGTTTTACCACAAATTTATAAGTATTTCAAATATGTATATTTATCTTAAATTCTAAAAACAATTAAACTGTTCGTTACTGAACTGTTCTATTATCAATATTAATGTAAACATTTTTCACGACTTACTATGGTAAAGAGTTTAGCAATGCTAAATGCGTACAGATCTTTTGAAAGGGTTATGTTTAAGTGAATAAGACATCATATTCAGAATATAATCAGAGAGGGTTTTTGTGGATATGATAGTAATTTAATAATTGAATTCATGAATCAATTGAAGCTGGACCATCATGCAAAATCTGGAAGCACTGGATGGCCGTTTCGTCGTAGTATGAGACGCCTCAACAGTGCTCATCCACGATTGAATCGACTAAGGAATTCACCTGTTAAATTACTATAATATCTACAAAACCTTTCTCTGATTACGTTCATCATATGCTCACTAGTGACTGTCTCCAAGAGGTGTTTCCTGGAGTTCTAGTGAGAAGCCGTGACCAGTGGTGTTCAACCTGGTCAGTTGTGAGATAGTAACTCACTGAAAACAATGGTAGACGGTGGCTCAATTTTGCGAATTATTTGAAGTTAGACATCAAAACCGTTGTATGCGAGCCCAGTGGTCTAGAGGTTAAACGTTCACGCGCGAGACCGACAGGTTCTGGATTCGAAACTCGCGTGGATGCTCGGTGCTGAAGAGTCCCATGCTAGGACGAAACGGCCGTCTGACTGTTCCAAGTTTTCCACGTTGGCCTAGCTTCAATTGACTCATGAATTCAACTTTTATATTCAGAAAAGTTATTACAAATTTATTTTTGTGGATTTTTCCGGATATCGTTAAAATATAAAATTGCTAAACGTATGACGTCATAATGTAATATATTTGTATTTTGTTTGTGCATGTGGCTAGGAGTGAAACTTGTGAAACCCTTTATTTAGATTAACACTTTGTTCAGATAATCTTCATCTAAGTACATAAGTGCATCTCGACCGTTGATTGACAATAGATGTAACATGTGTATCGTTGTGTAGAAAACTAAGTCAATCATGCTGCTAAACAAGACCTCGTTAAATTTTCTATTGTATTTCTTGAAACAACTCAAGAACTGATCAATATTTTTAAACTGGTGTCTAGATGAAATAATAATAGAACACTTTTATTCTTTAAAATGTACTTGGTTACAGATTATAAGTTTATCTCCTTTATAAATTTTCAATGACTACCTATATGTTGTACATCTTAAAAAGCAGATATTTTATTAAATTTATGTCTATATATCTACTGTGTATTATGTTTAATAGATCTTATCAACCATGTTAAATATATTAATAAAAAGTGTTATGAACTGAAAATGAACAAAATGACATATTTTTTTAACGGTATAAAAGAATTCATGGACAGTTTAAGTCAAACATATTTCCCATCCAGACAATGAATAACTATATCGTTGAGTGGACATATATATATATATATATATATATATATATATATATATATATATATATATATATATGTATATTAGTAACTTAAATCATAAGTGGGAAGATAAATTAGATTATAGGATTTTGAAGAAAGCTTTCTTTAAACTATGTTACCTTTTTTTAAAGAAAAATATACCACCTATTTCCTCTGTTTACTCAAGTTATCTATTAAAATTTATTTTCATTTATTCCCCCTTCTGTGTATGTGTTTTCTTTAATAAGCCTAACCAAAATCCATAATATGTTTTCTTGTTTCCATTGCATACATTGATCAGAAGTTTGTTCAACTCTGGATTTCATTCATATTTTGATATATTCAATAAAATGTATGAAAATATCAACTACTGATTCAGGGAAATATATGTATATATTCACTATGTTGGTGATTAATGAATTATATAATTAATTAAAGTATAAATTATTGAAAAATCATATAGGAATGATTCATTTATGTGGTTTAAATAATGGAACCTTATCTACATTTTTATAATTATTTTATTTGAGATCATGAATCGACTGATGTTAGACCACTGTTGGAAACCTAGAAGCACTGGACGGCCGTTTCGTCCTAGTATGGAACTCCTAAGCAGTGCGCACCCACGATCCCGCTGGCGGGATTCGAACCCAGGGAAGTCATTCACTAAGGGCGAACCCATTAGTTGAACCTTGAAAAATTAAATAATTCAAGACAAATAATAGAGGCAAAACTATAATATACATTAACAAATGGCAATGTAGAACTGAATAGTTTGAGTTGTTCATTAGTTGATACACTGCTAAATTGTAAAACATCTTTTCAAATTCACAGTTTTTTTAAATTAAAACCCATTCAAAAGTCTGCAACTTCTTTTTAGGTAGGTAATCGTTGAAATTAAAGAGTTATAAAAATGAATCTATATAACTTTCATCTGTATCTTTTAATCATATTGGTATAGGGCTAAAATGTTAGAAAAAACAAGTCTTACTTATCACTATAGAGATTTGTTGAAAATATTGAATGCTGATAATGACTAAACAACCTAATCTAATCATCCATTAAAAATCAAGAAGCACTGGACAGTTGTTTTGCCCAGGTATGGGCCTCCTCAGAAATGAATATTTACAACCCCACAGAGGATGAGACCCAAGACATTAGATTTTTTACGAACCCTTGATCTTCGGATTATTAGGGTAGAATTTATTAGTGTATAAGTTTAAATTCAACCAAGTTATAAGATCGCGTGACCATCTTTAATTGTAATGAGTGTACAACTGTCTCACATCCAACACATCTGAAATCCAATGTTCATGGCTTCTCACTAGGATTTTGAAATCATATCTTGAAATGAGTCACTGAACACTGTAAGCTGTCGAAATAGCCGGAGAATTTCGATCACTACTTTAATATGACGATTGATTTATAGGATGGTACAGCTTTAGTGAACGAGAACACTAGTGGAAACAACCAAATATATTTGAACATTTTATTACGGAATCTCTTAGTGAAATCTGAGGACTACATAGTAAACACTTTATTTGCAAAATGTCAATCAACTGTCTCATATTTGATTGTTGCTTAATTCCGACACAGATTACTCTCTGTTCTCATTTCCTTTTCTTTGATTTTCTTAATCTCCTGTCGCGAAGTGTTTCACTTTTGATTGGTGCTACATACTACACATATTGGTTGACATCAGTAACACACACCACAATATTAGTTTTTGAGGGACCAATCTATCTTTAAAAAAGCAGAACCAACTATTTGAAACTAGAAATATCATATCATATTGAATTTTTGAAATAAATATGTATGATCATTTTGTATCACGATTTCTAAAACACCATATTTACCTGAAAAATTACAAACATCCGAAAAAATACCGATCCCAATAGGGCAGTCAATTCACTATACACCAAACGTTCAAGTCAAGGAACGATGAGTTCCTTAATTCTGCTAAACAAGGTTCAAAACTATCGTGACTAGAGAAAGATAAATCCAAACGTCTCATTAACTTGAATATATTTTTGAAACTGTTGAGATTATTTATCATTTTCATTCAGGTTAATCAAATGTCTATCAATTTTGTTGACAACATGCTAGTCACTTGATAGAAAAAAACACTAAGTACGCAGTAAAAGAGTTTTAATATTAAGAAAACGTATTGTCGAACACGAAAGTAAATAATATTTAGTATTTATATCTATGAAGCTAAAGATGAATAGATACCAAATTGGATTACTTATTGTCGCGTATTGATGTGAATAGTAATTTCTAAGCCCGGTGAGTAACAAAAGATCTCTGAAAGCACTATCTATTAATTACAGCTTATGTCACAAATGTTTTATAATTGCTAATCAATCTTTTGCGTTGTTTTCAACTGTAATAAATATGTAATTCGATCGTTTAGGATTATTTCCAATCATCTTAAATGTAGTTCATTTACATTTTGATACCTGTTTATCAAAAGTTTCCCTGTGGTGAAGAAATGAAACATTGGACGGTTAATTCAACATCTTTACCTTACAAAAGCAAACAGACTTTTTTGTTCCATAATTTAATTCACACTTTAAAATAATAAACGGAAAAAAACATTCATATCAATTATTGTGTAAAGGTTTTGTTGAAACATGATGAAAGAACCATTAATATATAAAAAAGAATTTTCTGATAAACAAAACAATAACCATAGCAATTCATTACTACAATATTCATAAATAAAGATAATGTTACAACAATACAGTTTGATGATGAATGGTGGTGGAAAATGACAACAACATAACATTCTAAGCAAAGATGGGTGGTGGCTAACAGTGGAATCCAGGATGCGAGTTTCGTCTCATTTGGGACTCGTCAAGTGGATGTGCCTGCATCTCATAGTTGATATTCACCCTGGAAATCTAGCTCTATACCGTTCCACTCAAACACCATCACGTTATCCACTAAGCTACTGATTCCAGTTAGCCACTAGCTTGTCCAATAGGGTGAAGTTTAATTTATGTTTGCATTGTTTGTTTGAATCTTTCCAATAATGTTTATGACTATAATTGATCATTCTGTTATTGGCATGTCCCGGAGTAAACATCAACTCCGGGATGTAGGTACATCCAGCTGACATGTTCCAAATAAGACGAAATACGATTCTTGTATTCCAATGATTGCCACCATTCATCTTTGCTTATAATGCTTGTGAGTTAAGGCAATATCGTGGTAATCCATATACGATACACTTATGCCAATAAGAGATTGATCAATTGCAGTCCTAAACATCAATGGAAAAATTCAAACAAACAGCAACAACAAAATAAATTCAGGTAACATTCTAATTTATTCAGATCCATATTGAAACAATTCAACAATATGACGTACTAAAAAGATTTAATTAACAGAGCATACTAATTTTTGGATATTAAAAGTAAACAAAATTTTATAGTACTTTAGGGAAACATTTACTTAGATCTTTAAAGTCACAAAATTTGTACATGTATAACTATCCTAGTTTTCAATTAACAAATTCTCTCGGTTCTATGCTTTTCTTCTGCTTATTTAAGCATAATAAGATAATCGAATATATTAAAAGAAAAAATTTCTCTTTTTTAAACTCGTTTTTAATAAAAATAAAAACCATCAAAGTTTTGTAGTTAGCACTATGTGGATTAATACATGTATAGTGGTAAAGATATTTGTAGGATATAGATCTATTGAATAAGTTTTTTTATTACATATAGTTATTCAGTATATCTATCCATTATGAGTCTTAAATTCCTCTCAGAATGATAAACATAAAGCATTTGCAATGTATGGTAACAGGGATGTTTACAGTTTACTTACAATAACCATGTTTATACAAATGTCATCTATTAATTATATTCTGTTTGGTTCATTGAAATGTTCAGTTTCATATTTTGTAATTTCTTTAAAAAAAACTTTGTAACAGATAGCATTCTATAATCCAAGACATTTTAAACAATCAATAGTTATTGAAGAGGAAGAACGTATTTGTAAAATCTCAACGAAAGAATTTGAGGTAAATCCAACGTTTATACCTTGAAAAAGTAATCATTTTGATGTTTTCGGTTTTGTTCTCAAAATATTTTCAATTTTTTGTTGTTTTAATATTGATTTTGTATCCTAATCTGTTGATTTGAGATGATCTGTGAACTGATGTATTAAGGATCTTAATTTTAATGTTAACATTTTACAACTATGGAGTGAAATTTCAAACTCTACAATGCAGTTATACTTAACTTACATTTAACGTGAGATAAAATGCAACAGGTTTCTTTTAAACTCTTTCTAATATGAACAACTTAGTAACTATAGTTTCTAGAAAAACTAAATGCAATCAGTAATTTGTTACTCTTTTTTCCATTGTTTTACGCAATTTCTATTAACAGAAGGTACATTCTTGACAGAGTAAATTAGTTATATAACAACTAAGACATAAAGAAAACACTAATATTTTCATAAGTATATTGATTACCCATTTATGTATAATATAATGAATTTAGATTCTGAAAAATATGCAAACAAATACAGATACTGTAACTTGAAGGGAAAAAAAGAAAGGAAGTACTATGAACGGAGGAATAAGTAAAGCAATATAGAGTATATTTCGTTTATTATATGGTAATTTATTTTGCGTCATAAATTGCTAAGATTGTTGAATTTATCATTTATTATAGATAAGAAAATTGTTTGTTATGTATTCAGAAGCATCTCATTATAGAGTAAAATATAGTGGTGAAAATAAAAGTAATTCCATTTCATTTGCCATTTTACTTTTTATATGGATTATCTTAAACAAAAAATTCTCTTTTCGCAGCTTAGATAATCGACATTGAAATGTATGAGCCTAACTTTGTTAGTCAAGAATAAAACTTATCTGTCTCATAGGATAAATATACATTAATTTGATAATTTCAATGTACTATTGTAGTGAACAAAACACCAATAGGGACAATCAAATGTATTTAACACGAAACTAAAGAGCATCCCAATAAAATCTGAGAATCATATAGTAAATCGTCAATTTGTAAAATATCAATCCATCTTCTCAAACCTGACTGTTCCTGTTGCAAACATCAATTTATTGTCTCAGATTTCATTGTTCATACATTTTCATACCAATTGCGTTTTGTTCCCGTTCTTTCCTTCATGACCTTCTACTGAAATACATCCTATGCCTAACCACCATTATTTACTACTTGTGTAGATATAAGTAACCCACACCATACTATCAATAAAACAATACATTGATGTTAGGAAACTAGGACAAATGTATTTGCTCAACTAATATTCCAAAACAAAACCTCTTCAAAAGACACTTTATCCTCTAAAACATTATTATATCTAACAATTATAAAGATCTTTTTGCGTGACTTTATAAAATTATAATGAAACACTTCCATTTATATTGTCAAATAGTTTCCCGGTACCATATGATTCTATATATTGATAAAGGAAACTTTAGTTTAGAAAATCTATTTACAAATGGTGACGAATTTCATTTATATTAGTATCAAAAATATATTTACGTGTTACCAATACAACAAATATCATAATTATTAATTTTATGGAATAAATTATCTTCAATTGTTTTTTTTAATGATGACAGTTACAATAAAGATATATATCTTTCAATGATAATATTTTTTGTAAATACCAATCAACAAAATTATCACTGTGCTATTAAAAAGTTGACTGTGCTATAGTGAAATACCTGGATTACATAAATTTCCATGAATAAAACCATCCTTTTATTCTAAAAAATGTTTTAATTTGTTGATTCAGATTAAATACATCACATCTGGGATGCAGGTACATCCAGCTGACAAGTTCCAAATGCGAGTCCTGAATTCCCCTGATGGCCATCATCCATTCTTGTTGATAATGCTTGTGAGTTGGGGCAATATCGTGACAATCCATACGGGATGCACATATAACAATAGGAGATTAATCTATTGCAGTCCTAAACAACAATTGAAAGATTCAAACAAATAATACCAAATGAATTCAAATATATATTTGTTAGCAGTTGTTTTACTGTTTACTGCTACATACTCGAATGTACTAAGTCTATACTGAACTACTGACTGCATATATATAAAACTATTCTCAACTGTACAGTATTACTGAACTACACTACATAGATTTTAATATATGTGCACAGATTTAATCACATCCATCATACAATTTTTTCTACTTTAGTTTTTTAATACTTCATGTTTCAAACAATTGAGGGTTAAAAGTATTGTAGCATATAGCAACTCACGTTCAATTGAGTTTGCTCTCACCTAATTCGGTTAAGCCCTTTTATTAACTTATTAAACGGACAAAGTCACCTGCACTATAATAACTTATTGTATCCTTATTACTGTTGCGAATGTATGTACCTTTATTATTGTTATCCTTGTATGAATACGTATGCTCGGCAAGCCTTACTGCCTACGCATTTATTCACGCTACTAGCTTTACTATTAACCGCTTAATTGACTCGATGATTCATTAATTTCACTATGTATATATATGTCCATGTTATTCATATTCATGACTCGCTCGCTCGTTCATTCACTCGCTCGATCGCTCGCTCTTGCCCTTGCTCTCTCTCGATCGCTCGCTTGCCTGTTTGCCTTTCGGCACAACTATTTAATGCTTGCTTAACGCATCTGTAATTTTGGATATCTGTGTGTGGTCCCTTAATAAACGTAATTAACGCTTCGTATTCGCCTTCTGATTAATATACCGTTGGAGCATTATTTGGTGACGGTTACTGAGACGAAATGTATACGGAGTTTAAGGAATATATCGAACACCGACCACCACAAGCATTTTTGACTTTTTAAGCTTATTATTGTCTACCATAGTTTCTCTATTAAGATCTATTTCAAAATATACTTAAAACACAGATACAGGTATTTTTCTACTTATTTTACAAGTTATATAGCTGGATTTTTATGACCTCATTTCCGGTTTTAAATATCAAATCATTATCTGTACTGTATTCATTGAATATGGTTAGTAGATAAGAGTAAAAAATGGTAGAGCACGAATAATTTTAACATTCAAGGATCAGTATACATCTTTCTGTTACATATTTTTTTTAAAAATCTGTAAAAAGTGCATATTTTTGAGATTCTAGACAGAAAATGTACTACATTGATATCAAACCAGTGTTTGAGAATCAGATATTTAAGTTAAAAACTGTGTTACTCAGTAGCAAACTCAAAATCTAAGATTATTATTGCATGGTCACTAAATCATTTCAAAAAGTGTACAAATGATGATGTAATTTTTTATTTGTTTATAAATTTCACGTATGTAAGAAGTTAAATGTTGCCATGATGCAAAAAAGTATGTCTATTTGATTAGAACAATCAAATAATCACATATATGTCAACTCTCAAAATAGAATCCTATGACGCTACAACAAGTTTTATTCGGTGTAACTATATATTGTTATAATTTGGTACAAGATAAATTTAATTGTTTTACATTCTAGATGTTTTCCTTCTCTGTGTTTTATTAGTCTTTCATTTGTCATCATGGTTATTTTATATGAGACTCAAATGACGAGACTAATGATTGATTATAAAATAACTTGAGAATTATGAAGGCATATGTGATCAAATATACCATCTTTGTTTCATGAATGTGGTCGTTATATTTTCCATATAGTGTCACGAAATTAAGTGGCTAAATGCACGAAGATAAAACACTCTAAGTTGAAAATCTTTACATAAGTTAATGGCCAAATATATATAGTAGGGGCCTGCATGAAAGATTCTTGGGATGATCACTATAAATTTTAACATTTTGTTAGCCACCAAGAAAACAGTTATAGTTTATTTTAAAAAATAACATCAAAAATTAGATTCTATATGATCAATCAACCTATTTAGATCTTCTGCAGGTTGTCTGTCTGAAACTTGAGAAGTGAACGTCTTCTGGAACGCTTACATACACATGAATAGCTTTTTAAGAGTCCTTACATTGCTTCTTATTTGAAATTTACAGTCACAGATATAGATTATACACATTCTAATTAAATGAAAGATTCTTGGGATGATCACTATAAATTTTAACATTTTGTTAGCCACCAAGAAAACAGTTATAGTTTATTTTAAAAAATAACATCAAAAATTAGATTCTATATGATCAATCAACCTATTTAGATCTTCTGCAGGTTGTCTGTCTGAAACTTGAGAAGTGAACGTCTTCTGGAACGCTTACATACACATGAATAGCTTTTTAAGAGTCCTTACATTGCTTCTTATTTGAAATTTACAGTCACAGATATAGATTATACACATTCTAATTAAATGAAACATTTGATCCATCTAACTGAAACAGTTTTACTGCATAATGACAAAATTTTTCATGATAAATATTGGTGTTTCAATAGAAACTATGAATGTATTTCTGCTACCGCTTTTATGCGATGTCAAACAAAAGTTACACCCTTTTTGAATCTTGAAAAATACCTTAAAGTCATTTTCTAGTTTTCAATTGATTCTTGTTTATATCGTATTTAATAATCTAACAACTTATCTGGATACTACTACAAATTCAAAGTAGTATAACTTGTATATGCTAATTTTCGGACATCCAAGAACTTACAATTTATTAAGACTATGTTGACGAATAAATAAAGAAACAATTCAATAATGCTCAGTAGTTCGATCAGTGAACACTGTGAATAAGTAATAAGAATTCCTATAACTGAAACACTGAAAAGCTCAGGAAAGTCATTATTATTATTATTATTATTATTATTATTATTGTAAAAAATCCGAATCGCTTATAACCAAAATGACAATCCATCAGTACTTAATCCACTAACAAAGTTTCATTGCAATATAGTTATATATAAATAACAAAATAGGATGAAAATTCAAAAGTAAACATAAACTTCACAACAAAAAACTCCAGAAGAATTTGAATGTCCATTAATTTATTTTCAAGAACTAACTAACAACCCCTATTAGTTTATTTAATCAAAATATGAAATTTAATTTAACATGATCATCTATACTTATACCTAATATTATTTCTTAAGGAATCAGTATGAATCATTTCAGTATCATGATCATCTAATGATTATTTACATGATTTCATATATTATTACATACAAACAGAAATTTTGTTTCTTTTCACCTTCGATTCCACTTATTTTTGTGAATTTGAAGTGGTTGATTAAATACCGATTGGATCCATTTTAAACAAATTTTATATTTAATCCTTCTTGAACTTTTGTCTTTGATTTGAATAAATACATTAGAAACTGTGGAACGTTTATTAAATATGATCAAAATGTTGTACTGTAAACTATTAATACTGCATAACATTCGAAATACTTCAATTCATTATCAGTAATGAAGTTAATTTTCCATAGAATTTTAAAATAAAATGTATAATGTATATATCACTACATCTATAAGTAAATCTAAAATACCTAACATAATGAAAGGTACGGGTTACTGTACTTTCAAAGTTTTTCATTGATAAATAACCGCTATATCTACATGATACATTGCTATTATTGCTCTAGCATTGTTAATTAATATATCAACTTATACATAAACTCTTTTGACTGACGTCAACTAGCGGTGAAAATCTCGAAAAATTGTATTTATAATCGATATATATTTCTAATGAAGCTTTTCTTATTCTATCTCCCTGTCCAGTTTGACAAATACAACTGTGGCTTGAATATTTATGTACCAGTATAAGATCAACATACATACTCATACATGATATCACACATTACAATATGAATACAGTATATTTAATGATTCAAAATATTTACATGATCAAATAGTCTAGTTTAAGCCATATCACGCTTTTGTGTGAAATATTTACTCTACTCAAGTCAAATCTTAAAAATTTTGTAAATCTAATTTACATCTGTTATCAAACTGGAAATAATACTACTATTGGTTACAAAGTGGGTTAAAAGTTTTTTCATGAATCTTACCAACAATCTTTGGTTTATAAGCAAAGATGGATAGTGGCGCGTTTCGTTCTATGTGGGACTTGTCAGCTGGATGTACGTGCATTTCAGAGCTGATGTTCACTCTGGGACTCGAACCCAGTACCAGTCGCCTCAAACGCCATCTCATTATCCACTTAGCTACTGATTCCAGTTAGCCACTTGCTTGTACTGGGTTCGACTCCCAGAATGAACATCAACTCTGGGATGTAGGTACATCCAGCTGACATGTTCCAAATAAGACGAAATACGATTCTTGTATTCCAATGATTGCCACCATTCATCTTTGCTTATAATGCTTGTGAGTTGGGGCAATATCGTGGCAATCCATATACGATACACATATGCCAATAAGAGATTGATCAATTGCAGTCCTAAACATCGATGAGAAAATTCAAATAAAACAATACCAAATCTTTGGTTTAATCCAAAGATTGCATTTCAGGTGAACATTTTACATCCAAAACAAATCTGTAAATATGAGCATTGGATTTCGTTTGTACGTAACCACCTTTACAATTTTATTAATGCTTTGTTTTAAATCGTCAATAAATCTCCTGAAGTAATTAAGCCAAATTATGATGTGGAATATTTACTTCACGTTTCGGGTTCCAGAGGTCCTTCAATAAGAACGAACCATGTTGGAATAATAGAGAGGAAAAAATATATTGAAACTTTTCAGAAAATCTTCTAGAAATCGCTCACTTGTGTTCAACTGACCTCACGATTTTCGTTCTTTATACTTACTGTATCCGCAAGCCAGCTTCTTTCATGAATAAATGACTTAGGTTACATGGAGATCGCTTATATAAGAAAAACAAATAATTCTTTTCGTTTAAATTCAATATATATATATTACATTCCAGTGTTGATGTTCACACCAACCCTAACCCAGTATTTTTTTACTTTAAATGACTTATAAATTATTCATACTGATGTGCAACATGATATGCAAATTATAATTGCACGACACAGTTTCTAACACATATTAGACGACTATACTTCTCATGTTTTTCAAAAGATATTTTAATGCGAAATTATGAAGTGATTGTCTTCTAGGAAACTACTATTTCTGTAATATTCACCCTTGCTTATAAAGATGTGTTTACTCCATATAAATATCTATTCAATAATTCAATTATTAGTTTTGTTATTGAGCATCAGAAAAGTGAATTATGACTAAGAATATGAGATTAGAACTTAATAGGGTTCGATTTTATCATTCACAAGTAAGTTAAATTTTAAGCCGCCTAATTTTTAAAAAGAATTTAATCAAACTGTTGTTTAAAAGCTAAAATCAACATCTAAACCTAACAATGTTAGACCACTACTGGCCTCTTTAAATCACAAAACGCCTATTTTGTGCTCAGTAGTGTGCATCCACGAGCTCTTAC